>CM054122.1:165976660-168493648 GCA_028751855.1 Ambrosia trifida | reverse complement strand
TGATTGGCCGTAATCTCAGCAAGTGGCTTGGCTTCGACCCATTTGGTGAAGTAGTCAATGGCGACTATCAGGAATTTTCTTTTGTCTGTCGTCATTAGGAATGGTCCCACCAGGTCGATGGCCCACTTCTGAAATGGCCATGCTGAGGTTACTGGGATAAGATCGTTTTTAGGGCGTAGGGTGTTGGGGGCGTGGCGCTGGCAAGAGTCGCATTTGCGGATGATTTTCAAGGCGTCCAGGCGCATGCCTGGCCAGTAATATCCCGCATTCATAATCTTTGCGACCACTATGCGCGGCCCGGCGTGTATCCCGCATATCCCTTCATGTATCTCACGCACCAGATAATCCGCATCAACCGCATCCACGCACCGCAGTAATGGCCCCAGGTATGACTTCCGATATAGCACGCCATCTTGCATTTGGTATTGTAGGGCTTTTTGTTATATCTTCCTGGCTTTGGCGCGTTGTTCGGGCAGTGCGCCGGTGATCAGGTAAGAAACTATCGGAGTCATCCAGCTGTCAACACCCGTTCGGATGACATTGACTTCCTTGGGTGGAACAGACGGTTCGCTTAGAGTTTCAATTCGGACCTCTTTTGCTAAATGGCTGAAACTTGTAGAGGCCATTTTGCTTAGAGCGTCCGCCGGCTTGTTTTGACTGCGTTTAATGTGGTCGATGGTGCAGCTAGGAAAAGCGGCCATGAGCTCTTTGGCCCGTTGGAGATACATGATCATGGAAGGTTCTTTTGCTTCATATTTCCCGGTGATGTGACCTGCTACCAACATTGAATCGACGTGTGCGAAGATGTGTTTTGCGCCCAGTTTTTGCGCGATGCGTAGTCCGGCGAGGAATGCCTCGTATTCAGCCTCGTTATTGGTGGCTTTGAATTCGAGTCTGATCGCGTAGGTGAACTCTGCGCCCTCCGGACTAACTAAGCGTATTCCCGCACCTACACCATCTTCGTTTGAGGCCCCATCTGTATAGAGATTCCAAATGGCCTTTTCATCGCACGTTGGCTACGGGTCTTGTTCTGCTTTGCATTCTTCAACCTTTTCTTGGGGTACCTCCGCTATGAAGTCAGCTAATATTTGCCCTTTGATTGCTGGGCGCGTTTTGTAGTGAATGGTGTGCTCGCCCAGCTCGATAGCCCATTTTGCTAATCTTCCGGAGACTTCCGGCTTTGATAGGACATTGTTTAGCTTGTAGTCGCTCAGCACGTTGATGGGATGGCCCTGGAAGTAGCGGCGCAATCTCCACGATGCGTGAACGAGGGCTAATACTAGCTTCTCCATGGTGATATACCTGGACTCTGCGTCCGTCAATACTCTACTGACATAATAGATGGGTGTTTGGACCAACTTTCTGTCTACCATCAATACTGCGCTCACCGCCTGCTCTGTGGCGCATAGATACATCGTTAAGGGCTCCCTGGGGAGTGGAGCGGTGAGTGTCGGTAAGTCCATCAAGCATTCCTTCATCTCTTGAAAAGCCTTCTCCGCTTCTGCAGTCCATTTAAAATGGTTCTTTTTTAGGCAGTTTTTTAGCGTTTCGATGAATGGGATAGATTTGCTTGCGTGGTGTGACAGGAAGCGGTTGATTGCTACCAGGCGCCCGTTCAATGTCTAAACTTCTTTCAGGGTGGATGGGGATGGCATCTGCGCGATGGCCTGTATTTTTTCAGGGTTTGGCCTGAAACCATCTTTAGTGACCACCACGCCCAAGAACTTTCCCTCTTCCATCCCGAATGCGCACTTGCTTGGGTTCAGTTTCATGTGGATTTCTTTCAAATGCTTGAAGGTTTCTTCGATATCTATCAGCATTTGATCCTCTTCCTTGCTCTTGACAACCAGATCATCCACATAGACTTCTAGGTTTCTCCCTATCTGTTTGGCAAATGCGCGGTCCATTAACCGTTGGTATGTGGCCCCCGCATTTTTTAGGCCGAATGGCATTTTTGTGTAGCAGAAAACCCCCTTATCAGTGCGGAAGGCTGTTTTGTCCTCGTCCTCTAGCGCCATCTGGATCTGATGGTATCCTTTGTAAGCATCCAGAAAGCATTTGAAACGGAAGGGCGCTAGGGAGTCTATTTTCAGATCGATCTCCGGCAAAGGGTAGCAGTCTTTCGGGCATGCCTTGTTGAGGTCGGTGTAATCCACGCACATCCTCCAACCACCATTGCTTTTCTTTACCATTACTGGGTTGGCAACCCAGGTTTGGTACCGTGTTTCCCTTAGGATTCCGGCTTTCAACAGCTCTCCTACTTGCTCATTCATCGCTTGTGATTTCTCGGCTCCCATGCTTCGGCGCTTTTGCGCGATGGGTTCTACAGAGCGGTATGTGTTGAGTTTGTGTTGGGCGAGTTCGCGGGGGACGCCGGTCATGTCTGACGGCTGCCACGCGAACACGTCCATGTTTTTTCGGAGGAGCTGCTTCAATTGATCCCTGATGTTTTCTGAGATTGCTGGTCCCAGCATGATGGTTTGATCAGGGAATTTTGTATTAAAGATCCACTTTTCCGGCTCTGTGCGCGGGCATGACTTTAGCATCTTGGATGGGTGGGACTCTGTTGTCATGGCGCATTCTCTGTTGGCCCACACGATTTCCACGCCACTTGGGGTTGGGAAACCGATTGCGCTATGGACTGTAGAGGTGACCATGTTGTATGAGGCCATAGAGTCTCGTCCCAGGATGATATCATACTTGGACTTTGTCGGGATGACAAGGAAGGTGACTTCTTCAGTTCGTGAACGCCCATGTGCTCCCAAGGTGAGGGGGAAAGAAATCTCCCCGAGCGGGATCACGACTTCATTTGAGAATCCCATGATTGGGGAGTTGATGGGGCGCAGCCTTTGCTTGTCTTCCTCGTCCAATAAGTCGAAGCATTGTCCGTACATAATATCCGAGTTGCTGCCGGTATCCATGAAAGCTCGAGTAGTTCTGTAGTGGTCAAAGATGGCCGTGACAATGATTGCCCGCGTAGCGAACGGGCCGCCTTTAACCACTGGGAAGCATACTTGTTGCTCTTTCCACTCTGCGGTGGTTTCTGGCTTTCGCTTTTGAAGTCGGTACCCACTGCTATGTATCATCATACTCACATTTTTTATCTTTTTGGGCGGTGGGCCCGCTGATTGTTTACGCTCCACGTTTTGCAGCAGATGTCCCAGTTTACCGGTTTTCAGCGCATCCTCGATTGCTTGTCTCAGCTGATAGCATTTGTCAGTGTCGTGACCAATGTCTTGATGGTAGGCGCAGAACTTGTTATGGTCGAGCCCTTCCCTGCGCTTGATGACCTTTGGTTCTGGGAAGTCGACATTTTCTGTGGCTAAGACTTGCGCTGGTGTTTTTGTCAAAGGAGTCCAGTTGTTGTGACTCCGCCTACCGGATTTATGCACAGGTGGCGTGTTGTGCTGATATTCTTGGGGTGCGGTGGGCTTTGTCACTGTCTGGTTGGCTCCTTGGAGCCTCGTCCAGACATTCCCTTTTCCCCTTCGCTCGTTCCTGTTATGTCTGCTGCGCACTGCTTGTGCTTGTGTGTCCGTGTACTGCGGCGCTTGAATTCTGCTCCAAACAGAAAGTTCTCTCTCAGTTTTAGCGTAGTTCTTTGCGCCGCGCATGATCTCTTCCCAAGTGTTGGGCATGCCCGTACATCCGGCTAAAGTGAGGATCAGTGAGTCACACCTCACTCCTTGGGTGAATGCTGCTTTCATAAGTTCGAACCCAATCGGTCCGATCTGCAAGGCCTCTCGGTTAAACCTGGTGATGTAGTCTTCGATGGATTCATTCTCACGCCTCTTGACTTGCAAGATGTCTGTGGAATCGCGCTCAATCCTCTTGTTTTGGCTGAAATGGTCTGAGAATTTGTCGGTCAATTCTTTCAGATTGTCAATCTTGCCGTTTGGTAGGCTGTCGAACCATACTCGCGCTGCGCCCGTAAGCGTCTGCGCAAACATGTGACACCATGCTGGTAGGCTCCACCGTACGCATTTTCCTGCGATTTCGAAGCTTCTTAGGTGGTCGTCAGGATCGTCGGTGCCGTCGAATTTTCCCAGAGTACTCGGGATTTTTGTTCGTGCGGGCAGCGTGGCAAGCGCGATGCGCGGTGTGAACTTTGATTTTTCACTGAATGAGGGGGGATAGTAGGGTTGTGTGAGATCGTCTTCTCCGGACAACAAGTGTGCTCGATAAACGGTGTTGGTCAAGTACTGGCTTGTGTCACGTTGAAAACGACTCTGTGACTCGTCGGAGTCTTCCCTCCAGGTTGGGTCAGTGATATGATTGCTTCCGCCGATGTGTCCTGCAGCTCTGGATGGCCCTTCCGACATGGTGACAGGCCTTCCTTCGCTGAAGGACAGAGCGCGAGATGCTTCTCTCAGCTGTTGTTCTTTAATCTTGTTTATGAAGGCTTGTTTCAGAGCTTCTTTTTGCTGCGCATACCACACCTCCGGACTAACCATCGGCGCGGTCTGACCAGCGGGTGAAGCTTGAACATTATCAGTTGCAAAATGAAATGACGGGGTTTGCCTCGTCCCAGAGGACGGAGTGCGGCCCACATCTGTGCCGTGAAACTGCTCCTCCGCGTGGCTGTCGGGCTGGCTGGTGTTTGCCTGAGCAACACCAGTGCCAGACATGCCCATCGGGGAGTTCATTGTTGTTGGTAAAGAACTCATGGCTGGTTTTCTGAGAAATAGAAGTTTTTAGTTGCTGTTCTTGATAACTCAAAAGACGGATGGCGCCAATGAAGAAACACCAATCTAACAATCAGATATAACAATGCTAATGTATGAATATAGGAAAGGATGTGATTCTCATTAATTGATAAGACAAATACAAGACACTGTTATAAGATTATAACAGAGTTTCGACTATAATCTATTTCTCACAACTTATGATATGAATTCTCTCTTGAATCATCGATCCCTTCTTCTGATGACGAAGGAGGGTATTTATAGGCTCCTCAGGTGGCCTATGATTGGCTGTAAGATGAATGGCAGCTGTCTTGTACTATTATGACCGTTGTCATTTCTTGTGTTGTCCCTCTGCGATTGGTCCACGTGTCCTGTCATTTGTCCTTTTCGTCCTTTCTCGTACCTCGTACTGGCAGGCAATCATGGAGCAGGGAATCCACGCCTCTGATTGGCTATGCGTCCTGCTTTTGTCGGGTGACACCTGTCCTTTTTGTGACTGTGTGCGCCGTCTTCTAGAACTCCACGTCACGTTCTTGCGCTGACGTGCATGTGAGCTTCCTTTCTGCGCACGCGCGGGTACATATCTCTTCAGCGAATGTAGTCGAAATAATCATTGTCATTAAATGGATGAAGAGACTTCACTTCAAATTGTTTGATTACTTTGGTATTAAATAGTCAGTTTCAAAAGAGCTACAAGTAAAGGACAACATAATACCATCTCATATGGCCCATTTTGTTACAACAATATTACATAAAACAACAATTCTAATCACGGGCACATTACTAATGAAAATGTGATTGAGTAACCCGACTTCAAATCTTTCATATCTTCAACTTCAAGAGAGGTCAGGTGCTTGAATATCTATGAGTACCGATATGTATCACAAAACAGAACTCAATGTGAAATATGTTTCCATGACTAAAGAGACAACCTTTCGGTCTTGTTCATTCAGAAGATCAGAGAGAGCAGGATGACTCAAAAGCTGAAAGAAGCCAAAAACAAGTCCAAATAATTTAAACTATTTGTTCATACAACAAAATGCGAAAGTTACTTCACAATAGAAGGTACATCCAAATTAGATTTAAAATTTATTAGGTCAAATTGAGCTATCAAAGTCACATAATTTTTTATAATAAAGAAGGTGTTGAATAAAATGAAAGCATAATGTGCAAAATCAACCACTTACAGCGGTTAACCAAGAATTAGGAATTGACTTATTGATATCACTCTGCTTATTGTACACGGGCTTCCGAACGGCATTGTATTTCTTTTGGACTTCCAATACTTTATCACTTGCCTCCTCATTGATCTAAAACCAATATAAAAGATAAAATAAGGAGATTAACACTTCATCATATTCAGATATTTCAAGTTTTTAAGACCATTTGTTATAGTTTCACATTCTTTCACTAACACATAGGTTATGCATGAGCTCTCACTCACAATTTTCACCCTTAGTGTGACTGCCAATTCATACAAGGCCATCGAACCAGCCCAACCTGCAACCAAAGTTGTATGCATTATATGAACAGAAAGCAACAATCCGGGATCATTCAATACAACGGTATGAACACGATACCTAGGCAAACCCATGGAAATACCCCTTTATGATAGAAACTTCACAAGTTTTCGTCATCACCATCTATTAACATAATATTTAAATCTAATAGATTAAAAATAAAGTTTGATTGGTTGAAAAGCTTGAGGGCACCACATTCCCCCTCTCACGCTCGTTATGCAAATCAAGAGGGTGGCTTTTAACCTGCCTTTAACTATCGGAGTTCAGCGCCGTCTCACGCCACAAATTCGCCACCTCACCGTGGGCATTACATAGTAACATTCAGCCTAAAGTTAAATATTCTGAAGTAATTTAACTAAAGAGAAAATTGCTCGAATAGTCCTTGTTGTTTGCACAATTTTCACCTATAGTCCCCAAATTTTTAAAATTATATGTATAGTCCTCAACTTTTGGTGTTTCTTAACTCGGATAGTCCTTGGAGTGGTTGTGAAATTACTAAATTACCCTTTTGCTAGATGGAGGTTAAATAATTCAGTTAAGTAGTTGTAAAATTACAAAATTACCCTTACCCCAATAAAAATAAAAAAGTCAATTTATTAATAAATATAAAGAGGGTCCACTTAACCCCTTAACCAATTATTTTTCTCCACCTATTTTAGTGGGCCCCACTAACTTCATCTTCACCACCACCACCACCACCACCACCACCACCACCACCACCACCACCACCACCTTTATAAAACCATTTAGAATGATAAAACTCAAAAATAAATTACACACTCATCTCCATCCTAACTGTCATCCTCATATCCACTCCTTAAAACCCATAGCTGCCACCATGTATCTTTACTGAGCTACATATGAAGTTTCAACAACAACAAAACCAACATCAATGTTTCATCTCTCTCTCTCTCTCTCTCTCTCTCTCTCTCTCTCTCTCTCTCTCTCTCTCTCTCTCTCTCTCTCTCTCATCGCCTACTTCAACCATAATTAAACAATTAGGGCACTTATCCAGCGATTCCCTTCAGTGGTAAACAGCGATCGCCGGCAAACGAAAATACAGAGATAGAGAGAGATGAGGCTTCAACACAGCGACCGGTCGACGGTTTGTGTATTCCGAAGACAGAAGTCCGACGACAGAAGAAAGATATTGAGGATATTCGTTGATTACGTTGTTGCTTGCTGGGTCACGTGTGTGGCGGTTGTACGAACATGATAAAAAGGGGTGACGATGTTTTGATTTGTATTTTTTTTTTAAATTATGCATCAGTTCATCATCAGTTGTGATTTGTTTGATTGTTTGTGAAGGTGATGGGTGGGGAAGATGAAGTGGGTGGTGGTGGTGGTGAAAGTGGAGATGGGTGGTGATGGTGGTGATTGGTGGTGGTGATAGGGTGGGGAAGATGAAGTTGGTAGGCCCCACTAAAATATGTGGAGAAAAATAATTGGCTAAGGGGTTAAGTGGGCCATCTTTATATTTTATTAATTAATTGACTTTTTATTTTATTTTTATTAGGGTAAAGGTAATTTAGTAATTTTACATCCACTTAACTGGATTATTTAACCTCCATCCATCAAAAGGGTAATTTAGTAATTTCACAACCACTCCAAGGACTATCCGAGTTAAAAAAACACCAAAAGTTGAGGACTATATCTGTAATTTTAAAAACTTAGGGACTATAGGTGAAAATTGTGCAAACCATAGGGACTATTCGAGCAATTTTCTCTTAACAATGTTTCTTTCTTTTTTCTTGTTCTTTTATTTTATTTACTATTCAAGATTTTTGCCCCAAATATAATAACTTTTTGCCAAGCACTCTACGTTGTTAAAAGATTAACACTAAAATTCAATAATAACTTATTAACAAAATAAAATTCACTACTAACTTCTTGTTACTGTTGTTTGATGTGTTGCTAAACAGGGTCGGGCCGACAGGCTTAGCAAACTAGGCAAAGCCTAGGGCCCCTAAAAAATAAGGGCCTCCGATTTTTATTTTCTGCTTTGTTCATAAATTACATGTGTATTTAGCATAAATTAACAAACTAATAATAAAAGACATAAATGACCAAACAAGTAAAATGTAGACCCAAAACTTAAAGAATAATGGCCATATAATTTTTTTTCTTGAACGCATCCTTAACTCCTATCCTCATTATTTGCGACCTAGCTAATTAAAACTGACATGGATGGTGATTGACACAGAAAATATGATCGAAATTAAGGGTAATCAATCATCGCCAATGGTTGCTCAATGTCTTAATATCAAGCGAAACAATGATTATTCATGTAACGACTATTTTTTTCCCAGTAATACTAACCTATATATGTAGTATGATTTGCGATTGAGTGACAAAAAAAAATCAGTTTTGCATTTTGGTATTTGCGTTTTTTATACCAATTCAAAGGGCCCTGACTTTTTAGTTCGCTTAGGGCCTCCAAAAACCTAGGACCGGCTCTGTTGCTAAATATATCACATTTTTATATTGGTTTTGTATTGTTTTGAGTCGTTCATTATTCGTTTATAGTGTGTCTTAGATATTTATTAGTATGTGTTTGTCTTACAGATGTTCAGAGGCTTAATAAGTAAAAAAGAGCTTAATTGGAAGAAAAATGAGCATTTTAATGAACGGAAAATAAAATAATGAAGAAATCTGGAAAAGAAGGAGTTCGCGACCCACTAATATTAACAAGAGGAATTAGTGGGCCGCGAGGAAAGGAAGTGGACATTTTTTCCCTTAATGAATTATGATAATTACCAGCTTTGTTATCGCGACAAGTTTAAAGATTAACGGCCCCCGCTAATCTTGCTTTACAATCCTTACGAGTAGCCAATATCGTCCAAACCCACAAAAAGCCCATTAGTTTTATTACAACCTAATTAGCCACAAAAAAACAAAAGGAAGTCAATTTCCAGAGTTGAAGAGTGATGATTTTGAGCATTCTTAGCAGTTCCTTTCATTCCGGTTGATGCCAGAGTGATCCAAAACAAGTTTTGAAGCTGAAATCATGAATATGCTCGTCAAAACATCCTGTGGTTTCTCCGAGTGAAAGATTTGGGTATTTTGTAAGAACTTTTCTGTTTTGAACTTTGTTCTAGGATCAAATTTCGTGAACACGTTTATGTTCTTTTGAATCTGGTTGTATGTTTGATTGATTTGAACAGTTTGTTTTGATTTTCACAATTAAAATTTGTTATCATTTCTTGGTTTTCTTGCACTAGGAATAATTTAACTTTGTGATTTGTGTTTTGATGTTGAATTGTGTTGAACAATTTAAACATGATCATGGTAGGGGAGTCAAGCAGGATCAAAACCGAAGGAAAGATGCACGTAACACCACTAGTCAAGATGATGGGTGTTTCATTTGTGGGAAAAAAAGGACACATCGCCCGGTTTTGTCCGAAGATGGCCAGCTTGCACGCAATGGTTACCAAGGAAAAAGAGGATGATCATGTGACACGACTTAGGGTAATGCAACTCCTTAACTCTATGGGAGAATTGGGGCTAGGAGTAGCACATGGGCAAGCCACGAACTTAAAGAGAAAGCCGAAGGGACGCAAGAGGAGGACTAGAAAGCGTACCAAAGGTAAGGCGATCGGAGAACCATAGGGATCTAAGTGCAACAGATGCACTAGCAAGCCGGGGCCAGGAGTGGCAAAGGTGGATGCCATGAACCCGACTATAGAGCCAAAATCCACCGGGCTTCATTTCGTACTCATGGATAAACGAGGTGCCAACACGAGCAATGGTTGATACAGGAACAAGTCACAATTATGTTATAAAAGATGAGGCAGCAAGGCTTGGGCTCAAAGTGACTAAGGGGTTGGCATGAATCAAGGCTGCATACGGGGACTCGAAACTAATTGATGGTATGGTGGAAGGGGTTAAAGCCAAGATCGGTGATTGGGAAGGCACAATGGACTTATCAGTTGTTCCAATGGATAGTTATAAGTTTGTACTCGGGATGGACTTTCTCTTACAGATACAAGGCTTTCCGATGTCTTGTTAAATGCATCACATTTATTTGTCAGTTTTGTATAATTTTTAGTCGATTAGATACAATTTTTATTAGTTTTAGGCAGGTGCTTTTTTATTTTAGTATTGTATATATTTTATTACTTTTTGGTTACTTTATTTATTTATTTATTTATTTATTTTATACTTTTGGTAGGTGCTCGTGTGCAGCGGGGCGGAAAAATTAGAAATTATATTCGAGACCCGAGCACCAAGTAACATGCATGAAATTTACTACTATTAATACTAATAATATATATATATATATATCATAATATTAATAAATAAATAAATAATAATAATAATAATAATATAATAATAAAACAAAAGAACCGTGACTTATGTCATGGCCTAAAAGTCAAAACCCAAAATTAATAGAAAATGGGGGTTTTAAAAAGGAGAATTATCAACATTTAAGGGCCATAAACATTGGTCAATGGAGGAGGCATCGACATTCATGAGTATTTATTTTATTTTGACTCCATTTTAATTACCACTACAAGAACCAATATCAAGGGCATAACTCGGGGGCATTTTTCTTGAACATCATTGAAACTTCTAAAACCATGCTTGGTTAAGTTCCCATCCACTTCCGGGTGAAGGTTTGTAAGTTTCTGGATTTGTATGTTGCTATTATGATTGTGTTCGTGACATTTACCGTAAGAGATAATTTTTATGTTAATTGTCTTGATATTGGGTTGAACTTTGTGGTTGTTTATGTTGTGCTTGAGCCACAAGAATGAATTCCATCAATTAAATTTTGATGTTGGGTTGGATCTTATGTATGTTCTTGTATGCGTAAACCATAGAGATTAATTCTATCATTTATGCCTTAACTTGAAATATAGGATTTGGTGAACTAGATAAATAAGCATACTTAGGGCCTCGTTGCTATTTGTTGATGCCTAAGTCTTGATTCTCTGTCCTAGCATTTCTTGCAGTAAAAACATGTCATATTCACTTTAGAAATCTAGTACTTACATATCTGAACCCGGGAGTGATTGTTATCTTTATTGTTGTTTTTGGTTAATTTCTATTGTTACCATTCAACTATTTTATAAAACTACAAAGATAAAAATAGCAAACTTCATAATCGTACTGTTTCCTTGTTTTAGTAAATAGCTTAGACGAACAAACAACTAGTGAGACGATAACCACATGTTCCTTGGATTCGATACCCTACTTACCCTAGCTACCTAGGTTATTTAGGTTTTGCATGACCCGTGACGACCGGCTCATCAAATGGCGCCGTTGCCGGGGAGCTAGTGCGCTTAGTGTTGCATTGCTTGTTGTTTTTGTGTATATTTAGTTGTTTTGAAATTCTAAAAAAAAATTATTGTATTTCTATATTTTTTTTTATTTTGATTTCACTTGGGTAGTTGAGTTGTTTGTGCAGATACAACATTGCGAACACTTACTTTGCCATAAATTGGGTAGATGATGACCCGTGTGAATGATGTGGGAGCGGAGAGCATTACTTACAAGATTGCTTAATATTTCATGAAAGAGTCCAAGCAAACAAGGAACGTGCATTGTATGACAACATCCAGGGCCGGCCCAATGCTTATTACAACCTAGGCTAGGGCCCGCAAGATTATAGGGCCTCATATTTTGTATCTAGTATATGGCCCAAAAGTATTTTTAATTAATCAGGGTATGTAGATATGAGTGAATGGACGATATATTCTGGTTACTATCATGATGCTTTTGTATCTTAGAGACCATTAGTTCCCCTTGAATCCTTCAAGAAGACTACCCACCCTATCATTGTTTATGATGAAGTGATTATTCAACAATCTTGCTATGTGAAGTCATCATTTATTCTGCTTCTTTTTTTTTTATCAGTAAGTAGAAGCAATTTACAATAACTAGCCAGAAAAATGACGGTAAACATTGTACAAATGCATCAAATGAAAGCAATACTAGGCTACACCAAGAGACAGTCCTAATTCATTATTTATTCATTCATTTCAGTATTCTCAAAGTAAAAATGCTTTTTGTTTGATATCAATTGAAGGCACTAAAAATTTCTTACGTGTTTAGTCTAATATGAATTTTTCTATCCTTGTTTCTGAATATGATACTTTTCCCATACCCATTTTATTGAAGGTTAAATGTTGTCTAGGTGTTATAAAGTTTTTGATTGTCTCATTGGTTTTGTTTTGGGTTCTTTAGTAAGTTGAGTTATGTTTTGGGATTTGATCTCTAACTCTCAAAGGTAAAATATTTATTCATGTCTGAATCAATCCATTCTTTTTTTTTCCTCAAAAAGGGCCCAATTTACGAACTCGCTTTGGGCCACCAAAAAGGTTAATCCGGCTCTGACAACATCTGTAATAGGAATGCCTATTATGGTGAAAGTTTTGCTCCTTGGACTGACGAATATCCAATGCCTCCACCATCGGAAGATTATTCCTGTTTTTATTGCGGGAAAATTTACATAGATGAAGATTGCACAGTGTTTTGGAAAGAAAAGTTGAAGTCTGGTTACCAGGCACAACCCCGTCAAGAAAACTAGCAACCACAAGTCAATTACAATTACAATTCAAATTGGAACTATGAATATTATGAACCCGAAGAGGAGTCATTTTCAAGTTATCAAGAAGAATACTATGGGTATTATGATGAATATCCTCAGGACACATATGAAGAACCTCAAAATTCGGTGAGATCTATACTTGAAGAAGTCATGGCTCATAGAATTCAAGTCCTAGAAATGAAAAAACATGCTGAATTACAAGATCAAGCAATCGAAGCTTTGACTGACCAGGTTCGTCTTCTAACTGAGGAAATTGCCCAAATTAAACATGAGCAAAATGAGTTGACTAATGAGGTTGTAGTTAATATTGAAGTAAATGAAAATGTTACAAGTCTTTCCTCCTATTGTGTCAAAAATTACAAATGAAACTAAGGAGGAACCAATAAAAACAAAAGATCGGAAGGTGGAAACAAAAGACATTTGGCAATTTATTGCTAAACGACTCCACAACAACAAGAAGGGCCCAATTCTCATGCCAATCTTTAAACATCTAAGGAATTGGCATGTAAACTACCGAGCATACATTGGAAACTCGGTAGGCAAATGTTCTTTGAGACCACCATGAATGAGTACCAGGTATGATTGTTGTATATTTTGTATATTTATTTGTTTTATTTTTTTCTATTTTTATTTTTAAGTGTGTTTGAGTCAGTTTTATTTTTGTTGGATTCATGGGATTGCTTGTTATTATTTGAACCGCAAGAATAGATTGTCCCGCCCGTACTCAATCTCCATTCGGGTGAGGACGAACCGGAAATCACTAATGTTTGAAGGAATCCCGATTTGTTTGTTTTGTTTTTTTCTTTTCTTTCGTGTTTCTTTGTTTCAGGTTTGTTATCGGTTGCGAATGAAATGCTATACGGCCGACATTGGAAGGAATTGAACAGACTTATACGCGTACTGCTTATCCAGGGGAGTCTGTTCCTTTTACTGTTGTATTTTATTTTTTATTTGCTTTATTTTATTCCTAGCTCACATTGAGGACAATGTGTCGTTTAAGTGTGGGGGTGGGGAAACTTTCATTTTCATTTGTTTTAGTTAGGTTTGAGTCTAAAAAAAGTCCTAAAAGCGGTCTGGTCGGGAATGAAAGCGACTGTTTCAGTGTTTTCACTCTGTCTCTGCTTGTGGTGTGTGGGTCCTTAATCATGGTCCAATTCCTTAGAACAGATATATGAATCGTTTTCAGCAGGTATTTTAGAGAAAATGTTTAGAATTTGCCTGATTAGGTGTAACGGGCTGTCGGTAATAAATTCATGCACACATCGGTAACCCTATTTTCCCCACTTTTGTGAGATCTTGAGCCTACTAGATTGTTAGTTGATCTGATATATATTCATTTGTTGAGTGTAGGCCGTATGTTGCTCTGTTTTAGAACTTGTCTGATTTCATACATACTGAGACTCTTGATTTATGCACATATATGATAAAGGCAAATTAGGAATCCCTTTTTCGTTTTACACCTTTGTTTACCCATCTAACCGGAAAAAAAATATTACCCTTAGTAGACTATTTTGAGCCTTTCACCTTTTCATTTGTTTACCCGAATCCTGGTCTAGACTAACCCGTTTTGTTATCAGCTTTATTTGACAATCTATGTGTTTCCTATTTATGTGTTTAGTATTTATATTGTTATAAAAAAAAGAAAAAGAAAAAAATGATAAAAAAAAAACATATGTTAGTATTGTTTAATACGGGTCGAAAATAACCCGTAGTTTTAGTTATTGTGTTCAGCATTAATAAAATATTGTCATGGGTTGGTAGTTTATTTGTTTTTTTAGCCACTTTATAAACCTAAACTTTCACTACCTTTAGCCTAAGCCCAAAACTTGTAAGTCCTTTTGATATGTGCAAAGTCTATGCGTTACAGTGAAGGTTTGATTGTCTTACAAGCTTATGAGTATAGAGTTTCATATTCGGTTTTGATTTTAGTGATTTATACTAGCATATTACATGCTAGTCCGTATATTAAACCGAGGGGAGTGAACAACTGTGAGGGGTGTGTTGCATCAAAATAAAAACTGATAGCATGTTAGACTTAGTTGGGTGAGTTCTGTTTTCAAAATTGTGCATCATGGTTGCCTGTTAAATTAACACATCTAATGCTGATCGATGAATGGGGTATGACTTTGAACCCTAACTAGTGCAAGGCGGGGGCGTTTGAGGTATTTGTTACTTGTTCGTGGTAATGTTCTGAGCTGATTTGCTTGAGGGCAAGCAAAAGGTAAGTGTGGGGGTGTGACGTGTTGCTAAATGCATCACATTTATTTGTCAGTTTTGTATATTTTTGAGTCGATTAGATAGTATTTTTATTAGTTTTAGGGATTTACTTTTTGATTTTAGTATTGTATATATTTTATTACTTTTTGGTTACTTTATTTATTTATTTATTTATTTTATACTTTTGGTAGGTGCTCGTGTAGAGCAGGGCGAAAAAATTAGAAATTACATGCATGAAATTTACTACTATTAATACTAATAATAATAATAATAAATATCATAATATTAATAAATAAATAATAATAATAAAACAAAAGAACCGTGACTTATGTCACGGCCTAAAAGTCAAAACCCAAAATTAATAGAAAATGGGGGTTTCAAAAAGGAGAATTATCAACATTTAAGTGCCATAAACATTGGTCAATGGAGGAGGCATCGGCATTCATGAGTATTTATTTTATTTTGACCCCATTTTATTTACCACCACAAGAACCAATATCAAGGGCGTTACTCGGGGGCATTTTTCTTGAACATCATTGAAACTTCTAAAACCATGCTTGGTTAAGTTCCCCTTCACTTCCGGGTGAAGGTTTGTAAATTTCTGGATTTGTATGTTGCTATTATGATTGTGTTCGTGACATTTACTGTAAGAGATAATTTTTATGTTAATTGTCTTGATATTGGGTTGAACTTTGTGGATGTTTATGTTGTGCTTGAGCCATAGGAATGAATTCCATCAATTAAATTTTGATGTTGGGTTGGATCTTATGTATGTTCTTGTATGCGTAAACAATAGAGATGAATTCTATCATTTTATGCCTTAACTTGAAATATAGGATTTGGTGAACTAGATAAAGAAGCATACTTAGGGCTTCGTTGCTATTTGTTGATGCCTAAGTCTTGATTTTCTGTCCTAGCAATTCTTGCAGTAAAAACCTGTCACATTCACTTTAGAAATCTAGTACTTACATATCCAAACCCGGGAGTGATTGTTATCTTTATTGTTGTTTTTGGTTAATTTCTATTGTTACCATTCAACTATTTTATAAAACTACAAAGATAAAAATAGCAAACTTCATAATCGTATTTGTTTCCTTGTTTTTGTAAACAACTTAGACGAACAAACAACTAGTGAGACGCTAACCACATGCTCCTTGGATTCGATACCCTGCTTACCCTAGCTACCTAGGTTATTTAGGTTTTGCATGACCCGTGACGACCGGCTCATCACTTTCCAATACCATTTATGGATACTATGTGCATAATGGATGGTGGCCGAACTTGCATGGTTAAAATGGAGTGTGACACTAAGCATCAAGGACTAATTAACTCTTTTACTTTTCGAGCATTAAAAAGCAACTATAGAAATGAGCGCGTCGTGACTAAGGAGATCGGGTCAAACACCACTAATGATCCACGACGATCACGACGAGGGCGTTCTGAACTTAGGTGGGGGAGAATGTCACGACCCGCATATAAATCAGCTCAAAATGCTGATTTTTCTGATCAAAAGGCAACGTTTTTTGCTACACCAATTAGCAACATTCTCGAACGTTCTAGGCTGGCCTAGACCAGCCCAAAACCATGGAGAAGGCAGGAAAATATCCAGCAAGACAGCCCTAAAAATATCAAGAGGAGCCTAGAAGAATCCATCAAAATATCCAAGATATTAAGGGTTAGGATTCTAGAAAGATCTATGTAAATATCATAGATATTATGTATAGAAAACTCTAGATTAGGAATAATCTAGATCATGAGGGACTAGCAGTGTTGTAGAACTCGCTAGGCACTAGTCGGTCGGTGGGGTGGGGACTAGTGATTAATCAGGATTAATCGGATTGGGGTTTTTATATGTAATTTTCAGTTTTTTATATATATACACACATTTTTATAGGCAACTATTTTAAATAGACATGTTTTAACCCCTCATCGACCTATTTTTTTAAGTATACATGACTAATCACAAGAATACACATCGTTTGATTAGAAACTTGCCGGAATTTTACAAGTTTTGGCCAGAATATATCCGGAAGTTGGCCGGAATTATAGATTTTTGCCAAAATCTTGCTAGAATTGTCTATTTTTGGCTAACCGACTAGGGCCGATTAGGTCGACTAGGTCCGACTAATCCCGACTAGGCCGACTACTGATTAATGGACTGATTAATGAAAAATTACACAGTAACCTACCGACCAGCGATTAATCGCCGATTAATCCCGATTTTTACAACATTGGGGACTATTATAAATAGGTGATCATGCCTCATTTGCAAATCACCTTCAAAGTCTCTAAGCATTCACCTTGTAAGCTTGTAAAGTTCTTGTATAACTCTTCCTTGTAATCAGTAAATGTTTGTTTGATTACCAATCTTGTTATTATTGCATCTATCGCTTTCGAATCGCATCAAAGCCGGGTCAAATGTTGATCTTAGAAGGAGTCTAAGAGTTGCACGTGAGTCAAGAGAGTTACTCCGTGACATTATGATGGCCTAGAGTATTGCGATTATTTTTGGTGCATTTGTGTGTGGTAGGTTTTCCCTCCTGTCTTAATCATTAGCTCTTGTGGAGCCACAAAATATATTAATAGATCTATTGAATGTGACAACCACCCCATGCTTCCAGACGCACTGGTTTGGATATCCCGGTTTGCATTATGAGGGAATATATTTTGAATTATGGTGATTGAGAATTCACCATGGGTCTTGGGTTGATTACAGGCTCTTGGTTGTGATCATGTCGTAGGACCTAGCTAGTATGCGAATTGGTTCACATGTTCTAGTGATAGTTATCATAAACATTTTTAAAAGAATGGTTTGGGTTTAAAAGCATTCAAGGGGAAACAATTTTCTTAAATGTCCCGATGAATGGTTTGGGTTTCAAATATTTGACTAGTAGTGTTGTGACAACCGGCAAATTTCGTACAACGATTAACGTGATTCTAATCATGTTTTAGAAATAATTAACATGGTTTAAGGTTAATTATGGTTAGTTGAGCTAATATGAGTCCTACGATGTCCATGTGAAGGTTCGTTGAGGTCTTGATGCCTTTAAAGAAAGACTTCGCGTATTTAACGTAACGAACTGACATCAGCGAAAATTTGTCAAACTGGAATAACATAAGCTTATTCTATGTAAATACGACACGTATTTACCATTGATGCGATCGAATGTGAAGTCGGCGCGGTAAACGGCCAAAAACGCAGCGTTTTGGAGAACGCGGAGAGGAACTGACGTGGGATTCGAACGTCGAAACGCGTGGCTTTAACCGTTACCGAACTTTCGGAATAATTATTTATTATAAATAACTTTATTTATTTAGTTTCGAAAGTAAACAGGTCGTCTAAATGAAGTATAGCTCGACCGGATCGATTAACGCGATTTTAACGCGTGTTCCGTTTTCACGCGTCGAGTTACGAAAATAACATTTAAATTGCTCGGTTTAGTTATGTTTTTCATTTCGAATAAAACCGACTAGTTTTTGTAATTAATTATCGGGCCTAATAACAAACCGAGATGATTTACGGGTTCGATACGCGGTACACAACCCACCAACCCTAACCCTAGGTATATAAAGGCAACTTCTTCTTCTTCCCTTCATTTTCAGCAGCCGCATGCTGTCTCTCTCTCTACTCTCTCTCTAAAACTCTCTCTCTCTACTCTCTCTCCTCGGTTTCCCTCTCTACCTCATCTCTTATACCCGTGCTCGGCCCCCTACCCTCTCCTTGTTATAGTAGCAGACCACCACCGTGATTTGGTGGTGGCTGCGCGGCGATTTAAGCTCAAGAACGGGCTGCTATGGCTGATAATGGTGGTTCTGGCTCGGGAAAGCTGCAGACGGCGGCGAGAGGTGGTGGTTTTGGTCGGGATTAGGAGGCTGAGGACGGTGGTGATGGTTTACGTGGTGTTTGGTCAAGACCCGATTGTGGTGGTTGTTGCAGGTATGGGTTTCAGTGGTTGTTTTGGTCGGGTTTTGGTGATGACGGGGCGAAGGGGGTTCGATGTGGTGGTTGTGGTCCGGCTGCGGGTGTTTGGTGACAGAGTGTAGTGGTGGCCGGAGGTCGTGGTCCGGCAGATTAGGGTGGTTCAAGGCGTTGGACACAAGGGTTTCAGGCCAAGGGATTAGTTCGAGTGTGGGGTTCGTGTTCGGGTCAGATCTGCCTCGGGTCAGATCTGGCTCGGTTCGCGTCTTGTTTTCGAGTTCTAGTCGAGGGTCAAGGAAGGTAGTCTCGTGTCAGATCCGGGCCAGATCTGGTCAACCTTGCTCGCGGATCAGATTTCGGGTACGGATAAACACGGGTCAACCCCGGTCAAACTGAGTCAACTCGGTCAGATCTGGTCACACCTGTCAAACCGTCAACTCGGGTGAGCTGGAATTCATTGTGGGTCTGGCCAACGCACGGTCAAACGCGCGGTCAACGGGTCAGATCTGGTCAAAGGTGTCGCTAGAACGAGGCGCGCGTACGACATGGTATAATTAGTTTTCGTATTTATTTCCTGATATTGTTTATAAACAAGTATATAATTTATAAATAATAAATACGAACGAAAATAGTGTTAACTCGCTAAACGAACCAAGTAATAATACACGAAATGTATAAATCAAGTGGTCGTCATATTTATAAAGCGTGACTTTATGTTGTCGTAGGACTAAAATGTTGGACCATACTATATGTATATATTGTTATATATGTATTTATATAAATAAGTTTGGTATTTATATAAGTTATCGAAGCGTATAGTGTCTCGTGTTAATGGAATTGCGGATAAATGAAATTGTTGTCTTGTGATTTAGAGATTGATTTTTGGGAAAATTGTAGACAACTTGTGTTGTCTGGTTCGTACAAAAACAGAGGAAACTCTGCCGAAATTTTGTTATAAAATTCAAAGCGCAATGAAATTGATATGTGTCGTGTATGTTTTTGTAAGTAAATTTCCCAAGTATTTTGACAAGTGAGTTTTATACGAAATCGAGACGTCTTCGACAAATGATTGTTTCACAAGATTGTTTGAAACATTGTTGGTAAATCTTTCGCAACATTTTCAAGACAAATATGTAGTACTTACCGAGGGTCAAATGTAGTCGACTTTCAAAGGTCTTTGACAATTAAACAATTGTTACTAATTGATTTTTGTAACTATATTATGGTTACTCAGAGTGTATTTTTCTAAAAGTACGTATATAAGTCAAATACATTTATCCAGATCACGAGACGAGCTACGGCTCAGGATGAGTTATACGTTTCATGATAGTAGTCCAACATGGTTTACACACGAATAGTAACAGGTGCACAACTTGGGTACTATGTCGAATGTGAACACATGAATTATGACAAGTCACGATCGGTTCGTCAAGTTAAAACACTTAGAGACTCGGGTTAGTATACACGAGTCGAGATAGTTGAATAAACTATCTTTTAACCGGAAAAATAAGCTAGGTTTATATATGATAGACTTTAAGGTGTCCTTTATTGGTACTTAGGGCACGAGGAAGTCGGTCAAGGCTTTGGATTTTATTTGCTAGCTAAGCATGGAAATTAAGGTGAGTTTCACGGCCCCATTTTACTGTTTTTAACTGGGGGAAAGATATGTTTGTCAAAAATTATCACATATTGAAATGTTTTCAAAGGTTAAAATGTGGTAAGTGGCATGATGAGTACTTGAGTTTTTGGTCGCCACTCGGGGTTGGGTCCTCGCTACTGTAACCATTAATTCAGGTAAAATGAAACCAAAGGAATATTTGGATAGTACTATTGGTGCCTGACGAGGCCCACCTCTGGTTGATAGCGTCAACCCGGTAAAGACAAGAGGTGCACGTATTCTGAACTTAAGTCGTTGGTTTCCGAGAAACGACTTGGAGCGGGGCATATTTATTAGTCTTGGTTTGGTTATGGGACTCAGGGGATTGCTTATCATCATAATTTGTAGGAGCTAGCTACTCCATACAAAGGCCACATAATGTGCTGGATTTGCACAGGATATAATAATGTGCTGGATTTGCACAGGATATAATAATGTGCTGGATTTGCACAGGATATAATAATGTGCTGGATTTGCACAGGATATAAAAATGTGCTGGATTTGCACAGGATGTAAAAATGTGCTGGATTTGCACAGGATGTAAAAATGTCGTATTTACGAAACTAAAACCTGTGAACTCACCAATATTTTATATATTGACGTCTTTTTAAACATATCTTTCAGGTAACTAAGTGCTGAACAGGTATGCGGCTAGTACGGTGGAATTTGGGATGTCGGACACTGGTTGGGGGTTTCACCTATTGTTACCATCGGGTTGGGACATAAACGGAAACACCCCACTTTAAAACTTAACGTTTGTGGTTTAAGTAATGTTTGGAACCAGGTACTCCTTCCCGACATCTTAATATAAAGATCTTTTCTAATTAAATATAGTTTGTGTTAATCTTGACTTTGATATGCTTTCGAGCGTCGCGCCACGTGTTTCCGCCATTGGCGTGGTGTGACAGAAGTGGTATCAGAGCCAAGGTTATAGCGAACTAGTATTTTTGAAAAATCTAGACTATAACCGGTTTTGGCTCGAAAACGAAGTTTTCAAAAATAAAACACAACGAAATATTTTTAGAAAAGAAAGAGAATTGTACATGGATTGTACAAGGGGAAATTCCGACCGACTAGCCATGTGTGTCAATATATAAAATGTTAGAAAATAAGGATATGAATGTTTAAATTGTGTAGAGATCCAATTTTCTGACTAGTGCTAGTTAATGCATATAAGTAGTACAGATAGCTTGCCTATAAGGATATCGTCTCACACTTCACTCTAGTCCACACTTTTGCATCGATTACCGATATCGACAAGCGGGAAGGACAAGCGGTGGTCTACGACGAACTCACCCGCTTACCTACGGACGGGATGATCGGAAGGGCTAACCTTTATCGTGCTAGTGGACGTTGTCGTGTTGCTGATGTCGTGAAGGCGAAGCTAGTCTAGGTCATTTATTGTGTGAAATCTTTGTTTTGGATCAGGAAGCTCGGAACTAGCGGGCACCAAAATTACCTGGCAACACCGATTATCATTGCGGGTGCACACGTAATAATAACTTGTGGTGCACGGTAACCTTGGTGGGCGCTAGGGCTGGGGTTGGTGATCACTTCTTGCCTGGTCTATTCTTGTACTGTAGGGTCAGTCTTAGAGTTTGATTGGCCAACGGGCTAGAAGGGAGGTCTTGTTGATATCCCTTGATTTCGATCCTCGCAAACTGAATGAGCTTTCTTCAGCATTACCTCTAAGGTACGAACACGGAAGAGCTCGAACGTCTACTTCATATGAGTAATCTGACGAAAACCCTCGCATCGGATAAGGACAGGAGACGAAAACTTCCTTGTATAGGAGTTTAATGCCTCCGCACAAAGTTCTTCGATGGAGCGGACATACGAGGATGCACTGCCTACCGAAGAGATGTATGCTTGGTACGATGCGTGGAATGCTAAACCTGGAAACCAGCGAAGACCGAGGGTGCGTCCCTGCAAAACCAGTGCGTTTTGAGCACGGGACCCTATGTGGATCAGTATTGAGATTTGTTGCCCGTGTGCTGCTATGTTATTACTGTGAGTAAGTCATTCTTGATCTAACATATGCCCAAGTTGTCTTCGAGGGTCAGGCGTTCCTTCCCCTATTGGAGGGCAGAATCGTCCTTGCTGAGTTAATAGACTCGATCATCTTTATCTAGACGGCATGATAGCCCCCGTCTAAAGCAACAATGTCGAATCGGCAAGATCCTAGTATATTTATTTAATGGGAAAATAAATATATGGTAAAGTGAGCCGAGTCGGGTGTTGAAAATGAATTATCGATCGGCAAGATCCTAGTATATTTATTTAATGGGAAAATAAATATATGGTAAGGCGAGCCGGGTCGGGTGCCGAACACGAAATATCGATCGACAAGACCCTAGTATAATTATTTAATGGGAAAATAATTATACGGTAAAGTGAGTCGAGTCGATGGTTGTAAAATACAATGTCGAATCGACAAGACCCTAGTATAATTATTCAATGGGAAAATAATTATACGGTAAAGTGAGTCGAGTCGATGGTCGTAAAATACAATGTCGAATCGACAAGACCCTAGTATAATTATTTAATGGGAAAATAATTATACGGTAAAGTGAGTCGAGTCGATGGTTGTAAAATACAATGTCGAATCGACAAGACCCTAGTATAATTATTTAATGGGAAAATAATTATACGGTAAAGTGAGTCGAGTCGATGGTTGTAAAATACAATGTCGAATCGACAAGACCCTAGTATAATTATTCAATGGGAAAATAATTATACGGTGAAGTGAGTCGAGTCGATGGTCGTAAAATACAATGTCGAATCGACAAGATCCTAGTATAATTATTTAATGGGAAAATAATTATACGGTAAAGTGAGTCGAGTCGATGGTGGTAAAACGAAAAGTCAAATCGACAAGATCCTAGTATAATTATTTAATGGGAAAATAATTATACGGTAAAGTGAGTCGAGTTGATGGTTGAAAAAAAAAATGTAATATCGAATCGACTAAATCATAGTATATTTATTTAATGGGAAAATAAATATATGGAAAGGTGAGTCGAGTCGATTACGGGAAAAATGAAATCTCGACTGACAAGATCCTAGTATGACTACTTAATGGGAAAGTAGTTATATGGTAAAGTGAGTCGAGTCGGAGATAATTTTATCCAAGTCAGTTAAAATATATGGAGACATACATATATATTGAATATAGGATCACGACGTGCATTTTGCGTCTAAATCCGTCATAATACTCGGGGAGTGAAACCACATTTCGGGAGCCGAAATCGTAAAGCGTGTGACTCGTAATTGTCAAGTGTCACGGAACGCTCTGGCAGACATCGAAATTCCCCCTCGAAAATCAAATAACGGACTACTGGAAGTGGTCACGTTATTCTGTCAACTAAACTTACCCATGGGACGGCAATTCCATTGCTCATGTTGCAATGTTGAACGTCCGCTACCCTCGTCAGGACGACGAGACTGGTTGTTTATTTGGGGTGGCAATTGATGCGAAGTGTTTTCCATTAATCCCCATAGATATTGAGACGTTGCGTCCCTTTGTCACGATGTTTAATAAACTAAGGTTGCGAGATCCATTCGTCATGGACAATGTGACTTGTCTAATCTCTTGTCGTATTCCGATACTCTCACAGCGTGGCCTATCAGGAAGGAAGTTCGCTGGCCTTGCTTAAGTGTCGGAGAGGCATTTCGGTTGATGACTATCGGTGCTAGGACCAAAATAACATGCAAGAGGACCCTAATGAGAAGGATGACTCGGTTGAATTGCCAGAGTCTGTATCGTTTTATTTTATCGTGGTGTCTCGATAAATCATGATCCTTCTACCTCTACTATTCTTGTTGTGACCAATGTTTTGATACTGGAAAAGATGTTGGTTGGTTTCTAGGTCCTATGGATACTATTTACCACAAATCTAATAACTACGGTGGGTCTAAGGCTCCCACCGAGCCTGATGTTGCTCCTGCTGTAATTGTTCTATGGCCCAAGCGAATCATGTCATCGTTGCTGAGAGTGTAGCTCATACTGAGCGTGTTAAGGATGTTTCTATGGCTTTTGCCAAGTTTGATGTTGCTGTTGTTCCGAAGGCTCCTACTAAGATCACTGTCATTGACATAGGCATCTCTAAGACCCTTGCCAAACCGCTATGATCATGGTTGTGTCACGATGGAGTTCGTTGCCATTAACTCCATTTTCTTTGAGGTTTTCGTTGAACCGCTCGTTATCATTCCCTGGCTCCTGCCAAGACTAATGTTGGCGATGGCTCTCAGGTATGGTTGAGCCTGTCAATGCTACAGTTGCTATTATTCGAGTGACTTATATCGAGTATACAGTCATTCTCCCTAGGAACGATATCGGCCTAATAAGTCTACTAAATTAGGTGGAACCCATTGTTCCCATTTCTGTTGTGATGGCGGATGCCTTTGGTGATCCAATCGTTCCTACTAATGAGCCTATGGAGTATAGGTTTGTGGCTGAGGATATGAATAAGGATTCTATCACCATAAGTGAGCTGGAGCGCACAGGGGTGCGTGCTCACCGTAATAGAGCTTCTTGTAGTTATGTATAGTGGACTCGCTAGGTTGTGTGTCGTCCTGCTGTCGTGAATTCATGTTGTGGTGTTACCCCTAACGATTGTGCATTCTTGTAGTTGCACAGTTTTGCCGACTGCATATCCGTGCGGTTGCGTTTCACTGTCGGCGGTGCAGTCCTGTTGTTGTGCTGCTCCTGCAGTGGTGTAGCCTTGTTATCGTATTTCTCTGTGTCATGCGGTCCATGTTGCGGTGTTGCCTTGTTGTCATGCTTCTTTGTCGTCGTGTTGTTCCTGTGCGGTGTTCCCTTGTTGATGTGTCCGTGGATGTGTTGTTGTCATGTCATGTTATTTCTACTGCCGTATCGCACCGTGAGCGTATTGCTACAATTGTTGGATTGACTTGATGATGTGATAACTTGTCGTTTGATTCACTCTTGGTTCCCTTGGAATAAAGACATTACCCCAAACCCACGTAACCGTTGTCATACTGCTGAATGGTTGTGTAGTGTCGCCATTGATTATGTAGGATTTCGGGTGTCCAACGGACTTTCGGAAAGTCGTACTAAGACACTCTAGTCCTAGTGTTAGCACATGTATCTCTCTAAAGCTCGAATCTCGTAAGTTGAGTAATTGACCGAATCACGTGTCGACCTCTTTATATGCTCGCGCGTTTCGTGAGCATTACCTCTTCAAGATCTAAGGCATCAGTGACGCCATGTCCAGCCTTAACCTTTTACGTACTTTTTGGTCGACTAACCACTCTCGAATCATGTCGGAAGGAAATCCCATGATCCACACATGACGGGGTGAGGCTCGTCTTTGTGATAAGGGATTTCGAATACCTCTCGAACGTGAAGGAATCGAGTAAATGTGAGCGATATTATGACCCATACCTTTGGGCTAGTAGGAGTTGAAAGACTCAATTTATTATTGCTCATCCCAGTGGATTGTTTAACATCATACCTGCCAACGTGTCATGCCGACGACCCCAGGAATAACAGTGTGGACCCACCCACAGCGTGTGCATGGGTGGAGTCCCTGGTACGTGATTCGGAGGTCTTATGAAACCCTGAATCTAGAAGGGCATGTAGCATTGTCTACTCTATGAGGGTGCTACCCTACCGTGATGAGATCTTCGATCAACTCAACCCTTCGATTGATGTTATCCTGCTAATGGTAGGTTTATCTTGTCTTGGTGCCGTTACGCAGATTCTTGGGATTGTGGAACCCTTTCGACCTTGGGTCGATATGGGTGTTCCCAGTTATTTTACAGTAGCATTTCTCGCACTAGAGCAAAATCCCCTGTCCTTGGCAAACGCTGTTGGAGACACCATAGTAATGTGAGCTGCCTAGTTAGTGCGTTTAGTCCATGACTAATCAAGATGAGCACGAAAGCTTACATGTTGCACCTATGCGTGTGACTACCTGAGTCGTTGAATGGGATGCCTTATTGGAAGGCTCAATATTACTTCTTGTAGGGCGATCTCGGTCGTTTGTTGTTTTAAGTAACGATTTTGGAGCATGAAGCCGTCAAGCCCAAACGTGAGATCTATGCCAGATGCATTCATCTATGACTCAATTTCACCTCTTACCTCGAAAGATCCCGAAAGATGGAATATTCGGCGAGTGAGGATTCCGGGTCAGGACTCCTTTCACTCAGATCTCTGCATAGGATCTGAAAGTCAATTTAAGGGCGTGTGTGGCCTGTATTCTCCAGAATTGACTTACTAGGTTGCTAATGACGATAGGACACCAGTGCTCGTGAGGCACATATAGCAGGACACGCACTGGGTACCCTTGTTTTGGGTAGTTACCAATGCTCTGCTTACCGTCTCGAGGAAAGCCAACGTGTTGAGACGTTGTCGAGACCCTATCCTCTATTTAATACGGCAACCATACTATGATTATTCATGTACAACATTCCTGTGATGACCAATGTGATGAGGTGATGTGAGCCTCCAGACGTTTGTGTTTTAGTCGGCTTAAATTCTCGTGTATTGTGGAATTGTACGGCCGTATGTTGAATATACACCGTCTACTGTCTGGGGAACTGAGGGGTGAAAGTGACGCAAAAACTTTCGACCTCCGTCAGCCCATATTAGGCGCCCTGGTACCACTAACCACAATCGCTCATATGAAAAGGTTGTAAGTCGGTGCATAGTGGATTTCAGTCCATGTGAGGACACAAGAATACCATCCGCTACTATAAACAACCTTGAGCGTCCTCAAGAATGTTGACTGCTTTGTGATCTGGTAAGACCACCCGATTAGTGAAATTCAACGAGCGAACCTAATGGTCCTGTCGCCTGAGGTGTTCGGTGGCTGTGATGGGACACAGGTAATGATCGATTGCTGTTTGGAACCTTCTCATCCCATACTCGCTTGTGGTTATAATATGAGGCATACGGATAGCCATCTATACTCTTGGAGAGTTGTGGCTAGGCACTAGGTGTCAACTTTCACAATATCGAACTTTAGCAGTTATCCTACCTCAGGGTTCGCCGAACCTTGAACGCAAGTCTGGAATACTCAATTTGAGATGAGTATGGATTACCATTCTCGAACGAGTGAATTATTGTCCTAGACGGAAGTGTCCTGTGTGATACGATTAGTGTCGGTGGCAAATCAAATTCGTGTACTTCATCGCCAGAATTTCCTATGTGATAGGAATCATCACCCTAGTGTTCGGGGTGTACTACTCGAAGTCCTCTAGAGTGCATACGTGTACGTCTCTAGTACATTGAATGACAGATAGAGATATACACATGATCTAGCGTGAGTTCAAGAGGTGACCAACGAATCAGGTAGATTCAAATCTTCCTGAATAAGTGGCCAAACCGATCGGGAAGTTGTGCTAACAAGGAGCTAGCCTTAGGAACTTCAAATCGGCATAGGACTTTGCTGAGTGTTATACGCTGAAAGGGTGTTGTTAAGCACGAAAACGGTAATGGAGTGACTTCGCTTAGTACTCCAGTGACTCGGATATGTCAGTTAAAATTGGCCTTGCAACGAACAAGCTCGAACTATCGCAAGAGCTTAGTGGGACTCTTGACGAATCCCGCAGGTCTGGCTTGAGGAAGCATTGTCAATTCCTCAACCGACAGGATTCAGGTTGACGCAAAGCTCTACTATTTCGGGAAAACCGATATTTGTGCCGGATTGCGATACCCAAGAGCTCGGCCGTAGCCGACTCATGACATTGTGTTCGTTAGAACGCTAAGCGTGAACTGGAGTTCACGAAGAAAAGGGGTAATCGTGTGAGTTGCAAACATCCCGCCCTGTTCAAGGATACTAATGTATCGGATGACTTGAACTGAATTCCGGGACGGAATTCTCTTAACGGGGGGAGAATGTGACAACCGGCAAATTTCGTACAACGATTAACGTGATTCTAATCATGTTTTAGAAATAATTAACATGGTTTAAGGTTAATTATGGTTAGTTGAGCTAATATGAGTCCTACGATGTCCATGTGAAGGTTCGTTGAGGTCTTGATGCCTTTAAAGAAAGACTTCGCGTATTTAACGTAACGAACTGACATCAGCGAAAATTTGTCAAACTGGAATAACATAAGCTTATTCTATGTAAATACGACACGTATTTACCATTGATGCGATCGAATGTGAAGTCGGCGCGGTAAACGGCCAAAAACGCAGCGTTTTGGAGAACGCGGAGAGGAACTGACGTGGGATTCGAACGTCGAAACGCGTGGCTTTAACCGTTACCGAACTTTCGGAATAATTATTTATTATAAATAACTTTATTTATTTAGTTTCGAAAGTAAACAGGTCGTCTAAATGAAGTATAGCTCGACCGGATCGATTAACGCGATTTTAACGCGTGTTCCGTTTTCACGCGTCGAGTTACGAAAATAACATTTAAATTGCTCGGTTTAGTTATGTTTTTCATTTCGAATAAAACCGACTAGTTTTTGTAATTAATTATCGGGCCTAATAACAAACCGAGATGATTTACGGGTTCGATACGCGGTACACAACCCACCAACCCTAACCCTAGGTATATAAAGGCAACTTCTTCTTCTTCCCTTCATTTTCAGCAGCCGCATGCTGTCTCTCTCTCTACTCTCTCTCTAAAACTCTCTCTCTCTACTCTCTCTCCTCGGTTTCCCTCTCTACCTCATCTCTTATACCCGTGCTCGGCCCCCTACCCTCTCCTTGTTATAGTAGCAGACCACCACCGTGATTTGGTGGTGGCTGCGCGGCGATTTAAGCTCAAGAACGGGCTGCTATGGCTGATAATGGTGGTTCTGGCTCGGGAAAGCTGCAGACGGCGGCGAGAGGTGGTGGTTTTGGTCGGGATTAGGAGGCTGAGGACGGTGGTGATGGTTTACGTGGTGTTTGGTCAAGACCCGATTGTGGTGGTTGTTGCAGGTATGGGTTTCAGTGGTTGTTTTGGTCGGGTTTTGGTGATGACGGGGCGAAGGGGGTTCGATGTGGTGGTTGTGGTCCGGCTGCGGGTGTTTGGTGACAGAGTGTAGTGGTGGCCGGAGGTCGTGGTCCGGCAGATTAGGGTGGTTCAAGGCGTTGGACACAAGGGTTTCAGGCCAAGGGATTAGTTCGAGTGTGGGGTTCGTGTTCGGGTCAGATCTGCCTCGGGTCAGATCTGGCTCGGTTCGCGTCTTGTTTTCGAGTTCTAGTCGAGGGTCAAGGAAGGTAGTCTCGTGTCAGATCCGGGCCAGATCTGGTCAACCTTGCTCGCGGATCAGATTTCGGGTACGGATAAACACGGGTCAACCCCGGTCAAACTGAGTCAACTCGGTCAGATCTGGTCACACCTGTCAAACCGTCAACTCGGGTGAGCTGGAATTCATTGTGGGTCTGGCCAACGCACGGTCAAACGCGCGGTCAACGGGTCAGATCTGGTCAAAGGTGTCGCTAGAACGAGGCGCGCGTACGACATGGTATAATTAGTTTTCGTATTTATTTCCTGATATTGTTTATAAACAAGTATATAATTTATAAATAATAAATACGAACGAAAATAGTGTTAACTCGCTAAACGAACCAAGTAATAATACACGAAATGTATAAATCAAGTGGTCGTCATATTTATAAAGCGTGACTTTATGTTGTCGTAGGACTAAAATGTTGGACCATACTATATGTATATATTGTTATATATGTATTTATATAAATAAGTTTGGTATTTATATAAGTTATCGAAGCGTATAGTGTCTCGTGTTAATGGAATTGCGGATAAATGAAATTGTTGTCTTGTGATTTAGAGATTGATTTTTGGGAAAATTGTAGACAACTTGTGTTGTCTGGTTCGTACAAAAACAGAGGAAACTCTGCCGAAATTTTGTTATAAAATTCAAAGCGCAATGAAATTGATATGTGTCGTGTATGTTTTTGTAAGTAAATTTCCCAAGTATTTTGACAAGTGAGTTTTATACGAAATCGAGACGTCTTCGACAAATGATTGTTTCACAAGATTGTTTGAAACATTGTTGGTAAATCTTTCGCAACATTTTCAAGACAAATATGTAGTACTTACCGAGGGTCAAATGTAGTCGACTTTCAAAGGTCTTTGACAATTAAACAATTGTTACTAATTGATTTTTGTAACTATATTATGGTTACTCAGAGTGTATTTTTCTAAAAGTACGTATATAAGTCAAATACATTTATCCAGATCACGAGACGAGCTACGGCTCAGGATGAGTTATACGTTTCATGATAGTAGTCCAACATGGTTTACACACGAATAGTAACAGGTGCACAACTTGGGTACTATGTCGAATGTGAACACATGAATTATGACAAGTCACGATCGGTTCGTCAAGTTAAAACACTTAGAGACTCGGGTTAGTATACACGAGTCGAGATAGTTGAATAAACTATCTTTTAACCGGAAAAATAAGCTAGGTTTATATATGATAGACTTTAAGGTGTCCTTTATTGGTACTTAGGGCACGAGGAAGTCGGTCAAGGCTTTGGATTTTATTTGCTAGCTAAGCATGGAAATTAAGGTGAGTTTCACGGCCCCATTTTACTGTTTTTAACTGGGGGAAAGATATGTTTGTCAAAAATTATCACATATTGAAATGTTTTCAAAGGTTAAAATGTGGTAAGTGGCATGATGAGTACTTGAGTTTTTGGTCGCCACTCGGGGTTGGGTCCTCGCTACTGTAACCATTAATTCAGGTAAAATGAAACCAAAGGAATATTTGGATAGTACTATTGGTGCCTGACGAGGCCCACCTCTGGTTGATAGCGTCAACCCGGTAAAGACAAGAGGTGCACGTATTCTGAACTTAAGTCGTTGGTTTCCGAGAAACGACTTGGAGCGGGGCATATTTATTAGTCTTGGTTTGGTTATGGGACTCAGGGGATTGCTTATCATCATAATTTGTAGGAGCTAGCTACTCCATACAAAGGCCACATAATGTGCTGGATTTGCACAGGATATAATAATGTGCTGGATTTGCACAGGATATAATAATGTGCTGGATTTGCACAGGATATAATAATGTGCTGGATTTGCACAGGATATAAAAATGTGCTGGATTTGCACAGGATGTAAAAATGTGCTGGATTTGCACAGGATGTAAAAATGTCGTATTTACGAAACTAAAACCTGTGAACTCACCAATATTTTATATATTGACGTCTTTTTAAACATATCTTTCAGGTAACTAAGTGCTGAACAGGTATGCGGCTAGTACGGTGGAATTTGGGATGTCGGACACTGGTTGGGGGTTTCACCTATTGTTACCATCGGGTTGGGACATAAACGGAAACACCCCACTTTAAAACTTAACGTTTGTGGTTTAAGTAATGTTTGGAACCAGGTACTCCTTCCCGACATCTTAATATAAAGATCTTTTCTAATTAAATATAGTTTGTGTTAATCTTGACTTTGATATGCTTTCGAGCGTCGCGCCACGTGTTTCCGCCATTGGCGTGGTGTGACAGAAGTGGTATCAGAGCCAAGGTTATAGCGAACTAGTATTTTTGAAAAATCTAGACTATAACCGGTTTTGGCTCGAAAACGAAGTTTTCAAAAATAAAACACAACGAAATATTTTTAGAAAAGAAAGAGAATTGTACATGGATTGTACAAGGGGAAATTCCGACCGACTAGCCATGTGTGTCAATATATAAAATGTTAGAAAATAAGGATATGAATGTTTAAATTGTGTAGAGATCCAATTTTCTGACTAGTGCTAGTTAATGCATATAAGTAGTACAGATAGCTTGCCTATAAGGATATCGTCTCACACTTCACTCTAGTCCACACTTTTGCATCGATTACCGATATCGACAAGCGGGAAGGACAAGCGGTGGTCTACGACGAACTCACCCGCTTACCTACGGACGGGATGATCGGAAGGGCTAACCTTTATCGTGCTAGTGGACGTTGTCGTGTTGCTGATGTCGTGAAGGCGAAGCTAGTCTAGGTCATTTATTGTGTGAAATCTTTGTTTTGGATCAGGAAGCTCGGAACTAGCGGGCACCAAAATTACCTGGCAACACCGATTATCATTGCGGGTGCACACGTAATAATAACTTGTGGTGCACGGTAACCTTGGTGGGCGCTAGGGCTGGGGTTGGTGATCACTTCTTGCCTGGTCTATTCTTGTACTGTAGGGTCAGTCTTAGAGTTTGATTGGCCAACGGGCTAGAAGGGAGGTCTTGTTGATATCCCTTGATTTCGATCCTCGCAAACTGAATGAGCTTTCTTCAGCATTACCTCTAAGGTACGAACACGGAAGAGCTCGAACGTCTACTTCATATGAGTAATCTGACGAAAACCCTCGCATCGGATAAGGACAGGAGACGAAAACTTCCTTGTATAGGAGTTTAATGCCTCCGCACAAAGTTCTTCGATGGAGCGGACATACGAGGATGCACTGCCTACCGAAGAGATGTATGCTTGGTACGATGCGTGGAATGCTAAACCTGGAAACCAGCGAAGACCGAGGGTGCGTCCCTGCAAAACCAGTGCGTTTTGAGCACGGGACCCTATGTGGATCAGTATTGAGATTTGTTGCCCGTGTGCTGCTATGTTATTACTGTGAGTAAGTCATTCTTGATCTAACATATGCCCAAGTTGTCTTCGAGGGTCAGGCGTTCCTTCCCCTATTGGAGGGCAGAATCGTCCTTGCTGAGTTAATAGACTCGATCATCTTTATCTAGACGGCATGATAGCCCCCGTCTAAAGCAACAATGTCGAATCGGCAAGATCCTAGTATATTTATTTAATGGGAAAATAAATATATGGTAAAGTGAGCCGAGTCGGGTGTTGAAAATGAATTATCGATCGGCAAGATCCTAGTATATTTATTTAATGGGAAAATAAATATATGGTAAGGCGAGCCGGGTCGGGTGCCGAACACGAAATATCGATCGACAAGACCCTAGTATAATTATTTAATGGGAAAATAATTATACGGTAAAGTGAGTCGAGTCGATGGTTGTAAAATACAATGTCGAATCGACAAGACCCTAGTATAATTATTCAATGGGAAAATAATTATACGGTAAAGTGAGTCGAGTCGATGGTCGTAAAATACAATGTCGAATCGACAAGACCCTAGTATAATTATTTAATGGGAAAATAATTATACGGTAAAGTGAGTCGAGTCGATGGTTGTAAAATACAATGTCGAATCGACAAGACCCTAGTATAATTATTTAATGGGAAAATAATTATACGGTAAAGTGAGTCGAGTCGATGGTTGTAAAATACAATGTCGAATCGACAAGACCCTAGTATAATTATTCAATGGGAAAATAATTATACGGTGAAGTGAGTCGAGTCGATGGTCGTAAAATACAATGTCGAATCGACAAGATCCTAGTATAATTATTTAATGGGAAAATAATTATACGGTAAAGTGAGTCGAGTCGATGGTGGTAAAACGAAAAGTCAAATCGACAAGATCCTAGTATAATTATTTAATGGGAAAATAATTATACGGTAAAGTGAGTCGAGTTGATGGTTGAAAAAAAAAATGTAATATCGAATCGACTAAATCATAGTATATTTATTTAATGGGAAAATAAATATATGGAAAGGTGAGTCGAGTCGATTACGGGAAAAATGAAATCTCGACTGACAAGATCCTAGTATGACTACTTAATGGGAAAGTAGTTATATGGTAAAGTGAGTCGAGTCGGAGATAATTTTATCCAAGTCAGTTAAAATATATGGAGACATACATATATATTGAATATAGGATCACGACGTGCATTTTGCGTCTAAATCCGTCATAATACTCGGGGAGTGAAACCACATTTCGGGAGCCGAAATCGTAAAGCGTGTGACTCGTAATTGTCAAGTGTCACGGAACGCTCTGGCAGACATCGAAATTCCCCCTCGAAAATCAAATAACGGACTACTGGAAGTGGTCACGTTATTCTGTCAACTAAACTTACCCATGGGACGGCAATTCCATTGCTCATGTTGCAATGTTGAACGTCCGCTACCCTCGTCAGGACGACGAGACTGGTTGTTTATTTGGGGTGGCAATTGATGCGAAGTGTTTTCCATTAATCCCCATAGATATTGAGACGTTGCGTCCCTTTGTCACGATGTTTAATAAACTAAGGTTGCGAGATCCATTCGTCATGGACAATGTGACTTGTCTAATCTCTTGTCGTATTCCGATACTCTCACAGCGTGGCCTATCAGGAAGGAAGTTCGCTGGCCTTGCTTAAGTGTCGGAGAGGCATTTCGGTTGATGACTATCGGTGCTAGGACCAAAATAACATGCAAGAGGACCCTAATGAGAAGGATGACTCGGTTGAATTGCCAGAGTCTGTATCGTTTTATTTTATCGTGGTGTCTCGATAAATCATGATCCTTCTACCTCTACTATTCTTGTTGTGACCAATGTTTTGATACTGGAAAAGATGTTGGTTGGTTTCTAGGTCCTATGGATACTATTTACCACAAATCTAATAACTACGGTGGGTCTAAGGCTCCCACCGAGCCTGATGTTGCTCCTGCTGTAATTGTTCTATGGCCCAAGCGAATCATGTCATCGTTGCTGAGAGTGTAGCTCATACTGAGCGTGTTAAGGATGTTTCTATGGCTTTTGCCAAGTTTGATGTTGCTGTTGTTCCGAAGGCTCCTACTAAGATCACTGTCATTGACATAGGCATCTCTAAGACCCTTGCCAAACCGCTATGATCATGGTTGTGTCACGATGGAGTTCGTTGCCATTAACTCCATTTTCTTTGAGGTTTTCGTTGAACCGCTCGTTATCATTCCCTGGCTCCTGCCAAGACTAATGTTGGCGATGGCTCTCAGGTATGGTTGAGCCTGTCAATGCTACAGTTGCTATTATTCGAGTGACTTATATCGAGTATACAGTCATTCTCCCTAGGAACGATATCGGCCTAATAAGTCTACTAAATTAGGTGGAACCCATTGTTCCCATTTCTGTTGTGATGGCGGATGCCTTTGGTGATCCAATCGTTCCTACTAATGAGCCTATGGAGTATAGGTTTGTGGCTGAGGATATGAATAAGGATTCTATCACCATAAGTGAGCTGGAGCGCACAGGGGTGCGTGCTCACCGTAATAGAGCTTCTTGTAGTTATGTATAGTGGACTCGCTAGGTTGTGTGTCGTCCTGCTGTCGTGAATTCATGTTGTGGTGTTACCCCTAACGATTGTGCATTCTTGTAGTTGCACAGTTTTGCCGACTGCATATCCGTGCGGTTGCGTTTCACTGTCGGCGGTGCAGTCCTGTTGTTGTGCTGCTCCTGCAGTGGTGTAGCCTTGTTATCGTATTTCTCTGTGTCATGCGGTCCATGTTGCGGTGTTGCCTTGTTGTCATGCTTCTTTGTCGTCGTGTTGTTCCTGTGCGGTGTTCCCTTGTTGATGTGTCCGTGGATGTGTTGTTGTCATGTCATGTTATTTCTACTGCCGTATCGCACCGTGAGCGTATTGCTACAATTGTTGGATTGACTTGATGATGTGATAACTTGTCGTTTGATTCACTCTTGGTTCCCTTGGAATAAAGACATTACCCCAAACCCACGTAACCGTTGTCATACTGCTGAATGGTTGTGTAGTGTCGCCATTGATTATGTAGGATTTCGGGTGTCCAACGGACTTTCGGAAAGTCGTACTAAGACACTCTAGTCCTAGTGTTAGCACATGTATCTCTCTAAAGCTCGAATCTCGTAAGTTGAGTAATTGACCGAATCACGTGTCGACCTCTTTATATGCTCGCGCGTTTCGTGAGCATTACCTCTTCAAGATCTAAGGCATCAGTGACGCCATGTCCAGCCTTAACCTTTTACGTACTTTTTGGTCGACTAACCACTCTCGAATCATGTCGGAAGGAAATCCCATGATCCACACATGACGGGGTGAGGCTCGTCTTTGTGATAAGGGATTTCGAATACCTCTCGAACGTGAAGGAATCGAGTAAATGTGAGCGATATTATGACCCATACCTTTGGGCTAGTAGGAGTTGAAAGACTCAATTTATTATTGCTCATCCCAGTGGATTGTTTAACATCATACCTGCCAACGTGTCATGCCGACGACCCCAGGAATAACAGTGTGGACCCACCCACAGCGTGTGCATGGGTGGAGTCCCTGGTACGTGATTCGGAGGTCTTATGAAACCCTGAATCTAGAAGGGCATGTAGCATTGTCTACTCTATGAGGGTGCTACCCTACCGTGATGAGATCTTCGATCAACTCAACCCTTCGATTGATGTTATCCTGCTAATGGTAGGTTTATCTTGTCTTGGTGCCGTTACGCAGATTCTTGGGATTGTGGAACCCTTTCGACCTTGGGTCGATATGGGTGTTCCCAGTTATTTTACAGTAGCATTTCTCGCACTAGAGCAAAATCCCCTGTCCTTGGCAAACGCTGTTGGAGACACCATAGTAATGTGAGCTGCCTAGTTAGTGCGTTTAGTCCATGACTAATCAAGATGAGCACGAAAGCTTACATGTTGCACCTATGCGTGTGACTACCTGAGTCGTTGAATGGGATGCCTTATTGGAAGGCTCAATATTACTTCTTGTAGGGCGATCTCGGTCGTTTGTTGTTTTAAGTAACGATTTTGGAGCATGAAGCCGTCAAGCCCAAACGTGAGATCTATGCCAGATGCATTCATCTATGACTCAATTTCACCTCTTACCTCGAAAGATCCCGAAAGATGGAATATTCGGCGAGTGAGGATTCCGGGTCAGGACTCCTTTCACTCAGATCTCTGCATAGGATCTGAAAGTCAATTTAAGGGCGTGTGTGGCCTGTATTCTCCAGAATTGACTTACTAGGTTGCTAATGACGATAGGACACCAGTGCTCGTGAGGCACATATAGCAGGACACGCACTGGGTACCCTTGTTTTGGGTAGTTACCAATGCTCTGCTTACCGTCTCGAGGAAAGCCAACGTGTTGAGACGTTGTCGAGACCCTATCCTCTATTTAATACGGCAACCATACTATGATTATTCATGTACAACATTCCTGTGATGACCAATGTGATGAGGTGATGTGAGCCTCCAGACGTTTGTGTTTTAGTCGGCTTAAATTCTCGTGTATTGTGGAATTGTACGGCCGTATGTTGAATATACACCGTCTACTGTCTGGGGAACTGAGGGGTGAAAGTGACGCAAAAACTTTCGACCTCCGTCAGCCCATATTAGGCGCCCTGGTACCACTAACCACAATCGCTCATATGAAAAGGTTGTAAGTCGGTGCATAGTGGATTTCAGTCCATGTGAGGACACAAGAATACCATCCGCTACTATAAACAACCTTGAGCGTCCTCAAGAATGTTGACTGCTTTGTGATCTGGTAAGACCACCCGATTAGTGAAATTCAACGAGCGAACCTAATGGTCCTGTCGCCTGAGGTGTTCGGTGGCTGTGATGGGACACAGGTAATGATCGATTGCTGTTTGGAACCTTCTCATCCCATACTCGCTTGTGGTTATAATATGAGGCATACGGATAGCCATCTATACTCTTGGAGAGTTGTGGCTAGGCACTAGGTGTCAACTTTCACAATATCGAACTTTAGCAGTTATCCTACCTCAGGGTTCGCCGAACCTTGAACGCAAGTCTGGAATACTCAATTTGAGATGAGTATGGATTACCATTCTCGAACGAGTGAATTATTGTCCTAGACGGAAGTGTCCTGTGTGATACGATTAGTGTCGGTGGCAAATCAAATTCGTGTACTTCATCGCCAGAATTTCCTATGTGATAGGAATCATCACCCTAGTGTTCGGGGTGTACTACTCGAAGTCCTCTAGAGTGCATACGTGTACGTCTCTAGTACATTGAATGACAGATAGAGATATACACATGATCTAGCGTGAGTTCAAGAGGTGACCAACGAATCAGGTAGATTCAAATCTTCCTGAATAAGTGGCCAAACCGATCGGGAAGTTGTGCTAACAAGGAGCTAGCCTTAGGAACTTCAAATCGGCATAGGACTTTGCTGAGTGTTATACGCTGAAAGGGTGTTGTTAAGCACGAAAACGGTAATGGAGTGACTTCGCTTAGTACTCCAGTGACTCGGATATGTCAGTTAAAATTGGCCTTGCAACGAACAAGCTCGAACTATCGCAAGAGCTTAGTGGGACTCTTGACGAATCCCGCAGGTCTGGCTTGAGGAAGCATTGTCAATTCCTCAACCGACAGGATTCAGGTTGACGCAAAGCTCTACTATTTCGGGAAAACCGATATTTGTGCCGGATTGCGATACCCAAGAGCTCGGCCGTAGCCGACTCATGACATTGTGTTCGTTAGAACGCTAAGCGTGAACTGGAGTTCACGAAGAAAAGGGGTAATCGTGTGAGTTGCAAACATCCCGCCCTGTTCAAGGATACTAATGTATCGGATGACTTGAACTGAATTCCGGGACGGAATTCTCTTAACGGGGGGAGAATGTGACAACCGGCAAATTTCGTACAACGATTAACGTGATTCTAATCATGTTTTAGAAATAATTAACATGGTTTAAGGTTAATTATGGTTAGTTGAGCTAATATGAGTCCTACGATGTCCATGTGAAGGTTCGTTGAGGTCTTGATGCCTTTAAAGAAAGACTTCGCGTATTTAACGTAACGAACTGACATCAGCGAAAATTTGTCAAACTGGAATAACATAAGCTTATTCTATGTAAATACGACACGTATTTACCATTGATGCGATCGAATGTGAAGTCGGCGCGGTAAACGGCCAAAAACGCAGCGTTTTGGAGAACGCGGAGAGGAACTGACGTGGGATTCGAACGTCGAAACGCGTGGCTTTAACCGTTACCGAACTTTCGGAATAATTATTTATTATAAATAACTTTATTTATTTAGTTTCGAAAGTAAACAGGTCGTCTAAATGAAGTATAGCTCGACCGGATCGATTAACGCGATTTTAACGCGTGTTCCGTTTTCACGCGTCGAGTTACGAAAATAACATTTAAATTGCTCGGTTTAGTTATGTTTTTCATTTCGAATAAAACCGACTAGTTTTTGTAATTAATTATCGGGCCTAATAACAAACCGAGATGATTTACGGGTTCGATACGCGGTACACAACCCACCAACCCTAACCCTAGGTATATAAAGGCAACTTCTTCTTCTTCCCTTCATTTTCAGCAGCCGCATGCTGTCTCTCTCTCTACTCTCTCTCTAAAACTCTCTCTCTCTACTCTCTCTCCTCGGTTTCCCTCTCTACCTCATCTCTTATACCCGTGCTCGGCCCCCTACCCTCTCCTTGTTATAGTAGCAGACCACCACCGTGATTTGGTGGTGGCTGCGCGGCGATTTAAGCTCAAGAACGGGCTGCTATGGCTGATAATGGTGGTTCTGGCTCGGGAAAGCTGCAGACGGCGGCGAGAGGTGGTGGTTTTGGTCGGGATTAGGAGGCTGAGGACGGTGGTGATGGTTTACGTGGTGTTTGGTCAAGACCCGATTGTGGTGGTTGTTGCAGGTATGGGTTTCAGTGGTTGTTTTGGTCGGGTTTTGGTGATGACGGGGCGAAGGGGGTTCGATGTGGTGGTTGTGGTCCGGCTGCGGGTGTTTGGTGACAGAGTGTAGTGGTGGCCGGAGGTCGTGGTCCGGCAGATTAGGGTGGTTCAAGGCGTTGGACACAAGGGTTTCAGGCCAAGGGATTAGTTCGAGTGTGGGGTTCGTGTTCGGGTCAGATCTGCCTCGGGTCAGATCTGGCTCGGTTCGCGTCTTGTTTTCGAGTTCTAGTCGAGGGTCAAGGAAGGTAGTCTCGTGTCAGATCCGGGCCAGATCTGGTCAACCTTGCTCGCGGATCAGATTTCGGGTACGGATAAACACGGGTCAACCCCGGTCAAACTGAGTCAACTCGGTCAGATCTGGTCACACCTGTCAAACCGTCAACTCGGGTGAGCTGGAATTCATTGTGGGTCTGGCCAACGCACGGTCAAACGCGCGGTCAACGGGTCAGATCTGGTCAAAGGTGTCGCTAGAACGAGGCGCGCGTACGACATGGTATAATTAGTTTTCGTATTTATTTCCTGATATTGTTTATAAACAAGTATATAATTTATAAATAATAAATACGAACGAAAATAGTGTTAACTCGCTAAACGAACCAAGTAATAATACACGAAATGTATAAATCAAGTGGTCGTCATATTTATAAAGCGTGACTTTATGTTGTCGTAGGACTAAAATGTTGGACCATACTATATGTATATATTGTTATATATGTATTTATATAAATAAGTTTGGTATTTATATAAGTTATCGAAGCGTATAGTGTCTCGTGTTAATGGAATTGCGGATAAATGAAATTGTTGTCTTGTGATTTAGAGATTGATTTTTGGGAAAATTGTAGACAACTTGTGTTGTCTGGTTCGTACAAAAACAGAGGAAACTCTGCCGAAATTTTGTTATAAAATTCAAAGCGCAATGAAATTGATATGTGTCGTGTATGTTTTTGTAAGTAAATTTCCCAAGTATTTTGACAAGTGAGTTTTATACGAAATCGAGACGTCTTCGACAAATGATTGTTTCACAAGATTGTTTGAAACATTGTTGGTAAATCTTTCGCAACATTTTCAAGACAAATATGTAGTACTTACCGAGGGTCAAATGTAGTCGACTTTCAAAGGTCTTTGACAATTAAACAATTGTTACTAATTGATTTTTGTAACTATATTATGGTTACTCAGAGTGTATTTTTCTAAAAGTACGTATATAAGTCAAATACATTTATCCAGATCACGAGACGAGCTACGGCTCAGGATGAGTTATACGTTTCATGATAGTAGTCCAACATGGTTTACACACGAATAGTAACAGGTGCACAACTTGGGTACTATGTCGAATGTGAACACATGAATTATGACAAGTCACGATCGGTTCGTCAAGTTAAAACACTTAGAGACTCGGGTTAGTATACACGAGTCGAGATAGTTGAATAAACTATCTTTTAACCGGAAAAATAAGCTAGGTTTATATATGATAGACTTTAAGGTGTCCTTTATTGGTACTTAGGGCACGAGGAAGTCGGTCAAGGCTTTGGATTTTATTTGCTAGCTAAGCATGGAAATTAAGGTGAGTTTCACGGCCCCATTTTACTGTTTTTAACTGGGGGAAAGATATGTTTGTCAAAAATTATCACATATTGAAATGTTTTCAAAGGTTAAAATGTGGTAAGTGGCATGATGAGTACTTGAGTTTTTGGTCGCCACTCGGGGTTGGGTCCTCGCTACTGTAACCATTAATTCAGGTAAAATGAAACCAAAGGAATATTTGGATAGTACTATTGGTGCCTGACGAGGCCCACCTCTGGTTGATAGCGTCAACCCGGTAAAGACAAGAGGTGCACGTATTCTGAACTTAAGTCGTTGGTTTCCGAGAAACGACTTGGAGCGGGGCATATTTATTAGTCTTGGTTTGGTTATGGGACTCAGGGGATTGCTTATCATCATAATTTGTAGGAGCTAGCTACTCCATACAAAGGCCACATAATGTGCTGGATTTGCACAGGATATAATAATGTGCTGGATTTGCACAGGATATAATAATGTGCTGGATTTGCACAGGATATAATAATGTGCTGGATTTGCACAGGATATAAAAATGTGCTGGATTTGCACAGGATGTAAAAATGTGCTGGATTTGCACAGGATGTAAAAATGTCGTATTTACGAAACTAAAACCTGTGAACTCACCAATATTTTATATATTGACGTCTTTTTAAACATATCTTTCAGGTAACTAAGTGCTGAACAGGTATGCGGCTAGTACGGTGGAATTTGGGATGTCGGACACTGGTTGGGGGTTTCACCTATTGTTACCATCGGGTTGGGACATAAACGGAAACACCCCACTTTAAAACTTAACGTTTGTGGTTTAAGTAATGTTTGGAACCAGGTACTCCTTCCCGACATCTTAATATAAAGATCTTTTCTAATTAAATATAGTTTGTGTTAATCTTGACTTTGATATGCTTTCGAGCGTCGCGCCACGTGTTTCCGCCATTGGCGTGGTGTGACAAGTGTTGTAATCATTATCTTGTTATATTTGAAAGCTTCATGCTATGTATGTTGGGGTTTTTATTTCTCGTAATCATGATTAAGATCTATTGAATATATAATTTGGATGTTGTTTTGTAATCATCATCATGTAGATTCAAAAGCTTCATGTTATGTTCGAGGTTTGATTCTTGAAATTATGACCAAGATCTATTGAATATATGAATTGGATGTGTTGTAATCATGAAAATTTGACTACAATCTTGCATGTTTGTTGTAATCATGATATAATTATAGATGCGAGTATGAAATAGCAAGAAGATTATACACCGAGAAGCTTAGTTTAAAAAAGTGTGCACATGAGGTGTGAAGCACTAGAGGCGTTTGTAAAAACTTTTTTTTTTGGGAAAGCGCTGGCCTACATGAAGCGTCGTGAGGCGGCGCTTGAAGCTGGAGGCACTAGGTAGTGCTATAAGAAGCGATCCACTATAAATCAGGGCTGAAGAACGATTGAAGCACTATAAAATATGTTTAGAATAACGAACGATTGAAGGATTGAAACATCAGAAGAAAAACATTCCTTAGAACATACCTTTATGAAGATCAGTGCTTGAAGTACTGAAAACAGAGAGATGCAGAGCGTGGATGAAGAGAAGGGCCATTTTTTAGGGTTTACCACCTGCTTATGAAGTTAAAAAGGAAGTGTGCTTCTTTTTAGCCAAGTTAAAAGTCTCTTGGGCTCAAAATTAATCTAATATGGGCATGATTTGACTGTTGGTCCACATAAATTAGTTTATAATGTTCTAAACTTCTGGACAATATAAATAGATTTATTTATCATAGACTATTTTTTCAAATTTATTTTAAAAGTTTTAAGCGTGTTTTGACTATATTTTTTGTGTTTATAATTGATTGACAAGTAAAATTTGTCATATTGACATGTATAAATACTTTTATATTTTTTTTAACTATAAGCGCCTCATATACATGAAGCTCACGCCTCGGCTTTTGGAACTAAAAAACTTCGGAGCGCCTCATGCTTTATTAAACCAAGCTGACAGAGGGGGAGAAAGAGAGAGAATGAGGGAAGGAGATGAATATGTTTTTAGGTTTATAATACCAAGTGTTTGATGAAATGTCTATAAGAATTTCTGTATCATTTTTACCTCTCTTTAATCATTAGAATTGCATGATTTAACTTTTTTTCGGCTGGTGTTTCAAAAGAAAATAGAGGTGGATATTGAAAGTAAGCATTAAGTTGTTATTGGGTTATTAATCATTATTGCCTTTCTTTATGGATTAATTAATTGTGTCCTTGCATGTCACATGATTATTGAATTGTTTAGTGAAATAGATAAATGTCGATATTAATGTGGTTGTTGGCTCTAATTCTGTAAAAGGAGCTATTATATATTATCCTTAGATTTATAAATTTTTTTCATATCTTGATAAAATAGATTTTAAAGTGTTAATTCGTTTATGTTTTAAAATGGACAAAAAGGCTATTGCTAATCAATCCAATAACTGCATATCCCATTTGCCTTATGGACGAATATGCAAGCATACGTTTCATGCTTGATTGAGTAATAGCAATGAGATTCCCCAATATCATGCTAAGAATAGCTAGGATTTCCATAAGAAGATTCTATTCGTTTGATGTGGAATAAAAAAAAGGAATATCAAAAATCTGAGTGGCTAAAGTTGAAGCAGCTACTTTCAAAGTAACAGAAAGAAAAATCCTCTGGAGTATAGACTCACATAAGATATGCCAGAAGTTGTAAGGTTTTTCAATTGTGTAAAAGCTTATACATAATAATTTTAATTTGTAACTGATGTGTCATCATTTACACATGTTTTACTATGGGTGTTCAAACATATCCAAATCCAAAAATCTGATTAGAACTATCTAATATTCGTATCCGAAACTATCCAAAAATCGGATATCTGAATTTTCATATTTGGATAGTGATTTTAAAAATTTTCAGATATTTAGGATATCCAAAATATCCGAAAATCTATACATTTATTGTTATCGGATATCTGAAATATCCGAAAATTTATACTTTTGAAAATATAAAATAAAATATATTGTAAAAATATTCGATATTTGGATATCCAAAATTTTAGATATGGATTTGGATAGTGAAATCAGGTATCCGAAAATTTTGGATATCTGAATTTTCAGATATTCGGTTTTGAACAACCCTATGTTTTACATGTGTATTTTTCACCATTTGTCAAGGATATTATGCAATTATCATTGGAAAACATGGTTAATCCTTCATAATTGATCAATGCAGGTTTTTGGAGCTTAAAATAAAAAAGACACAAGAAAACAATGTGAAAGTGCACATCAGGGATGAATGGAGAACAAGCTTCTCAGAAAGGACAAAATTATTGTTAGGAGACAAAGTTACAAGGACAACAACAACCTTGTCTCCCACATGCAAGGTTTTGGGACCACAAAAAGAGGAAATGTATGCCTTAAGTTTGCCTCATTATTTTATTTTCCTATAAATAGAAGTCTTCATCCCTAATTTGAGACATCCATCATTTCACTTATTTCTCCCCTTAGGGGGCTCTTTAGCCCCTAATTCATTCTTACTAGGTTCTTGAGTATCCTTTGGAGCTTGTGATCACTCCATAAACACTTGTAGTAGCCTACCTTTGAGAGAGAAATCCTAGAAGTCCCGTAACACCTTTAGAAATCTCTATCTAACCCTCACCATGATTTCTTCTAAAATCAACGTTTGTGAGCTTGTTGTAATGTTGGCTAGATTTCTAGGGTGTTGAGTGTTGTTTTATGTTTTGGATAATTTTTGTACTCCTTCTTTGTTTTATTAACTAATTAATAAACCAACTTACTCTTTAATCTTGTTGGTGTACTTCGATAGAGGAAAGAAAGTCTTTGGGTGTACCCATGGTGTGTAAAAACCCATGCACCTATAGGGGGCCATCTTCGATGGTCAAGCCCCTTCTATCGAAACTTCACTCAAGATCGGTAGTGTCTATACACTTGATCTTGGTGTTAAGCTAACACTTGGTTTGTGACAATTCAAGTTTGGCGAACTCATATTAGGATATAAACGGTCTATATTTATTCTTATTATTATATTGACTCCCAGTTAATAAAGACTACTCACTATTTACTAAATTAATTAATTCAAGTAAAGGATGATAGGACTCGGAAGAAGACGAGGCCTTTGCCATATCAAGTGGTGAATTGCTAATCCTACGGCTTTTAGTAAGTCATTCACAAAAAAAATGAGTAGTTGGATGTAAATATCGCAACTTTAAGTGATGCCTTTGTCACGTGTGAGGATTCGCATCTTTGGGTAATATGTACCTCACGGTTAAGAAGTGAGCTTACCGGGATGGAAGACTTCATAATAACCTCAAGAACATAAATCGTCTAAAAATTATGGTGGAATGCTTGATTTTTAAACACACCACTGAACTATTAATTTACTATTGTTTTCATCCCATGTGAATTTCAATCCCGAAGCAACACCATTGTTTTGATATTGGTAATTCTCTCAGGACTAATTAACTCTTTTACTTTTCTAGCATTAAAAAGCAACTTAATAACTATTTGGTAACTCTAAATTGAGTAGTAAAAGTCGTCTTTTTTGATTCAATACTCGGTATTTGCATTAAAGTTGTACTATACGCATAGGTTCATTTGCCTATTTGTAGGTTTTAGTTAATTAAGAAATTATCGTTTCTTATAAATTTAAAATTGATCACGTTTTATTAAAAACCCCACTTTTTCTTTAGAAATAAAACATTAAAGTTTTGACACCATTGAACTACTTTTTAACTTATTAGAACTACACATCAATAAGCTTATGTGTTTATCTATTTTTTTGGATAAAGGGAATGGAAGTTTATGCATACCGGGATTCATTTTCTAGTTCGCCTCTTCGCTTTGTAAGTTTTCTCAATTATTTCTTTTAATTGGTCATTTTGTAAACAACTTATGTGATTGTTTTACTTGTTGATACAGATGTTTTATAAGCTGCCTCATGTAAGTTTTTCTCATCTTTTTATATTAAAAAAATATGTTAATAATTTATGTAATTTAACTTATGTGTAATGTTTTGAATTTCGATATAGTCCAAAAACAAGACTATTGCTTCGGTTTGGTGTTGGAAAGATTGCGTACGTATATTTGTTTATGTTGTTTAAACATATTTGTTGGAAACAATGAACTGTAATAATATTTAAAATATTTTTGGATGCATGCAGGTGCGTGATTTCGTTGCACATCCACCAAAATGTACATCTTGTCAAGTAGTTCAAATGCTATGTGATAGAATTATTCAAGACAAAGTATGCCTAATGATAGTTGCGCTTAGAGAACTAAATGCCGACTGCAAGATATTTTTGTAAGGATCCTAAAAACAATTGCAATTAGTTTGTATTATGTCACTTATAATTACACTCTTATATTGGTTTTAGGAGACCAGATTGAAAATCATTATATGCTTCCTAGGAGATCTTATGCTTTTTTTGAGAGGTGTACAATGGAAAAGTTTGAACAAACTTTTATTAGATACCATTCCTTTTGTTGTTTTTGGGGTACTAGTTAGTTGTTTGAGTTTAATTTAATATACATAACATTTTAAATAACATATCACTTATTTTGTTGAAATGGATTTAAGAGAGGGATGGTGAAAAGAGAAAGTTGGGTGTTATGAAGACCACCGTGGCTAAGGTATGATATGGTTTGTATTCTTGCTCATTTAAACTTAGGGGTGTTTAAAACCGGATATCCAAAAATTTGGATATTCGAATTCAGATATTCAAAATTTTTGGATACCTAGTTTCACTATCTGAATCTGTATCTGATTACGAATATTCAAAATTCGGATATCCGAATATCCAAAAAAAATTTTAAATATTTTATTTTATATTTTTTATATATTCAAAAATACATATTTTTGGATAGTTTGGGTATTTTTCGAATATTTTGGATAGTTCTGAATATTTCTGAATTCCGATAAAAATACATTTATAGATTTTCGGATAAATATCCGAAAATTCTGAAAATCACTATGCCAAATTTTCTGATAGTTTCGAATTCGGATATCGAATAGCTCGGATCGGATTTTTAGATTCAGATATTTTTGAACACCCCTATTTAAAAATGCAATTTTGTCTTTAAATAACGACCATCGTGGCTGAGGTAATTTTCATAATATATTATTTTAGGTTATGCCAGCTGATTATGAGATGTATACGTAAAAGCCTCACCTCCATGAGATTGAAGTATATGGGCGATTTTTTTTTTCAAATAATGAATCTATTAAAATGAAACATGACTAAAAAATAGTTAAGAAAAAATATATATAAACTTAAAAATATGTGGGTATATGTTTCGGGTAAACGGGGATTTAGTTTCAGGTAATCGGATCGGGTATCACCTAATACCATACCCGTATCATACCCGCGAAATATTTTTTTTCCAATACCAAACCCGTCTCATACCCGTCGGGTATCGGGTATACACATCCCAAATGCTTCAGGTATTGGATATACCCGCTATCTAATACTGAACCCGTTAATCGTTGATCACTTGATCCTTTATATATTACAAGATATCCAAACGCCCAATTATGATGTCGTCGTCACAATATGCACCAACATTCTCTATGTTAATATGTATACTTTGGATTAAAATCGTGTTATTAGATTTTTTTTTTTTTTTAACGGTGCTCTCATGTTGTGAATCCTCACCATTTTGGTGAGGGGCAGGGGCGGATCTACGGTTCCCGAGGGGGTTCCTGGGAACCCATTCGGTTTAAAATTTTTAGTGTTATTTTATATAGAAATTTCTGTAGGAACCCCTAAATAAATTTGAAAGGAACCTCTAATTGATTGAAACAAGTGCTCCAATGGTTATTTCCACCCTTTTTAACCTTCAAATCTAACGTTCGATTCCCGTCCCAACCACCTTTTTATTATTCTTTTTTTTTTTTTTAAAACAAAAGTTAAACATACAACTAGGGTTTCATATCAATTTATCAACTTCACAACTCTGAACCTCTCCTTCCTTCTTCCACACTCCTGTCCACCTCACAGACCACAGCCCCCACTTCTCCTCCATACTTCAAGTTCAAACATCAGTCCACTTCCTCCACCCAGCACCCCTGACCGTCGCCCTCGCCCCTCCTCCTCTCCTCCACCCCTCGTTGCCTCCATCCTCCTCGCCAGTTGCCCCTTTCCGACTTCCAACTGAATCAGTCGGAGGCAATTCTATTATGTTATTGTTCTTTTTTCTCACTTAATTTGAGTAGCATCATCAAGTAAATGTAGTAGATATCAGTGTTTTCACTTGTTCCAGACAACGATGTGAGTCCCTGTTTACAGTTTAATTTTTTTTTTTTTTAATTTTGAGTTATGCTTCATTGATTTGTTTGAATATTGTTTTGTAACAGGACGGGACTCCACCGGCAACAATCTACGAGGTTTGTTAAGGCTGATTATGTATATATTTCTTGGTTTCCTTAATTCGTTGTCGAACGTATTGAACTGTAATGTTTTTTTTTTTTTTTTTTTTTTTTTTTTGTTAATAGAATATGTGGGATTTGACTCTCATACAGAGTTGCTAATGGAATTACCAGAAGAGTACTTTTGAAACAGCATTGGCTGATTTAATAGTAAGAAATTATGAGGTTATTAAATTTCCTTACAAATCCATGTTCAAGGGTCATAATGTCATATGCTTATCACATTGTTTTATCCTCCAACTAAGGTTAGTCACTCTGTCTTGTTAACAACTAGCTATAATGATACGATGCTTTATTTAAAATTCTAATACTGCGATAATTGAAACAAAGGTGAAAGTAAGAACATGTAGTTGTTCATTTTGGCTTCGCTTCTTAGCTGAGAATATATTTTATAGTGACTCTTTCAAAATTCCAAGTCATATGATTTTACTCATGTTTTCTTGAAGTTTACACGACCCAAACCGTTAAACCGGCCCGAAATTTTATACGTTTGGTCATATAGAACTGAAGTAATAAAAAAGTGAACTTTACCCGACCCGAACCGTCAAACCGACCCGAAATTTTATATGTTTGGTCATATAGAACTGAAGTAATAAGAAAGTGAACCCCCTAAAAAAAATTCCTGGATCCGCCACTGGTGAGGGGTAGTTTTTACTACCACTGAAACACCACCTTTGGGGTGATTAGTTTTTACTACCACTGAAACACCACCTTTGGGGTGGTTATCGGAACAATTGTTACGTTAATAAAAAGAACTAATCTACTAGTATGCTAGTCTTCTACATCTATGTTTATGAATCATGACGTCATTTATTCAATCTTTTTGATAAATAAGGTGGATTTATAATCCTAAATGGAAACAACCCCTATATGAGCTTCGTATCCTCTTAAACCTTTATATTTTATTATTGGTAAGCTATCTTGCTCGCCTACTTACCATTCTTATGTAATTTATCCCTTTATTTGAATGAAATCAGCTATCTTGGTAAACTATAACGAACAAATAACTGGGTAGTGTCTTTGGAATTATGCATATCTGCTCAAGGTTATCCACAAGCCGGTTACCTAAGAGTGCTACCAAACTTGTTATATGACGTAAATTTTGGTAAATTCAAACATTGAAAATACATTCGTGGCATCCTTTCTTTCTTCCTGGACAACTTTCTTTCTTCTTGGACGCACCCTCTAACCAGCACGTGTACTACCACACGTGGCAAACCAATGTCCTCCCCATAACTTGACAACACACCTCAAAGAATTAGATGGTTTTGAGAGAAAGAAGATATTCTTATGGAAATCTACAAAAGATTAAAGGCCGAACAAAAGACTAACCCAAAGAAGATTAAAACTTCTGAGGCTTCACTTGTTTAAAAAAAAACATGATATGATAACCAGTAATTAAACATTAAACTAAATAATGTTTTAAATATAGTTTCTTGGGGAATTGGATTTTAATAATCCATACTTTGCCTCATTGGCCGGCAATAATCTGTACTTAATAAATTCCCTACAACAGTCTCAACTTTCAACTTATTGGACAACAATAAACTTTTAAGCTTTCAAACTCTTTCAGTTTTGAAAATGGGATAATTTTCAGTTAACAAAAGTTCATTGCCGGCCAATAATTTGAAAGTTGGGACTGCTGTGGGCAATTTCTTAAGTATAGATTATTGATGGCCAACGAGGCAAAGTTTGGATTATTAAAATTTAATTCCCCTAGTTTCTTTCAACTCCACTTGCCCATTTAAAATATATATTCTGCCAATTTGAACCACTAGAAATACGATGATCAAGGACGAAGGATTTAAAGGTCCAGGGGTGGCCCTGACCCCCCTGTTTTTTTGCGCAGTAGTGTAAATTTGTGATTTTCATAGGTAAATTCAGTTCGGGTTGAGTCCGGCCCCCGCCGATTTGCCACTACCGATCGAAAAAAATTGAGTCCGGCCCCCTCTGATTCAAGAACCAAGCTTCGCCCCTGACGATGATCGGGGTTAACAATTCGGTTGCATCTAAATAGTTATTATATTGGGCTTTGAATTGGTGGTGTAAACTAGGCTTTATGCCCAACTTTGTATTGCATAAAATTAGTTATTATGGGCTTTGAATTCATGATGTAAACTTGGCTTTAAGCCCGATCATGTAAAAAGAAAATATCTGTGGATTGAGATCTTAGTTGTGTCTCAATATATGATAGCTTTTATTTAATCATTTCTAAGACGAACAATATAAGAATGCTGATTTATTATTTATGTTGTTCGTTTCAAGAAAGTTCCTAAAATAAGGAACGGGAATTGAATCTAAAATCGCCGGTTCATCTCCTTCTTTCTAGATACAATGTAGTTATGTCATTTTACATATTCTGCATTCAAATTCTATTTACAATTATACTAAACAAACACATTATGAGATTTCTGTCAAATTTGTAATCTTATTATTGAAACAAACTGTAAACAATCACAACAAACAAAAACACCTTGACAAGATCATCTAATTCAACTCACAACCAAAACTACTGACAATTAGATCGTAACCTACAACCTGACAAGATCATCTAAACAAAACTAATCAAACTCAAACTATGAATCTACGATTACAAGATGAAAACTATAGTTTTTGTGAGAGAGAAAATTGAGAGAATATCAAAGTGAAAAAGACAGAATGAATGATCAGGAAACAAAGAAGCCTTGTATAGGCGAGTGAGGCACGTGAACAAACACCAGACTTCTCAACAAACTATTGGGCCATGGGCCTGAATAACCTTCATCAGCTAATGGGCTCTCTTTATCAGTTACTGGGCTACATATTATAACAAACTGAATAATATGGACATAATGTGGACCTTTAGCGTCTCAACCTTTAGTTCCTGGACTTTTATCAGCAACCTCAACCAAAATGCATCAGCAGCAATATCACCAGCTCATGTACATACAAAACAAATATAACCATGTCTTAGTAATAATAAAAGTGATCAATATGTAACAATACTTTCAACACCCCCCCCCCCTCACTTTTATTTTTGAATGGATCAAAATCAAGTGTATGATAAAGGGGATGGTTCATTAGTGTTTGATCTTTACTAGAAAATCAACTCTTTTAGTCAAAATGGTTTGTCTGTTTCAGAGTATTATCACAAGTTAAATATAATGTGGAAAAGATTAGATCAAATTTTACAATTGCCTACTTGTGTGTGTAATGCTTCTAAAAAGTTTAATGATTTCAATCATCTGGTAAAATTGATGCAGTTCTTGATGGGGCTTGATAGTGCTTATCAAGCGGTTAGGACAAACGTGTTAATTAGAGATTCATTGCCTAGTATAAAAGAAGTTTTTGTTGTAATCTCTAGAAAGGAATCACATAGGAATTCTAACAACCTTGGTTCCAAAGAAAGTGTTCAAAATGTTGGTTTTTTCTTTAAAACAAATCAATCATTTGATAACAAAGAATTTTTTTTTCTAAAAATACTAATTCATGTTTATAGTGTACTCATTGTAACAAGTCAGGTCATAGTGTTGACAAATGTTTTGAAATAATAGGCTATCCGCCATGGATGAAGTCTAAGAATATTCAAAATAAGAAGGTTGTTAGGAATAAAGTACCAGTAGTTCTTCTGTTGAAATTCATGATAATGTGAGTACTAGTGTTTTGACAGCTAATCAAGTAAGTCAGTTGTTGAGTTTGTTGATCAAGAAGTCTGAGGGAGCATCATCTAGTTACATCAGTGCTGCAGATAGGAATCTAGGATTCTATTGTTCTGCCAGTTTCAGTAGTTTTGTTAAACCTGTTTATGCTTTTACTTGTGTGAAAAAATGGTTACAAACTGTTGGGATGGATTTGATATTCTGGGGCTAACCAACATACGGTAATGTCTGATGAAAACATAATAAATTCAATTGATGTTACTGATTATAATATTAAAGTTAATCATCCTAATGGAACTAGTGCTAGAGTTACAAAGATAGGGGATGTTAAACTAAATGATAAAGTAACATTGTTTGATGTGTTTGTTGTTCCTGGTTACCGTGTTAACATGCTTTCTATGCACAACTTAGTTAAGGATAATAAACTGATTGTGGTTTTTGATGAATCAAACTGTTATATTCAGGATTCTTCAACAAAGAAGAACCTGGTGATTGGTAACCAACTTGATGGATTGTATTTTTGTGGTGAGTCTCATTGTATGTCTAGAATTAGTTGTAACAATGTTGAATTGACTAATCTGTGGCATGAGAGACTTTGTCACCCTGGTGATAATGCACTTAAAGGTTTAAAAGAAGATTTATGTTTGAAACATTTTAATAATAATGTGCCTTGTGACACATGTCACAAGGCAAAACAACATAGAGAGACATTTTCCTTAAGTGATCGTAAAACTGTTAGTGTAGGGGATATTATACACCTAGATGTATGGGGCCCTTATAGGTAAAAAAAGTAAAGAAGGATTCAAATATTTTTTTGACAATTATTGATGATTTTTCAAGAGCTGTTTGGGTGTACTTAATGAAATCTAAAGATGAAGCAACAATGGAACTGAATTTGTTAATAATCAGTTTTCAAATTTTTGTAAAACTTTAGGAATTTTGCATCAAACTACTTGTGTATATACCCCTCAACAGAATGGAATTGTTGAGAGGAAACATGGGCACTTGCTAAATGTTGCTAGATCTCTTTTATTTCAAAGTCATATGCCTTTAAAATTCTGGTTAGAATGTGTATTAACAGTTGTTTATCTTATTAACAGGACCCCATCATCTGTATTAAAAGGTAGGACCCCCTATGAACTCATTCATGGCTTTAAACCCTCTTTAAATCACCTTAGAGTGTTTGGATGTTTGTGTTATAGTACTATTTTGAATAGCTCTGATACTATGTCAAATTTGTAACAACAAACAAAAACACTCTAACTCAACTCGCAACCAAAACTGCTGACATTCAGATCGTAACTTACAACCTGACAAGATCATCTAAACAAAACTAATCAAACTCAAACTATGAATCTACGATTACAAGATGAAAACCCTAGTTTTTGTGAGAGAGAAAATTGAGAGAATAACAAAGTGAAAAAGACAGAATGAATGATCAAGAAACAAAGAAGCCTTATATAGGAGTGAGGCGCGTGAATAAACACCAGACTTTTCAACAAACTACTGGGCCATTGGCCTGAATAACCTTCATCAGCTACCGGGCTCTCTTTATCAGTTACTGGGCCACATATTATAACAAACTGAATAATCTGGACATAATGTGGACCTTTAGTTCCTGGACTTTTTTCAGCAACCTCAACCAAAATGCATTAGCAGCAATATCACCAGCTCATGTACATACAAAACAAATATAACCATGTCTTAGAACCTGTTTGGTAGCCTCTTAATGAGGCTCTGAACCATTCAGCTCTGAATAGTTCAACATTCAGACTGTTTGTTTCAACCTAAAAAAAGGCTCTGAATGGATTGATTAAGAGCTGAATCATTCAGACTTGATGTATAGCTGAACCATTCAGCACTTAATCATTCAGAGCCTCTTAACCATTTAGACCTCTTAATAATTCAACACTTAATCAACCAAACAGACCCTTAGTAATTATAAAAGTGATCAATATGTAACAATACATTCAACAATTTCAAATGAATTCGCTAAAATCCAATGCCAATTCCATTTCCACCAATTCATTACATTCAACAAAACGACACTACCTAAATGTTCAAGTCATCTTAGTTTCTTAACATAATCAATTAATCATAATAACTTCGATAACGCATACATACCTTTTTCTATTGATTTAAAAACCGTCCTAAAATTGATTTTGTAGTGATAATATGATTGACACTAATACCATAAATCACTACAGCCCTCACTGCAGTCTCTTGATCTCAGCCAGCAATCAAAGACCATGATCTCAGCTCCTTAATCTCTGCCCCTTGATCCTAGCCTTTTGACTTGCTATGTAATTATAATGTAATAATATTGTATCCATTATTAGGACCATTCTTTGTACTATATATAGTTGTCTATAGATCAATGGAAAGGCATCTTGAATCAAACACTTACATGGTATCAAGAGCAAATTGATCCATTTTCTTCTCCTTTCTTTTCGGTTGCTATCATTTGTGCCGCCTCTCTTCCTCACCCTCCCTGTCAAATTTTTCTTTTCTTCTCCCCTCATGGAAACCAAATTTCACCCAGCCATGACCATCTCCAACATCAAAAACTTTATACCAATCACACTTGAAAGCGAAACCGCTCACTACATGACCATCTTCACAGTGACTTATGGGCGTCACCCGTTCTTAGTACGGGTAGCCACAAATATTACATTCTTTTTTTAGATGACCACACCAATTTTTTATGGACTTTCCCCCTAAGCCATAAGTCTCAGGTCTTTTCTTACTTCACCATCTTCTACAACCTAGTTCACACACAATTTGAAAGAAAAATAAAACAATTCCAATGTGACAACGGGCGTGAGTATGCAAATAATCAATTTATAAATTTTTGCAATAAAAACGGCATGGTGTTTCGTTTTTCATGCCCCTACACCCCATCTCAAAACGGGAAAGCAGAACGCAAAATTCGCACAATAAACAATATGGTGCGAACCCTCCTCTCTTAAGCATCTCTTCCCATCAACTTCTGGCATCATGCCTTAGAAGTTGCCACCTACCTTCTTAACACCCTTCCTAATAAATCCCAAAATTTTCTTTCACCTACCACCCATCTCTATAACTGTGACCCCGACTACTCTCACTTACGTGTATTCGGTTGTCTATGTTACCCACTTTTACCCTCCACAACCATTCACAAACTCGCTAACCGTTCCAAACCCTGTGTTTTCCTCGGTTACCCTGCTAATCATCGGGAATATAAGTGCCTTGACCTTACCTCTCATGTCATTTTCGTATCTCGACACGTTTACTTTGAGGAATCTATCTTTCCTTACAGTATTCGTCTACCTTCCAACTCCACCTCTTATGATTTTCTTAACTCGCCCCTCCATCCCCTTTACTAGAATCATGTCCAGCAACCGACCACTATTACATCCACAACTCCAAATCCTGCCTCCTCGTCCTGTCCTGCCCACTCCACTCCGGTACATTCAAACCAACCTTCACCATATTCGGTCCACACACCTTTAGCCCAGCCCTCCACTCAATCTACCTCTCCTCCACAACGCCCCCTACCTACAGCCCATACTGTACCAACACCACCCACACCCGTCAACCCCATTCTCACCTACTCTAGACGAGCCAAACAACCGTCTCTCAACCCACACCCACCCACACCCGTTAATCCTGATCCGGTCCCTCCTCCTCCAGACCACCCACCTACTGTCGTCCGCTCCATGCGAACGCGTTCCATGGACGGCATTTCTAAACCCCGTCAGTTATTCGACCTTCACACAACCACCATAGCTCCCATACCCAAAAACCCTCAAACTGCTCTGTCCACACCGGAATGGTACAATGCTATGCATGATGAGTTTAGTGCTCTAATTAAAAACAAGACCTGGGAACTCGTTCCTCGGAAACCAGACATGAATATTATTAGATGCATGTGGTTGTTCAAACATAAATTTAAATCAGACGGCAGGTTAGAAAGGTACAAAGCGACATTGGTCTGTGATGGCTGAAAACAACAGGTGGGCATCGATTGTGGTGAAACGTTTAGCCTGGTGGTTAAACCAGCAACCATACGTATAGTTCTTTCCCTGGCTCTCTCACAGTCATGGTCAATCCATCAATTGGACGTTACCAATGCATTTCTCACCTAGACGAAACTGTCTACATGCATCAACCTATGGGGTTCAGACATCGTGATTATCTAGATCATGTATGTCTGTTAAAGAAGTCCCTCTATGGACTTAAGCAAGACCCTCGTGCCTAGTACCAGCGGTTCAATGACTTTATTCTTTTGCAGGGTTTCTCTCAGAGCAAGTCTGATAACTCGTTGTTTATTTATCGACATGGCAAAGATGTTGCTTACTTATTGATTTATGTTGATGATATTATTTTAACAACTTCCTCAGACAGTCTTCGAAAACACTTAATGACTGTCCTTGCTGGAGAATTTGCACTGAAAGATCTCGGTCCGCTCACTTACTTTCTTGGCATTCAGGTGACTCGAACCGGTGATAACATTTTTCTCTCGCAACAATCTTATGCCAAAGACATTATTCAACGAGCAGGTATGGACCATTGCAAACCTGCTGCCACTCCTGTTGATACTCAATCTAAGCTCAGCAGCACTTCTGGGTCTTCATTTGAGGATCCCACCATATACCGAAGTCTTGCAGGTGCCTTACAATACCTGACGTTCACTCGCCCAGACATCTCCTATGCCGTTCAACAAATCTGCATGCACATGCATTCTCCGACGACCGATCATTGGAATGCACTTAAGCAAATTATTCGCTATATTCAGGGCACATCAGATCTTGGACTTCATCTTGCACCAACTAAGTCAATGTCATTAATTGCTTACACCGATTCAGACTGGGCCGGATGCCCTGATACACGCCGCTCCACTTCAGGATATTGTGCCTATTTGGGAGAAAACTTAATTTCTTGGTCCTCAAAACGTCAGTCCACTGTCTCCCGCTCTAGTGCCGAAGCTGAATACCGCGGTGTTGCCAACGTTGTCGCTGAAATATGTTGGCTACGCAACCTCCTCTTGGAACTTCATCAGCCTCTCTCTCGGGCTACTCTAGTCTACTGTGACAACGTCAGTGCCATATATCTATCCGGCAATCCTGTTCAGCACCAACGAACCAAACACATTGAACTCGACATTCTATTTGTGCGCGAGCAAGTTCAACGTGGCAATGTTCGTGTTCTTCATGTTCCCACTCGTCATCAGATTGCGAATATCTTCACCAAGGGCCTTCCAAAAGTACTGTTCGATGATTTCAGATCCAGTCTCAGCATTCGGTCTCCTCTCGCTTCGACTGCGGGGGTATAATAGCATAAATCACTACAGCCCTCACTGCAGTCTCTTGATCTCAGTCAGCAATCAAAGACCATGATCTCAGCCCCTTGATCCTAGCCTTTTGACTTGCTATGTAATTATAATGTAATAATATTGTATCCATTATTAGGACCATTCTTTGTACTATATATAATTGTCTATAGATCAATGGAAAGGCATCTTGAATAAACACTTAGGTGCTGTTTGATTTTTCTTCAGGAAAAGGTCTGCAGTCTGCGGACCACATCTGCAGATATCTGCAGGAGAAGAGGTGGACCAAAGGTCTGCAGTCTGCAAGAAGAATACTGTTTGTTTGTTAACGTCTGCAGGTTGCTGAAATAAACTGAAATTTAAATAAACTGATTTTTTATAGCAGTCTGGTGGTAGACGGTGGTGGTGGATGGTAGTGGTGGACGGTGGTGGTGGTGGTGGACTGTGGTGGTGATGGTGAACTGTGGTGGTGGTTGGTGGTGGTGGACGGTGGTGGTGGTGGTGACGGTGGACGGTGGTGGTGGTGGTGGTGGTGGACGGTGGTGGACTGTGGTGGTGGTGGGGAACGGTGGTGGACGGTGGTGGTGGTGGTGGACGATGGTGGTGGTGGTGGACTGTGGTGGTGGTTGGTGGTGGTGGACGGTAGTGGTGGTGGACGGTGGTGACGGTGGTTGGTGGTGCTGGACCGCGGTGGTAGATGGTGGTGGTGGGTGGTGGTGGTGGACGGCGGACGGTGGTGGTGGACGGTGGTGGTGGACCATGGTGGGTGGTGGTGGTGGACCATGTGGTAGATGGTGGTGGTGGATGGTGGTGGTGGTGGGTGAGGAGAAGAGAAGGAGAGAAGATGTTACGAGATAGAAGATATTACAAGGATTAATTGTGTAATAATGAGATAGTTATAATGATTGTTAGTTAGTTGTATAAGTCTGAAAGTATAGGGACTATATGTGTAATTGTAACGTCTATAAGTAAACGGTAATAAACGGCTAATAACAGCTTTTGCCGCCTATTTTCTCTCATCTGTTATTCTCTCTTAACATTGGTATCAGAGCTCAGCCGGTTCTCGGCAGCTCAGACCGTTCTATCCAGTAACCGCCACATCTAACCATCACCAACCACCTTCACCACCATAACCACCGTCATCTTCATCGCATTATCCACCATTTCTGATCGGATTAACAACTCTGCTCTGTTTTTCTTTTGATCTTCCTGTTCTTTTTTTTTTCAATACCGAATTGATTAGTTGTTTGATCAATTCACTCTTTGGATCGATCAATTTTGATTTGTCCAATCCTTCACCACATCAATTTTGTTCTCTTGTTCGTTTCTTGAATAACCATGACAACCCGCAATCGATCAGAAGCTGATAATGAAAACGCAATCAAGAAAACTCTTGATGAACATTCAATGCATATACTCAGGGTTAATGCTCATCTTCAAAAGAATGATCAAACCCTAGAAACCCTTACTTTTGCTCTTAATAAACTTACACAAGAAATTTCTAAGTTGAATGCAGGATCCACTGCAATTAACAAAGAAAACACCCTTGTTTCCCAAGATTCACACAAACATGACAAATTCACTAGAATTGGAAAGATTGATTTTCCAAAATTCGATGGAACAGATGTTGATGACTGGGTTTATCGTTGTGAACACTATTTTTCAGTTGATGATACACCTGAAAATTTCAAGGTTAAGATTGCAGCCATTCACCTTGAAGGGAGTGCTGTTAAATGGCATCAATCTTTTATGAAATTACAAAGAGTGCCTATTTCTGAGATTGTTTGGAATGTGTATAAAGAGGCTATTGTATCAAGGTTCTCATCCATTATGTTTGAAGATGCTATGGGAGTGTTGGCTTCAATCACTCAGACAGGTGAATTGGATAACTTTTGTCAGTTATTTGATTCTTATCTGCTTAAGGTATCCATTCCAGAGGAGTATGCTGTGAGTATTTTCTTGAAGGCAGTCAAGCCTGAGATAGGAGGCCCAGTCAAGATGTTTTCTCCAAAGACTATGAAGCAAGCTTACCATTTGGCTAAGATTCAGAACTCAACCAACAAGTCTTTGGGATTATCTTCTTTTAATTACCAAAGGTATTCTTCTTTTAACCAATCAAAACCTACTTCAACCAGTGCTAAACCACCTTTCAATACAAACCATTTACCCTTACTACCCAACCCTACCAATAATAACTCTACCAATACCACCAAATTCAATCCTGGAAACTTTAAAACCCTGTCAAGAAAAGAGATGGCTGATAAAAGGGCTAGGGGTGAGTGTTTTGGGTGCAATGAAAAGTACACTTCAACCCATAAATGCAAGAACAAACAGATTTATATTTTAGAATTGGATGATGAGGATGAGGAAGGGATAGAGTTCATGAATGTGAATGTAGGAAATGGTAATGAGGTTATTGAAAAACAATGGACAGAACCTCAAATTTCAATTCATGCTATCACTGGTATTCCTTCTTACTCTACTATGAGAGTAGTAGGTACTATTGGCACAAGACAGATTTATATTCTCATTGACTCTAGGTCAACACATGATTTTATCAATGAAGAGTTAGCCAAGAAGCTGAATATTCCTCTTAAGGTACTCAGGGGAATGAAAGTAGCAGTTGCCAATGGTGAGTCTTTAGATTGTGTTAAAATCTGTCCAAACTTCCAATGGGAAATGCAGGGTTTATGGTACAAAACAGATGTCTTAGTTCTGCCCCTGCAGAATTATGACATGGTTCTTGGTGTGCAGTGGTTATTAACACTTGGGGATATCACTTGGAATTTCAAAGATTTGTTGATGAAATTCAAGATTAATGATACTACAGTGGAACTTAAAGGCTTTGAAAACAAACAAGTCACACTATGTTCCACTGAGAAGATGGAGGGTATTTTGGGAAGTAATGATATTGTTAGTGCCCAACTATTGATTCTGCAAGTAACAACAGACAAAGAACAGTTTCAGCATGCTGCACAAGTTAAAGAAGCACAAAAACACCAAGAAATTGAAGCAGTCCTCCAAGAATTTGATGATGTATTCCAAACCCCCAAGGGTCTTCCACCAAAAAGATCTTGTGATCACAAAATCACACTGATCAATGATAACTTGGTGATCAATGAAAAGCCTTACAGGTATCATTCTGTCCAGAAGAATATTATTGAGGAATCTGTTAAAGAAATGTTGGAATCAGGAGTGATTAGGACAAGTCATAGTCCTTTTGCTTATCCTGTGGTCTTAGTAAAGAAGAAGGATGGAACATGGAGGCTTTGTATTGATTATAGAAAGCTAAACAATGCTACAGTCAAGAACAGATTCCCAATTCCATTAGTTGAGGAACTATTTGATGAATTACAAAGGGCTGCAATATTTTCTAAACTGGATCTTAGATCTGGATACCATCAAGTTAGAATGCATGATCAAGACATTCAAAAGACAGTTTTCAGAACCCATGAGGGATTGTATGAGTTCTTAGTGATGCCTTTTGGCCTCACCAATGCCCCTGCCACCTTTCAATCATTATTGAATTCCACCTTCCAGCACCTATTGAGACAGTTTGTACTTGTCTTTTTTGATGATATACTGATATACAGTCAGTCACTAGCAGATCATGTTCCACATTTAAGAGAGGTGTTGACCTTATTCAGAACTCATCAATTGTTTGCCAAGAAAAGCAAATGCAGTTTTGGAGGTACAATTGTTGAGTATTTGGGCCACTTGATTTCCAAAGATGGGGTAGCAACAGATCCTAAAAAAATTGAGTTTATTCAACAATGGCCTATACCAACCAATGTGAAACAACTAAGGGGTTTCCTTGGGTTAGCAGGGTATTACAGGCGTTTTATTAAGTCTTTTGGCATTCTAGCTAAACCTTTAACTGAATTACTCAAGAAAGATGCCCTCACATGGTCTACCACTGCTACAGAAGCTTTCCAAAATCTGAAAACAGCTTTGAGTTCACCACCAGTATTAGCTCTACCTAATTTTTCCCTACCCTTTACATTGGAGACTGATGCTTCTTCCAAAGGAATTGGAGCAGTATTGATGCAAAATGGCCATCCAATAGCCTTTATCAGTAAAGCCTTGTCCTCTAAGCAACAAGCAATGTCAGTTTATGAGAAGGAGCTCTTGGCCATTATCTTTGCAGTAACTCATTGGAAACATTATCTGGCTAATGGGAAATTCATGATTAAGACAGATCAAAAGAGCCTTAAGTATTTGTTGGATCAAAAGGTAACAACTCCTCTTCAACATATTTGGCTTTCTAAAATGATGGGTTTTGAATTTGAGATAGTGTATAAGAAGGGTAGTGAAAATGTAGTTGCTGATGCTCTTTCAAGAGTACAAGGTCCAGCCTTGTTTTCAATTTCACTGTCCACCTTTGATCCTTCTTTATTTGAGAAGATCAAGGATTCTTGGAATGATGATCCCACCATCCAAGAAATACTGAATCAGTTAAAAAGAGGGGAAACAGTTAAAAATTACAAGTGGAATGGGAACTTGTTAACCAGAAAAGATAAGATTTGGGTGGGAAAGAATACTGATTTAAGACAAGAAATCATTGGGCTATGTCATAAGTCTGGTGAGGCAGGGCATTCAGGGGTTCATGTCACCCTTAAAAGATTGAAACAGTTCTTTAATTGGAAGGGGGTCACCAAACATGTTAAACAATTCATCAGAGAATGTGAAGTCTACCAAAGGTCAAAGAGTGAAACTGTGGCTTCCCCTGGGCTGCTTCAACCCTTACCAACCCCCAATCATATATTCTCTGATATATCAATGGACTTTATAGGGGGGCTATCTAAATCAGGAGGGAAAGATACCATCTTTGTGGTAGTAGACAGGCTGACTAAGTTTGCCCATTTTATTGCACTGTCCCATCCATACTCAGCAGCAACAGTGGCCCAGGCATTCTTAGATAATGTGTTTAAGCTTCATGGGTGGCCTGAAACTATAGTATCTGATCGTGATCCCATATTTCTAAGTCATTTCTGGATAGACTTTACTAGATTACATGGTGTGGAATTGGCTATGTCTACAGCCTACCATCCACAAACTGATGGACAGACTGAAAGAGTTAATAGATGCTTGGAATCTTACTTGAGATGTATGACTATGGGCAGACCAAAGGAATGGCACAAGTGGCTCTCTTTAGCTGAGTGGTGGTACAACACTAGCCATCATTCCAGCATTGATATGAGTCCTTTTGAGGCTCTTTATGGGTATGCTCCTCCATTGTTCATACCCTGTATCCCAAAAGATGCGAGAGTAGCAGTTGTTGATGAACTTTGCAGGGACATGGAGGAAATGATTAAGGTACTCAAACAATCTTTGGATAAGGCTAAAAATAGGATGAAACAGATAGCAGAAAATCATAGATCAGAAAGAAGCTTTGAAGTTGGAACATGGGTGTATGTCAAGATTCATCCCTACTGTCAAGCCACTTTGAATTACACCAAGTACTCCAAGCTATCTCCAAAGTATTATGGGCCCTTCTTAATCATTGAGAAGGTTGGTCCAGTAGCCTATAAGCTGGATCTACCTAATGATGTCTTAATTCATCCGACCTTTCATGTCTCCCTACTGAAGAAAGCTCATGGTCCTACAACAAATGTTATTCCCTTGCCAAAAGAACCCAGATTTCATTTGAAGCCAGCTGCAATATTGGATAAAAGATGGGTTAAGAAAGGGTATAAGGGAGCTGTTCAGCTGTTGATACATTGGCAGGGATTAGATCCAACCGAAGCCACTTGGGAGGACTACAATGATTTCCAGTTAAGATTTCCAGAGTTTCCTCTACAGTCTTGAGGACAAGACTTTTCAATGGGAGGGAAGTATTGTTACGAGATAGAAGATATTACAAGGATTAATTGTGTAATAATGAGATAGTTATAATGATTGTTAGTTAGTTGTATAAGTCTGAAAGTATAGGGACTATATGTGTAATTGTAACGTCTATAAGTAAACGGTAATAAACGGCTAATAACAGCTTTTGCCGCCTATTTTCTCTCATCTGTTATTCTCTCTTAACAGAAGACCTTTGAAGACCTTAGAAGACTTTGGAACAAGTCTGCACTAAGAAGAGGTCAGGAAGACCTTTTTGAGTGAAAGGTCTTCCAAAAAAACAAACAATCTGCAGACCCCAAACGTCTGCGCGCGTCTGCGTGACGCAGACAAAAGAGATCAAAAGTGCTTCTGAGCAAAAAACAAACAACGCCTTACAGACCCCATTTAAGTGGTTTTAAAAATCCGTTCTGTTGGTGAATTACTTGTAGTTTATGCATAATCACCATTGAACCATTGGTGGTTATTAATATATATATATTAAATGGGTCGTATATAATATCTCCCTTGATATTTATAAAGGCAGAGATATATAATCATATGTTCTGTTTTTTAATTAAATTAAAGAATTAGATAACGACCAACGTTCTTATCTATTTTTCCATGTTTTGATTTTCTTATTAATGATGTTAACGTCGAAGAACATGAAGATAAGAACATGACATGGTCTCCTGAAGACATTCTTTTTTCTGGCCTTTTGTTTGGTACTTTACATAAAGCCCAAATAATGCTACATGTTTCTAAAAATCTGATGTACAAAACTTAAAAAAAAAAAAAAAAAAAAAAAAATCGTCCTCGGTTATAATCCGTGTATTCAAACACCTCCGTTATCAAGGGGTAATCAGAAAACAAAATATTTTGTGCATTGATGGACCAATTTGATTCGGCCATAGTCTAAACAGGCCACTAAGTGAGCTTGATTTACCTCTCACGTGATGTGCATGAGGAAATCAAGCATTGGTTGTTTGAGGTGCCTAGATTTTGTCTTCTAAGAGAATTGCATGTTTTAAAATGGTATAAAATGTCTTCAAGATGACGTGAATCTAATATTTTAGAGTTGGCATTAGTTCGAATCCGATATGAACCGAGTTTTACCACAGTGGGCATTCGGGTGGAAGGTTTTCCCCGGAACTGTAGATGGTGAGCTTGGGCTACCAAACGCTGTCTGCTGTCGTTGGAATATGGGATCGTCTTTTGTCATTGGTTTACCCTTGATAGTTGGGCTTTTATTTCGTTGGCCAGTAAAAAAGCACAAAGATGAAGTACTCCTTTTGAACAATAATGTACAATTTTTTTATGCATGTTTATTTGAGGTATTTCCAAACACCATATACTCAAAAGGTCTCATCTTTATGATGCACAAAAACCATATAAGCCTACCCCTAATTTGTTTTGAGACAAAAGAAGTCAAGTGTCCATGGCAACTTTAGCAAAGTTCAAAGAATCTTAATCAAAATTCAATCTTAGTGCCTTTAGCATTATAGATAATGATCCCACCTTAGTTGTTTGAAAGGTACATACCTATAAGCAACATACCCTACACCATCAAGTATATTCTTTTGCGCTTCATATTTGTTAAAATCTATATCTAATGCACAAACACATTTCGTCATCGTCGATTCGAAGAAATCATAAATACCGGACGAATTTGTGGACCGAACGGGTGGTCCGCTACTGTTCATTTATATCATTAATAGTCAAGACCAATGGCCAATGCGTACAATCAAGACTTCCTAGCATGCCAGGAAAGCCGTGTTTCTCTGCATGGTGCGCGGAGATCTTTTCGATGTCGCTCTTCCTAGGCGTACGCATATAAACCTTGCTATATAACTTCACGACATCTTCGCAGAACTAGTACAAACATTCCCGACTCATTCTATCAGACATCTTTAAATACTCATCCCATGCATCACTAGCAGTGTCGTATGCTAATTGACGAATTGCATAAGTGCATTTTTGTAGGGTTGTAAAACCCCGTTTCCCTCTAGCATCACATCTTAGTGTAAAAAATTTATCGTAATTAGCTAAATCATCGGCAATTCGTTCGAACAATCTTCTACTCATTCGGAAACAATGCTTAAACTGTTCGGCAGTGTACACACAGTCTTCATCAAAATAGTCGGAAACCAAACGATCATGTGCACCTTTAAAAAATATAAAACATATAAAACATATTAAAAAATATAAAAAATATAAAACATATTAACCAAAAATATAAACTATAAAACATATTAACCAAAAATATAAAATATAAAACATATTAACAAAAAATATAAAATTTAAAACATATTAACAAAAAATATAAAACATACCCTCAGGATATCTATTAAGCGTCGCGCTCCGTGTCAATGGTACCGAAGACGCTTCACTATCGCTTTCGTCTTTCAACTAGGCTAAAATTTTCGTCGTCTCCAGCATCGCACCAAGGTAAAAGTTTAGCATGTTTTCTTCCTCCTCCGATGAACTCATGACTACACAATTGGATTTTTATAAAAAGTTGTAGATGAAAAGTTTTATAAAATGTTGTATGGTGGTTTGGATTGTAGAGAATGTGGTGTGTTTTGTTTTGAAATTGATTTGTTTTATATATATAAACTTTAGTTAAAAAAAAAAAAAAAAAAAAAAAAAAAAAAAAAAGCAACGGTTACTTTTTTCAAACGGTCAAAAAATTTGGGCCCATGGGAATGCTCGGGACAAAGGGGGAAGAATCCCTGAAGTCCCCGAAAATTTAACGGGGGGAGGGGGGCGGTGTTCCCTTTGGGGCCTGAAGCCACATCACCTCCCTGAATCACTTCCCCGTGACCACACCAAAGAGTCTAATAAAAAAAAAGTAGTTTAAATCATGGGTGATGCTCGGTATACGAGTTGGACTCTAGAAAGTCATCTGAACTGGACCGAATTCACATTTGTTTTTCATTTTCGTTTTTTCCTTTTTTTTTTTTTTTCTTATTTACATTCAAATTTGAATATTTGGTGGTAAGAAAATAATATATCTACCCTTAAAAGCGAGAAGCCCTTACACAAGTTTTGAAACACCTTTATACAGTGGCGGACTCAAAAATTTCTCAGAATTTTTTTTATGGGGGCTGACATTTTAAGAGTCGTTTGCCTATCAGTTTGGTTTCACAGTCGGTTTTTTTTACTTAACATTCGATCAGTTGATTTTCAAAATTCCAACTTTTCAAAACATAAAGAACTAATAACAACCAACAACTTCATTTTTGTTTCTTTTAATGAAACTTGATGTTTGGATAACATCTTGTGTAATTAACAGTTTGGTTCATGGTTTGACTCAAAAAGCAACGAAAATCAAACCGTAAACACCCCTAGTTGAACCCATCACCTTCAAGTTAGAAAGTTGGAGTGTTAAACACCAAGATTGGTATCACCATAGCACAAAGGGTAGGCTAACGTAAGCTAAATAAACTTACAAATTACATATAAAAGAAATTCTTAAGTATAATAACATATTAGTTATATGGTGTTTTATTTTAATATATAGATTTATTTGTAACTTTTATTATAGTGTCATTATTGTTTGCTTTCACAAGAGATTAATAGGATCAAATATTTTAGAGTAAATATATTTATGGTACTTTTTATGGTTATTGTTGTGCTCTCGCAATGCTGTCAGTACTTTTCCACATACCCTTGTTTTTACCACATACCTTGAAGTAAATTAAAAAGTTTTAACATCATCTTCTCCACAAGTTTCTCCGCACTACTAGAAAATGACTAATTTTGCTTTGAAAATTTTCAACAAATTTTCCACAACTTGAACTTTGCTACAAGTTTGCGACGGATTTTCGACAACAAAAAAAATCACATAATTTTTCCACAATGTTCCGACAAATTAGCCACCTAACATGATGTTGTCACAAACTTTATAATGCTTGCGACAAACTTCTGAAAAAACTTAATTCTAGGTTGTTATTTTGCTAACATTAAAAATAAAATAAACTAATAAATAAACAAATGAAGTTTTATCAGAAATGTGTTGCAAATTGTGAAGTTTTGCGACAACTTTCTGACAAGGGTTAATTGCCAATTTAGTCACTGAGGTTTGTCAAAAATTGTCACTTTCATCCAAAAAAATTTTTTTTGTCAATTTAGTCCCTGTGGTTTCATTTTTTTGTCATTTTAGTCCCTGAGGTTTGTCAAAAGTTGTCACTTTTATGTTAGCCGAATCTTAATTGATAAATAATAATAAAAAAAAAAAAAAGGCAAACAGAATGTACTTTAGTGTTAAATGTACTTACATACATAGGTATTTAACCACTCTTGACTTTTTTCTTTGCATATGATAAGAACATTGTTGAGTTTGTATATAATATAAAAATTATTAATCTCAAAAGTTAGATAAAGTCAGTTGTGATATGGTCAATTATAAATTACAATGTCCCCTATGTTGGTGTGCTACTGCTACGAGCACTTGGCCAATTTGATAGGTAATTTGTTCGTTGATGAACATGGTGTAGCTAAATTATTTATCGACGGTATGAATTACTGTCCATTATTGCTCATCTCGTTTTGGCATATCGTTGAACACATACTATGCATCTCCCAATTGACACATTCTACAATTTACATGCAACTTCATAGGCTTCATCTGCCCCTACCATGTCAGGTTCATGTTGTGGAAACTACAACGAATGATAGTTATATTAGGCATTTCATCGAACACCTTGTCGGCATGTCATAAAAAAATTCATACTTACTGAGCCATTAGATGGGTAGGCAACGATCCTCTACTGAGCCATGGTCAAGACCAATGAACTCTGTTAATCACGCTCTGGTCACATGGTTCTGATTCATCAACCAGACATGGGTTTCTGTCTTCTTAGAGATCAAGAATACAGAGGTACGAGCCTATAGAACAGATCCTGTTCAAGTAAGGTCGTACTCATGGTTCTTCTTGTGCTCATTATATACCACTTCTGTTTTCAACCTTGCACCGATGTGGGACATTTCAGAACAAAATAGTCCAACATGTGCATCTTTCATAAAACTAAACAATCATATAAACTGAAATATACGTTATTTATATGTTGTGACAGTTCTAAGACAGAATATTATTCTTCTAACGTCGTTAAACAATGGAAACCTTAATCATGTCGTGTTTTAATAAAAAGATGGTTATGCCCTTCAAAAGATCTTTGTAAAACATAGAAACACCAACACATAAGATTCTCCAAGTGTTATGACTTTGTGAAGCAAGGATCTATGCTGTGGGGCCTTAATTGTAATAATGCCCAGGTATTCTAAACTTAAAGATATAGCAGCAGAATATTATTGTATGCATGTTACTTAAAGCAACTTTGTTTACAACCACCAAATATATGCTCCAAATATGATATGAAAGTTCAAGTACAATCTGAACCCCAAAAAAACAAATTTGATAACTATAATAATTCCTTTACCGCTTTTTTTAATCCGTCTTGTGGGTCCTAATCATCACCTGATCTTTGGTAAAGTAAATAGGAGTATAGGACCCACAGTGTAACGAGCGCGAGCGACATGATCCATTGATATGATGCATTGTATCTAGCTATTGATATGAACTTGCAGACAAGAATGGCCATTAAGTTTCATTATTTTATAATAAAAAGTAGTTTTGATCATATTACAGATAAGAATATGAGTGGATATAATTCTCCTATACATAATAATAACTTACTAATGTAGCTAATGTTTTGACTTGTTGGTAGGTTTGTATACAGGTTCAGCCACCTTAACTGATTGTTGACTCTTGCATCCCAACAAACTAGCAACAATTGTGTTATGAGATTTTTTTGGCATCACAGTTTTGTTATTTACAGGTCTTTGACAGTCGTTTGTACGAATTGTTCTCTTTTCATCGTAATCAGAATAAGCAGACGAAAACTCTGCAAATGATCCGCTTCTAGAGAAAATCTCTATCTCAAACAAATCTGAGCTGGTGTCACTCGCCATGTCATCATACGCGATTGACATGAACTCATCATTAGCCTTTGGAATGGCATCCCACGTCAGAACCGACATTTTCCTTTCAAGATTTTTCATAATGTCTCCTTTGTTGACGGTTTCAGAGTGGAACACTTCGAAAGATTTTCTTGATTTCTCTTCAGACTGCTTCTGTTTAGCAGTTAAATCCGGGAATGCAAACTTGTCAACCGCTTTCGTGGTCAAACAATGACTCGCACGCTGGAAAATACGAAAAAACTTCTTGCTATTTTGTTTGTTTTCGCGAGGTTTTAGATAACACGAAAATGAAGCTACACGAACATCTGTAGAATTAAGTTTAGCTTCATTCTCCATAGAGAAAATCTAAAAAAAAAAAAACAGAAAAAAATGTTTTCTGATGTTTTTGATGTTTATGGTATGGTCTTTTGAAGGAAAAAAAGGCATATAAATAAAGGGAAGGAAAAAGGTACTTCCTTGGAGGGTTTAGCATCAGTATGTCACATCATATACATTTTACATACAAATATTTAAAAAATAAATACATTATACATGTGCATAAACTGTTGTGTACATTGTGAATCAGTAAGGATTGTTTCGCGGGTCACAAATAGCCTAAACTAAGATTCCTAAAGATTTCATCGCGCTGAAACAATAAACGGAAATTTGGGAAATATCAAGTGATAATTGACATGTTTGAAGTTTCAACCCGAATTTGTTTTGGCCTGTTACCTAGACTCAAAAAGTAGCGTTTTTAAATGCAAGAGTATAGAATTCCAATCGGGACTCGTTCATGACACCAAGAGTGTCTTTTTTAGCCTTATTAACTGGCGCCTTAATCCAGTGATTATTATTTTATTAAACGCCTTTAAATATTAATAAGTTTGTAAGTGATGAAAATAAGCATCAAAGTCAAGATGGCCGAGTTGGTCTAAGGCGCCAGTTTCAGGTACTGGTCCGAAAGGGCATGGGTTCGAATCCCATTCTTGACATTATAATTTTTTTTTATTAAATTATGTATTTTTACTTAAAAAATGAAAATAAATGAGACGTATCTGCCTCCTATGTATGAACTTTAATTTATTTTTCGTGTTAGCATAGAATAATTCGTTTTTGAATAACTGCAACCATTATGGATTTCATTAAATTTCAAGTTACTAAATGTTCCATGTTTAGGGTATGTTTGGCAAAAATAGCCGGTAGCTATAGCCTTTTTAAATATATTTTGATGTTTGACAGAGTAGCTGGAACTTTTAATAAAATGTATAAAATGACCAAAATAGATATTAACTAAAAGCTTGTATGCATGTTTTTTTTATGATGGAATGGGTATTTGTGTCATTTACTCATTAAAAACTTGTAGCTACTAGTAATTTTTTCTTAAACGCTAGTACTAATAGCTTTTCAATATAGAGTTTTTTCTCCTAACTCAAAAAGCTTCAAGCTCCTTTAACCAAACAAAGTTTTTAGCCGACTATGAGCTTTTTCTTAAAAGCTTGAAGCTTGAACCTCATAAAAGCTCTTAAAAGCTCATTGCACCTTAGTATACATTTACGAAAGGGTTGTTGAACATCTTGAGAACACCCTAAAACTTACATGAAACATGAACCCGTACATGAGACATGTCGAAACTCAAAAAACTGTAACCTATATAGAAAATCCATGATTATGCTCTTTACATTACATAGTTATTATAGCTATAAAGAATTTGTAAAATCTGTTTTTTTACAAGATAATTTTTCTATTCTTGTATAAATAATTTGACATGATCATTGTTGCTACTTTACAAAACAAAACTTCGAGATGTAAGCAACGTACAAGACGTTGTTTAAGTAGTAGCCGAAAACAGTCAGATAACAATAGATACAAGTACTTGACTACTTTGTGGACCCGATCCAAACCACTAGAAGTTTGAATGAGTAAAAATAAACTTGCAGGTTGTTCACGGGTACGGTTTAACATGCTTTTCAAAGACGTAGGCGGGTCAGGTAAGGTAAGGTAGGGTCACGGTGATCGGTTCCTATCAGAATCAGGTTTATATATCACCCTTTGATAAGGTTCTCATTTATCACTTGTGAAAACCAGTTTCTCATTTAGACTACATCCTTGTTTATTGGTTACTTAGCATAATTGCTTAGTGAAATGAACTTTCAGGGACCCTAAACATAGAAGGTTATTGTAATACCCTAGAAGAATCCCACATCGAGCATGTACACAATAGAGTACACCTTTTGAGCTAACAAGTACAATTGTACAATGAATCTCATTACAACTGTTGTTTATGAGTGGCGCCTTTTAACGTCTTTATCATGTCACCCAAAAAAAAAAGTTACGGTCATGGGAAGGGTGCTACAATATGGAATCAAAGCAATTCATGTGTCATTTATAATGGTTGGGCATCTAACATTCTACAGCGACAAGGCAGGAAAACTTAGATGAATATCACATTAGTCACGACTCAAGAATATGATGAGAGAAAACGTAAAATAAAGATCGTGACATACTTTGGGAACGCAACTGCAACAAATTCTATAGAACCAAACAGGTAAGGCATATTTAGTGAAGAATAGTATCAAAGTGGCTGAAGTTTTTGCATGGTCGCGGTAGTAGTAGTAGTAGTACAACTAATGATACCCTGGCATTCGTCATATTAGAGTATGGAAATCCTGAAGTATCATATAACATAGGATCCTGCAAATGCACAATTTGCTTGGCGACTTAGCAGGTCTCATCGGTCAATCTGGCAAATAGTTGTCGTTCCAGTGCAATTCAAATACATTGTTCCATTGGTCCAACTTTTATCTTAAAAAAACATTCAAGTATTTCAATGGAACAAATCTTAAATAAGTTTCATCAGAAAAACTAAGTGCCAAGCAAATTGTGCATTAGCAAATTGGACCAACAATCAGACTCTTTAACAAATCATGACAGTACTGAGCACACTGATATGATCGCAATCCGATCCAGTAAACATAAAATATCAAATGAAACAAACTCATTGGAATTTAAAACCGAAGAATATCTCTCACAAGAATCTATAAGTTCACATCTTATAATCATTGTCTTGACGCCAAAATTTCTTTCAATCAAATTGCTAATTGCAAACCTGTCTTAACTTTTTCCTCCTTGCTTTTCTTTTGTCTTTTGAAGCTTAAGAACCTTCTTCACAATCTTTTGCTCTTCAACCAAGAAAGCTCGGATGATCCTGCAACAACGAAAAAAAAAAGATCATACGGAGTAAGAAACGTTGACTAAGCGGAAAAAGATTACAAATTATTTCTTGTATGTCAATGGGTAAATCAAATATTTTTAGTTAGAAAAGAAAAGGGTCAAAGGTCACATAAATTGTCTTTTTAGTCATATTTAGTTATTTACAGCCTTAATTATTTTATAACAAATAATAAAAGGGACAAAAAGGCGTTGGACAGTGCAACCCAAACCGACATGTTTTGTACAAAACTAAAACATACCCCCTATGACCAAAAACCGTAACCAACTCCCACCCTTTTTGTAATCTCTACAAGTTTCGCATGTGCAAATGAAAAAAATTCACAAACCTCTCACGCACAGCACCAGCAGACAGCACACCACCATAGGCACGGTTAACAGTCCTCCTGTTCCTTGAAAGTCTAGACCTTTTGTATTCAGTCGGCCTCAAGTGAGGAATCTGCAGTCCAAGCAATATAAAGAAGATTTAATTAGCAATTAAATCCGTGTGTAACATCCTCTTCAGCGACTAGTTCGTTGTCACGTTGTGTATCATAAAAGGATGCAATTTTGCCCAAGTGTTACTTCTACAATCAAAATCAATGTGGCTTGTGGTTGCGTAAAGTAAAAACTACGATGCTTGACGCAGCAAACGACAGCAATTCTACAAATCATTGTTCCACGCCTCCACCAATAAACAAACTATGCTACAGGGTGTCCAGATATGCCACTAAACCTATACCTGTGACTTGAATTTGTGGTGTTTGGTAAGCATGATTCTAGATTTTAGAGAGCAAAAATATTCAAATTCGGTAGACCAAGTTAGTGCTGAAATAAGTATCGGTAAAATTAATCAACTACTTATTCCCAATTTTGATGAGACACTCAAAACTGATCCTAATGTTTTATTCTAAATGACAAAAACACTATGATAGCGTTCGTTTCATTTCATAGATTGCAAAGTAATTGGAATTGGAATTCGATCGAGAACCATAATTTGATTTGGAATTTTGATGTGTTCGTTTCATAAAATAGAATGAAATCTCGATGGAATTGAAATGTGGATTCCCTTCCGTATGTTGTTGTTCAATCACAATTCCTTCTTTTGTTGTAACGAACAACATAAGAAGTCAAATACACATTCCAATTCCATCCGAACTCCATTCCATTCCGGTGAAACGAACGCTACCTATGAATTTCTAATTTTAAATGTAAAAATTCAACTAACCATCCCCAAATCATTAACTTTTATCAAATAAACATCTGATCATTTTTGCTAGCATTTTTACCAAGAACTTATATTATCATTAAATGCAAAAAAAAAAAAACAATGAAATGTGTAAAAATTGCATTACCCCTTGGATTCTTTTACCAGTAACAGGGCACTTAGGGCCACTGGCTCTCTTCTTTGTAGTCTGGTAAACCAATTTTCCACCTATTATTACAAACAAAATTCAATCGATCAATTTAATAATAATAATAATAATAATAATAATGCATTTACATAAGCATGATGGAGTAAGAGATTGAAGAATGGATGTACCGGGGGTTTTAACGACCCGGTGCTGGTTGGATTTGGTGGCATAGCTATGGCGTTTCCGATAAGTCAGACGCTGCACCATATTCGGATCCGAATTGCTGCTCTCTGGTGTGGCCGAATGGAAGGAGGAGGCTTTAGGGTTTGCTACAAGAAGATGTTAAATTGTTTGTCTTTTGCTCCTGCCCTAGATCTGACGGCTCAGATCATTTTTTAATTTCTATTGTTTTTCTATTATTATTACTAGTAGAGTGCCTGCGCGATGCAGCGGGAAACACAAACACTTTTAAGGGTGTGCATGGTCTCGTTAAGTTCAATTATTAACGTCAACCGAAACTAAAATCAAAAGTCATCAATTAGTCATTCTTATTAAACAATTGGTTCCTTGGTTCAGTTAGTATTGTTAGATTATCGGTTTTTAGTCCGATTTAATTAAAAAAAATTCCTATAAATACATGAAATGGAGATATAAATATATGAAATAGAGGTAAAAATAGGCCTGTAAACGAACCGAATGTTCATGAGTTGTTCGTGAACTTGTTCGGCGGGAAGTTCGTTTATGTCGTTTATTTAATAAACGATCAAACACGAACAAAAAAATTTGTTCGTTTAGTTAAATGAACGAACATGAACAAACGTTGACTTTGTTCATTTATGTTCGTGAGCGTCAGTTTATGTTCGTTTATTTATGTTCGTTTATGTTTATTAATTACATACGTAGTTATATTTACATAAATATAAACATAAATTGGGTTTTAGCTACTTGTATAAATATATAACCAATTCGTAATTGAGTTTTATAAGTAATACAAAATCGTTCACATTTATTATGTTCGTGAACTGTTCATTTAGGTTTTAAACGAACGAACATAAACGAACAAGAACATGACAAATTTCTTAATGAACGAATATGAACACGAAAATGTGTTTTATTATGTGTTCGTGTTCGTTTAAAATTAAATGAACAAACACAAACATCGTGTTCGTTCAATTCGTTTACAGTCCTAGGTATAAAAGCTAAAAATTTAAAACCCCCTCTATGTATACCGCCACTACAATTCATAAATCTATCTACTCAGCTTCAAACCAGATTAGAGTATTATTTGCTATATACTATTAATTAAAATTTTGATAGTTTTACGTGATTAATATTATCTAGGGGTGAACAATAATTGAATCTAAACCGAAATCGAACAAAAACATACAAAACCGAACTGAAAATTAACCAAAAGTTAACCTAATATCGGTTTTTTTGTACCCTAAGTTAACCAAAATTAACAAACCAAAACTGAACCATTCATACATTTATATCTTTTATACATCCATTACATGTATTTATACCTTCATTTCATGTGTTTCTAAGCAAAATTGAAGTTTGGTTTTGGTTATTAACCAAAATTAACTAAACCGAACTAAAAACGACAATATAACCAAATAGACTGAACCAATTAACCGGTTGGTTAACATGATCGATAAACTGATAATGTCAAATTTTGTTCCGGTTGAGGCTTATAACCGAACTGAACCTAACCCAACCATGAACCATTAGAAGTGTCTGTGTTCACTACCACATCGTGCGGGCACGCTGTTATGAATATATTAATGGGTTTGTTTTAGTTTAACTAATTTGGGTTAACTAAGGGTACAAAAAAAAAACGATAACCAATTTTAAGTTAAATCAAATGTTTTCAGTTTTCAATAGATTTTGGTTCAGTTTTGTGTGTTTTTTGGTTTGGCTTCGGTGAACGGTTTAGTTATTGCTCACTCCTAGATATCGTTAATCACGTAGCACATAATTTTTTTTTTAAAATAATAATACTATACTCAAATTAAAGATAATAAAATGCTCATTATTATGATGTAATTTTTTTTATAAAAGTATAAATGTATGCAAAAAAATATGACTATTTAAAAATCATGGAGGATGGTTTGTTTAAAATGAGGAAAAGAAGTTTAACTATAATTTAAATAATTAAGCAAAAGTTAAGTAAAGTTTAAGGGATTAAAGTGTAACTAATATAGAGTATTAAAATGTAAATAATGTATGAATGACTATTTTACCCTCATTTTAAGGTTATTAATAAAAAATAAGTTCTTAACTTTTGGGTATCTTAAACTACCCCTTTCTTATGTATTATAATATAGTATAGATTATTATTATTATTATAAGTTTTAAAAATTGGGAAAAACATTTATTTTCACTAAACGTATGACTTAAATAGATTAGCTTGAACATTATGTTGGGTTGTGTGGTTTAATATAACACACTGCTACGTCAATGTGACGTAGACAATGAATTTTAACTAACTCGTCATGTTACATACGTGATGTGGTTTAGCTAGAGGTTAAAAAATGAGTTAATTGTCAAAATGGCCCCTGAGGTTTGGCCCAAATTGCTTGTTTAGTCACAAAATTAAATTTTTTTTTGTCAAAATCACCCCTCACAGATCGAAAATTGCCAAAATGGTCCATATTTAACTGAGTTTTTGACGAGGAAGAAAAAATCATTTAAGTCTGAGGGGCAATTTAGTCCTTTCATATTTCAACGTTTTAAGCCCATTGTAAACTCATCTTCCTCATCTGATTCAATAGCTTCATCTTCTCCAACAACCCTTCGAAGCATACTAACCCTAATTCCCAAATCATACAAACCCTAATTCCCAACTCATACAAACCCAAATCGATTAACTAACCCCTTAACCCACCTAGACGATGGTATTCTGCAAATGTGGAGCTCCTACTACCATACGTGTGTCTTCCACCTCTGCAAACCCTGGTAGACGTTTTTTTCTGCTGCAACAAGAAGGGGAGGAGTTGTGGTTTCGTTTGTTGGGTCGAACTACCCTTGGGTCAGATCCTAATACTATCAATGATAGTGAAGAGAATGAAAAAACTGAGACTCAACAACACAGCCTTGCAGACCTTGGTTGGGACACTCAAATTCGAGAACAAGAAGCTGAAAACTTATCTATGGATGACTTGGTTTGTAATCATCATGTATTTTATCATGTTTTAGTTCAATGTAGGTTGTTTTGTGATGATAAAAACTCAATGTATGGTGTTTCGTATTGTAATGATCACTGATTGTTGAAGTTGCAATGTATGTTTGCAAATGTTCAATTTAGGTTGTTTTGTAATGATAAATGAAAGTTTGTAATGATCAAGAACAATGCTTATGGCCAAACATAAACATAATAAAGCATTAGTATATAACCAACAGAAACATACAAAACAAAGTACATACTTAAAGTAGTCTAGTGCATACATGAAATAGATAATAGACATATAAGTCTAAGTCAGGAAACATAACCTACAAGAACCAACAAGCCTACTTCCAACGACAATCATCATCCGAACAGTAGTCCGAATTTGTTCCATGCTATCCTTCATAGGGATCATGGTACCAATCATCCTCATCTGGGCTGGAATAATTCCAGGCGTTTTTTAACACCTCAGGGTCATAGTCTCTACATGGGTCAAGTTCCTCTTCTTCAACCGGTTCTTGAACTGCCTTCCCTTTAGCCTTTTCATCAACCTTTGTAACCTGTTTAAAATTATCTTCAACCACCTTTTCATCATCCTTTTTAACAGTCTCTTGATCAACAACTTCAGGCTTTTCAATAGTCTCTTCGAATGCAGGTAGTGCAATAACAACTTGCCTAAACATTTTAGTATTTTAAAGATGAAAAATGAAGTTGAATTGCATGAATGTTTTGCAATATTGGGTCTTTTAAATAAGCTGAACAATTAAATACTCCATCTACCTGAAATCTACCCACTGACCCAATAAATGAACTTCATTGAATGCAACTACTACACAAGTGTTATACTGTCAGAATATTGTTTATACAAATTCTGTGCCAAAATGGTCCCTTATGTTTGGTCCAAAATGCTACATTAGACTTCAAAATCTAATAACTGAATGAATAAACAGCCCAAATGGTCATAAAACTATACTAAAGTTAACCAATACAAACCAAAACAAACCATTGAAAATACATTAAACTGCCAACTTGGTCATAATACCATACTAAAAATAACCAAAAGTTACCAGTCATAATACATACCAAAAGACCATATGATAGCTGTCAAATACATACCATAACTCATACCATATCAATGAAAATAGAAAAACACCATAATGACCAATTTTAATACATAAAGTGGCATAACTAAACTGAAACTGAAAACTACATAACTTGTGAACCCCCAGCTTGTGAACCCCCAACAGCTTGCTTGCAGGTCTTTTTGTTATGTCATGTTTGCTTGCAAATCTTGCATTTGATCGGATTACCCTTCTTTGGCATTTTGGTACCTTTTTCAATAGCTTTTGACAACTTTGCAACCTCATTCTTTTCAAAAGCAGACTTTCGTCTCTTCTTTTTAGGTCTTCCAACAGGCTTGTGGTAGCATGTGGTATTTAGGAGCTACCAGGGTGGTGGGACAGTTAAAATGTTCCCACACGTCAGTTCCATTTAGTGGTTCAATGGTATGGTCATACACCTTCTTTCATGTATCAAGCCAGTAAGCTTTATGAACATATTTCTCAGGAACTCCATCATCCAATCCATGCAGTGCCATATTCCATATACAAGCTACAACATGCCTACATGGCACGCTAGTCAACTGCCACCTCCTACAAGCACAACTCTTTTGTGTGATGTTAACAACCTTAACCTCATTCTCTGAACCACTCACCTGATAAACACATTGTGTGATATTAACACATAGACATCCAACACATAAACATAACATTCTACACTTACTTGATACTTTCCAGGGCCACATGAAATGACAGAATACTAGCTAGCATCATTTTTTATCTTCTCAAACAGGTCTGTAGCTCTTGGTATTAAAGGGCCTGATGATTTTGAAATCATTGTACGAACAATCATCAACCTCTTCATACAGTACTCCCTTACAAATTCTAGACAGGTGATAATGGGTTTATCCCTGCCTAGGATCAACTGTCTGTTGAACACCTCACAGAGGTTGTTCAACAGGATATCACACTTTGGCCTCTCTGAAACATAAACAAGCATTGTTACCATTAAAAAAGTCAAATACATTCATTGAAAACAAACATAAACAACCATTGTTACCATTAAAAAAAGCTCTGGACCAGTGTTCTGATGGAATAGCCTTCAAGTAATCATACATTGCCTTGTCTTCTTTCAGGATTGCATCCATCATCCTTTCATGTTTAATAGGTGTTGTTGCACTAGCTGCATTCCACAACAAGTTTTTGTAGATATCACCCCTCCACCTAGGTTTCATATTTTCATATATATGTCACAGACAATATCTATGCTCAGCATTAGGATACACCTTTTCAACTGCAGGAATGAGACCCTGAAATTACATACAAAAATGTTAGCATTCACATACAAAAATTACATACAGCCAAACAATTGATACATACCTTTTGTCGATCACTGATGAAGGTGAAGTTGTTGTTTGATGCCAAATCCAAATCATCTCCTAATAGCTCTAGAAACCATTTCCAACTTGCTGTTGTTTCTGCCTCAACCACAGCATATGCCACTGGGTATATCCCATTGTTGGCATCAACAAATACTGCAGTTAAAATTTGTCCTGGAAAAGGGCCTTTTAAGAAACAACCATCAAGCCCTAATAGGTCTCTCAAACCAGCTTTAAACCCCTGTTTTAATGGCCCTAGGCAGACATAAGTTCTCTTGAATTGCCTTGTGGGTCTGCTAGGGTTAGGTTCACTCTCAACATCAATTTTAATAGTAGTACCTGGGTTAGCTCTCATCAACTCAGCACCATTTCTTTAGAAGTCTGGGGCCCACCATCTTTACCCTTCTTTTAATCCACTTGACCTAGTCTTTACTCCACTTGAAATTACCACATTATCCTTCTGTTTTGATGAAGTTTCAAATTTACCACAAACATCCTCTTGTCCCACAGGTTTTAAACTCCTCGGATTTAGACCATTACAACAAACCCTAAATCTCCTTCCTTCATTTCTTACTATATGCAGCTGCCTCCTAGTCTTTATTGCATAATCCTTCACCAGATTCTTAATGATTTTTTTATCAAGAAAACATTGTCCAAGAGAGAATGGGCAATCTGGACTCCCTTCTGAACCAAATGCTTTTCTTTTCCTCCTTTTTCTCCTACAGGCCCTATTAGCTCTCTGCAAAGTGTTGCTGTCTTTTTCATCACTGAAACTGTCAAAATTATCTAAGTCTATGTCAATGTCTTCCTCAAGTGGGTCAACATTTTCATCATCACTAGCATTAAAGTCAACAGCAGCCTTATATTCATCCATGTTAACTTCAATATCATCATTTGCATTCTCCTCATCAACTATGAAGTCTCTATCCTTCCCATCACTACCCTCATCATTTGCCTCATTACTACCCTCATCACTACCCTCATCACCACCCTCATCACCAGGCCCATAATCACCATCATCTGGATCAGGGTTTAGATGAGTACCCTGCTTCACCTTGTTCTTCTTAATGGCCACAAGTCTTTTCCCACATTCTTGAAGTATATAAGAACTACTACTATCACTACCCTCATCACCACCCTCATCACTACCTTCATCACCACTTGAAATTACCACATTATCCTCATCACCACCCTCAGTAGGGTCAGGCTGTGTTGCCTGGGTTATGACACCTATATCACTAGGATCAGGTTGTGTTGGATTACTTGAATTAGAACAGGTTACAATAGGTTGAACATAAATTTCTATCATCATATGTTTTCCAGCAACTGTCAACATTCTATTATAATCAATTTCATCGTTCAATGGTCTTAACCCAAAGTCTAAATCCTCACCTGGAACTTTAAAATAATACCTAAAAATGGAAATATCCTCTTCTGAATACCCAATTTCTAATACCATATCATTCAGCATTGTAGAAACATTAACATCAACATAGTCAATATATGCCACTTTACCTCTCACATATCTACTATATGGAAAATCAATCAGCTCACCACCATAATGCAACTCCACTAAAAAAAGCTCATGATTGTTACCTGAAAACAAAAAAATATATTATTGATCATGTTGACGTGTGGAGACAACAATGATGATGAAAAAGCAACAATAACTTACAGTATTCAAGCAGAGGATTGAAATCAGCACCCATGTCTCGAAACTTCCACATTATCGAGCAGAGGTGAAGAGGAACACGACGAGGAAGAAATACGACGAGGAAGAACGAGGTGAAAACTTAGGGTTTTTACTTTGGTTAATAATGAGGGGTAAGAAAATGGGTTTAAAAGGGGTTTTAAAACGTTTAGAGATGAAAGGACGAAATTGCTCCTGAGACTTAACTGACTTTTTCTTCCTCATCAAAAACTCAGTTAAATATGGACTATTTTAGGAATTTTCGATCTGTGAGGGGTGATTTTGACAAAAAAATTAATTTAGTAACCAAACAAGCAATTTGGGCCAAACCTCAGAGGCCATTTTGGTAATTAACTCAAAAATAAAAGAGAACTTGAGTGGTTGAAACAAGGTGGCCTCACATAATATGTTGATGGCACTTGCCATTATAGTAGCGGAGGTGATGATGTCGCCCTTCTTTAACTAAGGTTGGGTGATGTTGAAGGCGTTAACATGGTGTGAAGTGCGGCGCTGCCTTACTCCATGTAGCCTTAGTGAGTTTAGTAAATGCATACATATTAAAACATTCAAAGAGGTAAAAAAACTCCATGTAGCCTTAGTGAGTTTAGTAAATGCATACATATTAAAACATTCAAAGAGGTAAAAAAAAAAAGGTTTAATGATTTGTTCTCTACATCTTGTTCGTTAAACATACATTAACAGTGGCGCAGGTTTGTAGGGGCGGGGAGGGGCGGCCGACCCCCTCGGATTTTCGCACAGAAGTTCCGATTATATAGTATCCGTATAGAAAATTTTGAAAATATAGGGTTTCGACCCCCCGAAACCAGTGACTTCCGACCCCCCAAACCTTCGGGTCAAGCTTCACCACTGTACATTAACGTTTATGCATATGTTTTGTGAAGAGACATTAACGTTTTATACAATTGGCAACCAATGTTTTCTGAGGGGACATTAACGTTTTATACATCAATGTACATATTGTGTGAGGACATCACAATCATTATCTTGTTTTAAACCTCAAAGTTGACCTACTAGATGTGACAAGTCTGTCATCACAACCTAGGAAAGTATGAGTTATCGTTTTTTTAATATGAATCTCTAACAACTATACAACATTTATGAAGGGTTAATCCTATTTATAGTTAAACTTGGTTCAAGATAATTCAAAGGGGTTAAGATAAGGTTTGATTTATCTATTATTATTTAGCGTTGAGACTAGATAAGTATTAGTAATTGATATTTGAGTTATACTAGGTTGGGTTTAGTTTAGTATAAATAGATGGTTAGGACCATTGTAATTAGTGTGCTTAATAATAAAAGTGTTCTCTGTGTTTTGTTTGGGGCCTGATTTTCCAACAACATATACCAGTCATGTATTATCCATGTGTTGTATACTTGGTTGGTGAATTACAATCGATTTATGGCCCATGACACTTATATTTGGTATTATTCAACCCGTATTTAACTCGTGAATGTTAGATTTATACCAGTCATAGTATTATCCATGTGTTGTATACTTCGTTAGTATGCTATACAATTATGAAGTTTGTACATAAAAAAAAGTAAATAGCATGAGATATTTAGTCAAAAAAACGGTGTTCACCTTCACAGTTCACATACATGTATTCCAAACACACACACGTAATACCCTTTTTTGTGGTCACCAAACCATAATAATAATAATAATAATAATATTACCTAACCTCCCCCATAATTCTACACATCTTCTCCTCCAATCTTGCAAACGTCAATGGCTTCCTCTGCAATCACTCACCTTTCCTCTGTTTCCACTTCATCTTTATCCTTCAATCTCTCCACTAAACTCCCTCACCCAATCACTCTCCGTCGATTCCCCAATCATCTTTATACCAAATCGCTCACTGTTGCAGCAGCAGCTTCAACTTCCTTAGATTATTCAACTGATAAATCATCTTTATCATCAAAGGTTACAACTTGATCTGTTTTTTTCCCACCATTGTTAGTTAATAAAGCTTAAATATTTGTATACAGTATATATATTAAAGACATTAATATTGAATAAAGGAGATAAAAGATAAAAGGGTATTGATAGTTTTTGATTAATTAATTATTGATTCTTTTATATTTAAATTTTGGAAAATTGTTAGTTTGAATTTATGCATGATTTTATTTGTTTGTTAGATATTTAATAGAGTTTGAGTTTGAGTTGGGTTAGAAACTTATAATTAGTATTGAGTTAGTATAAATAGATTGTTAGTTGTAATTGGAATTGGTGTGTTTTGATTCATAATTATGAAGTTTAGTCGAGTTAGTTTAAAAAGCGCGCCTAGGCGCGAGGCGCTTTTAAAACCAAGAATTACTGTTTTTGTAACCTAATCTTTTGAATTATTCGACAATATGGTGAATTTTCGTTTAGTTTACTCTGTATTGCAGTAGAATTTTGAAATACGAAATTTGTAGGCTTTAAGTTGATCTTATATTGTTAGTGTATAATTCGGATCTGTTTATTAAGATAAATTATAAGATTTAAATTAATTGTTTAGTTTATATATTTAGATTTATGGGTTTTGTTTATTTGATTATTTAAACAGAGTTTGAGTTGGGTAAGAATTAGTTTGTTTCTAGTATTAATAGACGCTTACCGGTTATGTAGTCAGCTTTATTTGTCTGAGTTGAGCTCATTAACAAAGATAATAGTCAAAGTATGTTCAAAATTCAAATCTGTGTTTTTGTAGCTTTTCGGTTTGACTCAGTTGGTTATTACAACACTTATATGAACAAATTTGGGCTCTTCAGAAAGTGGATGTTGTGAAATGATTAGTTAGTGTTATGATTTTTCAGACAAGCAACTGGCAATGGAAATTCAAGGATAATTCTATCAAAATACACTATGAGGAGCATGGAAGTGAAAGTAATGGGCCAAACAAGAATATTCTCATGATGCCAACTATTTCGGATGTTAGCACTGTGGAAGAATGGAGATTGGTGGCTAAAGATATTGTTCAGCGATCCGGAGATGTTAATTGGCGCGCTACCATTGTTGATTGGCCTGGTCTTGGTTATTCTGACCGTCCGAAGCTAGAGTACAATGCAGATGTCATGGAATCGTTTCTTGTTGACTTTATTCTTGACCCTAATAGTCCTGTGAACCGCATGGGTAGGTGTTACTTTTATGTCTATAAACTGATTATGTGATTATTGCGCTGATCGACGTTTTTTAGTGTCTGATTTTCTGATTATTTCATGGTATTAGACAATCATTTTATAGCTGACGACATGCATAGATTTGTGTATGTATAGTTATTTGCATATATAATGAAAATATTTGGGATTTAGGTGAGTAAAAGTAGATACGCGAGTAAAGATATGAACATGTCATGGTTATATGCGTGAATATACTTTTACGTGACCATAGTGCAACAAAACTGATTATTAACCTTTGATTTGTGGTAAAATTGTTGTCATATTTGTGGTGCTTGAATTCTGCAGAAGATTTGGTCATTGTTGGAGGAGGCCATGCTGCTACCTTAGCCATCCGTGCTGCTAAAAAGGGTTTGGTCAAACCAACCGCCATTGCTGCTGTTGCTCCTACCTGGTCTGGACCACTTCCCATTGTATTCGGCCGTGATTCCAAGACAGAATCAAGGTAATGGGTCAAAATGGGTCGACACATGGCCTGTGTAACAGATCTGGAATTGGGCTGAAGCAAGTCTAGTCGTATTGGGTTGACTTGGTCTAAAACACTCTTTTATCCGAAGGTTTTCATTTTTTATAATAATGAGTTTGTCAAATATGATTACAATGGGATTTTATGAAGTTATACTTTGGAGAATTTTCGACCCATTTAATATGTTAGAAATCGAGCATAACCTGCATTGATCCATTATAATAATTTCATTCAGACTGTTGATATTATTATTTTTAACAATTTGCAGATATGAGCTACTAAGAGGAACATTGCGTGCCCCGGCTGTCGGTTGGATGATGTACAACATGCTAGTCAGTAACAAAAAATCCATTGAATCCCAATATAAATCCCACGTATATGCTGACTCCGCAAACGTGACAGCAGCCATCATCGAAAACAGATACGAGCTGACAAAACAGAAAGGAGCCCGCTATGTCCCTGCTGCATTCTTGACGGGCCTACTTGACCCAGTGAAAACCCGTGAAGAATTTCTTGAACTCTTTGAAGGTTTAGAGGGTCAATTACCAGTTTTGGTTGTGTCGACGACTGGTGCACCAAAGAGGTCGAAAGCGGAAATGGAAGCTCTTAGAGAAGCTAAAGGTGTGAGCAAATATGTTGAGGTTCCAGGAGCCTTGCTTCCACATGAAGAATACCCAAGTTTAGTTGCAAAAGAGCTTTACAGTTTCTTGCAAGATGTAGTATAAATTATTTATGTTATAGAACAATATATTCTTGTTGATACTGTTTGAAACAATTGGACTGGACTTAACTGGATTGGGTTGGATTCGAGTCGGGTCGGGTTGATCCGAATAAAAAAAAAGTTATTTCATTGCAAGTGAGTTATTATTATTATTATTTTTTTTTTTGTAAATACTTTCATTAACACCTAAACCCGGACTAACTATCCCCAAGACGGGGAAAGCAAGCCGAAAACCAAACAAACAATTACATCAATTCGAATCTAGACCATCTATCCCAATCCACAACCTCTTTTTTGAACCTATGCTTATACCAAAGAAATGACAAAATCTTAATGTCCGCTAGGATATCTACCACTTTAGGCTCCTTATTATCAAAGATCTTGCCATTCCTAGCCTTCCATAGTATCCAACAAGCAATAATAACCACCCCTTTGAACACTTCCTTTTTGTTCCCCGTCGTACCACTCGTCTTGTGAAGATTCACCAAATCATTAATGTGGAAAGCGAATATCTCCGGAACTCGACACCAATTAGAAATACCTCTCCACACCCCATCCGAAATACCACAACCTGTAAAAAGATGCTCAACAGTCTCTTCATCAAAATTGCACCAGCTACATACCGCATTAGTAACCGTGATATGTCTTCTAAGTAACGCCACTTTAGTCGGAAGACGATCCAACACTAGCCGCCACATGAAAATATTACATTTCAACGGAACCCACTTACTCCAAACAAAAACAAACCTGTCATTACTTGGCCGATTGATCCAGCGCTTCACCGCTGCCACGGAGAACTCCTTCTCGCTACCACAGTTCCACACCCAACTATCCTCAATGCCATTCATAGCGACCCCATTCAAGAGGCCTTCCATCTCTTCCCTTTCTCCCACCTCTTGAGGACTAGCCAACACTCTTCTCCATCTCCACTTGAAGCTATGAGTAGCTCCAGCAACCACAAAGCGATCCACCACAAGGACCTTTTTATCACTCTCCAATGCATACAAGGTAGGAAACTTCACTTTAAAAGCTTCGTCACCTAGCCAAGTATCCAACCAAAACCGTATCGTTCTCCCATCCCCTATGTTCCCCCGAATAACATAGCCCAGATCTCTTCCTTCCACCTTTAGCCGATTGCACAACAAGACATTCGTATTCCATACACTAGTCAAACCATTATTCACAGGAGCCCAACCCCACCCTTTGTTCGACCCATGTATAGATGAAATAACCTTGCGCCACAACTGATTATGCTCGTTTAGGAACCTCCAAACCCACTTCACAAGAAGAGCCTTATTAGACGTCTCCAACTTTGCAATCCCAAGACCCCCTTCTTGAATCGGCCTCGTAATGTTATCCCAAGCCACCCAAGAAAGTTTCCGAACATCCTCCGAACCACCCCACAGGAATCTTCTCATAAGCCCTTCCAAATCCTTGACTACTTTCTTCGGCACTTTGAATAACGAAAAAAAATATATAGGGAGACTAGTAAGAACCGATTTGATCAAAGTTACTCGACCACCAATAGACAATGCATTCGCTTTCCACTTAGTTAATCTTTTTCTACACGTATTGATAACCGGCTCCCAATTAGCTACTCGATTCATGTTAGCGCCAACCTTTATACCAAGATAAGAAAACGGCAATGGACCCGGTTTACATCTTAAGGCGTTCGCTTTAATCGTCACCTCCTCATTCTCCACCCCTATGCCATACAAGACGGATTTATGAAGATTGATTTTAAGCCCCGAACATAAGTGAAAAATTCTCAAAATCCTCCTCATATTATCAAAATTGAAATCCGACCACTCGCCCATAAGCATGGCATCATCCGCAAAAAGAAGATGAGATAATACCGGGCCTCCATTCGGTAACACCACACCATCAAACATGCCCAACTGCACTGCTTTATTCATCAAACACGAGAACGCCTCCATCACTATAATAAAAAGCATCGGCGAGATGGGATCTCCTTGCCGAATACCTTTCTCACAACTAAACTCGAATGTTGGAGACCCGTTCACAAGAATAGAGGATCTAGCCGAGACCAAAATCCCTTTAATCCACTGACGCCACTTCCCAGGAAACTGCATTTGCTCCATAACGGATAATAGAAACCCCCAATTAACATTATCATACGCTTTGTCGAAGTCTATTTTAAACAAAAATATCTTCTTATCCCATTTCTTAGCCCAAGAGATCACCTCGTTCACCATAAGCGGGCCATCAAGAATGTACCTTCCAGAAAGAAAAGCCGACTGCGTATCCGAAACCACTTTTCCCAACACCTTCTTCATTCTATTTGCCAAAACCTTCGATACAACCTTACTAATACCCCCAATCAAGTTAATCGGCCTGAAGTCCGAAAGCTCTACCGGATCACCAATCTTAGGAATCATGGTTATAAACGAAGAACCCACCCCCGGACTAAAACAACCCACCTCGTGAAAATGGCGCATGACTTCCATAAAATCCTCCTTGAAATCATCCCAAAACGATCTAATAAATCGGAAATTGAAACCATCCGGCCCCGGGGCTTTGTCTGCGCCACAATCAAAGACAACATCCTTTAGTTCTTGAAACGAAAAATTCTGGATAAGAAGATCAGCATCGATCGCGTCCAGCTTATTTATCTCAAAACACTCCAACCGCGGCCTTACTACTATCGTTTCTTTAAACTTACGCCTAAAAAAACCAAGAACCTCCCTCTTCATAATCTCCGGCTTCGTCTCCCAAATACCTTGAACGGACAACCCGGGGATGTAATTGGAAGCCTTCCGTTTGTTTATACAACCGTGAAAAAATCTTGTGTTATCATCGCCAGACGCCGCCCAATTATTTCTAGCTTTCTGTTTCAAATCTTTATTACGATGCATTTCCAACTCCTTTAGACGTCTTTTAATCTCCTCTAGCGACCAAATTTCCTCCTCTTCGAGTTGCCTTTCTTCTAATAAATTATCCAAACAAGAAAGCTCCTGTTCCAAGATAGACGTTTCCATCCTCTCCTTATCGTATGTCTCTTTAGCCCAAACCGAGATATCCCACCTTAACTTTCTGAACTTTAACATCAAGCGCTTGTCTGCTTCCCCTTCAAAAGAACACTCACCCATTGATTTCTTGACAATCTCCATAAAGTCTTTCCGCTCGAGCCACGAGTTAAAAAACCGGAATGGTTTCGGACAGAAATTCTGATTATTTGTTTTCAAAATAAGAGGATTGTGATCCGACCACTTCCTATCCAGAGCGATATAATCAGCCGTAGGCGAAGCCGAAAAAAGATTCCAGTTAACAAACACCCTATCAATTCGACTCAATTTGTCTCCTGCTACAAAGGTGAACCGGTGCCCTTTCAACGAATACTCATGTAAATTGTACTCGTCCAAAAAGGAATTGAACTCATAAGCTTCCGCCACATTCAACATAGAATTCCTTCTTTCATCTTCTACCCTAACCGAATTAAAGTCTCAAGCAACCACCCAAGAACCTTCCCCATCCCCGATTTGACCACCAATCTCCTCCCAAAGCCTTCTCTTCAAAACTGAATTTTGTGGAGCATACACATTTAATAAATGAAAGAACTCACCACTGCCAACATAAGAACCTCCTATATTCAATACATTCGGCAACTTATAAGTTGTTGACATCTTAAACAAAGAGGGATCCCATATCGACAACAAACCACCCGATCTTCCCACCGAAGGCACCCACTCAAACAGAAATTCACCTCTACCCCAAAACGTCCCCACATCCACCCTTTCTAAAGAAACCAATTGAGTTTCCTGCAACATGATAAAATTTACCCCATGTTGAGCACGTAAATTCCTAACCCATTCCGCTTTACTAGAATTCCTTAACCCGCGAATATTCAACGGCAAAAGATTCATTGAGCCACTGATTGAAATCCTTCTTCGCTAATCATCACCTTAAGATCTTTAACAAAATCCCCTATATTCGACGCCCCTAACACCTCACCCGCTTGCACTGTGTTAGCCGTTTCCTCTTCCAAAGAGATCCTTCTTTGTACCTCCACGTTACCTTCTCCTATCCCAACGATACCTTCATCCCCATCATTACCAACAACCTCTTCAGAAGTCCTGTTGAGATCCGGAGTACAAAAATCTTCCTCCTCAACCGCATCCTCAATCCCCTGAGCATTACCCACTATACCAATCAACCTATCCAAATCAAACATATCATTATCCTCCCTGTGTCGTTTCTTGGGCCTTTCTTGAGAGTTGGACGCTTCTCCTCTACTCTTACGTGCCGATCGTCTTTTAAATTTCTTCCTCACACTTTCCTGTTTGTCACCCTCAACAAATCTCTCCCCTGTGTTACTATCATTGCCACTCCCTTCTCTCCTCTCCAACACTATCTCACCCACCTCAACATCCCCCTCCTGAGTACACCCGTTCTTGTCCAACTGTGACGAATTAACAACATTGTCAACATTCATATCTTCATCCAAACCAAACTCCTCTTCCACACAGTCAGGGACCCACTCACTTATATCCTCCTCAACCCACACCCTAAACAATTTATCCCTCCACTTTATATCCACCTGGTCCGAAATTCTAGCCTGAGTTTTACTTAACACACCTATACCCATCACTGAGAAGTTCTTTTCCTCCACAGAGACCCTTACCGGTTTGACCAGTTTTCCATACCGACTCCCCACCAAATCAAAAACGTCATCCAAAGCAAGTTGAACCGGAACCCCAAACACTTGTAACCACACTAACCTTTCTTCTGGTGCACCATTCTTCCCATCCCAAATTTCTAAAGATGAAAATAATGTTACCCAGACCTCTTTATCCAACCAAAACTTCTCACAAAGCTCTTCTGACTTGAACACCAACATCACTGTTAGCCCACCCACATACTTGATTTCCACCTCCTTCCAACCTCTATCACTAAGACACGATCGGAGATTGTTAAGAGACAAGAAATCAACGACCTTACCAATCACAGCCGTCCTATGCCATTGATCAAACCTTTCCACGTTATCATCAATCGTTAACACATCCACCTTGTTCCTATTGAGCAATGAGTCAAGAAACGAACGATGATTTCCTGAATAAGCTCCCCCTACCCTTTCATCCGCAGCCGATGAACTTTGGTTTGCATCCCCTATATTAGGGTTTGCATGAGAACGATCCCCCCAACGTTAAAACTTGCATGCTGTTCCTGTTCCTTCTCTTTACCCTTCCTACTAGTCTCCTCAACCCTATCATCCATTCTTTTACCATCCACGAAACGTGCCAGAGACACAAAAAGTTTATAAGAACCCATCCATAAATCTTTCATCTCTCCCAACATTACCGATGCATCTTTGACACCACTAAATGAGACAAACCCAAACCGTTTACCCAGCCTATCAAACTTTCTAGCGATGTATGAATTCTCATACGAACCAAAGTTATGAAAAATATCCTTCAAATCTGCAGACGAGCACTTAGGATGAAGATTCAAAACGAAAAACTTCGTTATTACCTTTGAACTGGACGTTTCATTCTGCTTCTGACGTCTACCTTTCCGATGATGAGGATCCTGCCACTCTTCGTCTTCTTGCCGCCGCCGCTCCGACATCTTCGGAGAACCTAGGGTTTCTCTCTTTATCCCGGTAAGTGAGTTATTATTTAAATCAAATAAGAAAAGTAATTTGAAACAATGTGCGAATCAATTCAACGATTAATAACAACAAGCAAATAATCAAGTTAGATACTTCTACTAATAAATTTACAAACCAAACGATAATGACTTTAGATCCATGTAGTGTCACCTATCTATATCTTGAAAGCTATCAAAAATAATGTTAATTTACATCAATCTATTAATCTATTAATTACATCAATCTATTAATTATAACCATAATTAATAGCTATCAAAAATAATATTAATTTACATCAATCTATTAATTATAACCATAATTACATCAATCATAACCATATATACGAATGTGCTATTAGATAGGAGAAGGAAGAGGGCGAAGGAGGAGGTAGAATGAGCACAGGAATGAGTTGTCAATAAAAGGGTTGGGAAAGTTTTGCAGGACGTTGTGTAGATCGAGGCATGTATTCCCGTCGGAAGTATCGTGTTCATAGGAAACCGCTGTCGGCTCTGCGTTCCCTATCGACACGCACTCGCTGTGTAAACTAATCAGACCAAGAAGACAGAGCAAACAATCAAGACAGCACAAGCGAGGGCAGCACCATAGCGGCGTCACCACGGTGGTCTGGCGGTGGATGTCGGTGTTGTAGCTGGAAGGGCAACATCGTAATTTTGTCGTGTAAATGAAAGCTGTGGCCAAAGTCGGAAGCGTAAAAGTGCGTTGGGGAGAAAGTTGGAATTTCGATAGTCGGCTGTTGCACCGACCGTTATGAATTAATATATACTAGGAAAATTCAGCCGCGCTACGCGCGGCAATCCGGTTCTGTGTAGTTGGTTTTACTTGTTTCTGAACGGTTTCAACGGTAGGTTCTGGGCTGGATTTCTGGGCGGTTTGTGGCAAGTTTCCGGACGGTTGGGTTGGCTTGGCTTCTTTCTGGGTGGTTTGCTTTCATTTCCGGGGTGGTTTGCTTTCATTTTTCTGGGCGGTATTTGGCAATGGGTTGGCAGGTGGCAAACCTGTGTTACGCGCCGGGATATACGAAGGATATATGGATGCGACGACGTATCACACACAACACAAGTTAATACGCCTATTCATTTGTATCAATATCTAATAATATTGTGTGTCACTGTGAATTGAAAACCGAGGTGTGTATACAGTGATTGTATGCAAGTGTCATGTTTGAAAGATAATAATACTTATTATCCTCACAAGACAAGACAACACATCACACACACTTTATAAAAAACACCTTCCTGACATACACTTTATACCAACGTATTTAGGACCGGACCGAACAACGAATCGGTTTCGTTGCTAGTTCACCGGTCGAACCGGGTATTTTATATATGTATAAAAAGGTAAAATAAGAGATGTATAATAGCACCTAACCCCTCATCTTTTCTCCCTATTCTATCTGTCCATTATTAGTCTTCTCTCCCATCCTCTCTATTTTCTCTTTTACTTACCAAAAAGAAAGATTAATATTGTTCCCCAACATTACCTATGCTGTACTACAACCACTAAACCACCATTGGTGACTGCAAATATGTAAATCGTTTGAATGGGGAAGAGAAAGATAAAGGGTCATACAACACCACTACTTAACCGCGACATCTACCTAACCGCCTGACAATGGTTCCTAGCCGAAGACAATCCGTCAACCATTAGCATCTTTGGTTACTGACCAATGCTTCCGGCCACTACCAGCCCACTACCACCAACGTTGCTGCATGCAAACGGATCGCGTGTTTTCCAGTCTCCGGCAAGATGCTTTAAATTTTCCGGCAAGTGGTTTGCAAATCACCCACCACCGCAGGTCTTTCTATCGGAACAAAGAGTCGAGACAGTGACAACTATTATCAGAGAGAGAAAGCGATGAGAGAGAAAAGAAGGTGGTTAACGATGCTTTTCTTCGGTGTGGGAAAACTGTGGCCAAAATCGAAAGCCGAAAAGGGTGCGGGGGAAAAGTAGGAAAAGCAAGAGTCGGCTGTTCCACCGACAGTTGTTGCTTAATATATATATATACTAATAATATGCATTATTTATTTTATTAAAATATAGTCTAAACATAGTTTTCATTATGTTGGAGATAATTGGATCGATCACGATAAAAAAACGAAGAACAACATTAGACACAAAGTCTTTTTCACTAAGAGATTAAAACCACAAATAAAACATGAAATCTACCAATCTATTTATACTTTCACTTTTCACCCAAACAAGGATTAAACAAATATTCACCCCCCTTAATCCTAGTTTGCACTCGCTTGTTCCTCACATCAAGGGTACCGTGTCATCAACTCAAGCAAATTGAGCCACTTCATCCTCCGGTTCTTGCTTAGGGCACTCCCACGCATAGTGACCATACTCTTGACAATTGTAACACTTAATATGTCTCTTATCTCTACGTGTATCATTATCCTTTCGATCTTCATTGGATTGGAATCGGCCTCCTCGTCCTCTTCCTTGACCTTGACCTCTTCCATGTTCACCTCGGTCTTGATCAAACTCGCCCCATTTTGACCTTTCTTGCCACTCTTCCTTTGTAAGCAACAACTTACCTTGATCATCATCTTTCTCATCATGATCTTTAATCCTCTCTTCATAGGCTTTTAATCTTCCAATGGATTCCTCAAGAGACATATTCTCTATCTCCGAATATTGCTCAATCGAAGCAACAATTTGCAAGAACTTCTTTGGGACCGAATTCAACATTTTTCTCACCACCACTTCGTCTTCTAAGATAGACCCAAGACTCAAGGGCGAAGGATATAGATGGGCCAGGGGTGGCCCTGGCCCCCCTGTTAGGGGTGTCAATCGTGTTGGGTTAATGGGTTGGCGGGTTTATGGGTTGCGGGTTGACGGGTTGATGGGTTGAAATGTGCAACCCGAACCCGACCCATATTATTGTTCGTGTCAAATATTTCAACCCTAACCCGACCCACATAAAATCCGGGTCAACCCGAAGACGACCTGTTTAACCCATATTTTTAAACGAGTCATACATGTTCATGAGTTATAAGCGGGTTGTTGGGTTGTAAGCGGGTTATCAATAAAATGTTTAATGGTTAGTATATAAATGTGACACATAAATAATATAGTGTGCCAAAAATAACACAACTATAACTAACCATGTAAATAGAAATGAAAAAATAAACATAAAAATATAATAGATTTTTTTTTTCTAAATACTTAAACGGGTTAACGGGTCAACCCATTTTATATATATGTCAACCCGAACCCGACCCATTTTTAATACGGGTCGACCCGAACCCGACCCGTTTTTTTTAAACGAGTCATGTTACTTGACCCAAACCTGTTTTTTTCCGTGTTGGGTTCGGGTCGGTTTTCGGGTCGTGTCAATAATTGCCGCCCCTACCCCCTGTTTTTTGGTGCCGTAGTAGAAATTTACGATTTTCGTAGCTAAATTGAGTCCGGGTTGAGTCCGGACCCCGTCGATTTGCCACTAACGAGCGAAAAAATTTGAGTCTGGCCCCCTCCGATTCGAGAACCAAGCTTCGCCACTGCTAAGACTCTTGAACTTTGTAGCAATTCCACTAAGTTTGCCCGAGAACTCATCAATAGATTCACTTTCTTTCATCTTCAACGTCTCAAGTTCGGTTCTAAGAGTTTGTAGCCTTGCCTTTTGAATTCTCTCGGCTCTCAAATATCGCACATGAAGCGCTTCCCATACATCCTTCGCATCCTTGTACCTAGCCACTTGAAGTAACACATCTTCGGGTAATGTATGAAACACAAACGCCCTCGCCATTAAATTCTTTTTATCCTCTACCGTTGCTCCCGTCATCGGATCAATCGCTTCCACAACCCATACGCGTGTAGGATAGACTCCACCATGATTGACCAACTTGTATAATTCGTACTCGTCAGCTTAGGACATTGTAACGGAATGCTACCTTGATGACTCGCTTGCACAATCGCGCGTACACCTTCACCACCTTCAGCCATCTTCAATCACACAAAGTTTGTAGTGTTCACACAGAATCACGTTAACTCTTTCCTTGTTTGAATCACACAAATTCCTTTTTTTCTTCACCATTTAGGTGTTCTTCCTAATTACACAGATTTTTGTTCACCTAGAACTCCTTTCCGGTTTCACTAAGAATTCCGGTTAACACCCGGCTTCACACAGAATATCTGATTATCTTTTGGTCACATACAGAACCTGATCGCCCTTCACACAGAATCGAATCACACTTTTCGGCTTCACTAAGAAATCCGATTAACTCCCCTTCTTGGCTTTACAAAGAACCCAATTACACACACAGTTACACAAAGATTCACAGCTCGTCTGTTTGCTTTGAATCTTATTTTACCAACCTTGATTTTGAATTAATTCCAATAACATCGATTCAAATATGACTTCTTTGAATTATTCTAGCTACCCCTCTATATTTTATTTTTTTGTTTGACCTTTTGACGTGTATGTGTGAATTGTGATTGCTTGTCTCCCTTCTTTTCTTCTCGATCAAGCCTTCAGCAATTAGTTGAGTATTTTGCTTACTGGACCAACGAATTATGATTTTCTTCTTCCTTTCTAGCGTCACAAAGTGTGTTTACTCTTTTTTTTTATACTCTAATTAGGTTTACCGCCTTTTTTACTTTAATTCAATTACTCCAAAAAATCGATGTTGCCTACTATAAATTTGTTTCCTCCTCGGTTCCACACAGGATCCAAGTATTCCTTGTCTTTGTTGATCCACAAAGGTTTCGACTACACCGGGTTTATCAACAACATTAATCAAGACAAGTCAAGTCAAGTCAAATCTCTTAGTCAACCATTGACTCTCTAACATAAACCAAGTCAAGTCAAGTCAAGTCTCCTAGTCAACCATTGACTCCATTATTTTAGCCATTGTATTTATATTGTACATTATACTTAGTCAACTATTGACTCCATAATCTTAGCTAGAGTTAGTCATATGTAAGCCTATATAAAGGCCTTGATGTATTGTTGATAGACACAACTTTCATAATACAAAAACACACAACATTGTTCATTATTTTATATGGTATCAAGAGCCTAAAAGCTCCCTTGAGCCATCTTCGATCCCAACCTACTCGACAGACACCTTCTGTCCGCATTTTGCCTTTTTTTTCGATTCATTATGGCCAAACAAATCACCCACATTACCGCTGCCACAACCCGAAACCAAGGGCCACCACAAACTACCAATACCAACACTCGCCCGACTAGCAACAATAACACCTATTGCTACTATTGTAACATTCCCGGACATGACACTAAAGCTTGTCGCAAACTTAGTCGCTTCCTAAGAGAACACAATGTCTCGCCTCAAAATACCAACACCCCCGTGGTTAACTACACCACCCCTCACCCAATGGCTACAACCTCATCTTGGATGTGGGACACCGGTGCGTCCAACAACACCGCGAACAACAACCAACAATTTTCCGTTCTTTCCGAATACGGAGGACCTGATAAGATCGTGCTAGGTGATGGTAAAACTCTTCCTATAACTCATATTGCTCAAACCACTATTCCAACAAATTCTCGCCCACTTCTTTTAAATAACATTTTAATTGCTCCTAATCTTCGAAATAATCTTATTTCCGTTGCCAAAGTTTGTCGTACTAATCGTGTTTCCGTTGAATTTTTTCCTTATCATTTTTTTGTAAAGGATCTACGCACGGGGGCGCGCCTCATGCGGGGAGTGAACGTAAATGATGTCTACTATGGACCAATCTCATTGTCTCCTCAAGTCAACAACACCCAAACAAACTCTCTTCTCATGTGGCACCACATACTTGGACATCCATCGCTTCAAGTGTTCAAGTCTTTAATTTCTAGATTGGGACTTCGTTTTAATAAGGTGACCCATGAGTCTTTTCATTGTACTTCATGTTCCCTAAATAAAAGCCACAAACTACCTTTTGGCAAAAACTCTTTTGTTGTCAATCAGCCTCTACAACTTCTCTACTCCGACGTATGGGGTCCCGTAAAAACGTCAATCGATGGCTTTAAATACTATGTCATTTTTGTTGACTATTTCTCCAAATACATTTGGTTATACCCAATCAAACAAAAATCCGATGTCAAAATTATTTTTCCACAATTTAAATCTCTTGTTGAAAACTTTTTCAAAACCAACATTGTTGCGTTGTTCACTGATAATGGGGGTGAATATGTGGGTCTTTCACCTTATCTTGCCTCTCAAGGTATCTCCCATTACACGACACCACCTCACACACCGGAACAAAACGGTATTGCCGAACGACGTCACCGACACGTTGTGGAAACTGGCCTCGCATTACTCCACTACTCCCACTTACCACAACATTTTTGGTCCCATGCCTTTCAAACCGCAACCCACTTAATCAATCGTTTGCCTACACCGATCCTTAACAACAAATCTCCCTACGATATGTTGTTCAAAACCGCTCCTACTTATTCCAAACTCAAACCGTTTGGTTGTCTTTGCTACCCATGGTTACGACCCTATGCTACATCCAAACTCCACTTCCGTTCAACGGCGTGCATATTTCTTGGGTACTCATCCTCGAAATCGGCATTCAAATGCTATGACCCTACTAGTCACAAACTATACCACTCTCGCCACGTTGAATTTATCCCACATATTTTTCCATCTCAAACCACCAACCCCCAACCCAAAAACATGTCATTTGACTCCTTCCTATCCACATACCAATCGGCCCAATCAACCTCCTCTTCTAACCAACCCACTCCAGACCCAAACATCTTGCATCATCCAACCTCTACTCCACAGCCCACATCACCCGAAGCCCAAACCCCTACTCCACAAACCCACGGCCCACCTCCTCTACCTCCTGCACACAACCCACCCTCCCACACAACAGGCCCTACACCCCAGCCCACCGAGACACCCTTACCATCCGGCCCACCGACTCCACCCGATAGCACCACCCCTACCCCAACCGCTTCCCACTCCACTGACCCCAGTTCACCAATGTCTTCATCCAACACATCCGATGATCCCACGAACTCACCTCCACATAACCCTCAACCACCTCGTCGACAACCAAAACCCAACTCAAAGTATTACAACCCCAACTTTGTCAACTCTACTACCATTCACCCTTTACCCGTTTCTCTTGAACCATCCACTTATACTCAAGCCTTGAAAGATCCGGATTGGCGCCATGCCATGGATCTTGAGTATAATGCTCTCCTTCATAACAACACTTGGGAACTTGTCCCTCACACAACTCAAACTCCCAATGGTTGCAAATGGGTATTCCGAATCAAACGTAAACCCGATGGCACGATTGACAAGTACAAAGCCCGTCTAGTTGCCAAAGGGTTTCACCAACAATATGGAAAAGACTATCATGAAACATTTAGTCCCGATGCTAAACCCATTACCATTCACACCGTTCTCTCTATTGCTCTTTCAAAAGGATGGTCTTTACGTCAACTAGACGTTAATAATGCGTTTCTTCATGGGACTCTTCACGAAGATGTATTTATGGTGCAACCTCCCGGGTTCACCAATACGGAATTCCCACGTCACATTTGCAAACTCAAAAAATCCCTCTATGGGCTTAAGCAAGCACCACGTGCTTGGTATATCGAACTAACCAACTTTCTCACTCGTTTTGGCTTTAAAAAATGCATTTCTGACCCCTCTCTCTTTGTATACCACCTCAACAACATCACTTGCTACCTCCTTGTGTACGTTGACGACATTGTCCTCACCGGCAATCATAATCCATTTATGGATTCCTTTGTTCAAGCCCTAAGCAATCAATTCTCTATCAAAGACTTAGGCCCTCTCCATCATTTTCTAGGAATTGAAGTCATTCCTACGCCTGATGGTCTATTTCTTTCCCAACATCGCCACATTCAAGATATTCTTACCACCTTTAAAATGGATGGTGCAAAAGAGGTTCTCACTCCTTTAAGCACTTCTGACTCTCTTTCTCCCTTTGACTCCACACCCCTAGTCGATCCCACTCCCTACCGCCAACTTGTAGGCACTTTGCAGTATCTTGCCTTCACACGTCCCGATATCTCCTTTGCCGTCAATAAATTATCTCAATTCATGCACTCACCTAAACAATCACACTGGCAAGCTCTCAAACGGGTACTCCGCTATTTGAAAGGAACGGTCCATCATGGGTTGTTCTTGAACCGCAATACTAACCTAAACTTGCAGGCTTTTTCGGACTCGGACTGGGGCGGTATTAATGATGGGGGACGGTCCACTACAGCATATCTCATATATCTTGGGTCCAATATCATCTCTTGGAAATCTGCTAGACAAAAACTGTCTCTAGATCATCTACCGAAGCTGAGTACAAAGCACTCGCTAATGCTGCGGCTGAACTCTCATGGGTTAAAAATTTACTTGGTGAACTCGGGCTCCCAATTAAAAGCACCCCATCGCTTTACTGTGACAACACCGGAGCTACTTATGTATGTGCAAATCCTGTTTACCATTCCCGCATGAAACACATCGCTCTGGACTATCACTTTGTGCGGGAACAAGTCAATTCCGGGCAACTCAAAGTTCTTCATGTCAGCTCCAAGGATCAACTCGCGGATGTGCTCACCAAACCGCTTGCACGTGCACCCTTCCTATATTTTCGGTCCAAGATTGGAGTCTCCAACGGATCCTCCATCTTGCGGGGGCGTATCAACAACATTAATCAAGTCAAGTCAAGTCAAATCTCTTAGTCAACCATTGACTCTCTAACATAAACCAAGTCAAGTTAAGTCAAGTCTCCTAGTCAACCATTATTTTAGCCATTGTATTTATATTGTACATTATACTTAGTCAACTATTGACTCCATAATCTTAGCTTGAGTTAGTCATATGTAAGCCTATATAAAGGCCTTGATGTATTGTTGATAGACACAACTTTCATAATACAAAAACACACAATATTGTTCATTATTTTATAGATTTGCTTTGGTTCTTACTCTCGCTTGGATCGTTACACGCTCTGATACCAATTGTTGGAGATAATTGGATCGATCACGATAAAAAAAACAAAAAACAAAGAACAAAGAACAAAGTCTTTTTGCCAATGATCTCCAGCCCAACTGGTTTGAGGTGGGAAGGTTTACCTCCTTAGAGGGTTCCTGCCCAGGTTTGGTCTCAGGTTCGAATCTCACGCTTCACCGAAAAATAACCGCTTGGGTTTGAAAGGAAAAACTCGTGTGGTGCTATGAGATTCGATCCTGGGCAGTGGTCGCTTTGCAACACATGATTTACCACTGAAACACTACATTCCAAAAAAAAAAAAAAAAAAAAAGACAAAAAGTCTTTTCACTAAGAAATCAAAACCACAAATAAAACATTAACCATACTAATCTATTTATACTAAAACTAAACAAGCTTTCCTAAACCAATACTAAAACTCAAATATTAATTATCTAATAACTAAAACTAGTTAATTAAACCAACATTTATCTCTAACTTAATTCACTAAGAATTATCATAACGACCCTTCAACCTTTGAATTCTTTCACTTTTCACCCAAACAAGGATTAAACCAACACATCAAACTGACAAACTTTATCTTTGATGTAATTTAGGTTTTGATTGGACGTTGTGATTTAGCTAAAAACTGCATAACATTTTGTTATGCAAACAATGACTTTAACTAATTCATCTTAGGTATAACGGTGTGATTGGAACATGGTGTTACCCATTACCTTTTCCTCCCGGTGTCCGTGAGTGGCATGGCAAAGCCCCCTATAACTCCTATTTAACTAGCCTGATGCGGTGATTGGGCTTTAAGATGGTGATGTGGTATGAGGTATGTGGCGCCATTCTATTAACAACATTAATCAAGTCAAGTCAAGTCAAGTCAAATCTCTTAGTCAACCATTGACTCTCTAACATAAATCAAGTCAAGTCAAGTCAAGTCTCCTAGTCAACCATTGACTCCATTATTTTAGCCATTGTATTTATATTGTACATTATACTTAGTCAACTATTGACTCCATAATCTTAGCTAGAGTTAGTCATATGTAAGCCTATATAAAGGCCTTGATGTATTGTTGATAGCCACAACTTTCATAATACAAAAACACACAACATTGTTCATTATTTTATATGGTATCAAGAGCCTAAAAGCTCCCTTGAGCCATCTTCGATCCCAACCTACTCGACAGACACCTTCTGTCCGCATTTTGCTTTTTTTTTTTCTTTCGATTCATTATGGCCAAACAAATCACCCACATTACCGCTGCCACAACCCGAAACCAAGGGCCACCACAAACTACCAATACCAACACTCACCCGACTCGCAACAATAACACCTATTGCTACTATTGTAACATTCCCGGACATGACACTAAAGATTGTCGCAAACTTAGTCGCTTCCTAAGAGAACACAATGTCTCGCCTCAAAATACCAACACCCCCGTGGTTAACTACACCACCCCTCACCCAATGGCTACAACCTCATCTTGGATGTGGGACACCGGTGCGTCCAACAACACCGCGAACAACAACCAACAATTTTCTGTTCTTTCCGAATACGGAGGACCCGATAAGATCGTGCTAGGTGATGGTAAAACTCTTCCTATAACTCATATTGCTCAAACAACTATTCCAACAAATTCTCGCCCACTTCTTTTAAATAACATTTTAATTGCTCCTAATCTTCGAAATAATCTTATTTCCGTTGCCAAAGTTTGTCGTACTAATCGTGTTTCCGTTGAATTTTTTCCTTATCATTTTTTTGTAAAGGATCTACGCACGGGGGCGCGCCTCATGCGGGGAGTGAACGTAAATGATGTCTACTATGGACCAATCTCATTGTCTCCTCAAGTCAACAACACCCAAACAAACTCTCTTCTCATGTGGCACCACATACTTGGACATCCATCGCTTCAAGTGTTCAAGTCTTTAATTTCTAGATTGGGACTTCGTTTTAATAAGGTGACCCATGAGTCTTTTCATTGTACTTCATGTTCCCTAAATAAAAGCCACAAACTACCTTTTGGCAAAAACTCTTTTGTTGCCAATCAACCTCTACAACTTCTCTACTCCGACGTATGGGGTCCCGTAAAAACGTCAATCGATGGCTTTAAATACTATGTCATTTTTGTTGACTATTTCTCCAAATACATTTGGTTATACCCAATCAAACAAAAATCCGATGTCAAAATTCTTTTTCCACAATTTAAATCTCTTGTTGAAAACTTTTTCAAAACCAACATTGTTGCGTTGTTCACTGATAATGGGGGTGAATATGTGGGTCTTTCACCTTATCTTGCCTCTCAAGGTATCTCCCATTACACGACACCACCTCACACACCGGAACAAAACGGTATTGCCGAACGACGTCACCGACACGTTGTGGAAACCGGCCTCGCATTACTCCACTACTCCCACTTACCACAACATTTTTGGTCCCATGCCTTTCAAACCGCAACCCACTTAATCAATCGTTTGCCTACACCGATCCTTAACAACAAATCTCCCTACAATATGTTGTTCAAAACCGCTCCTACTTATTCCAAACTCAAACCGTTTGGTTGTCTTTGCTACCCATGGTTACGACCCTATGCTACATCCAAACTCCACTCCCGTTCAACGGCGTGCATATTTCTTGGGTACTCATCCTCGAAATCGGCATTCAAATGCTATGACCCTACTAGTCACAAACTATACCACTCTCGCCACGTTGAATTTATCCCACATATTTTTCCATCTCAAACCACCAACCCCCAACCCAAAAACATGTCATTTGACTCCTTCCTATCCACATACCAATCGGCCCAATCAACCCCCTCTTCTAACCAACCCACTCCAGACCCAAACATCTTGCATTATCCAACCTCTACTCCACAGCCCACATCACCCGAAGCCCAAACCCCTACTCCACAAACCCACGGCCCACCTCCTCTACCTCCTGCACACAACCCACACTCCCACACAACAGGCCCTACACCCCAGCCCACCGAGACACCCTTACCATCCGGCCCACCGACTCCACCCGATAGCACCACCCCTACCCTAACCGCTTCCCACTCCACTGACCCCAGTTCACCAATGTCTTCATCCAACACATCCGATGATCCCACGAACTCACCTCCACATAACCCTCAACCACCTCGTCGACAACCAAAACCCAACTCAAAGTATTACAACCCCAACTTTGTCAACTCTACTACCATTCACCCTTTACCCGTTTCTCTTGAACCATCCACTTATACTCAAGCCTTGAAAGATCCGGATTGGCGCCATGCCATGGATCTTGAGTATAATGCTCTCCTTCATAACAACACTTGGGAACTTGTCCCTCACACAACCCAAACTCCCATTGGTTGCAAATGGGTATTCCGAATCAAACGTAAACCCGATGGCACGATTGAAAAGTACAAAGCCCGTCTAGTTGCCAAAGGGTTTCACCAACAATATGGAAAAGACTATCATGAAACATTTAGTCCCGTTGCTAAACCCGTTACCATTCGCACCGTTCTCTCTATTGCTCTTTCAAAAGGATGGTCTTTACGTCAACTAGACGTTAATAATGCGTTTCTTCATGGGACTCTTCACGAAGATGTCTTTATGGTGCAACCTCCTGGGTTCACCAATACGGAATTCCCACATCACATTTGCAAACTCAAAAAATCCCTCCATGGGCTTAAGCAAGCACCGCGTGCTTGGTATATCGAACTAACCAACTTTCTCACTCGTTTTGGCTTTAACAAATGCATTTCTGACCCCTCTCTCTTTGTATACAACCTCAACAACATCACTTGCTATCTCCTTGTGTACGTTGACGACATTGTCCTCACCGGCAATCATAATCCATTTATGGATTCCTTTGTTCAAGCCCTAAGCAATCAATTCTCTATCAAAGACTGAGGCCCTCTCCATCATTTTCTAGGAATTGAAGTCATTCCTACGCCTGATGGTCTATTTCTTTCCCAACATCGCCACATTCAAGATATTCTTACCACCTTTAAAATGGATGGTGCAAAAGAGGTTCTCACTCCTTTAAGCACTTCTGACTCTCTTTCTCCCTTTGACTCCACACCCCCAGTCGATCCCACTCCCTACCGCCAACTTGTAGGCACTTTGCAGTATCTTGCCTTCACACGTCCCGATATCTCCTTTGCCGTCAATAAATTATCTCAATTCATGCACTCACCTAAACAATCACACTGGCAAGCTCTCAAACGGGTACTCCGCTATTTGAAAGGAACGGTCCATCATGGGTTGTTCTTGAACCGCAATACTAACCTAAACTTGCAGGCTTTTTCGGACTCGGACTGGGGCGGTATTAATGATGGGGGACGGTCCACTACAGCATATCTCATATATCTTGGGTCCAATATCATCTCTTGGAAATCTGCTAGACAAAAACTGTCTCTAGATCATCTACCGAAGCTGAGTACAAAGCACTCGCTAATGCTGCGGCTGAACTCTCATGGGTTAAAAATTTACTTGGTGAACTCGGGCTCCCAATTAAAAGCACCCCATCGCTTTACTGTGACAACACCGGAGCTACTTATGTATGTGCAAATCCTGTTTACCATTCCCGCATGAAACACATCGCTCTGGACTATCACTTTGTGCGGGAACAAGTCAATTCCGGGCAACTCAAAGTTCTTCATGTCAGCTCCAAGGATCAACTCGCGGATGTGCTCACCAAACCGCTTGCACGTGCACCCTTCCTATATTTTCGGTCCAAGATTGGAGTCTTCAACGGATCCTCCATCTTGCGGGGGCGTATTAACAACATTAATCAAGTCAAGTCAAGTCAAGTCAAATCTCTTAGTCAACCATTGACTCTCTAACATAAATCAAGTCAAGTCAAGTCAAGTCTCCTAGTCAACCATTGACTCCATTATTTTAGCCATTGTATTTATATTGTACATTATACTTAGTCAACTATTGACTCCATAATCTTAGCTAGAGTTAGTCATATGTAAGCCTATATAAAGGCCTTGATGTATTGTTGATAGACACAACTTTCATAATACAAAAACACACAACATTGTTCATTATTTTATACATTCAACAACACCTAGTCTAATCTATACCATAGTATCCAGACTTTTAGCCTATTTAATTTGACATTTGTCCACCTATATGTAGTGGTGGACTTAGCATAGGAGGACGTGTCGCGCCCGCTACCCCTCAATTTTTCCGGCGTAATGGAAAATTTACGTATTTTTTGACGTTTTTCGTATTATGCTACTCCTTAATACCACCAAGTGTTACCACTAAAATTTTGGTCTAGATCCGTCACTACCTATAGGCTAACATTTTATATTAAAAAACTAATGAGGTGTAATGTGTTAAAACATGTAACAATGGTGCGTCATAACAATGTGGCCATGTTTTCAGTTTTTGTTCTTTTTTTTTTTTTTTCCGATTTGTTTTTGACGCATTGTTGATTACAACGATATATCTATGTATGATATGTTATAAATAAGATGGTTCCTAGTAATTCCCAACTATTTGATGATTCTCAATTGAACCAACGTCTATATTATAGGTATAGAACAATGGGGAATATATAAATAATTGTATGTAGTATATGTTTTTATCCCTTTGGCCTTTGATACCTTGGCTCTCTAGCGTCAGAATATATTCGTTTCTTGACCAGGGTCCAACGGGTCGTCCACAGCAATAGCTCATCTCCAGGCGGCAAGGGTTTGTCTTTGGTAGACTAGGGTTCGCAATTCAGAAAGGGGTGGCGACGCAGCTTGTTGCCCGTCTACCTTCTATTGTGATGTAACTTTCGTATTTTGTTGTAATGAAACCGGTTTATTTAAAAAAAAAAAAAAACTTTGTGAAAGAGATGGTCATATAACCACCTTATATACAATAGTTAAAGGAAACATAGAAGTGTAGATGTAGATATATAAGATAAAATATTGTAAAAAGAATCATGTGTTTTCTTTTATTAATGATTTCAGTTACAACTATGATTATTAATATAATTAATAAAATTTAATTTAATAAATTTATAATATGCTTTTGCAAATCAATTATTATAATTAAATTTGAATTTATTGTATTAAATTAAATAAGAAAATGAGAGAATTCATGAGGGAGTGCCATGTGTCCCTCATGTGTTTTCTTTTATTATATATAGTGTAGAGTGTAGATGTAGATGTAGATGTAGATGTAGAAGTGTAGATGTAGATGTAGATTTCAGTTACAACTATGATTATTAATATAATTAATAAAATTCATTTTAATAAATTTATAATATGCTTTTGCAAATCAATTATTATAATTAAATTTGAATTTATTGTATTAATTAAATTAAATAAGAAAATGAGAGAATTCATGAGGGAGTGCCATGTGTCCCTCATGTGTTTTCTTTTATTATATAGAGTGTAGAAGTGTAGATGTAGATGTAGATAGATACTAATGCTTATGTGGTTCCAACAGTTTTTTACTTAACATTGGTTATATATATTTAACGTACCTATACATAAAGTCGTTTAATACATAACCAATTGTAAGTAGAGAAGTGTGAATCATAAACATATGTTTTTTTTTGTTGCTTTAACTATCATACATAAGATCGTGACCAAATAAGTGTCTCCTCTTTTTTCTCCTACTTCATACGACAAGAACTACATACAAGTGATTATGCATTTTGACCATTCGTTACTTAAGATCATAGATCTTAAAATCGTTGCGTCACCACAACAACCCTATTGCAGGTGGTTTCACTTTCACCTTTACATCATCTTGTTCTGCTAACTTGTGTTCGGTAAATTCTAACTCTTGTGGGCTTGACTAGTGACCACCAACACATTTGCCATTACATAGTGGCTTCCTTGCATAGTCATGTCATGTACCACCACCAAGGGACACGACATGAGCCAATGTTTATAAAATTGCACCTCAAGAATAATATTACTCCACTATTCCTTTTGTCCCCAGTTTATAAGGAGTTTAGATTATTTTTGTGGCACTTGGACGGATCGAGTAACGAGATTTATGAGCCTCCTCAAGTAGAAGCTCTTTAACGCCACATGTGTTCGACACCCAAATTCTTCCAAACCGAGTCTTCAACCCATCACTTCCCTCGGCTATGTCTTTTGCCTAGCCTTGGATTCTTTCCTTTTTCCAGTTTTCTTCCTTGAAGGCTTCGACTTGCGTCATTCGGATTCAGTCAATTAACCCCAATGTTACCATGAGTTGCATCGACTTCACTAGAATGGGGGCGTAATCCCCTTTTCGGCTTAACGCATCCGCCACCACATTAGCTTTTCCGGGGTGATAATGGATCTTGCAATCGAAATCCTTAATCGTTTCTAGCCACCGTCTTTGTCTCATGTTCAAGTCCTTTTGATCAAAAAAGTACTTTAAACTCTTGTGATCGGTGTAGATGATACATTTTGCCCCGTATAGGTAGTGTCTCCAAATTTTTAACGCAAAGACTACCGCGGCTAGCTCAAGATCATGGGTCGAGTATTTGATCGATCTCATGAATCTTTAATTGTCTTGAGGCATAGGCGATCACCTTGCCTTTTTGCATAAGAACACACCCAAGGCCTTGATGAGAAGCATCGGAGAATACTACAAGTGTCACACAACGCCAACGCCGGAATACCTGGCGCAACGCTCGAAAGCATATCAAAGTCGAGATTAACACAAACCATATTTTAGAAAAGGTTATTTTATTATGATGTCGAAATGAGTACCTTATTACAACATTTTTCAAAACAACAAACAACAGGTTCATACATGGGGTTTTTCCATCCAAGTCCCAACCCAATGGAAAATATTGGTGAAACCCTGACAGTATCAAACATCCCATATTTCCACTGCACTAGCCTCATATCTATTCAACACTTAGTTACCTGGAAGATATGTTTAAAAAGATGTCAATATATAAAATATTGGTGAGTTCACAGCTTATAGTTCCATAACAACAACATGTGCGGAACAAACACAATTTGTGGCCTTTGTAAGGAGTAGCTAGCTCCTACAAAACTACGATGACGAGCAATCCCTTGAGCCCATAACCAAACCAAGACTACTAATAATGCCCCGCGAGCAGAAGTTGTTCCTCGGAAAATAACAACTTAGTTCAGAATACGTGCACCCCTGGAATACACAGTTGCATAATCGACGCTATCGATTAGGGGTGGGCCTTGTCAGGCACCAATAGTACTATCTAAATATTCCTTCGGTTTCATATCCCTGATTTAATGGTTACAGTAGCGAGGACTCACCCCGAGTGGTGTACAAACAACAAAACCCAAGTACTCATCATGCCACTCATCACATTTTAGCATTTAAAAACATTTTCACATGTAACAACATTTGACAAACATATCTTTCCCCCAATCAAAACAGTAAAAAGGGGCCGTGAAACTCACCTGAAGTACAGCGTGCAATCGCCTAGCAGAGAATAGCAAGTCCGAGGTCAAGCACCTACGAACGTCCTAGTGCGTATAAGTCACTAAGTCTATAGCGCGTGTTATCCGGCAAGTTGTACGCCCAACCCCCAACACCACTATTAGACACAATTCCCCGTTTAATTTAAACATATGTCCTAGGATTGTTGGTGATGGATTACCCTTGTTATAAGTTACACTTATATTTCCGTATTAATTAACTCACGATACATTATCCTCGACTTGACTCACTTTACCGTATAATTATTTTCCCATTAAATAATTATACTAGTTACTTGTCGATCGATATTTCATCTACAACCCTCGACTCGACTCGACTCACTTTACCATATATTTATTTTCCCATTAAATAAATATACTAGGATCTTGCCGATTCGACAACATATTTTACTTTGTTAAGTTTGCATGCTTAACTTAGTTTAAAACGTGTAACCGTTAAAGATTATTTAACATTAATTCTCCCATGAATATTTTCCAACACTTAGGAAAGTGTTACACATTTTTCACCCACAAGTAATCTTATATATCTTAGCCCCAAAATATATGTATTTTCATGTCCACATTTGACGTGATAACATATATATGTATCTTGTAAGAAGTTATACAATATATACTTATCCGTCCATTTTACATTTTGTCTGTTAATACGTCGTAATATAAATATGTCAATATTCAATTGTTTGTATTTATATATTCTCGCGTCCCGAATAATACAAGTTTTTCACATATATATTTTGTAGGAATAATTACTTGTCGTCGTAACATTATTTTCCTATATTCGAACATATATTTGGTTATTTTTCTTAAACTCCGAACAATATGTTTCACTTGGAATTTATAAAATAACTTTTTATGTTCATATACCAAGACTTGGTTATTTTCAATCACAAAAAATGCTCCTAACACTTTTATATTCCCATATATATAAAAGTGTTCATTTTTATACAATTTTTACCAAGTCTTTTAAATTACCAACTTATTATAAAAACCTTTGTTTTTATATTTCTTGACATGTTTAGTAATTTATATCTTTATAAAATCCTATTTTATAAAAATAATATTTTGTATGAAATTACAATTCTTGAAATCATTTTCATTAACAAACTTGGAAAGTTACAACCTTCCATTCTCAACACTTAACTTTACAAAAATCATATTTTTAGCCACAAGTTTTCAAAATAACATTTTGCACCCTCTAACTTTTAAAGTTACCAAATAACATCCTCAACTTTTAAAAGTTACATTTTATCCCTAGACTTTCAAAAATGGCAAGTGCTTCATCGAGCTAGTTACTTTAACATATCAACATTATCGCTTTATATTTTTATTAAGATTCATTATCATCCATCGTCTTTAGAAGTCTCATAGGTATATTATTATGTGTATTAGTGTATATTAAGTCCATTATGTTTGACTTGGTGTATAAAAGTCCATGTACTTTAAGGATATAAACTTTACACCTTTCATTTTCCAATATAATCAACATTATATTATATTTTAGATGTTCATTTTAAGGTGATCTAAACCACATTTGAGTATATTCAACTCATATTTACCACTAATACATACATCATCTTTTTAAACAAGCTTATGTGAACTTTCATAAATTACAAAGACAACAACATCACCAACAAAACCTACGGCCCATATATCATTTTTAGATCATCCATTTTTATTTATAAAAATACACATTTCTTATGTTTATAGCTAGGGCTACAAACGAACTGAACTTTCAGCGAACAGTTCATGAACCGTTCGGCGGGAAGTTCGTTTGTGTTCGTTCATTTAATAAATGAACGAACACGAACAAAAAATTCGTTCGTTTATTTAAACGAACGAACATGAACAGAGGCCATGTTCGTTCGTTTGTGTTCGTGAGCGTTCGGTAATATGTTCGTTTGTGTTCGATAGTTTAATGGAGTTTTTAATTTTTATAATTTTATTATATATTCTTTAATTTTTATTTATTTTACTAAAATAAATAAATAATTTATGTGAAATAAGTATATAAGACTTCAAGTTTAAATAAATGAAGACTTCAAGTTTAAGATGCGAGCTTAGTTTTTTGAGAAACTACTTTATTATGTTTTACCAATATTATGTTATGTACTAACTATGTTTGTATAGTTAGATTATATGTTGGGTGTTCTACTTAATTTCTTAATATATGTGAAATCGATCTTATTAAAAAATTAACATATGCCTGTTTGTGTTTGTTTTCGCTCATGAACAATTCTTTGTGTTCATGAACACTTGTTTGTGTTCATTAATGTTCGTGTGCGTTCATGAACAAACTTAACAAACGAACACGAACACGCGTGTTTTCCTAACAAACGATCATGAACAACAAATCTCGTTCGGTAAGTGTTCATGAACTGTTCATGAACACATAATTTTCTTAGCAAACGAACACGAACAAGCTTTGTTCGTATTCGTTCGGTTCGTTTGCAGCCCTATTTATAGCCATATTTAAACCTTATATACAACTTGCTTTTAAAACACAAAAATATATAACTTTAAAAAACAAAAGCAAGATCAAGAGACTTACTACTAGCACAAGGCTAGGGAAGATTTACAAAAACACATGATTTGGATGGGGTTTAGAGTGTGTTCTTCGTTAGTTTATGCTCCAAGCTCTTCAACACACTTGTATTTGATGAAAAAAAAAGTTTGTTTATGGATGGTTTTGATGTAGGAAACTTAAAATGAGAATGTATGTGTGTGTGCTATCCTACGGCTTCAAGGAAAAAAAAAAAAGAACAAGTTTTGAAGTTAAAAGTGAAAGAAAATTTGATATCTTACAAGGATTTTATCAAGTACACAAAATATTTATAAAATCCTTCGTGCCATCTCTAAATCTACAACAAATCTACTAATCTTGCACCAAAAAGATTTAGGCATCGTGGGGAAGGGATTTGGCTAGATTTTTGGGTGGATTTGTGGGGTCCACATGTTGGGAAAATATCTAGCATTTTTTTGAGTTTGATTATATAGTTTTCGGGTTTAATCGGGTCTTAATCGGATTTTAATTACGAGCTATCCGTACATGAAAATAGCCTTTAATAACCCTTAAACATAGCCTAGTTCAAGTGTAGGTAAGTTATTTAGGCTTTACTTGGGTGAAATTATAAGTTTAACGTGTATGGGGTGCGATACGCGAACTTTATTCGTTACCGGGAGATTTATATTTGGAGTTTTCATTTATAGTTTTGGAGTTCCAAAACACATAATATGTCATGAAAATACCCTTTATTTTATATCCTGGGTGTTCGGGATCGTTTTTGGTTAATTAATTATTACCGGGTACTCACCAACGTCCGTTCTGGACAAGTTTATTCGCACGCGATTTCGCCGTGCTTTTCGTTAAACAAATGCATTCCTATGCATCTTATGGGGAATTTGCTATTCTCTAAAGGCTAAATTAATACAATTAATTTAGAATTGCACTTAATTATTGTTAATTACATATACTAATTACGTACGGAAACACATCGATTTTTGCTGGATGTCATAACAAGGTACTCGGTGCCATTCGGTAAGGTCAAGACCGGTGCTTGAGTCAATTTTTCCTTTAGGGTTTGGAAAGCGTGTGCTTGTTCGATTCCCCAAGAAAATTTCATTTCCTTGCGGGTCAGCTTAGTCAAGGGTAAGGCGATTTTGGAGAAGTCTTGAATAAACCTTCTATAATACCCTGCCAGCCCTAGGAAGCTTATTATTTCTGACGGGTTCTTTGGTAGCGCCCATTTGACCACAACTTCGATTTTTGAAGGTTCCACCATTATCCCGTTGGCACTTATTACATGCCCTAAGAATTGCACTTCCCGAATCCAAAAAGCGCATTTTGAAAATTTTGCATAAAGTTGCTTTTTTCTAAAGGTTTCCAGTACTTCAAGCAAGTGTTGATCATGATCCTCCTCACTTTTGGAATAGACTAGGATGTCTTCAATAAAGACTATTACCAACTTGTCAAGCATTGGCTTGCACACCCGGTTCATGAGATCCATAAAGGCCGCGGGTGCGTTTGTCAATCCGAAAGACATTACTAGAAATTCGTAATGTCCATAGCGAGTCCGAAAAGCAGTGTTTGGCACATCTCCGTTCTTTACCCTTAACTGGTGGTACCCCGATCTCATATCTATTTTGGAGAATCATCTTGCACCTTGCAATTGGTTGAATAAGTCATCAATCCTCGGAAGAGGGTACTGGTTCTTCACGGTGAGTTTGTTTAGTTGCCGGTAGTCTATGCACATCCGCATGCTACCGTCTTTCTTTTTCACGAACAAAACCGGCGCTCCCCAAGGGGACACGCTCGGTCGAATGAACCCCTTGTTAAGGAGGTCTTGTGTAACATTATGTATTTTTCCTCAATTTTTAGTAAATAAAATTCCCCGAGTTTATTCATTTTTGTTTAGGTTTTCTTCTTCTTATTAGTATTAATCAATATATATATATATATATATATACACACACACACAAAGATTATTGAGATTATTAATAACATTTTCAAGTCTTATAGTTTATAAAATGCTCAAAACAAATGTTTAATAATATTTTCTTTCATTTATATTAACATTTGATATAATAAATGAGTTAATTATATAAAAATCTATAAGAAACTAGTTTAAAAAAAATGCTGCTAACCAGACTCGAATCCGAGTCTGGAAGCGGGTTGGATTAAACACCCATCAACACAACCACTAGACCAGCTTGGGTGTTTGGTGATAATATTAGAATCATCTAATACTTAAACATATTCTATTTAACTCATAGTTAAAGATGAAAAGTCAAAACCCATCTTCAATCAACAATTGACAGCCTTTAACGTGTCGATTTTCCAATCAAATCCCGTGTATTACGTGCCTCAATCCTCTCTTTCTCTCGCTATTCCATTCTTACACATGATTAATCACAATTTATTGGTCAATTAAACGATTTAAAACCATTTATGAACATTCCTAAACAACCCAAATCAAATTTGTATAAATACATGTTGTTAGCTCAATTAAACTCACCCACTGTAACCATATGAAAAAATTTCCCAATTTTTAAACTAATAAAACTCCCATCTTATTCGTTATGTCACAATCGCATATATTAATCACTCATTATTCGTAAAATTTTTATAAATATAGAGTTTTCTGAATAAACTATGCATATTTTAAACTTTTTTTTATTTATTTTTCTCTAATAATAATATTCACCGAAAATTTTTATAAAGTTTATAAAATTAATTTGTAAACTTTAAAACCTTAAACTTCTTTTTATAAATCATAGCAACAATCTTGATAACAAACTATTACCCACCCCATTTCTTTTTAACCTAAGCCTAGATTACCCAGCCCAAACTACCCAATCCCTTGAGCCCAAACCAGCCAAATTATTTATAAAAAAAAGGGATATGGCCTTGCTGCAAGCAGGAATCGAACCCGGGTCTACGCTCGGGTGAGGTTTCGCACAAACACACCAACCACCAGGCCACTATCATTCTTGTGTTCAAATAAGGAATGAGTGTTAATAAAAGCTAAACAAGATTTCAAGACCCACCAACACCTATATTCAATTTAACGCGCCTTGGCTTGAATTTGGAAACAAACTTGATTGATTCACGACCAAGAATCATTCTCGGCCAAAATCCAACTCATAATAGCGTGTTTTGACTGTCAATTGACCGATTTAAAGCCATTGAAAAACCTTCCTAAAACGCAAATATTGAATTCGTATTTATAGTCCATGTTAATTCGATTAAACTCGCACACAGACTCTATGAGGGCCGGTTATAATAACCCCTATATCAAATCCACCTTATAATCTCTAAAACTTTTTGAATTGAAGCATTTTTGGCCGGGACTTAGTGCTCGGGTTTCACCATCATTCGGTACATCTAAACTTCAATTTTTGTACATTTTAGAACCGATTTTTTGTAGGGATTAAAAGCCCTATGGTTTCGCATCTTAACTGTAACGGATTAGGGTCAATTGATTCGATTGGTAGATTAGGGTTTATATAAGTTGATTTGGGGATTTTTGTTGTTTTTAGGATAATCTATAAATAAAACGTGAAATTGAATCAGACATCAAACACACCCCAGACCAGTTGGTCTGGGCATGGGTTTTCACCCCACAGGTCACTGGTTCGAGCCCAACAGTGGCCGGGTTTTTGGTAATTTTTTTTCAGCTTTTCTTTATATATATAGGGTGTGGATAATATGGAAACTCTATCTATTGGAAAAACCTTGCAAACCCTATGGTGACCATTGATCAAGTTTGATCAATGGTTCTTAATTAATATTAATAATCAAAAGCAAGTGGACCACTTTAATAAAATATTGGATTAAGGGCATTAAGGTAATCTTGTGTTTTCTGAATCCTAGGTTTAAAAAGGTTGATTTAACACTTGTCAAGTCAGCTCTCTCCTACTTTATGGCACTTTTTCCAGCACAAATATTAACGTACGTTAGTGTTGTGATACAAAATTCTGACCTCGTATGAGACATTGCTAACATATGTTAACAGGCATATACTAAAAGAACATAATAAAAGAACACATAAAATGTGTATTTATTTAAGAATTGATAAAAATAATCATTACAACCAACACTAAAACATACCAAAAAACGGTTCATACAAACATGATTATTCGTGAATTTTCAAAAAAACTATCATAACAACATAAAAAAGATCTAGCTATGCTTCGTTCTTGATACCCACCCATCTTCATCTTTAACACAAAAACATCTCTTCACCTACAAAAAAGGTAACACATGTTAGTTGGCCTCTCCAAAAGACATAATGAGACATCACTGACATGTGTAGTGTATTCTAAAAACATATGTTTTACTGAAATAACGTATGTCATGTGAACGCTAACACATGTTAGTTGGGCACATACTAACGTATGTCATATGAACCCTAACACCTGTTAGTTAGGCATATACTAGCATGTGTTAGCATCACTAACATGTGTATAAACAACACCAAAAATCTGCAGTTAGTTGGGCACATACTAACGTATGTCATGTGAACGCTAACACATGTTAGTTGGGCACATACTAACGTATGTCATATGAACCCTAACACCTGTTAGTTAGGCATATACTAGCATGTGTTAGCATCACTAACGTGTGTGAGCATACAAGACTCGGACCGCAAAAAAAAATAGACATATACCTTATACGAGTTCATAACAATTTCACTTGCCAAAAATTTATTAAATAGAATACAAAAATGATTTAAACACCCTATTCACCAAAAGATTAAAAATCTATAATCTTTATAAAAAAAACATCACTTACCACAGCCACATCACCACGCCGCCTTCTTCCAATAGCCTACTCATGTAAACCATCATTGAAACAGATACACATGCTAGTTTGGGATCCTCAAACACATAATGGGGCATCACTAACATGTGTTAGCATATACTAACATAAAAAGACTAAAAATTTATTCATCAATCACATGTGATCCATCAACCTCATGTCCCCAATCCAATAAAAATCTAACATAAACAAAATGGTAATAATAAAAAAACAAAAAAGGTTAACATAAGTTTTTTTTCTTTCAAGCATTTGATCGAACACTTGGTATGCGACCAAAAACTATCCCCAAAACTGTTACTATTATTATTATTCTAACAAAACCCAAAACCTAACAAAATCAAAACGTAACAATAATAACAACATTCATGAACAACCGCATGAAACCAAACTAGTCTAATATCAACATGAAACAATATAATCAATGAAATAACATCTCGGTTATGAAATGCGCCCACAGTTGCATACAAATAGTTTCCACTTAAAAAGGTGAAAACAAAGCCATAATCCAAACTTTAGAGATTATACAAAAGTAAATCCTTCGGTCAAACTGGGTGTACAAACTTTTTAGCCCAGAGTGCAACTAATGGTACGGATAAATTGTTGGATACAAAATGTGAGTTTAGTAGCTTCATACACATTCAAGATATTATTACTCCTGGCTTCTTAAATTATCATCCTAAACAAAACAAGTATTATTCCTTCAATCACTACCCCTTCCATACGATGATGATGATAATAATAATAATAATAATAATAATAATAATAATAATAAAATCAAAACCGAACCTGAAACGTCGTTGTTCCCTTTTCTTCCATCCAAGCACGTAGTATAAGGTATGAATATGTTTTCATTGTCTCTTTAACTAAAAGTATTGTCCATTATAAGTGTTGACCACTCAAAAAGCTACGTGAGTACCTGAATAGATCTTAAGTTGAAAACATATTCAGGTGAAAACAATACTTTTAGTTAAAGATTGCTCTCAAACAAAACAGATCTGTGTTTGGGGAACAGATCTGGATATAAAAATAATGTTGCTAGGTATGGTGGTTGGGGAATTTGAAAAGACAGCAGCTGTTGGAGGTTTTGGTTAACTCTTCGGCGCCGGTGACGGTAACATAGGTGGTCGGTAGGTGGGTTTTGTGGAAGGTTGGAGAGTGGTGGTGAGGTATATGTGGTTGTAGTATAGAGAGAGAGAGAGGGATTATTATTGGTTTATATAGTGGGAGAAAAATGATTCAAATTTAAAAAAAGAGGAGGAATGTTGAAATGACATAGATACCCTTCTAAATTAAAAAAAATAGTGAATGATGTGGTTGAATTGTAGCCATTGGATGAGTTTGCTAGGTTTTTCATCTAAGAGGGTTTCTTGTATATACTTCCACTATATATATAGGGTAGGGATCCTAAGAGAACCAACCCCTATTTGAGAACTGAGAGAACCATTATGAGCCACACATTTCATATAAAGGCAAAAAAAAAAAAAAAAAAAAAATTTTTTTAATCGCACATTTTTGTGCAAGGAATTTTTTTTTATTTTTTTTGATTTTTTTTTCATTTATACATATGTGTATATGACAATTATACATATGTGTATATAACATTTTTCAGCTATACATATGTGTTTATTTCAGTTATACATATGTGTATATAGCATTATACACATGTGTATACTGAAAAAAAATACAAAAAAATAAAAAAAAAAATTTCCTTACATATAAAGCAGCGATTTTTGCAAAAAAAAAAAAAAAAAAAAAAAAATTTTTTTTTTGCCTTAGAGAAATGTGTGGCCCAGAATGGTTCTCTAGTTCTCAATTTGGGGAAAGGTTCTCATTTGAACCAAATCCTATATATATATCTATCTTTTATAAATACAATTAGTTATTAAAAATAGCAAACTTAGTCCAATATTTTTAGAAAAATTATCATGGCTTCACAAAACTCTAAAGTTTATGTTTATTATTTTATTTTTCTGAAAAATATTTATTCATTATTTTTAATTTATTTATTTTGTTTAAATTGTAATTAATTCATAAAAAAATCATTTTTAAGTATTTTAATACCAAAATTTTTGTGGAGACATTTCTAATCATGTAAAACGTTTTAATAACTTTATTTTCTGTAAAAATATTATTTTTACCCATTTTTACAATTTAAATAGATTTAAGTGATTTAATTCAATTAAATTCTATTTTAATTAAAAATAACATGGAAAATAATTTATAAAATTATTTCCCACTTATAACTCATGTAAACCACTGTTCAAAAATGAAAATAATGTTTTTGCACTTTATTTGTATTTATTTCTGAATTATTTCATTAATAATATTAATAAATCAATTTAAATACTAGAATATTAAAATCTGGAATCTAAAAAAATTCTGAAATACTTTTTTTTTATCTCAGAATAAACTTTACTTGAAATTTTTATATTTATTTGGTTTATTATTATTCCACTCTTAATTCATATTTATTTAATTAAAACCAATTATGGTTTAATTCAAAAACCCTAAAATTTCCAAATTTAGACTATGAAACCCTAAGTGCCTATCCCAATAACCATAGATTTTAAGTCCTCATAAACTTAGACTTTGTGTTTATCGTTTAGGTGATTTCTTTGAGAATCTCACTATTTTCAACTCATCATAACTTGGGTGATTACTTGCTTAGCTTAAGGTGAGTTTACATAGCCCCTTTTTACTACTTTACAATTTTTGGGGTGAAACATGTTACATTTTCAAATGCAATTCAATATAAGTGTCTATGTGTTATTCTATGTTGCATTATGTCTTAAACAATACTTTGGTAAGCACAATTAGACTAGCATAATCATTAACATTGATAAAGCCGACGATATACAATGATATATCTATTGGATTGACAACCCCACCCGGATACGTGTACCTCCGGTATGGGTAGCGTGGGTGATTGTTATCGATTATATAATAAAAACGAGTGAACCATATGCATATGGGATGGACCATAATAATCATGTCACAAGGTTTGATTATGCAAACGATTTACTGGGTAGTGTTTTTTTTTTCACATATGGACTAGATTTGCCATGACACTAGAATTGTACAAGCTTTTATACTCATGATACAATATTCAAACCTATGTAATTCTCACTAAATTTTGTTGACCCAAAATATTTTCAAACATAACATGTTTCAGGTTATAGCTTTGCTTGAAGATTAGAGTTAATGCTTGAAGATTTATATTTAGTATTTCTCATTTGATGTACAAATTCATTTTAGAATAATTGTATGTAATTCATTTAATTAATTATTGAAAGTTATTATTTGCCATGAGCTACTGAACAATCATCAATACGTGACATCCCGATGTTTCCGCCATCGGTTGGGGTGTTACACCCACAATACCTAAATGTGCCAAAAATCTATTTCCGCATATCATATCTCACTTACAAACAATCGATCTATCAAATTCGGGCGCTTTGGGTCTCGGTTTTGACTCGCCTTGTCCATCATTATTCGGTATGTTATAATCTCGATTCTATAGTCCTTTGTGATCGATTTTTTATAGTGATTGAAAGCCCTATCATTTTGTTTCTGATCTGTATCGAATACAGGTTCAATTGAGGGATTAAAAAGTTAGGGTTTATAAGTATTATATTGGGATTTTTGTGGTATTCAGGTTCGTTTAAATAGATTTTGAACTAAAATAACTCACAGATGAACACCGAGACCAACTGATCTGGGCGTGGTTCTATAACATCCAGGTCCCTGGTTCGAGTCCCTTGGGTTGGCGAATCTGTTTCCTTTTTTTTTTTTCAGTTTCCCTTTTTATTGTTTATTTATAATATAGTTTTATATAAATACAATTAGTTATTAAAAATAGCAAACTTAGTCCGAAAATTTTAAAAAAATTATCATAGCTTCAACTCTAAAGTTTATGTTTATAATTTTATTTTTCTGATAAATATTTATTTATTATTTTTAATGTATTTATTTTGTTTGAATAGTAATTAATTCATAAAAAATCATTTTTAATCATTTTAACACCAAAATTTTTGTAGAGATATTTATAACCATATAAAACGTTTTGGTAGTTTAATTTTCGGTAAAAGTATTATTTTTATCCAGTTTTACAATTTAATTATATTTAATTGATTGAATTCAATTAAATTGGCTTTTAAATGAAAATAATATGGAAAATATATTATTAAATTATTTCCCACTTATAACATATATAAACTACTGTTCAAAAATGAAAATAATATGTTCACACTTTATTTGTATTTATATCCTAATTATTCTCCTTTTAATAATAATAAATCAATCTAAAATATACGAAATACCAAAATTATAAGTTTAAAAAAAATATGAAAGTTACTTTATTTTCTTAGAATTGAAATGACTTGTAATTTCTAAATTTATTTTGATTTATTGACTTATTCTATTAATTTATACTTTTATTTCATATTAAATCACATAAAGTCTATTATTTAAATTTAAGTTATTTCATATTTACACTATCAATTATTTTACATGTTTTCATAATTTGATGTAATTATTAAAAGATAATTGAGTTGTAAAATTTTCTTAAATAATTAGAAAGATTTAAAACCAATTATGGTTTAACTCAAAAACCCTAAAATCCCCAAATCTAGTCTATAAAACCCTAAGTGCCTAATCCTAGATAACTTAGACTTTAAGATCGTTCCCTTACAAATTATTAATTTATCCATTTAGGTTAATCCTTTGGGATATTCTAATCCAAACCTTGCGGTTCGGCATATTTCAAGATATTACACAAATGGTGAGTTTACATAGCCCATTTTCACTATTTTACAAATTTTTGGGGTGAAACATGTCACATTTTCAAATACAATTCAACATAAGTGTCTATGTGTTATTCTATGTTGCATTATGTCTTAAAAAAATACTTTGGTAAGCACAATTAGACTAGTATAATCATTAACGTTGATCCAGCCGACGATATACAATGATATATCTATTGGATTGACAACCCCACCCGGATACGTGTACCTCCAGTATGGGTAGCGTGGGTGATTGTTATCGATCATATAACAAAAATGAGTGAACCATATGCGTATGGGATGGACCACAGTAATCATGTCACAAGGTTTGATTATGCCTTGCACTACCGGAACATCATCAATGGACGGGGTTGGTACGGAGGTGTCATTTACATGGGCCAAAAATGCCTTGCACCCATGCCGCACCAACTTGCTTGCCTTTAGAAATAAGCATAAAACGGGTTTAGAATCACTTTCGCCATAAAATGGTTAGTAGCTTTCCGCTCGAAGAGTTTAAATCTATCTTCTTACGGTAGCACCGGACACTTGCATGGTAACGGGACAACCAATCCATTCCCATTACCACATAGAACTCCCTCATCGCCATTGGTAACAAGTCGATGGGGAATTCCTCGTCTTCAATAGTAATCTTGCACCTCCGATAGACGTCACGCACAAGGAAACTTTCATTGTTACCTACCTCTACTTCCACTTCCACTGGTATGGCTAGCTTGGATAGGTTGAATGACGGATGTCGAACAAAGGTATGAGCTATAAAAGATTTGTTCACACCCATATCAAATAGCACATGCGCAGGTATTAAATTAACATGAAAGATACCTGCCATCACATTGGGTTTAATCTTTGCTTCTTCCGCGGTCAATTGGAATGATCTTGCCCGCGATCTTGGAGCTTCCTCCTTTGGTGCCTTGGCTTTAGCTTCGGCTTCTTTCAATAATTCGGGGCACGCCACTTTCACATGACCCGGTTGATAGCATTTATAGCATACACTCACCTTAGTGGGACAGTCTTTAAGCATGTGCTCGATTTTGTTGCAATTGGGGCACGAGTTATCTTTGTAATAACATTTCCTTTTGTGGGGTCGGTGACATATGTTGCAAGGGCTTGGGCTTTGCTTCGGGTTGTTCTTGACCTGAGACTCATTTTTCTTTTGTTTCTTTGAGGGACTTGGATTTGAATAACTAGGCCTTCTTTCCCCCTCTCTATTTGTCTGTTAAGCTCGATCTCCCGGTTATGAGCAGCATCCATAGTCTCCGTCAATGTTGCATATTTGGAAGGTTCTAGAAACTCCCGATACTCCCCACTAAGCATGTTGTAATAGTGGTAGATCTTTTGTTCTTTAGTTTGCACCAATTCGGTGCTGAATTTTAGTTTGTCAAGGAACATCTCGGTAATCATGTCAATGGTTCCTCCTTTTTGTCTTAGGTTCATAAATTCTTCCTTGATCTTACTCACCACCATTCTAGGGCTATGATGTTTGAGGAAGGGCAACTTGAATTCCTCCCATGTCATGTTTCTAATATTCTTCGTCCCCTTTTTCGCCTTTAGAACGCCCCACCACGTCTTGGCATTTTCACATAGTTGACCCGTGGCGTAAGCCACTTTGTCATTTGGGTCGCAATGGCTTCTTTCAAAGACACCCTCGATGTCATCAATCCATTTCTGGCACGCAATGGGGTTCACCTCCCCTTTGTAAAGTGGTGGCTTGCAAGCCATGAACTTATCATACGTGCATCCCCTTCTTTCTTTTGTCCTTTCCCTATCTTGGGAGAGTTAAACTCATTGAGCTTTTCAGCCACGGCGGCTAGAATAGCCCCTCAGATATCTTCCGTGATTCCTTTCAAGCCCTTCTCGAGAGCTTTCCCAACCTCTTGTGCAATTCTTTCATTGACCTCTTCTCGGGTGATGGGATTTGACTCGTTACCGGCCTCGTCTGACATTTTGATTTCTGAAATGTTTATAACAAGTTTATTTACATTTCATTGTTATTTATTGTTTCATGGTACACGGGATGCAATACCCCATGAACCATGTCTCAAGATTACGTTTCTCATGGTTAGAACAAGGTCTCAGCTTATTCTGGCCAATTGAACTTACTACGCCTATGTCACCTTATGTTATTGCTTACCAAGTTGAGGTATTTCTTTCCAGATTTCTTGATCAAGCTTCAAACCGAACGACAACCTTTGGCTCTAAATACCACTTGTAAGACCCTCCCCCACTAAACTCGGATTTATAATAATTAGGGAAAAGGGTAAGGGACCTACTTTACGTTTAACGCTAAATTAAGGACTTAAACTTCCAATACTTCCCAATTGTATGTCAAAATGGATGCACATAAGTGTTTACATCAAGCAACTACTTCTAGTTTTAAAGATTCAACGCAGCGGAAAAACACAAAGGGTTTACACACAAATCCGTGTTACAAAGACATTTGACAAAATCTTTCATTTCAAAAGTTGGCGCGTTCGGTTCGGTTTGAGTGCTTGATCCTCCATCCGGCTGTCCATCATACCTTCAACCTGTTATACAAGCATCACACGAGGTTAGATAGCATAGAACAATCAATAAATTTGATCGACAAACCAATTTAGAACTGAATATCAGCGAAAACGAACGGTCGTTCACATGGACTGCTGGCCCAGTGAATGGTCGTTCGGCCTTCACAGAAAGTTTCGAGACTTTTGTTTCACTCTGAACGGTCGTTCACCTTGGTGAACGACCTTTCAGACTCTTCTAAACCTGTTTTTGCAATTTTATTCAACTAAACACATGGTTATGGTTGAGAGTTTCAACACCTCGGTCTCTACAACCTGCTCGGGATTGCTAATACCTCGGTTTATTAGTCTATAAGGAGGCCTCGGTTTCCACAATACGCACGGGATTGCTTATACCTTGGTCCTAATCCCTTTCTAGAAATTTTCTAAGTTCAACTTGCCATTTTGACCCGTTTGAGCCCTTAATGGTAGTTATTGTACCATGGTCGCTTAATCCCATTCGCAATTATACGGGTTGCGACCATGACTACCTTTCTAGATGAACCATTGTCCCTATAGATCCTTTGGACTACTTAGACTTTGGTGATCTATGTTTTATCTAGTCTAGTCGCATTTCTTTATCTTTCAAGTCATTTTACCACAATTGCATTTACAACATAACATGTACAACAGTTTTACAAGAAATGAATACAACCAACACGTACCTCAAATCTTTCCCTTTTGGCGAGTATCTGGTTCGCCCTTGACTTCTATACTCCCACTTGATTCGCCTTAGACTTAGATTTCTGTAGGGAATCGTTTTATGTTAACATGCACCAATTTCCCTTTAATTTCTACCCTTGATTTGTAGGATTTTGCTAGAACATGAAGAAGAAGGTGTAGTGTGTGTGTGTTGAGGTGTTTTGGTCGATGGTTGTCTGACCATCACCAAAACTATGGTGTTTTTGATAAAACAAGTCCATAGTCTTGCATCTTGTCACTATTAGCCTTTAGTGTTTGCTAAACATAGATTTTACACCATTCTTATTCTAGACAAGTTTTTATGATTAGTACCCATGTAATAAAAATTGAACCCATGTTTTTAATGGATTAATATTAATAAGATAAGTTTTTCGAATTTCGGGTGTTACAGTCCAACTTTTATACAAGACCCATCAACGAATACAAGGTTTTCCCGAAATGTTAGGTAGCCTTGATTGCACAAATTGGATGTGGGTAGCATCTCCAACTACTTGGAAAGTCCAACACACTTGAGGTGATCATGAATGTCCAATCCTAATACTACAAGTAGTCGCGTCACAAGATCTTTTGTTTTTGCATGCATACTTTGGTATGGCTGACTCAAACAGTGATCTCACAGTTTTACAATCATCAAATGATGTGGAGTATAAATACGGATATCACCTCGATGGATTTATCCAGAGTGGTCAACATACGAGAAAACTCTTTCATGTTCGGATGACAAAACACACTTGTATTGCAAGAAAAAACATGATTCGATAAGAAAAGACGTCAAACAGGCATTCGGAGTTTAAACGGAACGATGGAGTATCATCGCCCAACTGTCAAATAACTTGAAAAGAAAAAAAAATGAGAGACATAATGTATGCATGCATTATTTTACATAAAATGATATTGGAGGACATGAGCAAAGTCACTTGTCTCGAATTTGACGAGATTGTTATGTTTTCTAACCCACTTTTAACCTATGTCGAGATAGAAGCTATGCGAATGAAAATACAAAACAAGGACACACACTTGAATCTTCAAGCGAATTCGGTTGAACATCTATGGTTGGATCGCTCAATTGATGAAGACGATGGTGACGACGTGTAGAATAATTGTAGTTTATTAACACAGACGTCACCATCGTCTATGTTAATAAACATCTATGTATTGTGTCCGTGTTAATAAAATAACTATATATTAATAGATAGCCCGTAAACTACCCAGCGCTATGCCGCGAGATTTTGTCGTTATTAGTTGGTTTTGTTACGATGCCGACACTTGATATAACTAAAGAAACAAATCAAAATTATTTCCCTAATACATATCATAAATGAAAAACTAAAATTTTCATGTTCATTACGGCTAGAATTCGATCAATATAGATTCGATTAGTGTAAACTTTAACTCTTTATATTTTTTAATAACATACTATACTTTTTAGTTTTTTTTTTTTCAACAACACTGTGAATTAATATATAAAATATTTATATGTATAAGAATTAATATATATATATATATATGTAACATTTATACAATAAACTTATGTATAGTATTTATATATCTATATCTATACTATATAGCTAAACATTTTTAATATTATTGGAGCTAAATAGCATATGATGGGACATATATTTATTTGAGATTGCACTACAGCATGATCAGTGGGTCCATTTCAACTTATCATTTTATTGCAAATCGTATTCTCATTCTTACCAGCTTATTATTATGTCAGCTCATACCAATAGTTATTAGTCTTTTTCAACATAATGAAAATAATGTATCCTCTTGTATGGTTATGGATATATGATGAATATTATAGTTTTAAGTGACAATAACCTATCAATTGAACCATATATGTTATTGTAACAAAATAGTTATGATCTAGAAATAAAGTTAATTGATTTTGAATTAAAAAAAGGAAGGTATAAAATAAAGCGTTAGTGACTTTAATTGGTCTTGACCTTCCTAATTCTTTTATGGTTCAATCATCCCGACGCCTTTCCAACCGATGTAACCCAATCGTCAAGTGTCAACTTCTTCTCCTTGTGCAAGCTACCTCACCGAGTCACCTTCGTTCCATCTGAGTTGTTTAGTCATTTCGTTCTCGTCGTCTTCCTTACGCTTAACTTTGGCATTTATTTACTTACTTGAATTTATTGACGTTTCTTTTTTTATCTTTTTATGTTTTCAAAGGGAGAAGGCGAATGGTTTATATATACTTGCTCGCGTGAAGTAAAAAACTCATCTTTACTTGTTTGGGTCTTCGGTTCGAACATCGACAACATCCCTTTAATTTCTCATAAGTTTAATCCATCTTGCCCGATTGTCTAATTAACTGACTCACATATGTTTATCAATCAATCAATCAAATTTCTATGCATTTGTTCCGGTTAAGTTTTTATCACTTATGCCATGTGGGGTGGTCATCACACACCATCTTCTTACATCCGGTCACCTTGTGCCACCTCAATTGATCATATTTTATCACATCTATCAATAAACACATAGGGCAGTGTATCACACCATCACTAAATCATTCTCACCAATCCTAAAAAAAAAAAAATCAACCAATCACAAAATTACATCTCATTCCCAAACAAACTACCCACCCTACACACCTTTGTCACGGTCGTGATGTACATCACAACCGTGATGATTTTTTCCATCACATGGATGACAGGGCGGTGTTAGTGATGATCACGGCCATCACGGATGGTCTATCACGGACCGCTCTGTATGGCCTTACAAGTGTTCTTTGATCATTTTGAGTATCAAGATCAAGAAGATTATGCCTTATGTACCAAGTATCATCAAGATTTTATGCATATGTTTACATTCTACTACACTTTATTGTCTATAGCTATATGTGATCCACTTGAGTTTTTTTTAAATAATACTTTAACAATTTGTTATGAATCTTTTGTTAATTCTATGTGGGTAAGCATCTTATGTCTTTTGTTTATGTAAAGCTTTCACTTTTAGGGTTTTAATTAGTTTCAAAAGTCGAATTTGTGCCAAAGTTCTAGACTTATTTTTGTCATGATAAGATCATATTTTATGCATGATTTTATGTTTCTATGAAGTGAAAGATTTAAGTTGTATTGATACCTATTTCGTTTAATTTGTTTCCTATATAACTATATAAGCAATGCAGAGATAATTGCTATTTCCTGATTTATGAAGTGAAGTTGCTCAAATTTGTATTTCCATTTTCACAGTAGTTATCTTAATATGTAGTTGGCATGGCAACAGTATGTGTTAACAAATCAGTGCTTCATACTACTTTATTGAGAAAAAAAAAACTAATTTAATTTAATCATGTGACCAATCATATGTATAAGATTAACTATTTAACTTTTCTAAACATGTCAAATGAGTAATTTTTATTGGATGGGGCAAATGGGTAGAAAGTAACTATAGAATGTCGGTATTCTTTATTTAACGGATTAAATGGGTAATTTCTATTGAACGGGTCAAACGGTTCAATTGACTCCATTTTTTTGACAACTTATATTTTATGTGTGGTACAAAAATTTGGTCCACGTTCCAAATATAAAATTCCCAATTTTTCTCTTTTGGGTAATTTTAGTTGAACAAGTCAAATATGCAATTTTTAAGATTTGTACTTGATTAGTTTACGCATTTGTTATTTATTGGGATTGCTGAACACGGCATGTTAATGTTAAGACTTGAACTTTATAGAGTGCAACTTTGATTCACGAATCAAAAGTATAAGAAGTATATAGTGGTGTGTGTTTATAGTTGAGTATTTGAACGATCTCGTAACAATGCACGGGTTACCTGCTAGTATACATATAACATATAGTATACAATTTTATGTATAACATATAATATATAAGATTTACATACAAGAAGTAATATCTAGTTTAGTCCATGTGGGCAATCAGGTCAATTAGTCAAGACTTAAAAGAAAAAACAAACTCAGTTTGCCATTTGGACGCAAAGCGTTAAAGTGTGCAAACCTTAAGGGTGGATTTGTTAAAAATTTAGATTTTTGAACTAAACTAGTTAAAATAGAGGAACCTTAGGGATGAAAACGGAAATTAACTCTTATTATCATTAATTTGTTTGTTAATGAAATTGAAACTGAAGTTAAATTAAATAAATGATTGAGATGACTTTATTTCATTGTAAGGATATTAGACCCCAAAGAAAAGAGGGGGGGGGGGGGGGGGGGGGGTTGAGAAGGAAAGCCCCAACGCTAGAACCACCACCCATCTACCCATTGCACAGGGCATTGCCCCTTGGGGTGGCAAAAATCCCACCGCGCGTGTCCCCTTTTTGTTTTTTATTTTCCTATTTTTAAATGGTCTGTTTTGATTAGTTGTTTTTTGCCCCTTTCTATTGTTTTTTTGCCTATCACCACCCCCTTTTTTACAATGTAGAGGACAAAACCCCTTTATTTATGTGGCGTCCACATGACGAAACAAAAACCTCTTGCCCTCAGTGACCACGAGGCGCAATAAACCATAAAGACTCCATTCATACCACCGAACCTAATAGCGTTAGGGTCATGTTATTTGCACCTGGTTTATTTTTAAGGTTGCACAGCCCTCTATAGCTCGTAGAGGCCTCTACTGGCCGTATAGGGTGTCCGTGCAATTAATAATCTCTGAAAAAGCACATCTATACGGTCAGTAGAGAACTATACGGGTCATATGTATTAAAACCAATGATTGGCAATCATTGGCAATGATCGCCAATCATTTGGAAACGTATACGACTAGTAGAGAACCCTCTACGGCTAGTAGAGACCTATACGAGCAGTATAAGGATGTGCATATAAGAGCGAACCAAAGGAGTCTAATGTAACACCCCAACCGATGGCGGAAACATCGAGGTGTCACGTAGTGACGATTGTTCAAAAGCACATGGACTAAATTTGTAAATATTAATAGCAAATAACTTCCATTATCCGAAAAGGAAATACAAATGTCTTAATAGAAATCTCAAACATAAATATTAAATGTTCAACTTTTTATTTAAGCACTAGGTCCAGCCTAAGCGTGAAAGCATGAAACATCAAACGTCACCTGAAACATGTACAAAACAATTTTTGTCAACACATATAATGTATTGGTGAGTACATCCGTTTGATATATATAGTAAGGTAAACTTTAGCAATTCGTGTGCTATTTTGCAAGATGAAATAAGTAGTATCCGGGTTAGATCAACCCTAAGAGAAGAAAGCAGATATATATAGTATGCGCTAGTAGTAATGTAATACATAGCAATGACGAGGACTCTCAACAGAGTCACAAGGGTATAAACCATAGTACTATTCATTGAAATGCCAGGCCGCCCAGCGGTTAATGATTTGACAGGTCATAGATACACAAATTAACATAAAGCAAACACACAGGAGAATTGCTATTTTAGTAAGAAGTAATAGAAACTTGATAATAAGTACATGAATCACCCCAGAATAGTAAAACAGTAAAAAGGGGAAAGATATACTCACAGTTTGTGAAAGTGATCAAAATCCACTTAAGCGGTCGTGATGGGAATTCCAAGGAATTCAACCTATAGTGTGTAAGAATACTAATAAGGAAAAGTCTAAGAGTCTAAAGTAACTAGGGTCTAAGGCATTAGGGTTTGCTAAGTCGATTTGGGGAATTAGAGATTTTATGATTAGTCGAATAAATGTAAAAGTTGTATATTAAAAATAATATACCAAAGTTTGTAATATGATTCAGGTAATATAATTATTACCGATTAAATATTTAGGTAACAATATGTTTGAATAATCAAGACAAAATAATCTAGTTAGGGGCTGTTTGGTTGATTAAGTGCTGAATCATTAAGAGCTCTGAATGGTTAAGAGGTCTGAATGGTCAAGTGCTGAATCATTAAGTTGGACCTTTTAATGGTTAGTTTTCTTGTCCCACATTAGTATGAGAGTTTCATTAAAGTTCAGGCTAGTTCAGTGCTTAATGATTCAGTGCTTAATGGTTCAGCAACATCTCAAGTCATAATGATTCAGCCTTAACCATTTCATTCAGAGGCTGAAACAAACGCGCTGAATGCTGAATCATTCAGCACTGAATGGTTAGGAGCCTCATTAAGAGGCTACCAAACAGCCCCTTAGTTACTTTAACTAAATTAAAATAATACGGTAACCATAAATATATAAATAAATAATTTTTGTGTTACACAATGATTCAACAAAGAATAATTAAGACATTAACCATACGAGTATTTCTATTTTATAAGAGAAACATTTATAAAATAGATGTTAAAATTGTATAAATAAATAAATGTTTTATTATGTCTAACTAAACGTAAATAAGACTAATAATATTATACGTGATCCAAAAATATTTATTTTATAGAAAATGGATGATTTCTGATGTAAACATATTAGAATAATTTTCCCATAATTTATATAAACTTATTTATATTTAAAACTGATTTAATGAGATTAAATCATGTTTAAATGTTTAAAAAATGGGAAAATTAATAAAAATAAATGTTTTCTTGACCAATAATTTTTATTTCAGTTGAGAATGGTTAGAAATAATTACTCAAAAATTTTGAGATTAAAATCATTAAAAATGAATTTTTTATCAATTATTTATGATTAAAACAATTTAATTCAATAAAAATACAAAAATAAAACATTTTTCAGAAAATAAAAATGTGGAAATGTTCTATGAGGTGTCAAGAAGCTACTCCTAAATTTTTATAATTTTTGAAGCAAAGATGAATTTATTATGAATATTTAAAGATATAAATGTATTTGTAAGTAAATAATTAAGAAATGAAAATAAAACAAAAAAAAAAAGAAATACCAAATCTGAAAAAAAAAAAAAAAAAAAAAGACTCTTTGCTGCCATGGGGACTCGAACTCGGGTCCTTTCCCAACACCACCACCCACTAAACCACTAGACTACAAGCTTGTTTTGTTTATTTATTTGAAATTGAAATATATTTAACAATTAATACAATATCATCTTCTTCCCCAAATTAAAACCTAAGAACCCTAACCCTAGCACAATCTCAATTAACCTGATTGAGACACGATTTAAGCTCTGTAATAAGGGGGTTTTATTCTACCATGCTCGACTAACATAATACAAACCAAATTTTATACTTACAACGCGTTGTTAGAATCGCAATCAAAGCTTCATACTCGCCAAAAAAAAAACGCAAATAGGGAGCTTTCTGGACGCGATTTAGATACTTTGAAGGTGGATTTGTGATGTGTGTAAGTGCAGCAACAGACTCACGAGTTCAATTTATAGGTTTATTCAAGAAAAAACGATTGATTAAGTGGGTTTTATTGTCTTGACGGTTACAAACAAAAGACCCGATTAAACACCCATTAAAACGACGTTAATAGCCTAGAACTGATTAGAAACGGTCGAAAACACTTGGAGAAATGATTTGGAATGAGTTTTGAACGGTTACAAGCCTTTAAACCGGTTTTAATGTGTTCGCCGGAAAGATTTCCGGTGGCCGGAAATCTATTCGCCGGAAAAGCGGGACCCAGGGGAGAGGGAAGACAAAAAAATTTTAAAAGTTTGATTTTTGGCAGTTTTGGTCCCTCATTTAACTTAGTTAGTTTTAAGTATAACTTGGTTAGAAATTCCTTTATAAAACTTAACAAAACTAACTACATTTTAACTTAAACCATTTTTTTTTATCTTAAACTTGTTAACTTAACTTATAAAATAACTAACTAAGGTTGTATTTCGTAAGTTTCGACTAAAATTCACACATTCAGTAGCGTTTAAACTTTTAAATTTGAAAATAACTCACATTTTAAATAAATTTGACAACATTTGAAAGGTATAGGAACTATAATGAAAATATTCTAAGGACTATTATTGTCAACTTGACGAAAGACGAAGGTGACGGATGTCACATCTAACGTTAAATCACTTTATCGTATACTCCCTCCGTCCCAATTTAGTCATTATTTCCTTTTTTGGTTGTCCCAAATTAAATGTCCATTTCCAAAAATGGAAATGTAATTTCCAGTTTTGCCCATAAAAGACAAAACACAATCACCATTTTTGAGGATATTATTGTCATTTTATCACATAAAACAAAAGATTTTTTAAAATGTGTGTTTTTAAACCCATGACATTTAAATTGGGACGGAAGGAGTAATACTTTTAAGTAACACAGTATAAGGTGCTGTTTGTTTTTCTGCAGGAAAAGGTCTGCAGTCTGCGGACCACATCTGCAGGAGAAGAGGCGGACAAAAGGTCTGCAGTCTGCAAGAAGAAGACTGTTTGTTTGTTAATGTCTGCAGGCTGCTGAAATAAACTAAAATTTAAATAAACTGATTTACAGCAGTCTGGTGGTAGACGGTGGTGGGTGGTGGTGGTGGACGGTGGTGGTGGATGGTGGTGGTGGACCGTGGTGGGTGGTAGTGGATGGTGATGGTGGTGGACGGTGGTGGTTTGTGGTGGTGGTGGACGGTGGTTGGTGGTGGGTGGTGGTGGTGGGTGGTGGTGGACCGTGGTGGTGGATGGTGGTGGTGGTGGACGGTGGTGGTGCGTGGTGGTGGACGATAGTGGAGGTGGACCATGGTGGTGGTGGACGGTGGTGGTGGACGGTGGTGGTGGATGGTGGTGGTGGTGGACGGTGGTTGTGGTGGACGGTGGTGGTGGTGGACCGTGGTAGGTGGTAGTGGTAGTGGACGGTGGTGGTGGTGGACCGTGGTAGGTGGTGGTGGTAGTGGACGGTGGTGGTGGTGGACCGTGGTAGGTGGTGGGTGAGGAGGTAGAGAAGACTTTTGAAGACCTTAGAAGACTTTGGAAGAAGTCTGGACTAAGAAGAGGTTAGGAAGACCTTTTTAAGTGAAAAATCTTCCAAAAAAACAATCTACAGACTTTAAACGTCTGTGCGCGTCTGCGTAGTGCATACCAAAAAGGTCAGAAGTGCTTTTTGAAAAGAAAAAAAAGAAAATCATTACCTAGCATCACAATCACTTTAAGAATTGCTTAAAGTCAAAGTAATTTCCAGAGAAAGATGATGTGCAATCATGGATTATGTCACTTGGTTTAACAGTCAACGTCAGTAGTGACGCTTCATGTATATATTCATCAATTCATGTTATGTTAAATAATAAAAAAACTCCTTCGGCTATAGGGTGTGGAGACAGAGCACCACCCCTGTTCTTTTATTTTTGTCATGTCTCGGACACCAACACCGCCCCCTTATCCCTCGTCTCAAAGACCCCCGTCCCTCTCGTCTCTGTGAGGATATTGGAAACGCACCAATCATGTTTTTTCTTTTTTGAATTTGAACCAATGTGGTGTTTTCCTTTTATTTTTTTATTTTTTTATTTTTTTTGAATGCTTGAGACATGGAGTGTTGGTGTCTCCACACCCTACTCACATCTTAGATTTCAAGGTGTTTGAGACATCAACATTCTGAGTGACATCCTACATGACATTAAGACATAACATTTTTGATGTCTTCACACCCTATAATCTTACAATGATTAAAATCGAATATAAACGATGCATACACACATATGATTCGGTTTTTTATTCTTAAAAACCCCAATACGTGTCCATGAAACCTACACGTGTCTCAGGCCAAGTGTCAATATAAAATACAAAAATTTAAAGCCCAATTAATTCCATAGCAATCGTGTCTGCAAGCCCATATCAATCGATTACAATAGCCCAATCAATCGTTTTTTATTGAGTTTCAATCTTTTCACATTGTGCACGTGTCCACTTTGACATGTGACCAGACATGTTGGATGGTATGTGACCAATGACAGAAAGATCAATAATGTATTACAAGACTATACGTTCATGAGGTGGAGCCGTATGGGGTGACATGATTAAAATGGTTGTTTTCTCGTATTATAATACATTAATTTCTATATTACATCATGACATATATTTTGTCACTTCATATTATGTATGTCCATCACGGAAAGCTCACGGGATATAATCTAATTATATATATAGGTAAATGTTCGGGTAAAATGGCTATATTTTGTGAAAATGATTAAGAATTAATATGTAAGCATCATGTTTTGGATTTAGGTAATGATGTTTTGGGTTGTTTTTGCTAGTAAACATCAAACACAACAATTTAAAACATAATGCAATTTATTATAGCCATGAAATCTATATATATAGTGACACGTGGCATCATAATTGAAATATTTTAGTGTTTTTTTAACTATTTCCTTTTTTAATAAAAAAAAGATAAACATAAAACCCTAAATTAAATTGAGTTATTTTAGGAAAAAAAGAATTTAAAAATAAATTTAAAATTTTCCCTCTCATGTTTCCTCCCATAATTTTTAAACGTTTATATCTTTTATATACGGGATTTTTTTAAGAAAAAAAATTACACCAAATTAACGAGCGTTTTATTATCTTTCCAATGAGTACCATAGTCCTATATAAAAAACGGAGAAAAATCGACTATTTTTTGTGGGGTTTCGTTCATAGAGGAAAAAAACACACAAAGTGTTCATGTTATTCATTAATCATGTTTTTTCTTTTAAACCAGGTTTTTATCTACGATGTTGAAAATCAGCCCAATCGCCATGTTATCATTGGAATTTTAGTAGGTATACTTCATCAAGAGAAGTTATGCGAAAGAATCGCGTAACACTGCAACACATGATGTCACCTTATAGCAAGGTTATTTTTTATTTATTTAATTACAAGAGTAATAATTATTACTATTAGTATTAGTATTAGTATTATTAGAATGGTTATATTTTTCGACCCCGGGATGCTCCCGGAAATAATTGATAGTTGCTGACGTGGCGTTCAATGGTGGCCTCAACCATCTCTTGAGATGCAATGATTACAACTTCCAACTCTAGTGTTTGATTAGTTGATTAGGTTAGGAATTATAAGAGCCATTAGAACGTGAGAAATTAGAGAGATGTGATGAATTTTTTAATAGTTGCAGCTTACATAAGTGATTCTTTAGATGATTATTGATTAGGTTTTAGATTAGGGAATATGAGTTATTAACTGATTAGAATACTATGAACATGCAATGATTGAGAGATTTTGTGGTTAGTTAACTTGAGCCATTTGCAATAGGTTATCACGTAAAATTAGATTTTTCAACTCCGGGACCCTTCCAGGGTAATCAGCTAATATATATATATATATATATATATATATATATATATATATTGCAAAGCTAATAATCCTACATGTCATAATATTATGCAATCCCTCCTTTGGGAGATGCCACATAGGATGTGATGTGGCAACTTTAGACCAATTAAAAAAAAGAAATAAATATGGTTTAACCCAATCTATTAAATACCTAATCTACTAAATGTAAATATTAAACCTTTATTATTTTCTCTCTCATGTTTCCTGTCATAACTTTTAAACGTTAATATCTTTTATATACGAGATTTTTTAAAGAAAAAAATTACACCAAATTAACGAGCGTTTTATTATCTTTCCAACGAGTACCATAGTGCTATATAAAAAACGGAGAAAAAAAACGACTATTTTTTGTAACCCGACAGGTATTGTGTCAGGTTTGGGATTAGTTTAAAAAAAATTGTGGGTTTGGGTCGGGCCTGGGATTAGGTGATACCCGACCCGATTACCCGAAACAACATACCCAAATACCCGAACTATATACCCGATCATATACCCATGAATTTTTTAACGCATCACATAATCCTTAGACTAATGCGTTCGATATTTCAATAATTATTTTTTTTCTTATTTCATGTTAGTTCTTTTTAGAATGATCGATTAGAAACTTTCGAATTCATTTGTAATGGCACTAGATTTATACCCCGGCGCAGAGATTAGTTTTTTTAATATTTGAATATGATAACTTATGGCAGAGATTTGTTTAAAATAATAATAATAATAATAATAATAATAATAATAATAATAATAATAATATATTTTATTATGTCATATTAGATATTTCAACCCGGGACGCTCCCGGGATAAAAACTAGTTTAAAATATAGCTAAAACACACAGCTAAAACACAACAATTTAGAACACATGTTCTTGGCATGGTGTTTTAAGTTTTTAAGTCTAAAATAAATTGTTTTGTGTTTTTAATTATTATGTTTGGTGTTATTGTAGCCTAAACAATTCAAAACATCATCAATAATTCCAAACAATGATATCTAAATATCAATTATTAATTATTCTCATACTTTTTATGAAATATGTCTTTTGTACCCTGTATATATAAATAAGAACATGTTAGCTACAATTTCTTGTTTTTCTATTCCAGATTTTTTTTTTGGGTGGTTAGCAGTAGACAAAAAGCGAATTTAACGACTGCTAGCATCCTTTATTCACGAGTGGATAACTTTCTTTTTGCCTTAAATAACTTCAGATTTATTGTCACAATATATTTATTTATGTGATAATGTCTCCCCCTAAAAGAAATAAATCTTCAATAAAACTACAGCCGAAGAGAAAAGAATTAGTATATCTATACTATATTATAAATCATTTCCTAAGGACTTCTTAAAAATTAAGAAGTACAAGTATATTTGCTTATCATACAATACATAATGCACATCTTAACTACTTTTAGGGGCATATTTGTCTTTTGAACTTGTCTTTAATTACACCACATTATAGTTAATGAAGCAAAGTAATATCAAAGACTTTACATTAGTCATGTATTCATTAGTAATATTAAATGTTTGTACAAGATAATATTAATACTTTTTATATGTAAAATACTATTTAAATTTAGTATTATCTTATTTTTACTTTTTAGATATACTTTCTAAATATACTAATAATAATAGCAGTAGTATTGGTCGTAGTAGTCGTGGTCGTGGTCATAGTAGTGGTAGTAAAAGTGATGGTACCCAATTAAAATCGGTGTTTAAGACAGATTAGGTTAGAAAACAATTCCTACAAGAGATTTGGTGACACCCGCCGCATCGCGCGGGCTAACCCACTAGTATCATATACTTAATTAAGAACTTTTGTTGGTGACATACCAAAGTGATTGAACAACATCGATGCCCACACCAGTGTTATAGCGTGTGTTAGTACAGGATCAAACCGAATCATTACAGACTGAAAGCCCGCCGCAAAATGCAAGTAATCCCACTAGTTGAGTTGGAATAAAAAACGAAGTGCCTAACACACAGTCTAATAAAAGGATCGGTGTGACAACCGGCAGTTTCCGATCTATACCGATGTGATTTTTATTATTAAAAATTAAATATTTATTTTAAATATTTCTAATTATTAAGTTTCGGAAGTTTACTGACTGTTTTTACGATCGAAACTGCGACCGATTTAATTAACGCGATTTAAACGCGTGTTCTGAAAACACGCGTCGGGCATCAAAAATATTTATATCTATGCTCGGTTTTGTATTTCGAACAAAACCGACTACTTTTTATAATTTATTAGCGGGCCTAAGATAAAACCGAGACGTTTCGCGAGATAACGGGTTCGATACGCGGTACAAAACCCTCCTACCCTAACCCTAGCTATAAATACTCTCTTTCTTCCCTCTCTTCTTCATTCACCAGCCGCTCATCTCTCTCTCTCTCTACTCTCTCTCTAAAAACTCTCTCCCTCACCTCTCCCTCTCTCCCTCTCGTTCAGTCTCTCTCTCTCCATCCCTCCCGCATCTCTCTCTCCCCTCCGTTTTCTGTAGCAGCCGGCCACCACCAAGCCTGGTGGTGGCGGCGCGGTAGTTTCTGGCCCGAAGGGAGTTGTGGTGGGTGTTTGGTCCGAGATGGAGGCGGCGGCGCGTGGTTATGAGGCCCGAAATGAGCCGTGGTCTTCTGGTTTTGTCGTGCAAAGGAGGAGACAGGGGAGTGGTGGTTCGGGGTGGAAGACAAAGGTCGTCGGGGTTGTAGAGGTGGAGTGGATGTGGTGCAGTAGGTGACGATGGGGGTTCGTCAGGTGCAGGCCAATGATGGTTCGTTTGGGTTTGGTCCGGCAGATTATGGTGGTTCAGTGGCGTCCGGATATGGTGTTAGCCGTGGTCTTGGGCTCGGGTCAGGCGGGCTTGGTTCGAGTCTGGGTTTGGTTCAGATTTGATGGTACTCGGGTCAAGTCAGGTTCGTGTTCGGTTTAGATCTCGGGTCAGATTTGGTTGGTTCAGTCCGGGTTATTCGTCGTGTACCAGGTCAGCCCCAAGTGTTGGAGTTTTGGTTGCAGTCTGGCTCTTGGACTCGGGTCAGTTGTGGTTCGGGTCACTTGCTTTCATGTTGCGTTGTTCGGGTCCGGTCTATGACGGTCAACATGCAGATCTGGTCAAACGGCTCGGTACCGGCTACCACGTAGATCGACGCGCGCATACGATTTGGTATACTTGAGTTCATATCCGTTATTATTGTAGATGTTATATATTTATAAATATTGTATATTTGTAAATATTATATATTTATGAATATTATATATTTATAAATATATTGATATGGATGATTAGTTTTAACTCGTGGATGAACCGAATAATAATAAACGGTAACTAAATTATATACAAACGATTTGGTAAATGGTTAATTTGACGTAACTTATATCGGACATCGGGCTAAATAACATTGGACTACTTTGTCGGACTATATTATATATAAATAAGTATAGATAGGTGACGAAACGTATAGTCTCGTGAATCGGAATTGTGGATAAAAGGGCTTGACGAATTGCGTTTGAAAGTTGATTTTGGGGAAAATTGTAGACAACGGGTGTTGTCTGGTTCGTGCAAAAACAGAGGAAACTCTGCCCAAATTTTTATAAAATCAAAGCGTAACGAACTACTATTTCTATAAATAAATTCCCCTAAGTGTTTTGGACAAACAAATCGAAATGCTTTTAAGGACTATTTATTCGTAGCAATAAAGATGATTTCCAAACAATATTTGAGAAAAAGTAACAAATGTTATTAATCGGTTTTAAAAACTACAATTTTATCTCAAAAAGTATTTCTAAAATAGAATTACACAAAACAAATACATTTATATGATAAGCTACGATTCAGGATAATTATACGTTTCGGGGTACTAGTCCAACATGGTTTATACACAAATAGTAACAAGTGTGCAACTTGGGTGCTATGTTGTATAGGGGAAATTAAGATAAGTCATTGTCGGTTCGTCGAGTTGAAACGTATTTAGACTCGTGTTGGTACACACGAGTCTAGACAGTCGAGTAGACTATCTTGTAAGCGGTTAATAAGCTAGGCTTATGTGTGATAGACTGTTAAGGTGTCCTTTGTTGGTAATTAGGGCACGAGGAAGTCGGTCGAGGTTTCAGGCTTGTTTGCTAGCTTAGCATGGAAATTAAGGTGAGTTCATGACCCCACTTTTTATCGTTTTATAAATGCTTTCGGGGGGAAGACATGCTTCTTTTATGAAAATCTGATGAAATTAAAGTGATCAAGTTTTGGGAAAAGTTTAACATTCCAAACACCTTGAAAAATCATACATGGGAAATCAAATGGGTTGCGTGAGTTTCACGGCCCCACTTTACGTTCTACATTTCGGGGGAGACACATGCTCATACTTATTTCATAAATTATCATGTTATACTAGTGTTAATTCATTTACATACTATACGATACGTAAAGTCTCGGGGAAACCATGAATATGCTGGATAGCATAACGGGGGAAATGTGGATAGATCTATTGGGACTGACAGACCTCACCCGTCGGCTGGGAGCCGGGCGGGTGCATATTGTCTCGGTCATAAGCTTAATCGTTTCGGGCAAAATCATATATCGTTGTCTGTAATGGTTTCCGGTCGTAGTGGTATTATTCATGCGTCCAGCTAACGCTATCATTTCTAACATAGTGATAACATGATGGCTTTCAAAACTTATGGAAATGTTTTCGTAAAACTTTATTCCTGGTTTGAAATAACACAACTTTATTCCCTGGTTTGGGGTTACGCAACTAGTTCCTAGATTTGGACTACTTAGATTTCGGGTCGAAATGATTTTGGATTAAACTTAACTTTTGGTTTCGCAAACTTATGAACTCACCAGCTTTATGTTGACTTTTTAAGTATGTCTTTCAGGTTTAAACTTTGGTTACGGCACGGTTGGAGTGGGCGACGTCTTGGGATCGGGGATCCTAGAGGGTTAGACATGGCGTTCAGGAAACATAAGAGTCTTAGATGCAACCTTCCGCTGCGCGGCGAAGCTACCAAACGTCACAACCGACGAGGGAAAAGTCGGGGTGTGACAGTTTGGTATCAGAGCCATAGGTTTTAGCGAACTAGGTGTCTGGGTAGATATCTAGGCTTTAACCTGAGTTTGTTTTGAAGTTGGGACCAAAATTTCTAAGACATGATATTTAGTATGAACGCCTAGGAACTGGAATTCCAACCGTTGCCAAGTATGTTACATGACTATTAGTGTATCACACTAGCTCAGCGTACATTCCTTCGGCGCAAGGAACATTTATTTTTCTTATGTGAATAGGAAGTCGGTATTTTCTGTAGTGGTATATAGAAAGGACATTGGTATGTAGTGGTTAGGCATACCTCACTGGTGACTGGCGAGTCATCGTTTTAGACTTCAGAGCGGTTATTCACATAGAGTTAGCTGAGTCATTGTTTCTTGGTATGAGGAACAATCTACTTGTTTGTATACAACGTGTATTTATGTAAAGTATATATAGTACGTATCGCCAATGGTTGTCAACTCAAGCTTGGACGTATTGGGAACGCACACACGTGTCACGTTTGTTGGACGAGTTGGCAAAGGGATTGTTGTAGCATCTGCGGTCTCGCATCCCGTGTTTGGAGTATGCTATGTCATCAAGGTCGGTTTGGGCCGAAGGCGTCTTGATGAGGCACCTCGTTTTGCTGATGATGCTGTGAAGCGGGAATGCGGACGGGAAGAGCACTCGGAAAGGTGGCGCACACGACGAACATTATATTATGTTGCATATATATACGTGTTATTATATGAACGTGACGAGTGCTCGTGATACAACTTATGATGGAGGTTAATAGGATGATCTGGTGAGGTAAATTTTCGATAACGCAGACGTCGCGTTATTGCGAATTTACAGGCACTTGATAATTCTAAGAACATCTATCGTGAGGGTATCTATGCTATTAGGTTGTTGTATATACAAATATATATATATATATATATATATATATATATAAATCATGGATAAGGGTTTTTCATTATTTTGTTGTTACGGACGTGATTGTCGATTCTCCCATGTTCGTGTCATTTGTGACCTTGCTTTTCTTAAACCAGTTTAAGTTCTTGATGATCTCGTTTCTTGAACTTCTAAGGTTCATGTTGTAGAACCTAGTTATATCTCTAGAGTATGATTTGCATCTCTCTTCTTTTGTATTTGTGGCCTTCGACATTCAATCATAAAGGAATTTAATTTTTGTTGATTCCTTATTCTTTTCACCAAATTAGACGCGCCTTTTGTACACGTGTCAATTGTTATATGTTTGAATTCTTTAAACCTGTGAAGATCCATTGTAGGGCTTCGCATCAAACAATTGTTTCATTAATGATTTGTTCTCTCATTACGTTGCTCGTAATGTTTGTCTTATAGTCTTGCTATGTTAGGCCATTGTGGGCAATGAATCCTTTGATACTTCGTCGATGAGTTTCTTTAAAGTCGACAATTCAGTTGAATCGAATTGTTGGAATTTGATACAGCACCTTGCGGTGAATATTCAATCTACTTGGAATAATGAATGATTTTTATTGACATGTCTCACTTTCATCAACTCGTTTGTTATTGCCTTAAATGCAGACACACCTTGTGGTGTGTAATGAAAAGTTGGTGCACTAGTTGCTTCGTTTGAGGTGCGCCAATTGTATTTGTTGACAGAGTTATTGTTTACACTTTGCATTACCGTTGGTTCTTGGATGATATCCTACCTCAAATTTTGAGGACAAAATTTCTGTAACATGGGGAGGATGTGACAACCGGCAGTTTCCGATCTATACCGATGTGATTTTTATTATTAAAAATTAAATATTTATTTTAAATATTTCTAATTATTAAGTTTCGGAAGTTTACTGACTGTTTTTACGATCGAAACTGCGACCGATTTAATTAACGCGATTTAAACGCGTGTTCTGAAAACACGCGTCGGGCATCAAAAATATTTATATCTATGCTCGGTTTTGTATTTCGAACAAAACCGACTACTTTTTATAATTTATTAGCGGGCCTAAGATAAAACCGAGACGTTTCGCGAGATAACGGGTTCGATACGCGGTACAAAACCCTCCTACCCTAACCCTAGCTATAAATACTCTCTTTCTTCCCTCTCTTCTTCATTCACCAGCCGCTCATCTCTCTCTCTCTCTACTCTCTCTCTAAAAACTCTCTCCCTCACCTCTCCCTCTCTCCCTCTCGTTCAGTCTCTCTCTCTCCATCCCTCCCGCATCTCTCTCTCCCCTCCGTTTTCTGTAGCAGCCGACCACCACCAAGCCTGGTGGTGGCGGCGCGGTAGTTTCTGGCCCGAAGGGAGTTGTGGTGGGTGTTTGGTCCGAGATGGAGGCGGCGGCGCGTGGTTATGAGGCCCGAAATGAGCCGTGGTCTTCTGGTTTTGTCGTGCAAAGGAGGAGACAGGGGAGTGGTGGTTCGGGGTGGAAGACAAAGGTCGTCGGGGTTGCAGAGGTGGAGTGGATGTGGTGCAGTAGGTGACGATGGGGGTTCGTCAGGTGCAGGCCAATGATGGTTCGTTTGGGTTTGGTCCGGCAGATTATGGTGGTTCAGTGGCGTCCGGATATGGTGTTAGCCGTGGTCTTGGGCTCGGGTCAGGCGGGCTTGGTTCGAGTCTGGGTTTGGTTCAGATTTGATGGTACTCGGGTCAAGTCAGGTTCGTGTTTGGTTTAGATCTCGGGTCAGATTTGGTTGGTTCAGTCCGGGTTATTCGTCGTGTACCAGGTCAGCCCCAAGTGTTGGAGTTTTGGTTGCAGTCTGGCTCTTGGACTCGGGTCAGTTGTGGTTCGGGTCACTTGCTTTCATGTTGCGTTGTTCGGGTCCGGTCTATGACGGTCAACATGCAGATCTGGTCAAACGGCTCGGTACCGGCTACCACGTAGATCGACGCGCGCATACGATTTGGTATACTTGAGTTCATATCCGTTATTATTGTAGATGTTATATATTTATAAATATTGTATATTTGTAAATCTATCTATATAATAATTGAGGTCACTAGGGTTGAATGGAGCCCTTAGAGAGTGTTTGAGCTATCCATTTTCAATATGGAGCTCCAACTAGCTCCCTATAAATACTCTTTCTAATTTTTATTTCCTACATTCCTACATTCTTCCATTATACTCCTCCAATACCTAACTAACAAATCTTCCAATTACCATTATTCACTCTTCTTTTTTTTCATTCTTCATTCTAGGTATGTTTTCTTTTTCATTAGATCGAAGCAAGATCAATACATATGGTTCTCAAACCTGTAAATCTTTTATGTTATGTTATATGAAAACATTACTTTCATGTAACCGGATTGAATATCAAAGGAATACATCGTGATTTATAATGGTTAGTGATAATATGCAAGCATTTAACGATTTGAGGAACAACTCCATGTTCAATCCGGTTTTGAAGACAAAAGCTTCATATTTGAAGACAAAATCTGGAAACAATATTTAATGCCTAACCATTTTCATATTTGAAGACAAAATCTTCATTCTTAGCGTTTTAATTATATATGTACATCTTGAATACAATCCGTAAAATGGAAGCAAGATCAGATTGTTAAGTTAATAATTGTATATGAAATGGTTAGGCTTTAATTAACTGTGGTTGGATCTTTTTTCATTTGAGATCCATAGGTGATTCATTGTCATCTTTATGTTTATGAGTCAAATATGATATTCATTGAATGTTTTGATTGTTTTGTCATTTGAATACTAGACTACCATCCGAATACAAAGTTGCGAATATGGCTTATCACAAGGGAGAGCAATTCTTCAAGGTCATGCATGAACCTTTCGCAAGAGTTTTGGTATGATTGTAAATTTCGTCTGGATAATTATCTTTGTTTCCAAAAATTTTGGCGTAACCATTGTAAATTTAAAAAGTTTCCTTTTTAATTGCCTATTTAATAACATTAACTAGAATAATTAATTTCAAAAATCGTATTTTGACTATTTAATAACACTAAAAAAATTCAAAACCTTTTGCCAATAGATTGTCAAATTTCCAAAAATTTGAGCGTAACATATGTAAATTTAAAAACTTTCCTTTTTAATTGCCTATTTAATAACATTAACTAGAATAATTAATTTCAAAAATCGTGGTTTGACTATTTAATAACATTAAAAAAATTCAAAAACTTTTGCCAATAGGTTGTCAAATTTCCAAAAATTTTTGCGTAATTTAATGTAAATTTAAAAACTTTCCTATTTAATTGCCTATTTAATAACATTAACTAGAATAATTAATTTCAAAAATCGTATTTTGACTATTTAGAATAATGTTTACGAAAATCAATAACTTTTGCCAATAGATTGTCAAGTTTCCAAAAATTTGAGCGTAACATATGTAAATTTAAAAACTTTCCTTTTTAATTGCCTATTTAATAACATTAACTAGAATAATTAATTTCAAAAATCGTATTTTGACTATTTAAAAACTTAAAAAAAAATCAAACCGTGAATGTGTACATTAATTAGTGGTGGAGTGGTGGAGAGACCTTATGTTCACTTAGGTGATCATGAGTTCAATTCCCACTTCCAACATTTATGGTTTGGTATCCGGGTGAAGATCGAATACGGGTGGCGCCGGTTCGAATCTGACGGGCGGCGAGGTTTTACCGAGTTCTATAACACTGTCGTGCCTTCGGGCGGGTGGGGCTCGGGTTTCCGCGCATCGGGAGAAGGCGGGGGCTGCTGGAGGTCGAGTAGTCGATTCTTGGGCACGACGCCCCGCAAGGGTGGTTGCCACACAGTTGTTCGCCGATCAAAAAAAAATTAGTATAAGTTATGTAAATTATGTAAATGTTACAATTATTTCTACATCCTTGCCGAAATTGTGTTTCTCATTAATTGTAATAAATTAATATTCTAGACATTAATTTCTTATAAATCAGAAATCAATTCGTTTTAATCAATAAAATTATTTCTATTAATAGATAAGTAATATCTTCTAATTAGCCAATAGGTTGTCTAATTTCCATAAAATTTGGCTAAACCTATGTAATTCTTAATTACATCATTATATCTCCCAATAAAAACATCAATCATGGATGTCAAACGCCTAATTAATGAGATTAATTACATTCAAACCTTAATGCTAATTCCGTAATCATCTCTTAATAACCGGTCGTTTAATTTATGACATTAATTTCTGATTTTAAGCTAATATCATTATTAATGAAAAGTTACAATTTGAATTTAAAAGCGTGTAATCAATTCAGTAATAATGCCTAATACTATTTCCTATATTACTTTGTGCTAATCAATTCGAATTTAAGTCGCTAATCAAACGTTTTCACCGACCTAACCGTCCAAAAAGAACAAGAAAGAAGTATTTATATTTATATTTTAAATCACGACTAATTCAATGAATTTTTATATTTTTATGCGAATGAATGTAGATTTATATGATTATTAATGTACCATTTTTCAATCGTTTTATAAGAAAAAACATACAAACGTTTTCCAGTAAAAAAATATTTGAAAAATTACTTTTATTTTTGTTTGGAATAAAACAATTTATTGTATAAAGTAAATAATTACTTTAATAAGTTAAAAATATAAATTTTTCAAGGTTTCTAAAAACAGATTCATATTCTTATTTTAAAATGCTAAAAATATTTTTTTGTGAAATTTTGATATAAAAATGATTAAAAACGAATTTATAATGAATTGATTATGAATAAAATAAGTTTAATTAATTAAAATAATTAAATACCTTTTTTTATGAAAATAAAATTATGTTTTATAAAGCTTAAAAGTTTATAAAATTAAAATAATTTTTTCAGAATTTTATAAAATATTTTTCCTAGACTAACCATTAATACACATAATTAACCTTTTAATTTTAATGTTTAAAAATGCCCCCTAGATTTTAACGGGGTCAGTTAGATTTTAATGAAGTTAGTCCTAATACCCAACATTGAAATCAATTAGAAGGTTAATACCTCAAGTTGTTACTTTAAACTATTAGTACCTGACAATGAAACTTTGTGAAAACCACAAGGACTAATGGTGTAATTAACTCTTTTCAAATTAATAATATCGATTACCACTATAAATGGTAAGTCAATCAAGACAATTAAAAGCATTTTAAACATCCATCATGTATACAATAGATTCATTATAATCAGATAAAAATAAATCTTGACCATACCAATTTACGAATACATAATTTGTCATTTGTCATAAATGATAATCAATCTACGACTACAATTACGTTGCTAATTTTAAGTTTTTTTTCATTGATTTAAGTCAAATTCCAATCCTTCTATTTTTATACTTCATCTATTTAATTACACGGTACCACATTGATCACACTTGCTCTACACACCATAAACCGAACGTGGAAGCATTCGAAAATGTAAGCATACCTTTAGAACGTTTCTATGATTTTGTTATTTGTTGTTTCCGATTTTTCCTTATGATATAAGTATAATATCTTTATAATTCATTTTTGAGAATTATGATGTTATAATTTTCGTTAGTATTGAATATGGACTTGCATTAATAATGTTTAAATCGACTAATTTAGTATTGTTTTCAGATATGTTTGAATATTAATTTGTTTCGATGTATATGAACATTCATATTTTGATAATGTCAATTTTAGTTGATTGTTTATCTTAATTTTTTTACACTTTTATTTCATTCCTAATTTTAGTCTAATTTTGTGATTACCGAAGAGAACAATGGCTGGCCCACAAGCACAAGATTTTACCATGGTTAACCAAATTGATGTCAACCAAAAGGATGTCACTTTGAAGGTAAAGATCATTCGGCTTTGGCGTCAACCTGATCGTCGCAATCCTAAAGATGTTTACTCAATTGAGATGATAGTCATTGACGAGAATGTAATTCCCAAATCCATATTTTGTATTATCATTATATTTTAGTATTACTTTATTAGCATCACACGTTTTTATTATTTGTTAAACTACATTTATTTACTTTGAATTTAATCTTCATTTGCGTGCCGTTACAATAAATATATGTTTATTCATTTCATTATTTGTTTTTAAATCACATCAAATCAAACATTTGTTGATTCATATATTGTTATTAGGTAACATTAAACTTTTTTATGATAAATTACAATCAACCAAATTTCATACGAATTGTATTACGTAACTTTCAATAAATAAAATTTGTATAAGAATTTTTTTCATTTGACATGGACATGTACCGCGTGTACACGCGGGGCTCCAACCTAGTATTATATATTTATGAATATTATATATTTATAAATATATTGATATGGATGATTAGTTTTAACTCGTGGATGAACCGAATAATAATAAACGGTAACTAAATTATATACAAACGATTTGGTAAATGGTTAATTTGACGTAACTTATATCGGACATCGGGCTAAATAACATTGGACTACTTTGTCGGACTATATTATATATAAATAAGTATAGATAGGTGACGAAACGTATAGTCTCGTGAATCGGAATTGTGGATAAAAGGGCTTGACGAATTGCGTTTGAAAGTTGATTTTGGGGAAAATTGTAGACAACGGGTGTTGTCTGGTTCGTGCAAAAACAGAGGAAACTCTGCCCAAATTTTTATAAAATCAAAGCGTAACGAACTACTATTTCTATAAATAAATTCCCCTAAGTGTTTTGGACAAACAAATCGAAATGCTTTTAAGGACTATTTATTCGTAGCAATAAAGATGATTTCCAAACAATATTTGAGAAAAAGTAACAAATGTTATTAATCGGTTTTAAAAACTACAATTTTATCTCAAAAAGTATTTCTAAAATAGAATTACACAAAACAAATACATTTATATGATAAGCTACGATTCAGGATAATTATACGTTTCGGGGTACTAGTCCAACATGGTTTATACACAAATAGTAACAAGTGTGCAACTTGGGTGCTATGTTGTATAGGGGAAATTAAGATAAGTCATTGTCGGTTCGTCGAGTTGAAACGTATTTAGACTCGTGTTGGTACACACGAGTCTAGACAGTCGAGTAGACTATCTTGTAAGCGGTTAATAAGCTAGGCTTATGTGTGATAGACTGTTAAGGTGTCCTTTGTTGGTAATTAGGGCACGAGGAAGTCGGTCGAGGTTTCAGGCTTGTTTGCTAGCTTAGCATGGAAATTAAGGTGAGTTCATGACCCCACTTTTTATCGTTTTATAAATGCTTTCGGGGGGAAGACATGCTTCTTTTATGAAAATCTGATGAAATTAAAGTGATCAAGTTTTGGGAAAAGTTTAACATTCCAAACACCTTGAAAAATCATACATGGGAAATCAAATGGGTTGCGTGAGTTTCACGGCCCCACTTTACGTTCTACATTTCGGGGGAGACACATGCTCATACTTATTTCATAAATTATCATGTTATACTAGTGTTAATTCATTTACATACTATACGATACGTAAAGTCCCGGGGAAACCATGAATATGCTGGATAGCATAACGGGGGAAATGTGGATAGATCTATTGGGACTGACAGACCCCACCCGTCGGCTGGGAGCCGGGCGGGTGCATATTGTCTCGGTCATAAGCTTAATCGTTTCGGGCAAAATCATATATCGTTGTCTGTAATGGTTTCCGGTCGTAGTGGTATTATTCATGCGTCTAGCTAACGCTATCATTTCTAACATAGTGATAACATGATGGCTTTCAAAACTTATGGAAATGTTTTCGTAAAACTTTATTCCTGGTTTGAAATAACACAACTTTATTCCCTGGTTTGGGGTTACGCAACTAGTTCCTAGATTTGGACTACTTAGATTTCGGGTCGAAATGATTTTGGATTAAACTTAACTTTTGGTTTCGCAAACTTATGAACTCACCAGCTTTATGTTGACTTTTTAAGTATGTCTTTCAGGTTTAAACTTTGGTAACGGCACGGTTGGAGTGGGCGACGTCTTGGGATCGGGGATCCTAGAGGGTTAGACATGGCGTTCAGGAAACATAAGAGTCTTAGATGCAACCTTCCGCTGCGCGGCGAAGCTACCAAACGTCACAACCGACGAGGGAAAAGTCGGGGTGTGACAATCGGGCCATATTGTTGATGAAAATGGGGATTCATGTATGGGCCTTATTGGGCTAAGTTAACTAGGAGCTTAGCGACCCCACCGCTCCTACAGTTTCTGTAATTATGTGTGTACCAGGGTCGAAAAAAAAAAAAAAAAAAACGAAACAAATATAACAAAATATGAAAACGTTGTCGTCTTATATGTTAAGAGTTTTCGAAGGTATTACCAGTTGGTTTGTTGTCCATTTGTGTTAGCAACTTGGTACTTGTTTGAAGTGTGTTACACTGTTAGTGTTGAGGTTGTAAGTGTGTTAAGTGTTGAAAGGTCTTTGTTTAAATGCAAGGTCAAAATAATTAAATGATTTTCATTATACACACTGAATATGGGCATTTCAAGTCTTATCGATTTCTTTTACCATCACTGACATTTTTTTTTTCTTATTGTAATTTGAATTGTAGTAAATTTTTTCAATTTACTGAAACGTGCAAAAGCTGGGGCCCACTAGTTTTCTTTTGTTGATGCTGAATGATGGGGTTGGTGAACGGTGGGGACTGGGGTGGTGATGGTTAACGGCCGGTGGTGGTGATGATGGTGTTGAGCTGGTGGTTAAGGTGGGGGTGGTGATGGTAGGGTTTGGGGGAAGAAGAAGATGAAGGTGATATTAAATGTTTTTTTTAAAGTAAATAAAATTTAAATATACAAAAAAGTAAAATAAAAACACTAAATTAATATTTTTTAATCTAATGTATTTTGTAAGGTTATGTACAGTAATTTTTTAAAAAATCTTATTATGTATTTTTTAGTCTTCTGCACTATGTAGCCTGATAGTCATCCGAGCTCACACACTTCGAAATAAAGTACGTATTAACCGTAAGACTTTGAAATAAAGTACGTATTAACCGTAAGATTAAGTGAAACATAAGGTTTAAGTTAGTTGCCGAAAAGATATTAAAATAAGAGACGGTGCAAATACTATAATTAAATTAAAAATAAAAGAATTGTATGGAACTATGGATACACTACGCGACATGGAAATTTATGGAAACTTAATATTGTAAATAAGTGAAACATTAATTAGATAGTCTATGCATAGGTGATTTCACTGCATGTGTTAGTGATAATACTACGGTTTATGTACTGTCACTACAAGAATTTCGGGCTTTAGGGGCAACACCTTTAGGGGCGACCCGCTTTTTGGTCGCCCCTAAAGGTCAATCCCCACCAACCACCTTCAGATTCAATCCCAGCCCTCGGATCATTCAGTAGATCAACGATCGTGGTTTTATCGTACTTAATAGCATTAGGGACGCCACCTTTAGGGGCGACAGTCGCCCCTAAAGGTCGAAAAAAAATTATATACCGCCTTCTTTTTCATCTTTTCCCTCCCTGCTCACAAAAATTTCATCACCCGCCTTCTTCTTCTTTCTTTCCCTCTTTGTTTTTCCCTCTAACAGTCTCTCTCTCTGCGTCTCACTCTCCTCTCATCTCCTCTCTTCACCACCACCACCACTGTTCCCCACCTCTCTCATCTCCCTCTTTCTTTTTCCCTCTCACACCCACCGAAACCACCACCTCCCCTCTACTTCCCCACCACCGTAACCCCCCACACCCACAAAAACCACCACCACCACCGGCTCCCATCACCACCAAAGCACCACCACCACCCTCATCTCTCTTGGTGAGTTTTTTTTTTTTTTTTTTTTTTTTTTTTCTTTTAGTTTGTTTATTTTTTTTTTTTAATTATAATATGAGTTGGGCGAAGGGGCATCATACTGAAGGAGCTGAGTTGATTGATTCGGTTTTGGATGTTGTTAGGAAGGAGACGGAGAATTGTGATTGCTTGCAAGGTATATGTTTATTATTATTACTTTTTTTTTAATAATTTTTCTGTTTGTAATCATTTTACTGCAACATTTAATCGTTTTTATTGCTTTATTTATTCTATGATGTTCAGCTAATTTAGAGTAAAAGTTATATTGAATTTTAGTTGAGGTTGAAGTAGACACACAGTTAACCTTATGGATTGAATATGTTTTCAGTATGCGATTATTGTTTCAGTACCGGATTTCACTGTTTAACTGTTTGTATTTGTTTTATTGCAAATTTTATGCGTTTTTGTTGTTATGTTGGTTTGTATTGTTGTTATGTTTGTTCGGTGATATTCAATTAGTTTAGACTAAAACTTGAATTGAATTATTTCGATTAATCGGAAAAAGAAATAAATAAATGGAAAAATAAATGCCACGCGGAAAAAAATTCATTAGGGGCGACATCTTTAGGGGCCATAGAGGGTTTTAGGAACCAAGAAAATGTGACAGGACCTTTAGGGGCGACAGTCGCCCCTAAAGGTCTTGTCGCCCCTAATGCCCTATTATTAGGGGCGATAGGCGTCGCCCCTAAAGCTCCAGATTGTTGTAGTGCGTTGATTATATATACAAGTGGTTTTAACACTACTTTAGTGTATGTATTTTGGCATACACTTATCTATTCATTGGTGGATACACTACATATCTATTCTTAGGCCTTAGCAGGTCTTCTGTATGCATTTGTGTAGATTCTGAGTATATTTTGGCGTATTTATTGGTACATACATTACTCCAAGATTTTGAGAACTTTAATGTACACTTGGATTCTTATGTACAGTAATCACTGTGTCCCTAGCATGGTATGGTTATGGGTTGATGATTGTAACACTTACACATTGTTTAAGAGTTTCATTAAATGATGAAAGTGAAAGAATTGGAAAGTAAGTGAGGAAAAAATGTGTTTCAGAGTTTTTTGTAGGAGGGAAAGGGAGGGAATGAGAGGGATAATAAAGAGGACTTTAGTGTGATTTTTAATCTTTCCAATTTGGAAGGATTTAGAGTGAAAGGAAGAGGATGGAGATCCTTTCTCTTCCATCCTTTAATGAAACTCGGAAACACAGTGTTAGGGATGAGCTCGGGACGGTATCGGTACCGAACCGATACCGATCCCGACAATACCGATACCGAAAAGTTCAAAAAACCAATACCGATACTGAACACATACGGTACGGTATCGGTGCGGTACCGGTATTTTACCTTAAAATACCGATACCATACCGATCTCGTACCGATACCGATCCCGAAACTCCTCGGTTCGGTATCAGTTCGATACGGTATCGTGATCAGGACGAGACAAGATCGGTATTCGGCCTTATAAGGTCATCCCTAGTAACACTTGTGAATTCCAAGCAAGTTAATGTAGTGTATTCATGGGTTAAAACAATACTTATGCATTCCAAGAACTTTAGTATATGCATTGGTGTATACACTATGCATTACGTGTAAATTTTGTATCGATTTGTTATTAGTTTTTATTGTTCTCATTTATTATACTTGATGAAATCCCGTGTGAAAATACGGGATGACTCTATCTTTCTTTAAAACAATTATGTGAAAACACAGACCAAATTATGTGAAAACACGAGAATACTATATCATATTTTAAGGTCTGTTTACTAAAGACCAAATCAAGCAGCCAATTGTCTGTTGTAAGTAAAATCTGTTTAGTAAGATCTATTATGGTCTACATGAAACCCCGTGTGAAAACACGTGAATCCTATATGTTTTTTTTTAAAACAATTACTTCACATAATATAAAAAACATAAATAGACCAACTGTTATAGTCTGTTTAGTAAACACTAAATTAAAAAGTCAGTCATCTGTTGCAAGAAAAACCGTATTTGGTAACGCATGTTCAAAGACAGTGCGTCAGTTAAGGAGATTTTTCTAAAATACCTATTATTAAAAACAGTGTTGATTCAAACAGATGTTACCTCAACGGTTTCGTTCAAACAGTTGTTATTAACAATGACATCACATTTACATTTTTAATGTTTGTTTACTAAAGACCAATCATCTGTTGACTTTAACAGTAGACTATTGATATAACTAATCGGTATTATTTTACTCAAATTGATATTTTTCATCCAATAAATATAAATCATTATATAATGATGACATAATATATAAAATCAAAATTTTAATATATTTAGAGCAATAATAATATCAAATACATTTAAATAATTAGTCTGTGGTCTTCAACAGTTCGTTCAATCTTTTGTTCTTCTCTTTAAGAAAGTTTCTGTAGGACCTACATATTTTTTGTATGTCTTCACTGAACTTTTCATTTGACCTTATGTTTTCCAAAAGAAATGAAGAGGTCATCCATCGTTCACTTGATACCTTGGTAGCAATGACCTGATTAATTTTCAGGTTCGTCTTCCAAATGTGATGTTCAAGCAATCGTGTAGCACCTTCAATTACTTCAAGAATCTCCTGCTCTTCGTCCTTTTTAAAACATTCCAAAAGAAGTTTCTGTACCTATGTCATTTATGACCATTTGCTGTTGCTGAAATCAATCTTAATAATATTTTTATAAGATTGGTAAACCTATGCAGATATAGAAGGTAATGTTTAAATGGTGTGCTATAGGAATAGGTGAAAATCGTATTTTATAGTAAAAACAATGCATTAACTATAATGAATCTATTAACTACAATGCATTTTTATTAATGTTGAATACATACTGTATTAATTTGGCTACTTTCCCACTGAAGCAAACTCTTCAAATTCTGTTTTTTTACATTCAAATTTACTGACAAACACAAATACTATTTATCAATATTTGTACAAATATGAACATGTGATGTTTTACGTTTTTTATATTATAATTGTTTAACTTTTGTTTTATCTAAATGTAGACATGAAAAGGTTGTTTTTTTGTTTATATAAGTGAGTAAAGATAATAAATATAAGTATATTATTTGTGTATATGAATTATTAATCTTAGTTTAATTGCAAAATATTGAATTCTTACACTTGAGTATATTTACAATATATGTGACACCCGGCAAACTCAGGTTAGTAACGTTGACTAAACTAGTAAGTCTACCTTAGCGAGTCATGCATATTACGTTCTTAATGGGGTCAGTCGAGTCGGTATGATGATTCTGGGAATCATCGGGAGTCGTTACGATGATCCGCAGGGTCATCGGGGGTCGGTCCATAACCATGGGTACAAGGATTGGTGATTCGTGGAATCGCCGGGTCTAATGCACACACGAGTCTCGAGTCCCGGGAATTGGTGAACGGATGTAAACGTGTTAGTTATCATGCATTATATGTTTGAAATCATTATGTGACTTATCGGTATGTGAATACGTGTTTATATATGTTAAAATAGTGTTTAACGCGCCAAAAACTCGTTCCAGCATCACAGGGGCGATTAGGAACCCCTAATCGCCTATACATGGGGCGAGTAGGAGATATAACAGGCGATTGGGACCTAATCGCCTGATGTATCATGCGATTAGGCCCCCAATCGCGTGACATGGACTGCTAATCGCCTATACAGCAGGGTCCGGGTCAAAACACCTATAAATAGAACCCTTAACTCCCCAAACACCTCTAGAACAACCCTAGCTGATCCCAAGCCACCCACACACCTTGAAACACCTCTGGAACTCATTTTGCTACAAAAATCACCATCTCCAAGCCTACACACCTTTCTTTAACAAAACCCAAGGTGTGTTCTTCATCCCTAACCTTTGTAAAGTTGTTATTTTGGGTTCCCCAAAGGTCCAGGCCTTGTTTTACTAAGTTGTGTCTTTAAAAACCTTTCAAAAGAGTTCTAAACCAAGTCTACACCTTAATGCTTGTTATATGTGAAGTTTACATGCATATGTTGGTCTTCTTGGTGATTATAACATGATTGTTTCCAAGATATGATTGTACTTCTGCTATGTAGAGATTATTAGGAAGGTTGTCTTAGAGTTTTAGCCATTATTGTTGTGTTTTGAAGAAAATGTGTATTTTGACCCATTTGAATGTTCTTGAAGATTTAGGATGATTATGGTATGATTGTTGATGCAATGTTGTTAGAATTCATACTAGGAAGATGTTAGATCAGAGGTTTGATGATTTACAAGTTTGTAGAGATTGAAATCTGATTGTTTCCATTTAAGGAAAGATAAGGTTGGTTGGTGAAACCTAGTACTTTGCCATTTTAGGAAATAATTGCTTAGAACATGTTAGATCAGTGATATGTTGGGGGGTTTTTGCATGGAATGGGTTGGTAAATGATTTAGGTTTGATATTGGGTGTTGTTGCATGTTTCGGATCTGATTTGGAGGGTTAAACGCGCGAAAATCCGTTACACAGCAGCAGCAGGCGATTAGGAATCCTAATCGCCTGATGCTAATGGCGATTATGCAGACATAGGGGCGATTAGGACCCTAATCGCCTGATACCTCATGCGATTGGGCCCCTAATCGCCTGTAGGCTGAAGCCTACTCGCGTGTGACTTTCCTAATCGCATGTACTGCTGCCGCGAACGCGTTTTGACATCCCGGAACACGATTTGACACCTAGGAATATGCTAGGAACCCCGGGATGCACCCAATGACTTAGTAAGACGTATTCGGACCTGATTATGCGTTGATCGGACATTATGCTAGACTAGGTGAACTATTGCGCGTGTTAAGTGTTTAATTGCATATGTTGCATGACGTCTTGTATTTATCAAACATGTGGGATGTCGGGTCACCAATGCGATGTTGGGTCTTGTCTGGCACGGTCAGTTTAACAGTTAAGGATGTTTTCAAACGTTTATGGTCACGGTCTGGACATTCGGGGACTAGTTAACCCACGGGTTATTAGTCCGGATACTTATACACATTTTATGATAGGTCGCCGCTAATTGGGGCTATCATAGCATAATTACTTAACCGTTTTCAAGTAACGCAATCCAAGGTGAGTGTCACAGCCCCACTTTTACCGTTTTACCTTCGGGAGAGAAACATGCTACTTATTTGATTACTCATCATAGATCATGTTATACTATGGTTATTTCACGTACTATGCGGCTTTTACAGAAAGTCCCAGGGGGAACCATGAATGTGCGGGGATGCACAACGGGGGAAATGTGGATAGATCTATTGGGCCTTACAAACCCCACCCGACGGCTGGGAGCCGGGCGGGTGCATATTGTCTCTAACACTTTGGGGGTTACCGAGGCATCGGTAATCCCGTCCGTCTGGGCTGGCTTCAACACTTATACCTGTTTAGTAATGGATTCCCAACCGCAGTAGTAGCAATACTTAACGTCTAGCTAACGTTCTCATAACATAGTAGTAACGGAAATGATCTTACTGAACTTATAACAACACTTTATAAAAGAAAACCTGTGAACTCACCAGCATTATATGTTGACATTTTTGGCATGTTTTCTTAGGTCGCTAAGGTAGCAGTCAATGGGCTAGGCGCACGGAGTCATGCACAGCGTCTAATATTTTGAAGCATATTAAACAATGTTTTGTAAACAATGATATGTCTTTTGGTTGTAAACAAGAATGCTTCCGCTGCTGGTTTACAGCTCAAAGCATGATATTTTGGTTTTAAATATAATTATGAATGCATGTTTGTTGTATGTTTATTGTGATCGTTGACTGAGATCCTGGTGTGTCACGCGCCTCGCGGTAAAACCCCGCACGTGGAATTTGAGGGTGTGACAGATTGGTATCAGAGCCAACGGTTATAGTGAACTAGGACTGCATGTAGAGTCTAGTCTATAACTTAGTCGCACACACTAGACGGTCACAATTAGTCGAGTCTTAGCAAGTGGGTAACAATATGACTTGTCGGGGGTGTCGGTGTCATCATCTACTACGCTACATCATCTATTTACTCTTTATCATCCTATTCCTTGACTCATCCTCACTATGATCCGATGGCGAACGATATACTATTGAACTTTCTTGACGGCAGTGTACATTGGGGTAGCTTCGGCGTACTCTTGAGATCTGTCCAGGGATTTGGACATCTCCCTTCTATGCCCTAATGAACACGCTCGTTCTTATGCATACTATCTTGTACTTATACTTATGATAATACCATGATTGGGCGCTAGTGTACGGTGACCTGAACTTCAAACTTAAGGCATGCCTGGAGGACCATGTAGAGCAGTTTATCATGTCGGGTGCACACGAGATCATAAACTGTGATGCATGGGATCCCTGGCGGACTTTGGGCTTGAACGGATGGACCCGAGCTGGGCTCGGTCTAGTTTCTTGAAATTCCTAATGGGTTATACCACGGGCAAGCCTAAATCTTTTGTTTCATGTTGTGACAGAAGATGTCGGGAGCTCGTGGAGGTCGCAGAGGCGGCCGTGCTGGCGGCGGTGGCCGCGGGAACATTAATATGACCCAAGCTGAGTTGGATAACCTGATGCAGCAGCACGTGAATATTGCTCTGGCTGCATTCCAAGCCGCTCATAATGCTATGGGTGGTACGTCGATTCTCACCTATTCTATCTTGTTCTGGGGTACTTTACCTTTTCATGATTCTCACCTGCGTGTCTGTTCCAGGTGGTGCTGTCAATCCTCCTCCACCCCAGTGTTCCTACAAAAAGTTTATGGATTGCAAGCCCCACAACTTTAGTGGCACTGAAGGGGCAGTGGGACTGCTCCGCTGGTTGGAGAAAATTGAGTCGGTTTTCTCGATGTGCAGCTGCCCGGAAGGCGACCGGGTGAAATATGCTTCTGCGACCCTGGAGGGTCAAGCTTTGACTTGGTGGAACTCCACCACCCAGACTATGGGTATTGGGGAAGCCCACGCTATGCCCTGGGCGGAGTTCATTCAGTTGCTGAAAAATGAGTACTGCCCGAGGGATGAAATCCGGAAGCTTGAGCATGAAGTCTGGAATCATAAGATGGTGGGGTCCGAGATTGAAGCTTACACTGCTAGGCACAATGAGTTGGCGGTGTTGTGCCCTGATCTGCACGCACCCGAATACCGAAGGATTGAACATTATGTCGCTGGGTTGGTACCGGAGATTGCAGGGTTGGTTGCTGCGGGTAATCTCACTGTTTATTCTGAAGTGGTTCGGTCGGCTCACAGGCTGACCAACATGAAGGTGGCTGAAGGGGTCTTGCCTCCTCGAGGCGCTACTGTGAAGGCTCCTGATAGTAACAAGAGGAAGTGGGAAGCTGTGGGGAAAGGCTCGAGCTCGGCTCAGCCTCAGCAGGTGAGGAAGACTGATACTGGGGGATCGTCGTCTGAACGACAACCGGGGGTTTATGCTGGGAAGTTGCCGAAGTGTGATCGATGCAACTATCATCATACCGGTCCTTGCGATGATAAGGACCGTTGCCGTCGGTGCCATAAGATTGGGCACCAAGCCAAGGATTGTAGGTCCAACCCTTTGGGGAACCGAAGCCCGTCGGTCACACCAGCCCCAGCCCCTCAAGTCGCTGCTCCCCAGGGAAATCAGGGGAAACAAGGGTGCTATAACTGTGGTGAGCTTGGTCACTACAAGCGTAACTGCCCCAAGTTGAAACAGGGTGAAGCCGGGAAGAATGGGTCGGGTAATGGAAACAATGGGGGCGGAGGCAGTAATGCTCGCGCCTTCGTGATTGGTTCGAGCGGTGCTCGACAGGATCCTGACACTGTTACTGGTACGTTTCTTCTCGATAATCGCTATGCTACGGTTTTATTCGATTCCGGTGCCGATAAGAGTTTTATATCTCTTGGGTTTAGTCAATTGCTTGATAGGGTACCTACACCTTTAGAGGCTAAGTACTTGATAGAATTGGCTGATGGTAAGAAAGTCGAGGCGACGCACGTCCTTAGGGAGTGTCACCTTGAGTTGTCGGGTTATTCCTTCCCTATTGATCTTATGCCGGTGTCCCTGGGTAGTTTCGATGTTGTCGTGGGTATGGATTGGTTGTCTCTGTATCATGCTGAGATCGTTTGTTTTGATAAAGTCATTCGACTTCCTCTCCCTGATGGAGAAATCCTGTTGGTGCACGGTGAGAAGAGTGGGGTCCCATTGAGTATCATTTCGTGTATGAAAGCCTATAAGTATCTTCGGAAGGGGTATTCTGCCATTCTGGCACTTGTTTCGGTTTCGTCGGAAGAAGAGAAGAAGATTGAAGATATTCCTGTTGTCCGTGACTTTCCCGATGTATTTCCTGAAGACTTACCTGGTCTTCCGCCTTATCGTCAGGTCAAATTCGGTATTGAACTTGCTCCAGGTGCGGCCCCTATTGCCCGTGCCCCTTATCGTCTTGCGCCTCCCGAGATGCAGGAGTTGTCGAACCAGTTGCAGGAGCTGTTAGAGAAGGGTTTCATTCGACCTATTTCGTCCCCGTGGGGAGCCCCTATTTTGTTTGTCAAGAAGAAGGACGGAAGCCTACGGATGTGTATCGACTACCGGGAATTGAATAAGGTTACCATCAAGAATCGTTATCCTCTTCCTCGCATCGATGACTTATTTGACCAGCTTCAGGGTTCTAGTTTCTATTCGAAGATTGATTTGAGGTCGGGGTACCATCAGTTGAGGGTTCAAGAAGCTGACATTCCGAAGACCGCCTTTCGAACTCACTATGGCCATTTTGAATTCCTGGTCATGCCTTTTGGTCTCACCAATGCACCTGCCATCTTTATGGATTTGATGAACCGTGTTTGTAAGCCTTATCTTGATAAGTTCGTGATTGTCTTCATCGATGATATTCTAGTCTATTCTAAGAACGAGGTGGACCACCAGGAACACTTGCGTCTTGTTTTGGAACTCCTGAGGCGGGAACAGTTGTACGCCAAGTTTTCTAAGTGTAGCTTCTGGTTGCGTGAAGTCCAATTCCTTGGTCATGTTGTTAATGAGAAAGGAATTCACGTTGACCCAGCTAAGATTGAAGCCATTAAAGACTGGGAAGCACCAAAGACGCCATCTGAGGTGCGGCAATTCCTAGGCCTTGCAGGTTATTATCGTCGTTTTATCAAGGGATTTTCGAAGATCGCTCAACCCCTCACCTCGCTTACCCAGAAGGACAGGAAGTTCGACTGGGGTGATTCGCAGGAGTCGGCCTTCCAGATGTTAAAGGCTAAACTCTGTTCTGCTCCTATCTTGTCCCTGCCTGAGGGCACGGACGATTTTGTGGTTTATTGTGACGCTTCTATCCGGGGTCTCGGTTGTGTACTGATGCAGCGCGAGAAGGTCATCGCCTATGCTTCTCGTCAGCTCAAAGTTCATGAGAAAAATTACCCCACCCATGATCTGGAATTGGGTGCGGTGGTCTTTGCTTTGAAGATTTGGAGGCATTACTTGTACGGTACCAAATGCACTATTTACACCGATCACAAGAGCCTCCAGCATATCTTTGATCAGAAGGTGCTGAATATAAGACAGCGTCGCTGGATCGAGCTTCTTAATGATTACGAGTGCGCTATTAAATACCATCCTGTCAAGGCGAATGTGGTCGCAGACGCCTTGAGCAGGAAAGAAACGGCTAAACCTCGTCGTGTTCGAGCTCTTCAGCTCACTATCCATTCCGGCTTACCTGATCGAATCCGTTCGGCGCAGCAAGAAGCTTTGAAGGAGGAAAACCTTAAAGCTGAAACCATGCATGGTGCTGATAGCCACCTTGAACTCAGGGCCGATGGCCTACACTATTTCGCTGAACGTATTTGGGTTCCTTTATTCGGGGGCTTGCGGGAGCTTGTTCTTGATGAAGCTCACAAGTCCCGGTACTCTATTCACCCTGGCTCCGATAAGATGTATCAAGACCTGAAGATACTTTATTGGTGGCCGAACATGAAGGCGGATGTGGCTTCGTACGTGAGCAAGTGCTTGACCTGTGCAAAGTTCAAGGTCGAGTATCAAAAGCCATCCGGCCTCCTGCAACAGCCTGAAATTCCCGAGTGGAAGTGGAAGTGGGAGCGGATTACGATGGACTTTGTGACCAAACTCCCGAAATCGCCCAGTGGTTGTAACATGATCTGGGTAATTGTCGATAGGTTGACAAAGTCTGTGCACTTCCTCGCCATCAAGGATACCGATGGCCTCGAGCGTCTGGCACGGTTATATCTCAAGGAAGTGGTCTCTCGGCACGGGGTGCCTGTCTCTATTATTTCTGATCGTGATCCTCGGTTCGCCTCTAACTTCTGGAAATCATTGCATAAGGCTCTGGGTACTCAGTTAGACATGAGCACAGCGTATCATCCGCAAACTGACGGCCAAAGTGAGCGGACAATCCAAACGCTAGAAGACATGCTTCGGGCATGTGTGATCGATTTTGGCAAGGGGTGGGAGAGTCATCTACCGTTGGTGGAATTCTCCTACAACAACAGTTACCATTCTAGCATCAAGGCAGCTCCGTTCGAGGCTCTTTACGGGCGGAAATGCCGGTCTCCTCTTTGTTGGGCCGAGGTGGGTGAGAGTCAACTCACCAGCCCGGAACTTGTGTACGAGACTTCTGAGAAGATCGTACAAATCCGTAACCGCTTGGCAGCAGCTCGGGATCGTCAAAAGAGCTATGCCGATCGTCGCCGCAAGCCTTTGGAGTTTGAGGTTGGCGACAGGGTTTTGTTGAAGGTATCTCCGTGGAAGGGCGTTATACGTTTTGGGAAGCGGGGCAAATTGAATCCTCGGTATGTAGGACCGTTCGCAATTCTGGAACGGATTGGACCGGTAGCATACAGGCTTGATCTGCCAGCTGAACTCAGTAATGTTCATAATGTCTTCCATGTCTCTAATTTGAAGAAGTGTTTAGCGGATGAATCTTTGGTTGTTCCTCTCGAAGAGATTAAGGTGGATGATCGCCTACGTATCGTGGAGGAACCGGTTGAAATTCTTGACTATAAAATCCGTAGCCTTCGCCGGAGTAAAATCCGCATTGTTAAAATCCGTTGGAACTCAGATCGTGGACCGGAGTTCACGTGGGAACGGGAGGATCAAATGAAGGCTAAGTATCCCCATTTATTTCCTAAACGCGCGTTCGAATCAAGATGTGTCTCTGCTGAAGCTGAATGAATCTCGGGTCGAGATTCCTTTCAACAGGGGGATGATGTGGCAACCGGAAAATTTTTCTTCTCTTTCGTCTCTTCCTTTTGGGCCTTGGGCAATTTTCGGGACGAAAATTCTTTCAACAGGGGGATGATGTGACACCCGGCAAACTCAGGTTAGTAACGTTGACTAAACTAGTAAGTCTACCTTAGCGAATCATGCATATTACGTTCTTAACGGGGTCAGTCGAGTCGGTATGATGATTCTGGGAATCATCGGGAGTCGTTACGATGATCCGCAGGGTCATCGGGGGTCGGTCCATAACCATGGGTACAAGGATTGGTGATTCGTGGAATCGAAGGGTCTAATGCACACACGAGTCTCGAGTCCTGGGAATTGGTGAACGGATATAAACGTGTTAGTTATCATGCATTATATGTTTGAAATCATTATGTGACTTATCGGTATGTGAATACGTGTTTATATATGTTAAAATAGTGTTTAACGCGCCAAAAACTCGTTCCAGCATCACAGGGGCGATTAGGAACCCCTAATCGCCTATACATGGGGCGAGTAGGAGATATAACAGGCGATTGGGACCTAATCGCCTGATGTATCATGCGATTAGGCCCCCAATCGCGTGACATGGACTGCTAATCGCCTATACAGCAGGGTCCGGGTCAAAACACCTATAAATAGAACCCTTAACTCCCCAAACACCTCTAGAACAACCCTAGCTGATCCCAAGCCACCCACACACCTTGAAACACCTCTGGAACTCATTTTGCTACAAAAATCACCATCTCCAAGCCTACACACCTTTCTTTAACAAAACCCAAGGTGTGTTCTTCATCCCTAACCTTTGTAAAGTTGTTATTTTGGGTTCCCCAAAGGTCCAGGCCTTGTTTTACTAAGTTGTGTCTTTAAAAACCTTTCAAAAGAGTTCTAAACCAAGTCTACACCTTAATGCTTGTTATATGTGAAGTTTACATGCATATGTTGGTCTTCTTGGTGATTATAACATGATTGTTTCCAAGATATGATTGTACTTCTGCTATGTAGAGATTATTAGGAAGGTTGTCTTAGAGTTTTAGCCATTATTGTTGTGTTTTGAAGAAAATGTGTATTTTGACCCATTTGAATGTTCTTGAAGATTTAGGATGATTATGGTATGATTGTTGATGCAATGTTGTTAGAATTCATACTAGGAAGATGTTAGATCAGAGGTTTGATGATTTACAAGTTTGTAGAGATTGAAATCTGATTGTTTCCATTTAAGGAAAGATAAGGTTGGTTGGTGAAACCTAGTACTTTGCCATTTTAGGAAATAATTGCTTAGAACATGTTAGATCAGTGATATGTTGGGGGGTTTTTGCATGGAATGGGTTGGTAAATGATTTAGGTTTGATATTGGGTGTTGTTGCATGTTTCGGATCTGATTTGGAGGGTTAAACGCGCGAAAATCCGTTACACAGCAGCAGCAGGCGATTAGGAATCCTAATCGCCTGATGCTAATGGCGATTATGCAGACATAGGGGCGATTAGGACCCTAATCGCCTGATACCTCATGCGATTGGGCCCCTAATCGCCTGTAGGCTGAAGCCTACTCGCGTGTGACTTTCCTAATCGCATGTACTGCTGCCGCGAACGCGTTTTGACATCCCGGAACACGATTTGACACCTAGGAATATGCTAGGAACCCCGGGATGCACCCAATGACTTAGTAAGACGTATTCGGACCTGATTATGCGTTGATCGGACATTATGCTAGACTAGGTGAACTATTGCGCGTGTTAAGTGTTTAATTGCATATGTTGCATGACGTCTTGTATTTACCAAACATGTGGGATGTCGGGTCACCAATGCGATGTTGGGTCTTGTCTGGCACGGTCAGTTTAACAGTTAAAGATGTTTTCAAACGTTTATGGTCACGGTCTGGACATTCGGGGACTAGTTAACCCACGGGTTATTAGTCCGGATACTTATACACATTTTATGATAGGTCGCCGCTAATTGGGGCTATCATAGCATAATTACTTAACCGTTTTCAAGTAACGCAATCCAAGGTGAGTGTCACAGCCCCACTTTTACCGTTTTACCTTCGGGGGAGAAACATGCTACTTATTTGATTACTCATCATAGATCATGTTATACTATGGTTATTTCACGTACTATGCGGCTTTTACAGAAAGTCCCTGGGGGGAACCATGAATGTGCGGGGATGCACAACGGGGGAAATGTGGATAGATCTATTGGGCCTTACAAACCCCACCCGACGGCTGGGAGCCGGGCGGGTGCATATTGTCTCTAACACTTTGGGGGTTACCGAGGCATCGGTAATCCCGTCCGTCTGGGCTGGCTTCAACACTTATACCGGTTTAGTAATGGATTCCCAACCGCAGTAGTAGCAATACTTAACGTCTAGCTAACGTTCTCATAACATAGTAGTAACGGAAATGATCTTACCGAACTTATAACAACACTTTATAAAAGAAAACCTGTGAACTCACCAGCATTATATGTTGACATTTTTGGCATGTTTTCTCAGGTCGCTAAGGTAGCAGTCAATGGGCTAGGCGCACGGAGTCATGCACAGCGTCTAATATTTTGAAGCATATTAAACAATGTTTTGTAAACAATGATATGTCTTTTGGTTGTAAACAAGAATGCTTCCGCTGCTGGTTTACAGCTCAAAGCATGATATTTTGGTTTTAAATATAATTATGAATGCATGTTTTGTTGTATGTTTATTGTGATCGTTGACTGAGATCCTGGTTTGTCACGCGCCTCACGGTAAAACCCTGCACGTGGAATTTGAGGGTGTGACAATATATGAATCAAAAAAAGATGTATTAGTACATCATTTGGTAAAATGACTCTGTGATTAGCAATGGTTATCTAAAAACCGTTCCCTAATAACCGTCCATCAAAATTTATTAACCGTCTGGTAATTTGTATTTAAATTAGTTTTGAATTTAAATTATGTTGTTATGATTTTAAATTATTACTCTTACGTCTAACTGTAAAATACAATAAGCTCAAAATCATAATCATTAACTTTGGAATTCGAGCCTCTGAGGCATGTTACAACCACGAAGAGGAAAATCAACAGGTGCATGAAAAGCTCTGTTGGGATAACAGATATTAAAAACAAACACTTAATCTTAATCTTCAACAGAAGTTTCATTACTCTGTTTACCAAAATCTGTTGACTTGTCAACAAATTTGTCAAACAGCTGTTATACGATTCAACCTTATTATTACAATTCCATAATTTGAATAAAATAATTAACTTAGCAAAACTACATACAAAATGGAAGACTTATAAAAAAACAAATCCAAATATCTCTAAAAAAACTACTTTAACGCCAACAAAATTACAAAATCCGAGTTTACAAACTACATAAAAATACAAGCAAACATAAAAAAAAGTACTCTAACAACCAAACCCTAGAGAATGATCTTTCTTGCCATTGTCATCGGAACAAAAACACAAACACAATCAAAAGCAGTACGACAATAGTTTGTATATAAACATCATCAAGTTCGAAAACCCTAAAGATTCAAAATAGGGTCTGCATATAGTAATAATGGATTGATATTTTCCTTTGATTGTAAGAATCGTCGAAAAACATCAAATCCAACTTCATTACCAACGGATTGTTCGTAATCGATTTTCCTTTGATTGTGAGAATCTTTGAGAAGATTTCTGGAAAGACATTTGAACATAATATCATTATGCATGTGGGATGGAGAGTTGTAAAGTGAATATAGTTGAAGGAAAATAAAATTGGAAAATGAATATTGGGAATCCCCCCTTTTATAGGGTGAATAAACTATCTATAAAGTTGGTTTTCAACTTTATAAGTTGCATTTCAAGTAAATATAAAGTTGGAACTTACTTTTGGAGCTTTTTATAGAGTGAAAGACAATTGCAACACAACAATGATAAAATAATATTGTTAATAAACTAAGTTCAAAATCGTAATCATTACTTTTGGGGCTTTTTATAACATCTGTTGACTTGTCAACGGATGTTGTCACATAAAAGTCTCTCAGTATTTACCAACGGATTGTGTAATCTGTAGAAGGAAGTAAAATCGTCAAAAGTCTCAGTGTAACAACATTTTTATTACACAATTAAATTTGTTATTAAAGTATCACTATATAGTTAAATTACAGAAACGTTTTCAACTTCATAATTAAAATCTTGATATGTGTAATAAATGATGAAGCAAAACCGTTAAAGCATTGGTAACTATTACTTATATTTTTACATATAATAAACTTTATTTAACTTAATTAGTTACTGTTTTTTTCAAACCACATATTCAAACAAAAGATAGATATATAATAAACATCAAGTTTAACATTAATATTTTTCAATCACAAACCATAAACATTATAAGCATAATAACTACATTATAATAATATTCATATTTGAAAATGCAAGCATATAAAAATATTTAAATTTCATCATCTTCATCTGAACTCTAATAAGAGATTGACTCTTCCAAAACTTGTTCCACCTTCCCCTTCAAATACATTATCCTTGCCCTGATCATTTGTTCCAGATTAAGATAAAATGTATTTCGATTTATGTTACTCATTCTTTTTTGGTCCAGTTCTTCAAGAAACTCCAAATCATCGGAATACTCTATTTTATCTCGGAGCAATAATTTTTCAAAACCATTTTCATAGTTAACTATTGCTATATCAAAGTAATGAGAGTAAAACCAACTTACAACATGAAGTGACTTAAACAATTTTTCATCAACGACAGTTTGCCCCCAAATTTCCATTTAGAACATTTCATCTGAATACCGAAATTCATTGTTCTTGCAAACTTCATACGTCAGTGTCTGCAAACGTAAATCCATCTAGACTATTGTTTGAGTTGATAACTAGTAGTGATTACATACATTATTTAAATACAAAATATATAAAAAATAAGCTGTAAATTTAAAAACGGAGTTTTAAAGTCATTATTATTATTTGGCAGTGGCGACAGCTAAATGTCTATGAGACCCACTAAAATGAAGAATATAAATTATTTTATTTACAAAATCGACACTTATTTATTATGTATAATACTTATTTTTAATATTAAAGAACTAAAAAATGTTACCCTTAATTTACATTTTGATATTTTTTGTTTTAACCAAATATTAAAAATTATTTAATTTTACATAAATTACTCAATAAATAGTTTGGGCTTTTTTATTTTTCCTATAGTTATTGCTTTTATTTATCACACTTCTTATTGGTATTCCATTGTTGATTGAAAAAAAATTGTTGATTGAAAATATATTTTATAATAACAAAACGTATAAAAGAATATTATTTTACCTATAAATATTGCTTTTAACTAAATTCAAAATCGTAATTATTAACTTTAGCATTCGATCCTCTGTTGAGATAAAATAATAATAACTTTGACCCATCCTATGGCATTGATAGATATCTTCATCTTGTTGTATACTCTGTTTTATAACGACTGTTGACAAGTTGACTTGTCAACAGATGTTTTCACACAAAGTCTATCATTGTTTAAAGTATGTTCATTTTATTATATATACTGTTTACCACATCTGTTTACTTGTCAACAAATTTGTCAAACATGTGTTATATCATTCAAACTTATTATTGCAAACATAATTTCAATAAAACATTCGAGTTAAAAACTAATTAGAGAATAAAAATCTTTTAAAACAACAAATCTAAATATCTAGAAAAAAACTGCATTAATATCAAGTAACAAATTAACAATATTCAAATTAACAAACTATATACAAAATACAGTTGTTCACATAAAAGAAGTCTTTTAACAAAACAAACCCTAGAGAATGATCTTCCTTGCCATTATAATTAGAACAGAAACACAAAACAAACGAAGTAAGGAATTCAACTTCTAACGCACTTGCATTAAATATAATCACAATAAAGGTTGACAATCCTTCGTTGACATTCCTTATATAGATCGAAACATATGGTTTCGCTATATATCAATCTTGTCTATAATCAAGATCTGGACGTACCAACCCTGGAATTAGTTTTTCGTTGGTTGTAAAAATCTATCGAGAACATCAATTCCAATGTCTTTACCAACGAATTGTTGGTAACCGATTTTTCTTTGACTGTAAGAATCTTTGAGAAGACTGGTTGAAGGGAATTTGAACGAAATATCATTATGCATGTGGGATGGAAAGTTGGAAACTAACAATGGTTCAAGGGATATAAAGTTGAAAAAAGACTGTTGGGATTTCCTCATCTTATATAGAGTGAAAAACCGACTGTTAAGATTTCCTCATCTTATATAGAGTGAAACAAAATTGGAACACAAAAATAATATTTTTTATAATTGGAAATTTTTGTTACCATTATCTTAATCATTAAGTTAAAACTTTGTTTTACAACGTCTGTTGACTTGTCAACAGATATTCTCACACAAAGTCGATCAGTTTTTAAAGTATCCCCATTATAATTTATATCCTGTTTACAACATCTGTTGACTTGTCAACATCTGTTCTCAAACAACTGTCATCTATTAACAATTTCCAATTTATCTTAAACATAAACCCTAAACCCTAACCCTAGAATTTTTCAATCACCCGAATCAGATATAGTTAGCCTTCAAAACCATATGGCTTTCGTTCCCTACCCAAAACCAAACGTAATGGCACAAGGATACATGACATACATTTACGATTGATGGTCGAAAAGAATGAGAACTGGTCGAAGGTCTTAGAGCCGATTTAAGAGCTTCTAGCCACGATTTGACATGTTTAAAAGTGGGTTTAGATTGAGAAAATACTGGGGGAACGATTTGCAATTATCAATTTATAATAACTAACCTGCAAACATGGCGTTTGATATTTATAATATCCGGTTAAAACCATGATCAATACGTATAATAAGTAATGTAACTGATTGCAATTGATGGAGAAAGGTTTATTCGATAATAAAAACATTTAAAGGCTCAATAAAATCGTTTATCAACCTTCGCCGGAATTGATTGCCGGTGTTTGTGTTTGGCCGGAATCGAGTGCAGGGAGAGGGAAAATGGGAGGGCTGTTTGAATCTTTGTGGTATTGGCACTTCTAGTCCCTTGTAGTTAACTAGGTTAGTTTAAATTTATGATTTGGTTTATTTTTTTTATATAAAACTTAACCAAAGTTAAATTAATTTAACCAAAAAGTTTTTAAACCTTAAAAACTTTATCTTTTACAACTTTTATAAACTTTACATAATATACTTTATGTTTTATCACATTCCATCTCAAAACTTTGACGTTTTTCCCGAAATCTTTCGACAAGTTTATTATACGTTTGAGTTTATAAAAAATTTACAATAAAATCTAAAATGATATGATTCGCTTAAATGCCAAAACACGACATGTTTAAGTTGTGATTCAATACATGTTTACGATCAACACAACTTCAAGCTTTTTATTAAAATTTGAAATGATCAAAGTACGAGGATTAAAAATGTAAATACAATAAAGTTTAGGAAATTTGCAAATGTTACAGTCTCTCCTACTTTAGGAAATTCCGTCTCAATTTTTTTTATAGAAAAAGTATTAAATTTGGTTTGAATGAACAGTTAAAATATTGCTAAAAATTCATGATTATTAGGAAAACGTAAAGCTTGAGATAATTATTTGGCAAACGTTTTAAATTTTTTATTAGCCTTACACAAATACGCCAGAAAATGATTTAAAATGAAAATATTTTTACGTATTAAGAGGTTAAGTGTAGGAAGAACAAAAGTCTTGGAATACAAAAATATCATGCGTTCTACAAAAGGTTGTTTTTTTTAAAGTCTACTAGGACGATCAATGTGCAAGAGACACTAAGAGTTTCACAGGATCTTAGTAGCACTAAATCCTATTGCTAATTGTTAATAAGAGCGCGATACATAAGTTTGAATCATGGAGAGAATGACTGCGATTGGGTCACTGACTAAGATTACTCGAGATTAGACAGAATGGTAAGAACTTCGCAGAGACTATCACCATACTCAAGGAATGGAGGTTGAAGTCAAGCACAATGTTTAAGTTTACGTTTGAAACGAAAATATAGACTAAGGACTTACTAGGGTTTGTTCTTGATTTAATTCTCAATCTCATTCCCGATGCACCATCAGCGCTTATATATAGGGTGTACCGCAACTAACCTACCACACCTTTGATACTTCAAAAATGTATTGAGAATCTCTTCCAAATCCCTAATAGAATTTCACACCACCTCAATGTACCTGTAAATTCGTGATTACGTTCCGGACCGCAATCACCAATTTACCTTACATTGGGGTGTTATGTCCTTCTAAGACACTAACTCGACACATTAAAACGACTGAAAGTCTGAAGACTATGCAAAATGAGGGGTGTCATGTTTTATGCATAGCTAGGGTATGATGAGGTCCTTCCCTTCGCCAGGTTCACCTCCTAAGCTAACCCATTCACTGTGTTAGACTACAGGACACTAGACACTAGACACACACTATGACAGCGTAGCATATGCTTAATTTCCCTCAAGTCGAAAACACATTCCAATCTGAGAACTAGTTTTCCTCGTAAGCTTCCATGTTACAAGAATACTTTACACATCAACACAAGCACGAACACTAACTTGGTTCATTATGATTTCATGTTAAAAGAATACTTAACACTTCAACTCTAATATGAACACTAGTTTAGTTCGTCGATTCTCTATGTCATTTGGTGTATCAAGTGTCCACGGTCCAAATGTTTGCGCAAAGAGAAACTTACACATGTTTAGTTCAGGGATATGAATAACCTATTTTTCTAACAAAATATGAATCCAAGAATATGCATGTATTATGATTGCTCATAAGTAAATCAAATAATGAATGTTCACATATCACGTATTTTGAAAATAAGGTATCAACAAGGTATATGTAATCGCGTAGCACAATATTGTATCAAACCTATTATAACATTCATTTTTATACGTATGAAGATTGTAACACAAATAGACATATACGTTGTTTATGTGTAATCAAATTTCACGTAAGTTCTAGCTATGACATGAAAACTAAAGCATACAGAATCCGTGCAAAAATAACAACCAACTTGCAATCTAGGTCAACACTTATGTAATATCCCGATGAAACGATAACATGTTAAGAATTTACATCTATGAACATAAAGTACAAATTGATCTTTTCTAATGATTTCGAGTTTAAGAAAATATGGGAGTGTGGAAAGTGTTATGATCAAAGATCGAATTTAAACTGAAGTTCCAATTTCCAAGTCTCCATGAAAATGTCTAAATTACAAAATAAGTCAAATTTGTAGATTTTAAATAAAATTCATTGATTTCAAATATCATAAATGACCATGTTAATTATTTTGAATTCGAATTTCAGATTTTGAGGAGCATTAGAAAAATTTCATATTACAAGAGACTCATACATTACATGTCACGGGGATTCAACTTCCATCAGTTACAAAAAAAACACATAATTAACACATAATATTGGAAATTTGGAATTATAGTTGAAAGTCAAACAAAGAATTAAAATCCATACATAAGAAAAACATTATGAAAAACCATAACGAATGCATTTAATGATATCATTTCGCATTGATGTCAAAGTGATCAAGTTGCTCCTTGATTTGGTCATCTGGGCTCATGTCTTCTGGGTCGACTGCACCTTTGTCCTTTAAGTTACAGTCCTTTCCTTGATTAGAAAGGTCAAGTGTTTGGGTTAGGAGAGGACATCGATGATGCATGTGACTAGGATCTTCACAGTTGTAACATGCCTGCGATTTAGTAACTGATTGAAGGTTTTGATCATTTTGTTTTCCTCGAAGTTTAACCCGACAAGTAGCTGCAAAGTGTCCAAACATTCCATAGGTTATACATTGAGGACAAAGAGATCCAACAGAGTGATGATACTGACACGTACTACATCGAGGATGTTTCCCCATGTAGGTCATATTGAAGGATGCTTGAGTCATAAAAGTTGGGGGGTTATGTTTTCTACGTTTACGCTTCTTGCTATTGTTAGAAGATGACATCGCCTCTTGGCCTCCTGGCCTGGAAGCCACCTTCCTTTTCTTAGACTTAACGTTGGAGTCTAAATTTGGATACACGACCTTATGAACTTGAGTCACCAAACTAGGTAGTACCACAATCAGTTGTTGTATGATAAGATTTGCCGGTTGTTGTTCGATCCTATTCATCTAATTGGTTAGTGTTGGTGTTGTGACTGTTTGTTTCCTCCTATTCATCATGATGAGAAGACATTTCCTGAATATGAGCAACATGGAAAAAGATGACAAAGGTTATGAGATACTTGTATGATGCTTACGAAAATCAAACTCAAAGGGAATTATAAGTTTTTAATCCATATTTGGAGTATGTATAATAGTGTAGTGTAACTTAGAAAATAGATTCGAAGCTCATGAAAGTTGGAACATATAGTCAAATAATTATGCAAGAAAATGAAATCGTAACATGGAACTCATATAATGTATAATATAGTTTATCATAGAAATGAGAGATCAATGATGATACATAAAACATTTGAATGTTCTTGTCTAGTCATAAGACCCAAAAAAACGTTGACTGTTCAAAGAATCGAACTCGGTTGGAGATTAATGAAGACATGTTTAAGTCTATAAGTGGACACTCACTCCAGGAATCCCCAAGTAAGAATAACAGGTCCGTCGGTTGATTCGGATTTATACGCTATGCTTGCCTATGCCAGAAAACCCGGTGTACATGCATCCACCCTTTCAAATTGCACGTGTTCTCTCACGTAGAATTCAACACTTTAAAAGAATGAAAATTCAATGAAAAACGAAAGTAGGCAATTAAGCCATAAATATCCACCATGCTACAAAGTGTAGACCTTTTCCCCGAGTGAAGCCATCCGCAAAGCCCATGACGAAGAAAGAAAGAAATGTAGGGGAAAGAATGAGAGATGACAAAGGAGAAAAGTTAATGGAACAGTTAAACAAATAAACACAAGTAAGGTCAACTATAAGTTCTTTGTTGTAGTCTAGGTCATTTTACTAATACCCTAATTCCCTGATCGATGTCGTTGGGTCGGTCAAAAGAAAAGATTAAGTAGTATGTGGAAAGTAAGGTCGTCTCCACGGGGAATTGGTGGAAAGTTGTAATTTTTATCTAAATTAACTATAGCCTAATGATTTGTTTTGATTGATTGAGAAAACTAAGCACTTTGATTTTAAGTTGTAAACAATAATTAAAAGAAAGTAACCCCCTCCGGATCTCTAGTTTGACGATTCACCCAACTTGTTTCAATTAGTAAGAATACCACATAGACATGGCCTTGTTAACTGGTTTTAATTCAAGTGGTAACTAGACACAAGTTTTTAATAATAACCTATACAATCCAATTACCAAACCATATGTGCCAAATACCCTCCCAATAATCAAACTGCTCACGATGCAAGGAAACCGAATGCGAATGATCAAAAGATAAGCAATTGAAACACATATAATTTGTTTAAATGAATCAAACCACAAGTATTCTTCAAAACATAAAGAACAATCCAAAGATACTAAAAGGAATCAAGTTGAGTTTCACATACAAACCATCCACCCGGAGGTGGTCACAAAGGAATTAGCCTCTCATCTCCATTGCAAGATCTTCACTTGATGTGTTGTTGGAGATTGAATGCATGATTTGATGATTAAGATGATGATTAGGAATGATTAATTAAGGGAAAAACACCTTGGGAATGATTAAAAATGGCTAGGGTTAAGTGTCTCCCCGTTTTGCAACATAATTATCTATTTATGGGGTTTAAACCATTAAATTCGCAACTCATGCTGACAGGGGCGCAAGGTCAGATTTGCACCAGCGCAAGGTGCGCTGGTACCCTCCTCAGCTTGCGCTGGAGAGCACCAAATTTCCCAAACTTTCTGTGATGCGTCGGGATCAGAGCACCTGCGCTCAAAGGCATTTTACCTTGCGCTCCAACTCGAAATTCCTTCTTTTCTTCACACTTTCACTTGGGATTGCATCCATAAACTTCCAACCTCTTGTCTAGCTTCCAAAACCTTCATATTAAGCTCCAATTAACTTCATTAAGCCTCAAGTACCTGCAAATCCCAATCATTCTCAAAGTAACTATGTTTTATGATATAAACCACTTAAAAACACCTAGTTACACATACTAAAACATGGTTAAACATCCACCCATCACATTCCCACACTTACCTTTGATTGTCCCCAATCAAACCATCTCAAAACACGACTCACCAACTTAACAAATCACCTCCAATTCCTTCACCTATCGATTTTCCAAGGTCCCTAATCATACCCGTCCCATAGACTTACACAATCGAGATTGACAATCTGGCGAGCAAGTGTTGCGCAGTTTCAAAACAAGACTTGCCTATCCAAAACTAACATGCTTATTATCATCTACATATGCTACACACCCCTCACAATGTTCGCTCCTCTCGGTTTAATATCTGGACTAGCGTATAATGTGCTAGTATATAACACTCATAAAACCAAGAATGCGACTTCGTTATCATAGGTTTGTATAACAATCACACATAAGCTATAAACCGTGCACATATCAAAAGGACTTACGGGTTTTGGGCTTCGGGTAAAGGTAGGATAGATTTGGTTCACAAATGGTTCAAAACAACGGGTTTAACACAAATGCTTGACATCCTTATTCACAAATCACACAAACATACTAACACACAAACTTGGGCAAAATCGACCCATAACAATAACTTCTATTGTTAGGATCTGAGTTTGATTGTTTTGATATATTTAGAATAAAATGAGAAATGAATGATGTAAGTATAAGTGGAAAGTGCAGCGGAATGATAAACTATAATCAAAACAACAGGAATATATGTTTTCAATGATCAAATGCTTTCATTAATTGAAAGATTACAATCAGTACAAATACTCCCCCTCAGCCTGATCACACAGTGATTGTTTGTCTGAGAGAATGTTTGTGTGTGATGTAATAGAACAGTACAAGCACTGTTCTATTTATAGACAAACCTAAACCACTGGTGACCTGTGCTGACGTCACCTAAGATAGTGACCTCTAATAGAATAACAACATGAAACATCTGCCCTATACAATCTACTGTTACATTACAAAACACTGTAAGGTAAACTACTGCTAAGGGAAAACTATGATGGTCTTGCAACATCTGTTGGAGTCTAAGTGCTGTTGACTCCAACAGACCTTTAGTCTTCAGTACTTGATCAGTAGTTGTTTCTTCATCAGACCTTTGGTCAGCAGTTGTTCTCTATCAGTTGTTCTCTAGCAGTCCTTTGTATCAGCAGTTGTTTGGATGGAACAGTTGTTAGGGTCAGCAGTCTTTTGGGAAGAATATGTTGTAAAGACTGTTTATTTGTGGAATCAACTGTTAGCATATTTTGGCTTTTCAATCATTTGTTCTTCTCCAGGTCAGCAGACCCAACAAGAATTCAAAGCATAGCACGTATATGAATTGTATGTAAAAACGTTTATGATTGTGTGTAAGTGTAAGTTTCATAGGTGTACATGTTTCACCCCAAAAGTGTAAGAAAATAAAAAGGGGATAAGTATACTCACAGTTTTGCTAAGCGATAAATCCAATAAAGCTCGTCACAAAATAAAACTGGGAATTCCAAAGAACACAACGTATACGTATAAGGATACTAATGAGGAAAAATGACTTAAAAATCTAAGGCATTAGGGTTTGCTAGACTTATGTGGGGAAGATGAAGTTTTTACGTTAACTCGAACTTAATAATAGTTTCAAATTCAAGAAATATATCAAGATTTAAGATAAATATATGACTAAGAAAATAAATATTACTATTTGAATATTTTAAATAAAAATATTCCAAGTAATTTGTTCAAAGATTTTAGTTAATTCTTTTAACTAAAATATATATATTAATAATTAAAGTTTATTATGCAAATGAATATAATTTATACAAATGACTCCAACATTAACACTTATGGTTTCCAACTCAAGAATATTTCTGATTTATAAGAAAAAATATTTATAAAACAGATTTTATAATTTAAACATAATTAAATGATTTATTATGTTTAATTAAGCATAAATAAGACTAAAAATACAAGATATGATCCAAAAATAATATTTTGTTAAAAATAATTACTTTCTGATGTAAAATAGTAAAAATAAATTATCCATAATTGTTTCTCAATTTATTTGCATTTAAAACGGATTTAATGAATTTAAATCATATTTAAATGATTAGAAAAAGGAAAACCAATAAAAATAATTGTTTTTTATGAAAATAAATTTTATTTCAGTTCTTCATGTTTAGAAATAATTACTCAAAAATTTTGAGATTAAAATCATTTAAAATGAATTTTTAATCAATTAAATATGATAAAAAAATTTATTAATAAAATTACGAAAATTAGGTATTTTACAGAAAGTAAAAATACGATAATTTTCTATGAGGTGTCAAGATACTACACCTAAAATTTTATAATTTTTGAGTAAATAATGAATTAGTTTTGAATATTTCAAGATATAATGTATTATATGTAAAATAAAAATAAAACAAAATACAATATGCCCAAAAAATGCAAAGACCCGTGAGTCTATGGAGAGTCGAACCCGTTATACAAACCCAAACACATTCAACCACTACACTATAAGATCCTTTTATGAATTTATTGAAACAAAATATACATAACAATAATACAAACCTTCATCTTCTTCCCCAATTCATCTTAGACATAAACCCTAACCCTATAAATTTTCAATCATCCGAATGAGATATAGTTAGCCCTCAAAACCATAGGGCTTTCGTTCCCTACCCAAAACCAAACGTAATGGCACAAGGATACATGACATACACTTACGATTGATGGTCAAAAAGAATGAGAATTGGTCGAGGGTCTTAGCGTCGATTTAAGAGCTTATGGCTAGGGTTTGACATGTTTAAAAGTGGGTTTAGATTGAGAAAACGCTAGGGAACGATTTGCAATTATCAATTTATAATAACCTGCAAAAATGGCATTTAATCTTTATAATAATGGTCGTCGGTTATACAATGAATTCATCATAAAATCCGGTTAAAACCATGATTAATACGTATAGTAAGTAATGTAACTGATTGAAATTGATGGAGAAAGGTTTATTCGATAATAAAAATGTTTAAAGGCTCAATAAAATTGTTTATCAATCTTCGCCAGAATCGATCGCCGGCGTTTGTGTTTGGCCGGAATCGAGTGCAGGGAAAGGGAAAATGGGAGAGCTGTTTGAATCTTTGGGGTATTGACACTTCTAGTCCCTTGTAGTTAACTAGGTTAGTTTAAATTTATGATTTGGTTTGTTTTTCTTATATAAAACTTTACCAAAGTTAAGTTAATTTAACCAAAAAGTTTTTAAACCTTAAAAACTTTATCTTTTACAACTTTTATAAACTTTATATAATATACGTTATGTTTATCACCTTCCATCTCAAAACTTTGAAGTTTTTCCGAAATCTTTCGACAAGTTTATTATACGTTTGAGTTTATAAAAAAATTAACAATAAAATCTAAAATGATATGAGTCGCTTAATTGCCAAAACACGACACGTTTAAGTTGTGATTCAATACAGGTTTACGATCAACGCAACTTTAAGATTTTTATTAAAATTTGAAATGATCAAAGTACGAGGATGATCGGATGTCGCGGTCCGGTCAAAAATAATATTTATAAATCCTAAATTACCTTAACTATGTACTAGTGGTAATAAGGGTGTCGAACCACGAAGAGTTTGTGGTTGGTGTCAATACTTATAGTTGAAAAAATTATTTATGAAGATAGCTATTTAATTATGAATTTGTAAAAAAAATTTGATTTAGGATGGTTTAGGAAATTGGTTGAACAAAAAGAAATTAATTCAAACTTGATATGACAAAACTAATTAAATGAAATTGAGTGAATTAAATTAACAAGATAATATTAAAATGACAAGGCTACACCGATTTCACAAGCAAGACTCGGGTCCTATCACAATTGGATATAAATTAAAGTTGCAAAAATTACTAACGGGGTCGTTGTCACAAGATTTAGGTATCAATAGCCGTCAACATAACAATGGACAACTATATACTTTATCATTCAAGAACATTCAAACCCTAAATTAAAATTGTGCATATAAACGAATTCATTTCATAACGCTATTAGTGCGAGGGGAAATTAGCTATCATGAATCCAACCCAAGATTAAAGCTTCAATTAAAATTGTTCAAGTAAATGATTACAATAAAAAATAGAAAATACCCAATTGTTCAAGAACCCTAATTCTTACAAGCTACATCGGGGTATACCTCGTTGAATTAGCCACTCATGATGGTTGAAGCTTCAAGAAATTGTAGAACCAATGCCATGAAAATGATGAATAGAAATGAATGTGATCTTCACTAATAATGTTATTTCTCTCTAAAAACTCTCAAAAGAAGCAATAGAATAGGATGATTGCTATGACTCTTGTGATCTTCTATTTATAAAAAAAAATAATTATGTAACTCTCAATCACTTGGTCAATGCTCTCCTCCAAAGAAGCCAATATTAAATGGCAATAGTCAACACCCTTGACTATATAATATTCTTGATTGCTTGAAAGTTGGTGTCTACACACCAAATTGTTGTAGACAGATTCTTTTACGGGGTCTATCACTTTTTCTTATTTCAGTGACGGTCTGGACTCTGTCTTCGATTCCCGGCATCATAAATGCAACATTTCCACTTCTAAAAGCACTTGTAGCTGCAAAACATTAATCGACTCAAAGTGTGGCATTTATCTAAACAATTCATAAAAAATACTCAACTTAAATATAATAACTCCGGGGTTTTCGAACGCGCATCACATCCCCACACTTATCTTTTTGCTTGTCCTCAAGCAAACTTAATTACACTTTTACATCCGTCAAACACGAACACGACTTACCATCCTCATACTTGTACAAGTTAAGGTCCTAAGTCATACCCAACCTACTTTTATCACACAATTCAAAATAGCTCGGCATACAATATTTTTCTCTTTTTAAAACAAGTGTCTACCCGAAACTAGGCCATCTTCAATAGTTAACACTCCACACACACATCCCTCACAATTTTCACTCCACTCGGCTCAAGAACTAGCATTTGATGGGCTAGCACATAATATATATATGGAACACTCCAAGCTTGAAAGTGACTCATGTTAGCATAGGTTTGCATCTCAATCATTTTCCACCAATTTGCACAAAAAATTATCACACAAGTCAAAAGGTCTTTATTTATGGTTGTAACGGGACTTGGTGAAAGGGTATGGAATGGGAAATTTTTAAAGTGACTAAGGTAACGAAAGTTCGATTTTTATTACTTTACTCTCAACCCATGCACAATCTAAACAATCTAATAACTACAAGGCGATATTGTGCCTTTTATTTTCTCAAAGATAATACATGCTTTTCATGTTTTTCTTCTTTTCAATTTTTTTTTTTGTGGCATCATTGCTAACTATTTACAATATAAGAATCTCCTAAAATCGAACTTTCATTACTCGGGTTTTAAAAACAAAAAGGTTTAATGGGTCAAATGGGTTAATTCGGGTGTTTCAAAAGAAAGGTTTAGGCTCAAGATTGTTTGACTAGGGGAAGTTGTTTTTGGGTCAAGGATGTGAAAAAGGGTGTAAAAAATTAAAAAGGTCTTTCCTAATGCCTTAATCATTCTTGTGCATAAAATCGGGCCATGGTTTCAAACGTATCAAAAGATGCAAATTCTACAACATATTGCCACTCAAGCACACTCAAATCCAAATGAACATAACATGCATAGATGTGTAAGATATGTGAAATGTAGCATGTTATGGTGGCTCAAATGCTTTCATGGAAACTGGGTAAGATATGTGATGTGTGTATGAATAATCAACTCATCCAACGACCTATCCCCAAGCAAACACCTTTATTATTATTATAAAAAAAATGTAGCCAAGCATTTATCAAGTGGATTTGCGTAAGTTTGACCATGACAAAGGACCACAATGGTTCGTACGTCTCGAGTTGACTTAGTTAATCATGCTTTTTTGAATGCAAAATAGAGGACATTTTTTTTTATTTTTTTTATTTTTTATTTTTTTTTTTTGAAAAATTTTGAAATTTTTCTCCCCCTCCCCACACTTGAGGTCAACATTGTCCTCAATGTTAAATAACTACCACAATAAAAGTCATAGTGATGGAAACAAATGCACCTGGTTTTCTTTTCTCTCTACGATGCTTCCAGTTCTTCAACCATATGGTCGCCCAATCACCAACATGAATATACCTACAAATCTCACATGCGTGTAGAAGCAAGCTCCTCACCAAAAAGATTGTGAGTTTGTCCGTTTACCTTTTACCAAAAACTTACCAAATCATCTTTTAGTAACTTTTATTTATGGAAATAAAAACACATGTAAAATTAACTAGGATAGATCCTTTAAACCTCCCGGTAGCCCGGTGAGGACGAGTGAGGTCTCGTGAGGGTTATCTAGGAAACACACCCACAAAGTTTATTTACCTATCACACCAAAATGAAACAAAAGCAAAACACACCGAAAATAAAATAGAACTAAAATCACACTCAAACACGCAAGTATATACAACAACAAAATAAAACATACCCGCACTAACTGTCATATGGGGGCGGTGTGTACGGCTGCCCCAAAGTGCATTGGTAGAAGCTCCTAGTTAATGCTTCCACATCATCCAATTGCCTCGAACTGGAACTGGATCCTTCCTCAGATGGTACTACCGGATATGGAGATACATACTCAGACGGTATTGCTTGTGGATATCTGCCAAGGTGCGGTGATGTTGCATAAGGCAACCGAGCAGGATCATCATAATCCGTTAGCCGTGGCCTCACTGTAGGTCCCCATCCTCTCATAAAATCCTGCTCTCTTCGAATGTTCTCCTGGTGCTTCCACTCCCGATTCACGAATTCTTCATTTCGATACACCATAGCCTTCTGATAGACCCTTGTTTCCTCAATCAATTGGGTTTGCCTATCAAACATGAGTCTCATAGAGTTAGGCCACTCAGAAAAATCGGCTGGACGAGCCTGCAGCATTGAGTCACGCAGATGAGTATAGTATAATGATCCATGATGCTCAGGAGTCAGCCCAGTTACAACTGGGTCGGAGACGAGCACTGAGGTTTCTTCTCGCCTATCAACTTCTCTCTCAAACTCGCCATCTTGATCTACATCTTCTCGTGGACCTTCAACACTCTTGTCTGTGAGTGGGATGTATAAACGGTGTGTTGTTCTTGTTTTTTCATACTTCCACCTTGTCCCCTTAATGAACATGCATATTTTACTCAGGTTCTGTGGTATCTGTTCTCCCCTAACTCCTTTTTGAATCGCCCCATGGTTGACTAACATCTTTGACAACAATCTGGCATATGGGATCAGCAATCTTTCATTGTTTTCTCTCGCCTCCCAGATTTTGTACATGATTAAATGGCGAGCTGACAGCTTTTTGGATCCTGTCATTAGGGCATGCAAAATCATAACTTCAAATAACCTCACCTTATTAAGATCACTTGTGCGAGGCATCACGCACTTGGTTATAAACCGTAACAACAACCTCGGAAATGCTCGCAGATTATCCCTCTTTAACTTCCACTTAGCAACATTGACTGTTGGTGGTACCTCGAACAAACTGTGAATCCAATCTTTCCATTCATTTTCTTTTATTTTTTTAGCTTCAATGATTTCATCACTTGGATATACATAAGGACCCACTGCCGTTGCCCCTTGATCATACTTGCTTAACTTATTCAACTCAGAAAACGACAAAATTACCTCTTTTCCACCCACCTGTCCGATTAATCGTGTTGTTGTAGGTGGCTTTTTTCCTTCAATTTTTGTTAATGTAAACATCCATTCCACGATTTGTTCTGTGTAGATGACATCTCCACCTTTAAATTTTAAGAACTCGATCCACCCTAGCTTCTTGAAACAATCTACAACACGGAATGGTTTCCACTCGTTGACATCCAACAATGGTTCACACAAAAACAGACTTCTCAATGGTTGACTGGAATTATTTAACTTCTTCCGATACATCACCGCTCTATACTCTTGTGGAAACTTTGACAGTGGCTTTGGTTTCTTCCACCTTGGTAACCCATCGTCGCTCATTTCTAATTCGGATCCATAGCTACCATCTTCTTCTTCCTCTTCACTCTCGTCTCTTATCCTTTGGTCGTCTTCATCCATAGGCTCAAATGCCACGTCCTCTTCATCACTAGTCTCGATAATCGCTGGCTTTCTTTGCCTTTTAGCTCGCCTCGATGATTCAGCCTTTTCTTTTCCTTTGGCACTATCACGAGCCACTTCATTGGTCTTTCCCCCAAGTGCCTTTGTTTTCATTTTTCCTACATCCACACGAAGTGATTAATCAATAACTATTTCATAAAACATAACGAATTGTTTCATTCCACATTTAATGAAAAAGGAGTTTGAATCTTACAAAGATAACAATTCTATCAAACAAATATAATGTGGCATTTGACAACTCGTGTTTTATTTTCCCAAACAATCTACAACCAATGACCATCTTCATATAATCCATAAACTCGTGACAACTCGTGTTTTATTCCCGCCTGTCACGCGGGTGACCCGGGTTCGTTCCCCGGCAACGGCGCCAAAATTTGATCGGATGTCGCGGTCCGGTCAAAAATAATATTTATAAATCCTAAATTACCTTAACTATGTAGTAGTGGTAATAAGGGTGTCGAACCACGAAGAGTTTGTGGTTGGTGTCAATACTTATAGTTGAAAAAATTATTTATGAAGATAGCTATTTAATTATGAATTTGTAAAAAAAATTTGATTTAGGATGGTTTAGGAAATTGGTTGAACAAAAAGAAATTAATTCAAACTTGATATGACAAAACTAATTAAATGAAATTGAGTGAATTAAATTAACAAGATAATATTAAAATGACAAGGCTACACCGATTTCACAAGCAAGACTCGGGTCCTATCACAATTGGATATAAATTAAAGTTGCAAAAATTACTAACGGGGTCGTTGTCACAAGATTTAGGTATCAATAGCCGTCAACATAACAATGGACAACTATATACTTTATCATTCAAGAACATTCAAACCCTAAATTAAAATTGTGCATATAAACGAATTCATTTCATAACGCTATTAGTGCGAGGGGAAATTAGCTATCATGAATCCAACCCAAGATTAAAGCTTCAATTAAAATTGTTCAAGTAAATGATTACAATAAAAAATAGAAAATACCCAATTGTTCAAGAACCCTAATTCTTACAAGCTACATCGGGGTATACCTCGTTGAATTAGCCACTCATGATGGTTGAAGCTTCAAGAAATTGTAGAACCAATGCCATGAAAATGATGAATAGAAATGAATGTGATCTTCACTAATAATGTTATTTCTCTCTAAAAACTCTCAAAAGAAGCAATAGAATAGGATGATTGCTATGACTCTTGTGATCTTCTATTTATAAAAAAAAATAATTATGTAACTCTCAATCACTTGGTCAATGCTCTCCTCCAAAGAAGCCAATATTAAATGGCAATAGTCAACACCCTTGACTATATAATATTCTTGATTGCTTGAAAGTTGGTGTCTACACACCAAATTGTTGTAGACAGATTCTCTTACGGGGTCTATCACTTTTTCTTATTTCAGTGACGGTCTGGACTCTGTCTTCGATTCCCGGCATCATAAATGCAACATTTCCACTTCTAAAAGCACTTGTAGCTGCAAAACATTAATCGACTCAAAGTGTGGCATTTATCTAAACAATTCATAAAAAAATACTCAACTTAAATATAATAACTCCGGGGTTTTCGAACGCGCATCAGAGGATTAAAAATGTAAATACAATAAAGTTTAGGAAATTTGCAAATGTTACAATGGTGTAAACCACCAGGTCCTCTTCATCAATGGGGCTTTGGGCAATGCCCAATTCATCCGCAATGGATTTCATGTCATGCAGAAAGTCGGCCACAGAATGTGTTCGAGACCAATGTGTCGGGAAAGGACATGTTTTCACCAAGAAAGAAAGTTATTGAAGTGAGTTTGATGGGGAGATGGGTGGCAGCTATTAGAGGAACTGTGGGTTTAGAGGCCAAGTAAGGGTTTTGGTTGAAGAAGGTGAAGTGCATGAAAATAGGATCTGGAAAAAAAGGAAAACTCATGGGAGTTGTTTTAGCCTCTGATACCTTATGTTGATGGAACCAATTGATTGGAAGATAATGATTTTTATTAACCTCAAAGGGTATTTAACAAGAGTACAAGCACTAATCAAGGAGACAATCAAGGTACATGTACAACTAATATTAGACCTATTCAATTGGTATATATCTACCTAAAATACGATATATGGAATAAATACAAAGATACAAGAATATATTTATTTATTGTTAATAGTTTGGTCCTATTGGGGGATCTACATCCACGGCTGCAACTAGGTTATCTCTTTATGCTCAGACAAAGATTACACTTATCTATGAGGGGTATATATAAGATAACAATTAGGGTTAACAACTTAGGCCCAAAGAAAAATAACATGCACCAAAACCAAACCCAAATCTTCTAAGCCTTCATTAAACTCAACAATCTCCTACATGAAGGCTTTGCGATAATCTCCAACTCACCTTCAAGCAAACAATCAGCCCAATCATCTAAATCTTAAATAGCAGAAATTCCCCAAGCCTCGAGTTCCAAGAAAGAACAAGCTAAGATTTCAAATAACAAAAGTTCTCTAAGCCTCTAGTTCCCAAGAACAGAACTAAGACTCTAAATACGAATACACCTAGTTGAAGCGGCCCTTCTCATTAGTTTCATTGCAATGCCTATTGAAGCTCTTGAGGGCTCTAATAAGGTTACCACAGACCCAGTCATGGCAAAGACCTGCCAGTGACTCATCCTCAATCATAACTAGCTCGCACTTACTCATATCACCGGCTCTAGAGACTCTAGGGGAAATAACACTCTCAATAATACAATAAGCACCCATGAAAAAAATTACATTCGGAAATCCGTTCTCAGAATCCAATGACACTATGTAATTGTGCCTAAACACCCCCGCACCTCCATTATTACCAAATCCCTGTCTAGATTATAACATTCGAATGCACTCAAGCTCGCATCTTTATGGCTGTAGGATTCATGCTTGCAATACGATTTAACTAAGCTCTACCGATGCAGCGAGTCAAGACTTTACTACTCAAAAGTTGGTTGTCTTCTTCCAATGACGCAGTCAACTGCACATTCCAAAATTCGTCAACAACAAATTCATTAATACGTCATTGAAGTGGGTAACAAGAAAATTATGTGAAACAAAATATTGGACACAAGAGCCTTAACTGCCCTCCAATGAGTCCCAATGTATTAAACAACCACATTCTCAGAAGAAGAAGAAAGCACATATCTATGACATCGAATCTAAAATATGCCCACACATCCATGCAACACCACAAAGTCATATATGCCCAACCCATGCAAAACCAACACTAATGAGTCTAATCTTCACTCATACTTCTTTAGCGAAAACCTTCACAACAGTACTGTACAAAGATCCCTTTAAATGTCGAACCACTAATCAGTTATGATTAGGGCTGCAAATGAATCAAATGTTCGGCGAATAGTTTGTGAAATGTATGACGGGAAGTTCGTTTGTGTTCTTTCGTTTAATAAATGAACAAACACAAACAAGTAATTTCGTTCGTTTAGTTAAACTGACGAACATGAACAGGGGTCATGTTCGTTCATTTATGTTCGTGAATGTTTGGTAACACGGTCATTTATGTTTGTTTGTGTTCGATTGTCCATTAGGGTTTTAGATCTTTATTTTCAATTAAAGTACTTTGAAATTCCCGGTAGTAGATCATTTAATAAATATTAGTGTATTACTTAGTAATATCACTTCACCTATTTTGATCAACTGTTATTTTAGGTGGATTACATAAGGACGTCATGTTTAATATGATAATTTTGTGTTTTTTTTTTAAAGATTAATTTATGGTAATTATGTGATCAAGATTATGTCAAGTATGTATTAATAATTGGGTTTGTATATTTTTCACAAGTAATGTTTGTGATGATAACAACAACAACAACCATACCCAGTCAATCCCACAAATAGCAAGCTACATGTAGGGTCTAGGGAGGGTGAGATGTAGGCAAGCCTTACCTATATCCCTGAGAATGTTTGTGATGATAAATGTTGAATTAATTCGAAATTTAATTTGTGTTCCTTTATGTTCAAGAATGTTTGTTTGCATTCATTTGTGTTCATTAGAGGTGCAAACAAGTCGAGCCGAGCCTGAGCTCGACCAGGTTCGAGCTCGAAAAATTCATGAGTGCTCAAGCTCGGATCAGTTGGAGCCTTTTTTTTATCAAATCTCGAGCTCCTTAGAAATTTCTTAAACAATACTTTAATTAATTATAAAGAACTCGATTGAAAATGATTGATTGTAACAATAATAATAAAAATGGAGATCATACTTGGTTTAACAAGCAACCTAGAGTTCTATCAAAAATTAGGATTAATCAAATAATTGCAACGATGATTAACGGGTTAATTGTTTCAATAGGCTTAGCTGTCAAGGTTTAACAACATCAAAGATGGACTAAATTACACTTTATTACTCTAGAACATAAAAACCCTAATGACATGCTAAAGCATAATTAATCAAATTCATTTCACTAGTAATTAGCACAAGAAAAAATTATCAAAGTGAATTCAAAACAAGATTAAAACAATAAACATGTTTGTTCAAAAACTCAATTACAAAATAAATAAGAAAATAACCAATTGTTTAAGAACCCTAGGTTACAAGGCTACACTGGGTAATTCCAAGGGAGACTAGTCGCTCATGATGGTGGAAGCTTTAATGGTGATGCAAAAAGTAGAAGAAATAGCCATGAGAAATATTGGGGATAATAGGGTTTTTGATTAGTGAATGATGGTTTGATGATTGGTGAGAAAGATGGATTGAATGATGATGATTGTTGAAGATTTTGTGTTATGGAATGATATGGAGTTGTTAAGAGGGTGAAAGATGATGTTTGAGATCCCCCAAAATCGTTCCTCATAGTTTTCTTTTGATTCAATGGTAAATATCCCATAAAGATCCATTAAAACCCTTAAATTTTCATTAAAAAATGGTTTTGTGTCAGAGCAGCCGACGCGAAAGGGTCCAATCGCCAATGCGAATGGAATTACCGACGCAAGTACCTACTGTAAGCGGAGTTGTTGACAGGAATGGAAGGCGTCAGCGACGACGACTTGGGAGCCAGTCGCTGACGAAACTTGTCCAAGTTATCTGATTTTCTTCCTTTTTCCATTTTGCATCCACCTAGCTCAATTCCAAGGTCTCGTTAAGCTCCGATATACACCTTAAACTCCGTTAGACCTGCAAAATGCAAACCTTATCAAAGTGATGTATCCAAAACTATAAAATCATATAAAAATGCAATCTTAAACACCTAAAACCTTGTACTTTCAAGCACGTATCACTTGACAAACCAACCAAACAAAATCCACAATGTTAAACCTTTCGATCACAACCATGCCGTTTTCAGCCATAACAATAGAAAACATGAAATAAATCAAAATAGTGAAACAGGCATAACATGACTAGGGCCTGAACTTGACGGTTGTTTTATTGAACACTGTCAATAAACCGATCTGCTACTACAATAACCCGATAATCAGAAACAAACCGCAAAGAGTTAACTTGACGATCTCCTGCCGAAAAATCTGGTCAACCCAACTGATCTCCACCGAACCAGTTACACGATAACGATTAATAATATAAAGTCAAAAGAAAACTTGAGAAACAAGAAACCAAACCCAACTTCTTCTCGCCGCTATCCTGGTCATGTATCTCAATCACTTTGAGACAACAGATCCACCATAAGAAAAAAGGATACGATTTCTTTTCGTGCGACATTCCCTTCCCCAAGAAACAAATATAATATCTCGTGCGAACCGTGAGAACGCAATCTAAAACCATTCAAATTCAAAATTTCGTTTTACACTTACCTTTATTATTAAAATACAATCTCAAAAATACAATTTACACTTAAAAATTTAAATGTATACGAAAATAAATTGTTTTTACACATGTGTAAATTTACTGTTTATACATATGTAAACTGTTTCATTTACACATGTGTAAAAAGTTTATTTGAAAGTCTTTTTGCAAAAATAAAATGAATTATTTGAAAAGCAAATTCATTTAGGGGTCCACATATTTGTACACCAAAAAAAAAAAAAAAATTAACACCCTAAGTACTCATCGTATAGGTCAATACGATGAGTATATGCTTTTAATCATTGGTTTGTCTCCCACGTGGCCTATATGATACAAAAAAACCCTATATGCATCGTATTGGCCAATATGAGGCATATAGGGTTCACGTGCTCCTTTTTAATCAATTTGGCACAGACTCAAAGGACCAATCATTGGTCTCATATGGCTCGTATTGGTCGATACAAGGCATATTGGTACGATGTCCAGAACCAATCATTGGAAGAGTGTATAGAGTCGCGTGCTATTATAATTGACAGAGACCGGGCGCTTATGTACGATTGTGACAAAATTTTCCCAAACGCTAACAAATATCTTTGCACGTATCACATTTATCAGAACATTTCAAAACGCTGCAAGAAATCATTTATACACCCTGACTAGGAGGAATTTGCACGTTCATGGTCTGGGTTATGCGGGTCTCCCACACCTGAAATATACCAATATAACGTCAACAATATGTTTAAAGCACTCGTCAAACAATCCAGGAAGCGTAAGTTTTTACTATCTGTTTATTTATTAAAAATAATTTTTAATTATAATTATTATATATTTTCAGATGTTTTTGATTATTTGTTTAATGAATGGCTGGACCAACACCATAAGAAATTTGTATCTGTCGGGACTAATAGAACAATAAATTTTCACCAAACTACAACAAATAGAGTAGAGAACCAACATGCTGATTTAAAGAGATACCTTCCAAGTACAAACAGTAGCTTGACCAGAATAGTAGGGTATATCGATGATGTTGTAGTAAAGCAAGAATCGCATATAAAGAAATGTTTTGAAAAAAGCAGAAACAAAACAATGAACAACCATAAGTGACTAGCTTTCTTTAATGAACTACGCCTCAATGTTTCCATCCATGCTCTTAACCTCATTGAAAACGAGTTTTATAGGTTAGAAACATTAAGGTCATTTGATGTAACATGTGGTTGCCACCTTTACACGAGTTGTGGATTAGTATACGCCTGTCGCTTCGACATATATCTAAATAAAGGTATTTGTACTAATCATTTTTACTTATTGCGTGTATACGGCTAAAATTTTGATATATCCTTGTTTAATCATTTTTAACAGGTCACAAGATTCGGCTTGAATTTAGAGCAACAAAGATAAAAAAAAATGAAGATATTAACCTGGAAGAAGGATTAAATGAGGTGAAAAGACAATGCTGTCTCAACCCCCACAGGTGAAAAAAAAGCATGTTGGAAAAGATTATGACGACCTTGAACCCACTAAAAAGTAACAAAAGCCCCCGGTTGTACAACAAAATACCCATGGCCGGCCAACATTGAAGGTTCAAAAACAAAGGAGGAAGAAAGAAGAAAAAGATGAAGCTGACAGTGCTAGAGACGACTCATTTGCGTTATCGGAAAGCAATAGGTATCGTGTTCCAGGCATTATTATTATTATTATTATTATTATTATTATTATCATTATTGTTATTATTATTATTATTATTCATTACTTTTATCATTCAGGTACGCTCCTTCCCGGCACAGCTCCTATGTTCCGTCGTCACCGGGAAAGTACGATGATCCCCGACACAGCTCCTACGTTCTGTCGTCACCGGGCCATTTCGATCAATCCCGACACAGCTCATATGTATCGTCACTGGAATCTAAAGAAACATGTTCCACTGTAAAATCCCATAAGTCTGCAATGCGATGCGGTAAAAAAGTAGAGTCACCTGTTGATCATGGGTTTCCCAACGTCCAAGAACCTGAATCAATGAACCTTATCAAAATATATAAGGAACATATTCCAGAAATTTTTCATCCACATATATTCCGGATAAAGGAAGCCTGATGGCCATTGTGGGTATAGAGCGATAGATGTCGGCTTAGGGATGGATCAACGCCCGTGTATGTTTATTCGGGAACAAAATGTAGAGGTACTGGTTTGCCAAAAAGATATTTGAAAAGAAACTTTTGACATATTCTATTTGGCTAGGGAATATGAGCGCATACTTCATAGAACAACCTTTAAAGGGGTAGGAAGAGCTCCCAAATTGCATTGTGGATGGAGATGCCTCATTCAGGACTCCTAATTTCTCAACGATTTGGAGTTATAGTTCACTTGTTAAGCGTTGATCAAAGTCATACTTTCTTCCCATACCCAGTTTTAACATCTGAGACTCGACCCGACTTGACCCATCCTTGCAGGCTCAAACAACAAAGGCAAGTCCTCATCTGATCCACAAACCAAGACCATCGCCCTGAAGTGTTTTACTATAGCCATTTTCCTTGAAAATTAATTTTAATTTAAACCTAATTAATAACCAGAAATATTCGTTCTTTTTCTTCTTACAAGTTATTTTTTTCTCATTTGAACTCTTCAATATATATAGGGTAGGGATCCTAAGAGAACCAACCCTATTTGAGAACTGTGAGAACCATTCTGGCCACACATATCATATAAAGGCACTTTTTTTTTTTTTTTGCATTAATCGCACATTTTTATGCAAGAATTCTTTTTTTGAATTTTGTTTCATTTATACATATATGTATATAGCAATTATACATATGTATATATAGCATTTTTCTGCTATATATATATATATATATATATATATATATATATATATATATATATATATATAGAATTTGGTTCAAATGAGAACTTTTCTCAAATTGAGAACTGTAAGAACCATTCTGGACCACAAATTTCTCTAAAGCAAAAAAAAATGATTTTTTTTATTTTTGCTTTAATCGCTGCTTTATATGCAGGAATTTTTTTTTTATTTTTTTGGTATTTTTTTCAATATACACATGTATATAATTGCATTATACACATATGTATAATTGCTAGTATAAATGTTATATACATATATGTATAAATGAAAAAAATAAAAAAAATTTCTTACATAAAAATGTGTGATTAATGCAAAAAATTTTTTTTTGCCTTTATATAAAATGTGTGGTCCAGAATGGTTCTCTCAGTTCTCAAATAAAGGTTGGTTCTCTTAGGATCTCTACTCTCTCTCTCTCTCTCTCTATATATATATATATATAGGGAGGATCATTTAAGAAGAATTTCAATTTGAGAAGAAAAAGAAGAAATAACATTAAACACTTTAACTCATTTCACATTAATTATTCAATTAATTATTTTTAAATATTTTATCTTAAACACATCAAAACTTGTCCTGCAGATATCAAAATTCATCCTACACACATCAAAATTGTCATACTTTTATCCTACACATATCAAAAATATCATTAGGTTTATCCTACAAATGGAGAAATTCATCCTACACATATAGAAATTTATCCTTCACTATTAATTATCTTTGATTTAAAGATATATATTTAAAAAAGAATTATGAATTCATTTATTTAACTAGTTTGATGGGAGTTACAAAAACTTAAAAAATTATTTAACATTAAATACAACTATTAAATGGAAGATTTCTATTGGTTTAAATTTCTTCTTTTTCTTCTTACAAGAAAACTTCTTCTCATTTGAACTCTCCACTATGAAAAAACGTTAAATCACGCACATGCATGGCGGCGAGTTAACTTGCCATATTAAAAAAAATAAAAAGTTAAAAATCATCATATAAAAAACTACTAAGTCGAAACCGTAACAAATTCACATAAAAAGAGAAATAAAAAACTAAAAAAAACACTTTAAAGACTTGTCCGCCTCTGCTTAGATGACTTGTACATTATCACACACAATTTTATTTTAAACGAAACTTACATTGAAACGTATATAAAAATAGCACTAAGATAAACAATTACATTTGTACCTCTTAAAATTTAAGAAGTCATTGTCAAATGCTTTTTAATCTATTTTTCGGTTTTTCGTCTATATAAAAGGTTATAACAAGATATATAACATCATGAAATATTTTTTATATGTTTTCTATTTAATATGTTTAAAGTAATTATAAAATTGAATGTCATGTGGTTTCATAAACATCTCATGACTTTTGACTTTTTTTTAATTAAATATGATGTTTAAAAGACATATTTACCCTTAAAGTGTAGTTATTTTATGCATTATATGTTGTATCATAAGCATTTAGACTTATACCTCTTAAAACCTAAGAAGTCCTTAGAAAATGTTTTATAATATAGTATAGATATAGATATAGATATATGGGAAATTGGATTTTAACACCCTAAACTATTGATTATTGGCCGCTGACACACTGAACTACAAAATTGTTCACCACCACACTGTACTTTAAACTTCTTGGCCTGTGTCACCCCCGGACTAACCATGGTTAGTTTTTTACTGACATGACCATTTTTGCTGATGTGGCATGGTGACGTCACCATGCCACATCAGCAAAAATGGCCACTTCACCATGCCACATTAGTAAAACAATAGTCACGTCACATGTCACATCAGCAAAAATGGCCATGTCAGCAAAAAAATTAATTATGGTTAGTCCGAGAGTGACAAAGGCCAAGAAGTTAAAAGTACGATGTGGTGGTGAACAATTTTATAGTTTATTGTGTCAGCGACCAATAATCAATAGCTAAAGGTGTTAAAATCCAATTTCCCTATATATAAAGATAAAAATAACAATTAAGGTTTACAACTTAAGCCCCAAGAAAAATAACATGAACCAAAACCAGACCCAATTAAATCCTCTCAGCGTTATGATACTAAGATTTTGTTAAAATCAATTTAGAGGGTGTTTGGGATTGCGTTTTGAATCTGATTTTTAGATTATTGCGTTTTGAAAACGCAGATAATCAGTTTTTAGTGTTTGGATTGCGTTTTGAAAATGCAGATAATCAGTTTTTTAGACTACCAAAACGCAATAAATCTATAAGCAGCTCCACCCTTGCTTTTCCAAAACGCATAATCTGTTTTGAATAATTAATCCCAAACACCCCTTAATAGTTTGAATTGATGTAGCAAAGATTTTGTAATTCATCTAAAGTTAATAATGGTTGTGTGTGGTAAACGAGAAAACCGATCATATGTTGATTTTCTTTTTTATTTATTAAATCTCACCAATTCATATAAATTCAAATAAACCTCATGCAAGTATATTTTTTATAAAAAAAAAATACAACATAATCTAAAATTTTATTTTCTTTTTGTGAGTATGGTATTACTACATATAAATATAGAGAACTGTATTTAAAAAAAGTGTGAGAAACAATGCAATTATCTCATTTTACGCGGTGTATATATATAACGAATTTCTATGGTGTAGATGCATGTCTAGATTTGAAATTGGTTTTGACTACGCATTACACGGTGCATTTATCTCATTTTAAATGTTGCGGTTATGTATGCCAGAAGTCTTCGTACATAAATTGATGCGAATACCACTCACACCTAACCTACACACATAAACTAGAGGCGGATCTCGCATAGGTTGAGGAGTAGTCTGTGTTACCCCCCAACTTTCTTGAGTAATTACATTTTTAGCGTAAAAGTATTTATTTTTTATTTTTTTCTTCTTCAATTTATCAATAGGTATAGACCGTACGGTAACCATCCCCTATATATCAATTTCTTTTGATGATCATGATAATTAGAACTTTGAAGACTGAATAATTACATAACAAACTATGACAGCAACCTAAAAAGTTTTAGATTCAGTATACTTGTTATGTTGTTATCTTGGAAAACAAATTATTGTAGTAATGTTTTTTTTTTACAACGGCTATGTTATTACCCGGTAACATGATATGACCGTTGGAGGGTTTTGATTGTTTGATGGTTGGTGAAATGAAGCGTGAAATCTTTCACGCTTGGGATGGTTTTTGATTCACAACGCCGGAGGGGGCGGTGGTGAGCGGGTGTTAAAGCCCATTTTCACACCCAATAACGCTTCTACTACACCCTGTCTAAAAGATATATATCAAAGTCTTTGTCTCTAGCATATGTTTTTTGTATTTTTTAAGTGTATTTATTACTCTATTAAATGACTAAATAATTCTAATACACTCAAATTTTCTTCATATTTAATGTGCATTAAATACATTTTAAATTAGTTAGATTCTTTTTGGATTTATAATTCAGAAGGTATCCCGTCAATATGTTTCATTGAGACTAGTATCACTACAATGAACGGGGCCTTCAGCTATATTGTTAGTTGTGGCCACTAAAGGTTTTATATCACTCCTTTCAATTAAGGGAATTACACCTTTTTTTGGTGTTGTCGCTAAAGCTCAAATTTTTTTGTAGTGTACGCTTTTTTTAAAGGTGAATTTCATTAAAGTTAATTATCAAAACCGTCCTTGTAGTTTGGGCTAATATGTCAATACAGTCCAAACCTTTAAAAATTGCTTGAACATTCCCTGACTTTTGAAGAAATAAGCTAAAACAGTCTAAAGACTTATCCCAGTTAAAGATCATGAGCATAAAGTTTCCAGCAAACCATTAAAGATCATGGAAACTAACTGTAAACATGTTTTCCTTTGGAAACAAGATCTTTCGGTGGATTTCAATGTTGACTTGTAAAACATGCTGATGAGTAACATTACAGGGAGCACGAAATCGAAACAAATGATCAAGAAATAATTCTTGTCAGTAACATCTGAAGGTGGTGATTCTCAACCCAAAACCAAAGTCACTGGAGCAGTAAAAAACCCAACCCAGTAATCGTTAGCCAAAAATTTAAATAAATAAAGTGGACCAATCGGTACCTCATGGGTTGGAATAACGAGGTGTGTACGACGGTGGTCGTTGTGCATGTGGTGGCTGAAGTGAAGGATACGGATGTAGGGGTGACGATGGTCGTTGTCTTTCACAGAGGCGGTGGAGTAGAGCTCATAGTGACGATGGGCAGTGGTGACAAAAACCTGAATATCACAATTCTTGTCGCTATTAGGATTTAGTAAGTTTTGTGGTGGTGATTGGGTTTGGTGAAAGTGGGTTGCAGAAGGTGGAGTGTGGTGGTTGCAAATGAGATGAGGAAGAAGACAATTGGGGAAGAAGATAATTTTGCCCTGACTTGATGATTTTGCCCCTGACTTAACGATAGAAACTTTACTAGGTTAAGTCTTTGGACTGTTTTGGCCTATTTCTTCAAAAGTCAGGGGCTGTTCAAGGAATTTTTAAAGGTTTAGACTGGAGTGACATATTGACTCAAACCATAAGGACGGTTTTGGTAATTAACTCATTTCATTAAAAAAAAATAACCATTGAATCTCCGAAACTAGGACACAGTAAACCCACAAATAACCAAAAACAGTCATGTAAAATAGGTGTTTACATTCACTCCTTCCAATTAAGGGAATTACACTTCAACTTATATTTAAACAATAAAAAACTCTTCGATTTCGTCCATGGCATGATGTCCCCCAAATTGCTTCTTTTATTTTTAAATAAATATCCTACCATTGAGACTAATACGTATGCAAAGTTTAGGAGTAAAAATTGGTGTTAAAAAAAAAAGAAAGTATGTGTGCAATAAATTATAAAACATAACTCTAACGTGAGAAATGAAGTAGGGATTTTTTATTTTTTTTTCAAAATTTATTTTTCAATCTTATTAAACATGTATTTTAGTACTGAAATCTAAAAAATAGTGTAGAGTAATTACGTAATGTTTAAGCAGGTGGAGAAAAACAATGTGTTAACAAATGAAAACATGACATATGTGATGAAAGTATAAAAGGGTATGGGTATTTAAAACCACGCGTTAACATATGTTATCACAGGTTTGTAATGGACACATAAGAAGTGCAACCAACCATTATGTGATAACTTTGTAAAAAGTGCAACAAAAGGAAATGAGTTACTGACCATGATAACATGCGTAACTAGTTTTAATCAACTAATATAATTAATAAGTAGGAGTAACTTTTACTCAAATTTAACCATAAAAATACTATACAGATTATGGTTACATATGTTTGGACGTTTCACTATGTATATGGTAACATGTGTTATGACATGGGTTGCTACGCATGTTAGGCCTTATAGTACATATACTAGACTCTTTACTATACATATTATAGTTGTTTTATTATAGTTTGAATGGAATATGTGTAACAATTGGAAACTTCATTAACTTATGTAATTATGTAACTAGATACCTTACCTCTGAATTTTACAAATGATGTTACTAGTAAAATGTTACACATGAAACTATGAAAATTGTTATATATGTAAGTAGAATATAGAACGTGTTATACATATGTTATGTGGTCAACACCTTACATGTGTTAAGCAACTTACTTCGTAAAATAAGTGATTTTACATATAAGTTTTTTAATATACCTAATGTTTTGCCTGTAACATATGTTAGTGTCATACCATGAAATGAATTCTTTAAACAAATCAGGATAATTACAGTTTTATTAAAATAAAAAACCCAGTCTAACCTAAGGCACTTTAAAATCCACTCAAAGTTGTTGGGTCTATCAATACGAAACCAATTCTTTTAACAAAAAGTATTCCAAAATCAACATATAAACAAAAGAATGGATGGTTTTTCAATTCACAGTAGTTTACCAATTATTCTCATGGATCAGATTTTTTAGTTTTATATATTCCAAAAGATTTAAATAAAAATATTATATACCACTAACATTTGTTGTGATTCATTTTTTCACTGAAGTAAGAGCAAAATAAATAATTAAATAAATATACCATATGTCTTTATTTAGATAAAACCAAAAATTATATTTATAAATTTTGTTGTCCAAAAAAATATACTAGATCGACAACCCAATCAGTACAAGAAGCAAAAACATAAGATTTTTCCCTGAGCTCCTTCAAAAGTCTTTACCGACCTCACTCCGGCGACTGCTTCCAGAAAATTTCATAAAAGAAATGGTGGGCGTGGAGAGAATTATTGTGTTTACCTCATCATCGGATGCTTGCCGGAGTTCTTCGCCTGAGCACCGTCGAAGAACATACGCTTGGGGCTTCTTAAGATAACATGAGAGGCTAAATTTAGTTTTTAATTTTGAGTCACGTCGTTTCCTCTAGTTACCCCATTATGGATTAACACTTCAACTACAACAACCACTGGATCTGAACCCTAATGTTTCTTACAGTTGAACCGATGTAACAAACTTGGACTTCTCAAAATTCAAGAATCCATACCACCATTCTTGTAAGGACTAAAAGAATAGAAGGTAGCTGAAGAGAAAGAGAGAGAGAGAGAGTATCAATAAAAAAAAGAAAGTTTACTATTTAATAATCTGTAGGGCTGTTCAAATCGCTCGCCGCTCGTGGCTCGTTCGTCGCTCGTTCGGAAAATGCTCGAAAAATGCTCGCTCGATCTTCCGCTCGGTTGTAAATGAGCCGATTGGCTCGGTTCGGTTTGTAAATGAGCCAAGCACGAGCAAAGGTATGCTCGGCTCGGCTCGGCTCGAATAAATTTTTATTTATATATTATATATTTATTTATAAATATACACACAATTTAAAGATAAATTTATGGTTTTATATATAACATTCTATTGGATTTGACTCAGTATATGCAAAAAAATATAACTAGCCCACTTAACTCAATAAAAAATTTAACACTAGATTTAATAGTAAAACCATAAGTCATGGGTTCTGTGTATGATTCCTAAATACCTTTTATGGGTTCTAGGTTTCATACACCCCGTGACATCACATTATGGGGTGTGTGACATCATATTCTGATAATGTGACAGTCTCCTATTAGTGTGTGATGTGGGTCAGGGTGTATGAATCCTAATTAGAGGGTGTATGATTCCTAAATACCTTTTATATATTATTAGTTATATATTATATATTTAATTTTGTAATTACTTAACTTATTTTAATTTCGAATTTGGTTAAATGAAAAAGAAAATACAACCAAGAGGCAACTTACGAGATAGCTTTGAACCTATATTATTTTTTCAAACAGCTAAAACATCACGTCTGTCCTTTGTAAAATTTGAACCCACAACCATTTAACTGAGGAACAGTACACAACTTAGATATGAGCACTCACTACAAAGATATATCATTTGGTTGTTAAATCACACAAATTAAATTACTTATATAGGTCATCATTTGAAAAGGTGCGGTGTTAATCGAGTTTCAATAATATATGTAACATATAAAAAGAGAAAAGTGTAGGATCGTTTGTCCCTAAGTTGGTTCCACCTCTATTTGTGACATGTGGGTGACAAGTAGCGGATACACACGTATTTAACAACATCGATCGGGTTTTGTGGGAAAAAAAATGCAACATGTAAATTTAAAACCGAGATATACTTTGATAAGAAGGGTGGGAAAAAATTGCAACTTGTAAATTTATATATATTACGAAGGGGTAAAAGGTGAAACAAAATAAGCATGGGAAAAAATGTTTGGGCTCAAAGAATTATAACACATAATATAAATAATTACTTATTTATTAGGAATAATTATGCAAAATGAATTTATGAAATCTGCTCTATTTTTTTGCACATTGTTAAGCATACAAATAAAAAAAAAAACCCCGGTTAAGTATTGACAAAATTAATTACATTGAGCTATTTAAAAAGTCTACTTTAGTTTAACTTTTCATAATTAATATTAGTTTAATAAAAGTCGCTCTTCCCCTTGAAGTGATGCTTAACCTAACTATTTTGCTAACCTTCATGTTTTCTTTATTATGCTAGTGGTGGTCCGATGGACACAAGCTTCACTAGCCTGGGGTCCAACTAATTAATACTAGTTTATGGAGTAAATATAGGCTAGAATGTTTAAGACTAAAGTCCACGTTTACATATGTCCTAGTTTACTTTTACAAACAATTGCAATGAATAGTACTCAATTCTCTCTCTTGATGGCTTAGTAACATATTGTGTTTTTTCTTATCTAAATAGCAATCAGAAACGCTATGCAGTGGCAGATCCAAAAAAATTTCCGGTGTGTTCCTTTTTTTAAATGTTCTCGTTTCATATGACAAAACATAAAAAATTCCGGATCGGGTCGGGTGGTTCATTACATAATAAAAATATTGTACAATAATTTTAGGTAGTTTTGATGTTTTTGGTCGAGATGGATTCAATGAAAGATCATCCAAATCTATTTATAAGGATTTGCTACTTGAAGATGACGATTCAAGCCGCATCGACGGCCCAATGTTTTCGGGTCCAAAACCGAAGCGAAAAATTGGGGCGCTTTCCTAAATAATTAATTTAACATAACAATACAGACTAAACACCCATAAATGAGGACAGGTTAATCAACTAGTTGTTTAAGTATTTCATATTAATTTTCTTCCTTTACAACATTTCCTCAAAGTTAATTATGCAGTCTATATTGTTCTTAGAAATTTTGCTACCCATGTTTGTTCTCAAATCGAATGTTCAAAAGTCCTATATTGGTTTGGATGGTTATGTTTCCATTACTCCATTTCTCCTTTAACATAAATCAAGTTGAAATGTTATATAGAGGCTGTAACAAAAATAATATATATGAAGCTTAAAACTAAGAACACTATAAAAAATCTCGGTTATCATATTGTCATTCTTTTCTTTAATTGCATAATTGATTAACAACAGATGCCATTAACAAAAAAAAAAAAAAAAACATCCAGTTCATTTATCATAGGTATATTTTTCCTTTCAATGGGATTTTATCATGTATGGCGTGTTAGAATCTTAAGAGCAGCACCAACGAAAGAATTTGTGTATCCTTTCCTTAATGTATTTTTATTTTCTTCCTAGATTATGAGGCAGAAGAAGTCTCTTTGAGGAGGAGGAAAAGGAAGTGAAGGCTTGAGACATGTTTAAATTAAAAAAAAAAAAATAGAAGAAGAAGGCAATATCCCAGCTTTGATGCGACTTGCAAGATTCGAACCAAGGATCTTGTGTTTAAAATGGGCGGCCATAACCATTAGAACACTTCACATGTTTAGTTATGGGTTCCTGCTAAATTTATTTATGGGTTTCTTCTGCATTTTTTATATATATTAACACTAAAATTTCTAAAACGAGTGGGTTCCTGGGAACCCGTTCCGAAAGGCTAAATCTGCCTTAACGCTGTGAATGAGGGTATATTACAAGCCATTAAAACACCGAATGGAGGGGCAATGCTATCACACCTATTGCATGTCGATGACGCACTAATAGTTGGAGAATGGAATGAATCGAATGCAGTAAATATTTCCCGAATATATCCTTTGTTGCTTTTACTTTGCGTTTGGGTTAAAAATAAACTTTGAAAAGAGCATTTTGTATGGTGTAGGTGTGATTGACCAAGAACTTAAAGAAATGGACGGTAAGATGAGATGTAATGCTAGGTTTCTGCCATTAAACTATCTTGAGCTTCAAATTGGGGGAAATGTGAATAGGTTAAAAAGTTGGAGGCCGGTCATCGTAGTGTTTGAATCAAAACTCACAATTTGGAAGGCCAAATATTATCCATCGGTAAACGGGTTATCTTATCAAGGCGGTGCTAGATAGCCTTCCAATGTATTAGTTCACCCTATATAAAGCTTCAAATAGTCTGATTGAAAAACTAGAAAGGATTCAACAGAATTTTCTTTGGGGAGGTTTCGATGACAAGTCAAAAGTCATTGGATCTTGTAGGAGCATAGCATTCATCCTAAAGAGCTAGGTTGGTTGGGTTTAGGATCTCTAAGAGAAACAAATTTAAGCTTATTGGTAAAATAGTGGTGGAGGTATATGACGAATTGATTGAAAATGGATCCATGAAGTGGCTATGGAGATGGACTAAATCGAGAAGGCTAAACCGGATAGATAATTAGAGCTGTTAATAAATGTTGATTTATCAGAGTTAAGTGATAAATGGTATTGGATCCATGAGGGCGTTCAACAGTTTTTGGTAAAGGACGTGAAACAAATGTAGGACCGATGGAGTCACCAACCGAATCTGATATTCTCGGGTTCTCTCTAAACACGAGTACGGAATCCATGCATTGGAGTTTTGCAACAATAAAATGATTTACGCACACACCAAAACACAAAAAAAATGCTTTTTAATTAGTTTCTGATTCAATAAAACTTAACCCAAAGTTATAAATCATTCTACACAACCAAATGACCAAAACTTTCTAAGGCTACTTACGGAAAATCACAAATGGGTATTTGTAGAGCAGACCCATTCTCCCTATCCATTTGAATGAATGGCTCTCTTCACACGAATGGCTTTTGGGAGAAATAGATTTATAGCATACCTATTAGTTCTTAAATTAGCACGAATGGGTCACCCATTCGTGTGTAAATACTTGTTTTCTCTAGATAATTACGAAAGTACCCCTAGAGTGTAAAACCAATCGTTTAACATAGCCAATGACGTATAGTGACCTATCACTAGCTAGGGACATACAAATAGTGTACTAACAACAAAAAATGGTTTGGTATGAAAACTTGAGAGGCATGTTCATTTTCAAGTTGAATAATTGGTAGCCAAAGAAGGTGAATATATATTCATACTTTGAGGAGCCATTTGGACAGTATTACATCGTTCACTACTTTGGCTAAACGAGGTATATATGTCGAGTGACTCTAGTGGACCAACATGAATCGCCCGGTTATCCTACACGTAGCACCGTCACAAATAGGCACCTCAATCACCTATCTTTATTTATCTTCTTTTCTGTATCACCCTTTACCACCACCCAATTGACTACTCTCTATATATGCATGTGTGTTAGCTCATACAAAAATAAGAAGTTGAGAGGTTAAAGAGCAGGCTCCATAAAATTAGGAATAGTTGGTCATCTCCAACTTAAAATGTTAAGTTATTAAATATGAAATTCAAATCCACATTACCTCAACATGTTTATCAAACCTAATATTAATGTATCACACCTTTTATTTTCTAAACATTATAAGATGATATTCATTTTACTTACAATTTTATATATACAAAAATCAAGCCACACAATATATAATAATGAAACGTAGCACCCCTGAACTAAGTGTTACAACAATGATATTATAAAAAATGTGTATGTTTTGTTTTAAATGTAATACATAAGGTGTTTATATAACCGCTATTTTATTAAATCATACATGCATAATATTGTTCAGTAAAGAATATACCCTTGTTGTGTGTATGTATGACAACAAAAAATTTAGGTTAATATGATGATTTATTCTATTTTTGCATGGCTGGGCACATATTATATATGCGGTGCGTGTGTAGGCTTCTAGAACTCTAGATTTTACTTCGTATCTCGGTCTTTTTTACTTCTTTTTATCTGAGTTGTCCAAAAACCTACAATTATAAAATGGGAACTGTTTAAGTAATGTTTCTAATGATAATGCCCTAAAATGGAGTAAAACGGAGATCAATGTGAGTGTAATATATGTATAATTGATGGCATATCATATATTGAGACAACAAGTAACATGAGGAACATGAATAAGACCTCGATAAGAACAACTGTAACCATTAGCTATGAACTTAGTCATAGAATATGGGGAATAGTAATAATAATTTTGGGTTTGACACCCCTATTCCATTGGGTTGGTCTCTCCAACTGGACAATGTTAACTGCATTTATCCAACTTATTTACCCGTTGTTTCAATGTACATGGTGGCGCAATGTATGGTTTCGTTTTAGGTCCATGTGACACATACTTTATTGCTAATAGCTAGATAACAATGATCACCTAAGAACTCATTTTATTTATCAAGTTTTAAGAGAAATGTTTTCAATTGAGTCAATAAAACCTTTAAACTAACTAACATTATGTTGACGTTTTTAAGCATGTTTTCAGCAAACTAAATCAAGTTATGGAAACCGCTTTTTGGATTCATGCATACTAGGAATCATACTTGAGAGACTTTCTCTTATAGGCCATAGATGTAAATCTTTTTCATTTTACTTTAAAACACATTGGCATGTAAAACAACTTGATACATTCGGTATGAATTTCATTAATAATCGCTACAAACACTATGATTGTTAATACTTTAGAACTCGTTGGACTTAATATTAATTAGATTAATATTAAGTAATATTATGATATTATTCAAGGGGCTTAATGTATGATTGTGCTTTATAGAAGGGAGATTAAGGTGCAAACCCTAATCATACTTTTCAACAAAACAACCGATCCCCTTGCCTTCTCCCACCTTCGGCTGAAACCACCCAAGGGCCGCCACCCTGTTTTGGTTCGACCACCACCACATCCGCCTTCCTCTTTGCAAGTGTTGCTTCTCTGTTGGCTCGTGCTCAGTTGTGAACTTCCTTCTAGCGAGGATTCGTTGCAACCCGAGTGTTACAATTCTGGTGTAGTCATCAAAGGTTGATTACTAAACCCTCTATGGTTGATTACTCACCTCCATGTTAGAGTGTCAGATATCAAAGTTCCATCCGCCTATAAGGGGTGACGACGTGAAGTATACTACTTTTTTTTAACAGCTAAACGTTTTGTCGCAAATGGGATTTGAATCCTTATCTCACACACACACACACACACACACACACACACACATATATATATATATATATATTGCAAAGGGATTAATCCTACATGTCATACTCTTATGCAATCTCTCCTTTAAGAGATGCCACATAGGATGTGATGTGGCAACTCTAAACCAATTAAAAAAAAGAAATAAATATGATTTAACCTAATCTAGTATAATCTTTAACCTAATCTATTAAATACATAATCTACTAAATCTAAATATTAAACCTTTATTATTTTATCTCTCGTGTTTCCTCACATAACTTTTAAACGTTAATATCTTTTATATACGAGAGTTTTTAAAGAAAAAAATTACACTAAATTAACGAGCGTTTTATTATCTTTCCAACGAGTACCATAGTGCTATATAAAAATCCGAGAAAAAAATGACTATTTTTTGTAACCCGACAGGTATTGTGTCGGGTTTGGGATTAGTTTAAAAAAAATTGTGGGTTTGGGTTGGGTCTGGGATTAGGTGATACTCGACCCGATTACCCGAAACAACATACCCAAATACCCGAACTACATACCCGATCATATACCCATGAATTTTTTAACGCATCACATAACCCTTAGACTAATGCGTTCGATATTTCAATAATTAACTTTTTTTTTTTCTTATTTCATGTTAGTTCTTTTTAGAATGATCGATTACAAACTTCCGAATTCATTTGTAATGGCACTAGATTTATACCCCGACGCAGAGATTCGTTTTGTTTATATTTGAATATGATAACTTATGGCAGAGATTTGTTTAAAATAATAATAATAATAATAATAATAATAATAATAATATATTTTATTATGTTATATTAGATATTTTAGCCCGAGACTCTCCGGGATAAAAACTAGTTGAAAAATAAAGTTTTATTGATATCACTAGACGAAAGAGCCTTTGACGTCGTAAAGTACACTACTTGCCATCTAAGTTATTAGATTAAGAATTACTTCATTGTTTATAAAAACCCCATTTGGTTATGAATCATCATCTTTTTCATTTTTGCATTCTCATCTTTACATAAATGCATATTAGTGTCACATTAATGCATTTATAATTTTTAAATTTGTTTTGCCACCTGGCCATAAGATATTCATCTCCTTCATCATTTTACCTCACCCCTACCCTTCTCCCTCTATCTTAATCTCCATGAAGGCTGACTTTTTGCAAGCAAGCAAGAAGAGTGAATGCTGCTTACCATCTTCTTTTGACTTTTCTTAGTTTATGATGTTAGAGAGAGAAAGTTAGTGAGAGAGAATAAAAGTCACCACTTTCTTTTTTACCTATATTCAACCCCTATCTTTGGTCAGCCATTGAAATCACCACCTCACCACCGTCAATATCTCTATATATAGAGTAGAAAGGGGTGTACACCTATCCAAAGACCCTTGTCTTGCCGTTTATCCTAGGTTGAAAGATAAAGAAAAAGAAACCCCCTTCTCATTTGTTATTCATAAACACACTGAGTGTTAACATATACCAACACAAATCATCAATCTTTTACACCAAAATAAAGTCTTGATCAACACAAAAGCTAGCAATCAAGAAGATTGCAATGGGAAGACCACCTTGTTGTGACAAAGTTGGAGTTAAGAAAGGCCCATGGACTCCAGAAGAAGATATTATTCTTGTATCTTATATTCAAGAACATGGTCCTGGTAATTGGAGATCTGTTCCTACTAACACTGGTATATGTTGTTCTAATCTCTACTTCTTTGATTTGGTTCTTGTGTTTTTATTTCTGGGTTTCATTGTTTTTCAAAAAAAGATTATTGTTTACATGTGGGTTTGTTAGAGTCATTAAATTAGGGTATTTATTGTATCCTGCAACCTTTTTTTCTTTTTCAAGATTTTTTTTTTTTTTTTTTTTTGTATACTTTTGAATTCAGTTTTACTCACTTTAAATGTTGTTTGTGTACAGGTTTGTTAAGATGTAGCAAGAGTTGTAGGCTCCGATGGACGAATTATCTCAGGCCGGGTATTAAACGCGGTAACTTCACCGATCAAGAAGAGAAGATGATCATACATCTACAAGCCCTTCTTGGCAACAGGTGTAGATCTATAATAAAAAAGATGATCTTGATCTTAAAGATCACTTTTTTTTTTAATTTTTTTTTATTTTAACGGCGAACACATACATCTCCTAAAATATTTTTTATTTTGTTTTTGTGTGTGTTACTGATGTGGGATTTTGCTTAATTTGTAGATGGGCAGCAATAGCATCTTATCTTCCACAAAGAACAGATAACGATATCAAGAACTACTGGAACACACATCTGAGAAAGAAGCTTAACAATAACCAAACCAACTCATCTGATCAAGAAAACCATCATAGGTCAAGGGGTTCAAACTCCTCATCATCTTCAGAAACTGGCATGTCTAAAGGTAAATGGGAGAGAAGGCTCCAAACCGATATCCACATGGCCAAACAAGCCCTTTGTGATGCTTTATCTCTTGACAATAAAACCATCAATCTGCCTGAATTATCCTCATCAATTAGCACAAACCCTAATTCCCAAATCCATCAACAATCTGTTATACCAACACCACCACCACAGATCAATCTCAGCACGGCTACTTATGCATCAAGCGCTGAAAACATTGCGCGGTTGCTCCCTGATTGGATAAACAAGCCCCAAAAATCTTCACATACAAGTTCCGAAAGCATCGGTACTAAGCTGAATTGTGTTAAAGAACAGTTTCCAAGTCCTAGTGAAGGGTTTGAAACTTCACAACAGGTTGGGTTCAACAACAACTCAAACTACAGCAATAATTCAGACGTTTCGCAGTCCATTTCACCTGAAACGACGAGTTTATTCCAAGATCATGAAAGTAAACCGAATATCGAAAATGCTCAATTGCCACCTCTTAGTGTTTTCGAGAAATGGCTTCTTGACGATGCTGCTGCTCAAGAACATGAAGATAACCTTATGAATCTTTCTTTTGAAGTAACCGATGGCTTGTTTTAATAACTTTGTTTACTAGGTAATACATAAGTGTTAATCCAATATAGGTCTTCTAATAATCTTAAAACAAAGGTTTTTTTAAGTGTTGAAAGAATTGTAAATTATAGTACTGAAGGGTAGGTTTTATCTAAAAGTGTACTGCATATATAGTCCTAACTCATTCATCTTCTTGGAACAAATCTTTGTACTTTGAGTTTCTTTATATTGGGAATAATGATGAATGAGAAATTAGGTTTTCAAGTTTCTTAGAAAATTTTAATTATTCGTTGGTTTTACTTTCTGCAAATTATTATTGGTTAAGAAAAAAGTGAAGTTGATTAATCGAAATGGTTATTGTTGGAAATTAGAGGGCTACATTGATACTGAATTGGTTTGATGATTGATATGTTTGATTGGTACTACCGTCTCCATGACATGGCAACCCTTTTTGGTTTGAGCCACCGTCTTCTTGACATGGTGACTTGGTTTTGATTTGGACTACCGTCTCCTTGATATGGCAGTCTGTTTTTGGTTTGGCCACCGCCTTTTTGACATGGTGACTTGGTTTTAATTTGGACTACCGTCTTCTTGACATGACAGTTTGTTTTGGTTTGAGCCTCCGTCTTCTTGACATGGTGACTTGGTTTTGATTTTGGGGGTTTGATTTTGGTTTGGATTTGGAGTTTCTTGCGGAAGATTTGTAGATGATGAGCAGAGTGTTCCAAGAATCAGAAACACTACTTTGATACCATGTTGGAAATTAGATGGCTACATTGATACTGAATTGGTTTGATGATTGATATGTTTGATTGGTACTACCGTCTCCATGACATGGCAACCCTTTTTGGTTTAAGCCACCGTCTTCTTGACATGCTGACTTGGTTTTGATTTGGACTACCGTCTCCTTGACATGACAGTCTGTTTTTTGGTTGAGTCACCGTCTTTTTGACATGGTGACTTGGTTTTGATTTGGACTACCGTCTCCTTGACATGGCAGTCTGTTTTGGTTTGAGCCTCCGTCTTCTTGACATGGTAACATGGTTTTGATTTTTCTTTTTTTTTTTTTGCGGGGTCGTAGATTTGAACCCGACTTTTCTTTTTCTTGGTTTTCGATTTTCTCTATCTTGCTTTTGCCCATCACATCCTCCCATTTTTATTATTATTATTATTATTTTAATCATTTCTTTTGAAAAAGTAGTTGTTTTTATGAGTAGGATCAGAAACACTGCTCTGATACCATATCAAGAAGAAGAAGGGTGAGTGACGAGGAAGCATACAAGTAGAGACAAAAGAGCAAGAAAGCAACTAGAAAAAAAAACATATCTCAAAAAAAAAAAAAAAAAAAAAATAGAAAAGCGCTTCCGCCTAGATTTCTATATGGTATCAGAGCAGGCTACTATCCTGCTCGGAAGAAGAAGAAATAATATTTTTGTTCTTCTTTGGTACTTACGATGAATTAAAAAAAACAAATAGAAAGCGCAGAAAAATTAGTTGTTTGAAACATTTTTTTAGAGATAAAAAAAAAAGAAGAAAGAAGGGTGAGTGACGGGGAAGCATACAAGCAGGGACAAAAGAGCAAGAAAGCAACTCGAAAAGGAGAAAAAAAAAAGAAAAGAAAAGTTGGGTTCAAATTTTTGAACCCGCAAGAAGAAAAAGTCGGGTTCAAATATTTGAACCCGCAAAAAATCGGGTTTATTAAACTCGCACGAGAAGAAAAGTCAGGTTTTTTAAAAGAAAACTCGCAAGAAAAAGAAAAGTTGGGTTCAAATCTACGAGCCCGCAACAAAAAAAAAGTCAAGTTCTTTGAACTCGCAAGAAGAAAAGTCGGGTTCCTTTGAGCCCGCAAGAAGAATAGTCGGGTTTCTTGAACCCGCAAAAAGAAAAGTCGGGTCCAAATCTATGAGCCCACAAGAAAAACAAACTCTCCAACTTGAAGAGGGGTGTTCGAAATGAAAGAAATATTACTTCGCAAGTTGGGCGTTATTGACATACACGCTCCAACTTGAAGTGGAGTATTGGAGATTATGACCACTTGACTAGTCAAATAGTCAAAGTAGACCTTATAATTGTAGTCAAAGTCCTCCTCCCATTATGCCCCATGACTATCTCCTTATCTTGTGCCCAAAGATTAGTCACTTTCCCATTTTACTATTTCCTTTATGTATTTATATAGGAGATTGTTTTCTCCTTTAGTTTGTACCAAACATTTCAATCAATAACAAAACAATCATTCTATCTGTGTACTTGTACCAAAAACCACCTAGCCATTTTGAGAGTCGTTGGTTAGAAACCGAGTAGCCCACCGGCTGCAGGGCTGAAACCAATAAACTAAACCAAATAGAAAATCGCTTCTGCCTAGATTTCTATAGTTATACCATACCTTTATATTACCATCCACCGTTTGGTTGGAGTGGTATGTGGGAAATGAAAATAAGAGCTTGAGACAAGTTTGAATTTGATTCAGAGAGATTTTACCACAATGGCCTTTGGAGTGATGGGTTTTTTCCCGAATTAATGACTTGGTAGGCTTACGCTGCCCAGTTGGTAGCCATTTGTCCAATGTTTACCCATAACTGACAGTCAGGTAATATTTAGTTGGTGTTATAAAAAACCAATACATTTTATAATGGGAAAATGCCACCTAAATGTAACCAAGTTTACCAACTGTTCTATTTAAGTCATCCAAACGTTTTTTGTGTCTCTAAAATAACTAAACTTTAATTTAGTGTTCTAATAGTGTATAATTACCGGGTAATCAGGTTAATATTTTTTTCTCTTATTTTTTATTTTCTTTTAATGCTTAATAAACCCTAAAAAAAACATGGAACCTTATATCATTCTGTTTTCAATCATGTAGATCAAATTGTGCGTAAGATTTTTTTTTTTTGAACGGCTAACGAATCAATTTTCGAGCACTCTCGGGCACCCTTTTGGCGAATCAGGTACTCGAGAGTACCCGGGCCACCAATTGCCACCAATTCCCGGGAAAACTACTCACCCGCTCGAAGGCACGACGGCGAAATAATCGGTAAAACCGGTCGGGATTAGGACTCGAACCCAAGCCAATGGTCGGGTCATCCCTCATTTCCCCATCACCAATGTCCTCCAAATGTAGCTAGTGGGAATTGAATCCAAGCCTTCCATAGAAAACTTTAGGCACTCAACCAACTGAGCTACAAGTGTTGGACAAATTGTGTAAGATTTAAATGAACACCATCTTCAACCTGTGCCAACCTTCAAAGTTCGAACCTTCACCAATCATGTCTGCCTAATATGTTCAATTTTGTGATTCTGCGATTTTGTGGGAGAATCGAGTTCAACATTCCCGATTTCCCTTTTATTTTCAGTTTGCGATTTTAAAAAGAAACTTATTTTCAATTTTGTTTACGAAGTGGTCCATTTCTATATCTATTTCCGATTTCTAATAGAGCGAGTGTTGATTCTCATATGAGCTTTTGGAAAGAAATTGTTGTTTTTATTTTGTGGATTAATTAATTTGCTTTGATTCGATCACCGTGACTTTTAAATCTGGTTTCTTCTTGTTTATGTTTTGGTGGTCTTCATCTTCTTTGAAATTTTATTGAAATCACTGTTACATTATTAAATCATATTAGAATCATTGAATCATGCTGCATTTTGGAATCATATTGGAATTCCATTTTATGATTTAAAAAATTAAAATAAAAAAGATATATTCCATATCATATTAAAGATTAAAAAAATTAATAAAACCTGACACATCATCATGCTAACCTGGTAACCTGATAATTACATAGCATTAGAACAACAAATAAAACTTCAATGATTTTAAAGATACAAAAAAAGTTTGAGTGACTTAATTGAAACATTTGTCAAACTTGGTTACATTTCTATAAAGTTGCCCCTTTTATAATCTATAATCTATAACTTATAATACGCCTCACTTACGGTGTGCGCATATAATATATATATGTGTGGCCATCGGGGGGCAAAAGTAAAGTTGCACTAGTTTTAACGTTATTTTACTTATTTCGTGAAAATAACGTTAAAAACGACGGACGGTTAATCATGCATCATGTGGTGGCGTTGATAGCCAAAAGACAAAGGGGTACATGCACCGATCGGGTTTGTCCCGATTGCTAAGTGTTATGTCCCTTATGTCCAAGGCTTGATACCAAACCACATCGAGCCGGGGGTCTCACTGGAAGCAGCCTCTCTATTCTTAGGGGTAGAGGTAAGGCTGTCTACATCTTACCCTCCTCAGACCCTACCTTAGCTTTGCTATAGGTGGGATTAACTGAATATGATGATGATGATGATGATGATGAATCTATAACTTATAATAAAAGAATTGAGTTTGTGTGAGGTGGCATTCAATTGAATGTGCCATGTGCTTTCTCTTAAATTTATTTATTTTATATTTTTAAATAAAATCTACATCTATATTATCTTAAAATTTCAAATATATTAATTAATATCTTTTTGTTATTTTCCTCTCACATTTTTTAAATGTTAGTGAACTATTAATTATTTTAAAATTTCAAATATGTTAATTAATATTTTTATCTTTATTTTTTTCTTATTTTCCGCTCACAATTTTTAAATGTTAGTAACTTTTATGTATGACATTTTTTTGAAAAAAAAATTACACCAAATTAACGATCGCTTTATTATCTTTCCAACGAGCATCATATATAGTGCTATACAAAAACGAAAAAAATGTTTTTTTAGTGAGTTTTTGTTCATGCAGAAAAAAACACAATGTATTTAGGTAATTTCTTAATCATATATAGGCAAGTCACTAATCATGTTATAATAGTATATATGTTTTTGAACATACTATTATATATATGAATTGCCCATGTTCATGTGTTATAACGATATGCTTAGTATTAAAAGAGGTTAAGATTTTTTAATCTGCTAGGAACGCAGCATGAGAACCCCTTTTGATAGTATAAACATTAGAACAACTTTCTTTAACATTAAAAGATGTTGAGACTATTTATTTCTTTTATTCTTTTTTATTTAGTAATATTAGATTTTTCAACCCCGGAATACTTCCGAAGTAATCAGCTAGTTGTGTATATAATTCAGCTTTCTGTCACATGCTATTGATGGTCTCTCTTGATTAAATATTATCCAGTTTTTCTTTTAAAAAAAGGATTTATTAATCGTGCAATCGAATTAAATGTATTTTCATATGAGACCGACAAGAATTGATCAATCAAGATGCGTCATATTATTTCTTTTTTAAATTTTGATAATTCAAACATAATATTTGATAAAATTTGAAAATATTTTGTTTAAAGGTAGTGAATTTTCGGTTTTATCTTTTTTTTAGCAGCAAGTGGTGTAGCTGTTGGAGCTCCCCCTATACTGATTACTCATTCCATCTGAAATGGGGATATCCCTAGAGAGAAGTCTCATATGCGGTAAATATGGCTCCGATCAAAATCGAACTTCAACCTTCACATGACCTCCGCTCTAACTCCCCCAATTTCACCAACTGAGCTAGGCTACATCCGCGCTTTTATCTTAGATCATAGTAAATAAATTAGTAATGTTTCATGTCACCTTTGAATTTATAATGCAAGTATTATAAATTATTTGACTTTCTTTTAATACGATTAGACACCTAATAATTAAACGGATGTGAATGCAATCTTGCAACTAGCTAGGCATGTTAGTACGGTTTCCGGGCAGACACCGAAGCCCCCATCGTGTCAGCGTGGATCCGGTTCAGACAACATAGTCTAGGCGTGTGAAAAGGGTTAGGGCCTGCCGATTAGACGGGTGTGATGAACTTCTGCCACTTCCGCTTTAAAGAAAGTCACTGTTCAAAAAAAATACGAGTGAAACACCACCTCTCTCTCTTCCATTTCATCTCTTTTCGCTGTCCCACCTGGTGCTCCACGTCGGTTCCGCGCTAGAAAGGGCACCACCATTGATGATTGAATCACTACAATATAAAAACGATTGATTTCTATCAATGTGTAGATCCATCAATAATCTGTTTGTAAATGTGGGTACCGACAGTAATATATCGTTGATACTTTGGCGAAAATTAGGCTGTCGATAATACGGTTGTCGATAATACGGTTTCTGACGGATTACTAACTAATAGTAACAACCGATTGTTAATGAATATTACCGAGGATCAATGATGTGGACGATATTTAGTGATAATTAATTACCAACAACTCTTCCTACGTCGCACTTAGACATTTTTACCAGTAAATTACCGAAAAACTTTCTACAAACGGTGTATGTGAAATTTTAGATAAGCTTACTCCCTTGGTAGTCCTTTGGGAATTAATGTTCACTTTTTTTTTTTTTTTTAACATTAAATTTCATTAGAAAACGACTAAGCCCTCCAAAAGCAGATGACCGCCAAGAACAAAACATTTACAACATATACATTGGGTTTCTACACCAATCCTTCCAAATAATGTTTTCAGCTTTATATCTACTACGACACCATAAATAAGACCAAGATTTGATGCACGCAATCATATCACAAACCCGAGGCTTGACATCTACGAAAACCGCCTTGTTACGAGATTGCCAAATAACCCAGCACGTCGTCATCACAATACCTCTAATAATTTTCTCCTGCGCCTTATTACCTGGAATCAATGAATGCATAGAGAAAATGTCTTTGATATAAAAAAAGAAGAGCAGATCCAAGCGGCACCTTTTTTCTATCCCTTGCCACACCCCACTCGATACTATGCACCCGGTAAAAAGATGCAAGGCCGACTCCTCAACCGACTGACAAAACACACACAAACCATCACCCACGTTTATATTCCTTCTACGGAGATTAATCTTGGTCGGTAGTTGATCCATCTCGAGTCTCCAAGCATGCAAGTTCACCTTTAGCGGTACCCACCCGGTCCAAACTATACTATGAATTCTCCTATCTTTGCGGTCACTTATGAGAATCTTTTTAACATTTTGCATTGAAAAACCATTACTTGAATCAAGTTCCCAGACCCAGCTATCCTTATCACCTGAAAAAGAACATTTAGAAACCATTTCTTGCAACTCTCTATATTCGGATAACTCCTCAACAGTCGATAGACCAGAACGCCAATTATCCACAAAGACCATTGTACCATTTCGATCCTGTAATCTATTCCGAACCGAGCACCTCTTGTATTTTTCCAAGGCAAACAGACATGGCCATCGTTGGCGAAATGTCGATGTGCCGTACCAAATATCGCACCAAAAACTAATATTTGTACCTAAACCCACGGTCCCCCTTATAACGTTAGGAATCTCTTTGTCGCCAAGCTTCAAGTTACCCACTAATCTAATTATCAATTTCCAACAACCAGGTATACTATTATTTATCGGGAGAAAATACCATCTACCTTTACCACCATGAATAGCTTTTAACATACGCCTCCAAGAACTATGCGGGTCTCTCTTAAACCTCCAAACCCACTTTGTAATTAAAGCAATATTCACATCAGATAACCTAGAGATGCCCAAACCACCATTCGGCTTTGGGGAGGTAACAATATCCCATGAAACCCAATGCATTTTGTTTACGCCATTAGAGCCTCCCCAAAGAAAATTTCTCATCAACCTCTCTATTTGTTCCACAATTTCTACCGGGGCTTTGTACAATGATAAATAATAAATTGGAATAATAGATAGAACCGATTTAATGAGAGTAAGGCGACCTCCCATAGAAAGACTATCCGCTTTCCATTTAGCTAACCGAGAACGCACCGTCTCGACAACCGAACTCCAATGACACACTCGGTTCATGTTAGCGCCCACTTTAATTCCTAAGTAATCAAAAGGAAAATCTCCAACCTTACAACCAATGATATTGGACATGATGGTGATCTCGTCCCTATCTACCCCTATTCCAAAAAGAAGCGACTTTTTTAAGTTAATTTTCAGGCCGCTACACATGTGGAAGATCCGTAAAAGCCTGGCAGTATTCTCTATATTACCCTCCGACCATTCCCCAATAATCAAGGCATCATCTGCGTACAATAAATGAGAGATTTTTAGACCCGTCCTAGATTCATTAATGCTTTTGAACTCACCTGAAATACAAGCCTTCTCCAGAATACAAGTAAGAGCCTCCATAACAATTAAAAAGAGAAAAGGGGACAAAGGGTGTTAGGACAAAAAGGATTGGTGAAACCACTTTTGCAAACCTTAGTCTAATTCACTTTCTATCAAAATACTCTAAGTATGGAACTGCTGAAGACAAGGAATCAAACTGCTGAAGAAGAGATTCAGAAGTACTGAAGAAGAAGTCATCAGAAGTTCTGAAGTTCAAACCAGACACTTCAACTGAAGAACTGCTGAAGACAAACTACTCATCAGTAGTTTGTCATTCATCAGTACTTAAAGAAGATCTTTTCCACCGCCCTTGTATATCAGTAGTTTAATACTTTAATATTTCTTTTTGCTTTATGTACAAGTTCCAAGACTGCAACTTGTTGCAGCTTGTTTCTGAACTTGCTTTTTGGCAAAGTTCATGTATTTGTAAAGTCTATAAATAGAAGGATTCATCCTTCTGTTTTAGACATTGATTTTAATACAAGAAATCCTTCAACACTTATTATTGTTATTTCCATTTCGTGTTTACTAAGAATCTGTCAAAGTATTTCATTCTCATTCAATACTTAGATTCTCAATAAACACTTCTCATTTATTGTTCTTGATTCCAGGGGGAGTAATAACTCCTGTTGACAAAGTGTAGCTATAAACTTATAAACATTCCGCTGTGCTAACACTCACCAAGAACTTGCTAAACACTTAAGTGTCAAACTAGCAAGTTCAAATAAAAGAGCAGCTTAATACTGATCCAACAATTGGTATCAGAGCACTGGTTTATCTGATCACATATCAATCTAACAAATTGAGAATCAGACACAGGCTCTTGTTGATATTCAATAAAGGATTATAAGCTCACTTTTTTCAACATCCATCACTTTAAGAGATATTTGACAAATCAATACTCTTTAAAATGGATCCTCATAATACTGGTTCTGCCACTAAACCTGCCATGCTTGTAAGAAATGAATATAACATATGGCAAAAGAGAATGGCACATACCTTGTCACAAACCAACACAGGTTGTTGGAGATCTGTGATATATGGTCCTCATAAACCAGTAAACATAAATCTTGAAACTAAGGAAGAGATTCCAAAAGAACCAAAAGACTATACTGATGATGATTTCCTAAAACTTGAGCTTGATGCAAAAGCTTTTTCTATGTTGGCAATGGCACTCCCAAATGAAATCTATTCTGGCCTATTACATTGTGATAGTGCCAAAGAGCTTTGGGACTGCCTAAAAGAACAGTTTGGAGGAACTGAAGAGGTGATTGCCAACACCAGAGAAATCTTGGCTCAACAATATGAAACTTTTGCTCACATTAATGGGGAAACTTTAACTCAGCAATTTGAAAAATTTTCCTCATTAATATCTGAGATAAAACTAAATGGTCAGACCTATACAACTGTATCTATGCTTCATAGATTTTTAAGGTCTTTACCTGATAAATGGGAAACATACTCAATAGTCTTAAGATTTTCACCAGATTTTAGCTCCCTCACTCTTACAAAACTTCATGGGAGATTACTTACTTTTGAGAGAGAAATTGATCAAAAGAAAAAGTTACAAAACTCTGGTAAAACTGCTGATGACTATCTACCTGGTAGTACAACACTATTGGGACAAGACTCACTAACTTGTTCAAATAGTTTTGGATCTTTTGACCACATTGACATAACTGCTGGGATCTCATCTGAAAGATCATTCCCAGGTTATGACAATAATGACTTTTGTCAAACTGCTGATAACATGTGTTTTATCATGGATGACTTAAATAGTTTCAGCAGTGATGACCTTGAAGAAATGGATATTTTGCACCAACTGGCCATGTTAAGTTTAAAAACAAATAAATTTTACAAAAGGTCAGGAAGGAAGTTTCCAGGACTTAACAGTTCTACAAAAATTGGTTTTGACAAATCTAAACTTAGATGTCATAAGTGTCAAAAGTTGGGACACTTTGCTAGAGAATGTAGAAGCTCTGGCTTTAACCAATCTCAGTCTGGAAACGATTTTAACCCCAACAATAACAGGAATAATGGAACACAAGGGAGTGCACATTTTGTACAGGCACAAGCTCCACAACACCAATATGTGCCACAAGTACAATATGTACAGATGCCTGCTCAACAGATGCAGAGCCAACAATCAATCCCTCCCTTTCCAGCTGCTCAACAACCTCCACAGCAACAACAACCCTCTCAACAAAGTTTATTTACCTCAGGGTATGTTGACTGGAGCAGTCTTCCTTTTGACACCACAGAGTGCAATCCTGATGCAGACAACAAAATGTTTGACATCAACTGGGGAGAGCCTGACAATGGCAGAAAGAACTTTGCCTTAATGGCATTTGAGGGATGCTCCTCAAAATCTGCCTTGTCACAGGTATCAAAAGAATCTTTGACAAAATTATGTTCAAATTCATGCAAAGAATCTTTTGCTCTCATAAGAGAGACAAATGTGCACTTACAAGGAAAAGCCAATGACTCTGAGAGAAAACTCACTCAGATAAAATGTGATTTAGAAAGAAAACTTTCTGCAAAAACAAAAGAAGTTTCTAAATTGACTAACTCTGCTATTGAAACCCAAGCACAAATCAAAATAATGATTAATGACCTAGGAAATGTCAGACAAGAGCTTGCTGACACCAAGGTCACATGTGAAAAATGGGTGGAATCTTGTAAGGGGTACGAACTATTGCTAAACAAACAAAGTGCTTCAAATGTTAGGTTTGGCATAGGGTACAATCACACTGAAACACCAACAAATTTCTCTCCTAAAACTACTGAAGATGGGAGAAAAATTGTTTCAGGTGAAACTTCTGAAGAGGAAGAATGCACATCTTTCCATGAAAACTTTCTAAAATCACACAAAGAAAGTTCTTCAGAAGTATTGATTAAATCTGACTTTAAGTCATCAGCAGTTTAAACTACATCAGGAGTTGAGAACCTGAAAACTACTGATGACCTAAAACCAATCAAAACTGTCAGAGATTTGTCTTTGAAAGAAAAGACAAAAGAATGTGAAATTTGTGGTCTGTTCAACCACAAAACAGAATTTTGCAGATATAGAAAGGGCATTCAGTTTAATAAGAAAAATCAACAACTGGTTGTGGGGGAACAAATCAAAAATGATTATGCAAAAACCTTTTCTCCCAAGAAACAACAACCAGCAAAAACCCTTTCTCAGAAAAAGACAAAATCTCAACAAAAGTCTTTTTCTCAAAATTCTCTTTCAGTAGTTAGACCTAAATCATCAGCAGTTTCACAAACTACTGAGATTAAAGATCTTATGAACATGGTACAACTACTGATGACCAAAGTTGATGGTGGTCCTCAAAAGGATACCACCATTGTGCTTAATGCAAAATCCATTGCCAAAAAGACATGGATTTCTAAACTTGGTCAAGAACAAACTGTAAATGTTCTCAAGAGCAAACCCAAAGCCAAACTGGCTTGGGTTCCTAAATCTAACTAATTTGCTATATTGTGCAGAGAGTTTCCAGAGGCTTGAATAGCATTTGGTATGTAGACAGTGGAGGCTCAATGCACATGACAGGATGCAGATACCTGATAAACAATTTTATCAGTCAAAGAGATGGATCTGTGTCCTTTGGTAACAATGCTAAGGGATATGTGCTAGGACATGGCAATGTCTCCTCTGGCAAAATACAGTTTGACAAGGTCAATCTGGTTGAAAACCTTGAGTACAACTTGCTTAGTGTGTCACAGATGTGTGATAAAGGATATTCTTCCTTTTTCACAAAGACAACATGCAAGATCATATCACCAGAAGGCCAGAAGTTGATAGAGAAGATCATTGAAGATCATACTTTGTTAATTGCCAAAAGATGTGGCAATGTCTATGCAGTGGACATTGAAAAAGACAAAGTACTGAACAACACTGCATGTTTCTTCTCAAGGGCATCAACTTCAGAAACTGATCTCTGGCACAGGAGACTTGGCCATGTGAACTTTAAAACCATAAATAAAGTCACAAAAATGGGCTTGGTCAGAGGTCTACCCTTAAAAGTATACCAGTGTCAAGAACACTGTGTATCCTGTTTAAAGGGTAAACAGCATAAGTCCTCCTATAAGTCTATTGAAGAATCAAAAACAACTGCATGTCTTCAACTACTCCATATGGACTTATTTGGGCCTGTAAAGATCATGAGCCTTGGTAAAAAGAAGTACTGCTTAGTCATCATTGATGACTACTCAAGATTTACATGGGTATTCTTCTTATTTTCCAAGGATGAGGCTGTTGAAATCATCAAGTTCTTCATTCTACAAGTAGAGAAGCAATACTCTCTACCTGTCAAAACCATTAGAAGTGATAATGGGACAGAGTTCAGGAACAAAACTCTGAATGACTTCTGTTTGTCTAAAGGGATTATTAGACAATTCAGTGTTGCTAGAACTCCTGAACAAAATGGTGTGGTAGAAAGGAAGAACAGAACTTTAATAGAAGGAGCAAGAACAATGTTAGCTGATTCTGGCCTACCTTTATACTTCTGGGCAGAAGCAGTTAACACATCATGTTATGTTCAAAATAGAGTTCTTGTTGTCAAGAGACATTCAAAGACTGCCTATGAAGTTCTTCATGGCATGAAGCCCCTTATCTCCTTTTTCAGGGCTTTTGGATGTCAATGTTTCATCTTGAACATCAAGGAATCTATTTCAAAGTTTACTGCCAAAGTTGACTCAGGTTACTTTCTTGGTTATTCATCAACTAGAAAAGCCTACAAGGTTTTTAACTCAAAGACCAGGATAGTAGAAGAAACACTGAATGTCAAGTTCAATTAGTCAAAACACACTCTCATTCCAGCACATCCTGCTGAACTCTTTGACCTTGACAACTTTCATTTTGAACCTGAAAAGACTGTCACTTCATCCAAACCTACTTATTATGGTGATCAAAGGTTTGATGATGAGGATCCAGCACCATGGACTCCTCAAACAGTCATGAAGTCAACTTCAAAACCATCAGAAGTTTCACAAACTTCTGATTCAACAAATACTGAAGGCCAAACTCAAACATCTGCTTCAGCACCTGTAACTACTGAAGACACTGAAACTGCTGAACCAGATATAATAGACCTCAGTAGTTTGTTTGAGGAACATGAGCCACCAACACCTGTCAGTGGTTTACAACAACTGATCGAACACAAAGATCATCCACTTGATCAAATCATGGGTGATATTGCATCAGGTGTTCTTACAAGAAACCAGCTTTCCAACTTTTGTCTATTCTCAGCATTTATTTCACAGTTGGAACCAAAGAAGTACCAGGAAGCCCTCAAAGACAACAATTCGGTGCAGACAATGCAAGATGAATTGCTTCAATTCAACAAGCAACAGGTATGGGAAATCTGTCCCTTACCACCAAACAAGCAACCAATTGGCACAAGATGGGTTTTCAGGAACAAACAAGATGAAGCTGGTATAATAATAAAGAACAAGGCAAGACTGGTAGTACAAGGTTACTCTCAAGAAGAAGGCATTGACTATGATGAAACCTTTGCTCCAGTTGCAAGGCTTGAGGCCATCAGGTTATTTTTGGCCTATGCCATTTCCAACAAAATAAAAGTTTATCAAATGGATGTCAAGAGTGCATTTTTGTATGGAAAGATAAAAGAGGAAGTGTATGTTTGTCAGCCACCTGGGTTTGAGGATCCTTCTCATCTTGAGTGGGTGTACAAACTAGACAAAGCTCTTTATGGGCTCAAACAGGCTCCAAGAGCCTGGTATGATACACTTTCAACCTTTTTACTCAAAAATAACTTCACAAGAGGTGCCATTGATAAAACACTTTTCATAAAACATGTTGGAAATCATATCTTACTCGTTCAAATATATGTTGATGACATCATTTTTGGTTCAACAAACACAACATTGTGTGAAGAATTTAAGAAACTCATGCAATCAAAATTTGAGATGAGTACAATAGGGGAACTGCAGTACTTTTTGGGACTGCAGATTAAACAACAAACAAATGGAACTTTTATACATCAATCAAAATATGTTAAAGAATTATTAAACAAATTTTCTTTACAAGACTGTAAATCATGTTCCACCCTCATGACACCAACCACACAAGTTGAACCAGATGATCAAGGAAAACAGGTTGATCAAACCATGTACAGATGTATGATAGGTTCCCTTTTATATCTAACTGCTTCTAGACCAGATATTATGTTTTCAACATGTGTCTGTGCTAGATATCAATCAGCTCCTAAGGAATCACACCTTATTGCAGTCAAAAGAATTTTCAGATATCTGAAAGGAACTCCCACACTTGGAATTTGGTATCCTGCTTCAAGCAATACCAAGTTATCAGCTTTTTCAGATAGTGACTATGCAGGGTGTAAAATGTCAAGAAAATCAACATCTGGTGGTTGTCAATTCTTGGGAAACTGTCTAGTGTCCTGGCAATCAAAGAAGCAAACATCTGTTGCAACTTCAACTGCTGAAGCTGAATACATTGCAGCTGCAAGTTGTACATCACAGATACAATGGCTCCAATATCAACTTCTTGATTATGGAATCAAAGAGACCAAGACACCATTGCTTGTAGACAGCAAATCTTCCATTAGCATCATTCAAAATCCTGTTCAGTTTTCAAAAACTAAACACATTGAGATCAGGTATCATTTCATAAGAGATTGCTATGAAAAAGGCAAGATTGAAGTGAAACATGTAGCAACAGCTAATCAAATAGCTGACATTTTCACTAAACCCCTTGACACATCAACATTTCAGAAGTTAGTATCCATGCTAGGGATGCTAAATTTGTAAGTGTTTCTATTTATTTTTCTGCACATTTTTTTTTGTTTTTCACTTACATCTGTTTTCAAACACTTGAAAAACTTCTGCAAAGAGAGAAACTACTGATGAACAAAACATCAGTATGGGGATAATTTCTGAAAAGTGATTAAGAATGTACTACTGATAAAATAACCTTCAGAAGTTATGAATAAAAGTATTTATAAAACATTTCTCATCAGCTGTTAAAACTACTGAAGAGGAAATGGGAACTACTGATGAAGATAATCCTTCATCAGCAGTTTAGTCAAAAAGGGCAAATCTGACTTTTCCTATCATCAGAAGTTTGACCTAGTCGGTTTAAAACTTCTGATAAAGAGATTTTTAACCTAGGCGGTTTAAAAACTTCTAATAAAGAAGATCCAAGCGGTTAAAAACTTCTGATAAATATCTTTTTTCAACACTTATCCTTTCAAACACAAATATTCCCTCCTTCTCTCTCAAGAAAGCTCTCAAACCCCTGAACCTGCAACACAAAATCACTGTTTGATTCATCAACACACACAAACCACATGGCTTTAGTTCTCAAACAGGGACACAATCTCAGAGCCTACTTAGAAAAACAAGAAGGCTGGTCCCAATACGATGAGATCATTGATCTCGTCGTCAAATCCCAATATTTCACCGCTCTCACCATAGACCCACCAATTCATCCTGAAACTCTAAATGAGTTCTGGGCTAATGATGAGACAGTGATGGTGGATAATGAAGTTATCTCCCTCAACTCAACAATCAGAGGAAGACAAATGGCCATTACACCGGCCATACTTGCAGTCAGACTGGGGTTGAATGATGTGAATACCCCTGAGAAGTTTGACAACTCTGCTATCCACCTAATCATGACTGAGTGTGGTTATCAAGGTACTCTCTCACAAGCTACAATCTTTAAAAAGTATTTTGAACCAAAATATAAGCTTTTGTTTCATTATATTATTATGTGCTTGAGTCCTAAAACTGGGTCTTATGACCAGATGCCCTCAACCTTTCAACCAATATTTCATTCCATTGTGAATGAAACAAATTTCAGGGCATCAAAACTTTTCTTTAATGAGTTGGTGTTACATCACAATAACACTAAGAAAAAGTTTTTGTTATATCCAAGGTTCATTATGCAGTGCATAATATCTGAACTGGGTAATGAGGTGCTTGTGGGTAAAATTGCAATTTTGAAACCCTTAACCTCACAAGCATACTCAAGGCACAACAAACAGGCTGCCTGGCCAGAAGATGACCAAGGGGAACCAGAACCAGTCCCCATGGAACCCTCATCTTCCAAACCTACTCCACCAAAAGCCAAGAAACCCAAGATAACAAAACAAAAACCCACCAAACCTAAAAGAAAAGTTGTTCAGGAGGTTGAGATGCCTGAACAGACTACTGTGCAATCTGCACTTCTTAAAGATGTGACTGAAACATCCTCTCAGTCTCATCCATCTCAAACCCCACCAAGAGCACCAATTACTATCCTTTTCAAAAGAAAAAGACTTAGAAAAACTATTCCAATAGATTCTTCTTTTGAAACTGCTGAACCCACTGCCCAAACTACTGAACCAGCACCCCAAATTTCTGAACCAGACATAGAAATAGCCAAACTTCTCTCCGGGCTAAAAGAGAAAGTCCCATCAACACATGTCAGTCCCCATCAACCACATCAAACAGGGGACATAGACTCAGACAGTGACATGGATGTGGACACTCATAGCCCCAACCAAAGAGATGAGGATGAACTAGGGTCTCTAAGCCCAAACTTAGAAACCTTTGGTACTTTTGAGGCTGCTACTACTCATTTACCACCCAGTGGTGGACCTGAGGACAGAAGTAAAACAGCTAAGACCTCATATGTGGCAACTACTGATGAAGGCTTAATGCCTGAGGTAGGAAATCCTCTGTACCAAGAACAAGAGGTACATTAGACAACTGAGTTGGGCTCAGCTCATGATGTAACTGATACAGTCCTCATTGAGGATGTAATTAGGGATTCAGATGATTCCATTAATTTGGATGATGTTTCAACACTCAAAACTACTGAATTGACGGCTGTAAGTGAAGGTCCTGCACCTGGTGTCTCTAAGCTCAAGAAGCTAGTCACACCATCTCAGGTTAAAGCCCACTCAATCCATGATTCCCCTAGAGTGGCATCTCCTGTACAACAAGGAGATCAACCAAAAACACACCCCTCACTACAAATGCCTACCCAATTCCCTGGGCAACCTAGCATAGACCTGAACCAACTATGCAGCCCAGATGGTCCCTTGTATCACTTGATGAACACCCTCATCAAAAATCACATCCAAACATACACAGCTGACTTGGAGCTGTCCATGAAGAATCAATTTGGAGTGATACAGACGAAGATGAATGATCTGTCCAACAAGATTGATCACAACAGCAAACAGATTGCTCATCTTCAAGGTCATTTCTCCCAAGCTTCAACTTCCAAAGGTGATAAAGCCAAAAAGGGGGAGAAAATCAAGGTACCTATGGATACACTTGAAGCCAGAAGAAAGGCAAGAGTGGCTATCCTAGCTAGAGATCAACAAGATCAAGCCAGAAAAGAGAAACTGGCACAACAGTTTGGTGTCTCTATTCAAGAAATAGAAGATGCTGAAAAGGCTGATGAAACCCAAGGGCATAATGAAGAAACCTCTAATGGCCAAAGTTCTGATGAAGAATCAAAAAGTACTGAAGACAATCCTTCAGTAGTTGACAAACCTTCAGTAGTTGTCAACCCATCAGATGTTAACACTTCCAAAACTCAAACCGCTGACCCTTCCAGAACAACTGCTCCTATTCAACCAACATCTGCTCCTATCAGGCCAACTACAACAGTTACAACAATGACTGTGCTAAACCCTTCTCCAATCTCTCAATCAGCTGAATTACTAGAGAAGAGTTTAGTTGCAGCCCAAAAGAAGGCCAGAGAAGATCTGATTTGGAAAAACCTGGAAGAAAGGGATGACTTAGACCTAAGCCATGAAGAAAAACTTCAGGCTTATGAAGCTGAACTACAAAGGCAGGCTAGCCTTGATGAGATTGCTGAACAAGACAAAAGACATCAACTGATGTCTTACATTATGAAGAACAGCAAAGTCAAAGCCCATACATTGAAGAGACTCTCTGTGGAAGAGCTGACAAGAAGAGCTCAACTGATTGCAGATAAACTTGCAACAGGTAAAGACACAAAGGCCAAGAGAGCTCAGATGATAGAAGAACTGGTAGCCAATGGTTATGGTTCAAAAGCCTCAGTGTCCAAGTGGAAAGAAGAAAGATTGGTGAACACATACAGAAAATACAAGGCTGCAAGGGCTACTAATCTAGAGAAGTTTCAAACTGCTGAAGCTTCAACTTCAGGAGTTAGAACTTCTGGTGTTCAAAGAAGACCAGCTACCCAAAGAAAGAAGATAGAGGAAAAAGTAAAGACTGATTTCAAAATGGTACTACTAGAAGGTAGTACAGTAGTACATTCTGATTTTGACATAGAAGAGAAGCCTCTGCTCACACAATTCAGGGATCCTTCCACCTTTGCATATCAAATCCAGAGGACCATCACAGACAAACTGCATACTAAGGTAACAACTGAACATCATTTGCCAACATTTCAGATACCTAATGTGATGGAACAACAGCAAAGAGGTGAATCCCACCTGAGAGTCACTGAAGTTGAAAACATTCAACACTCAGGAGAAACCCAGGGTACCACCATGGTTCCCTACACTGCAGACTTTGACAAGTCTAAAGTACCAGTCATCAGATGGTCCTTTACTGTAACAACTCAGTACTTGTGACAAGAAGAGATCAAACAAGCAGGGAATATAGGTCGATGAAAGAACTGAAGAAACTATCAACCAAAGACCTGCTTACAATCCAACACTTGGAACCAAGACAAGGGTCTCTTACTGATGAACAACTCAACCAACTCAAGAATTCCATGTTCAAAGGAATATGGAAAATTGTGAAGGACAGAAAGGAACAATAAAGAATTAGTAAGGTTTTGGCTTCATCAATCCAGGGGGAGATTGTTAGGACAAAAAGGATTGGTGAAACCACTTTTGCAAACCTTAGTCTAATTCACTTTCTGTCAAAATACTCTAAGTATGGAACTGCTGAAGACAAGGAATCAAACTGCTGAAGAAGAGATTTAGAAGTACTGAAGAAGAAGTCATCAGAAGTTCTGAAGTTCAAACCAGACACTTCAACTGAAGAACTGCTGAAGACAAACTACTCATCAGTAGTTTGTCATTCATCAGTACTTAAAGAAGATCTTTTCCACCGCCCTTGTATATCAGTAGTTTAATACTTTAATATTTCTTTTTGCTTTATGTACAAGTTCCAAGACTGCAACTTGTTGCAGCTTGTTTCTGAACTTGCTTTTTGGCAAAGTTCATGTATTTGTAAAGTCTATAAATAGAAGGATTCATCCTTCTGTTTTAGACATTGATTTTAATACAAGAAATCCTTCAACACTTATTATTGTTATTTCCATTTCGTGTTTACTAAGAATCTGTCAAAGTATTTCATTCTCATTCAATACTTAGATTCTCAATAAACACTTCTCATTTATTGTTCTTGATTCCAGTGGGAGTAATAACTCCTGTTGACAAAGTGTAGCTATAAACTTATAAACATTCCGCTGTGCTAACACTCACCAAGAACTTGCTAAACACTTAAGTGTCAAACTAGCAAGTTCAAATAAAAGAGCAGCTTAATACTGATCCAACAAAGGGTCTCGTTGACGAAGACCTTTCTGGCATTGAAATTCGTAAGTAGGAGAACCATTAACCAGCACCGAGGACCTAGCAGACTCCAATATCCCTTTGACCCACCTCCCCCACCTGTGTGGAAATCCCATTTGCTCCATCATATCTATTAAAAACCCCCAGTTTACGTTATCGTAAGCCTTCTCGAAATCGATTTTCAGCATAAACGCTTTTTTATTTTGCTTACATAACCACCCATGAACCTCATTAAGAATCAAATGCCCGTCTAAAATAAATCTATCCTTTAGAAAAGCCGACTGCGTATCCGAAATCACATATCCAAGCACTTTCTTAATCCGAAGAGCAAGCACCTTGGAAACAACTTTGCTAATGGCCCCCACCAGAGTAATAGGCCTATAATCAGATAAACCCACAGGATTTTTTAACTTTGGAATCAAAGTAATAAAGGATGAGCTGCAACCTTTACCGAAAACACCCGAATCATAAAAAGTGTCCAACAGGGAAAAGAAGTCTTCTTCAAAATAGCTCCAAAAACTCTTAACAAAATGAAAATTAAAACCATCCGGGCCAGGAGCCCGGTCTGAACCACAATAAAAAACCGCCAACTTCACCTCCTCTCTAGTGAACCTCGCCTCCAAAGCAGTAGAACAAGTTTGAGGAATCCGTTTAATGAGATCACTCCGTAATAATGGCCTTCTCGGATACATTTCCGCAAAGAGCCCCCTATAATGTTTTAACACTTCACGTTTGACCAACGAAGGCTTCGTAATCCAATTCCCATCCACCATTAAGCCTGGAATAGAGTTTTTAGATTTTCTCCCGTTTACAATCCCGTGGAAATACGCAGAGTTGTCGTCCCCATGCATAGCCCATCGAACCCTCGACTTTTGTTTAAGGTCTCTAATCTTGCATTGATTAAGAAAGTCAACCTCCTGTTTGCAATTCTCCCACACCCAAATCTCCCCCTCTTCTAAATCCCTATCTTCACTTAAAAAAAATATATTACATTTTTGTTAGCTTTATGGGAATTAAAAAATAAAAAAACATTTTTGTTAGTTTTATGGGAATTAAAAAGGAACGGGATTTTAAATACCCAAAATTTGACAAATTGGCTGATATTAATTACAACTTAAAAAATTCTATGTGACACTCCCAACTTTTAAACTAAGGGCAATTACATATACCCCCTACAAAGTTTAAAAATTACATATATACTCAACCAAAAAAATAAATTACATATTTTCCCTTGCTATATACTAAAAATATTAAATTTACCCATTTATTTAAAAATTAATTAGCTAATGACTATTTAATTTAACCCCTCCTTTTTTACTATACATAAAAATCTTAAAATTTACCCTTTTTAACTTGTAACTGCTATTTCCCTTTCAAGCTTCCTCTGATCATCACCTTCGTCTTGCTGCCATCATCTCTCATAATCCTAATCCCCCAAATAACCTCCGCACATAATAAATTACAACCAAATTAAACAAAAGTGCATCTTCAAAAGTAATCATTCAAAACACTTGCTTCGGTTTAAAATATAAAAAAAATAACATGATTGATTATGAACAAAAAATCTTCTTCTTTATCATGAATTTCATTAGAAACAAAAACAACGATTTTACATAAACATGTAGAACTTGTCATTTGTTATCATATTAAAGAAGTTTCGTCAGTATCCTCATCAAAAAAAGACAAAAACGTATCTGTTTCCAGGTTGTCATGAATCAAAGAAAGGGTATTTTGTTTGATTGGTCCCTGGTTTGTCGACGATTCCGATAGGGGTTATGAACAAGATGATGGTGCTACGCTGGTTCTTTTCGTCGGTCCTCTTTCTCCTCGCCGGTACTTTGTCGCCGGCTTATCTTCACAGGTTAGGGTTGACGTTCACCGGTTAAAAGCGTGTGTTGAGGGGTCACCAAATTGTTAAGGTCGTTTTTGTTTGTTTGTTTTTTATTTATTATTGAAAGGGTATTTGTGTCATTTTGGTACAAGGAGGGGAAATATGTAATTTAGTTTTTCGGTTGGGTAAATATGTAATTAGGTGTTTAAATAGGGGGATATATGTAATAATTCCTTTAAACTATTTTTCTCCACTGAGCTTTTTGCTAACTGTGTCTAATCCAGTTAATTTTTGGGCTGACATCGTTATATGATGGTGTGGAGGTCAAGAATAGAACTTACCATGTGCAACTAATGTTAGGTTACATTAGTTATCATGTGTAGTGTAGATAAACATCTGAAGCCTAGCGTCTCCTATAAGACTATGTCACCTTCATTCTTTTGTTGAGGTTATGGCACTTTTCCTCCGGCTCGCTATTTACATAGCGAAGAAAGGCACCTCCACTTTCACCACCTCCTTACCGTTCCTTTACTACCTACGTACCACTATTAGCGGCGACACCAAGACAGGTTGTCGCTATTTGTTGTCGCCGCTAAAGGTCTGTTTTCTTGTAGTGCACCACCACCCCCCTCCACTAACCACCATCAACCAATTAGCCACCATGTTGACAACATCCCACCAATGTTCCAAAACATATGCTATCGAATGACACAATGTATAATACACTTGTTCTTGTGGTGATAGAACAAACGAGACTTTAGTTTTTAGACTTATTTGAATGTGATAGTTACCAAACCATGGATAATATTAAACCATGTACACTTGAAGAACATAACAACACGTACATGGCCAACATTATAACATCTAACCTCTAAGACCTTATTGAACAATCTATAATAGTTAGTGTTGATCAATTCTTTGTGATGTAATGGAAACAAGTAAATATTTGTACACGATAATCCAGTCATCACGGTGTGTTTAGACATCATGAATTGGTGATTATCAGGTTCTCGTTTAGGATTTATTGTGATGAGAGCTAAGGTAAGACACGAGACTCACAAATTTGGAGAGGAGAGAGATGAAATTGTGTTTTTATTAACCTTTTGTTTTTTCTATAATAATCTATCTCTATCTTTGTGTAATTTTTCGCGATTATGTGTTAATAAATTTATCTTTGAGTTGTGTACAAAAAATAATAATAAAAAAAAAATCTACCTCTATATACACCTAGAGAGAAACCATGTTATGATATTAAGAATAATTATGTCCATCAACTAATTATCAACTAGTGGGTTACCGAGTTGCGCGTTTCGCAACTTTTAAATATGTTTGTGAGCGAATAGAGATAGCGATAAATAACATGCCCAAAGAAAACAGTCATACGTCGGACTATTGATTTAAAGGTTGTCCAAAAAAGCGATCATACAGCGGACCTTTGAGTTAGATGTTTAAAACCTATCGTTAACATAGTGCGCATGACGCGATAGGTAGAAACAGTACATAGCAGTAAGTAGAGAGGTTAGGTGACAAACATGTAGTTAAAACAAAAGTTGTTAAACTGTCACTACTGCCTTTAGTCCTTTTCGCCCTTTTCGCTCGATCGCAGGAATGCGGTACCTGGTGAAAACAATAAATCGGCCAGATTATGAATCGGCTAAACAATAAATTACATAAACTTTAGAAGGGGTACAACAGTTAAACAATAAAGTGGGATAAGGACTATTAGCATAGTATATCAAGATCTTTTGTCCAACTCTCCTGTTTATTGAAGCTCTGTGTGATCGAATAGTTTTCCACTTTGTCATTCTCTATCCTGAACACAAACAAATTATGTAGCATTCACTTAACATCATCACGTCACTTATCAGAGTGGGAGTGAGACAACTTACTCGTAAGGAAGCTTGAAACATTTATCAGCTGGTATGTTGTTTTCTTTATCCTTTGAGTTTGCAAACTCTGCAAAGTCCTTCAGACATGTCAAGAACAAAGTCATTGCTTTGTCATATCGAGTGGTCCAAAACAGATTCATTGGACGAAGCCTATCATGCTCAACATAGTTTAGCACCAACTCAACAATCTCACATATGCTGACTGACATTATAAAAACAAAAAAAAATCCAATGATGCCTGGTGTCCTCTTATGGAACATCTCAATTTCGGCACAATACCTAAAAAACTATATGGTCATGTTGGTTTAGCAAGCTAAATCTCACCCAACATGTATATAATTTGTCACGGCTTAACCCTCTATTTATAAATGAGATATTGATTTATTCAAAATTATAAAAGATGTGTTCGCCAGTCGTTCTATTCCAGCTTAATCTGTACTGACACGCATTAAGTTTACTCCTTAATTATTACACAACCCAATGCTGCCACATCCAAACCAGAGTACCCGACCATTTCAATTAAATTGGAAACTTCATTGGGTTAAGGAATGAGACCCAAAAAAGGTTAACCACTTGATCAGATGAACTACAAAGTTATCCAACAATTCACATAAACACAATGCCCCGACCAAAAAAAAAAAGCAAAAATGATCAGCTAAGACCATAAGCGACCCCATAATTGCAATTAATAAAGTAAATCAAGATAATAAGGTAGGATAACAACTTACAACTCATAAGTGTTGTTGCCGCTGTCCAATATCCGAGGATAACTTCCCGTAGGAAGAATTTTTATTCGGTATCTAATCAACATTAGGTTAAGGATATACCCTATCAATAATATTTAACATATACTTGGATCATAAAAGATTGGGGTTCAGTTATTTGTCCCCAAGGCGCATCAAAAGGTTTTATGGATATTATGTGCTTCATGCGTGAATATCATGGCAAAGAACTAAAAGTGTACAAGAATTTAAAAGAAAGAACTTTTACTCATAAAATCTTTGAAATGAATTTAAAATATAGTCTCACCTGTGCAGGTGAGACATGATAAAATAGGCAAAGTATATAAGGACCAGTATAATTGTTTTCTGTAAATACGTTAAAACATAAGAACCAACATAAGAAAGATGTAACCCAGAGAAAAGGATACTGGAACTTTGGTCTGAAATAATTGAGCCATTGTATGAAGCAGAAGGCAAGTTGGGCCCCATGCAGCATTTATATCATCCCACTCAACCTAAGTGTTTGTCACAATTGCAACCAAAAAACCCGGTTAGCTAAGAAGACAAACAAAGATTTATAAACATAAAGAACATGACTGCGTAGGTTATATAATGTAATTCAATTTAACATCAGGGCAAAAAAATTAAGTCACAAAGATATGATGTAAAATCCAGTCCTGATTGTATTGCAGAAATGTGATTTAATTAACCAAGAACATGAATAAATAGTAACACATTCATACGCGCCTAAGCTAATAAGCAGCCTAAGTGAATCAAATGCCTTAGCATCTAAGTGAATACATGCCTGTGCGCGTAGACGAAAATCAGATGGTACTTATCAGTTTTTTCAGTGTTGGCGGCGCCTAGGTACCTTTGCGCCTAATTGGATGCAAATAAACATAGGAATTACAACCATTTGTTTGGCGAAAATATTATACAAAACTTTTAACCCCTGTCGTTCAGGTGCGTAGGCGAATAGGTGTCAATCGCCAAGAAAACTGATAAGTAGAAGTCCTTTATTATGTTGTCTGCATATATGTCTGATTGTTTGATACATATTCTTAACATGCTGAATTATTCATAGTTATCATTGGGCAATGTCCCCTGTTTTTGTTGGTTATTAATTCATGTTTGCTTTTGCATAGCCTCAGTTCGAAACGAATAGCGATAAGATAATTATTAATTCTGATTCTTCTATTTGCGCACACATGCCCATAACATGCATTGCCAAGGTGAATAGGCGTTCAAGCACTTAGGAGTTTGATTCACTTTCTATTTGCCTAAGCGCGTATTCGCCTAGGCACCTATTCGCCTAGGTACCTATTCGCCTAAGAGCCTGATAATGAATACTTCAGTATGTTAACAATATGTATCAAGGAATAAAACATATATGCAGAGAAAAATATTAAGTGTTGTTACTTATCAACCTTTTTAGCGTCTGGAAAAGTGTTGCGTGCCTATATGCCTACGCGCCTAAGCTAATCAGCAGCCTAAGTGAATCAAATGATACATGGTATTTTAAAAGATATAGTGTTGTTACTACTTAGTATATAAAACACATTTATTCAACTCATGTAATACACAGTTGACAAGTCATCTTCTAATCTAAATCATGGTTGTAGTTAACTGTTTCGCTATGCCCAGTTTAGCTGCAATATGTTGATTTTAGTGCACTAAATACCGAATGTAAATTGATTGCATAATATGCTAAATAACAGTTACATTTGCTAATTTGAGGTGTTAATTTTTAGCACGTAGACAAAAATCACCTAAACCCAACTCCAAAACCTCAAACCAATGCTCCAAAGTGTGTGATTAAAAAATGTCCCATTATTTGAATACTTACTATCCAAAATTTAGATTTCCTTCAAACCAAGGCTAAATTTATTAAAAAATAAACTCAAACTCTAACAATTCTCGTAAAACATAAGATCCAAAATCTCAATTTAAAAACAATAACACTCCCTCCATTTCATATTAACTTCAGCAACATGCTTTTTGAAGCACATATTAATATCATTTATAACATAACATAGACTAAAACCGCTAAAAAAATTAAATAACCTAAATTCCAAAACAAAAAAACAGAGCAATTATTATAATTATAAATTATACCCGAGATATCTTAAAAGAGTAAACGCAAGCCTCTGTACTGAACGATTGCAACCTGCACAGAGCAGGCGACCTCTTCGCCGGACCTCCACCGGAGCTCGTCCTCCGTCTCGCCGTCGTTGAACGTAACGAATCGCCGGAGTCGTCCATATCTTTCGGTGACGATGCTGGTTAAACTTTGCCCATTATCCGGTCGCCCTCTTCACACACTCTCTCTCTCTCTCTCTCTCTCTCTCTCTCTCTCTCTCTCTCCCTACTTCTCTCTCTTCTAGTTGTTAACGTTGTGTGTCTGTAAGAAGAAGCCAACAAAGGCTCCAAAATAACACATGGGTGACACCTGTAAGCCTTATATCTTATGGCAAACCACCTGTCTAACCTATATCATTGCATAAAGACGGAGTTGCCCCTAAACTGTCAATGAAATTACCATAAGACCCTAAAACACTATTGCAAAAACGGTGGAAAAAAAATTAAAGCTGGTGCCAAGTCTCGAACCTGGGCACACTTCATAAGTGACGAACAACCTAACCAATTGGTCTGGAAACATATTTAGCTTTATATTCATAAGCTACAATATAAATACTATTAAAACAGCTAAAGGAGAACAAAAAAGGCACTATTCATGCCCATCCATATATTAATATATAGGATAATTAAGTCATATAGGTATTTAGGTCAATAATTAATTACTTAGATAAATAATAACTAGGGCCATATATTTAAATACTAGTCTTAGGGGTTGTTTCGTTGATTAAGTGCTGAATTATAAAAAGGTCTGAATGGTTAAGCGCTGAATCATTAAGTTGGATCTCTTAATGGTTAGTTTTCTTGTCCCGCGTTGGTAGGGGAGCCTCATTAAGGTTCAGCCTAGTTCAGTGCTTAGTAGTTCAGTGCTTAATGGTTCAGCAACATCCCAAATCTTAATGATTCAGACTTAACCATTCCATTCAGAAGTTGAAACAAACGCGCTAAATACTGAATCATTCAGTGCTGAATGGTTAAGAGCCTCATTAAGAGGCTACCAAACAGCCTCTTACAGTTATCCTTCTAAGAAGCTCCTTCACAAATATGCCACTATTATGTATGACCCACCAACATGTTTTTTTTTTTATAAAACATGTGTCTATATATTATAATGCTAAAAAAAATTTAAAACAATTTTCTTATAAGTATATAAAAACTGTAATTGCGGTTAAAATGATACGGACATATGTGTGGAAGAGATGATTACATCTATCTATATCTACATCTACGCTATATAATGAAAGAAAACCATTGGGGACACATATTAACACATGAGCTCATGCTTTTATTGGTTTTACAGTCTATCATATTAAATTATGAATAGTTATTACTTACTTATGAATAACTGGGGAGATTTAGAAGGAAATGATTTTTTAAACATAAAATGCTACTTTTTGTTTTATTACCTTCGAACTCGGGAACACGGTAGTTAATTAAATTTTTCTCTTCTCTCTTTAATTCTCTTTCTCTTTTTTTTCCTTCATTTATTAAACTTGGGAACACAGCATAAGCATCAACCTTTTTCGGAGAAGCCTCATAATTGAAACCCAAATCAAATTGGTTCTCCTCCAACAACAAGACACTCACCAAAATTCTATGTCAAATTTGATTCCATTTACGGGATTAAGTTCAAGTTTTGAGAAATTCATAAATATGGCGTGGATAACGTGCGGAGTCAAAGGGATGATGGGACATGTGGTTTTCGCTTAAGGTCATTAGCAATTTCGAAATTCCTTAACCTTGCTACTTATAGGATCAGAGATGATATCAAAGGGTCCGTTTTGGATTGGCGGAGATGGTCGCCGGATATGGGCATTGAAGATGGTCATATATGGTCGCCGGAGACGATGTTAAAGAGGTCCTTTTGTTTTCGTTTTGGCTTTGGTTCTGATCATGTGAATGTTTAAAAAAAGTGTATTTAACAAACTGTAGAGAATTATGGTGATATTAATCTCTTGCCCACTTTCATTAACAATAAACCATATATATATTTATAAGAAATCTCCTATTTTTGGAGATGATAAATACAATAATTATTTTACAATAATGACAATTAATGCTAACGTAATTAGCGTCTATTACACCCTCGCAATCGAAGCGGGAGGAGAGCGGATGCTTAGACTGGATCGAAAGTCATCGAAGAGGTCCCGAGGCAAACCCTTTGTGAAGATGTCAACGATTTGGAAACGAGATGGCATGTGAAGAATTTGAACCAATCCTTTTCGGACATGTTCTCTGACGAAGTGAATGTCTAGCTCAATATATTTTGTTCGATGATGTTGGACCGGGTTCCCTGATAAATAAATAGCACTTACGTTGTCGTAGTAGACCAAGGAGGCTTTAGAAAGTGGACGATGTAACTCGAGGAAAAGATTACGAAGCCAACAAATCTCTGCAACAACATTGGCCACTCCTCGATACTCGGCCTCGGCACTAGACCGTGCAATAGTAGACTGTCGCTTAGACGACCAGGAAACTAGATTATCCCCCAGATAAACATAATAACCAGACGTGGAAGGTCTAGTGTTAGGGCAACCGGCCCAATCTGCATCTGTGTAGGCATGAATTGCAAGTGCCGAAGAGGACGACAAGTGAAGGCCATAGTCCACAGTGCCCTGTAAATATCGTATGATTCGTTTAAGCGCATTCCAGTGAGCAAGGCATGGAGAGTGCATGTGCATACAAATCTGTTGTACGACATATGTAATATCTGGCCTGGTGAAGGTTAGGTATTGCAAGGCACCAGCAAGACTCCGGTAAGTGGTTGGGTCATCGAATGGAGAGTCCGGCTCACTGGACAATTTGCTTTGAGTGTCCACAGGTGTAGCCGTAGGCTTGCAAGACTCCATTCCTGCACGATGAATAATATCCTTGGTGTAGGATTGTTGAGAAAGGAATAGATTGTTACCCGTCCAAGTGACCGAAATACCCAAGAAATATGAGAGAGGCCCCAAATCTTTCATTGCAAACTCACCGGCCAAGATGGTCATAAGTCGCTGGCGCAGAAGGTCAGAAGAGGTGGTGAGGATGATGTCGTTAACATAGATCAGAAGGTAGGCAACACCAGTCCCATGATGATATATGAATAAAGAGTTATCAGACTTGCACTGTGTGAAGCCGTGTTGAACAACAAAATTAGTAAACCGTTGATACCAAGCCCTTGGAGCTTGTTTGAGGCCATAAAGAGACTTTTTGAGGCGGCAAACATGGTCAGGGTAGTCGCAATGTCGAAACCCCATGAGTTTATGCATATAAATGGTTTCCTATAAGTGACCATGCAAGAAGGCATTTGTAACATCCAATTGATGTATGGGCCACGACTGAGAGAGAGCTAAGGTAAGAACGGTCCGAATGGTAGTGGGTTTGACCACTGGACTGAATGTTTCACCACAGTCAACGCCAACCTGTTGACTACGACCATCACATACCAGCCTTGCTTTGTATCTTTCTAATGAGCCATCAAAACGAAATTTGTGTTTAAATAGCCACATGCAGCGAATTATGTTCATGTTAGGGCGACGAGGTACTAATTCCCAAGTCTCAATTTTAACAAGTGCACTAAATTCGTTTTGCATGGCATTGGACCATTCCGGTGTGGACAAGGCAAGGTGTGGAGTTTTGGGTATGGGGACGATGGAAGTAGTGTTGAGGTTGAAAATTTGTTTGGGTTTGGTGATGCCGTCCATTGCTCTAGTGCGCATGGTACGGGTTTGAATGGGTTCAGGTGGAGGCGGTTGAGGAATAGGTGGGGCCGAGAGGTTTTGAGGTGGATTTTCTGTGTTGGTCTGGGGAGTAGGATGTGGGGTCGGTGTGAAAGTGTTCAATGGTGAGTGAAGGTGGGCCGGGGTAGTGTCAGTTGGACTGTTATGGGGTGATGATGTAGGTGTTGGGCCGGGGTGAGGTAGTGGGTCAGGTGATGGATGGTGGATGTGAGATGGGCTTGTTGGGCCGAGAGGGTTTGGTGGGGGTTCGGAGGATGTAATGGAAGTTGTGGAGTTGGTGATATTGTTCCAAAACAGAGGGTTTAGAGGGTGGTCAAGGAAGTTGTAATTATAGGAAGTGGTAGGTTGTTGAATGGCGAAGGGATAGATGGACTCTTCAAACTGCATGTGGCGAGATATAAACATTTGATTTGTGGATATATCAAAACATTTATACCCGCGATGGTTTGAGGGGTATCTGAGAAAGACACACGGTTTGGAGCGATTTGTTAATTTGTGAATGGTGGTGGAGGGGGTAATTGGGTAGCATAGACAACCAAATACACGAAGGTGTGTGTAGATGGGAAGTACATTATATAGGAGGGTGGTGGGAGATAGGAATTTGTGGGTTTTCTTTGGAAGTATGTTAAGGAGATAGGTGGCGGTTTCAAGGGCATGGTGCCAAAATGAGGGTGGTAGGGAGGCTTGAGATAGTTGGGTGCGGATCATGTTGTTAATGGTTCTTATTTTTCTCTCGGCCTTGCCGTTTTGGGAAGAGGTGTGGGGGCCAGAAAAACGAAATTGCATCCCGTTGACGTGACAAAATTGTTTAAAATTATTGTTTGTGTATTTAGTGCCGTTGTCACATTGGAATTGCTTTATTTTTCGTTCAAACTGAGGGTGAATGTGATTGTAAAAATGGGTGAAGGTGGTGTAGACATGGAATTTATAGGTTAAGGGAAAAGTTCAAATGAAGTCGGTTTTGTCATCAAGAAATAGTATATAATAACGGTGACCACCGGTGCTTAATACCAGTGAGGTCCACAAGTCACTATGAATAATATCAAACGGCAAAGCAGTTTTATTCATAGAATCATAAAATGGTAGTTTCACACTTTTGCCAAAAACACAAGATTGACAAAGAGTACTGTTTGATTTATTAAAACTAATAAACGAACTAGACTTCAACGAATGCAATAAAGAGGTGCCTGGGTGCCCAAGTCGTTGATGCCAACAGTCTTGAATAACAGCAGCTAATGCGGTAGGTTTGGTAGGAGACTTGATGAAGTTGGTGGTGAGAGGGTAGAGGTCTCCCGAGCTATTGCATCATAGGATAGGTTCCTTGGTCTAGAGATCCTTCACAAGAAAACCAAACGGGTCAAATTGTATTGAAAGTAAGTTGTCTGTCGTTAGGCGACGGACAGAGATGAGGGTTTTGATAAGTTTAGGGGCATAAAGTATGTTATTTAACTTGAAAGGTGTGAAGGGTGGTGGTAAGGTTTTGTTGCCTTGTCCAACAACAGGAATAGAGGTGCCATTGCCCATAATTATTTGTTTATTAGTGCAAGTATTAAAAACAGACGGAGAAGTTATACCTGGTTGCTCCATATGTCCTGATGCGCCAGTGTCCATATATCCAACAGGGTCTGCTGGTTGACTCATAGAGAGAGTGTAGAGAGCTTGAGCAATGTCCGTTGTAGTTGGACTATAAGTAGCCGAGTGGGCCTGAGCAGGGCGGGGGCCCAGAATACCTTGAGAGTTGTTAGGCCGTGGGATGGAAGGGTAGGGACATGGCGGGTTGTAGTTGGGTTGTGGGCTGAAACTGTTAGGGTTGTTTAGTAAGGCGGCTCATTGGGTTGAGGCCCAATTATTTGGAAAGATTATGTAAGGATGATTGGGCTGAGCAGATTCAGAGGTTTGGGATCTGGGCCGGGCCGGTACGATTAAGAGGATGTGGAGCGGCCTCTTCTGCGTCCACGAGTCCGACCTCGTCCACGCACGGAGTCCGAAGAAGGCTGGGGAGCGGGTGTGTTTGGGTTGTGGGAGGGTTGGCTTTGGACGTGAAGGGCAGTGGCAGCTTTGGTGGTGGAGTGAAGGGCTTGGTTGGCTTTAGTTGTCTCGTTCATACAAAGTTGTGAGCGGACTTCAAAGTAGGAGGGTAAAGGTTTGGTGTTTTGAAGAATGGTTCCTACGGTTTCATATTACTCAGTGAGGCCGCCAATGGTTTGTAGGATAAGATTTTGTTCGTCAACCGGAGCATCAACATTGTTGAGTTGATCGACCAAGACCTTGATTGCTTGACAATAGTCATGCATGGAAGAAAAGTTTTCGAGCCGGGTATTGGCAAATTTTTGTTTGAAGAAGAGAGCACGGGTGGCTTTGTTGTCTTGGAAGACATTCTCAATTGCCTTCCAGGTGTCATAAGCAGTGGTGCTCTTTTTTATGACGGTTTTCAGAAGACCTGGGGAGATGGTGCCATAGATCCATTGAAAGACTATGCATCAAGGTGTTCCCATGAGTGGGCCAAAGGAGTGGTAGTCGTTTGCTTTTCCTTGTCTGTGGAGGATGAAGCAGAAGCGGCTAGGCGATGGGGTTCGAGATGATCGGCTACAAGGAAAGCCGTACAGTGGATTCGAAAAAGCTCTGACCACGTGTTGTAGTCAGCAGCTTCATTATCCAATGTTATGGGAACAAATGTTTGGATGTTAGACACCGTAACAGCCGGGTGCAGTTTGTTATCAGCCAGTGGAATGGATGAAAGGATAGTATGGTATGATGAAAGAAGGTCGACGATGGAGAATGAGACAGAGGCGGCAGCAGGGTTTTCGAAAGAGAGGAGAGGAGGTTTAGGATCTTAGAATTGATACCAGCCATGTAGAGAATTATGGTGAGATTAATCTCTTGCCCTCTTTCATTAACTATAAACCATATATATCGTTTACAAAAAATCTCCTATTTTTGAAGATGATAAATACAATAATTATTATTGACAATTAATGCTAACGTAATTAGCGTCTGTTACAAACAAACGATGTTTGGATTCTAAATCTTCACCTTTTTCCATTGAATATTGTTGTGTGGAGGTCGATTCAATATTGGGGTCAGGAATTAAATTCTCATCCCTTCGATATAGAGTTTCTAGTCTTCAAAATCAAATCCGCCAATGGTGATTCTTCGAAGGGCATGTTTGGGTAAGCTTATTTAAGTTCAAAATGACTTCTTGTTATAAAAGACTTATTAAATTATGACTTTTCAATAATGAGTTTTTTTAAAAAAAGTGTTGGGGTTAACTTTTGTGGTGGGAAAAAACCAATAAGCCAATAAGTTGTTTTATAAAAAAGTGTTTGGTTTAGCTTATTTATGTAAAATAACCAAAAAGGGCATAAGTCATAAGAAACATTAAAAAGTCATAAGGGCATGTTGGATAATTTTCTCCAATAAATAATAAGGAGCTTCAAAAAGTCACAATTCCATTTATTTTCCAAAACAACTTATTAAAGTCAAGGGGGATTGGATTTTAATAACCTAAACTATTTGAAATCGGCCGTTGGGACTTCAAACTAAAAAATTGGCCACATATAACATGTACTATTAACCTATTGGATTTTGGCACCTAATTTGGTTTAACTCACTAACACAGTTAGTGTTTTGGCTGACCTGGCACCCCCCCACTCTGACGTGACACTCACAATCTGACGTGGCACCCCCAATCTAATTGGGTTAGTGACTTAACCCAAATTTGGTGTCAGAATCCTATAGGTTAATAGTACATGTTATATATGGCCAAGTTTTTAGTTTGGGGTGCCAACGGCCAATGTCAAATAGTTTAGGTTATTTAAATCAAATTTCCCTAAAGTCAAATAAAAAGTTAAAACATTAAGGACTTATGAGTTGCCGAACACATTTTGTTAACTTATTAACTTCTTTGAGAAGTTATAAGTTATAAAGAGGTGAAAAATGGAGAGCCAAACATGCTCGAAGATAAATTGATAATAAATATGGGTTTTGGGTTTCAGATCCACGTTTAGAAAATGGAACAAATGTTTTGATATACGAAACCAATAACGAAAAACATAATCGTTGTATTTTGGTTTCTCCACTAAATAACCATTCATAAAACTCCATTACATTTTTCGCTATCGCAGGGAATGATTTTTTTAATATATGTTGATGTTGTCGTGGCTTCCTCTTTGACTTGCTCAATGAGATCTTTGAAAAATTTAATGTTCCTATCGTTTGAAAAAAAATCGTCATCCAAATTGATCGTTTGAACGAATATCCTAAGGTGATCGTTTGGGTTAAACATGATAAAACGGGATAATGGATGAATATATATTTGCAAGAATGGTGGAAGATTTGAGTGAATAAATTAAGGGTGTGAATTGTTTTAAAAATGGTTAGAAAATGATGCGAATTGAAGTGAAATATATAAGTATTTTAGGTTAAAAAATAACTTTTTGTTATTTAAAAGCCTAAAAACGGCTGGTTTGACCACCTACCGATCAAATTTGACCAACTTTTTTGGTGGTATAGGAACCCGTGAAAACTACCCACACACCCTACTCGTAAGTGGTGGCGACATCCTTGTAGCCGTGTGGGTTCGAACCCCCAAGGCGCCCCATCCTCCCTATTCCCTGACTAAACACAAAGTATTATTTTCTGGTTACTTTATTTGGATTTATTTAAATGGATCTCTAAGAGCATGTTTGTCTCTTTATTTTTTCACCTCCTTATTACTTATAAGTTCTCTAATAAGTTAATAAGTTGAAAGAAAGTGTTTGGCAAACCAAAAGTCCTGTTTTAACTTTTCATTTGGTCTTTGATAAATTGTTTTGGAAAAGTAAAGATTAGTGACTTATCAAAACGCCTTATAACTTAGAACATAAGTAATGGTTCATGCTCCTTAGGGGGCATTTTCCACAACATCATTATTATAATGCCCGTCAAAAAAATGTGTAATGGTTAAAGCCACTTAATGCCCCTTCTTAGTTATTACTTTCCATATTTTTATCATATTTGAGCATTATACTAGAAATGTCCCACCCTCATAATGCCCAAGGGGATGGTGTTGGGGCATTATCATGCTTATTCATGCCCCTATAATGCCCATTACACATGATCTTATTGGTGAATATTTACCCACATGCCCTCCTTAATTATATCCTTATACACAACATAGGCTAAACGGAACAGTTTTTACAAGATAATTTATGGCCTTATTGGCTTTCGGCTTTCCCATCAAATAAGCTATTCCAAACACTTTTTTAAAAACTATTTTTTAGAAAGTCATAAGTTAACAAGTCTTTTTAACAAAAGTTTTTTTGGACTTAAATAAGTTTATCCAAACATGCCCTAAATCGTTTAGATGAATGCGAACTATTTTTCCAGTTTTACTGAATTTCAAAAATTACTTCGTTGGTTACTTTTCTAAATATCTATTAATTAACACATGTTGAATTATTATCACTGCTATTGATAATTAGGTCGTCATGATCGGATACCGAGGTATATCCAAGTTTGTTCACAAAGGTTTGTTTTGTGCAATTCGGATTTAGAGACTGCTGACCATTATACTTCATGTTTGTTGGCTTCGGTATTATGACCGCATATGCGCATGGTGCCGGTTACGTCAAATCTTTGCATACTCATAGATTAGAAGCGTCATAAGACTATCAAGGTTGAGGCCTGAGGGCGAGAAAAGAATACTTATGAAATTATCATCATTGGTTGTTGAATAAAAATATTTTCCAATTCACAAGATGATATAAAAATGAGAATATTATTAAACACATTAAATCTCTCGCTCGGGTTCATTTGACTAAACAACACATCCAATGGAAGAAGTGGTGTAAATTTGATGATGTAATAATTATAAGGCTACTAGGTGAGCAGACACCAAAAATGTCATGTCTCAGTGCCACGTAGGCTACCACATCACTAAAGTAGTGTCTCAACATTTTTGAGACATGGGTGGGGTGTGCAGACATGAAAAACCCATGTCTTAAGCATTTAATATTTTTTTTTGTTTTCTAATATTAATTGTAATTAGTTTTATAAAAGTAATAAATAAATAAAATAATGTTCAAATAAATACTAAATTATATAAAAAAATTACAAAGCATCCTAAAATAAAAATTACAAAGCATCCTAAATTAAAAAAAATTACAAAGCATCCTAACTTAAAAAAAAAATACAAACTACTCGTCCTGTCCGTTGTTCCATATATATTCGATCAAGTCGGCTTGTAGATGATGATGGATGTGTTCGTTACGTAACGCGAAATCGTTTAACTCTTGTTGCGCTTCGTCATCCGGAATGGTAGTCTCCTCCACCGCATTTTCATCGAACTCACAAATAGCTCGGCCTTTGTCTTCGATGACCATGTTATGTAGCACGATGCAAGCATACATACAATAACGTATTTTTTTTTGTTGTGAAAGCACGTGCCGGGTTTGCGATGATGTGCCATTTTGCTTGTAGAACACCAAATGTCCGTTCGATATCCTTTCGCGCCGCTTCTTGATACTTAGCAAATTTCTGTCTTTTTTCGTCGTGAGGGTGCTTAATACTTTTAACGAGTGTAGAATAGGTTGGGTATATTAAATCCGCAAGATAATACCCGTGCTTGTACTCAACCCCCGAAACAGTAAATTTTGTATCCGGACCGGTTCCTTTTCTAACATCATCAAACACCAAACACTGGTTGAGAACATTAAGGTCATTATTGGAACCGGGAACCCCAAAAAAGGCATGCCAAATCCATAAGTCTTGTGACGCGACAGCCTCTAAGATTATTGTTGGATGACCATGATCGCTGCGATAAAACATGCCACGCCACGCATTAGGGCAATTTTTCCACGGCCAATGCATGCAATCGATGCTTCCGATCATCCCTGCAAAACCATGCTTCTCGTGATGGTGCTGATACAACTTCTGGATATCATTGGAGTTTGGTTTTCGCAAATATTTTTTACTGTAGATCTTGACAACACGCTTGCAAAACTTATACAAGCATTCACGTGACGTTCTTTCAGACATCCATAAGTACTCATCCCACGAGTCGGATGCCGTCCCGTAAGCTAATTGCCGCAACGCTGACGTGATTCTTTGATAAGTTGTGAACCCCCGTTTGCCTCTAGCATCGTACCGTAATGTAAAATACGGGTCACAACTCGCCAAATCATCGGCAATACGTACGAACAATCGACGACTCATTCGAAACCGCCGCCTAAACATCTCGTCCGTATACACCGGGTGATCGGCAAAGTAATCTCTAATTAATCGCTCATGTGCACCTACAAATTATACGTTCCAAAAAATATTATACGTTCCAAAAAAAATATTATACGTTCCAAAAAAAAAAATTATACGTTCCAAAAAAAAATTATACGTTCCAAAAAAATTACCATGCCGGTCTCTGTTTAAAGCCGCTTGCCTAGGTCGCGGTTGCGAGTTCACTTCGTCTTCCTCCGCCACGATTAATTGTGCCGCTTCGCAAATCGAGTTAACAAAAATCCGGTTTTCTTCGCTCGACGAAGCTGAGGAATCAAACAATGGTAGGTATGACATTGTTTGTTATTTTTTTAAATAAAGTGTAGAGTTTTTTTTGTTGGTTTTAGTTGACTTATGAGGGTTTATTTGGATGGTTTGGGTTTATATATTTTTGGAAAGGTTTAAAAAAAAACAAAAATGTTACCGTTTAAATATAGCCGTTGCATTTCAAAAAAAAAATATATATATATATATGAAAAATTCCCATTGGTCCGTCCCCTATGTCTTGGAGAGAACGGGGGAGACGGGGCTAGACCGGACGGGGGCATGGGGGCGGTGTAGCGAATGGGACGGGGGCATCGAAGGTGGGACGGGGCAACCTCAGCGTCTGTATACCGATTAGTCTAAGGTAATCGCGTTTGTTTGCTGCACATGTTTTTTTTGTCGGTAATTGTGTGCTGCGAATGAAATTTGCCCTTTAAAAATATAAAAAAAAAAAAATAAAGAAAATTATGTTGTCATCGAAAATATTATTTGCCCGCTAGATATTCTTTGTAACCCTTCCTCTCATTGGATGATTTGCTTTTAAAGAAAGATAGATTAAATATCAAATAAAAAGTGTTTTTTTTTTTGTGAAAACTGTGGAAATCAAAGAAGATGGGAGAAATTCATTTTTTATTTTTTTATAATTTTTTTTCCATATGCTTAAACATACTTTCTAGATAAATAATATATAAAAAAACATAGTGTAATTACTAATTACGTCATTAAATTAAATACATTAATTTACACTAGAGTAATTATGTAATTACTAATTATGTAATTACTCTACACCAATTATGTAATTACTTTACACCAAAATTTATTTATTTTTTTAGATTTCAATACACATCTATATCTATATCTATATATATATATATATATATATATATATATAATAAACCAAAGCATTTTTAATGACATGTCATAATATTATGCAATCTCTCTTTTGAGAGATGCCACATAGGATGTGATAGACCAATTAAAAAAAGAATTAATATGGTTTAAATATGATTTAACATAATCTATTAAATACCTAAATTACTAAATGTTAATATCTTTTATATACGAGATTTTTTAGAGAAAAAAATTACACCAAATTAACGAGCGTTTTATTATCTTTCCAACGAGTACCATAGTGCTATATAAAAAACGGAGAAAAAAAAACGACTATTTTTTGTAACCCGACAGGTATTGTGTCAGGTTTGGAATTAGTTTAAAAAAATTGTGGGTTTGGGTCGGGCCTGGGATTAGGTGATACCCGACCCAATTACCCTTTTTTATATTAGAATATGATAACTTATGTCAGAAATTTGTTTAAAATAATAATAATAATAATAATAATAATAATAATAATAATAATTAATCATATATTGGCAAGTCATTAATTATGTTGTCATATTATATATTTTATTATGTCATATTAGATATTTTAATCCGGCACGCTCTCCAACAGGTAATTGCTATGTTTTCTTTTTTCTACCATATTCTGAAATAGCTCAAATCTTATTGTATGCAGTTAAAGACCTTTTTTCTGAATGTATTGGTGCTAAACAATCTATGTCCCCTTGAAGTGCTTGGGATCTTAATATTCTGTTTTAGGTGTTGATGTTGTAAGGTGAAATGGATCTTTTGGTATTTTTTTTAAAGTATCTAATGTAAGTTGATACATAGATGCCATTTTTATAGTTTAGATACTTCTAATTTTATTCATTTTACTTAGTTTTCTCAACCCGTGACGCTCCCGAGGTATAAGCTAGTGTTTAACAATATGGGAAAAAAAATTCGAAAAAAAAATAAAAAATAAATACACTCCTTTAATTTTCACACTTCTTACCAAAAAAATCACTTTGTATAAGATCTTTTCTCAAGAAAGATATTTATGTTTCAAAAACGATTAAACTCCACTTTGCCTAGGGAAATTGCCAAATTCATCTTAAATGCGAAAAAAGATTGAATTCACTCAGTCGTTGACTTTTCTTTTAATTTTGAAAACACGTTTGACTTAATTGTGTAGGCAAGGACAATGTGCACTGTAATTTTCAAAATCTCTGAAATTAGACATATGCCATCGGTTTTCCTATTCAATGAATAAAATTTGAAATTTTAGTTTTTTTTGGTGATGGTATTTACACACCCTCTAAATTAATTGCAAACCCTCCTATACCGTATTGCGTATAGGGCTATACGTGATGTATAGGGGTTGCACAAACTGTCACGCACCATTAATATTAGTTAGTCAGTGACATGTCAGAGACTATATGCCACGTATAGCCCTCAGCTTATAGGGGACAGAGTTGTGCAATTATATGAGGAGGGTGTATCAATGTCTAAAGTCTGCAGCAATAAACGAACCCGCATCAATGCTAGAAAAATGGAGGGTCAAATTTATTTATTCTTTTTAGCTCTTTTAAACATAATATGTTTGCATAAAATTGAAAAAAAAGAAGAAAAAAAAAAGAACCGATTACATTGTCAGGAATATTCTTACTAACTAGGTATTAGTTGGCCTGCACTTCGCCGCGGACGCCGCTGTTGTGCATACATGTTACGCACAACGGGCGGCGGTTCGTTGCGGGAGGCCGGGAGCTCCTGTTGCGTTGAGAGTTTGGTGGACATAAAAAATAAAATTAAGTGACTACTATGCTCGCGTGGGTTTCACAAAAATACTCACAACCCATTAAATTCCACACTGTGCAATCACCACTTCCACGTTCCCCATTTCAAAATCCAACAAATATTGCTCCTGGTAATATTGCCACTGGAAAACCATTAAAAAAAAGCAAATACAAAAAAACAGCAAAAGTTATTCAACTTTTTCAATTTTGGCGGGCTGATGTGTAGCGCGTATTTAAGAGCTCAGACACTATTCAAGTGTGGATAAATTAATATAGATATAATATGGTAAATGTTTACAAGAATGAAGAATCTATAATCTATAATCTATAACTTATAATAAAAGAATTGACTTTGTGTGAGGTGACATTCAATTGAATGTGCCATGTGGCATCATGTGAAGCTTTCTTTTAAATTTATTTATTTTGTATTTTTAAATAAAATATATATCTATATTATCTTAATAAAAATTCAAATATGTTAATTAATATATTTTCCTTATTTTCCTCTCACATTTTTTAAATGTTAGTGAATTATTAATTATTTTAAAATTTCAAATATGTTAATTAATATTTTTATCTTTATTTTTTTCTTATTTTCCGCTCACAATTTTTAAACGTTAGTAACTTTTAGGTATGACATTTTTTTGAAAAAAAATTACACCAAATTAATGACCGCTGTATTATCTTTTCAACGAGAACCATATATAGTGCTATACAAAAACAGAAAAAATGTTTTTTTAGTGAGTTTTTATTCATGCAGAAAAAAACAGAATGTATTAAGGTAATTTTTTAATCATATATAGACAAGTCACTAATCATGTTATGATAGTATATATGTTTTTGAACCTACTATTGCATATATGAATTGCCCATGTTCATGTGCTATAACGATATGTTTAGCATTAAAAGAGGTTGAGATTTTTTAATCTGCTGGGAACGCAACATGAGAACCCCTTTTGATAGTATAAACATTAGAACAACTTTCTTTAACATTAAAAGATGTTGAGACTATTTATTTCTTTTATCCTTTTTTATTAAGTAATATTAGATTTTTCAACCACGGAACACTAGGTAATCAGCTAGTGAAGAATAAAGAGAACGTGTTGACAAATACAGCCACTGCGTTTCATTTTTGATTTGGTATAAAAAAAATAGAAATTAAAAAGCACAGCATAACTCAATTCTTTTACTAAGCAACCGAACTTTATTAACTTTTGAATTGATCAAAATAAGGTTGATGTAAGGGGGACGGGGCGCTACCAGAATTGGTCACGGGTACCCCACTACCAGTACGGTAACACCACCGCCACCTATGCTGGTAGTGGTCCCATGAACCAAATCCTGGTTCTAGTTAACGGGCTGGTACCCGTGAGTTTATCTCTCCCCCTTTTGTCTTTTTCTCTATTTTATTTTCAGTGAAGTGTTGCCTCCAAAAAACTGTTTAAGTGAAGTAAATCAGTGAAATGATATGGCAATGTAGGATTGGTTGAAATCAGTGAACTTGAAAAAACTTACGGGTACCGCCCCGTTCCCCCTAACTTTCTGTTCAACAAAAATTTCAAATATCGCTTTATCAAATCTTTACCGATTTAAGATTAATCGTCTCATTTAAAAAAAATTCCAAACTTTAGACAAATTTAAGAACTTTAATATACAAAAAACCAGATTATACCCGGGAACGTCCCAGGGTTGAGAAATCTAATATGACATATCAATTTCACATATCAATTTCACATATGAAATAGAATGATGTGCTTAACTTCGGATAGCACCTAACCTAAAAAAATTAACAATGTATCTCCAATGTTAACACCTAACCTTAAATAATGTATAACTCTAAAATTAATACCTAACCTAAAACAATGTACAACTTCAATGCTAACACATGTTGAAATATAAAATTCATATTTACTAATTTGAACGTAATTAGTGACTTGCCTATACATGATTAATGAATTACCTGAACACTTTGTGTTTTTTTTTTCTGTAGGAACAAAACCCACAAAAAATAGTCGTTTTTTTCTCCGTTTTTTATATAGCACTATGGTATTCGTTGGAAAGATAAGAAAACGTTCGTTAACTTAGTGTAATTTTTTCTTTAAAAAATATCGTATATAAAAGATATTAACGTTTAAAATTATGGGAGGAAACATGAGAGAGAAAAATCCAATTTTGTTTTTAATTTTTTTTTCCTAAAATCAATTAATGTCACATGACACACTCAAGGTAAAAGATGCCCTCTTTGAATGTCATGTATGATTTATTGCTTTCAATTATAAAATAGATTTAGAACTTTTTGTGTTCATTTTTCTTAAATTGATGAATTATAATATATCAAAAAGTGAATAGTCAAAATCGTCTTTGAGATTTGCACACTTTATCTATGTCTATCAAAAAAAAAAAAAAATCTCAACTGCACCACTGTGGTTTCAAAATCATTGCTAGATCCATCCATTTCTCTAACTCTGTTAAAAACCAACATCAAACTGAGGGGGTTTGCTGTCGATTTACTATCAATCCAGTTCTGAATACATTGGGTTTTAGAGATATAAAATGACAAAAAATACCCCTCATTTAATGTTATTTTATAACAAGGTTAGAGAAATGGATGGGTCTGACAACGTTTAAGAAAGCTCACTGGTTTGTTTGAGAAAAAAGCTTTTTTTGGATGGAACTACCAAAAGTGTGCAAACCCAAGGATGATTTTGCCTATTCACTCTATTATCAAAATTAGGTTAAAAGCTTTTTGGTAAAACATATATAAAAAATGTATTGATTATGATCAATAAACAATGTGATAAAATTTGGGCTTTTTTTACTAAGGCTTATGGGTGTGGGGATCGCCCTGGTCCATCTTGGGTCGGCCGGAACGTCCCACACCGCCCCCATCGAGCCGCCTCGTCCTTTTCGTTCAATTTTAGACGATCGGGACGTGCCAAAAATAGAGATAGAGAGAGAAAGAGGACAACTTAGAGAGGGCCAAAAGGAGGAGGACTAGCCAAGTAGGACCACCCCCACACCCTTGGCTAGTCCCCTTGTGGAAGACTGCCATCCTTGACGATGTGGCAGCTTATGTGGAGGGTAGTTCTCCCTTGAAGGCCCATCCACCACCCACCAGCCTAAGAGCATGTTTGGGATTAAGTTTAAAAACAACTTATTGACTTCTTGACTTTCTGAAAAAGCTGGTAAGTTAATAAGTTATTTGACTTTAATAAAAGTCATTTTTATTTTGGTTTTTTGGTATAAATTAAAAAAACTAATTTTCAAAAGCCACATAAGCATAGCTTTTGAAAGCTTTTGAAATAACAAATTATTAATTTACCCACCATTTACTTATTTTATTACTCGTTAGGGTTATTATATGGTATAATCAAGAAACTATAAAATTTGTACCAATAATTTATATTATATATTTTGTAATATTTTAATTATAGTATTAGTCCAAAAAAAAGTATATAATATTATATTGTAAAGGAAATAAATGGTTTTAAATATATAACAATGTCATTTTTAGTCATTTTATATGAATAAGCTAAGTCACACACCTTTTGAAAACTAATATATTGGTTTTTCTCACCACAAAAGTTATTCTAAACACTTTTTTAAAAACTCATATTAGAAAAGTCATAAGTTAATAAACAATTTTGAAAAGAAAAAACACTTTCGGAGTTAAATAAGCAATCCGAAACACCCTCTAAGTTCTATTTTTTCGAAGGCACATTTCAATCCCAAAACCACCCCTATCAACAAAAAGAGGCTTCAAACAAACAAAAAACTATAGAATCATTTGCATAAATAGGGGGTTTATTATTTTACAAATTACATTTGGGGGGTATTGGGGGAAAAAACTAAAAATGGTGATCCCTCTATATGGTTTGGCGGTATCAAAGGAAAATCTGCAGTGTGTACAGTGATGCCGCCGAATGGTTGCGAGGATTCATAAATGCCGCCAATTGGGAGTGTGTAGTCACCTATTGATGCCGCCAATCCATACCCTCTCTTTATTGATACCGCCAATTGATTGTGACTAGTCACTTAATACCGCTAATCCATGTAGTGGCTTCTTCAATGTTGCCGTCAAGAACCCTCCAATCCAAATTGAGGCATTGATGCCGCCAAATGGTTGTGAGTCTTCATGGCTCGAGACTTGCATGTTTGCAGGCTATAAACACACTCACAAAAGACTCTAGCATTGCATGCAATGGTCTTGTATTTTGCAGATGATTTGATAGGCAAATAGTGTCTTTGAGAGTGCAAGAGTGAGCCTTTGGAGGTTATAAAATGGAGGGTGAGGTGAAGAAGGAGCACCACCCACATCCATTTCCACACCATCAGCATTACAATCTCCATCTGAAACCTTTGAAATTTATAAAAAATCATACCAAGCAAATTCCTCCCACCATGAATCAAAACATAAACTTACACCGTGGTCCCCTAAGCAACGATGTGTTGTATCTGCGCGATCGACATCGTTCCTTTCACATTTTCGTAAACGATGAAAACTTCAATGAGCCCCTTATGGTAAAACGTAGCGATAGAAGCCTATGGCGGGCACTTCGTAACAACCCTGTTGTAGGACGGGTTCGTAACCTTGTCGATGCCGCAGGGTTTGGTGGCCTTATAGATTGTGGTTATCGATACGTTGACCACTCCTTAATAACAGCTTTGGTGGAACGATGGAGGCCCAAAACTCACACGTTCCATCTACCATTTGGTGAAGCTACTGTCACCTTACAAGATGTTAACGTCTTGTGGGGGTTACCTATCGAGGGAGCTGTTGTGTCTGGGGCAGATGATGCAATGTCTACTGCCGAGGCAATAGCGTTGTGCCGACGATGGTTAGGTGTTACGCCTGCAGAGAACCAAATGTCCGGCAAATCCGTTTTAGGTAGTGTTATTATTAATCAACTAAACGAGCCGTTTGTTGAAGCTGAGGCTACAGATGAAGCGTGCATTTTCCGTGCTCGTTTAATCATTTTTTATTTGATCGGTTCCACTTTGTTCTCTGATAATAACAATAATAGACTAAATGTTTTTTATTTAAGATTTTTACGAGACCTAAGCCGAACATGATCTTATAGTTGGGGCAGTGCGGTTCTCGGTTGTTTTTACACGCGGCTTTGTGATGCCACCCAGCCGGATAGGAAAGCCGTGACCGGGCCCATGATGCTCCTTTAAATATGGGCATGGGAGAGGATTCGGTGTCTCGCACCACGACCACCCTCAAATCGGTTTGATTATACTTGTCCGCTAGCGGCTCGGTATATATCGCAAAGCCCAAACAAATATAATGTGTCTGCATGGCATCCCTTTGTATTTTTTTACTGAACACGTTTTTTAAACTGTTAATTTTGTAGGTGGAGAGACCGCAATTTAAACTTCACGGAGGTATCCACCCACTGCCTCAGGGCATATCGTTCACAACTACAATCGTTGAACGAGAACATGGTATGTTCATTCTACACGTGTTAGTAATTATTTTTAGTTTTTTGTATTAATCATGCATTTATTGTGTTTTGTAACTGACTTAAGTGTTTGTTTTTATGTTTTTAGTTCAACTGGACCCCTACACCTCGGTTTTGGATCGACTACCGGCCATATGTTCAAGTGGGATCGAAAGCTGGATGAGCTGTTGTCCGCTTATATGCTTTGAGATCGTTGAGCATTATTACCCTCAATGGGTTATGAAGCAATTCGGCATGCTCCAGTACATACCTCCCCAAATAAACCTAACCGTACCCATGGCTCATCTTGAAAGACTGCATGCTTTGGGGCGGCAAGGACACAACGGGGTGGACTGGATGAGTAGGCACAGAGCCTACATCAACGCCTGGAATAACCGTTGTAACACGGTTTACAGGTCCGATCCCATAAGAATGACTTCCACAGAGCCCGGTTATATGCAATGGTATTTGGGGCGTACTGTTGCATTTATTGGCAATCTGAGTGTAGCACCGGCCCCAGTTGGCGGTTTCCAAGACGACGGTGCTAGAATCCAGCTGATGGTAAAGCATTTTTACGTGTCTATTTCATACATTAATTATTTGAGTTTACGGTTTCTAACTAATAATTTTGTTTGCAGAGGGATGCCATAGGGGATATGTACCGGTCTTCCCAGCAGGCATTTAATGATCCTCAGTCCTTCGCCACGCAGCTTGAGCATATACTGAACACGGCGTTCCACAGTATGATGATGTCACACGATGTCGGACACTTACAAAATCCGACGCATCTTACAAGGGACGCCGTCGACTTGTCAGCACCGGCACGACCTCAAAGGGTACGCCGGCGACACGCTCCCCGTCAGGTGCCGACAAATGTGGCGGTTAATCAACCCCAAGATGGAACTCCGTTTGACAATGAGGCTGGGTTTGGTGCATCTGTTGCAGACAGCAACAATCAGAACCAGGATAGGGGATATGTCCCGCAACTCTTTGACGTTGGATTGAACCAACTTGGAACTCCGTTTGGATTGGATAGTTCCTTCATACAGGGAACTGGTGATGTTGGTGGGTCCGATGGCGGTCAACCGGCGGTGACAGGTCCGCTAGCTAACTTGATTGCAAGCGGAATTGGCATCGGAGATAGTTGGGCATTTCCGTCACAGGATTTTGTGACGCCGGTTGGGCAAGGGTTGCCACGGGTTGATCTCGACTATGTTAGTGATTTTCATTACCATCCCCCGCATAATTCGTGTGACGAAGGACCTTCAAGCCGGCCAGGACCTTCGACCGCACTGAATTTAAACCTCTTTCCCAATGATCAGTACGGGAATCAAGGACCACCACCCAACGATGAAACACAAGCCCAACACCAACCACTAAGAAGGAAATCTGAACGTCTTATGAATCAGGCTCCCACGGACTTTACGAACTGGTTTAACTTGTAAACATGTCTTAATTACTGTTGTTGTAACATTTATTTTGGTGTATGCATATGAATATACGAATCGTTAAGCCACATGTGATTCAAACATTGATAGGAGAAACAACCACTAGAATTAAAATCCAAATACAAGCGTTAAACACTAAAACAAGATCACATAATCATTTTTCAGAAAACTCACTATGTTGAAAACGGGCTAGGCTGCCCTTTTTTTGGCCTCTGTACAGTCTGGCAGGGCCTGCCAGTCAGGCATCCGGACTTTCGGACGCGTTGCCCTTGGCTAATACACGGGTTTCGCATGAAGTCCGGGCCGTTTTCGGGTCTCCGGGGCCTGATCCTGGTGGCCCGAAAACGGCTAGGAGGTCATTTTTGTTGAAAACTCACTATGTTGAAAATGGGCAGGCTGCCATTTTTGGGCCTCTGTACAGTCTGGCAGCGCCTCCCAGTCAGGCATCCGGACTTTCGGACGCGTTGCCCTTGGATAATACACGGGTTTCGCACGAAGTCCGGGCCGTTTTCGGGTCTCCGGGGCCTGATCCCGGTGGCCCGAAAACGGCTAAGAGGTCATTTTTGTTGAAAACTCACTATGTTGAAAACGGGCCAGGCTGTCATTTTTGGGCCTCTGTACAGTCTGGCAGGGCCTGCCAGTCAGGCAGCCGGACTTTCGGACGCGTTGCCCTTGGCAATACACGGGTTTCGCACGAAGTCCGGGCCGTTTTCGGGTCTCCGGGGCCTGATCCCGGTGGCCCGAAAACGGCTAGGAGGTCATTTTTGTTGAAAACTCAATATGTTGAAAACGGGCCAGGCTGCCATTTTTGGGCCTCTGTACAGTCTGGCAGGGCCTGCCAGTCAGGCAACCTTATTATCTTACTGTTAATTTTAATACTACTAGTATTATTTAAAACAAATTATACAAATTTATTTAACAACTATTTTTCCAAACTAGTCATTCAAACTATACAATCTACCGAGTTACAAGACAATCTATTTCCGAGATCACCAATTCCAATATTCTACCACTGTTTCTTGTTGCAGAGTTCATTAAGTTTCTGTTTCGCACCTTCCATCACAATCGCTTTATTGAAGTCAAACAGGGGGCTCAGGACAGGTTGGAATTCCAACCCATTTGAATCAAACAGGGCTATTAATCAATCTGTTTGACATGGGTACCAAATCTAAAGGTACCCAATGATCAACCCAGGCTGCCCTGCCAAAGTAGCACGAGCAAGAGCAGGATCATCCGATGTCGCCGACGTCGCTAATCACATGATGCGATTCGTCAACACCGGTTGGCCTTGCGCTACAGGCTTTGCCTAGAAAGTCGACCCCCTAAAGAGCCTGTTGGAATGTCTGGGTTTGGTAGACTGGAGATTGAGATCAGCAACGACAACCAACTCTCTAATATTATAAACTACAGTGACAATGTTGCATTCTACACGTGTTATACCACGTGTAGATGTAACATCGATCCAAGTAGTTTCATGTGGATGTAACACCGATCCAAAGACACCGCTTTTTTGGACCCCAGAAAAGCGATGCCAAGCAGGGGATGAGACAGGAGACGATGCTTTTAAGCATGGCTCATCCCCGCCCAAAACTGTTAAAACTCCATGTGGATGTAACATCGACCCAATATCAATAAAAAAAACCGTACCCTGCAGAACAATTGTAGGAAAAGTATTATATCTCATATTGGTATTTTGTTTAGTTTTTTACAATGTGTTGTAAATGGGATTGAGATATGTGGTGTTGTAAATGGGATTGAGATATGTGGGAATGATATAATGTATTTGTATAGGTGGAATGGGATGGAGAGAATGGGCAGAGGTCGTTGCCTTATATAAGAAATGAACCCTCCTTATGAATTGGCGGCATCAAACCCTCCTTATGAATTGGCGGCATCAAACCCTTCTTATGAATTGGCGGCTTCATTGAATAAACAAATTGGTTTGGCGGCATCACTTTTTGCAGATGCCGCCAATTCAAATCCATGCATCACCATTTTTAGTTTTTTTTCCCCAATACCCCCCAAATGTAATTTGTAAAATAATAAACCCCTATTTATGCAAATGATTCCAAACTATAACATATATACTTCTTCCATTAGATGAATTTAAGTTTAGATATATTTTTTAGCTAAAGAAATATGAGCATTTCAACATCCTAATCATATTCTCTAAGACCATGCGTAGTGGGGGGCTTTATTTATAAAGCCCCCCCTTCCTGATTGGTCTACGTGGCTGCTGAGTCAGCGTGGAGAGAGAAACTGAAAAAGGGGTGTAGTGGTGGGGCTTTATTTATAAATCCCCTGATTGTGATTGGTTGATTTTTTTATTTTTTTTAATCTTTTAATTCAAAATAATTAAAATAAAATGCAAATAAATATAAAAAAATTACAAATAATAATAAAAACACACAACTAATATTAATTAAATTAAAAAAACAAACAAGTTAAATAAACTACAATACCAAATTAAAAAAAAAACAAACAACTTAAATAAACTACTGCAGGTTATATTTCGCAAGGATTTCTTGTCTGTGATGCATCGCGAGGAGTAGGGCTTCTCCCTCGAGGTGGTCGATCGGTTTGGACAAAAACTCGATGTCCTTTTCCCTTTGCCTCGCCTCTTGAATGTCGACGAACCTCTTATTCTGGGCCACTCTCTGGTCCATAGTTTGTAGACGTCTTTGGCCGAGGTCTCGAAGATCCTGTAGTCGTCGATTCATTTCATCAAACTCCTCCCTCGACGCACCACCTCCTGTCGAAGACGACTCTGCCTTGCCACCCTTTTTTGATCGTCTACCGGGTGGTCTTGGAATATCAAACTTCTCCTCCTCCTCCTCATCCTCCAAGTCAATAGGATCATCTAAACTCACAAAGCGAGCATCGGATGTCGGTGTATCCGGATCTCGCGACGTGGAGGTGGTTTTGCTTCTTTTTGACGGTCCTCCTCCTCCTCCTCCTGATCCTCTTCCTCTCCTAATCTTGCGCCCACTACCCGACCCCATAGGCGGGACATCAGCCCACTTAGGACTATGTCTCAACATCTCCCATATCCTCAAATACGGGAACGGCCCGCGGGTCTCTCTCATCTCGTCCAACGCCCTGGCCAACACACCGTCATCACCTTCCCCGCTGGCCCTGTTGTCCTTGCAGCGTTGGTAGACCTCCGCAAACGAGTGACATTGGTTATTAATGTCCGACCACTTTCCAGATATCGAGTCGTTGTCTCGATGCTCCCCCCTACCCACCGCCGCAAAAAATAGTTCTCGAATCCGTTGCCAAAACACCGGGGTATTTTGATAGTTTGCTGCAAAAAAAAAATAACACACGATTTAAAAAGTATATATATAAATTTAAACACAAAAAAAAAAATACTAAACCAACATTTTAAAAAATATATATATAAATGTAAACACAAAAAAAAATACTAAACCAACATTTTAAAAAATATATATATAAATGTAAACACAAAAAAAAAAAAAAATACTAACCAACTTCCGGGTCCTCGGATATGTCGAGCCAGACTCGCGCTAACTTGTACTCCTCATCTCTTTCCCAACGCTCCTGTTGCTTTTTTTGACGAGGAGCGTTCGGGTCTTTCTTTTTATGCGAGCGTCTCCCGCGCCCGCGCCCAGAACCCTCGGGTTCGTCTTGAGTTTCTGGTACCGATTCGGGCTCCTCTTGAGAAGGTTGGATATAGTTTGGTGGAGGAAAAAATTGAGCGGGCATGTTTGGGCCCGGATAAAATTGACCGGGCATGCCAAGAAGTTGCGCGTATTGCATTGTACTCGCGTCAAACTCGCCCCAATTGGGTGGCAGCGGAGTAGTAGTGTTTGGCCTCGTAGTGTTTGGCCTAGCACCCGGTCGACCCGGGACCCCGAACGGTGAACCATATGGATACATCTTTGGCGTTTTAGTTTGTGTGTGGTTTTTAGTTTGAAAGTATTGTATGTTGTATGTGTGTTTGTATAAATGGTTGGTATATATAAACACATTTTAAAAAAAATTACCGTTCAAAACAATACATGGACAACGGTCCATTTTTTTGACCGTTCGAAAAGAAGCCTGCCATGGTGCCACGTGTCAAGCCATAATTGGGCCAAACAATTTAACTCGAGCGCTATAAAAATCAAGCCCCAACCTAAAAAACACATATAGTGCCCGGGTGTACCGGTGTTTGGGGCGCTATATTTGAAATTTTTTGAAAAATAACGCTCGACTACAGGTGGTCTAACTTGATCCACTACATTGTTGGAAAAGTTTGTTTGTTTTTTCACTTTTAGTTTTCCACACGCAGACACCAACAAGGAATGATAATAATCTCGTGAATAACTTCCTTTTGCTCAGTTCCCATTCTAGATAACCTTATGAAACTTCATCAAATTTCTGAATGGGAAAGCAAAGATTTGAAGTATCCGACATCATGAGCTAATATATTGTCATAGAACCCAAGCCACCAAGCATGAAGTAATCAAGAGAACAGTAGTTTCCAAATTCGTATCACACAAAACACACCTTTGCAACTATATTGTTTAACATTTTTCTCCTTTATTTTGTCATTTTTTTATGAATAAAGCTAACTTTTTAAAAAAAAAAATTACTTTATTGGATTTGCAAAGGGTGGATCTAGACGGGATTGAAGGGTAGCCTGTGTAACTCTTTAACTTTCTTGGTGAAGTAGATATTTAGTGCAAAAATATTTTTTCTTTTTCGTTTTATGTATCGGTTACCCCTGAACAAAAAATCTTTAGTCCACACTACCCTTCATCTTTTCTTCTAAATCCACTAATTTGCATATATAATATCATTTCCTGTTACTTAACATTACCTTTATTTCTTTAGAACGGTAGAAATATATAATGCTAGTAGCAAATTCAAACATAGAATTACTGATTAAAAGATTTATATGTTATTTAAATAAAATATAGTATAAGTGTCTTATTTGAATTTGTCAAGGTTGGCTTGTTGGGCAAAGCATTTATGGGACAATCTTCCAGCCTTTCTTAGGTTACACGTTGAGGCGGCATGGAAATAGGTTGCGGAGCCCTTTCATGCTAGCTCACCACACCCTAGCAAGCACGGGGCATATAAGAGGGGAATTTTCACCGGCGTGGGGTAAATAGAGAGTGTGAGGTGGTATTTTATGATTCGTCAACGGCCAAGGTGAATATTTTATTACCGTTGCCCCCCAACCCCCCCCCCCCCCCCCCCCCCCGTTGTTTTTTAAATTACACCAAATCACATTTATTTTGTACACTGCATATAACCCAACCTTTTCCACACCCTTTTACCCTACGATTTTACTCTATACTCAAACCACAATCACGCAAAATGGTGAACCGTAGGAGACCTAATATGTAGGCTGAAGTAGAAGGGCTAGCCCTAACTTTAGGGTGGCTAAACGTAGTTACCCATACTAGAGTCACCGGTACGATTCCTTCAATCCCTTTTTGGGGTCAAATCTTTTTGGAATTCTGGATTCTCGTCGGCGGTCACACAAACCGCAATGTTGATGAGCTTAGTTACAATTTTAAGGACATCAAAACAAAGAGCATAAGGTTTGAGGAGATATTTATAGCCAACATGCTTCAAGACCCAATGGGCTCCAAATAAGTTACCATACAATTGAGTCAAGTGGATTACGCTATTGAGTACCGAAAGGGAGTTCAAGTGCCTGACATCGTGGCAAATGCTACGACCGATTTTTATTTAAGTTTTAGTTTATGTGTTTTAATTAAAATTATGCTTTTTAGATGTAATGTTTTTTCTTAAATGTAATGTTTAATTTTAATCTAAAAATGTTATATTTTACTGGTATGTTTATATATATATATATATATAAAACCAAGGTGACGTGGGGAGGCCACCCAGCTACCGTCCATGCCACTACCATCCCGTCCGTTTTTTAGCTTGGAGGACAAATATACCAAAACTGAGGTGATGTCACATGTCGTTTTATGGCCCCCTCAAAAGCATGATCATACCGTTTAGCCTAAAGAGAGGTAATCCGATAGCGGAAATGTGGTTCCACCTTAGAGAAGGAAATTTCCTAATTGAAGGAGGGCATAAATACCCTTCCAGAAACATCTTTTCAGTGGTGTAACTGGGTCCCGAAGAAAGTGGCAGTTGTAGCTTGGAGAGCCTTTTTGGATCGGCTTCCTACTTTGGAAGCTTTGCATCGCAGAAACATCCAGGTGGAATCCATACAGTGCAAAGCCTGCCAATTTGCTTCTGAGACGACTGAACACATATTTACGGGTTGCCCGATTTTTACGGTTGTCTGGCAGCTTGTTTTCGATTGGTGTAATGTTCCGTGTTTTTTCGCCTTCCACGTTAGAGATATTTTGTCCTATCACTTGACTGCAAAACAGGGTGCTCGGCCAAGGAAGGCTTTTTATGCGGTGCTGTTGACGACATTTTGGAGTATTTGGCGGGCGCGAAATGACTTGATGTTCAACCAAAAGCAAGTTTCGATCCAAAAGATAATGGAGGAAATCAAGATTATGTGCTTCTTATGGGTGTCTAACCGGGGAAGAATGACGGACATGACGTGGGATGCTTGGTGTCGGTTTGAAGCAAACAAAATGGGATAAATTTTTTATTTTTTGTATCGGCTAATGTTAGTATTCGGATTTCTTGTTTTTGTACACTCCGGATTTTTTGCTAGTTTCTTGCTAGCTTGTTTATGAATAAAAGTTTGTTTGGCCGTTCAAAAAAAAAAAAAAAAAGGCCATAAATTTGAAGAGTTATTAATGCATGGCTTTTAAGCTGGCATGCGTAACATCAAACCCTCCCCCATGTTACTCTTGTTTTACCCTTTTGATTACAAAATTATATTTAATAGAATAAACTATATATCTAAACTCTTTTATTGTAATTCATTGTAATTATGTGGTGATTGTACTGATTATTCTCCTCCCTAAATTAGTGGAGAATGTTGTATTATTTATAGTTGACCACAATCAATAAGACAATCATGTTGAAAATACCTTCTTACATGGTATCACCCTAAAGCTTTCCTCTCCCACCTTCCGCCGCACCTCTGCACCGTACCGGACCCTTCTTCTCCGGTCAACCCCTCTGCAACTCTCCCTTCCTCCCTCCGTTTTTCCTCTGCTTCATCGTCCCTCTTTCATGGAGTCCCAACATCTTCATCCCGCCTTAACTGTGACCAACATTAAGGCTCATATACCTATTATTTTGGAGAAGGATTCAACACACTTTACGACTTGGCAGACCCTCTTCAGGGTCCACTGCCAAGCGTATGAGGTTCTCCACCATCTTTCACCCAAACCCGTAGCCACACCACCCCCCACATCCTCTGATCCGGCGGCCCTAGCCAAAGCCGAGGCAGACCTTCTTGCTTCCGAGGGTCTGTGGTCTCGCCTTGACGCGATCGTTCGGCAATGGATCTATGCCACAATCTCTCAACCTCTACTTCACACCATTCTAACCCCCGGTCAATCCGCCTATGATGCCTGGATGGCTGTCGAGAGTGAGTTCAATAATAATAAAACCACTCGGGCGATTTTTCTCAGCCAAGAATTTACCCATCTATACCTTGATAATTTTGCGTCTATGGACGAGTACTGTCAAAGAGCGAAACAATTGGCTGACCAACTTGCGAGTCTCGGCTCTCCGGTTGACAGCCAAGAATTTACCCATTGTGTCTACTTGGGAGATAATCTTATATCTTGGTCTTCAAAAAGACAATCCACTATTTCCAGGTCCAGCGCAGAAGCCGAGTATCGAGGTGTTGCAAACGTTGTTGCTGATATATGCTGGCTGCGCAATCTCCTTCTTGAGCTTCATCATCCATTATCTCGGGCTACGCTAGTATATTGTGACAATGTCAGTGCAGTTTATCTTTCGGGCAACCCGGTTCAACATCAACGCACAAAACACATTGAACTTGATATCCACTTTGTTCGCGAACAGGTACAACGCGGGCACATTCGGGTCTACATGTGCCATCCCGTCATCAGATTGCTGACATTTTCACAAAAGGTCTCCCGCGGGTTCTCTTTGAAGATTTTCGGACCAGTCTCAACATCGGCCCTCCTGACGTTTCAACTGCGGGGGAGTAATAGAATAAACTATATATGTAAACTCTTTTATTGTAATTCATTGTAATTATGTGGTGATTGTACTGATTATTCTCCTCCCTATGACATTTTAAGTGGTCCTATTATCATTGGGTAATAATCTTTGACTATCAAGTATTTTGGTGTGGGTGCGTATTGGTGGATATGTCTGCCGGGCGGGGGGTGGTTAGGGAAGCATCATGTGTGCGTCTTGGCGTGAGTTTATGGTTTGGGCAAATGGGTAAATTTGTGTTTAGGTGCTTCCCTCCCCGGCTGCGTATTTCTTTCGTGTTTTTCGTTTCGTGGCGTGTGTCTTCTTTTTCTTCTTGGGGCAATGTATGACAATGTGAGTAGTTGAAATGTGATTTTTTCTAGATGAGATGCAAGGTGCTGCACTAATTTGTTTTGCTGGTCTTGAGCTAGAACAGGAGAAGTTATATGTTAGTCAAATGAGATACCTATTCACTTCATGCTAGGCTGAAATAACATAATAGGAGTCATGTACAGACCAAGTTTTTAACAGATATAAGTCAAAGGATTCCTGAAAGATCATTGCAAAGGTGCAGATTTATGATACGGATCTGCAGTCATGCTCTCGGCTATGCTGCCTTGTAGTTGGGTCTGCTTCAACAACAATTTCGGCTATTATTCGCTGCATATAAACGGCTCGGCTCTCTGGCTATTTGCTGCAACAAGATTTACTTGGTTTCATGTGCAACCTCGAGTTATATTCTGCTTCGGATGTGCAGCATATTTGCATGACTTGGCGGAACCGTGATATGATTGGGAAGGCTGAGTATTGATGGATGGTTGTATCCAATTGTTTAAATAAAGCATAGTTTCAGGTTAATGATGTTTCGAATGTGCAGCATCATTGTAAGTATTGTGGGTGGTTTTATGAAGAAGTGTTTTGGAAGGTAAAGTATTACTCGAGTGAAGCATCGAAAACGTATGGAGACCTAGCTACCCGAAATGTGCCCGAGATCATTGTTGAAGATAAAAAGAGCTTATCCTCTTATAGTTTTAGCTCAAGCGATTCCGGGTATGGTGATCATTGTTCTTTGGTTGGGAGATTAATAGTCTTTGTATTTGATTGGCGATAGTTAGTCATCGATATCTTTTTTTACTTCCGGTTTTCTAACCTCTGGTTAGGAAATTTTGTCTTTGTACTCGTTATGTTTTTGGTTTTTCGTGTGGAATAAAATTATCTCCTTCTCCGTTAAAAAAAATTAGTGGAGAATGTTAAACAATATTTTTATTCTTTTTCAATTTTTAAATTATATAATTTCTTATTAAAATAATGATGTAATATAAAGTTCTTTTACTAGCTCTTTACTAATTTTGCATTATATCACGAAACATGTAATAAAAACAATGCATACGAGAACGAACAAATTAGTTTTATATATATAATACACAAGCTTTAATTCTGTGCATGCTAATGTGATATATAAAAAGCCACAAAGCTTTTCGATATGGTCATGGGGTGATGAGACATGGCCTCATGCTTAAGTGCTTTTGTTTAAATAGGTCATGGGAAAAAAAATACCACAATATTAATGTAACAGACAAGATAGGCATGCTTTCCATGGACCCTTTTATTTACTACAAATAATTATAACTGGTGTTGTAGGTTGCTTGTGCTTTGTTGTGGAAGGCACCTAATTTGTCTGAGGGTTTGGTGGACATTAGAGATAACATTAGATAATTGTTGTTTATACAAATTAATCTTAAAAAATTCTTTAAGGTCGTAGTTATCCGCGTGTTGCTGCGGGACACTGTTTGAAGTTCGTACGTATCAAAACAGAAAGGCGAACAACACCTAATAAATGCTTTATTGCTAATATAACTCCATTTTCAATGGATTTTATACTCTCACGCTGAGAACTACAAAACCGAATATGGTACCGGTACCAATATTAAGACAGTACTAGTTCGGTTCTTCATGATAAAGGAAAATATCACTAAACCGGTACTTGCTAATTTATTTCCATTTTAAATGGATTTTATATTGTGACGTTGCGAAAACTATAAAAACGGCTGATGCATGTTAGGAAGGGACACTATTAAAGTATCCCTTCAACAACAACGACGACAGCGACCATGACCACGACCACAACAACGACAACAAAGAATATTTCCTAAAATTTAGGAATTATATTCTACGATTTAGTTTTGATTATAACAAAACCCAAATAATAGAAATAGAGACCCAAATAATTGAATTGTTGATAAATAAAGCACGCGTTTTGTTTACAAGTAATTAAATTTTGCAACATTACGTATTAAGTGACATGGTCCGCTAGAGACGAATTACATGTAGCATATATATGTGGCGGCTTACAATTTGAATCTAACCAATTAGTGAAACATTTTCTCTATTGTTAAACCACCGTAGGGTATGTTTGACAATGAGCTTTTAAGAGTTTTTAGAAACCTCAAGCTTCAAGCTTTTAAGAAAAAAACTCTACTCAATAAAAAACCTTTTTTGGTTGAAGAGTTGGAAGCTTTTAGGTTAGGAGAACAAACTCTATAGTGAAAAGCTATTAGTCTAGCTTTTAAAAAAAAGACTCTACTAGCTACAAGCTTTTAATTAGTAAATGACACAAATATCTATTCTATTTTAAAAATAAAATAAAAACTTTCCTTACAAGCTTTTAATTATACACATTTTGGTCATTTTATACATTTTATTAAAAGCTCCAGCTACTCTGTTAAATATCAAAATATATTTAAAAAGCTACCAGCTAGTTTTGCCAAACATACCCGTAGTATATAATCATGCCTAGTTACTTTAAACATTTTAGAGAACTATTTTGTCATTGTATGGGTTTTTTTTTCCTTTTTTTTTTAATTCATACTTTTCTTCTTTTACAAATTTTTCATTTTACATTTTACATTTTGGTTTAAAACTTTTAAATTAACATGCTGCAACGTGCGTTTATGGTTCAATGCTTTTACGTCTATTTTCTTCGTTTAACGACCCCGTCGCAACGTATGAGTCCTAGGTTGACTTATTTGTTTCTATATTTTACGTTACGGTCTAATGTTTGCATGTTAACAAACCGTCTTGGGCATGCGTGGTTCAACGTTTTTTTTGTCTACTTTTGTTTGGTTTATATATTGTTTCATATGTTTTTATATAAATTTTCTTTAGTATCTTTCTTAATACACTAGTGGTTTACCCGCGTGTTGCGGCAGGATCCAAAAAACTTGTAATACGCTAGCAGTTTTCCTACTGCGCATTGCAGCGGGTAAATCCTGTCAACAAACATGTATTCCTTAAAGTTTGCTTCGTATTGGTCGACTTATTGTATAAAGTTCTAAGAAAATGACATGGGGAGCGTAGTTCTTGACGCTTCTTAAGCAAGTCCTCCTCTTGCTTATATACACACACAGTCATTGATCAATTAAAGCAACACCAGAATTTGAAAGGAAAATCTTTCTAGGAAACAAATTTTACCTGGCAAATTCAACTTTAGTGTCATAAAGATCTAATACACATACTTGTAAATTAAAAAAAACACAAAGATGTCAAATAAGTATCAAAATCATTAAAGCATTAGTTCCAAATTAGAAGAGGGTACTTTTTCACATAACTCTTGAATCCAAACTTAAAAAAATAACCTCGAGTATTTACAGTTGCGATGTAATTGATTGTAAGATGTCTTATTTGATCATTTATGTTTCTTCTTTTATTTACATAGGTGAGTCGTAGTTGTAATCTTATTCTTTGTTTGTAATGTTTTTCTTAACACAAAAAAGATTATTTTTCCTATGAATTGGCCCAACCAAACTTCCTATCGAACACACTTATGCGATACACAGTCACAATTTTTCCAACTGAACTTCCCATCGGGCTCGAATTGTTTTGCCATCCCCTAATAATGTTAGGATCTATAAAAAATGAAAATTGCCATTAAAGCTCTAATGTTATTATTCAAAGTAAATTGAGAAAAATTTGTAATGTATTTTTAAAATTTCATGTGAAATCAACAAAACTTCAAAATTATACTCAAATGATGACATAGGAATGTATGACTGTGAGCACCAATTATAATCTAAGTTGTCAAAGGTGCGCGTCAGGGGCGCGGTGCTCAAGATCAGCTCAACACACCATATGAGTAGTTAACTGAAAGACACGGTTTCTAGCTCTTATGAGTGTGCTTATGCGCCTTGATAAGATAGATTACAATATAAATCTTTCACACACATCACTATCAAATGTCAATAAGCTAGGATTTGCTTCCCTCTCCTTATTGTAAACCATGCTGGTAAAACGAAAATGATAATTGGAAGCGAATATCACATTATAACCGTAGAAGAAAATAAGTGTACTTTAGAGAATATAACATAAACTAAAATATGTATGTACATGGAAATGGGTTGATGAGTTGTGATGTCTCCAACATAAAACAGATTTGATCCTAGAAAATAAACAATTCAATTGAATGATACACATGAAACTACAATTTACAGAAATTGAAATAAAAAGAATGTAAAAGAAAACACGTACAAAATAATGAAAAAAAACATATATAAGAACTAACAAAAAGCTTAAAAACTAAATAACTAAATAAATAAATAAATATACATAAAGAATATACAAGATTACAAGTGTTTGCTTACCAACATAATAATCGATAGTGCAAGACTACAAGTGTTGAACAATATCATTCGATGACTGCTTCCAAGAGAAATAAAGAAAATGGTGTGATAAGGCCATGGTATGAGAGGTTTTAGAGATTAAATTGAGGGATGATGATTTTAATTCATCATTGAAGATGAGAAAAAGAAAAAGTGAGGCATTGAATCTCAAATTCAATTCATTAAAGATGAAAAAATCAAAAGGTGAAGCAAATAATAATAATAGAGATGACTTGCATTAGTCATTTGTACAATTGTAATCAAATGTTGCACATAGGAGCATAAAGGGAAGGATTTGGCAAAAAGATAGACGTTTACCTTATGACCTTTTGTATATCATCTTAAAATTGATATGAAGTGACTATTTTAGCTATCTCTCATCCTTTATAATGTAGTAGATTATAATGTAGTAGAGATATAAAAATTAATTATAGACAAACTTTGATGAGCTACTCGTTTGTAAATGACTAAATAAGTTGTTGGTAATCCGTCTGTAATGTGCCGGTTAGTAATTCAACGTTTATATATTGGTACAACTTACCTCTCTTGCGTTGTCGCGAGCACGTTGGTGATACGTTAGTATTTTTTGGCAAGAGCACCTTAGTTCTAAGACTTAAACCGGTTGCACTAACCTATGAGCAGTACTCTTTGTCATGTTGATCAGTTTTGGCTGTATGTAATGAAAAACATAATAATAATGATACCTGACAGATTTGTGAGACCAGAGACTGATGTTGTAAGCGTATTGGAAGACATCCTTGTCAGTGTGTTTGAGTTCCCTTTAGGGTATGTGGTTATGATGGCTAATGATTCTTGAAGAAGAATCGATGAAGGAGAGGGGAGGAGTAACCCTTAGTTTAGGTGGTGTTATGATTAGGTTATGTGCATCATCCTCAACCCTAGTAATCTCTTCATATTTATACATACCCAGGGGACACTCTAGTTGGGCCCAACTAATGATAAGTCTGTCCATCAAAGACAAATCGGTTATGGGCTTAGAGTATTTTAGCAATTGATCAATTATAATATAAATGATTATAATGGCTACCGATAAATATACAAACGTTACGTATATTTATTCCAACATTCTCCCACTTAGCCGAGTAATCATTTATTATGAGTATTCCGTAAGCCTCATGAGTTAAATACCCATTTTAGTTCTAAACCCAAACTGTAGCAGAGAAATACAGCCGTTAAGTCTTTATTCGACTTAGGACCCCCATTAATCATACTACAATCCAAATCTAAAACTTAACATTAGGATCAATTAAATTATGCCCTTAGTTGTTGATTTGTTACATTATTGTCTTTATGTCATTATGCTAGCTTAACATAGTAATAGACAAACAAATCATAATGAGGAAATTTCATTAAACGTAAGTCATTATTCATAAAACATAAGTCATAAGTAAACATAAGTGGTCAATAAGTATATATGCTTCTAAACAAGGTCATTAGTAAGTCCCATCTTCGAAACGTGATCTTCGAATACTTTAGGTGGGAGACCTTTAATCATCGGATCCGCAAGCATATCGTTAGTACTTATATGTTCGATACAAAGATTGTTTTCCTCAACTCGTTCACGCACGAACAAATACTTTGTATCTAAGAAATGACCAGCGCCAGTCGAACTGTTACTGTTCGAGAAACTAACGGCGGCTGAGTTATCACAGTAAAGCTTCAATGGTCTAGAAATGGAATTAACGATTTTGAGTCCAGTAATGAGATTCCTAATCAACATTCCATGACAGGTAGCATTATACACAGCTATGTATTCTGCCATCATTGTGGATGTTGCCGTAAGTCTCTGTTTATGACTCTTCCATGAAATGGGTCCGCCTGCTAACATAAAGATATACCCCGAAGTGGATTTGTTATCATCTTTGCATTTAGCAAAGTCAGAGTCAGAGTATCCTACCACTTCTAAATTATCACTTCTTCTGTAAGTCAGTTTATAGTCTTTAGTCCCTTGCAGATATCTTAACACCTTCTTAGCTGCTTTCCAATGATCATGGCCAGGATTATTCAAGTAACGGCCTAGCATTCCAGTAACGTAAGCGATATCTGGACGCGTACAGACTTGAGCATAAGCAAGACTACCGACTACTGAGGCATAAGGTATCATTCTCATCTGTTCTTTCTCCACATCTGTTTTCGGACATTGGAATAAACCGAAGACATCTCCCTTAGCTACCGGAGCTGGAGTAGGTTTACAATGTTGCATGTTATAACGCGTGAGAACACGATCAATGTAGGCCCTTTGGGACAAACCTAAAATCCCATTGCGTCTATCTCGGTGTATTTCGATGCCAATGACATAAGAGGCTTCTCCGAGATCCTTCATGTCGAAATTAGACGAAAGTAATCGCTTCGACTCATGCAACATATCTAAGTTATTGCTTGCCAGTAAGATATCATCAACGTAAAGGACAAGAATAGTAAAATTATTCCCACTCATCTTAAGGTAGGTGCATTGATCAACTTGATTCTTCATGAAACCATTACTCTCAACGACTTCATCAAACTTTAAGTACCATTGACGTGAGGCTTGTTTTAAACCGTATATGGATTTCTTCAACTTGCAAACTAGATGTTCTTGACCTTCAGGTTTAAAGCCTTCAGGTTGCTTCATGAACACTTCTTCGTCCAAGTCACCATTAAGGAAAGCAGTCTTAACGTCCATCTGATGTAACTCTAAATCAAAATGAGCTACGAGGGCCATAACGATCCTTAAGGAATCTTTTCGAGAGACAGGTGAAAACGTCTCCTGATAATCAATTCCCTCTTTCTGAGTGTAGCCTTTCGCAACCAATCTCGCTTTATAGCGTTCAACGTTCCCTTTCGGATCTAGTTTTGTTTTGAAGACCCATTTACATCCTACGGCTTTTGCACCGCTGGGTAATTCAACCAAATCCCAAACGTCATTTTTCTTCATGGATTCAAGCTCGTCAGTCATGGCTTTAGTCCATTGAGAAGACTGATCACTGCTAATGGCTTCGTTATAAGAGTTAGGATCAGTAAGCTTTCCAGTATCCATATCTGCTTCAGTTAGGAAGGTAACATAATCATCAAAATTGGTAAGCCTTCTAGACCTTGATGACCTTCGAAGCGGGTTTTCAGGTTCAGCAGTGTCATGGTGATGAGTGTTTGATGGTCCTTCATTAGCTGGTACGTGAAGATCTGGTTGTAAATTATTCGGTGTTGATGCAGTGACATTAGGATTAGAATTGGCATTGGGTACAAGAGGAATCATCGGAGTTATGGTAAGCGACGAATCTGTCTCCCCCGCATCTTGTACTTCTTGCAATTCTTCGTAAGGGTTTGCATTACTCCCACTGACCTTGAAATCCTCTAGGAACGCAGCACGCCTGGTTTCTACGATACGAGTGACATGGGAAGGACAATAGAATCTATACCCCTTGGAGTTCTTAGGATACCCGATAAAGAAACAACTGACGGTTTTCATGTCAAGCTTCCGTAAGAATGGGTTATATAATTTAGCTTCGGCAAGACAGCCCCATACTTTCATATATCTAAGACTCGGTTTCCTACCTGTCCAAAGTTCGTAAGGAGTTTTGGGGACAGACTTCGTAGGAACTCTATTGAGTATATGAACGGCTGCCTTTAAGGCCTCAGTCCAGAGGAATAAAGGTAAACCTGAGTTAGCTAACATACTGCGCACCATGTCCATTAGGGTTCTATTTCTCCGCTCAGCTACACCATTCTGCTGAGGAGTACCTGGCATGGTGTATTGGTTCACAATCCCCTGGCTCTTACAAAACTCATAAAATGGACCAGGGGCTTGACCCACATCAGTATGTCTACCATAATATTCACCTCCTCTATCTGATCTAACAACTTTTATCTGATGATTTAATTGCTTTTCAACTTCAGCCTTATAATCTTTAAAAGTTGTCAATGACTCAGACTTTTCTTTAATGAGATACAAGTGCATATATCGAGAATAATCATCAATGAAAGTGATAAATGAATTATGTCCAGTGATTCCAGCAATGTTATAAGGGCCACTAATGTCAGTATGAATGAGTTCTAATAAATTAGAGCTCCTAGTGGCACCTTTCTTATTTGCTGATGTCATCTTGCCCTTAAGGCATTTGACACATGTTCCAAAATCATTGAAATCAAGAGAGGGTAATACCCCATCCCTCACGAGTCTGGTTAACCTTTCTCGTGAAATGTGGCCTAATCGTTGATGCCACAACATGGATGAAGTTTCTAAGTCTCTCCTGAACTTCTTCTTTGTTAGTGATTCATTAATATTATATGATAACAAAGACTTGGAAAAATCATCATCTAGTTCTAACTTATAGAGACCACCATCCAGAAAACCATAACCATACACTTGGGAATCATAAGTAATAGTAAGTTTGCCATGACCATGAGAAACATCAAAACCGTCCATGTCTAATTTAGGTCCTGATACAAGATTCCGAGTAATCTCAGGAATATATAAGGTATCATAAAGAACAATACATAAACCAGTTTTAAATTTTAATTCTAATGTTCCCACGGCTTCGACAATAAGAGACTTTCCATTCCCAACATTAAGTGTTCTTTGGTTTCTTGCCAGCTTCTGGATTGTACGGAATCCCTGAAGAGAATTGGTCACGTGGACCATAGAACCAGAATCAAACCACCAAGAGTTAGATGGAACATTTAAGTTAAAGGACTCAAGTATCATAAATAGATGATTACCTTTCTTAGTTAGCCACTCCTTGAAGGCAGAGCAGTCCTTCTGCTTATGTCCCTCTTTCTTACAGAACTTGCAGTAGAACTTGCTCTTAGTAATGGAGTTCTTAGGGCCAGATGAGGTACTTGCATCATTCCTCTGACTTTTAAAAGATTGATTCTTATTAGATTGTCTCTTCCTTTTCTTTGAATGAGCAGTCATCAGGTAAGCAACTTCTGGTTTCTCCAGCTTCATCCGCTCCTCCTCTTGCACACACATGGCGATCAACTCCTGCATGGTCCACTTATCCTTCTGTGTGTTGTAGTTGATCTTAAAGGCGTCATAGGCCGAAGGAAGCGAGGTCATGATGAAATGCACGAGGAAACCGTCACTAATCTCCATGTCCAGTCCTTTAAGTTTGTTGGCCATGTCGTTCATCATCATAATGTGCTCACGAATACCGCTCTTTCCATCATACTTAGTTGTCACGAGTTTCAAAATGAGAGTAGAAGCGTGTGCCTTTGATGTTCCTTTGAATTGTTCTTCCACCGAAGCCAGATAAGTTTTAGCGATATTAGAGTCTGGAATGGAACCCCTAATAGGCAAGCTGATGGAATTTTTCATAAACATGAGAGACATTCGATTGCACCTCTCCCACTTTTCATGCACTATTTTGTCATTAGCAGTGCTTGAAGCAGTAAGTGCAGGAGGGGCATTCTCTCTCAAGGCATAATCGAAATCCAGTAATGCCAGGGTCAGTAAGAGAGATTCTTTCCAGGCAGCATAGTTATCACCAGTTAATTGAGTGATGCCGCAGTTGGGAGCTGAGAGTGGAATAAGATGAGAATTTTAGGATACTAAGATAATGAAGAACTTATAGTGACTTATGGGGCAAGTAAGAATCTAAGGCAGACAAAATAGACCATTATACGTAACGAAGCTGTGATAACTTATAACACCACATTAACACTACTTAAATAACATGCTTCTAGCTTTGGCTATACACTATTTATTTAAGTATTAGGTTTGCAAACAATGATTGTAACACATCACCGTTGGGCAGAAGTGAGACTTTCAATGTTTTAATGCAATACACTTAGTTTACCAACATAATCTGTTACACATCACCGTTGGGCAGAAGTGAAACCTTATGGACATTATGTAAACTAAGCTACAATGCTTAACGAGACCTTAAATAACGAACTAATGTGACACATCACCGTTGGGCAGAAGTGACACTCAAAATGTTATTGCAGGTTAAGCAAGGTTTGGAAATAACGTTTTGAATAAACTTGATACATTATGTTTTATCAAAACTCCAAAAAAAAAAAAAAAAAATTTATTAGAGATCCCGGAAAACTAATGGGTTCTCTGAAAATAAGTTAGTTTTCGGTTCATTATTGTTCTCAAAGAGTAATGGGTTCTCGAACAACATAAGGAGTTCCCAGAAAATATTATAGTTCTCGGATGGTTTAGAGGTTTCGAAAAAAATGCTTATGTTCTCGAATTTCACATTAGTTCTCGGATATATTATTAGTTCTCAGTTATCTTTACAGTTCTCGGTTTGATATAATGGTTCTCGAATAAATGATGGTTCTTGAAAAAAACATAATGGGTTTTCGATCAAGAATGACTATAACCGAAAACACCTATTCGGGAACCTGATCGAGATCCTGATAGAACCGAGAACTTATAAACCTTGAACCATTATCCGGAACTCTAATATGTTTAACTAATAAACCCGGGAACTAATTTCCTAAACCTGATATAATCGAGAACCTAAATTAGAGAACTAATAGCCCGATAAAGTTAGTTTGCGATTTTTAAGGGATTTTGATTATAATTTCCAAATATCTTAGGTGTATCTATCCAAGTTCATAATTCGATCATAATAATATTATTCGAAAACTTAGAAATAAAGATACAAACTTATAGGAAACATAACCGAATCCTAGTTTTATCCCAAAATAAGGGGATTTAATCAAAGAAAATATATTTTTAATTTTCCAAATTTCTAAATTCTTAAAGAGCCGGGTCTAAAAATCGGTGATTCCATCGTTAAAAAAAAATGAAATCAAGAACACGATTTTTTTTTTTTTTTAATAAATAATTCTAAGTTAATCAATTTTGATTGATTAATGTTGCTAGTACTCAAAATTTACAAAAAACGTTTGTCATGTACTGACAACAAAACTTATTCTTGGATTTTGAACAATAAATTAATTCCTCTTTTTTTTTTTTCGTAATAATAAGAAGATGAGGATCTTTGTCATTGTTCGGAAATAAAATTATTAAAATGCCAAACAATTTGTTCAAAACTAATGGCCGACTGGGAACCATAAAAAAAAAAAAACCGATTATAATCATTGTTTTCATATTTTATTCCAGATTTAGGGAAACAACCAGAACTGATTGAGCAACATCGCTCTGATACTACATGTTGATCAGTTTTGGCTGTATGTAATGAAAAACATAATAATAATGATACCTGACAGATTTGTGAGACCAGAGACTGATGTTGTAAGCGTATTGGAAGACATCCTTGTCAGTGTGTTTGAGTTCCCTTTAGGGTATGTGGTTATGATGGCTAATGATTCTTGAAGAAGAATCGATGAAGGAGAGGGGAGGAGTAACCCTTAGTTTAGGTGGTGTTATGATTAGGTTATGTGCATCATCCTCAACCCTAGTAATCTCTTCATATTTATACATACCCAGGGGACACTCTAGTTGGGCCCAACTAATGATAAGTCTGTCCATCAAAGACAAATCGGTTATGGGCTTAGAGTATTTTAGCAATTGATCAATTATAATATAAATGATTATAATGGCTACCGATAAATATACAAACGTTACGTATATTTATTCCAACATGTCAGTAATGTAGGTCCTTGGTTAGGCCTATTAACAACAATTGAGTTTACGAGCACAGTACGTCTATGTGTGCGGAATCCACATGCATGGATTATCGACATGATTCAAGTGTTAATCAAGTGCACACAAGGTAAATAAAGCTTCTTTGAATCAGAACACAAATGGACAGAGTTTCGTAAGTGTGTGGTAAATCAAATGACGAAACTTATGGCTTATGTGCATGATCAGCCAATTAAAAGATTACTTCGTACGTTTGACTCTCAAAATTAAACAATTTTTCATAACTTTTTTTACTTAAAATTCAGTATCTTATTCAAAAAACAAAACTTTTTAGTTTCGTACTCTTCCTTACATACAAAATGCTTTCTTTGGTATAAAAGATCTATTAGGCTTAGGGATGTTTTGCAACTTCGGAATTGGTAAGTGCTGAACCAGTAAAAGGTCTGAAGCATTCAAACTTAGTATAATATGCTTACCCATTCAGAGACAAATGTTTGGCCGATTCAGACATCTACTTGCGAAATAAACAGTCTGAATAAACTATGTCTGACCGATTTAGACACTTGTCCAATTAGGAGCTCATTAAGAGTTGAAACAAATAGCCCCTTAATTTTTTATTAGAAAAAAAAAAGATTTTCTGATCTTTAGGTATGAATTAATGATATTTATTAAGCCATGTGCTAGTAAGATGTTGAAGTTAGTATCTAGAATAGTTAATTGACTATGATGGTCTTATCATTTATGGCTTACGATATAGAATGTGCATTTGTAATGGAGGTTTTGTACAGAGAAAGATTTTCCCAGCTGGCAGAAGATAGAAATTTTAAACATAAGAACAAGGTTTCTTGTTGACAGTTTCTCCAAGTTGGATAAAATCCAGATTTTTTTTTTTTTTTTTTTTTTTTTTTTATCAAAGTAGTGCTATAGTACCAGTTTTTTGTGCAATTGAGGTAAGTCAAAATCAATTTGGTAGAATTGGTGAAACCGCAACTTCAAGTTGCGGTTATGACTTATGTGGCAACTACAGTAGAAGAGATGAAAGAGATGCTCGATGACTAGGATTAATCGTAACTTCAAGTTGCGGTTTTATTAAAAAAATCAATGCCCGTGAATGCTTCTCAGTATGCTTCTTCAACCAGAATCCAAAGGACAAGTTTGATATCTCTTCATGACGTAGATTTTGCCGGGATACAATCATTATATGGTAGCCTTATATGGTGGTTGATAGGTTGATTATGTTTGTAATTATTATTTTTAGCGTATGTAAATTGGTATGATAATGAAATTAACACATGCACATGTGCATGATTATAATTAAATCTCCACCACCCAATAACCTAAAGTCCTAAACCCACCACCCCACCCCACCCCTATCCCACCATACCTAAAAACTAAGCCCGAAAGCTAAATCACTAAAAAAATCTAACTATATAAGGCTTTGTACTTTGATTGAATATAAGACATTTGACTCTTTAATGTGAACCAAAAGCAATTAACGATTTGAGACATCAGAGATTAAAACAAAAAAGATAATAGTAAAACCTTACCAATATGTTCACTAAAATTATAACTTGAGGTAAGAAAATGGGTTCAACTGATCAAGGCAAGTATCAAGTAATGTATCTACAAAAATGGGTTTAACGGATCAAGGCAAGTATCAAGCAATGTATGTAGACATTCAAATGTTGATTTCCTTAACTCAAGTCCTTGGTCGACTATATAATTAAAAGGACCAAGGTCCATTGGTTTAATCAATTCTTTCTGCACAAACAAATATTAAAATCAATATACAAAACAAATGAACAGTAATAATGTTATTGTAAGAGCTTCACAAAGGGCATAACGTAAAATGAGAAAAACATGTTCACAAACATGTTGCTGCTCTTGGTAACTGACAAGTTGTATGTTGAATCTACAGCTGAACCACAATATTTATGATCCCCCAACTGATAATAAAACATGAATTCCAAGATTCAAACTTACATATGCCATTCCAACAATGATCAGTAAAACCTATTCAGTAATGAAAAACAAAACACAATTGCTTATTAATGGCATCACTAAGAATCTGATAAAAATGTTTCATTATTGGGATCAAATTACCATAACAAAAAATTCAAATCTTCATCAAGTCCGTTGAACAAAAAGAAATATAAAACCTTAATGAAGCTGGCTAAAACGGAAGTTAAAAAAAAAAGAGAGCAGAAGACGGTGGGTTGTTCGGCTCGTCTTCTTTGCAGAAAGGATGGAGCTCGAATTACGGAGCTTGAGTGACGAAATCACGGCATAGTGTTGAATATATACACAAGCAGACCATATGAAATTGGATTTATTTTTATTTTTTTTGAGTAAATTTAAACCAAAATAGTTTATCCAATTATATATTTGAAAAGAAATATTAAAAGATGATAGTTTTGACGTATTTAGAAAATGATAGTTCTGATAGGGCATGGCCACACAAGAAATTTTATTGGGTGGGTCAGTCCATTAAACAAGCTCTTAAGACTTTGGCCCATCAAATTACTATAGTATTTTGATGGTATGAAGTAGTGAAGGCAACTTGCTTAAACAAAGCTAGTGTAAAATACCTTTTAATAACATCTCGTAGATTTTTTAAGGATAAATATACAATGACATGTATCTTACAAGATGTGAACGCTAACATTTTGATTGCAGGGTACACCACTTAACCACCATGATCTCTTTGAGGACTGAAATTAAAATCTTTAAGTTGTCTAATTTTTGTTTAATTATGTCAATTTTGAAATTCCAATCTTAAGCATCCACAATGGAGAGCCTATGGGCATACGTCGGTTAAGGCAGAAGAGAGAGGCGGCTTCCCAAGGATGAAGTCCGTTAACACACAAACCCTTTGTGGAGGATTGTTGAAAGTAGAGTGAGAAGGAGGTCACAGAGATTTTTGTGCGTGTGTGCGTGGGGTTAGCCGAAAACTATAGGTGGAGTTCTTTGGTCTCTGAGAAGATTGAACACACTCTTATAGCCAAAACACATGTTAGTGTACTTTTATCGACTCTTGATTTGATATTAGGGATGAGCTCGGTATCATATCGTACCGAACCGGTACGGTATGGTATTTGAAGGTAAATCAAGCTAAAATACTGGTATCGAACCAAAAGTACCGATTCCTAAAAACGCCAAAAGTGAGTGCCGGTATTTTCAATGCCGATACCGGTTTGGTACTAGTATTCTTCCGTACGTGATACCAAATGCTCATCCCTATCCAATTTGAGATGGGAATCTGGTACGGACTACGGCCTACCAAAGGGGCTCGACCTCTGAAAAAACGAATTAAAGAAATAGAAACTTTGAGGGCCAGCTCTTTTTTTAGCCCACTAAATTAAGAGCTTTAGATCCAAAAAGTCTCCCATTAAATAAAAAAAAAACTATATAATTTTAATGGTCATTGAGAAATAAATAAATTAATTAATGTATAATATGGAAGTCTTAGTTCCAATGTCCAACAAAAAAATATATATTGTTCAATGTGAATTTTAAATTTTTCTTAAATGTTCCTACGCCGGCGAGATGTCAACAACATATTGTTGTCGTCGTCGGGAAAGACTCGTCGTATCAGACAAGTTTTTCATAGTGTCGCTTAAGAGAAAAGACCTCAGAATTAAATTTGTTTGTCCCAAAAACAAAAAGTCAAGCATGGAGAAAGACATGGTTGATAACACGACAGACCACCGGGGTGTGTGTATACACTCCACATATAGATAGATAGATGGATGGATAGATAGATATGAAACAATTGCAGAAAAAATGTCAATGTAATCTTTAGAGCAAAATATAAGAAAATTCCAGTCTACACACTCTATTTGGCTAAGGTTTTAGAATGAACAAGAGATTGAATTTTTGATTAAAAAAAAAGAAACTACAAGAGTTGAACAAACCTATAAAACAACTTGTGAACTATGATTTTCCTTTTCTTTAGCAGAATTGAGAATCTTTCATCATGTATTATGAATAGGGTCTGATCCTCTGCGAATTCGCCTTTTGTTTGATTGATTTGGATCAAACATCATGGCAGGTGTTGGTGCTATATTCACAAGTTGTTCCGCTTTTAGAACGCGTGAATTCCTTGAAAACAATCTATCTTGTCCCCATCTCAAAGCAAGACCAATGCTTCTACTTGCTGAAACCGTCTTAGATTGCGTACACAATAACATGATACAAACAAAGATCATCATCATCATCACTCTGTAATTAGCAATCCCCATGGTTGAAGAGAGATATGAGTAATGGTGGTGTGTTTGCTTATGGATTGTGACTGTTACATATATGGCACATTTTGATCTTTTATGAGATTTGGATGCAAATAAAGGAAGTAAAAGCCAACAAGTAGATTCATTTCAATCATAAGGTTTAATGTGCCATAGAAGCCACATGAGAGAGAGAGAGAGAGAGAGAGAGAGATGTTCTTTAGAAGACAGTGACAGGTTTGAATGAAAAGAAAGTTGGAACAGCACTCTTGGAATGTTGTCTTTCATCTTCAACTTACTTTTACTTCCTTACAAAGTAAGTAAAGGGTAAGTACATATGTTATACTACATTTATAACAGATTATGTCGCGGAATATAATGTTTGGATCTCATTTTTCTTGTGGTAACACGACATTATAACACTTGATATAGCTAACGCGTTCAGCTTTGTCACAACTCGTATGAAATTTACCATCTAATAATCCGTTTCAAAACGCAAATAATAAATACCTTCAGAGAATCAAATTTTAAACTCCCAAAGCAATCTTAGATTACTACAAGTACAAGAAAGCCAGATAAAGGAAAAGCTGAGGGAATAGAAACATCTATATTACAAAAATAATAATAATAACAATAATAATAAAAAGATAAAACCTTACCAAAGAGCTTGCTTTATGCTCTCTTGAACTCAACTTTAGAATTCCAAGCTCTTATATCCATGCAATTTATAAACCAGTCTTGGTTTCTTGTACTTGATTTTGCTTTATGCTTTTCTTTGTTTCCCTATTAACCATTTGTTTTACTGATTTTACACTTATTCCTTTTTTGGTTCTCATTTATATTTTATTGTGTGAATTTTATGCAACTGGTACAACATTAAATAATATAGATAAGTATGTTCAAACTTGATACAAGAAAAGAATTCAATTGGTAGAAAGCCTTTTGAGACACAATGGCACCCTGAGCACACAACTCAAACTTCATGTTGTCATATAATTTCAAGAACAGAAATATTAAAGTTATGGTTTGTGTACATATTATTAAACTGGGTCATGGACTGCGATTACTGGTGGTGTGAGTGCAGGTAATGGAGCCACTGCGGTTCCAGGTGCAATGGTGACCTGCAATCCTCTATGTTGGCCTGCCTGGATCATGAATGCAACGTCTGCTGCCGCCAGTGTTTCAATTTCCTGATTATTCATAAAAATGGTGTAACGATTACTGGATAGTTACTAAATCCTAAAATCGAATCAGGCTATAGGCACTGGTACGTAAAGTCCGCGGGAGGGGGGGGGGGGGGGGGGGGGGGATAGGTATAACAAAGAGAAAATTAAGTGTCCAAATGAGCAGGTCACAAAAGTTGGTTATTAGGTCACAATGGGTTGGGATAACATTTAACCCCTCCCACCCGCCAATATTATCCGCTTTGCCAACCTGGAGCTCACGACTTTGTTATTGGTTGCCCAAGCAAAGACTTCCACGAGGTTACCCATCCTAAAATTTCTCACCCAAGCACGCTTAAGTCTTAACTGTGAAGTTTCCCTCTCATCCACAACAAAAACGCCAACAATGCGTTGGTGGCACATAATGTCAAACATCCCTTATGATCCTGCATCTTTATGGCCCACTGACGATGTGATTTACCTAATGTGTTATATTTCGGGCCAAAAATGGGACAGTTCATAATGAGTTGACCCACCAACACTTTTTAGACCTTTTGAAATAAGGTTAAAGATAACTAATGTATTAAATATGATTACAAAAAAAAAAAAAAAAAAAAAAAAAAAAACTATATTGCTAAGAATGAAGCTATGAACTAATGTACTTGATACAGAAAATTAGAGGCGGTAAAATTGGGGTGGGTCAGGTAATGGATTCACGTCGAATGGATTACCATTAAGTTTGATTTTAGAAACCAGGTCAAGTTGGATTGAGCGACCAACAGTTTTTTTTAAGATATAACTTTTAAAATAAAATGATTAAGTAAGCATTTGACACACGTTCGGTGACGTAAGACCCCTTTGACTTGTTCCCTTTATTGTTTTCTAATTGAACTGTTTCACCCGTTGTCAATAAAATGAAATCCTTTTGTCATATAATACCTCTAAGGAAAAGAGAAAACAAAAAATGCATTAATTAACAAAGAGTCAAAGATCGTTGTGTTTTACCTGTGCTTGCCTACGACGTTGCAACATACTGATTGCCCAAATCATTATGTAGCAAGGAAGAAGAAAAGCAGCTGCCCGGAGCAGGAAAATCTGTCAATAATATACAACTTATCAAAATTTGCAATAATAATCTTAACTCTTAAGCATTAATCATGTAGAGCAACTCATATAAATGGTTGCAATTTGAGAAAGTGAAGGGAATATCTATATTCCAACGAATGGTGAACCCTCAATATTTACATGAAGGAAACCCTAGAGAAGCATGACTTGGGCCCGTGGGCGAAAAACAAATAAATGCAATATATAAAATTAATTCCACTTACAGCAAAAAATACAGAAGGATCATCATCATCACCATCAGTATCTCCAATCGTCAGAGCATGCTTCAATAACAGAAGAGCCATCAACTGCCCAAAAAATGCAAAACAATTACGAATGACGAATTATCAGAAACCCCATGGGTTTTTACGCCATTTTCCAAACTAAAAAACCCGATCCTCATTTCATATTTGTCATAGGGACAATGATTGTGACGAGGTAGGCCCACTCCAGATGGATCGGCCCAACTCCAACTAAAGGCCCACATTGTCTTAAGGCTAGTCCAACGGCAGAATAACGCCGGATGGGCCAAGGTGGTCATTTTCCGGGCTATTGATAAGCTCCAACCTCTTCCCCGAACAATAGGGGATGAAGGGTTCAATAGAAGAGATAAGGCCTATCTCCATGAGAACCGTGGACTTAGTTCCTGGAGATAGGCTCAATAAGGCGGTTACGAGGAAGGTTATAAATACAGGTAAAAGGTACGTCAATATTCATTCACTCACAAAAAGCTATTGCTTTACTTTCACCTCAGAAACCTATACTTATTCTCACGCCGGAGGGTGGTCACAGGAAACCCCCCTTTCCTGTGACGAGTCCTAACGGTGCTTTGTTTTGCAGGCATCCGGATCTCACTTAAGTAGGTTGTTTACAATTGGAGCATTATTTCTTGTCTACTCGGAGAGGTATTTACTTCTTCATTGGCGCCATCCGTGGGACCCGTACAAGAAACTAGCTATCGGTTGAATAACCTGAAGGACCGAGATGACTTCAAATCAAAATGCCATGGTTACCGCCAACCCGGCAAGAAGCGATCAGAATTTGACTCCCACAACGGAGCGGATCGATGGTACAATAGCTTCCGACTCGGAAGGGGAAGGTGACGGAGTGGCTCCGGGGTTTTCTCCAGGGACATCGGCCCCACTCCTGGGGAACACGCAGACTTTGGTGTCACCCGGAGGCCACCAAGGACGTCTCTCTTCTGCAAGAGGACCGGTCCTATTACCCACATACACTCGACCGATTGTTAGTACAAGTTTCTCAGCCCCTCGAGTTTCGGCACCCGTATCATCGATGCCTTGGTTTACAGCAGCACAAAGTCTCCCACTTTTCTCGGCTGCGATCTCGGCAGCCATGACCTCATCACCACAAGCAACTCTCATGCAGCCGAATATGCCGCCTTACACACCGGTCACTCCCGGGAATCAACCGTTCATGCCTTACTATCCTATGTCACCATATGGGTACATGTGTGCACCGTCAACTGGTGGTGCGTACACATACCCATATCCTTACATGTATCCCCCGGTGCAACCACCCCCGGGGTGGAACCCTCAGACAGGGATACCCTCGAACGAGAGACTGAATGAAGTGCGCACGCGCCTCAACTATGAAACCACTCCCGGGGGCCCGGGAGCTTCCACGGGACCTACCCAGGAACGACAGCAGAACGCGGTGGTAGTACAGGAGAGTGAAGATCAGGGAGATGATGAAGACCTTACCCGGCCATACCGTCCTCCGACGATGGCAACATACTCCAAGTTCACGGAAAGGATAGCCAATGCCCCGTTACCCCAGAACCTGAAACTCCCATCGACAGTGGGTAAGTATGACGGGATTGGGGACCCGGATGACCATTTGAGCATCTTTGAATCTGTAGCCTCATCCAAGGACTGGCCAATGCAGGCCTGGTGTCACATGTTCGTTCAGACCCTAGTGGGAGCATCACGGGTCTGGTGGGACAGTTTGCCGCCCAGGTCTATTTCAAACTGGAGAGACATCCATAAGGGATTCACCCAGCAGTTTAGTCAACAGCGCAGACACACCAAGTATAGGGAGGAGGTAATGCATATCCGCCAAAGAGACAATGAACCAATGGAGAATTTCATAATACGGTTCAACAAAGAAAGGCTTCAGATCCCGGGTCTTACTGAAGAATTAGCATGCACTGCATTCACCATGGGAGTGAATGACGACGGATTGTTAAGAAAGCTTCATGGTCCCCATGGATATCCTCAGACCATGGACGAAATGATGACAGTAGCTAAGGCGTACGTCAAGCAGGAGAAATCAATTGCCATGAACCATGCAGTACGGAAGAAGCAAGAGACTACAAAAACAAGTGACAACCAGGACTCCAGAGGCTCCAGAAACAGGGGGCGGTCGGGTCAACCTTATTCAAGAGATGACCGTCGGGACGAACGCCGGGAGGAGCGGAGAGATGATCGTCGCGAGCAGGGGCGAAGATCGGAAAAGTCTCGTGACTCTTATTCCAGCAGAGGAGATACGGCTTCCAAGCCCAAGCTGGATTACCCGGAGCTGATCAAGACGCCATCACAGATACTAGAAACGGAGAACCTAAGGCTGAACACTCCTCGGCCGGTCAAGGACTCTCCGTCAAAGGACAAGTCAAAATTCTGTGATTACCACAAAGGCAACGGCCATGACACGAATGATTGTTTCCAATTGAAGAGACAAATAGAGTACTTCGTCAGAACAGGGAAGCTAGCTCATCTGGTTAAAGACACTAAACCGGAAGCAACAACCTGGGAAGACAGGGCGACTGGAAAAAAGCCCAGGGAGATCAATACAATACGGCCGGAGGCAAGAGGCAGCTCCAAGAGACGATTCGAAACAATTGAGCCGTGGATGGAAACGGTGATGACTGTACCTTCGTACTACAAAGCATTACGAATGGAAGCGCTGGTAATCTCAGCAGCTGTAGGTGACTACAGTATGAAAAGAATCATGGTGGACACGGGCAGTTCAGAAGATATCATCTATGAGCCATGTTTCAGAAGAATGTCAATGGAGGACCAGAAGATGTTAGCACCGGCCCACGGTCCGGTAAAAGGGTTCACAGGAGAATGTATAGAGCCGTTGGGGCAACTGACGTTCCCAGTCACACTCGGCGATGGCTATAAGGAACGAACGATTCTTGTTACTTTTCTGGTGATCCCAGCTACCTCACAGTACAATCTAATCATTGGCCGGTACACGTTGGGACGAATAGACGCCCTGGTATCTACAGCCAGGGGCTTTCTCATGTTCCCAACACCACACGGAGTAGCCACGGTGACCGGGGAAAAAGTTGTCGCAGCAGCTGAGGGCGCAGCATGCCGTCAGGCACCGTCCGGTATACGGGGCCCGGAGAGATGGGTGTTGAGCACGAAACACCCAGATCAAACGGTCACCATCGGAGATTCGCTGGCCCCGGCCACTCAGGAGAAATTGAAGCGGCTATTAAAGCGCAACATGGACGTTTTTGCATTCTCACATTCTGACATGACTGGAATTGCTCGGGAAAAGGCAGAGCACAAGCTGTCCACCTACCCAAACGTGAAACCAGTCACACAAAAGAGAAGAAGCATGGCTCCGGATAGAAGAGCGGCTGTAGTGCAAGAGGTAAAAAAGTTGGAAGAAGCCGGGATCCTCAGAAAAACCAAGTATCACACATGGGTCGCCAACCCTGTCATGGTTCGAAAGCACGACGGATCATGGAGGATGTGTGTGGACTATAAGGATCTGAATAAAGCATGTCCTAAAGATGCATACCCGCTTCCAGAGATAGACCTCAAGGTCGATTCCCTAGCTCCTTTCCAGTACAAGTGTTTCTTGGATGCATACAAAGGGTATCATCAGATTCAGATGGCTAAGGAGGATGAGGAGAAGACAGCTTTCCACACGGACGCTGGTATATTCTGCTACACCAAAATGCCGTTCGGCTTGAAGAATGCTGGGGCAACGTATCAAAGGCTGATGGATCAAGCGTTCGAACACCAGATCGGCAGGAACCTGGAAGTATACGTGGATGATCTGGTAATCAAAAGCAAGACTGAAGAGATGATGTTAAAAGATATCGAAGAAACGTTTGATACTCTCCGAGAATATAACATCAAGCTGAACCCGGGAAAGTGCTCTTTTGGGGTTGAAGAAGGGAAGTTCCTGGGAGTAATAGTGTCCAAGGACGGGTTCCGAGTCAACCCGGAAAAGGTGGCAGCAATCAGGAATATGCCCGCCCCTAAGACTTTGAAAGATGCCCAAACACTCAACGGGAGATTAGCCGCCATCAGCAGGTTCCTGGCCAGGCATGCCGAGCGTTCTCTACCATTTATCTCCACACTTAAGGACTGCCTGAACAAGAACAAGTTTAAATGGACTGAAGAAGCGGGCAATGCATTCGAACAGATGAAAACATTCGTCGGTAACTTGCCCATGCTCACAGCACCTCGTCCGGGAGAAGTGTTGAAGATGTATCTGGCGGCGGGGCACCAAGCCGTCAGTTCAGTTTTACTAGTTGAAAGAAACAAATGCCAGACCCCAATTTACTACATCAGCCGGACATTGTCAGACGCCGAGGCCAGGTACCCTACCTTGGAGAAATTGGTACTGGCACTGGTGCATTCATCCCGGAGGCTGCGCAGGTACTTCCAGGCGCACGAAGTGGAAGTCCTCACAAACTTCCAACTGGGACAAATTCTAAACAGGCCAGAGGTATCGGGACGGCTGGCCAAGTGGGCGATTGAATTGGGAGCACTAGATGTGTCATTTAAAAAGCGAACGACTGTAAAGGGCCAAGTACTGGCTGACTTCATGACAGAAATCCCGGAAGGAGAAGAGATCAAGGAATCGGTGCCGAGAATTGAAGATATGCTGGAAGACGAGTCTACTCCGTGGCAGCTATATACGGATGGCTCCTCCAACAGCAAGGGTGCCGGAGCAGGATTATTGTTGGTTAGCCCGGAGGGTGCACGGTTCCTCTATGCCCTCCGGTTCGACTTTGAATGTTCTAACAATCAATCTGAATACGAAGCCCTACTGGCGGGACTGCGAGTGGCCTTGGCCATGGGAGCCACCCGGGTGGATGCCCATGTGGACTCACTCTTGGTCAACAATCAGGTGAACGAGTCATACGAAGCCAAGGACGAGTCTATGGCCAGATACCTAGAAAAGACAAAGGAGTTGATGGCCAAATTCAAGCAGGTCACGCTACATCATGTGAGAAGGCACAAGAATGACATTGCTGATGCTCTCAGTAAGCTGGCCTCGTCCGGCACGGATGCAAACGTCCACACAGAAACTTTGAAGCACCCGTCCACACAGATATCAGAAGTTCATTTGGTGCACGCGGTTGAGGTCTCCTGGATGACCCCTATACATAAGTTCTTAACAGATGGAAGTCTGCCGGAAGATAAAGCCGAGGCAATGAAAATTCGGACCAAGGCCATTCAATATGAAATCCAAGCCGGGGTTCTTTACAGAAAGTCTTACCTAGGACCATCCCTGAGATGTGTATCCCCTTCGGAAGCCAGGTATTTGATCAAGGATATCCATTCGGGAATGTGTGGGATTCATGCAGGACCCCGGGCAGTGGTGGCCAAGATCACAAATGCAGGATACTACTGGCCCGGGATGCACACCATGGCCGTCGAAGAACTCAGGAAGTGCATTAGTTGTCAAAAGTATGCACCGGTAACGACCAGACCAAAGAACAACTTAATCCCGGTAACAGCAGCATGGCCCTTTCAAAAATGGGGCATTGATTTGGTCGGACCTTTTCCTCTAGCCCCAGGAAAGCTCAAGTACCTGGTGGTCGCCATTGACTACTTTACAAAGTGGGTAGAGGCAAAGCCGTTGGCCAAGATAGAGGCGAGCAACATCAAGAAGTTTTTATGGGAACACATAGTATGCAGGTTCGGAGTTCCCTTGTACCTGGTCAGCGACAACGGGACGCAGTTCGCGGATAAGCACATACAAGAATGGTGCAAAAGCCTGAACATACAGCAAGTATTCACGTCTGTGGCTCACCCTCAAGGAAATGGGCAGGTTGAGAGGGCGAACAGGAGCATACTGGACGGGTTGAAAAGACGCTTGGACCAGGAAGGAACATCATGGGTTGACCAGCTTTCGCATGTTCTCTGGGCCCATCGGACAACACCCAAGACAAGCAATGGAGAGACTCCTTTCTGTCTGACCTACGGATCGGAAGCGATGATTCCGGCCGAGGTGATGCTGCCGTCTACCAGATACGCCGGCCCCAATGCTGACAATGACCAGTTGTTAAGACTCAATCTTGACGCAATAGAGGCCCGGCGTGATGAAGCCCATATCAAGGAAGCCCGGTACAAGAGGTTGATGGAAAAGTATTACAACAAGAGAGTCCGGACCTGCTCATTCAAGCCCGGCGACCTGGTCATGAGGGATAATGAGGCAAGCAGACAACTGCCCCCGGGCAAGCTAAGTCCCAACTGGGAGGGACCATATGAAGTCATTGAAAGCCTGGGAAAGGGAGCATACCGACTAAAACAACTGGACGGGACGCCGGTACCCAGAAGTTGGAATGCTGCCCAACTCAGAAAATGCTACATGTAACACAAAAGTTCAGGGCCTTAGGCCATTGTAAACATTGACCGGACGGATACCATGACACCCTGGTCAATCAAGTTTTTATCTTTCTTGTTATTCATTACAATTAATAAAACAACGCCGATAATGGCATTTTCAGTACTTATATTCCATTATAAATAACATGCTAGACAAAGCATAATTACAAAAAACGGTAGGGGCAGGACAAAAATCCAAAGCCAATAATAATAATTTTCCTACCAACTATACATAGCGCTATTTTCCTAAAAGCCTTGTTCAAATTGCAAGCATTAAGAACTGCAACCATCCAACATGGCAAACACCTCCGCCGGGGTATATAGCACATCGCCAGGAGGGTTGCAAGTAGGGGGGAGGACCCAGCACTCCTCATACATCTTCATTAACTGGAGATCAAATGACCTAACCCCCGGGTCCTCATCTGCATGGGAAGGTCCAACCAGGTCCAATCCCTGATCAATCACCACTTCCTTCCCCAAAGGTATCCAGGGGGACGGCCGATGTCCAGTGCCTCGCCGGTAGACCAAGCCATAACGTCCAGGAGCTGGGATACTGGTTGAATGCACTCTGACGCCATCTTCGACTCCAGTCAGGTTAGGCAAACCAATGGGGATACCACGATCTCCCCCAATGTCATCTGCAACAGCAGGCAGGGGTGGTGGTACAGCCCTTGACCGCCGATGGTAGACCAATCGACACTCCCTTGGGGGACGAAGCTCAGTGGGCTCATCAGCAGGAAGATGGTGCTCAAGGGTTTGGGACTGACGCTGCAATTCCCTTAATCCTTCCAGAGCATCCAACTCCTTCAGGTACCTTTTGAGAGAGACAAATTTACGTGGCATGATTAAACGAGTTGATTACTTGTGCATGATAGGACACCCTGCTTATATAATGTATGAGTGTGACGGTTAAGATCGTCCTTGGGAGTTTAAAAGAACTCTGTAATTATTACACTGGCAAGAGCCGCCTGACACGTGGATGGGACGGTCAAGTTGAAAGAATGACGTCAGCAACATCATTACTAACATTAATGACGACACGACGCTTCGAGATATTGCTCGACAAGTGGCATTTGGCAGAGTCAAAGGTGAAAAACAAACATTAAATAAATGATTAACAAAACATAATGTTTTATAAAAATCACACAAGGCATCAAAATTCCGGGATTACATAAAGCCCTCCGGGCGTGTCAACATACAAGAACTAGAATTCAATAACACAAAAGACAATCATTCGTCATCAGAAGAACTGGCAATAACGGGCTCAAGAATGGCCCGGACATTGGACATGCCTTCGTCACCTGTTCGGGACTGCAACTGGGTGAGCTCTTCTAGGGAGTCACTACTTAAGGCCTCCAAGGCCTTAGAGGTTCGTTGTTCAACTTCTTTCTCATGGTCAGTAGCTTCAGGGAGTTTGCGCCCCAGCATCCCGTGACGGTGGCCATGCACGAGGCCATCCTGGTACCCGGACTCCACAGCAGTTCGATAAAAGTCGTTAAGTCTCTGCTGATACTGACCTCCTCCCCTGATGTGGCCCCACGAAGCCTGGAATCCTTTCGATATCAACCAATCCCGGTCCATCTCCAGCACACTGACCCGGGCAAGAGCAGCCGTCAACTGTTCAGAAAAGCTTGTAGCATTTTTGGTCGCAGTCTCGGCTTCAGCTTTTTGGATGTTCAGTTGCTCTAGCATGGCATCCCTATCTTCCTCAGCTCTCCGAGCACGAGATTCATAGCCCTCAATCTCGGCAGATAACTGTTGATATCTCTCTTGATCTGCCTTGGCTTTGGAAGCAGCATCTTTCTCCAGTTGCAAATCTCTTTCCAGTTGTTTCACCCGGTTTTCCAATGACGTTATCAAGCGGGTCTGATTATCATGGGAACGAAGAATTTCCAGCTTCTCATCATTGTGGGTGTTGATCAAACGAGTCTTATCTTGCTCATACTTGTCACGGATTGATGACATCTCGGCAAGCTCCTTCCGGCATTCGGTTAAGGATTGTAACACTCCTTCAGCCTCCACGGATAACTTGCCGTGAGACACATGCATGTCATATAAATCCCCAACATCCGAACGCCAGCGGCGTAACACCTCGTACATAGAAGCAAGTGAACTCACCCCGGATCCTAGGGCATTTTCAGCCAGTTGAGCGTTGTCCAGACCCTGGAGGTAGTGCCGCTCAGCCGGGGGGAAGGCATGGTCAGCCCAGTGCCTTATAATATCCGGACCGATCAGTCGGGTAGATTGAGCTATTTTCCACTTGGGAGTATATTTAGTATCTGGCAGAGAAGGATTCCAATGAATACCTGGAACATAAGCATGAGAGATCATCTTCTCTGACTCCGCAGGGTCCACATTAAACGGTGTCTGCCCGGACCTTACACCCCCGGGGAATGCAATGGGATGATGTTGAACATCGTGTAACAGTTCAGTAAAGCTCACCTGGGACATATCCCTAAATGCCTTGCTACTAGAACCACCAGCATACAACCCGGTTAGAACAGGTGAAGGTACGGTGGTACTGCTGGAGGTCAAAATAGTACTTGAAGAAGCACCCACTGATGAAGCACTTGAAGGCCCGGCCGCTAAAGCAGCAGAAGTTATGACGGTCGAGGAAAAGGTTACACCAACTGATATGGTGTTGTTAGGTTCTTCTACGATCTCCAAACGTGGAGCCGCAACAGGAGACGTGGTGACAGCCGTGGAAAACTCAGCAGCGGGATGAGGAGCGGTTGGCAAAGTGACCATCGGGTCATCAACAACTTGCTCGGATATGGTTTCAGTAGCAGGATTAGCCGCTCCAGCTTGTTGTGCAGACGTGGTGTCACCCGGAGAAGGAGCCCCTGGAAGCATGAAAACGGATCGTTATAATAACAAGGGAACAATCAAAAGCCTAGCACAGACCCGGCAAGGCAAAAACACTCACCAAGCCTTTCTTCTTTGCTGGCCAACAGCTCACGACGCTTGGCCATGAAAGAGGACACATCCGGCATGGTGACTTTCCTTTTTCGGATTTTCTTTTTCTTCTCACTGGTCGTAGCAACAGGCTCAGCAACGTTGAGAGGATCCGGGTTGAGCGGGGGGGACACGGGCGCCTCGGAGTTCACCGGAGCAGAGGTATCCGGCTGATTATCCAGACTCTGCAAAGGGCGAGCAGGAATCACAAAATTCTTTACCGTTTGACTCAGCACGTCCGCCTCGTCGTCTCCCAATAAGCGGTCGTGCTCCTCGAGATGGGGAATGGCCTGCGGGTCTATGGCATCAAAGTAATGCCACTCATCTGCGACCAAATACAACAATTTAAATTCACATCTTTTTCAAACATATTAAAATTATGGAACGAACTTACCTTGGTCTTTTCTCCGGTACTCGGGGTATATGGTATCGTCAACCCAGATCCGGCTCATGCCAACAGCCACAAGGGCTCGTTCCGGAATGTGTGTGCACGGGGTGGGATGATTTACTAGCGCCGTGTACAACGGAAGCTTCTCAAATACGGCAGGAGCAGGGCTCTCATCGGCAAACCTTGTCTTCCCCTCGGGCGTCTGCACCGGTGCAACAACAGGCAAAACGGCCTCATCGATAAAGAAAAATTTCTTTTTCCAGTTTTTGTCTTGCACATTAGGGGGGAAGTTTTCGATACAAGGAGGTGCACCAGGACGACGGTCAAAGGTAAAATACTCCCCTTTGTAAACGAGAATATAAAAAACTCGGAATACATCCAACTGGGGGGACATACCCAGTCCCCGGGCACAGAACTCAAAATGTTTCACCTTGATTAAACCTAACGGGTGGAGTTGAGAAATATTCACCTTGTAGTATGACAACAATTCCACAAGAAATTGTGTCACCGGTAACCGGAAATGGCAGAACTTGAAGAATTCGGCGTACAAAGTAATTTTCCCAGGTTTCAAGGGAAAAGCAACATCAGTAGGACCTGGACAAACAGGATTCCACTCCGGCAGTATACGCCATTCGGACAAGAAAGACTGTAGTGCCGTTACCGACCAACTGGTATGAATCTGGGCAACACTCATGGTGGTTCGTGATGTGCTGGTTTTGGGAGCCATTGTAGGTAAAAATGAGAGGTTCTATACTGTGGAATAAGTTCCCAATGGCAACCAGCTAATTTATAGGTGGTGGTTAGTACACGTTTTCAAAATTTTTTGAAAACCACCCGCCAACAGTCACATCCCTTGAGTTTCTCAGACTGTTGAAACGGCTGAGGTGACAGCTCAGGGTGACGTCATATCACGTGCCTTAACCATGCGGCGCTACATTCTATGAAGATTTTTATTTGGCATACACGTCATTATTTAAAGACAAATACAGCTTATGATTAAAGCCTAGTCATAACCAAACCTGCTTATCACTAGACTTGGGGGGACATGACGAGGTAGGCCCACTCCAGATGGATCGGCCCAACTCCAACTAAAGGCCCACATTGTCTTAAGGCTAGTCCAACGGCAGAATAACGCCGGATGGGCCAAGGTGGTCATTTTCCGGGCTATTGATAAGCTCCAACCTCTTCCCCGAACAATAGGGATGAAGGGTTCAATAGAAGAGATAAGGCCTATCTCCATGAGAACCGTGGACTTAGTTCCTGGAGATAGGCTCAATAAGGCGGTTACGAGGAAGGTTATAAATACAGGTAAAAGGTACGTCAATATTCATTCACTCACAAAAAGCTATTGCTTTACTTTCACCTCAGAAACCTATACTTATTCTCACGCCGGAGGGTGGTCACAGGAAACCCCCCTTTCCTGTGACGAGTCCTAACGGTGCTTTGTTTTGCAGGCATCCGGATCTCACTTAAGTAGGTTGTTTACAATTGGAGCATTATTTCTTGTCTACTCGGAGAGGTATTTACTTCTTCAGATTGCTTACTATGATAGCAACTGAACGACAAAGGGCAGCACCACTAGCACGGCTTTCTTCATATTCGTCATAGTCCGACTCAATAAGATGTTGTTCAGCAGCTGCCATAGCCAAGACTCGAGGGTCATTCAGATCTAAAGGAATACCAGAAATTGTCCAATTTCCACTGTAAAAGAAAAGAATGTTTGACTAATGATCAAATATGTAAAAGGATCTCAGTTTATTTGTAATGATGAATGATGAGAATAGGGAAAATGCCTGATATTAATGATGGTGTCGTCAGATTGAGGCGGGGGAGCAGTGTAACCAGGTTTGTAAGGCTGTATAATGAAGATTTTTCGAAAAAACGTCAACAGTTCATACATGTAAGTGTCATTAATAATAATGCTGGAAATGTATTTATAGCCTACAATTAGTATAAACAAAAGCTATTTGCAAGCTATAGATGTTAGTCACTCATCAAAACATGAGGTGTTTGGTATTAAAAATTCGATAAATTAATTTCAGAATTCAGATAACATTTTTTACTTTATTAATCACCAAAACATAAGATAATAAATTTTTGATTTTTATTTCTATATACAATCAAACAAGCTCCACGAAAAACAAAACAAGCTATATGTACAACTAAAAAGCCTCAAGATAAAAAATAATCAGTTCAAATACCATGATCAAGGGCCCTAAAAGCGAAGCGTAACCTCAAGAAAAACTCAAAAGCGTCGCCTTCGGCCCACTTCAGGGGACCACATCGCTTCAGGAAGTGCCCGCTTCAGACACCTCGCGTCAAGCGCCCATGAGGCGACCTTTATAAAACCAAGGATCCAATGACTAACTCATTATTCAACTGTTTTTAAAAGAGAAGGCGCTAGGCGGGCGGTGAGGTCCAGCCTAGGGACTAGTCGGGAATAGGTGAAATTAGGCAAAAATTAGGCGTTTTGGTATTTTTATACGTATTATATATATATACACACACACACACAAATTTAGGTGTTTTTTGAAAATATGTTAAGATATATACACATAATACTTAGAAATACTTAGATATATACATATAATACTAAAAAAAATAAAAAAACCACCGCCTAGGCCCGCCTAATGGCCAAAACGTCCAGAACTTCGACTAGCCCCTTATTCCTATATTGAAGGCCGACTAGGGACTAGGCGGCGCCTAGGCGACCGCCTAGCCCACCTTTTACAACACTGGTTTTTAACTTCTAAAACATCCTTCAACCATAATAAAAGAGGGGGTCATTTGGAAATAATTCAATACCAATAATGTTTCAAACAAGGATAACTAGAACATGGTAATGCACTTCTCAATGTAGGTACAAACAGATAAACATGAAAAAAAGTACTGCATATCTGATAGTAGCATTCAAAGAAGACCAGCGAAAACAGTATATTTGCGGCCAAAATGCAAATAACCATGACAAGTTATTATCGTATTCACAGAAATCGTCACACAAGCAAGAGAGAAACTGGCAGCTAAACAAGATTAAAGTAGAAATTAAGGTACCTGACGACAGATTTCACAAATTATATCTCTTTTCTCATCGCACCATCGCTGAACACATTTCCTATGAGCATACTGCAATATAGAAGTAGTTTAGAAAGCTTATACACACATACCTACAATACCATTTACTATTAATATTCATAATAAAAACAATCATTAAATAACAGAAAATTTGCCTTAAGACTGCCACTGCAAGCACAAGGAACTTCAAGGCTTTTTACGCTATCTTCCTCCTGGCATATCCGGCATTCTATCGACGACTGAATCAACGGTTCTTCCTCACCAGACACATCACACTCTTCACCTTCCTTTGTATCAATAGTCAACCCATCAGTCTGACTACAACAACCCTTAGAACCAGCCCCAAAATCCCCGCTTTCGTGTACTACAACAACCCGATCACCGCGTAAAATTAGCCCGTCTTCCATCTACAAAACAACACCTCAATTCAACAAGTTTTTCAAACCCTTTATGACCACAATTGTGAATATTTGTTCATATAATTACGGTTACAGCAATACCCATAAGTTAATTTCAAGTTTTGATGACTAAAAAGCAAATTCATCGATTAAAATGTATAAAAATAAAGAGCGATAATTAAAGAAATTAAAAGAGAAACTCATGGTAAAAAGGAGATCAGAACATGGGGAATTCGTAAGACTAAAAGGGTATTGAATAAAGATTGAATTTTGGATACCTTTGATGAAGGAAGTGATGGAGTTTGGAATCAGTCGTTGAGAGGTAGATTGTTGTTATCGGTGAAGGAGAAGGATATAAATAATAATAATAATGATAATAATAATGACATAAGGCCTTAGGGTATACTTTAACCTTTCTTAACTCCACCTAGATGCCACATCATTCATTTTTTCCCATTTGACTCCACTTCATTCTAAGGAAATGACTTAATCTCATTAACTTCACCTAATCATATATTTTTAGTGGTTTTTGATTTATAAAAGGAAAAAAATTAATGTGGACTTTTAACACCATGTTAACATGTTAACACATAACCTCTTTAACACCCTTTAACACAAGAAGGGAGTGGTGTGCAATACAAGTTAACATGCCATGTCACCTTTAACACCACATATGTTAGAGTATACCCCATGGCCTAACATGAGAAATGGACATAAAGTATACGGAAAGTGAGGCAGTTTTGGATTGTTTTACACAATCTTTTCACGGCCGTTTAGTCCTTTGTCTTTAAAAAATTAAGTGTTAGATTAGATTAATTATTTGGGAAAGACCGATTAAAAAAAAAACTCTCCGATCAAAAAAAATTATTTGGAAAAGTATAATGTTTGTCTTTAAAAAATTAAGTGTTGGTATGTCTTTCAAATTATGGACTATCGAATTTTAAATAGTCGTTGAATAATTGTTTGATGACATGAAACGGTGTGAGATTAAAATATGATACTGTAAGTCTAGTATGGCACTGTAATATAGATAGAGAAAGGGGATATAAAAACGGTGGTTATATTTAAACCCCCCACCTTCTATTTTTACCCCTCAAAGCGTCTCGCTTAGGCCTAAGCGAGACGCTTTGAACTCATTCCGAGGAGGTCAGTATGAGGGGCAGAAAAAGCTGATTTTTAAATTCGAAGCGCCTCGCTTAGGCCTAAGCGAGGCGCTTCGAGGGGGTAATTTATTTTAGTAGTTGTTTTGATGTTTTGAGTTGGGTTTTTTATTTTTTTTAATTTAATAATTATAAAAAGTTAAAAAAATTTAAAAAACAAAGTAATAACCCTAATCATTGTCAATGACTTAAACTTGACATCATCAACCACGTATAGTCAATGAATGCGGTATGCTCGTTAAATTTCATTAAATGCGGCAATACTTGAATCCGGTTGGAGTCTAAAGCTTCGTGTGTCATCTTGGTTGAACTCATGTTGCAACATTCGTCTTGTGTGTCAACGATGAAGGCAACATACTTGAAATCAATGGGAAGATAAACAATCCTCATCCACAATGTTCTTACCTATAGCTACACATTCGTCTTGTGTGTCAACGATGAAGACAACATACTTGAAATCAATGGGAAGATAAACAATCCTCATCCACAATGTTCTTACCTATAGCTACCAACCATCCGGTTATTTTCAGGTTGTCTTCATTGTTGACCGCTATCTCTCGGATAACAACTGAAAAGTTGTCTTCAATGATTATAAAGAAACTTGAAAGTAATTACAAGAAGATGATCAAAGATGCTACAACATAACTTGCACCGGCTTGAGATATGAGTTTGATTAGCTTAAATCTCTCTGATCCATGGTATCCACTTTCAGGTTGTCTTCATCGTTGACCGCTATCGTTGACCATGGATCAGAGAGATTCAAGCTAATCAAACTCATATCTCAAGTTGGTCTAACAACTGAATTTGACTTGCTTGCATAGGAATCTTGTACGAAATCATTCTCACATGTCACTGTGAGTACACATTGTGCATGACATTACATTCTGCATGTGTCATTTCATAACTTGCACCGGCTTGAGATATGAGTTTGATTAGCTTAAATCTCTCTGATCCATGGTATCCACTTTCAAAGGATCCATGACACGCGATAATCGCTCCGTTTAGTGGATACCATGGATCAGAGAGATTCAAGCTAATCAAAATCATATCTCAAGTTGGTCCAACAACTGAATTTGACTTGCTTGCATAGGAATCTTGTACGAAATCATTCTCACATGAATATCCTTTGATGAATGTAATAGGGGTTGGAAACTCTAGAAGTTGCTAAAATAGTTAAACAAAAGCTGAAATTATACAGTTATTTGGAATGTTCCTGATCATTACAGTGAGATTGATAACTTCTCTATGGAAGCAACAAATTCAAAACAGATGTAGGTTTGCTAGAGGGTCACTATTCATACATAAAGAGTATAATCAAACAAGGGTTGTTATCGGAGAGATATCGGTCAACGATGAAGGCAACCGTAGCGAGTGTGAAGATCAAGATCAAGAGGAACAGTACGGTCAACGATGAAGGTGTGTTGTATGTATAAAATTGTGAATAATTGTGAGAGTCGATTTTCCTACGAGGGTGTGTTGTAAGTACTAACGCAGACCTTGATCTGCAATATTTGAAAATTATCATTTCTTGACATGCTTGGTAACAGAGAGGAACATTGCATATTCTCCATATCCATACCTTGTTTCAAGTATCTTGTAAAATTCATTTCGTCTTCAAGACTCCTATGAGTCAACAAAGGTTGACTTTTTTGAGCATTAACCATGACTATATTTTTTTTGCAAAATAACCATGACTATATTACATTATTATTATTATTATAATTTTTTATTATATTTGTAATTTAGTTCCTTTGTTTTATTATTATAATAATTTATTATTATCAAGAATCGGAAATTAGTAAAACGATTTATGAAAGTATCAAGAATCGGGAATTAGTAAAATTAGTAAAACGATTTATGAAAGTAACAATAAATAAGTTAATAATAATAAATCATTGCTCAGACGTTAGGGTTTGATAAACACAACACTTATTATTTAAAAAGCAACAAAAACACAAATCGTACCGTGAAATAAAGAGAGGCCCATTAGGAGTGCTGTGGAGGAAGATCGTCGGTTTGCTGTATTCGATGATGGCACAGAGGTTAGCGGTAACTTTCAATTTTGAATGATCGTCGGTTTGCTCTCTATATACCAATCAACAGTCGATCCGACTGTTGATTTCTCTCTATAACCGGTACAACTTTTCAGGCAAGCAAGTAAAATTCAGTTGTTATCGGAGAGATATCGGTCAACGATGAAGGCAACCTGAAACGACATGAACATTTATAACCTTTATGTACCTGTGGCCAAAAGAACCTGATAAAGGTGTACACGAGTATAATCAAACAAAGGTTGCCCTGAGTTTGATTAGCTTGAATCTCTCTGATCCATGGTATCCACTAACCGTAGCGATCATTACAGTTATTTGGAATGTTTCTGATCATTACAGTAACGAAATCATTCTCACATGAATATCCTTTGAAATCAATGGGAAGATAAACAATCCTCATCCACAATGTTCTTACCTATAGCTACCAACCATCCGGTTGTTTTCAGGTAAAGCGATCGTTTTACTCATATAAAGTGTTCGATGTCACTGTGAGTACACATTGTGCATGACATTACATTCTGCATGTGTCATTTCATAACTTGCACCGGCTTGAGATATGAGTTTGATTAGCTTAAATCTCTCTGATCCATGGTATCCACTATCAGGTTGTCTTCATCGTTGACCGCTATCTCTCGGATAACAACTGAAAAGTTGTCTTCAATGATTGTAAAAAACTTGAAAGTAATTACAAGAAGATGATCAAAAGATGCTACAACATAACTTGCACCGGCTTGAGATATGAGTTTGATTATTATCGTAATTGCAACTTAGTTCCTTTCTCTCGAAAAACAATCCGATTGTTAAAAGTATCAAGACTATGAAATTAGTAAAACAACTGAATTTTACTTGCTTGCATGAAAAGTTATTTTTAAATGTTTGGTAATATATTTTTAAATGTTTGATCTGCAATATTTGAAAATTATCATTTCTTGACATGCGTGGTAACACCTTGATCTGTAATATCTGAAAATTATCATTTCTCAAAAAGTAATTAAAAACACTTAAAAATGAATTAAAAACAATTGTTGCGAGTTAGGTTTAGTCGGAGGACCACGTACAATGATTCATCAAAGTTGTACAAAGCTGGATGTTTTTACCGGAAAACCAAAACGAGCAATTAACGAAGCGAAACAGAGAGATATAATTTTCTTGGCTTGGAAACAACTTAAAAGAACCAAAAATGAATTAAAATTATTTTTTGGTGATTAATAGATAATTTTAAAGAATTAAAAGAAATTCAATTTTTTTTTTTAAAAAGGCCAAAGCGCCTCGCTTTGGTCAAAGCGAGGCACTTGAGTGCCTCGCTTTGGCCAAAGCTAGGTGATTGAGTGGTTTGATTAGACCACAAGCGCCTCGCTTTGACCAAAGCGAGGCGCTTTGGCCTTTTTTAAAAAAAAATTTGAATTTCTTTTAATTCTTTAAAATTATCTGTTAATCACCAAAAAATAATTTTAATTCATTTTTGGTTCTTTTAAGTTGTTTCCAAGCCAAGAAAATTATATCTCTCCGTTTCGCTTCGTTTATTGCTCGTTTTGGTTTTCTAGTAAAAACATCCAGCTTTGTACAACTTTGATTAATCATTGTACGTGGTCCTCCGACTAAACCTAACTCGCAACAATTGTTTTTAATTCATTTTTAAGTGTTTTTAATTACTTTTCGAGAGAAAGGAACTAAGTTGCAAATACGATAATAATGTAAATAATAATAATAATGTAAAGGTAGATCATGGAAATTAGTTGAACTCAAGAAACAAAGATGAAACCGATTAATGTTCTTTATGTATGAATAATGACCCTCTAGCAAACCTGCGTAAAGGACTAAAGCCACATATAGTCCTTTACGCAGGTTTGCCAGAGGGTCACTATTCATATATAAAGAACATAAAAGTTGTGTGTATGAATAGTGACCCTCTGGCAAACCTGCGTAAAGGACTAAAACCACATATCTTGCCATTAATACCAACGATGATTGCCAGTGAGATTGATAACTGGACAGGTTAGCCAGGTGTTTGTCAAAAAGGTAGAGCACACCACTAGAGCAAAAAGTTGTGTGTATGAATAGTGACCCTCTGGCAAACCTGCGTAAAGGACTAAAGCCACATATCTTGCCATTAATACCAACGATGATTGCCAGTGAGATTGATAACTGGACAGGTTAGCCAGGTGTTTGTCAAAAAGGTAGAGCACACCACTAGAGCAAAAAGTTGTGTGTATGAATAGTGACCCTCTAGCAAACCTGCGTAAAGGACTAAAGCCACATATCTTGCCATTAATACCAACGATGATTGCCAGAGGGTCACTATTCATATATAAAGAACATTAATCGGTTTTATTTAGCGTAAAAAGTTCATTGTACATATACCTCCTTATCTAAAACAAATCACATCATTGTACATATACCTCTTTCATTGTTGATGATAACAACTGAATTAGTAGGTTACTCATTACCGTTGGACATTGAAGGTAAACATGGACAGTGAGAAGTGAGATTGATAACTTCTCTATGAAAATTGCTAAAATAGTTAAACAAAAGCTGAAATTGAACAGTTATTTGGAATGTTCTTGATCATTACAGTTATGCATTTTTTGATCAGAAAATATATTCCCAAAAAAATTAAAAACAACTTTTTCATGCAAGCAAGTAAAATTCAGTTGTTGGACAGTGAGTAATATAACTGGACAGTAAGATTGATAACTTCTCTATGGAAGTTGCTAAAATAGTTAAACAAAAGCTGAAATTGAACAGTTATTTGGAATGTTCCTAATCATTACAGTAAAATTCAGTTGATGGACAGTGAGATTGATAAACTGGAGAGGTTAGCCAGACGTTTGTCAAACGAACAATTAAAATAAACTTTTCATGCAAGCAAGTAAAATTCAGTTGTTGGACAGTGAGATTCAAAGGTGGCAGGAAAAAGCTGACATTTTGTTCCTTGTTGCAGAAAGAAATCAACAGTCGGATTGACGATTTTGTTTACCCTCCCATTGACATAAAAAATGTTCTTTTGAAAAACGTTTGACTGCAAAAAAAAAAAAAAAAAAAAAAAAAAGTGAGGCTCTTTCAGGGGGGTAAAAATAGAAGTGGAGGAGGGGGGGGGGGGGGGGGGGGTTGAAATAGACCAGGCCTATAAAAAACATTAAAAAGTTCATCAAATACACTCTATTGAATAATTAATGGACAAAGTTAGGGTAGTTCAAATAGTGGTTCGGACTAAAGGGCCTTTGGCCTAGTAGTATCAAGGTATTGAATAAGGCTTTATCTTTGTAAGTGATGAGGGGTTCAAATTTCATAGGTGACAAAAAATTTAGCAATTAAAAAAAATAGTGGTTCGGTTTTTACTCTTAAACATAACCATAATCGAACATCGGCTAAGAAGCTTGATTACGGTTCGGTTTTGGTTAATTAACCAAGCCATGTTTGACCGTTACTCATTCTCAAGTTTTTTCGTTACAACATTGACACATATGCCCACTTCACATATATTCATCTCGACATAAGCATGTCTTAATTCTTTAGGTCGGTTAAGTTAAGGTTTAGAACCATAACCGATTAATCTAGTTAATCAAATCACCTTTACGAAAACTATTGGTAAGTCGTGGTTATCAGTTAATTCAGTTCAGTAACAATCCAATTATCGGTTAATGATTAAGGTTTGTTCACCCATATAGTAAGTGTTCATGCTATAACGATCATGCATTTACATAACTTTTTATACATTTGCAAAAACTCCTACATTATTGATACAAACAAAAGAAAGCATAACAAATTTATGTATATATAAAAATACAAATATATAATCATGTAACTAAAAGACGTATACTGAAATCTTATAAACCAATATTTATTTTTAGAACACTTTTCTTACTATCTCGTTCGATTAAACCAATCTTTGACTAGGTTCTAAATGTTTCGTCTTGTTTCGTTTTTGAAAGGCTCTGGATATTTAGACATGGAGGGTTTTTATTTAGACATTCCCCCCACGTCCCGTGAAGGCCTCCACGAGACGTGGAGAAGCAAAATCAGAAAATCACGGGCCGTAGGGGTCTTCACGGGTCTTATAAATGTTTCCCAATCATTAATAATAGTAATAATATATTTATGTATAATTGATTGTATATGCCTTGATTAGTGGCAAAGTTGTTAGAGTTTCCTTATTATAGATAACATTGTATTTGTATTTATAGAGGCAATTATTAATGGAAAAAGGCAAGGGATTAATCTCTAATATGGTATCAAGAGTCTAGGTTCTTCTTAACCCTAGGCCACCATACATCCCACAGCGGCCGCCCACTGCCACCGCTGCACCACCACCACTTCTCCTTGCTGCCTTCTGCCCGCCTGCTCGATCCACCAGTATCTTCTTCTTTTTCCTTCCTGCCTCCCCTCCGATCCCCCACACTGCCATAATGTCCACCGATTCCACCACCTCCACCAATGCCCCTCCCGCTGCCCCAACTGACCACAAGATACACCCGGCTACCACCGTAACAAACATCAAAAATTTCATTCCCTTCATCCTCGAAATCGAATCTTCCCAATACTCCACATGGGCCACCTTCTTTACCCTTCATTGTAAGGCTCACATGGTTGATGACCACCTCAAGCCACCCACTACCACCGTTCCAGCCGAGCCCTCCACCACCCAAGACGAATGGGAACGTATTGACGCTAGGGGTGAGCATTTGACAGGACCCGACCCGACCCGACAAGTACCCGACCCGACCCGATACCCGAGATTCCTTCAAAACCAGACCCGACTTGCAGACCTGTTACTCTGTTCGGTTTTCGGTCCCAGTACCTACGGTTCGTCGGTTCCCAGATGACCTACCCGAGACCGACCCGATTGCTTCAGTTCATCAAAACTATGGCACTTTTCTTCCAATCTCTCTAGGATTGTTACAGGTAATTTGTTCCTTGCAAACTTAGAGCTCGTTTTCTGTTTGTTTATTGCATTATAAGTGGAATTTGTGTGCTTTTTATTTGGGTTCATTTGCTTACATAATGAAAACTGAATTCAGATCTGATCACTTGTTTCTTAAACTGAATTTACCCTAAAAAGCTATTATATGTGTTCTTGATTGAATTGGTTGGTGATGTTATGCTTGTTTTATGTAATTTAGCATATATGATCTTTGCACACCAAGTGTTCGATTGAATGCCTCAGTGAAAAAAGTAAGAGAGTAGTTGGTTTTATTGTTATGTACCGTATGTTTTGCACACCAAGTGTTCGATAGAATTCGAAAAAACCAAAACATTATTGTAAAAAAGAAATTACGAACCAAAAGATCGTTCATAGTTGTTCTAGTTTATTCGTAGAAGAGTCGTAGATAAGTACGAAATAAACCAACAATTCAAACAAAAGAAAAAGAAAGTACGAAACAAAGTAACGAACCAACAATTCAAATAAATAAACAAAACGACCAAAAAACTTGAAACGTATGCTACTTGATTGATTTCAACTTTTTAACATTCATCCGCAAGCACGGCTTAATCAAGCTCCGGATCAACCCTATCAGATATTTCTACAAAAAAAAAATACAAAAATAGATAAAACACATGTAAAACGACTTAAAGATAAAAGATATGTATGTAAAACATTGAAAATATACCTTTTCCAATGTCATCAAATTCTGTTGGGTCATCGTTATAGTTTATCTTTTTAGCGGAGTCACGAATCCAATCCTCTGTACATATTAGTGCCTCAACAATTGGGGGTGACAAAGAAGTTCGATAAGTGTCAACAACTCTTCCGCCTGTACTAAAAGCTTCCTCTGAAGCAACACTGGAGATCGGGATAGCCAAAACATCTACGATAAAAATAATGGATAACAGGTTAGTTGGGTAAAAGGTATCATACTTATAATTAACATTCTTAAACTATTAAACATACCTTTCGCCATTTGAGCTAAAATTGGGTATTTTGAAGATGCAGCTTTCCACCAATTCAGAATATTGAATCCCTTGTAATTGTTTTCCTCAGCGTCCTCAAGGTACCTATCCAATTCTGATTTGGTGGTATATGAGGAAGAACCACCATCCGCTTTAAATTCTGTTAAAAAGTCATCATCGTCTTGTGCACCTTGTTCAAAGTTCCCTTGACTTTGTGAAACTTTATCAGGACTTTGGGTTTCACTTTTTGATTCATAGTGTTTAAACACCAAATTCAGTTCCCCCATGATACTGTCAACGACAATTTTAACCTTTTTTTGAATGTCATCTTCTTTCTCACCAACTTTCTGTTCAGCCTTAAATATTCTTGTAAACCCAAATTTAATGACACGCATCTTCAATCGAGGATCTAAAATAGCTGCAAAGTACAAAATGTAATTAAAAGTTTTGCCGTTCGGCAAATTTCTCCAGTACTTGTCAAACTTTGCAAGCATCGTAGTACCCATAATTCTACTACTCGCATCATTCGCGTCTTTCAATTTCCTTAGATGCTTGTCTATCCCCATAATATCATTAAAGAATACGTTAACAGTCACAGATTTTGAAGCAGAGGCGTTGGTGGTTTTACGCTCAAACAATTCTAACACACTTGCTAATTGTCTAGCGTATTGAAAATCTGTAATTTTTGGAACATTTTCACCCAAATCATTTCTATAACTTTTGTCCGTCAAGTCGTACTTGTAAAACGCTTTCTCTAACTTTTCAGCCTTGTCCAACATCTCCCATGTGGAGTTCCATCTAGTAGGCATATCTACACTAAGTAATGCCTTGCTCTCGAGCTTTTCTGCCTTGACACACTTTTTAAATGTCTCCAACCTTTGAGGAGATAATCTAATATAGCGAATCGCGTCCCTGATACGATCTATACTAGTGGACCCGTCACGTAATCCGTCTTTCACAATTAGATTGATAATGTGGGCCATACATCGGACGTGTATATACCTCCCGTCGAACAAGAGGTTGCTTAACCTACTTTTCACAAACTCTAAGGCAACATCATTAGCCGATGCATTATCAGCTGTAATGGTCAACACGTTTTCAATATCCCATTCTTTTAGACACTTAAGCAGGGCCCTACCTATATCCTCTCCTTTGTGGCTAAATATTTGCTTAAAATTTATGATTCGTTTATGTAAAACCCAGTTGTCATCAATAAAATGACAAGTTACACACATATAGTTAACCCGCTGGTTTGATGTCCAGGTATCAGTGGTTAGACACACTCGTTTGCTACTCTTTGCAAAGAAAGACTTAAGCTTTGCTTTTTCCTCTAAATATATTTCACTAATATCCCTAGCAATTGTAAACCTACTGGGCATCTTAAATGTTGGATTAAAGCTTTGTATAACCCTTCTAAATCCCTTATGTTCAACAGATGAAAACGGTTGCTCATCTATAATGCACATCTCAGCTATGGCTCTTCTACTTGCTTTCTCACAATATTTCCAAGATTTTACCTCACATGTCCCGCCATCACCATCATCGCTCTTTTTGAGAAATATATTGCTTTGGTTTTTCAAGTAATCAGGGTGTTTTTCACATCTCTTACTATGTTTACCTAGTGAGGAGGTACCGTTTTTTACCGGATCAGCAGCCAATTCTTTCGAGCAATGTTTGCATCTTGCCTTTTGGTTCCCGTCCTCGTCTTTAAACTTCTCAAAATCAGCCCAAACGTTAGACTTTGCCTTTCCTGGATTTTTAAAAGTAGAACCTCCATTTTTCTTCGTACCAACGGTTTTAGTCTTCTTTTTTGCATTTTCTTTTTCAACATGTTGTGACTTCCTCTTTTGGCTTCCGTGAGATTCGTCGCTTGATACATTCTCGATATTAGTTGAATCCATCTATGTATAACCAATACAAAAAAACGAATGTTAGTAATAAATATATAAAGTAAAAATTGTTGATGATATTAAAGTATAAACGAAAAATAATAAACACTTTGGGTCAACAGTTTGTTATTCAGGTGGGTCAAAACAGAATGTTGTTATCCAAACTAATGAATACTAAAAAAATAATAGTAAAAAAAATATAAAACATGTGGGTCAACAGTTTGTTATGCAGTTTGACTTTTGAAAGTCAAAGGGGTAGTTTACTTGTCTGTCCCTCTGTCCATATATTATTGAAAGTCAAAAAGGGATGCATGCTAAGTTTACTACTAAGCAATGCCATTCCTCTATCTATATTATAATAAGACACATGTCCTATCTATATTGAAAGTCAAAGGGATGCATATGATAAATAAATATCTTAGTTTGGCGTTTCTTTTGAAACGCCTAAACTATATTAGTTTGGGCGTTTCCTTTGAAACGCCTAAACTAATATAGTTTGGGCGTTTCCTTTGAAACGCCTAAACTATATTAGTTTGGGCGTTTCCTTTGAAACGCCTAAACTAATATAGTTTGGGCGTTTCCTTTGAAACGCCTAAACTAATATAGTTTGGGCGTTTCCTTTGAAACGCCTAAACTAATATAGTTTGGGCGTTTCCTTTGAAACGCCTAAACTATCTTAGTTTGGGCGTTTCTTTTGAAACGCCTAAACCAATATATAATCAAACTAGTATATGGTGTCAAATCTCAGAAGCAAGTTTTTTATATAATCAAACAATCAAACTACTTAAACCAACTACACTTGGTTGGTTCTGTTGACTTTATTTGACGAGTATTATATTCTGATTTTGTAACAACTAACAAGAGTATACATTGAATTATATTCTGAATCTGCTAATAAAACCAACTGCACTTGTTTTCTGATAGAATTAAGTCAGAGACATGAACATATATACTAGATATATCGATTTTGTAACAACTAACAAGAGTATACATTGAATTATATTACCTGTTTTGGCAGCAAGCAGCAGGCAGATAACGCAGCAGGCAGCACTGCAGCAGGCACCACTTCAGCAGGCAGCAGGCTGGCAGCAGGCAGCAGGCAGCAGGCAGGGGATTTGCAGCCGCAGGAAACCAGGTACAGCAACTATTTTTTTTGTATAATTCGTAGGTTTTTGACAGGCTTATATAGGAGTTTAGAAAAAAATATGTAGGTTATTTCCATAATATCTATGAACAATAATAGGAGATTAGGAGATAATCTCCAATAATAGTGATAATCTCCAATAATAGGAGATAATATTGTTATACATTATTTTCTACAATATAGAAAAATACATTAATAAGTTTAAAGATTTGAATAATACTCATGATTAGATAAGTTTAAATTTTTGAATAATATTAATGTTCATTATTTAAGGTGAATATATTGAACATTCGTGTATTTAGGTTGAACTTTAGCTAATAAACAACATTGTATTAGTAGTTTAGTAGTTTACTACTTGCAGGCTGAAATCAAGTATAAGGTGAATATATTGAACTTATTATTTTGAATCAGGCTGTACCTTTGAGTAACACTATATGCAAAAGAGCTGAAACCCAAGTTCACTATCACTACATCTCATCAACAACACTATATGCAAAAGAGCTGAAACTCAAATTCATAAACATAGACTTTAACTTTAATACCATAAAACACTTGACCAAATTCATAAACTCAGATTCGCAATACAAAACATAATGTTGATACGAATAGCAAGACATAATATTAAATCAACAACTAGTCATTAAAAACCAAAAACAAAAAGCCTTCATCTTCATCTTTTCCATATCGATACTCAACCGCTCGCTAGTGAACATTCTTTTCTGCAAAAAAATATATATATATACATAAGTATTATGATGAAACAATTTTATATTGTAATTCACTTTTAATATTTCAATTACCAAGGCAATTCGGACTTTTTATAAGATGTTTTTGCAATGTCGCTATTCCGCATTTAGTCGGGTCAGCATAATACACTATCGCGCAATTTTTGCATCTTGTCGCTTTATTCCCATCCGCATCAGTAAACTTCTCAAACACCGCCCAAACTTCAGTTGACGTAATTCTTCTTCGATCCATCTACCTTGGTAAAAAAACAAACAATAATATAACTGAGATATACAGATCTTTTAATACTAATATTAAAGTATATTATCACTACACAAAATTCATAGAGATCCATTATTTATTCTTTTATGTCAGTATTTTTATGTCATTAAAATATGCATCAATTTTGAAATTGACGAATAGCTTGTTATAAATTTAAAGTTTGGACTGGATGGAGTTTAATCACAGAAGAATAATTATTTTTTGTGATTAATGAAGGTATGATGCATTTGATGGATCATGATAAAGTGAATGAAGATCTGTTGAAGTTGATGGAAACTGAAGGTCTTGATGTACATCTGCAGCAGCCATAATATGCTCAATATAGTGGTCCTATGGTACTATGTATATGAATGTGCAGACCTTGAAATATATGAATAAATAGCATGTGGTCCATATAGGCAGCAGTGGTCAGTATATGCAGCAGTGGTCAGTAAATAGCATCTCGGATCAACATGTGGTCTGTATATGCAGCAGTGTTAAGGGCTTACCAGTTGATTAATTGATTGTATGATTGCAGCAGGCCGATTTTCTTCTGTGAGAGTTCCAATTCTTTGCAGCAGCCGTATAGATGTAGTTAAAGGTAGGTTTTTATTATTGTGTAGGTGTATAGATAGTGTTTTGGGCCCATGAATTGCCGCAACATCTGAAAATCAGTTATTTTGTTTATAATCTTTCGGTCCAAGTTTTGTATTCGGTTTTTTTCCCTTACCCGACCCGACCCGACCCGATACCCGATTGTTTAGATATATGGGAACCGACTGAAGAACCTAAACTACTAATACGGTTCGGTCCAGGTCTAAATTCGGTTCGGTTCTCGGTTCTTTTTCGGGTCGGCCCTAATATGCTCACCCCTAATTGACGCCATTGTTTTGCAATGGATGTACACTACGATTTCCAACGATCTCCTCCACACCATCATTAACAACATCTCCAACGCCTATGAAGCGTGGGTTGCCATTAAGGACCTATTCCATGACAACAAGAGCGCTCGTGCCATACATCTTATGCACAAGTTCTCTAACACCCGCTTAGACGGCTTTCCAAACATGTCCGCCTATTGCCAAGCCCTCAAAGTCCTCGCCGACCAACTTTCTAATGTCGCAGCTCCGGTTGACAATGACCGTTTAGTCTTGCAACTTCTTGCGGGCCTAAACGATCAATACGAAAGCATCGCCACCATTATCAAAAACCAAGACCCTCTACCATCCTTTTACAACGCACGTTCCAAGCTTTGTCAAGCCGAAACCGATAAGGCGGAACGCGCTTTAACCGCATCCAAAACTGAATCCCATGCTCTCACTGCCTCCACCAACCGTCTCCCGCCCACCGAAACCAATCGCCAATCCGACCGACCCAACTCTGGCCGAGGTCGCGCTCGTCCTGGACGGCGTGGCCGAGGTCGTGGAGGTCAAGGCCGTTACCCATTCAACCCATTCTGGAACCCAGCTTACTCCCCATGGTCCCCATTCTGGCCTCCCACACCCTACGGTTATTCTCAGCCCAACACAAAGCCTACCTCTTCGGCCCACTCCAGCTTCTCTCCAGCCCAACCATTCAGCCCATGGCCTACTCCACCATGTCCATATCCTACTACCCGCTCCTCACAGAACTCGCCGGCCCAACAACAAGGCCTGTTAGGCCCGAAACCTCAACACAATAACTATGCAGCCTACACACCCACTGACATCGAGCAGGCCCTCTATACCATGTCTCTCCAGCAGCCCGATCCTACGCAGTATATGGATACCGGCGCATCCTCCACCATGACACATGACCAAGGTGATTTCCATTCTTTTTCTAATTCGTGCATGTCTCAAAATATAATTGGGGGAAATGGTAATACTATACCGGTTTTAGGTCAAGGCACAAAATACCTTCCCAAACCTTTTCCACCCTTTATCCTTAGAAATGTACTTTACTCCCCTAAACTAGTCAAGAACCTTATTTCTGTCCGTCGTTTTACTAGAGATAACTCCGTGTCTGTTGAATTTGACCCGTTTGGTTTTCTTGTGAAGGACCTCAAGACGCGGACCCCGCTCCTGCGGTGCAACAGCAGCGGTGAACTCTACCCTCTGGTGCTTGGGTCCTCCATCACTTCACCCACAGCTCTTGCAGCCATCACAGCTGATCTTTGGCATCTTCGTCTTGGTCACCCTGGACGACAAACCTTGAATTCTTTTAAAAATGTTTCTTCAGTTTCATTTGATACTTTGCATAATAATGTTTGTGAATCGTGTGTTTTTGGTAAGAGTACTAGATTACCTTTTCTTGCTTCGAATTCTATGACTTTGCAACCTTTTGACATAATTCATAGTGATGTTTGGACTTCTCCCGTTATTAGTTCGTCAGGTCATAAATATTATGTCTTGTTTTTGGATAATTACTCTAATTTTCTATGGACAACACCCCTCACCCATAAGTCTAATGTGTTTCAAGCCTTTGAACAATTTGCCAAAAATATTAAAACTCAATTTGAACGCACCATCAAAACCTTCCAGTGTGACAATGGTCGTGAGTATGTTAATGCTTCTTTTAAAAATTTCTTCACGACCAATGGCATACAATACCGCCTTTCTTGCCCCTACACATCCTCTCAAAACGGCAAAGCCGAGAGGAAAATCCGCACAATCAACAACATCATTCGTACAATCATGGCCCATGCATCCTTACCCACCCATTTTTGGCACTTTGCACTTGAAACCGCCACTTATTTACTTAATGTCCTTCCAAACAAAGCCACCAAAAACAAAACACCCACCGAACTACTATATTTTCTAACACCCACTTATGATCACCTTCGTGTCTTCGGTTGTCTTTGATATCCTCTTACCCCTACCACCTCTATTCACAAACTTGAAAACCGGTCTCAACCATGCGTCTTTCTTGGCTATCCTCCTACCCATAGGGGGTACCGATGCCTTGACTTGACTACCAAACAGGTCTATATTTCACGGCACGTTTACTTTGATGAAACCACTTTTCCGTTTAGGCAAACCATCGGCCCACCTCCTACCTACGAGTTCCTATCCGAGCCCTTCCCTTTTCATCTAACACCCCACATCCAATCCGGTACCAAGCCCACTCCACCCAATCCTACCAGCCCATCCTCATCCGCTGGCCCACAACACCCCAGCCCACTATCACAATCACCCGTCCCCTCCACTTCAGGACCTGCCCAAGCTTCCGGCCCACCCATACACTCAACCGGCCCAATACCTTCCAATGTGACCAGCCCCAATACCTCACCCGTAAGCCCACCCCACATCGCCACACCACCTCCGCCACCCCCACCCCCACCACCTCCCCCGCAACACCACCGCACCATACACACCCGCTCTATGAGCGGCATCTTCAAACCTAAACAACCTTTTAACCTCACCACCACCACCACATCTATCGTACCACTTCCCAAGAACCCCACAGATGCCTTATCTATCCCGGAATGGTACTCTGCCATGACCACTGAGTACAATGCATTAGTTAGAAACGGAACTTGGGAATTACTACCTAGGCAACCTGATATGAATGTTATACGTAGTATGTGGTTGTTCAAACATAAATACAGGTCGGATGGCTCCTTGGAACGATACAGGGCTCGGTTAGTTTGTGATGGTCGCACTCAACAGGTTGGTATTGATTGTGGAGAGACATTCAGCCCGGTCGTGAAGCCGGCTACTATTAGAACAGTGTTAACCATTGCTTTGTCTAAGCGTTGGTCCATCCATCAATTGGATGTAACCAATGCCTTTCTTCATGGGAATCTCCATGAAACGGTTTATATGTACCAGCCAATGGGTTTTCGCAACAAACAGTTTCCAGATCATGTGTGCTCTCTTAAGAAATCTTTGTATGGCCTGAAGCAAGCACCTAGGGCATGGTACCAACGGTTTACCGATTTTGTTTTGTCTATTGGCTTTCATCACAGCAGGAGCGATGCCTCTCTCTTTACTTTTCTACAGGGTACTGATACTGCATATCTTCTACTTTATGTCGACGATATTGTCCTAGTTACCTCGTCTGACCATCTTCGCACCTCACTCATGGCGAAATTAGCTGCAGAATTTGCCATGAAGGACCTCGGTCCACTTAGTTATTTCTTGGGTATCTCCGTGTCTCGTACACAAGACACTATGTTTCTCTCACAGCATACATATGCTACTGATATTATCACTCGGGCCGGCATGCAATCATGTAATCCTGTCGCCACACCAGTTGACACCAACAGCAAACTGAGCTCCACACAAAGCGCCACTTTTCATGATCCTACATTATACCGCAGTCTAGCAGGCGCACTTCAGTATCTGACTTTCACGCGACCTGACATCTCCTATGCGGTCCAACAGGTGTGTATGCACATGCACTCTCCCCGTATAGATCACTGGAATGCTTTAAAACGCCTCATCCGATACATTAAGGGCACTACATCCTTCGGTCTCACACTTCATGGCTCCTCTGCACAGTCCCTCGTTTCTTACACAGACGCTGACTGGGCAGGATGCCCGGACACCAGGCGTTCTACTAGCGGCTACTGTATTTACTTCGGAGATAATCTCATATCTTGGTCGTCAAAACGCCAGTCGACTGTTTCTAGATCCAGTGCTGAAGCCGAGTATCGTGGCGTTGCAAATGTCGTGGCCGAAATCTGCTGGCTACGCAATCTTCTTCTTGAGCTTCACCTACCTCTCTCACGTGCGACTCTGGTCTACTGTGATAATGTAAGTGCCATTTACTTGTCTGGCAACCCGGTTCAACACCAGCGGACCAAGCATATCGAGTTGGACATTCACTTTGTCCGCGAGCAGGTTCAACGCGGTAATATCCGCGTTTTACACGTCCCATCCCGCTATCAGGTCGCCGACATCTTCACCAAAGGATTGCCTCGCGTGCTATTTGACGACTTCAGAGACAGTCTCAGCATCCGGTCTCCTCCCGCTTCGACTGCGGGGGTGTAATAGTAATAATATATTTATGTATAATTGATTGTATATGCCTTGATTAGTGGCAAAGTTGTTAGAGTTTCCTTATTATAGATAGCATTGTATTTGTATTTATAGAGGCAATTATCAATGGAAAAAGGCAAGGGATTAATCTCTAATAATTAACAATCATTGGCAATTATTGGTAGTGAGTGGGAGTTGTGAAAAAGAAGTGTGGGTATTTAAGATGGGTTAGAGATGTGAAAATGAATGTATGGGTTGGAGAATATAATTTTAAACAAAATGTTCGGTTTTTTATAATTGTTTTTTTTTTGTTATTTATATAAAATGATTTTTTTATATGGATGTTATTTTTAAAAATACCTAGAATTATCCTTATAAAATGATATAATATTCGTTGCGTAAACATTAACGTTTTTGTTGCCAAACTAAACAAAACACAAGATACGAACAATAAAACAAAATAAACCATAATATTCAAACATTTACATAATTAAAAATGTTCATACAATAATAATATCCAAATAAACAACTAATCATCCTGCCCCTGAGATGCACCGGGCGTACCAACCTGACTGCTGGACGCCCCACCCTAATCGGTACGCGGTGGCCGCGGCCCCAAACCCGTTGCAACTCGCCTCTCGTTCTCGCTCTGTACCAACCACCGAATATTAGACCACATCTCTTCCATCTGCTCCAGAACCTGTTGAAGTAGCTGGTTTGTGGTACCAGGCAACCTAACGGCATGATAAACGCGGGGAGGATGTTGTCGGCCATCAGGATGCACGCCCGTCATCTCTACATCCAGCTCTGGATCGCCCTCACGCTCCGGCTCGGCAATGTATGGGTAAACTATATCACATGCATAGCAACTTCGAAGCTTTTAGGAAAACTTTATCACATGCATTCATTAGAGCTAGATCTCTATCTGTAATAATTACACGTGGCTCCAATTTAGGGATGTTCACGAGCCGAGCCGAGCGGCTCGTTTACAACGAGCCAAAAACTGAACGAACATTCTTCGAGCACAAATTTTCCGAGCGAGCGCCGAGCGAGAATCTAGCGGAGAATAATATGGACGATCATAAAATTGGGATATTTCCTTCGATGTTTTCATTATCGGGTGACAACTAAGGTCGAAATGTCTGATGATAACACTAATATTGAGATCCCAGAGTCGAAGGATGAGGCTTAGATTGAGGCTGGTGAGGTGATGAGCATACGTCAGAGAACAGTTGTTGCATTGTGACGTAGGTGTGATATCAAGCGACAATTAGCGATGGACGACTAATAACATAAAGAAGTCAAGACTGTCACCTCATGACTTATTGTTTTACTATTAAATCTAGTGTTAATTTTTTTATTGAGCTAAATGGGCTGGTTATATTTTGTTTGCATATACCGAGTCAAATCCAATAGAATCTTATATATAAAGCCATAAATTTATCTGTAAATTGTGTGTATATTTATTATTAAATAAATAAAAATTTATTCGAGCCGAGCGTACCTTTGCTCGTGCTTGGCTCATTCACAAACCAAACCGAACCGAGCCGATCTGCTCATATACAACCAAGCGGAAGATTGAGCGAACATTTTCCGAGCATTTTCCGAACGAGCGACGAGCAATCCACGAGCGGCGAGCGATTTAAACAGCCCTAGGCTCCATACACTCTTGCAGCAAATATCTAAGCCTCTGTACCACCCATACGTAGTTACTCGTTTTTCTCTTTAATGATAAATGCATGGACGATACAAAACGACTTGTTTGTCGATGTCACGCCCACAACTTGAACAAACGAGATTCTATACTCGTTCGTTTTGTAGGTGGCGTCAATCAACAACACATGTGGGAAGGCACGCTAGAGATTGTATGAGACCCGGTGTACAAAGAAAATATCCTCAACAGCATTTGTCTCCGGATTCTGCCGGGTGTAGTATGTAAATTTCTTTTCAACCAAGATACTCTCGAGTATCTGCATAACAATAATAATATTTATATTTAATAATAATAATAATATTTAGTAACAATGCGTGCATTAGAGTTTGGTCGGCGTACATTGTGTGTTTAATCTTGCTTATGATATTGTGTATGTCTCGTAGAATGCATACACTATTCGGGTTTTGTTCTTTAATGGCCAAATGTATGTTTGATGGGTCCATGTTTTGAAAATAAAGTCTTTCCACCATCTTTTCTTCGAGCGGTGTCAGCCTCCTAGCAAACGCGTGACCCTCAACATGTTTAAAAGGGCCGTGGTTATGATTTGGGGTTTTTTACATCCAACTTCCAACCATCGTTGCCTAGCCTCCCTATCAACTTAAAGGGACAGTTAACCTTTTTGCTACCCGAAACCCGTACTTTGGCTATAGTGTGGTGTTCACCACCACGGTCGCATCACAGCCATATCTTAACATTTTTTTGCATAATATCCCTTTCCTTTTGAAATTGAACATTCGGTCACTATGACGTAACCGCTATCAAGGGCTCTATCATAAACCCATTGTTTCAACTCTTCAACAGACCCAAATACATGGAAATTTATATAAAAGTCTAGTCTAAATTATATACCACTGTAAATATATACTAGTTCAATCCAACAAACCCTAAAACATGTAAATATATACTAGTGTAAAGAAATAAACGCACCTTATCGGTTTCATACAAAACATTCGGGCTAGGTTCCACTTTTATGTCAACACCTTCATAAGCACCTTTCTCGTTGTCAGCAGCTTCCTCAAAGTCGTTATCACCTTCCTCAGAGTCCTTGGCACCTTTCCTGCGCGAATGGTAAGTCCCGTATGTGTACTGCGGATAGCTTGGTGGCACGAAAAATGACTCCTCTTCCTCTACATATTCCTGGTTCAAATCGGGCAACACATTCCCGTCATTACAATGAACCATGAATTTAACTTCCTCCTCACCAACTTGAACCCCGGGTCCGAAAATGCTTTCGGAGACGTAAGACTCGTTTGGAGACAGGGAATAGCTATAGGAATATGACATCATGAGACCGGAATCGCGGGTAGTCGAGAGAGAAGTGGTGGTGGTGTTTGAATGTTTGTTTGAAATGAGAACGAAGTTGCTCCCATTTGTGTTTATTTGGAAAAAAAAACGACGGGCCATGGAGGCCAACATGGGCCGTGGAGGGTTTAAATGAGCATATTTGCCACATTTCCACGGGCCGTGGAAAGTACACTTTTCAATCTGAACTCCCTGCTTTTGTAGGGAGTTCACACTGACCTCGTACCTCGTATAACCACGTCCTGTGGGGGTCTCCACGGCCCGTGGTTTTTTGTTTTTCGCTTTCCACTGCCCGTTGTGGCCTACATGGCTCGTGGTGGGGGTGTTTAGGGTTTTTGTAACGGATGTCTAGATAACATCACTCTTTTGACATTGCCATTTGGGCGACCGGTACAAGTTTGGCAATGGTTATTGACCATTAATCCCTTTCCATCATAAATTTGTTGCTTGATGTAGTTTTTGTTAGAAATGTTAGAGCGAAAATGGAGATGTTTCTGAAATAAACAAACAGGAAGAAACAGATTAAGCAAAAGAACTGGGCTTGTGTTTGACACAATTCCCTTAAACAGATTCGTCATCTATTCCCAGGGTACACCGGTTCAACCGTGACGGTGCACTGCGGACTATCCCACTTGTCTGAAAAGAAATCGAAATGTTGCTGCTGTGTTTGCGAGTTTATTTTTTCTATGAGTGTTATGCACGGTGTCTTCTGCACCAGATTAAGCAGGGCTTTTATAGACTTAAAATACCAAGAATGAAACTGCATCTGGCCATTTAAATTCGTGATTACGGGCCAATTAAAGTTTCTTAATTACTCATTAACAGTAGCTGAAGACCAGGAGTCGAAACAGTTCTTCTGGAAGCTAAAGAGACTCCTTCTGGAAGCTTTTTATTTAAGTCACAAAATAAAAATAAACGGGTAGCAAAACCCAGCGTCACGTGGACCCGGATTTTTCAAGCTGCATTCGTGTCCGTAGGTCGTGCGGGCGTCGTGTTGGTTCAAGAATTTCCTCGAACCAGGACCCATTTTTGCACCCCCCTGCTCGCGCGGGTAGATGCCCAAGTATAATGTGACTTAACATTTTGATCCTTCCAATTTAGTTTCACCTTATAAACTCTTCCACTTTTCATCCCACAACCAATGTGGGACAACTCACATTCACACATCCAAACTCCAACAAACCCCCACATGAATGAGAGTTGTTCTCTGAAACAACCTCATTTTGATTAAATTTCAACAGTTGAGTTTTGCATACGATAGGTAGGTGTGACCCTTTGAACATTCGCTCATAAAACGCACTTAGCCCACTGGCTCTAAGTAGACAACGATGTCTTTGAACTCGTCTGCCATTTGTGTAGACGACAATACGCTTCACACAAGACTCTCCCTGACAACATCAAGTCCTCATAGTTGTGTCTGTTACGGTCATGGACACGTGCCTGATTCTGCGAGAGCTGTTAGGTATTGTGCCCCAACAATACCCTTCGAAGCGACTCCACTTCTCTCTCACATAGGTGATTTACTAGGAATGGTTACCTTAGTCGAATTATTAAAAGCCATAGGCTTATCCTCAACCTTGTCACTTTTAGGAATGGACTAGGAAGTTTACCAACTCCTAAAGTAAACTCCCTTTTATCAAAGCGCGGGGTTTCCAACGCTCCCCCACAATGACCTCATTTATTCATTCAATTAGGTTGTCCTATTGAACTCAGATCTTGGGATCTCCGGTCAGCTGAGTTAGGTTTTCTTCGCATGAATTTAGCTTTCCAAGGGCTTTAGTCCCATTCCCATAGACGACTTCTGAACTAACTCTCTACTTAAGCCTTTTGTTAGCGGATCTACGATGTTAGACTTCTCACACTTTGTATGAAAAATGCACTTTGTACTTAAACCTATACCCTTGATTGTGTTTTAAATTGTTGCGTTTTGTGTTTTTCAATATAATACAAAGCAAAAGTAATCGAAAACACTATAGCCAAAATTTAAAACACAATGACTTGAACTTCTCACAATTTATACGAAAAATGCACTTTATACAAGAACCAATACCCCTACTTATTAACTAAATTATACATTATAAATAATAGGAAGCTATGTAATACGGTGTTATTTGCATAGCCGACACATGAGTGTTATATTTTATGGAATCCCTATTTTGTTTTATATATACATTGCATGTTTACAATGCTATCTATAATAACAACTTTGTCACTAATCAAGGCATATACAATCAATTATACATAAATATATTATTACTATTAGGATTTGGTTCAAATGAGAACCTTTTTCCAAATTGAGAACTAGAGAATCATTCTGGGCCACACATTTCTCTAAGGCAAAAAAAAATTTATTTTATTTTATTTTTTTTTATTTATTTTATTTTTTTTTTTGCAAAAATCGCTGCTTTATATGTAAGGAAAAATTTTTTTTTTATTTTTTTTGTATTTTTTTTCAGTATACACATGTGTATAATTGCATTATACACATATGTATAGCTGAAAAATATTATATACACATATGTATAATTGCTATATACACATATGTATAATTGTCATATACACATATGTATAAATGAAAAAAAAATTCAAAAAAAATAAAAAAAAAAAATTTTCCTTGCATAAAAATGTGCGATTAAAGCAAAAAAAAAAAAAAAAAAAAAATTTTTTTTTTTTTTTTTTGCCTTTATATGAAATGTGTGGCTCAGAATGGTTCTCTCAGTTCTCAAATAGGGGTTGGTTCTCTTAGGATCCCTACCCATTACTATTAAATATAAACATATAATCAGTTATTTACTATTATACATTTATACCCCTCCAACTATATTGCCAATGAGTTCAAAGATGATATAGTAAGCATCCAAATTCCAAACTTGATGCGAGCAAAATAGCAACATTAGCTTGTACGATACAACCAAAAAACCTAGTACGATGTAATGTCTATGATCACATATGTTTAACCACAAAGTGTTGTTAGTCAAGACTTAGAAAGCATATATACTATTCAAACTCAAAACCAAACGTCGCTTGAAGAAGGAAAGCAGTCTGTAAAAGATATCGACTTCATTTTTTCTTGATACTCATCGTCACCATAACCATCCTCCATAGCTTCAAACCTTCCATGAGCCTCAACACAGGTGCTAGAATACGAAGAAGATGACTGCGCATTAAGATTCATTGTCTTCCTCTTCTTGTAATTCGCTTTGAAGCATGATTGTCTCAATCTTTTTGTGTCATCTTTGAGTTGTAAATCAGGAAGTTCCTCCATTTTCTTCTTTTCTTTCTCCAATAACTCGATCACTTCTTCCGCTCCATTCCCGGATGATTTCTTTAATTCCTGTTTCAGTTCATGAATTAATTTCACGATCAAGAATACAAACAAACGTACCCAATAATATTGTCCCACTAGTAATAGGGGTATGCCGGTATGGGAGGCCAGTGGCGGAATCAAAACCAGATTTTTTTTCATTTTTGGTGGCATAGTATGTTTATTTTGTGCAAATGGAGTGTGTCAGACATTGATTTGTGCTCACGTGGACAAACCGCAGCCTCAACTTGCGGGTTTATGCTCATATGGCACGATATTGATGAGCTTTGGATTTTAATAAGATGCCTTCTTTCTGAAACCGCAACCTCAACTTGCGGGTTTCTACCACCTATTTGTCCAACTCAACATAAACCGCAACCTCAGTTTGCGGTTACACCAAAAGCCAAAACCAATGTCTAACACATACTAAATGCACAAAAAAATCATACTATATATAGCACCAAAAAATGAAGAAAAAAAAAACTCAAAACCAATTAAAACGATTGGCAAAAATAACCTTTTAACTGCATATATACATCTTAATCATTTTATTAACAATTAACAAGAAATATAGAGAATGAGAACTTCGGTTCAAAAAACTTTTTTTACTGTAGATTTCACAACAAGAAATACCCTTTGATAACTATGTGCAAAAGATAAAAATGCAGTCTTTATATATAAAAAAAGGATAAAAACTAACCTGAACATTGGTGATTAAGGTTTGAAGGCTCATAAGTTTTCGATGTGGCCAACGACGAATACCCAATTCACGACACCGTTTCTTCAGCAATGTCAACCCAACATTAAGCTCTTTTGCAGCTTGTGTGATCGGCATGTAAAAGTACTGTGATATCACTTCCCTACTTAACGTCATTCGTGACTGATAATTAACACCACAACCGTCAGTACCATTTCCATTACCACCATTGTAATCAACCTCCTTTTGCACATCAGGACACTCGAATGATCTTACCATCTTCATCTCTTCTTTATCGTTAATATTCTTTGTTTCCATGATTAATTGATCTTGTTGGGTTTGATAAGAAAACCCTAATGAGTCCATCATGCAAGTTTCTTGATTTGGAAACAATCCAAATGAGTAATCCATTGTGTTTGTTTCTTGATTTGGAAGCAACCCAAATGAGTAATTCATTGTGTTTGTTTCTTGATTTGGAACCAAACCAAATGAGTAATTCATTGTGTTTGTTTCTTGATTTGGAAACCCTGATGAGTTCATCATGAACATTTCTTGATCTTGAAACCCTAACTGATCATAATATCTTGCACTCATGAAACCATCTTCAAAAGGTGTAAAAAGATCTACACAAGATAATTATAAGATCACAAAACAATAATATCTATGCATGATATGATTAAAGTAAGAATCTTTATAACTAACCTGGTAAGATGTCCATTGAAGAACACATTGGATAACTTTTTGACATGATATCCATGAAATAAGTAGCATCAAGATTCTGATATTCTTGACTTGGTACATTCATCAAATGACTTAAATCATCATAAGTGCTGCATTTTAAAAACATGAAATTAACATATGATCATGTAGAAATTAACAAGAAAGTTTAAGTCTTGATTACCTTAAATCAAGAGAAGGCAATTGGTATTGTTGAAAGGTGAAAACTTGATCATCTTTGGCTATGATTTCATGGTTTGACCACTCTAGTTCCGAAGAATGTTGACTTTCCATGACAAAGTTTGACTAATTGTGCAGGTGTTAGAGGATATTGGGTGTCGATTTTATTTATTTTTGGAGGGATATATATTGTATATATAGGAAGGGGAGAAGCCACAAAGTGATTATAGTTACAAGTAATTAATGGCAGGTTCGTTTTTAGTGTTAACTATGTCATAAATGCTTAATTTTTATGATGTTATTGTGAAAGTAATTAATCATTTAACCAATGTGTGTGAAGATCATGCGTCGTACTGTGTTGCAAGTTTGGATATGAGTTTTGGTAACATAAGTATAATTAGTTTTTTTTTTAACTAACCTACTACTAAATAATCGTATATAGTTTCGTCTTCGGGATTTTAGCCTGTCTACGTCTACACTTTTGTATAAAGGGGAGACACGATATACCATCATACCATGTCCTTGGCACAAAAGTACAAAGATTAGTGATGATCTATTCCGGATTTCGGGTGTCGCAAAAGAACTATAAATCAGTGAGGGATAAAAGAGTAAATTAGTGCATGCTAATTGAAAAATAACGTACTTACCATTACTAATTGTAAATTGGTGGTGGTGGTGGGTATTAATAACATCATCATGAACTATAATTTATCAACTGTTACCATGTAAGTTACATTTTTTTCCGTTGGATTTCCCTACTACCATGTATTAGATTATTTTATTATATATATACTTAATCAATACATCATTAGTTTTTCTTATATCGGTTAGATTATTGTTCATAATTAGCTCTTAAGTTTTCTGTAATGAATATAGTATGTATTTGTGTAATTAGAACTGCTTGAAGAATAGTAAATCTAATTTTCTTTTTTAAATTAATTGAATATCCCATCTAACATCTATTTTCATTTCTCGAGCGATCAATATTATACTATCTGACAACTAACATCAAGTTTGAGTATGAAAACATTAGAATTGAGCGGAAATCGATAACCTTGGGTCCTAGTTAGTTCGGGTAAAAAGGCGGTGGAGGCGGCGATTGGCGCCTATATGAACCCGTTTTAACTTAGTAAGTTTTATATAAGTAATAAGTGGAAAAGGATCGGTTCAGTTCATCCTTATACTAATTTTTAATTTGTTCATTTCAGGTCCAACACTTTGTAGCCTAGTTGGTTGAGGGCCTAAAGTTTCCTATGGGAGGCTTGGGTTCAATTCCCACTAGCTACATTTGGTGGACTGGTGGAGTGGAAATGAGGGATGACCCAGGCCATTGGCGTGGGTTCGAGTCCTGATCCCGACCAGTTTTACCGATTATTTCACTGTCGTGCCTTCGGGCGGGTAAGTGGTCGGGTTTTCCCGAGAATTGGTGGCAATTGGTGGCCCGGGTACTCTCGAGTACCTGATTCGTCAAAAGGGTGCCCGAGAGTGCTCGAAAATTGATTCGTTGGCTGTTAAAAAAAAATTGTTCATTTAACCGGTTCCAAACCAATGTTAATAAGGGAGTTCTCTTGCCGATATTAGACCAGAGTTCCGGTTTGAAACCGATTCTGGTTCGAAAACTAGTTGATTTGTTCACCTCTTCACCCATGACTCCATGAGTGAGAGTGTCTTGGGTGTTTAGGGTCGTTTGATGATTCTCTCTCAATGGAGAATATGCTAAAAAATCTATGGATTTAAGCCCGTTGAGGGTTTCAAGAATCCAAGATGAATACCAAGTCCACCAAGCCCATAACTTTACACGTTGGGCCTAAGAGCCAACGTCAAGCCCACTCAAGAACAAAAGAGCCACTCAGCCACCCATCATCATAGTAATAAAATTGAAGGTTTAACAATTAATAAAAAATCTTAACGACTGAAGAAATCCATGATTTGCAAGTCAATGACAAACCACAAAAGATTTATAAACTTGGAAAGTTTGATGACGAAGGTAGCAACAAGTATGCATCAGTCCATTAGCCACGACATACTTGCATAAAAGCATTTAGTTCACCATATATTCGATATTTAAAAAGTTTTTGTACAAAAATCTTGGACAATCGTCATGCGAATTTTCTTCTGTGACAAACAAGTAGTTCGTTGTCAACATCGCTTTAGATTTTTTTCTCCAAACATGTGTTAGCCACGTAATTTGGGTCCTACCACATCCCCTTGATGTCACAACTTATACCAAACCTATGTCTAGGAAAAATTTAAAGGTCATTACCAATTATTCTCTCTAAAACCTATGTAAATTTGCTAATGGAATAGGTCAGGTTTGTGACGTGTTGAAAAATCACCCCCAACTTTGTAACTAAAAAGGTCTGATCCTCGTTCCCCATTCATATTGAAGAATTCATCTAACACATTATGTCACACCCTCAAAATCCACTTGCGGAGTTTTACCGCGAGGCGCATGACAAACCAGGATCCAAACCAACGATCACAATAAACAAGTCTAACATGAACATAATGCAATTTCAAAACAATGTTTAAAATTCCCGTTTACAGCGGAAGCTTATTCAAAACAATATTCAATAGTAAACCAATGTTCGACGTTTGTAAAACCATGCAACCCTAACTAGACGCCGTGCAGACGCGTGCGCCCTAGTCCAGTCGTGCTACCTTAGCGACCTGAGAAAACATGTAAGAGAATACGTCAGCACAAAAATGCTGGTGAGTTTACAGGTTTTGTAATCCAAGTACCAAGTCAACCTGTCCATACTATAACAAATCGAAAACTAGTGTACGCTAGCTAGGCGTATGTTTTGTTACTACCACGATTGGAAAACCATTACTAACTCGTAAACCAAATATGTGCCCGATGTAGTAAACCTGTTGTTCCTGTTGTTCCTGTTTGAGACAATATGCACCCACCGACCCTCCAAGTCGACGAGCGGGGTTGGTCACTCCCAATAGCGCTATTCACATTTCCCCGTTGTGCAAACCCGCACATTCATGGTTCCCCCCGGGACTTCCAAAGATCGTGTAGTACACAATAGAAACCCATAGTATGACAGTAGTTACCAAATAATCGTTTTAACACATGTTTTCTCCCCCGAAAATGTGAAACCAGTTTAAAAGAGGGGCCGTAAACTCACCTTAAGTTGCGTTACTTCGTAATATGAATAACTCAGCAGCTATGCTAGTCCCGTAAAGCGGCGACCTAACATATGATAGTTACAAGCACTTAGACTAATAACCCACAGGTTAGTTAGTCCCTAGATGTCCAGACCATAACCAAGTTCGTTTGAAAACACCGTGACTGTTTAACTGACCCAAAGTACAAGACTCGACATCCCATTGGTGACCCGAGACTCCCCGTGTTATGTTTACGCTCTCAAACATACAATCATGCAATCACACTTAACATACGTTAACGCACAACAAGTTATAGCACATAGCTCGCGTATCACATAATTACATCCAAACATATGTTACCAAGTTATTAGATATGTTACGGGGTTCCTAGCATGTTCCTACAGGTCAAATCGGGTTTCGGAATGCTAATTTACACTTACAGCAGCAGTATACGCGATTAGGAAAAGTCAACTAGCATTTAGGTTGGTCAACTGGCATTTAGGAAGGCTAATCGCCTCTATTATAGGCGATTAGGGCTATACCACATGTAATTACTAGCAATTAGGGCTATACCACATGTATCTACTAGCAATTAGGGCTATACCACATGTATCTACTAGCAATTAGGGCTATACCACATGTATCTACTAGCAATTAGGGCTATACCACATGTATCTACTAGCAATTAGCCCTACTCGCATGAAACATAGGCGATTAGCCTCCTAATCGCCCCTAACACAGGCGATTAGGGTTGCTAATCGCCAGTAACCCAGCTGTTCCGGTTTTTCGCGCGTTTAACGCTCCAAATCAGATCCAGAACGTGTGTAACCATCCAATATCATCCCAACAACTATTCTAAACATGTTTAAACCAAAATCCTTCGTTTTGCCTCGTATTATCAGCCCTGCATGCACCCATGTAGTCCAAACACCATACACATAGCACGAATCATCACCTTAACATGCACAACTATAACCCTAATGAACAATTACTCAGGTTTTATTATCATGACATCAATATTATTCTGAAACTATCTTAATAACATGTTAATCACTCATCTTGAATCATAAAAACCCTAGATATTAATCATAAACACACATAACACATGTATGATTGTTAAAATCTGATTAACAACACTTATTAACGATTTTCAGAAAGCTTTTTCGTTTTAGAACAGGTCTGGACCATTAGGGATTGAATAAAAACGTTTATAAAGATTGCATGGATGGAAACCAAACCTTAGATTTGTGAAAGAATGATGAATTAAGCTTGAAACCTTGTGTTTTGATCAAAAATCGCGTTCCAGAGGTTGTGTGTGTGTTGGGGCGGGTTATGGGACGACTAGGGTTTGTATTATGAAGTTTAGGAGGTTAAACATTGTATTTATAGTCGTTTTTAGTCGTCCAGCACGTAACACGCGATTGTGCAGCAGTTACATGCGATTAGGAATGCTAATTGCATGACATTACATGCAATTGAGCCTAATCGCATGACATTACATGCGATTAGCCCCCCAATCGCATGTAATGTTCCCCTAAATGCATGCCCTATAGGCGATTAGCCCCCCTAATCGCCTATAGGGGTTGGTTCGATGTATTTTGCGCGTTAAACCCCGTTTTAACATATGTTAACACATATTCACATACCGACAAGTCACATAATGATTGTAAACACATAACACTTGTAAATACACATATTCACACTCGTTCACCAATTCCTGGGACTTGAGACTTGTATGTTCCGTATGACCTGACGATCCTACAAATCGTCACCATTTGTACACTTGGTTAAGGACTGACATCTAATGAACCTCTAGACCAACATCCAATGATCTTCTAGACTAAACCGATAGTTCTCGAACCATAACCCGACTTAACTAACCCAGTTAAGTGCAATATACGCGTGACTCGCTAAGGTAGACTTTTATGTAGACAACGTTGTTAACCAGAATTTGCCGGGTGTCACACATTACACTTTCAAGTTTCAACAATTAGAAGTACAAAACTAGTTGAGAGATTGTGCATTCATGAAGCTCTAAAAATTACATATTATGACTTAAACATAAGTAACATTACAAAACATTAACATAATCAAATCTTGGCCATCTCATTCCTAAGTGCATTGGCTCTAACCAAACTCCCAATCGTATTAACCGCAAGCTTCAAGTCCTCCAGCGGGTTCCCTGGCGCCACCTTCTTGTACAAATAGCTATCGAACGTCATCTTCTGAACATACTCATCCGCGCACATCTCCACAAACGCCTCCCTAGCCGGATTAGACCGATAAAACACCTTCTGAAGAATATCCAACACCTTGTAAGTCGGCCAATACGTCTTATCCCACTTCTCCAAATACTTCCTCAAATCCGCCTCCTCCACCATCCGCGTCCCATTCGCAGACCCCTCCACAATCGCCTCCGCACACATCCGCCCACTCTTCGCTGCAAAATAAATCCCCTCACCCGAACACTTCGTCACATACCCAGCCGCATCCCCAACCAAGGCGACTCTATTAGCCAGTCGTCTAGGGCGGGGATGCTCAGGAATCGGGTGGGCCTCCACCCTAATAATTTTCCCACCTAAAATCTTGTCACGCGCACGTAGGCGCGTGGCAAGCTGAAACTTCTTAATATCCGGCTTATGAGTAACGGTACCGGTTCCTACCGCCACGTGGTCACATTTCGGAAACACCCACCCATAAAAATCCGGCGACACGTCGTCGCCAACATACATCTCGGCGAGATTCTCATAATACTTCATTTTATCATCGGGGATTTTAATCCGCTCTTGAAACGCGATCGCGTATTCATAATCTCCCGCGTCGATAGATTTAGCGACGCGGGAGTTGGCGCCATCGGCGCCAATAACCGCGTCAACTTCAACCGTAACCTTTTTACCGGAGGACCCAGGTTTTCCATCATATTCATTATAATGAATAACATAAGGTGCATATTTATCAAACGGTTTATCCATTTTAGTAAACAAACCGTTGATCACGGTGGCGCCGGCGGCGGAGGCACGGTCACGGAGATGAGCATCAAGAACTTCACGGCGGACCATACCAATGTATTCATGTGGTTTAAGGGTTTGACCAATGTCAACGGCGACGTTCGACGGAGATATCATCTTCATTTTAGTAACACGGCGGTCGATAATATCTAATGGAAGGTCGAATTCTCCGACCATGCATAAAGGAATAGCGCCGCCACATGGTTTGGCGTTGTCAAGTTTGCGTTCGATTAATATTGTTTCAATGCCGCCTTTGGCTAGGGTTTCGGCGGCTGCGCCGCCGGCAGGGCCGCCACCGACGACGGCGACGCGGAGGTTGCGGTTGGTGAGTTTGGGGCTGGATTTGGCGGCGGTGATGGTGAGACGACGGCGGAGGTTGGTGGTGGTGATGGTGGTGGTGGGGTAGTGGTTTTCCGGTGAGGATTGGCGGAGGCCGGTGAAGGATTTGAGGGTGATGGAGGCCATGGTGGTGGTTTGTTACGTGAAGTTGTGTTTGGTGTTTTAAGGTTTTGAGGATATGGTTTTTAGATACTGTGGTGGTGGGGAACGTAGGATTTGAGGGATGGACGGTTGTGATTTGTTGTGGATAATGGGTGGAAATATATGGTTGTGATATAAGAAATGACTGTTTTGCCCCTACTAAATGTTTTTGTTGTGAAGTTTTTGATGCATGTGATCGTTGAGTGAGTGTTGTTTACATGTGATGGTGTCTTTTTATTGTTGTTACGTGTTAAATGCAGGAGTAAAAACCGTCACCTAACTAAAATAATAGTTGGCTTTTGTAATTTTCAATTTATGGTGTAAACCGAAGCCAAGGTGGGGCTAGCCATGGCAAGGTTTGATCCTTGGTGGGCATATGCAATTAGGGAAAGTTTAAGGTTCAATTCTCGACAAGAGTCAAGGGCGGATCCTAGTGTTAGAAAACCGGGTCTCGGTCCAGTCTCTTTTTTCGTTTCATAGTGTAAATTTTATCAAAAATTTGTATATGTATTGAGTCGGCCTGCTCAGATTGAGCCCGGTCCTACCAGGTGTTTAGTTTAAGATCTGCCAGTTCAAGAGTGATTTATTGGTGTAATAGTATAGGATATTTAATATTTGTCATTAAAAAAAAAGTTGCAACGCAAAGTTTATTCTACTTGATTTAGATAGTGGTGTTAGTAGAGTTACTTTAATTTTGATTGTGCTACATGTATTTGTAAAATTTTATAAGACTTAAGCGCAAAAAAGTCTTAGAAAAACACACTATCATTATGCAAAAGAAAGTCACTAAACTTATTTACGAAAAATAACAATAAAGTTATAAAGATTAAATTAGCTAGAGTTGCATCACACAATTTTTATTAAGCTAATTATCATTTATTGAATCGGTTGCTACCCGTAAACAGTGGCGGATCCACTAAGGTAGGAGGGTGGGCATGTGCCCACCGTACAACCCTCCGACGACGCAAACTCTCATTGATATTTGTATATAACTTTGACAGCTATGCTTATACCTTGAACCATCAAAATTATTATCGGTAGTGATGGAGAACATTAGAGAAGAGAAGAGGAGGTCGAATGACAGGAATTTGTGTTGCTAGAAGCCAGCTCTGGAAACTGCAGGTAGAGTGGCTGCAAATAGCAACAGGAAGAAGAAGACAAAACAAGGAATACCTAAAGGCCAATTAATGCACGAAAGTACGAAACTAATATGTTATGTTATGTAATGGAGTGGGAACCCTTTGCAAAAATGGAGGGATTAGAGATTTTATGAGTGTAAATGAGGGCTGAAGCATCAAAAGAGTGAAAATGGTGAAGCCGCTAACCCATTCAGTGGCTTCACCTGCCATTCTCTTACACAACTGATGCACAATCATTGAAGCTGCCGATTCATTAAGCGACATCATTGAAGCCGCTGATTCATTAAGCGACATCATTGAAGCCACTCATTTTGTGACGGTGGTGATAATCTCTGACACCAGCGTCCCACCACCACCGCTGTCAGCATCACCACCGTCACACCACCACTGTCACAGACCACCACCACCATCAGCCCCTACATTGAGAGAAAAATAAGACAGAGAAAGGGAGATAGAAGGGAGAGAGAAAGAGTAACCGGTGTCCGGTGAAACCAGTTACCATCATCACGCCATCAGAAGGTCTGCGGAGCTGGGTGGTCATGGTTGATGGTGGCCGGGGTCGCGGCATCAGAAGTGATGGAGGTGTGCTTGGTAAATGGTAATGGTGATTGTGGTTTCTTGATTGAAGGAAGGCAGACACGTAACTTTTTGAGAAGAGAGAGAAACAAATTAGTGGGTGACAGCAAAAATGAACAACTTTGTTATACTTTACGCTTCTTTAGTTGTAAAAAATAAAGAACGTGGTACAAACTACAAGGTGAGAAGATTAATATTTTAATAATATATAAGGTTTGAAACTTTACATCCGAATAATAATTGGTTGGAAAGCAAGTTTAGAATAAGCCTTCTCTTCAAGCCTCATATTGAATTAGTGACTTCAGTTGAAGCTTCCAATCAGATCAGCGGCTTCACTGCATTGTTGTTGGATGTGTAAGACATGTGTAAGAGATGTAAGAGAATGGCAGGTGAAGCCGCTGAATGGGTTAGCGGTTTCACCATTTTCACTCTTTTGATGCTTCAACCCTCATTTACACTCATAAAATCTCTAAACCCTCCATTTTTGCAAATTATTCAATGGAGTGGGCGTTTCTAAATTTTAGTAGCCCAATAACACTATATAATAAACATTTATATCCGACTAGCCGATTACCCCGGGAGTGTCTTGGGGTTGAAAACTGTAATAGGACTTAAGAAAAATGATAAAAGTAGAAAATGTACCAATCGTAAACTCAGTCATACAGATCATTAATTCCCATTTGCGTTTACTGACCTGAACCTTGAAGCAGATGTGACGATTCATAGCTCACTTAAGCAGTAGATTCGGCTTTTTCTTCATACTCATATGGTGGCTGAAGAGTATATTGGTTGTCCGACTGAGTTTCTAAGGGCTTTGTCTTTACGGATGGGTCCCAATTGTTATTTGTGAATTTGATGTTGATTAATTTCATTAGTTTAATAGTACTGACATAAAGTAAATGATCCTCTTACTTGATTGATAATATGAAATTGTAAAATATTGTATATGTTTGTTTTGGATATATCTTATAGTTTTTTTACAACAACATTCCATTCAGGCAATGTTTCTATCAAATACTCAGATAAACTCCCAACAGCCAATGAACCATTTTCTTCTTCTTGACTCACACTACAACTCAAATGATGATTATTATACGTCAAACTACTGTTTTGATCGATCATAGCTCTAAAACGTTTCTTGCTTTCAATCGAACCGTTTGAGTTTGATGACAACAGATTTTGGTGAGACGATTCAGTAACATGATAATGAAGCTGATAGCTTAACTCCGGTTAGTAGGAACCGAGTGTGTTTTTGTGTGTGTTCATTCGCTTTGTGATCCGGGAACCTTGATTCTTTGACCGAGAACAATGGTATTTTCGAGAACCCTTATGTCCGAGACTGTGTATCCGGGAACTTGTTTCTTTATCCGAGAACCTTAGTGAATTCGAGTACTCTTGTTTTCGATCAAGTAACTTGTTCCCAAAGATTCCTGATTTGATTTTCAACTAAAGATCCCGATAATTTGGGAAGTGATTGATTCCTGATTTGATTTTCAAAATATTTCTTAATCTCTTTCCAAAATCTTCTCCTAATTTCCTACACAAACACAATCAACAAACAACCATATCGAAAAAAAGATCAAACTCCAAGATTTAAACCAATATTAATTATGTTCTTTGAGTTCTTGATGATCCTTGAATTCGATTATCAATTCTGCAAAACTAAAAAAAAATCGTGAGACTTAAGCCAAAACAAATAAGACAAAAACAAAGAACCAAAATTTTATACTTTTATACGGCAAAGACTATAAAAAATTAAGAACCAAAGCCAAAGTTTTATACGGCAAAAACTAAGAAACAAATCATGATTTTTTTAAGAACCGAAGCAAATAAAATAACAATATCCGAACAAATAATCAAACACAAAACCCACACCCACAAATAGTTTCCTATCTCATCCTAATCGAAACCCAAAAGAAAGGTACCTGCGATGGACCAGAAAAGCGGAGGTGTGGCTGGTGATGGTCGGTCTCGATAATAATGTCCGGTCGGAGTAATACAACCAATAATCCTTCTTTTTTAACATTCAATCAATCATATATTATCAACATAATCTAAAACTAAAACTAAAACACACTAATATGATCACCAATCAAACATTACAATATATAATCATAGCAACTATATAGATATTGAAATAAAAACTCCCGTAATATTAAGGTATACAATTATTTTAAGATAGAAAGAGCATATTTTTTTTACTTTTGTTCAAATTTAGGTAGTCTACTGATCTACTTTTTTTTTTTTTTTTTCGCAAACTATGTATATATGTTAAACAATGTTGATAGCATGATGGTATTAAGTGTGTTGGAGATACCCATTCAACGGGGCTTGAAGATCTCTCTTCCACTCCCACGCCTAACTATAAACAGAACCAACAATATTAGCACAATAAGCTACCTTCTCAAATTTGTTTGCTCTAGTGTCCACCCTTCAACAACAACAACAACAACCACCACCACCACCACCACCACCAAACGCTAACCCTACCCATTATTACCTATCAACATCAGCCTCGGTTACGCCATCGCCTTCGACTTCCTCGTCCTCGTCCTCTTATCCTCCCTCTTTCTTGCCTCCTACATCTGCTTTTGTCACTGTTACCATCACCGTCGATTTCTCTAACAAAAATATAACCTAACGTTGAAAGCCACAACATATAATATCATATCCTGTATAGACAAAAAGATAACGTCGAAAGCCACAAAGCTAAAATATCATATCTTGTATGGACAAAAAGATAATGAAATCCTAAAAACAAAGCAACCAGAATAAGATCACTACAAGGAAGTCCACCTTTAGCGGCGACGCCTGCTGCCGCTAAAGGTATACCTTTAGCGGCAGCAGGACCTTTAGCGGCGACGGCTGCCGCTAAAGGTCCTGCCATCTTTAGTCTGTCGCTATTGCTCCTGTTGCCGCTAAAGGTGTAGCCGCTAAAAGTAATTATCTACGTGGCATTATCTTTTAACTTTTTTTTTTTTGCCACGTGGCAGATTCCTGTGCAATCTGGGCAAGACTATTAGCGGCGACGTGTCGCCGCTAAAGGTCTTCTTTTTTTTTTTTTTTTTTTTGCTGTTCGTTTACTCTGCACACGCATAACCAAACTAAACAATAACAAAAATAGTTAACCAACATACCAACATTTGCATATATATAAATAAACATAACAAGTTTAACCAACATTCGTCTAAACATATCAAACTAAACTAACATACCAACCTAAACATATCGAGCATTCCCCAAATATCTCTACTCGCCGCTATTACTCCATCTGTCTCCATGAGTTTTTCTTATCATCAAATCTACTTTCTTCCTCGCCGTTTGATGCAACAAATACCATAAATCTTCCTTTGAAAGCCTGAGTTCAAAAAATTCAACATTATGCCATTTATAGTTATCCTAACTAGTATTGACCAGTGCGCGTTGCGGCGCTAACCAAGTCGTTGGCCTTAGTATCTAAGGACATCAAATGTAGCAGTAATGAAAGAGAACATAAAGCATTTAAGGATGAATGAAAGTTATAATGAATGAGGAGGATTAAAAATCTTACATCAACATTAGACACTAAAATTCGGCTGCAAAATTTCTCCATCTTTAACATTTAATGTACACTAACAAATTTGAAATTTAAAACCTCTTCAAACCGCTAAATTGAACCGATTAGTTAACCGCTCAACCGAGAATTATCATTAAAACCGAGCAAACCAAACCATGAACGGCCCTGGTGTTTATACGTCGCAGCAAAGGTCTATGAATAGACTGCAAAATCACTACTAATATTTCACCAATGGGATCCATACAATGGAAACGATGTAGTGAATATTTACAACAGTTTTGCCTTTTAACTTGAATACATTTATTTATTCCTATCATTAATACAAAAAAGAAACTGTAAATCATCAACAATTTGTGAAGAAACTAAACGATTCAAAAATTTGTGTAAGGAAACAATAACATCAAAATTATAAAGCAGTAAGAAACATATGTTTACCTTGTAAAATTACCACCAAGATCAGTCATTTCTGCACCTAATCAAATATGAAAATCACCACAAAAGTTGTTTTAATACTTTAATCACCTAAATTACTTATGAAATAAGTTTAAGGTGTATGTTACCAAAACTACCACCACATCTCCCTGGCTGAAGGTTGCAGTGGCTATCGTCCTCGTCGTTGGTAACAGAGTGTCGCCACGAAATCAAACCTCGCTTCATGAACAGCCACCATTTGTGGCTGCCCAAGCCCTTCTGTGATCTGTCCTCCGTAGGAGTAAAAACCAAAAAAAAATTACTTAAAACAGAGCCCATCAAACAACAAGAACATCAACTTGTTAGCATATATCTCAACTCCAAAAATCATAACCAAATGTAACAATAACTTATTTCTACACCATACTATCACTGTTTGATAACAACATATAAAAGCAGTAACTATTAATTAGTACCCAAAACATCAAACATTCTTTTAATTCATTCCAGCAACATTAAATTAAAATTTACTTAAACTCAAAAGTCGGCGGCATCGGCGAATCAAAACTCTCCAAAACCTCTGTCTTCGCCTTCGCCTTCGGTTCCTCCTCCTGCTTCCCCACAAACAACCCACCTAACCAACCCGAATCCGATGAAGACTCAGTCTGATTCATATTAACAGGCTGAGCACTAAGAAACTTATTCAACATACATACCTAAATACACACATAAAGGAAAAAAATAAAGAAAAAACATATTATTATAAAATAAAATAAAAATTAAACATACTTAAAGGAAAAAAATAAAGAAAAAACAGAAAAAAACTCACGGTGGTGTTATGCTTCTGGTGGTGGCCGGTTCTGGTGGTTGTGCCGGTGGCCGGTTCCAGTGGTGGTTAGGCGGTGCGAGAGAGGGAAAGTGAAGAGAGGAGAGTGAGCGAGAGAGAAAGTTGAAGAAGGGAGAGTGGACGAGAGAGAGAGAGAGAGAGAGAGAGAGAGAGAGATGAATGTGGAGAGTGAGAGAGAAAGAGGGTTGATAGGCAGAAGATAGGGAAAGGGAAGGTGGGAGGGAAAACGAAAATGGATGGCGGGTTATTAAAAATTTTGGTCTACGTATGATGATCTCCCAGCCATTGATTTCTTGACCAATCAACGGTCAGGATTGATCTGAAATTTGTTGGTGGGGTTTGAAGTATTAGCGGCAACACCTAGGCGGGTCGCCGCTAAAGGTGTCGCCGCTAATACTCGATTTTCTTGTAGTGGATTACGAACAGATACGTAAACATAATCATGATTAAAAGGGGAAGAAGATAATAAATCTTTACCTTAGAGAGAGAGAAAGAGTGGGAGCAAAAGCCGAGAGATAATTTAGCGGATTTGTGTTGTTTACGTAGATGGAGATTCGATTAGGGTTTCTAGGGTTGGAGAGGGAGAATGAGATTGAGAATAAAAGATTATTAGGATTTGAGGTGAGAAGAAAGGATTATATATGATTATTGGTAGGTTTTATGTGATTTAATTAAAGAAAATTAAAAAAAAAAGAATTGCACCTCATTATGCCACGTGGCATATTCAAGGGAGGGTTGAGGCCTCCATTGCACGCCATGTCAGTATATACATTTTCTTTTATATATATAGATAGATAGATAGATATAGATAGATTTGAGTTTTTCATGTGAAGTAAAAAAATGAAAAGTCAACAGGCGTAGTATTTTCTATTTTTATTTTTTTTTGTTTTCATCAACTTACCTTGCAATCTTATGAAATTGTTGGTATTGAGGTTGGCTTGGATTTATAACATATAGTTAAAGATCATAAAATTATGTATTAATCATAACCGGTAAAATTGAGTAGGATTCTAATCTAAGGGGGAGAGGCGTCCCTATCCCCATAAACAGAGTTACTCGCGCCAGACTGTGGCGTCAGCGCGCTGCCAACATGACATGTGGCGCAGCGCGCAAGCTTACCAGCTGATAAATAACGGACAACACCTGATAAGCGTGTGCAACCACGCGCGGTATCTTCCCTTATCACTTTTGGTACAAGGTAAAGAGGATAATAAAGGGAAGATTCACAAGGATCTCTGACAGAGTACGCACCAAGGAGAAGGCAACAGGTGGCAAGGGTGGTCCAACCACCACTGAAAAGGATGGCGACGTGACTGTCCCCATGCTTCCACTATCATCAACAGTGACAGCAGACATCTCCTGCCGACGTCAGGAGCATGGTCAACGACTGTAGCAAGGACAGGGGCGCCGTCTGCCAATCAGAGCTTGCCACGTGTCCACATCGAGCAACAACCATGCTGCAGTATGATGTCATCCACAGTAATCTGGGTTTCCCGCCATTTTTAGGGGAAGCTTGGACTTGGGCTTAGACCGGGCCCAAGTAAGGGTAACTTCTCATGGGCTTCTTTACTAAGCCCATGAGTTCTCCTATAAATAAAGAAGGATATCTCCTTGCAAGGGCATCCGAAAATATTCATTGTAACTTAGCATTACTCTTTTGTAACTCTCTCTACTTGTTCATTAATAATATTCCGGCTAGTTACAGTGGACGTAGGTCATTCCTTGACCGAACCACTTACATCTCGTGTCCTTATTTACGTTGTTTCCACACACACTCACACTTCTTATTTGCACCTGGGTTTACCCTAGAGGTTTGGGTAAAGGATTACTCTTGGCGAGCGTAAGTATTAACCACACGGTGATTAGTGATAACCACCGTGATACTTATTGTTTCTTCATTGGCGCCATCCAACGGTTAGAACAACTTTTTTCTTCATCTTTTAAACCCACCCATGGCCGAACCCAACCCTAACACTTCTGTCATAAACCAAACCGGGGACGTCGATGCTCAGTCCCCGGAAAACCAAACCACACCGCACACTGTCGTCAAAAAACCCACTCCACGACTCGAGCAGCCAGATCTCGAAATCCGTGACTTAGGCTTGGACGACGACAGTGAGGCCGGTTCTGAGGAGGACCCAGACCAGTGGCTCCTCCGTCAGAACGCCAAAAGCGCTGCAATATATCAGCGTAAACTCTTGCAACAAGCCAAAAAGAAGGGCAAAGCCCTCACTTATGATACCCCATCAAAAAGGGGTACAAAAAGAAAGACTCGGCCACTCACGGTGATGGTCGTAGCGGGGAACTCGGCGGAGACGCCAGGGTTCGGGGCTACGCGAAGTCACGTGACGAACCGGATGGCTACGAGTCGTCTAGCAGCGATTCTGACCACAACGGAAAGAAACATAGCCACCGTTCACGTCACAACGACGAGGACGATGACTTGGTCAAGCCATTCAGGCCAAAAGCTTTTGCCGAAAAATCAAAATTCGTCGCTCGCATAGCGACAGCCAAAATCCCAAGGAAAGCTAAGCTTCCTAGCAGCATCGGTAGATACGATGGCCTGCGTGACCCAGATGACCATGTGCATGACTTTGAGTGCGCAGGTATGTCGGTAGACTGGCCCGTTCAGGTTTGGTGCCATTTGTTTGCTCAGACCTTAACCAGCGCAGCCAGGGTCTGGTTCGACAACCTCCCCGCGGGGAGCGTTAAGGACTTTGATGACATCACCGATAAATTTGGCAGCCACTTCTCACACTTGCGCAAGCACAAAAAAGACAAGGTGCATATTCTGTTATGCCCCCGATACGATCATGAGTCCATCGAGGATTTCATCGTTCGGTTCAACAAGGAAGCCTTGCAAATAGGCTGTGGGGAGGAACTTACACGGGCAGCGTTCATACACAATGTGCGCAGCCCAGAGCTCATGAAGTGCCTCACCGGCAAAGATGGTATTCCGGAGTCCTGGGATGAACTCATCCACTCCGCGAAAACATATGCCTCCTCCGAGAAATCCTTCAACCAGATGCACGGCTTCTAACCGCAACACCATAATAATAATAATAATAATAAACACAAAAATAAATCCGTTTGGAGCCGCATCTCAGGCACCACCGACGAGGGAAAGTACTCCCCCGCGGGCGATGCCCGCCAACTCATCAGTACAAAACAATCGCGGGACCAACGTGGACACTCCAAGAAAAACCACGATTGGACCCCGCTGACAAAGACACCATCTCAGGTCCTGAAAACAGAGCAGGGCACGTTGAAAGAAGCCAACCCTCTGGGGAAACGAAGGAACGTGGACCGAAGCAAGTTCTGTGAGTACTACAACGACTTCGGTCACCTCACAGACAACTGTTATAGCTTTGTAACATTACGCATTAAATACTTGTACGTTACGATTATTTTGAACAAAACGTCAAGTTTCATCATTATTCGTCTTTTAAAAATATTTTTGTGACGCATTTGGACCCCTAATACAATACTATATATATATATATATATATTATACATATTTAAGGGGATAATTATCAAAAATAAATGGCTTGGGCCGGGATTCGAACCCGCACCCACAGCCGGGTCAACCAAACACAACAGCACAACCAACTGGTCTACACAACACACTTGTTTCATTCCCAACGCATAATAATTATATAACAAGGTTAGTTCTTAATAGTTGACTAGGAAAGTCAACTGAGACCACGGTTTACCTTAATTAACCATTCAAACACGTTTGATTCTTGAATTAGGAAGGATTGGTGATTGATCTGATGATTACGCGTCCATTACACGCTGTTTAATGGTCAAAACATACCAATTTTACTCGATTATACGCGTCATCACATTCATGGCGGGTCAACCTACCCAATTCATCAACCCGAGCCTCTCCCTATAAATTGAATCCTCCAAATCACTCTACACTCGCCGATCTCTCATTCCCCACTTTCAATTTCTGTTAAAAACATCTATGCAAGCATCAATCGCTCGAGTTTTGACTTTCTGTTTGACTGGGCGATTATCACGAATTCGTGTTTGTAAGTTATATTTTTCTTGTGGGTTTTGATCTTCGGCCTATACACAACAATAACCCTATGTTCAATTGGGTTATTGTTGTGTAATTTGAATTATTGTAAAACTAGGGCACGATCAGATTTGAATTGGGGAAGAACACTTGGTAGAATACGATTATATAATTTAAACAAATACGAACTCAACACAACCACTGATCTAGATCAAGTGGTTGTGTCTGTTGGTTGTTAAACAAAAACACATGGGTTCAAGTCCCCCTTTTTCCACGGTTCTATTCTTTTCTTATAAAATGAATTATAAATCAATTTCAACATATGCTATATAATTAATTACAAGTCTAATCTATTCGTTCTCAGGGTCCAGAAACACACGAACCGGCCAAGGGCCCGGGTTCGATTCCCAACATCATCAACCATTTTTTTTAGTATACCATTTAAGCTTATATATATTCTTTTGTATTTTTAAAATTCGTTCTAAAATACTAAAACTATTTTATAAATTCTACAAAAATTATTTTATGTTATTCTAGTAGAAAAGTTTAACATACAATTTTTAGTTTTCCAAAAATTATTTATTTAATATATATAATAAATAATTCAAGTTTATTCTATTTTATTTATAAAATTCTATAAAAATATCAAAACAATTATATAAATTTCCACAAAAATTATTCTGAGTTTTTATAACATTAAAATTTTCTGAAATGATTTTTATTTCTGAAAATTCATTTATTTAATATTTTTAATCAATTTTGTTAGTTTTAATCATAAATAAATCATAATAAATTCATTTTTCTATATTTTTGCACCAAAATTTTATATAAATTATTTCTATTTATTTGGAACAGAAATACAATTTTTAATTTAATAATTCTTTAATTTTTGTATTTTTAAATATTAAAGTTATATTTTGACAATTTGAAATAAATAGATTTAATATTCTACTTTTAAGAAAATAATTTTATAAAAATTATTTTCATACTTAAAACTTTATATTGTGACCATCTTTAATTTAAAATTTACAAAAAGACTTTTGTTTATTTATTTATCAAATTTCTCTTATTTATTAAACATTTTATTAATCAAACGAACAATTATCCCCAATTCGAAACCCTAGAATATATTTGTAGACTAGAAAGACTTAGACATATTTATTACCTTAATTATAGGGTAATACTTGGCATCGTTGGGCAACACATATTCTATTTTCACGAGACATAACATTTTGCTAAGGTGAGTTTTACATAGCCCCTTTTCTATTTCACTATTTTTGGGGTGAAACATGTTACAACATTCTATATGCAATTCAATCATAAAGTGTCTATATGTTTTTCTATGTTGCATTATGTCTTAAACATGACTAGGGTAAGCACAATATTCTAGCATAATCATTATTGATCAGCCGACGGTATACAATGATAGATCTATTGGACTGACAATCCCACCCGGATACGTACCTCCTACATAGGTAGCGTGGGTGATTGTTATCGCATAACATAATCGAGTGAACCATGAGCGTATGGGATGGACCACAATATTCTAGTCACAAGGGTTGATTATGCACTCGATTTACTGCTAGTATGTTTTCACATATGGACTAGACTTGCCATGACACTTGAATTGTACAAGCTTTATTCGATTATCAAAACCTATGTAATTCTCACCAACTTTTGTTGACCCAAAAATATTTTCAAAATTAACATGTTTCAGGTAACAATGAAGCTGAGGCTTAGAGTATGCATGAGGAAATACTATGAAGTTTTTTTTGAAGTTGTTTGAAGTTATTTGCTTTGTTTGATATCATGTATTTGGGATTTCTAGACATCATTTCATTTTGGATATTTATGTTATGAATAAATTATTTAAAATTTAAATATATACCATGTGCTACTGAAACAATCATCAATACGTGACACCCCGATGTTTCCGCCATCGGTTGGGGTGTTACAGATTGGTATCAGAGCCTTGGTTATAGGGAATTAGGTTATTAGAAAATAATCTTGACTATAACCTTAGGGACTTAAACAGTACTTGCTTCTCTTACTTGTAACCCTAATTGCTTCCTTAATCTTATCCCTATCCTATACCCTATACAACCCTAAGCCTACAAGTGACTACTCTTATTCGTCTGCTGCAATCCTGATCCACCATTAGATTAATAGGACAAAATCCTCAGGTTTAACCTGAACCACCTTGAGATCTCGTCGAAGTTCTAGATTTTAATAACGAACACGTGCAATCTGGAAAGGTGAACGCCTGTATTCTGAGTCTTCTGTCTAGGCTGGCATTGCGCATATATCCCAATCAGACGAGGGACCCAGATGCCTACCTGGGAATTCTCGGGATGAGTGTTCACTTATAGGCTAAAGCATGTCTTCATTATGTTATTAGAATCTAGAATCTTTGATAAGTCAACGTTTTCGTTTATTCGTTTTAATTAATGAATAAATGATTACATTCCTTATATAACCTCATTCATTTCATTGTGTCTCTTACAGATCATGCCTCCACGTCGCAGCACTCACAATAGCAATGGTGAGAACCACGAGGAAGGTGGCGACAACCATAACCATAACCACGACGCTAACCACAACAACAACAATGGTGTTGATGCCCAACTAGCTGCGATCATTTCTCAACAAATGGCACAACAGATCGCGACTCTGGTTCCTAACTTACTGGCTCAAGTCATCCAGATGAACGGAAACGGTAACGGCAACGGAAACGGTAATGGACACGGAAACGGAAATGGAAACCACAACGGGAACGGGAATGGTCTCCCAGCTTGCACTCTTAAGCACTTTAATTCCTGTAATCCCCCTAAGTTCAGTGGAGAAGAAGGAGCTACGGGACTTCTACAATGGTTCGAGGGTATTGAAAATACCTTCATTAACAGTGTGTGTCCCGATAACTTTAAGGTCCGTTATGCCATGAGTGTTCTTCACAAACGAGCACTCACTTGGTGGAATGAGGAAAAGCGCACCCGCGGAGCTGAAGTTGCACTTGCTATGACCTGGGATCAAGTCAAAGAGGTTATGAAAGATGATTTCTGTCCCCGCAACGAGATTAAGAAACTGGAAGACGAGTTCCACACCATTGCTCAAGATAGTGGGGAAAACCTTGCCTACAATACCCGCTTTCACGAGCTCAGTTTGTTGTTGCCCCATAAAGTCACTCCCCTGCCTGTAGCCATCGAGAAGTATATCAGTGGTCTACCCATGCAAATCCAGGACACAGTGTGGGGAAGGAATCCTGCCACCTTGGAGGAAGCCAAACGTCTGGCGGCTACTCTCACCGATAATCATGTGAAGAACGGTACTCTTTCCCGCAAGAACACCAACACTCATGCCGCCACGCTCATCCCTCGTCATCACTGCAACGTGACCAGGCGTGGCAAAAACACCCAGCACGGGAAGCGCACCAGCGTACAACCACTTGACGACTCATGGAAAGAGGCCGATGTCCTCATGCCAAAAGTTAGAGGCGGCGCCTCCTGCACCGCCCTACTCATCATAACCGCAGTCTTCGGGCATTATCGCACGCGGTACATGTTCCTAGACGGCGGCAGCAGCACAAATATTATGTACGAGCAATGTTTCCAACAGCTGGATGCGGAAGACAAAGCGAAGCTCGTACCGGTCAATGAGCCAATCTCGGGTTTCATTCATGAGACCATCATGCCGCGGGGCATGCTCTCCATGCCAGTCACGTGGTTCGATACTCCGATGGCACCCATGAGCGCACAGAGATATGCGACTTCATGGTTTTGCCAGCCACCTCCAATCATGATATACTCTTGGGTCGGGAAGGCATCGCGCGCTTTAACGCCAACGCTTCAACGGCGCACGCGATGGTCGGCTTTCCAACCAAGACAGGCATCGCCTTCATCAGAGCCAACAAAGACTGCCACACCACCGAAACCGCCAAGCCTCCAAAAATGGTCAAGACAAATGCCCGCACTGAGCCGGAAAAATGGGCGCTCAACCCTAAATTTCCGGAGCAAACGGTGGTCATTGGCCATGAAATCTCCGAGACCATACGCAACCATTTGAAACAACTCTTAATCAGCAACATGGATGTCTTCGCGTGGCAACCGGCAGACATGGTTGGTGTCCCCCACGAAATAGCGGAACACAGGCTCAATGTCTATCGCTCCGTAGAACCAATAGTGCAAAAGAAGCGCAGTATGGGCCCAGAGAAAACAAAGGCCATGAACGAACAAGTCACCGAGCTGCTCAATGCGGGCATCCTTCGCCCTGTCAGATACCAAACCTGGGTGGCCAATCCTGTCATGGTCGCCAAAGCTAATGGAAGGTGGCGCATGTGCGTCGATTACAAGGATATTAACAAGGCTTGTCCAAAAGATTGCTATCCTTTGCCAGAAATCGATCTAAAGGTGGATTCTTTCACCCCGTATCGGTTCAAGTGTTTCCTGGACGCATACAAGGGGTACCACCAGATCCAGATGGCTAAGGAAGATGAAGACAAGACAGCGTTCCGCACAGACGCGGGCATCTTCTGTTACACCAAGATGCCCTTTGGCCTGAAAAACGCGGGCGCCACGTACCAGCGCCTAATGGACACGGCCTTCATCAATGAAATCGGCGTACGGCTTGAAGTGTACTTCGATGACCTTGTAATCAAAAGCAAGGAAGAAAGTGACATGCTTCAGGACATCCAGCAAACGTTCAATCAACCACGCAAAGTGCGCATGAAATTGAACCCGAGCAAATGTTCATTCGGGATGGAAGAAGGCAAATTTCTGGGTGTCATTGTAACGCGGGATGGTTTCCGCGCTAACCCAGAAAAAGTACAAGCCATCGAAAGAATGCCCTCCCCCGCTTCCGTCAAAGAGGTACAGGCACTAATGGGCCGCCTTGTCGCCCTCAACCGATTCTTGTCCAATTATGCTTCAAAGTCGTTCCCGTTCGTGGACACTTTGAAGAACTGTCTGAAGAAGTGTAACTTCCGCAGGACCCCAGAGGCAGAATCGGCATTCCAGGCAATGAAACAATGCTTAATGAACCTTCCAACACTAACAGCGCCTCTTCCTAAGGAACCGCTCACACTCTACTTATCCGTCACGGAGCGGGCAATAGGCGCGGTTCTAATGGTTGACCGCAAAGGCGTGCAAACACCAATTTACTACATCAGCCGCACGCTGTTAGATGCGGAAACAAGGTATACAATCATGGAAAAGCTAGTTCCCGCCCTCGTCCATGCATCCCGAAGACTGCGCAGGTACTTCCAAGGCCATTCGATAAACATCCTTACGGACTATCGGATAAATGACATTCTCGCCAAACCCGAACTATCGGGCCGCCTGGCGAAATGGGCCATTAAGCTGGGGGAACATACGATCAATTACAAACCCCGGCCCGCGATTAAAGGCCAAGTCTTCGCGGACTTAGCCACGGAGATACCTGCGGACCAAGTCCAAGAATGCAAAGCGGAAGAATCACCCACACCGGTACATGACCCGTCGCAAAAGTGATCCCTATACATGGACGGGGCTTCTAATGACGACGGCGCCGGCGCGGGATTACGCCTCATCAGCCCAGATAAACATGAGTTCACATACGCCATCCGCCTTGATTTCAAAAGCACAAACAACGAGGCGGAATACAATGCGTTGCTGGCAAGCCTCCGCATTGCGGAAAAATGGGGGCCAGGCACACGTGGACTCATTACTTGTCGCGCGACAGATCAATAGATCCTACGACGCAAAGGATGAAATCATGGCCCTATACCTGGGACAAGCCAAGCAACTAATGCGACGGTTCGACTCATGCACGGTCGAACACATCCGGCGCAGTGAAAACAAGCCAGCCGATGCGCTGAGTAAAATGGCATCCACGGTCTTTGAACATATGGCCAAGGAAGTCCGAATTGAGGTCCTAGACAAACCATTTGTTCCACCGCAACAAGTCAACGTCATCCAAACAGGCAACGCATCCTGGATGACCCCAATCAAAGCCTTCCTATCCTCCGGCATCCTGCCCGACGACAAGTCAGAGGCTCGGAAGATCAAACACAAGGCTTTACAATACCAACTTATAGACGGTACCTTGTACTGCCGCTCTTACCTAGGGCCGCTGCTATGCTGCGTAGATTCCGCAGACGCCTCCTTCCTCCACAGAGACATACATGAAGGAACATGCGTGCTACACGCGGGCCCAAGGATGGTAGTAGCGAAGTTGATGAACGCAGGGTACTATTGGCTGGGCATGCACGTGGACGCGGTCAACGAGTTGCGCAAATGCGATATTTGCCAGCGCCACGCTCCGAATACCTTGCGCCCCAAGAACAACCTGGTGCCCGTTACAGCGGCCTGGCCATTTCAGAAGTGGGCTATTGATCTGGTAGGGCCATTCCCAACGGCTCCAGGCAATGTAAAATACTTAATCGTCGCCATCGACTACTTCACCAAGTGGGTCGAGGCAAAGCCTCTAACCAAGATTGATTGCGCACATGTCAAGAAATTCATTTGGGAGTTCATTATCTGCCGATTCGGCCTGCCAATGCAACTCGTAAGCGACAATGGCACGCAATTTGAAGACCAATCCCTTCAGGAATGGTTGGCTCAAATGGGTGTTAAACAAATTTTCACGTCAGTCGCGCACCCGCAAGGCAACGGTCAAGTGGAAAGGGCTAATCGCACAATAGTAGAAGGCATCAAAGCACGACTCGGAACCAAGAGAACCAGGTGGGTAGAAGAAATCCCTCATGTTTTATGGGCCTACCGCACCCTCACAAAAACTAGCAATGGCGAAATGCCATTCAGCCTCACATACGGTACCGAGGCGGTCATCCTCGCCGAAAAAGGCTGCCCTTCCGCAACAGTATTAATGGCCGAAACAAGAGACAACGACAAAGAACTCCGTTTGAACCTTGACTTATTAGAAGAGCGCCGCGATCTTGCTGCAATCAAAGAAGCTAAGTACAAGACACAGCTAGATCGCTACTACAACAAACACGTCAAAGAGTCCGCGTTCAAGATCGGGGATTACGTTTTCCGCAACAACGAGGCTTCCAACGCCGAAAAACCCGAAAAACTAGCTCCTACTTGGGAAGGCCCATACAAAATACAAGAAATACTTGGCAAATGCGCTTATGCGCTAGATAGGCTAGATGGCACACCTATCCCGCGATCTTGGAATGGAGCGCAACTACGACGCTGTTATTTGTAACACACTTGTAAAATGGCTACACATGCCATCCTTATCAATGAAAAATGGTTTCCTATATCTGTACTTCTACTTGTTTTTTCTGCGCCAGGGTCTTCAAGACTTGGACAAAACCCTCATCGGACCAACATCGCTGACTATCAAAGCCATGCAAGTCTTCAAGACGCGCCTTGAGCACGTCGGACTTGCACTAACTGGCGGACAGCACAACATCCTATGGTCTTCAAGACAGGTTTACTAGCCGGACCTAACTGACTCGCGAAACGTGTATGCGTGGAAAACCTTTGTCTTCTAGACTTGTAAAATACAAGTCGGACAAAGGAAGCGCACATCACACAAAAGCGAAGTCTATGGTCTTCTAGGCAAGGCAATCACGCGCCCAACTCGGACCCTCTGGCACAAGTCGCGCCTCGCTACAGTCTTCAAGGCAAAAGTATTTTTACACTTTGACGCCGGACTGTCTAGCCAGACGCGCGCCCTAACTTCTACTTACACACCGGGTGACGACTTGGTTAAATAAGTGCACAGAAGTTAGAGTGAGCAAGTTAACACGATATAACAAACCACAAAAAATTTTCATTAACTAAAGGGAATTAAAAACCCTTTCATATTTACAAATAATTACAAGACATTTATGAAGATGCCTATTCATCAGGCAGAGTAGAGGGACCCTCGCCAGAGGCCTTCTGGCGCATCTCTTCTTGCCGCCTCTGCGCCGCTTCCCGCGCCAGCTCATCAGATCTCTCTATGAAATACTTAAGGGCAGCAGGAGGGTCCGCATTGCGATTACAGTCCGCAATCACTTGAAGAATGGAAAGTCAATCTTCTCAAACTTGACCAGCTCCGCTTCATATTCCTCCTTCAAGGGCTTCCCATAATGCTCCGCGAGGTCAAGACGCCCTTCATTCTGGGCCGCCAAAAAGCCATCCTCGTAACCCTCCCCATACCCATAGGCTTGGGCACTGGCAGCAATGGCAGCAACTTGATCGCCCAACTTGGGCTCCTGCCATAACCTTTTAAAGACCTGAAGAAAAATCAAAGTTAGCAAATCAACATAATAAAGATAAGATCAACAACAAAGAAAAGCATAAAGACTCACCCCATTCATCCCATCAGTCATCAGCCAGCGGATGGAGTCTTGCATTTGGGTCTGGGCAGCGACCGCCTCCTCTAACAGTTGCTGGGCCACCTCACACTCCGTGGCGGCCGCAACGCGAGCTTGCTTCGCAGAGTCAAGGTCTTGCTCCAAATCCTCTTTGGCATGATGGATTTGGACCCTCTCCTGCTCCAAAAAAGAGACGCGCTCAGTAGCCTTGATGAGATCAGCATCTTTAGACTCCAGCTCTTTGCGCTTCTCCACATACAAAACAGTCCTCTCGGAGAGGGCCTTGCACTTCTCCTCCAACTTTCGGGTCGCCACCCGCCTCTCTTCCTGCGCTTCGGCCAGAGTCTCTTTCAAACGCATAATTTCGGCATTGGTCTTCTTACAAGACTCTGACCATTTGCGCCTATCCACCGCCGCGTCCTCTTCAAGCTTAAGGGCCTTAGCCTCTGCATCATGGGCGCGGCGACGGTACTTGGAAATTTCAGACTTGAAGGCAGCCTCTTTTTCAGCAAGGCTCGCCTTCTCCGCCTCCAAGTGTTTGATGTCACGTAACACCGCCGCGTCCCGACGGCGCAACGAGTCCATCATAGATAATTGAGTCGCCTGATTCACACATAAAGCAGACATCAGGTCAGGACGACTCAACATATCCTGGTGCGTGCGCTCATAGGGAGGCACCACCTCTCTTACAAACTCCTCCGCGGCCAGGGAGTTGGAGAATAATGTATTCTCCCTAACCGCCCAGCGAGGATGCCAGATGGCGTCGCCACCAGTCCAGCAAGAACCATCATAGGTCCCTGATGGCTCCCTACTGCCGACTCTTGAAGACTCGCGCCGTGCTTCACGCGAGCCGCCCCCAACACCAGCGGCGCCTGCCCCCTGGAGTGCCCTCTCAAACCCATCAGCTTCATGGCCACTCCCCGGGCTTCAACTTCAGCGCGCTCCTGCGCCTCCCGCTCCTTCCACTGGTGGGCCTTCTCCTCCAAGAACTGTTGCTCTTGGAGACGAAGACGCTCCGCCTGCTTTGCTGCCTCAGCCTTTTGTTTAGCTTCATTGGCAGCAGCTATCTTCTCAGCCTCAGCCCTCCGAAGGGCTTCATCAGCTTCCGCCTGCCTGCGCGCTTCCTCTTGCTCTTTCCAGAGCCTCTATTCCTCCACCCTAGCTGCCTCCGCAGATGGAGACGTAGGAGGAGGATGATCTTGGGCGCAACTGAAAATGGAAAGCAAAACATGTTAAAAGCAAGACAAAGACAAGACTTAGAAAAGCAATGAAGCTATACTTACCAGGCGCCTTCTTCTTAATCAGCTTCTGGAACAGAGGCTGACGAGTTGGAGCAGCGCCAATACCCACAGAAAATATTGGCGCAACCCCCTCTTGCGCCCCACCACCGACGAAAGGAGACTTCCCCTTGCTAACATCCTCAGATGTTGCCTTGGGAGCTGTAACTGTGTCAGAGGGTGGGGTAACACCCTATTCGCCAGTAGGCATGGCGGATGCATCCTTTGATACCCCGGCGCTGCTGGCAGTGGCGCCGGTGGCGCGTCTCCTCCTCTTTTGCAACTTCGAGGAATCATCCTCGTCCTCATCCTCAGACGCGGGCCCGTCCTTCCTGCGACGCCGCCCCTTGACGACCTCCCCCACTGAAACGGAAGAATCCGAGTGAGAAAATGAAACAACCTTCACTGGATATTTGTGTTTCCGCGGAGCGTGTTTCCAACGTCCACGCCCCGCAGATGCCTTCACAGGCTGAACAATCTCTACTGAGGAGTCAGTAGAGTGATCTCCGAAAATACTAGTGAGCAAAGGGTTACAAGACTCACCAGTAGTATAAAAGGGCTGCGGCGCGCTAACGAGGTCCGGGTAGTAAAAACGGTTAACAAATTCCTCCAAACAAGAAACCTGACCCTCCGCCAACGGCCTCCACTTGATGCCCTTCTCCTCGCGGGCAGCATAGAACTGGAACTTGCTCACACCTACAACAACAAACAGTTAGCAAAATATTACACCAAAAGCGTGGAGAAAAAAGGAAACTACTTACCCTCCGGAGCAATATAGGGCTCCTTGCCCTCGCGGAGATGGAGCCGGCTCATTCCTAGAAGGAAGAAGATGCCCTCCGTCAAATTCTTGAACTCCAACTTAGTACCGTTGGAGGTAAGGGTGATGAACCAAGGCTGCAGCTGGTAATCCTTGGGCACAGCCATGTCCGCCACGCGCTGCCCATCCCCAATCACCTTCCAGGGCAGGCGCACAGGGATAACACCCCTCTTCACGAAGAAGAACTTCTCCTTCGCCCAGTGCAAGGACTTGGGGTTGTGGGTGGCCATCGGCGGCACCCTAGGGCGTGGCTTGAATGAGAACCACATCTCATCACGCGCCAAAAAATAGAAGACGTTGAACTTATCCACAGTAGGTTCAACGTCAAGGGCACGGCAGGACGCCTCAATGTGTACTAACCTCAGCAGCCCGAAGGCGGTTAGTTGTGTGGGCCCAACGCCATACTCCACCACTGTGTCAATCTAGAAGCGGGTGCATGGCAGCCGAAACCCACACTTAGTGAAGTGGGCTTCATACAGGGCCAGCCGGTCACTCCCGGTGGTGAGGACGGTGTCTGTCGGAGACGGCAAGGTAGGCTCCCACTCCGGCAAGATGTCATACATCTTGCAAAATTGTTCAAAGGACTCCTGACTCCAAGCACAATATGTGTTGGTCATCAGTTTCCTTTCTTTTATCTTCCCCTGCTCAACAGTAACCTCCTCCTCCACATCTTCCACCACCGGTTCTTTCCTAGGACCCTCACCAGAGGGAGATTGACCCACAGATAAGTCAAACATTGAATAAGAAAAATACAAGGTTATCAGAATCTGGAAAAGTGGTCGGAAAACTTGAAGATTCACCGGAAACTTCAAGAAAAACTTTGAAGATCAGTGAAACTTTGACTAGAAAAGGGAGAAAAAATAGGATAATAACAAGAGCTGGGCAAGAATCAAGCTTAAACTTGGAAGTTTCAACAATGAATCTTCAAGATCGGCAAGATCTTTGAAGATTAAACGGAAACTTCAAGAAGAACTCGCTGGAAAATAGAGAGAGAGTAGAGAATATGGAAAGCAGAATGAACGTGTAACCGTTCAAGGATACATGCATGATCCTTATATACCCACTGCATTTATGGCAGTGGGACCCACATGAGAAAAGCAACCGTCACACATTTTCAAATTATAAGGCCAAGATGACGACACGTGTCACGCACGCCATCAAACGGCTAAGATCAACACGGGGAAACGATCCAGCCCACCACTCGCCGGATGAGTGACACGTGTCGGCAGATGTCATCACTTTGAGAGCTGTCAAGCGCGTGAACACTCACGCGTCTGACAAAACACACGTGCCATACGACACGTGGCACAACCTCATCCACCAAGACAGCAAGAAAGGCGCGTGACGGCACACACGCCTGACACCAGACGAAAGTTGGTAACTGCACCACAATGATGTGACAACCAACAGTCAGCACAACAGACGAGGACCTGACACGTCAGCAACCCTTAAAGCTTCCATCAGAAGAAACTGATCATTCGACTTCCAGGCGCATTAACTCCAATTTATGAGAGACAAATTTAATGCCAATGATTTCAAATTTATTACAACTCCAGACCCGCATTCAATTGCATGGCGCAAATTTGACGTAAAATTGGAAAAGACGTTCCCCGCCCACCTCCTTCACAGGTCATGGCGCAACACGTCTTCCTCAGCGCAAATTTGACGTAAAATTGGAGAAGACGTTCCCCGCCCAACTCCTTCACAGGTCATGGCGGAACACGTCTTCCTTAGCGCAAAGCTGGCGTAAAAGCAATAAAGACGTTACCCGCCTAGTCCTCAAATAAGCTACAGCGGGACACATCAACACAAGCAAATTCCTAGAGTAACAAGAAGCAGATGAGCTGTCATCCGCGACTCAATATTTTGAGTCTAGCGCTCCACCTACTCTCCATCAGAGAGCAGGAGAAGCCCTAGACTAGGGGGACTTGAAGGGATAGGGAGCCTAATCCAAGGGGGAGAGGCGTCCCTATCCCCATAAACAGAGTTACTTGCGCCAGACTACGGCGTCAGCGCGCTGCCAACATGACATGTGGCGCACCGCGCAAGCTCACCAGCTGATAAATAACGGACAACACCTGATAAGCGCGTGCAACCACGCGCGGTATCTTCCCTTATCACTTTTGGTACGAGGTACAGAGGATAATAAAGGGAAGATTCACAAGGATCTCTGACAGATACGCACCAAGGAGAAGGCGACATGTGGCAAGGGTGGTCCAACCACCACTGAAAAGGATGGCGACGTGACTGTCCCCATGCTTCCACTATCATCAACAGTGACAGCAGACATCCCCTGCTGACGTCAGGAGCATGGTCAACGACTGTAGCAAGGACAGGGGCGCCGTCTGCCAATCAGAGCTTGCCACGTGTCCACATCGAGCAACAACTATGCTGCAGTATGACGTCATCCACAGTAATCTGGGTTTCCCGCCATTTTTAGGGGAAGCTTGGACCTGGGCTTGAACCAGGCCCAAGTAAGGGTAACTTCTCATGGGCTTCTTTACTAAGCCCATGAGTTCTCTTATATATAAAGAAGGATATCTCCTTGCAAGGGCATCCGAAAATATTCATTGTAACTTAGCATTACTCTCTTGTAACTCTCTCTACTTGTTCATTAATAATATTCCGGCTAGTTACAGTGGACATAGGTCATTCCTTGACCGAACCACTTACATCTCGTGTCCTTATTTACGTTGTTTCCACACACACACACACACACACACACACTCACACTTCTTATTTGCACCTGGGTTTACCCTAGAGGTTTGGGTAAAGGATTACTCTTGGCGAACGTAAGTATTAACCACACGGTGATTAGTGATAACCACCGTGATACTTATTGTTTCTTCAATAACATATAGTTAAAGATCATAAAATTATGTATTAATCATAACCGGTAAAATTGAGTAGGATTCTACTGTTGTAAGATTAGCCAATTGATTTATAAGTGTTTTTTGGTTTCCAAATGTTTTATAATTTATCGTATTATTAAGGAAATAAGTATGAATAGTTTTTACAATATCATTAATTGGATAAGTATGAACTGGTCTTACTCGACTCATTTTGATCCGACTTGTTTTGACCCGCCTTCATTTAACCCTAGCAATTTGTGCCCCCCATCAAAAAAATTTCTAAATCCGCCACTACCCGTAAGGCAACCTCTCCTTCCTTAATTATCATTTACCGACTATAAGCGAAGAATATTATTTACAGCATTGGTATTGGTATTGTCGAAATCGGTTTCGGTGTTCTCTTTTATGCCTTTCAACAAGAAAGAGGTGTTTTACAACAAGGGTCCAGTCGTAGCACGGGGAAACGACAAACTCCCACTGCGTAACGTGGGTCGTAAAAACTAGTTGTATGTAATTACGAGTTACAAAAGTATTTACCACTGGGTGCAATTTAGAAAGAAAAAGAAAAAAAAAGTTAATATGGAGGACAATAAGTCAATAATACAATTGTTCTGCTTATTTTGTCGTGTCCACTATTCGTCAAGGATCAGAGTGGTCGTAAATGTGGCAAGTACATTAAGCTGTTCAACTTTTTAATGCATGAATCAATATACGCGGGTCAATTTCAAATTTTCAACCACCATCCCGTTTTAGAGAAATTATATATTTTATTTAAGGTCATGGAAATCCCTAAGATTTATTTGCACACCTCTCTATGCCAAGCGTGTGGTTTTTTTTCTTTTCTTTTTTAAACGATCAACAAAATATTTCATTCCATATCGGCTATTTGGGTGATAGCCAAACCACCAAAATGTTACAGTCATCAAGTATGATATACAATAAAACAAACCAAAACATTAAACATAAATAAAAAAATAACAACTAAAGACTACCACCCGATCTTGTAAACTTTGAAACCTCTCCACATTTCCCAATCCAAACCCATTTATTTCGATCGTGTTTTAACCCATAAGAAACTAGAAGCCTTTACGTCACCAAATGTCTTTTGTATTGATGATTTATTTAACACCGCCTCGTTTCTAGATTTCCATATGCACCAAATTACTATCAAACACACCGCATGCACCGCTTTCCTTTTCATTCTTGACCCAACAACGTATTTAGACAAATCAAGGGCATCTCGGACATTAAACACAATCAGCGGCTGAATCTTACACCAGTTAGCGACCATCTGCCACAGAATCTGCACAAACCCGCAGCCGGAGAATACATGGTCTGCCGACTCCTCTGATTCACTGCAGAACGGACACAGTACTGAACCAAACTGCACATTTCGATGCTGCAGTGCCACCAATGTAGGTAAACGATCCAATTCAGCTCTCCAAGCGCATATTTCGACTTTTCTAGGCACCCATGAGTTCCGGCGAAACTTGTATGCAGGTACCACAAAACGATGTTCCGCAAGACCTTCCTTAAAACTCCCAACTGTATATGTCCCAACCCCATTAAGTACCCATACCCACTTGTCGCACCTTGCTTCAAAACTAACAGTTCCTATAAGTTGTTGCAGCAATGCCAATTCAGCAGCCTCGGAACCAAGCCCAACCCCCTAGACCATTCCCAATTAAAGCCCGACCCGCCCTGCCCACCCGGTCAGCTACTGTAGCCATCTTTCTCTTCTCGATCTCGAATAAGTTCGGACAAAGCGACGCCAAGGAGACGTCCCCAACCCAAGTGTCCACCCAAAACCTTATGTCCAACCCATTCCCCACCACCCCTTTAATGTGATTAGAGAAACCCAACCCAACCCCATTAGCATCACCCATTGCTTTCGTTATTTGTTTCCACGGACCCGGTAAAGAGAGCTTAACCGGCATATAATTCCACCCTCTAGAACCATTATAAATAGACCAAATAACCTTCCTCCACAGCCCATCCTTCTCGGTTTTGAACCTCCACCACCATTTTGCCAACCAAGCGAGGTTTGCATCCCGTAAGGACCCGAACCCTCACTGATCGATGTCGTTGGGTTGGTCAAAAATATAAAGATAAGTAGTATATAGAAGTTGAGTCGCCTCCACATGGAATTGGTGGATGTTAGGACAAAAAGGATTGTTGAAACCATTTTTGTAAACCTTAGTTTAATTCACTTCTACAAAATATCCTAAGTATAGAACTACTGAAGAAAGAAGACTAAAGTACTGAAAAAGGATTCAACAAGTACTGAAGAAGAAGGATCAGAAGTTCTGAAGTCTAACCAGACAGTTCACTGAAGAACTACTGAAGACAAACTACTCATCAGTAGTTTGTCATTCATCAGCACTTGTTCAAAAATCTTTTTCCACCGCCTTATGTTCAGTAGTTTATTAGTTTAATATTACTTTATCTTTTTGTACAAGTTCCAAGAATGCAACTTGTTGCAACTGGTTTCTGACTTGCTTATTGGAAAGGTTCATGTATATGTAAAGTCTATAAATAGATGGGTTCATCCCTCTGTTTTAGACTTTGATTTTTATTGAAACAAGAATCCTTCAAAGCTTATTATTGTTCTGTCCATTTCATTTATTGAGAATCTGTTTGAGTATTTATTATCATTCACTTCAATACTTAGATTCTCATTAAACTTGTCTTTAGATTTCAAACATCCAGGGGGGGTAATAACTCCTATTGATAGTGTAGCTTTACTTAATCATTCCGCTGTGCAAATTTGATTGAACTTGCTAAACACATAAGTGTTCACTAGCAAGCAATACATCAAGAGCATTACTAATCCAACAATTGGTATCAGAGCACTGGTTTATCTGATCACATATCAATCTAACACATTGAGAATCAGACACAGGCTCTTATTGATATTCAATAAAGGATTAAAAGTTCACTTTTATCAACATCCATCACTTTAAGAGATATTTGACAAATCAATACTCTTTAAAATGGATCCTCATAATACTGGTTCTGCCAATAAACCTGCTATGCTAGTAAGAAATGAATACAATATCTGGCAAAGGAGAATGGCACATACATTATCACAGACCAACACTGGTTGTTGGAAATCTGTGATATATGGTCCTCACAAACCAGTAATATCAATCTTGAAACTAAAGAAGAAATAACAAAAGACCCAAAAGACTACACAGATGATGATTTCCTATAACTTGAGCTTGATGCTAAAGCTTTCTCTATGTTGGCAATGGCACTCCCAAATGAAATCTACTCTGGACTATTACATTGTGATAGTGCCAAAGAGCTTTGGGATTGCCTAAAAGAACAGTTTGGAGGAACTGAAGAGGTGATTCCCAACACCAGAGAAATCCTGGCTCAACAATATGAAACTTTTGCTCACATAAATGGGGAAACTTTAACTCAACAATTTGAAAGATTCTCCTCATTAATATCTGAGCTAAAATTAAATGGTCAGACCTACACAACTGTATCTATGCTTCATAGATTTTTAAGGTCTTTACCTGAAAAATGGGAAACATACTCTATGGTCCTAAGATCCTCACCAGACTTTAGCTCCATCACTCTTACAAAATTACATAGGAGATTACTAACTTTTGAAAGAGAAATTGATCAAAAGAAAAAGTTGCAAAGTTCTGGTAAAACTGCTGATGACTATCTACCAGGTAGTACAGCACTATTGGGACAAGATTCACCTACTTGTTCAAATAGTTTTGGATCTTTTGACCACATTAACATAACTGCTAGGATCTCATCAGAAAGATCATTCCCAAGCTATGACAATGATGAATATAGTCAAACTGCTGATAACATGTGCTTTATCATGGATGATTTAAAAAATTTCAGCAATGATGACTTAGAAGAAATGGACATTTTACACCAACTGGCCATGTTAAGTATTAAAACAAACAAATTTTACAAAAGGCCAGCAAGGAAATTTCCAGGACTTAACAGTTCTACAAAAATTGGTTTTGCCAAATCTAAACTTAGATGTCACAAGTGTCAGAAGTTGGGACACTTTGCTAGAGAGTGTAGAAGCTCTAGCAACAACCATTCTCAATCTAAAAATCTGTATAACCCTAGTTATAATAGGAATAATGGAACACAAGGGAGTGCACATTTTGTACAGGCACAAGCTCCACAAATCCAATATGTGCCACAAGTACAATATGTACAGATGCCTGCTCAACAGATACAGAGCCAACAATCAATCCCTCCCATTCCAGCTGCTCAACATCCTCCACAGACTCAGCAACCCTTACAATAAAGCTTGTTCACCTCAGGGTATGTTGACTGGAGCAGTCTTCCTTTTGACACTACAGAGTGTAATCCTGATGCAGACAACAAAATGTTTGACATCAACTAGGGAGAACCTGATAATGGCAGAAAGAATTTTGCCTTAATGGCATTTGAGGGCTGCACCTCAAAATCTGCCCTGTCTTAGGTATCAAAAAGAATCTTTAACAAAACTTTTTTCAACTTCATGTAAAGAATCTTTTGCTATCATAAGAGAGACTAATGTACACTTACAAGGCAAAGCAAATGACTCTGAGAGAAAATTCACTCAGATGAAATGTGATTTAGAAAGAAAACTTGCTGCAAAGGCAAAAGAAAATTCTAAATTAACTAACAATGCTATTGAAACCCAAGCACAACTTAAAATCATGATAGATGACCTAGGAAATGTCAAAAAAGAGCTTGCTGACACCAAGGTTACTTGTGAAAAATGGGTAGAATCTTGTAAGGGGTACCAACTGTTGCTAAACAAACAAAGTGCTTCAAATGTTAGGTTTGGCATAAGGTATAATCACACTGAAACACCAACATATTTTCCCCCAAAACTACTGAAGACGGGAGAAAATTTGTTTCAGGTGAAACTTCTGAATAAAAAGAATGCACATCTTTCCATGAAAACTTTCTAAAAACTCACAAAGAAAGTTCTTCAGAAGTACTGATAAAATCTGACTTTAAGCCATCAGTAATTTCATCTACATTAGGAGTTGAGAACTTGAAAACTACTGACGACCTAAAACCAATCAAGACACTCAGAAATTTGCCTTTAAATGAAAAAGAAAAGGCAAAAGAATGTGAAATCTGTGGTCTGTTTAACCACAAGACAGAATTTTGTAGATATAGAAAAGGAATTCAGTACAACAAGAAAATTTCACAACTAGTTGTGGTAAACCAAATCAAAAATGATTTTAAAGAAACTTTCTCTCCCAGGAAACAACAACCAGCAAACACCTTTTCTAAGAAAAAGATGAAATCTCAACAAAAATCTTTTTCTCAAAATTCTCTTTCAGTAGTTAGACCTACATCATCAGCAGTTTCACAAACTGCTGAGATAAAAGATCTAATGAACATGGTACAACTACTGATGACCAGGGTTGATGTTGGTCCTCAAAAGGATACCACCATTGCTCCTATTGAAAAATCCATTGCCAAAAAGACATGGATTCCTCAACCTGGTCAAGAACAAACAGTTAATGTTCTCAAGAGCAAACCCAAAGCCAAACTGGCTTGGGTTCCTAAATCTAACTAATTTGCTACTTTGTGCAGAGGGTCTCCAGAGGCTTAAATAGCATTTGGTATGTGGACAGTGGAGGCTCTATGCACATGACATGATGCAGATACCTGATAAACAATTTATCAGTCAAAGAGAAGGATCTGTATCATTTGGGAACAATGCTAAGGGATATGTGCTAGGACATGGCAATGTCTCCTCTGGCAAAATACAGTTTGACAAGGTCAGTCTGGTTGAAAACCTTGAGTACAACTTGCTAAGTGTGTCTCAAATGTGTGATAAAGGATATTCTTCCTTTTTTCACAAAGACAGCATGCAAGATCATATCACCAGAAGGCCAGAAGTTGATAGAGAAGATCATTGAAGATCATACTTTGTTAATAGCCAAAAGATGTGGCAATGTCTATGTAGTGGACATTGAAAAGGACAAAGTATTGAACAACACTGCCTGTTTCTTCTCAAAGGCATCAACTTCAGAGACTGATCTCTGGCACAGGAGACTTGGCCATGTGAACTTTAAAACCATAAATAAAGTCACAAAAATGGGCTTGGTCAGAGGTCTACCTTTGAAAGTATACCAGTGTCAAGAACACTGTGTATCCTGTTTAAAAGGAAATCAGCATAAGTCCTCCTATAAGTCTATTGAAGAATAAAAAACAACTGCATGTCTTCAACTACTCCATGTGTACTTATTTGGGCCTGTAAAAATCATGAGCCTTGGTAAGAAGAAGTACTGCCTGGTCATCATTGATGACTATTCAAGATTCAGATGGGTATTCTTCTTATTCTCCAAGGATGAGACAGCTGAAATCATCAAGTTCTTCATTCTACAAGTAGAGAATCAATATTCTCTATCTGTCAAAGCCATTAGAAGTGATAATGGGACAGAGTTCAGGAACAAAACTCTGGATGAATTCTGTTTGTCTAAAGGGATTATTAGACAATTCAGTGTTCCCAGAACTCCTGAACAAAATGGTGTGGTAGAAAGGAAGAACAGAACACTGATTGAAACAGCAAGAACTATGTTAGCTGATTCAGGCCTACCATTGTATTTTGGGGCTGAAGCAGTTAACACTGCATGTTATGTAAAAAATAGAGTCCTTGTCAACAAAAGACACTCCAAGACTGCCTATGAAGTTCTTCATGGCATGAAGCCCCTTATCTCCTTTTTCGGGGCCTTGGGATGTCAATGTTTCATTCTAAACATTAAAGACTATATTTCAAAGTTTGCTGCTAAAGTTGATTCAGGTTACTTTCTTGGTTATTCTTCCACTAGAAAAGCCTACAAGGTTTTTAATTCAAGAACCAAGATAGTAGAAGAAACACTGAATGTCAAGTTCAATGAGTCAAAACACACTCTTATTCCAGCACATCCTGCTGAACTCTTTGACCTTGACAGCTTCCACTTTGGACCTGAAAAGACTGTTACTTCATCCAAACCTACTTATTATGGTGATCAAAGGTTTGATGATGAGGATCCAGCACCATGGACTCCTCAAACAGTCATTAAGTCAACTTTCAAACCTTCAAAAGTTTCACAAACTTCTGATTTAACAACTGCTGATGTACAAATTCAAACATCTGCTTTAGCTCCTACAACTACTGAAGACAGTCAAACAGCTGAACCAGACATTATAAACCTCTGTGGTTTGTTTGATGACGTACAAGAGCCACCTAAACCTGTCAGTGGTTTATAACAACTGATTGAACACAAAGATCATCCTTTGGAACAAATCATGGGTGATATTGCTTCAGGTGTTCTCACAAGAAACCAGCTTTCCAACTTTTGCTTCTTCTCAGCATTCATTTCTCAGTTGGAACCTAAGAAGTACCAAGAAGCCCTAAAAGACAACAATTGGGTGGAAGCTATGCAAGATGAGCTGCTTCAATTCAAGAAGCAACAGGTTTGGGAAATCTGTCCCTTACCACCAAACAAGCTACCAATTGGCACAAGATGAGTTTTTAGGAACAAACAAGATGAAGCTGGTATGATCATTAAGAACAAGGCATGACTGGTGGTACAAGGTTACTCTCAAGAAGAGGGAATTGATTATGATTGATTATGATGAAACCTTTGCTCCAGTTGCAAGGCTTGAGGCCATCAGGTTATTTCTGGCCTATGCCATTTTCAACAAAATAAAAGTTTTTCAAATGGATGTTAAGAGTGCATTTTTGTATGGAAAGATCAAAGAGGAAGTGTATGTTTGTCAGCCACCTGGGTTTGAGGATCCTTCTCATCCTGAGTGGGTGTACAAGCTGGACAAAGCTCTTTATGGGCTAAAACAGGCTCCAAGAGCCTGGTATGAAACACTTTCCAACTTTTTGCTCAAAAATAACTTTACAAGAGGCTCCATTGATAAAACTCTTTTCATTAAAAATGTTAGAAATCATGTCTTACTTCAAATTTATGTTGATGATATCATATTTGGTTCAACAAACACAAAATTGTGTGATTAATTTAAGAAACTCATGCAATCAAAATTTGAGATGAGTACAATGGGAGAACTGCAGTACTTTTTAGGACTACAGATTAAACAACAAACTAATGGAACTTTTATACATCAATTAAAATATGTCAAAGAATTATTGAACAAATTTTCTTTACAAGAATGTAAATCATGTTCCACTCCCATGACCCCTACCACACAAGTTGAACCAGATGATCAAGGAAAACAGGTTGATCGAACCATGTATAGATGTATGATAGGTTCCCTTTTGTATCTAACTGCTTCTAGACCATATTTTATGTTTTCAACATGTGTTTGTGCGAGATATCAATCAGCTCCTAGGGAATCACACCTAATTGCAGTCAAAAGAATATTCAGATATCTGAAAGGAACTCCTACACTTGGAATTTGGTATCCTGCTTCAAGCAATACCAAGTTATCAGCTTTTTCAGATAGTGACTATGCAGGGTGCAAAATGTCAAGAAAATCAACATCTGGTGGTTGTCAATTCTTGGGAAACTGTCTAGTGTCCTGGAAATCAAAGAAGCAAACATCTGTTGCAACTTCAACTGCTGAAGCTGAATACATTGCAGCTGCAAGTTGTACATCACAGATACAATGGCTCCAATATCAACTTCTTGATTATGGAATCAAAGAGACTAAGACACCATTGCTTGTAGACAGCAAATCTGCCATTAGCATCATTCAAAATCTTGTTCAGTTCTCAAAAATTAAACATATTGAAATCAGGTATCATTTCATCAGGGATTGCTATGAAAAAGGCAAGATTGAAGTGAAGCATGTCACAACAGCTAATCAGATAGCTGACATATTCACAAAACCCCTTGACACATCAACATTTCAGAAGTTAGTATCCATTCTTGGGATGCTAAATTTGTAAGTGTTCTTTTACTTTTCCTGCATATATTTTATTTTTCACTTACATCTGTTTTTAAACCAAAACTTCTGAAAAACAAAAGGAGAGAAACTACCTATGAACAAAAACATCAGTATGGGAATATTTTCTGAAAAATGAGTAATTTCTGATAAAATAATCTTCAGAAGTTATGAATAAAGTGTTTATAAACATTCTCATCAGTTGTTAACAAACTACTGAAGAGAAAATGGGAACTACTGATGACAATTGTTCTTCATCAGCAGTTTGTCATTAAGGGCAAATCAAACATTTCCCATTTCAGAAGTTTGACCTAGGGCGGTTACAAACTTCTGATAAACACCTTTTCCAACACTTATCCATTCAAAAAGCAAAAATTCCCTCATTCTCTCTCAAAAAGCTCTCAAACCCTGAACCTGCAAAAACACTGTTCGATCCACACACACAAACCACATGGCTCTAACACTGAAACAGGGACACAATCAAAGAGGCTACTTTGAGAAACATGAAGCCTGGTCCCAATACGACGAAATCATTGATTTAGTCGTTAAATCCCAATACTTTACTTCCCTCACCATTGATCCTCCAATCCACACTGAAACTCTTAATGAGTTATGGGCAAATGCGGAGACGGTGACAGTAAATGATAAGGTGATCTCCCTCAATTCAACCATCCAAGGGAGAAGAATGGCAATCACACCCGAAACTTTGGGGATTAGACTGGGTCTAGATGATGTGGGTGCCCCAGATCAATTTCCAAACTCTGAAATTCATCTAACCATGACAAAGTGTGGTTACCAAGGTACTCTCTCACATGCTACTATTTTTAAGAAATATTTTAAACCTAAGTACAAACTTTTGTTTCACTATATAATAATGTGTTTGAGTCCAAAAACTGGATCTTATGATCAGATGCCCTCTACTTTTCAACCTATTTTTTTATTCCATTATGAATGAAACAAAATTCAGGGCATCAGCGCTTTTCTTTAATGAGTTGGTGTTACATCATCTCAATTCTAAAAAGAAGTTTTTGTTGTATCCAAGATTTATTATGCAATGCATAATAAAGGAACTTGGAGAAGAGGTGCTTGTGGGTAAAACAACTGTTTTAAACCCATTAACCTCACAAGCATACTCTACGCACAATAAACCGGCCACCTGGCCAGAAGATGACCAAGGGGAACACACAACAGTCCCCAAGGAACCCTCATCTTCCAAACCTTCACCCAAAAAGGCCAAGAAACCCAAACAGCAAAAACAAAAACCCACCAGCCTGAAAAGAAAGGCAGTTCAGGAAGTTGAGATGCCTGAACTTGCTAATGTGCAATCTGCACTTGATAAAGATGTGACTAAAACATCCTCTCAGTCTCATCCATCTCAAACCCCCACTAGAGAACCAATCACCATCTTATTCAAAAGAAAGAAATTTAAGAAAACAATCCCCATTGACTCTTCTTTTGAAACTGCTGAACCCTTAGACCAAACTACTGAAAAAGCACCACAAATTTCTGAACCTAAAGCCCTTGAAATTGTCAAACTTCTCTCTGGGCTAAAAGAGACCATCCCATCAGAACATGTCAGTCCCCAACAACCACATCAAACAGGGGACATACCTTCAGAACTTGACATGGATGTGGATGTCCATAGCCCTAACCCAATAGATGAGGATGAACCAGGGTCTCTAAGCCCAAACTTAGACTCTAGGTACATTTGAGGCTGCTACTACTCATATACCACCAAGTGGTAGATCTGAGGATAGAAGTAACATTGCTAAGACCTCACTTGTGGCAACTACCGATGAAGGCTTAATGCATTAGGTAGGAAATCCTCTGAACCAAGAAAAAGAGGTACATGAGACAACTGGGTTGGGCCTAGCTCATGATGTAACTGATTCTGTCCTCATTGAGGAAGTAAGCAGGGATTCAAATGATTCCATTGACTTGGATGATGATTCACACTCCACCAAAATTGAATTGACGGCTGCTAGTGAAGGTCCTGCACCTGGTGTCTCTAAGCTCAAAGAGCTGGTCACACCAGATCAGGTTAAAGTCCAATTGATACCTGATTCCCCTAAAGTGGCATCTTCTGTACAACATGAAGATCACCCAAAAACACACCCCTCACTAAAAATGTCTACCCAATTCCCTGGGTCATCCAGCATAGACTTGAACCAACTATGCAGCCCAGATGGTCCCCTATACCAGTTGATGAACACCCTAATTGCCAATCACCTCAAAACTTTCACAACTACTTTGGAGTTGTCAACCAAAGCTAATTTTGAGGTGATCAACAAAAAACTTGGTGAGCTGTCCAACAAAATAGACAACAACTTGATGTATTGTAAAATACATCTATTTCCAGTGTAAAGTTTGTATAGTTTTCGAGTCGTTTAGATAGTGTTTTTATTAGTTTTACGCTTGTACCGGTCTATTTTATTTATTATAGGTTTTATAGATTTTTATTAGTTTTGAGTCAGTTTTAGTATTTATGTATTTATTTTTTTATTTTATAGGCGTTCGTGCACGTTGGAGCATAAACGAGTAACTTTGGTCAAGTCAAGAACACCCGAGTCGAGAGAACGAAATAGTAATAATAATTTATTAAAATAAAAAAAAGCCACAAACCGTGACCATTGGATCACGGTCAACAGCCCAACAAAGGTCAAAGGCCCAAGCCTAAATTCAAATAAAGTCGGTTACTATAGAATAGCAATATATATGTTTGTTTGTTTGTGGACGACAAGAAAAAGGGGGGAGTTTTAATTTTTTTTTCCGAGGAAGCCACACTTCAAGGAGAATTAATATTCATTAAAAAAAAAGAAGAAGCTGCCATAGTATTCGATCGAAGGATCAAAGACCAAGAAGCTGTTGTGATCGACAAAAAGGAGGAGTGAAGGAGAAGGTCTCGGGTGCACTAAAGATTAATTATTTGAAGACCCGGTGGTTTGTTTACTTCGTTTATATTTTTAGAGACATGTTTATTATTGTTTTTCGAGACGTTATGACTATGTTTCTAATTATAATTATGAACTAGACTTTTAGGGTTGCTTAGGTTTATGAACTAGACACGTTATTTGAGGTATTTAATGATTTTTGGGATTTAATTTTGATGTGTAGAATTACATGATTTTAACTTTTATTGTTGAATTTGATATATGTGTGTTGGTGTTGATTTTATTTGAAGTTTGTTTATTGGTTTTGTGGAGCTAGGCATGTAGAGATACCCCCTAGGTCTTGAAATCAATTTAGTTCGTCAACTTAGGTTAGCGTGCTAGTATTTGGAGTTGGAGTACGACACAAGTGTAACAAACTAATATAATAAATTAACTAAGACGTGCAGTCCATTCTTGAGGGTGAGAAATCTAACTCGAGTTTGCTAGGTAACTAACTAGGCATTGTTCGGTAGTTGGCAAGCGCTAGGGCGGGAGTCGCTACTTGTCCGTGTTTAGAGTTTTCCTAGGTTTTCTTCAGTAAATTTTAAGTCTGCTTCATAGTTTGAGGGTTTTAATCCAGGAGAGGTTTTAATCTGATTTCTGTGGGATTTTGGTACGCTAGGGCGATCCGGATCCATCTTAGCATTTCTACACTTGTCCCGCCTTGAGTCCGGTGAGCTATCCTTGACAGGAGGTTTATTAGATAAGAATAGGGTCTCAAGTAAATTACCAGATTTAGGATTTATTGCTAGTGTCTAGGGATTTTACCTAAGTAACTAGCCTTCTTCCTATCCGATTTCTCCAAGTTCCTAGTTCCCATAAGCAGCTGAGGTTATTTTATTTGTATTTAGTTTCTTCTAAGTTTATAATTATTAGTTTAACCCCCCAAATAAGTGTATATTTATTTAGGCTAGTATTCGGTATAGGTTGTGATCTAGAGTTGCATTCGCGTCTTTGGGTTCGATACTCGGTCTTATCTGTTTACTGCTTTGTGACCGGTACACTTGACGTGCGTGTGTAGTTTTTAGGTGAGTCGTTTTAATTAAAGCTTGTGTTATTTATATATATATACATTTACACACATCACAACTCAAGACAGCTTGCTGAACTCACTGGTAGAACTTCCAAATCTAACAAGCTTCCAGAAGTGGATGAAGCCAAAAAGGGGAGAAGATTAAGGAACCTAAGGAGTCACTAGAAGCCAGGATAAAGGCAAGAGTGGCTCTACAACAACAATAACTTCTAGAGAAAGCTCAAAAACAAAAAGAAGATCAACAAAGGCTTGTCTCTGGAACTAAAGTTGAAGCTGAACCTTCCCAAGGCCATAATGAAGAAACTGCTGAAGAAACCTCTGATGACTCAGAAAGTACTGAAGACAATCCTTCAGTAGTTGACACATCTGTCAACACTTCAGCAGTTAACACTTCCAACATACAAACAGCTGAAGAGCCTTCCAAAACAACTGAACAACAACAACCAACTCCTATTACAAGGCCTACAACAACTACAACAATGACTGTGCTGAACCCTTCTCCACTATCAATGTCCAAAGAACTACTTGAGAAGAGTTTGATTGCAGCCCAAAGAAAGGCTAAGGAAGAAGAGATTTGGAATAACTTGGAGGCAATGGAAGATCTAAGCTTAAATGAAAAGCTTCAAGCTTATGAACCAGAGTTGAATAGGCAAGCTGAAACAGAGAGAGTTGTTGAAGAAGAAAAAAGACAACAACTGGTGTCTTTTATAACAAAGAACAGCACAACAAAATCCTATTCACTCAAAGGGCTCTCAATGGATGAGCTAACTAGAAGAGCTCAACTTGTTGCTGATAAACTTGCAACATACAAAGATGGAAAAGCCAAGAGAGATGAGATGATTGAAGAACTGGTAGCAAATGACTATGGTTCAAAAGCCTTTGTGTCAAGATGGAAAGAAGATAGACTACTGGACACATACAAGAAGTACAAGGCTGCCAAGGCTGCTAATCCAGAGAAGTTCAAAACTTCTGAAGTATCAACTTCAGCAGTTAGAACTTCTGGTGTTAAAGACCAGCTACCAAGAAGAAACCAGAGGACAATACAAAGACTGACTTCAAGATGGTGTTGCTGGAAGGCAACACAGTTGTGCAAGGAAACTTTGATATTGAAGAGAAGCCTCTGATAACTCAATTTAGGGATCCTTCAACATTTGCTTACCAAATTCAGAAGACTATCACTGACAGACTGCACACAAAGGTAGTTACTGAACATCATTTACCAACCTTTAAATTACCTGATGTAGTGCAAGAAGAAGACAGAAGTGAATCCCACCTGAGAGTCACAGAAATAGAAAATATCCAACACTCAGGAACATCCTAGGGATCCAACATGGTTCCCTATACTTCAGACTTTGACAAGTCTAAATTGCTGATCATCAGATGGTCCTTTACTGATGATAACTCAGTATTAGTGACAAGAAGAGATCTTACAAGCAAGGCCTACAAGTCCATGAATGAACTGAAGAAACTATCAACTCAGGACTTGCTTACAATTCAACACTTAGAACCTCAAAGGGGATCTCTCACTGATGAACAACTTAATCAACTGAAGAATTCCATGTTCAAGGAGATATGGAAGAATGTGAATGACAGAAGAAGACAATAAAGAATTAGAAAAGGTTTTGGCTTCATCAATCCAGGGGGGAGATTGTTAGGACAAAAAGGATTGTTGAAACCATTTCTGTAAACCTTAGTCTAATTCACTTCTGCAAAATATCCTAAGTATAGAACTACTGAAGAAAGAAGACTAAAGTACTGAAGAAGGATTCCACAAGTACTGAAGTCTAACCAGACAGTTCACTGAAGAACTACTGAAGACAAACTACTCATCAGTAGTTTGTCATTCATCAGCACTTGTTCAAGAATCTTTTTCCACCGCCTTATGTTTCAGTGGTTTATTAGTTTAGTATTACTTTATCTTTTTATACAAGTTCCAAGAATGCAACTTGTTGCAACTTGTTTTTTACTTGCTTTTTGGCAAGGTTCATGTATATGTAAAGTCTATAAATAGATGGGTTCATCCCTCTGTTTTAGACATTGATTTTTATTGAAACTGTTGGACCAGTATATTGCTCTTTTGTATGAACTTGCTAGTGAACACTTAAGTGTTTAGCAAGTTCTTTGATCAGTGATAGCACAACGGAATGTTATAAGTTTAAAGCTACACTTATCAACAGGAGTTATTACTCCCCCTGGATTCAAGAACTAATAAATGATAAGTATTTATTGAGAATCTAAGTATTGAATGAGAATAAAACACTTTGACAGATTCTCAATAAATATGAAATAGAAATAACAATAATAAGTGTTGAAGGATTTCTGTATTAAAATCAATGTCTAAAACAGAGGGATGAACCCTTCTATTTATAGACTTTACAAATACATGAACCTTGCCAAAAGCAAGTTCAGAAACAAGTTGCAACAAGTTGCAGTCTTGGAACTTGTACATAAAGCAAAAAGAAATACTAAAGTAATAAACTACTGATACAAGAGGCGGTGGAAAAGATCTTCATGTAAGTACTGATGAATGACAAACTACTGATGAGTAGTTTGTCTTCAGTAGTTATTCAGTAGAAGTGTCTGGTTTGAACTTCAGAACTTCTGATGACTTTTCTTCTTCAGCACTTCTGAATCTCTTCTTTAGCAGTTTGATCATTCTTCTTCAGCAGTTCTATACTTAGAGTATTTTGACAGAAGTGAATTAGACTAAGGTTTGCAAAAGTGGTTTCACCAATCCTTTTTGTCCTAACAATCTCCCCCTGGATTGATGAAGCCAAAACCTTACTAATTCCTTATTGTTCTTTTCTGTCCTTCACAATTTTCCATATTCCTTTGAACATGGAATTCTTGAGCTGGTTCAGCTGTTCATCAGTAAGAGACCCTTTCTGTGGTTCTAAGTGTTGGATTGTAAGCAGGTCTTTGGTTGATAGTTTCTTCAGATCATTCATCGACCTATAGGCCCTGCTTGTCTGATCTCTTCTTGTCACAAGTACTGAGTTTCTATCAGTAAAGGACCATCTGATGATTGGTTCTTTAGACTTGTCAAAGTCTAAAGTGTAGGGAACCATGGTGGTACCCTGGGTTTCTCCTGAGTGTTGGATGTTTTCAACTTCAGTGACTCTCAGGTGGGATTCACTTCCTTGTTCTTGTTGCATCACATTAGGTATCTGTAATGTTGGCAGATGATGTTCAGTTACTACCTTAGTATGCAGTTTGTCTGTGATGGTTTTCTGGATTTGATATGCAAAGGTGGAAGGATCCCTGAATTGTGTGATCAGAGGCTTTTCTTCTATATCAAAAACAGAATGGACTACTGTACCACCTTCTAGTAGTACCATTCTGAAACCAGTCTTCACATTCTCCTCTGATTTCTTTCTCTGAGTAGCTGGTCTTCTTTGAACACCAGAAGTTCTAACTACTGAAGTTGAAACTTCAGCATTTTGAAACTTCTCTGGATTTGCAGCCCTTGCAGCCTTATATTTTCTATATGTGTCCACAAATCTTTCTTCTTTCCATTTGGACACTGAGGCTTTTGAACCATAACCATTAGCTACCAATTCTTCTATCATCTGAGCTCTCTTGGCTTTTGTGTCTTTACTTGTTGCAAGTTTATCTGCAATAAGTTGAGCTCTTCTTGTCAGCTCTTCCATGGAGAGTCTCTTCAATGTGTGGGCTTTGATTTTGCTGTTCTTTGTAATGTAAGACATCAGTTGATGTCTTTTATCTTCTTCAGCAATTTGGTCTAGGCTAGCCTGCCTTTGGAGTTCAGCTTCATAAGCCTGAAGCTTTTCTTCATGGCTTAGATCCAAGTCATCCCTTTCTTCCAGTGTTTTCCAAATCTGATCTTCTCTGGCCTTCTTTTGGGCTGCCACTAAACTCTTCTCAAGTAGTTCTGCTGATTGAGAGATTGGAGAAGGGTTTAGCACAGTCATTGTGGTAACTGTAGTAATAGGCCTAGTAGGAACAGAAGTTGGTTGAATAGGAGCAGTTGATCTGGAAGGATCAGCAGTTTGAGTCTTGGAAGTGTTAACTTTTGATGGGTTGACAACAACTGAAGGTTTGTCAACTACTGAAGGATTGTCTTCAGTACTTTCTGATTCTTCATCAGAAGTTTGGCCATCGGAGGTTTCTTCATTGTGCCCTTGGGATTCATCAGTCTTTTCAGCATCTTCTACTTCTTGAATAGAGACACCAAATTGTTGGGCCAGTTTTTCTTTTCTGGCTTGATCTTTTTAATCTCTTGCTAGGATAACCACTCTTGCCTTTCTTCTGGCTTCAAGTGTATCCATAGGTACCTTGATTTTCTCCCCCTTTTTGGCTTCATCAGTTTTTGATGTTGAAGCTTGGGAGAACTGACCTGTAAGATGAGCAATCTGTTTGCTGTTGTAGTCAATCTTGTTGGACAGATCATTCATCTTCGTCTGTATCACTCCAAATTGGTTCTTCATGGACAGCTCCAAGTTCGCTGTGTATGTTTGGAAGTGATTCTTGATGAGGGTGTTCATCATGTGGTATAAGGGACCATCTGGGCTGCATAGCTGGTTCATGTCTATGCTTGTTTGCCCAGGGAATTGGGTAGGCATTTGTGGTGAGGGGTGTGTTTTTGGGTGATCTTCTTGTTGTATAGAAGATGCCACTCTAGGGGAATCATGGATTGAGTGGGCTTTAACCTGAGCTGGTGTGACTAGCTTCTTGAGCTTAGATACACCAGGTGCAGGACCTTCACTTGTAGCCGTCAATTCAGTAGTTTGGTGTTTAGAAACATCATCCAAGTCAATGGAATCATCTGAATCCCTGATTACATCCTCAATGAGGACTGTATCAGTTACATCATGAGCTGAGCCCAACTCAGTTGTCTCATGTACCTCTTTTTCTTGGTTCAGAGGATTTCCTACCTCAGGCATTAAGCCTTCATCAGTAGTTGCCACAGTTGAGGTCTTAGCTATGTTACTTCTATCCTCAGGTCCACCACTGGGTGGTAAATGAGTAGTAGCAGCCTCAAAAGTATCAAAAGTTTCTAAGTTTGGGCTTAGAGACTCTGGTTCATCCTCATCTCTTTGGTTAGGGCTTTGAGTGTCCACATCCATGTCAATTTCTGAGGCTATGTCCCCTGTTTTATGTGGTTGATGGGGACTGACATGTGTAGATGGGACTTTCTCTTTTAGCCCAGAGAGAAGTTTGGCTATTTCAATATCTGGTTCAGAAATTTGGGGTGCTGGTTCAGTAGTTTGGGCAGTGGGTTCAGCAGTTTCAAAAGAAGAATCAATGGGAATAGTTTTCTTAAGTCTTTTTCTTTTGAAAAGGATTGTGATAGGTGCTCTTGGTGGGGTTTGAGATGGATGAGACTGAGAGAATGTTTTAGTCACATCTTTACGAAGTGCAGATTGCACAATAGTTTGTTCAGGCATCTCAACCTCCTGAACAGCTTTTCTTTTAGGTTTGGTGGGGTTTTGATATTGTACCTTGGGTTTCTTGGCCTTTGGTGGAGTAGGTTTGGAAGATGAGGGTTCCATGGGGACTGGTTCTGGTTCCCCTTGGTCATCTTCTGGCCAGGCAGCCTGTTTGTTGTGCCTTAAGTATGCTTGTGAGGTTAAGGGTTTTGAAATTTCAGTTTTACCCACAAGCACCTCATCACCCAGTTCTTTTATTATGCATTGCATAATGAACCTTGGATATAACAAAAACTTTTTCTTAGTGTTATTGGGATGTAACACCAACTCATTAAAGAAAAGTTTTGATGCCCTGAAATTTGTTTCATTCACAATGGAATGAAAGATTGGTTGAAAGGTTGAGAGAATCTGGTCATAAGACCCTATTTTAGGACTCAAGCACATAATTATATAATGAAACAAAATTTTATATTTTGGTTCAAAATACTTTTTAAAGATGGTAGCTTGTGAGAGAGTACCTTGATAACCACACTCAATCATGGTTAGGTGGATTGCAGAGTTGTCAAACTTTTCAGGGGCATTTACATCATTCAACCCCAGTCTGTTTGCAAGTATGGCCGGTGTGATGGCCATTTGTCTCCCTTTAATTGTTGAGTTGAGAGAGATAACTTCATCATCCACCATCACTGTCTCAGCATTAGCCCAGAACTCATTGAGAGTTTCAGGATGTATTGGTGGGTCTATTGTGAGAGCGGTGAAATATTGGGATTTGACGACGAGATCAATGATCTCATCATATTGGGACCAGCCTTCTTGTTTTTCTAAGTAGGCTCTGAGATTATGTCCCTGTTTAAGAACTAAAGCCATGTGGTTTTGTGTGTTTGGAAATCGAACAGTGTTTTTTTTTGCAGGTTCAGGGGTTTGAGAGCTTTCTTGAGAGAGAAGGAGGGAATTTTTGTTTTTGAATGGATAAGTGTTGAAAAAAGATATTTATCAGAAGTTTTTAACCGCTTGGAACTTCTTTATTAGAAGTTTTAAACTGCCTAGGTTAAAAACCTCTTTATCAGAAGTTTTAAACCGACTAGGTTAAACTTCTGATGATGGGAAAAGTCTGATTTGCCCTTTTTGACTAAACTGCTGATAAAGAATTATTTTCATCAGTAGTTCCCATTTTCTCTTCAGCAGTTTTGAACAGCTGATGAGAAATACTTTTATAAATACTTTATTCATAACTTCTGAAGGTTGTTTTATCAGAAGTTAATCACTTTTTAGAAAATATCCCCATACTGATGTTTTGTTCATCAGTAGTTTCTCTCTTTTCAGAAGTTTTTCAAGTTTTTGAAAACAGATGTAAGTGAAAAATAAAAAAGTTGTGCAGAAAAATAAAGAGAAACACTTACAAATTTAGCATCCCTAGCATGGATACTAACTTCTGAAATGTTGATGTGTCAAGGGGTTTAGTGAATATGTCAGCTATTTGATTAGCTGTTGCTACATGTTTCACTTCAATCTTGCCTTTTTCATAGCAATCTCTTATGAAATGATACCTGATTTCAATGTGTTTAGTCTTTGAAAACTGAACAGGATTTTGAATGATGCTAATGGCAGATTTGCTGTCTACAAGCAATGGTGTCTTGGTCTCTTTGATTCCATAATCAAGAAGTTGATATTGGAGCCATTGTATCTGTGATGTACAACTTGCAGCTGCAATGTATTCAGCTTCAGCAGTTGAAGTTGCAACAGATGTTTGTTTCTTTGATTGCCAGGACACTAGACAGTTTCCCAAGAATTGACAACCACCAGATGTTGATTTTCTTGACATCTTACACCCTGCATAGTCACTATCTGAAAAAGCTGATAACTTGGTATTGCTTGAAGCAGGATACCAAATTCCAAGTGTGGGAGTTCCTTTCAGATATCTAAAGATTCTTTTGACTGCAATAAGGTGCGATTCCCTAGGAGCTGATTGATATCTAGCACAGACACATATTGAAAACATAATATCTGGTCTAGAAGCAATTAGATATAAAAGGGAACCTATCATACATCTATACATGGTTTGATCAACCTGTTTTCCTTGATCATCTTGTTCAACTTGTGTGGTTGGTGTCATGGGAGTGGAACATGATTTACAGTCTTGTAAAGAAAATTTGTTTAATAATTCTTTAACATATTTTGATTGATGTATAAAAGTTCCATTTATTTGTTGTTTAATCTGCAGTCCCAGAAAGTACTGCAGTTCTCCCATTGTACTCATCTCAAATTTTGATTGCATGAGTTTCTTAAATTCATCACACAATTTTGTGTTTGTTGAACCAAAAATGATATCATCAACATATATTTGAACAAGTAAGACATGGTTTCCAACATGTTTTATGAAAAGAGTTTTATCAATGGCACCTCTTGTGAAGTTATTTTTGAGTAAAAAGGTTGAAAGTGTATCATACCAGGCTCTTGGAGCCTGTTTGAGCCCATAAAGAGCTTTGTCTAGTTTGTACACCCACTCAGGATGAGAAGGATCCTCAAACCCAGGTGGCTGACAAACATACACTTCCTCTTTTATTTTTCCATACAAAAATGCACTCTTGACATCCATTTGATAAACTTTTATTTTGTTGGAAATGGCATAGGCCAGAAATAACCTGATGGCTTCAAGCCTTGCAACTGGAGCAAAGGTTTCATCATAGTCAATTCCTTCTTCTTGAGAGTAACCTTGTACTACCAGCCTTGCCTTCTTCTTGATTATAATACCATCTTCATCTTGTTTGTTCCTGAAAACCCATCTTGTGCCAATTGGTTGCTTGTTTGGTGGTAAGGGACAGATTTCCCAAACCTGTTGCTTGTTGAATTGAAGCAATTCATCTTGCATTGCCTGCACCCAATTGTTGTCTTTGAGGGCTTCCCGGTACTTCTTTGGTTCCAACTGTGAAATAAATGCTGAGAATAGACAAAAGTTGGAAAGCTGGTTTCTTGTAAGAACACCTGATGCAATATCACTCATGATTTGATCAAGTGGATGGTCTTTGTGTTCGATCAGTTGTTGTAAACCACTGACAGGTGTTGGTGGCTCATGTTCTTCAAACAAACTACTGAGGTCTATTATATCTGGTTCAGCAGTTTCAGTGTCTTCAGTAGTTGCAGGTGCTGAAGCAGATGTTTGAGTTTGTCCTTCAGTATTTGTTGAATCAGAAGTTTGTGAAACTTCTGATGGTTTTGAAGTTGACTTAATGACTGTTTGAGGAGTCCATGGTACTGGATCCTCATCATCAAACCTTTGATCACCATAATAAGTAGGTTTGGATGAAGTGACAGTCTTTTCAGGTCCAAAATGGAAGCTGTCAAGGTCAAAAAGTTCAGCAGGATGTGCTGGAATGAGATTGTGTTTTGACTCATTGAACTTGACATTCAGTGTTTCTTCTACTATCCTGGTTCTTGAGTTAAAAACCTTGTAGGCTTTTCTAGTTGAGGAATAACCAAGAAAGTAACCTGAGTCAACTTTGGCAGCAAAGTTTGAAATAGATTCCTTAATGTTCAAGATGAAACATTGACACCCAAAAGCCCTGAAAAAGGAGATAAGGGGCTTCATGCCATGAAGAACTTCATAGGCAGTCTTTGAATGTCTCTTGAGAATAAGAACTCTATTTTGAACATAACATGATGTGTTAACTGCTTCTGCCCAAAAGTATAAAGGTAGGCCAGAATCAGCTAACATTGTTCTTGCTCCTTCTATTAAAGTTCTGTTCTTCCTTTCTACCACACCATTTTGTTCAGGAGTTCTGGCAACACTGAATTATGTAATAATCCCTTTAGACAAACAGAATTCATCCAGAGTTTTGTTCCTGAACTTTGTCCCATTATCACTTCTAATGGTTTTGACAGGTAGAGAGTATTGTTTCTCTATTTGTAGAATGAAGAACTTGATGATTTCAGCAGCCTCATCCTTGGAAAATAAGAAGAATACCCATGTAAATCTTGAGTAGTCATCAATGATGACTAAGCAGTACTTCTTCTTACCAAGGCTCATGATTTTTACAGGCCCAAATAAGTCCATATGGAGTAGTTGAAGACATGCAGTTGTTTTTTATTCTTCAATAGATTTATAGGAGGACTTATGCTGTTTTCCCTTCAAACAGGATACACAGTGTTCTTGACACTGGTATACTTTTAAGGGTAGACCTCTGACCAAGCCCATTTTTGTGACTTTATTTATGGTTTTAAAGTTCACATGGCCAAGTCTCCTGTGCCAGAGATCAGTTTCTGAAGTTGATGCCCTTGAGAAGAAATAGGCAGTGTTGTTCAGTACTTTGTCTTTTTCAATGTCCACTGCATAGACATTGCCACATCTTTTGGCTATTAACAAAGTGTGATCTTCAATGATCTTCTCTATCAACTTTTGGCCTTCTGGTGATATGATCTTGCATGCTGTCTTTGTGAAAAAGGAAGAATATCCTTTATCACACATTTGTGACACACTCAGCAAGTTGTACTCAAGGTTTTCAACCAGATTGACCTTGTCAAACTGTATTTTGCCAGAGGAGACATTGGCATGTCCTAGCACATATCCCTTAGCATTGTTCCCAAAGGATACAGATCCATCTCTTTGACTGATAAAATTGTTTATCAGGTATCTGCATCCTGTCATGTGCATTGAGCCTCCACTGTCTACATACCAGTTGCTATTTAAGCCTCTGGAAAATCTCTGCACAAGATAGCAAATTAGTTAGATTTAGGAACCCAAGCCAGTTTGGCTTTGGGTTTGCTCTTGAGAACATTTACAGTTTGTTCTTGACCAAGTTTAGAAAATCCATGTCTTTTTGGCAATGGTATTTGCATTAAGAACAATGGTGGTATCCTTTTGAGGACCACCATCAACTTTGGTCATCAGTAGTTGTACCAAGTTCATAAGATCTTTAATCTCAGCAGTTTGTGAAACTTCTGATGATTCAGGTCTAACTACTGAAAGAGAATTTTGATAAAAAGACTTTTGTTGAGATTTTGTCTTTTTCTGAGAAAAGGTTTTTGCTGGTTGTTGTTTCTTGGGAGAAAAAGTTTTTACATAATCATTTTTGATTTGTTTTCCCACAACCAGTTGCTGATTTTTCTTGTTGAATTGAATACCTTTTCTATATCTGCAAAATTCTGTTTTGTGGTTGAACAGACCACAAATTTCGCATTCTTTTGTCTTTTCTTTCAAAGACAAGTTTCTGACATTTTTGATTGGTTTTAGGTCATCAGTAGTTTTCAGGTTCTCAACTCCTAATGTAGTTGAAACTACTGATGGCTTAAAGTCAGATTTAATCAGTACTTCTCAAGAACTTTCTTTGTGTGATTTTAGAAAGTTTTCATGGAAAGATGTGCATTCTTCCTCTTCAGAAGTTTCACGTGAAACAATTTTTCTCCCATCTTCAGTAGTTTTGGGAGAGAAATCTGTTGGTGTTTCAGTGTGATTGTACCCTATGCCAAACCTAACATTTGAAGCACTTTGTTTGTTTAGCAATAGTTGGTACCCCTTACAAGATTCCACCCATTTTTCACATGTGACCTTGGTGTCAGCAAGCTCTTGTTTGACATTCCCTAGGTCATTTATCATGATTTTAATTTGTGCTTGGGTTTCAATAGCAGAGTTAGTTAATTTAGAAACTTCTTTTGTTTTTGCAGAAAGTTTTCTTTCTAAATCACATTTCATCTGAGTGAATTTTCTCTCAGAATCATTTGCTTTTCCTTGTAAGTGCACATTTGTCTCTCTTATGAGAGCAAAAGATTCTTTGCATGAATTTGAACATAGTTTTGTCAAAGATTCTTTTGATACCCGTGACAAGGCAGATTTTGAGGAGCATCCCTCAAATGCCATTAAGGCAAAGTTCTTTCTGCCATTGTCAGGCTCTCCCCAGTTGATGTCAAACATTTTGTTGTCTGCATCAGGATTGCACTCTGTGGTGTCAAAAGGAAGACTGCTCCAGTCAACATACCCTGAAGTAAATAAACTTTGTTGAGAGGGTTGTTGTTGCTGTGGAGGTTGTTGAGCAGCTGGAAAGGGAGGGATTGATTGTTGGCTCTGCATCTGTTGAGCAGGCATCTGTACATATTGTACTTGTGGCACATATTGTTGTTGTGGAGCTTGTGCCTGTACAAAATGTGCACTCCCTTGTGTTCCATTATTCCTGTTATAATTGGGGTTAAAATTGTTTCCAGACTGAGATTGGTTAAAGCCAGAGCTTCTACACTCTCTAGCAAAGTGTCCCAACTTTTGACACTTGTGACATCTAAGTTTAGATTTGTCAAAACCAATTTTTGTAGAACTGTTAAGTCCTGGAAACTTCCTTCCTGACCTTTTGTAAAATTTATTTGTTTTTAAACTTAACATGGCCAGTTGGTGCAAAATATCCATTTCTTCTAGGTCATCACTGCTGAAACTATTTAAATCATCCATGATAAAACACATGTTATCAGCAGTTTGACCAAAGTCATTATTGTCATAACCTGGGAATGATCTTTCAGATGAGATCCCAGCAGTTATGTCAATGTGGTCAAAAGATCCAAAACTATTTGAACAAGTTGGTGAGTCTTGTCCCAATAGTGTTGTACTACCTGGTAGATAGTCATCAGCAGTTTTGCCAGAACTTTGTAACCTTTTCTTTTGATCAATTTCTCTCTCAAAAGTAAGTAATCTCCCATGAAGTTTTGTAAGAGTGAGGGAGCTAAAGTCTGGTGAAGATCTTAAGACTATAGAGTATGTTTCCCATTTTTCAGGTAAAGACCTTAAAAATCTATGAAGCATAGATACAGTTGTGTAGGTCTGACCATTTAGTTTTAGCTCAGATATTAATGAGGAAAATCTTTCAAATTGCTGTGTTAAAGTTTCCCCATTAATGTGAGCAAAAGTTTCATATTGTTGAGCCAAGATTTCTCTGGTGTTGGCAATCACCTCTTCAGTTCCTCCAAACTGTTCTTTTAGGCATTCCCAAAGCTCTTTGGCACTATCACAATGTAATAGGCCAGAGTAGATTTCATTTGGGAGTGCCATAGCCAACATAGAGAAAGCTTTTGCATCAAGCTCAAGTTTTAGGAAATTATCATCAGTATAGTCTTTTGGTTCTTTTGGAATCTCTTCCTTAGTTTCAAGATTTATATTTACTAGTTTATGAGGACCATATATCACAGATCTCCAGCAACCTGTGTTGGTCTGTGATAAGGTATGTGCCATTCTCTTTTGCCATATGTTATATTCATTTCTTACAAACATGGCAGGTTTAGTGGCAGAACCAGTATTATGAGGATCCATTTTTAAAGAGTATTGATTTGTCAAATATCTCTTAAAGTGATGGATGTTGATAAAAGTGAGCTTATAATCCTTTATTGAATATCAATAAGAGCATGTGTCTGATTCTCAATGTGTTAGATTGATATGTGATCAGATAAACCAGTGCTCTGATACCAATTGTTGGATCAGTATATTGCTCTTTTGTATGAACTTGCTAGTGAATACTTAAGTGTTTAGCAAGTTCTTTGATCAGTGATAGCACAGCGGAATGTTATAAGTTTAAAGCTACACTTATCAACAGGAGTTATTACTCCCCCTGGATTCAAGAACTAATAAATGATAAGTATTTATTGAGAATCTAAGTATTGAATGAGAATGAAACACTTTGACAGATTCTCAATAAATATGAATGGAAATAACAATAATAAGTGTTGAAGAATTTCTGTATTAAAATCAATGTCTAAAACAGAGGGATGAACCCTTCTATTTATAGACTTTACAAATACATGAACCTTGCCAAAAGCAAGTTCAGAAACAAGTTGCAACAAGTTGCAGTCTTGGAACTTGTACATAAAGCAAAAAGAAATACTAAAGTAATAAACTACTGATACAAGAGGCGGTGGAAAAGATCTTCATGTAAGTACTGATGAATGACAAACTACTGATGAGTAGTTTGTCTTCAGTAGTTATTCAGTAGAAGTGTCTGGTTTGAACTTCAGAACTTCTGATGACTTTTCTTCTTCAGCACTTCTGAATCTCTTCTTCAGCAGTTTGATCCTTCTTCTTCAGCAGTTCTATACTTAGAGTATTTTGACAGAAGTGAATTAGACTAAGGTTTGCAAAAGTGGTTTCACCAATCCTTTTTGTCCTAACAGAAACAAGAATCCTTCAAAGCTTATTATTGTTCTGTCCATTTCATTTATTGAGAATCTGTTTGAGTATTTATTATCATTCACATTCAATACTTAGATTCTCATTAAACTTGTCTTTAGATTTCAAACATCCAGGGGGAGTAATAACTCCTGTTGATAGTGTAGCTTTACTTAATCATTCTGCTGTGCAAATCTGATTGAACTTGCTAAACACATAAGTGTTCACTAGCAAGCAATACATCAAGAGTATTACTGATCAAACAGTGGAAAGAGTAGTTTTGTAAGTTAACTAGTAAATTAAAATCTAATTACTTTGTTTTTTAATTGAATTTAAGAAGTTGTAACAATAATAGAAACTAAGTAATCCCTCCAGGCTTCCGGTTAATGATCCACCCTACTCTTGTTTAAATGATTGGATACTACATAGACATAGTTTTTTTGGACGGTTCAAATCAAGTGATAACCGAACACAAGTTTTTAATAATAACCTGTACAATTGAATTACCAACCTACAAGTATCACTTACCCTCTCAATTATCAAACTGCTTACGATGCAAGGAAACCGAATGTGAATGATAAATAGATAAGCAATTGAAAACAAGTGACTTGTTTAAATGATAAAAACCACAAACATTCTTCATCTAAATAAAAAACAATCCATAAACCAAATCAAATAAGAGTTCAAGTTTCACAATTAAACCATCCACCCGGATTTGATTACAAGATGTTTAGCCGCTCATGGTTACAAGAAACATAACAAAAACATGAATAACAATACCGAACATGCTGATGGAAATCGAAAGTAGAGATGAATGATGATAAATAGTGATGATTGTCCTTCAAAATTCTCCAAAATATTGATTATTTTCGAGCTTGGTGGCTGAATAATTATTAGGGTTCCATAATATTTCCTTATATCACATTAAAAACAAACTTTCCAAAAAATCTTCTTGTTCTCTGTAGCTTATGGCTGGATCCTCATGTGTTACGGTGGTTGTTCTCTGCCAATTTCCCTTTACTTTGCTGTTTTTGCGCCCCTACGGTTTGAAAAAAAGCCTTTATTTTGCTTCCTTCATAATTGCAATAAATGCATTTGACTTTTCATTCTTGCATTTATGTTGACCAAACAAATCCATTCATGCATTCTTTTTTTTTCTTTTCTTTTTTTTTTTTTACGTTTGTAGTAGTATATTATTATTATTAGGTTTGAGACCCGTGGGGACCCACGGTGCAAACCATAGTAAATAAAAAAAATATATTAAACTAAGAGTTGTATTATTCAAGTTTAGTGGCTACAACGTAAAGTCTTAAGAATAACGGTTAGCCTGATATTTTTTTTTATATAAACGTCATGTTTCAATGTTGCGTTGATATGAAATGGGTATTAAAATTAAAACTAATATATATCTATGGTTTTCATGTCAAAGTGGGTATTTTTTGTAAGTTATAAGTAACGTTAATAATGAAAACCGATTACCTATTATGATCAGTACTCAACCAAAGTATAAACTTTAACAAAAAATAACAAAAGGTATGAATACATTGTGTTTTTGTAAATTACTTTTTATCATATTTTTATTTTTAATGTAATTGTAATTAGGACATAACTTGTTTTATTGACCAATGGCAACGCACTGTTCAAAGCACAAAAAAAAATTTAAAATAATACTTTATTATTGAAGTTGTATATACATAACGTCAATAAAGATAAGTAAAAAATTGCATCAAAATTACTCACATTATTCATAAATCCTGAAAGACTTCTTTGTACACAACATTTGATGTTTTGTTCGTCAATTCACCATTTTCATCTACTATAACTATCTTCAGTCCATCTCGACTTCTGACTCTTGATACCGCAACATACAACTGCCTGTGTGAAAAAAAATGGATCCTTCAAATACAACCCAACTCTGGATAAGGATTGTCCTTGACTTTTGTTTATTGTCATTGCGAAAGAAACAGCAAGTGGAAATTGACTTCTGTTAAATTTAAAAGGAATTTTTTTATCCGAGGGGGATAAAGTAATTTTTGGAATAAAAGTTCGCATTCCAATGTTACTTCCTGATATGATTTTCGCTTCAATGACACGTTTTCTCATTTTAACAACTTGTAACCTTGTCCCATTGCACAAACCGTTTTTCCGATCAATGTTTCTAAGTAACATTATGGGAACGCCAACTTTCAAAACCAAACGATGGTTTGGTATTACAGAAAACTTAAGACCATTCAGGACATCAGGAGAAACTAATCTTTCATCAACCTGTTTGTTAATATCTTCGGACTGGCAAACACTATCCGAACTTAGATACTCAACTTCGTCACCGGGAAGCATTGAAAGTAATATATCATTAATTTCATGAACAACTTCATTCTTCGGTGCCAATATAGCTCGATCTTGAAAATAAGCAGGAATGTGGATGTTATCCAAAAGTGACGGATAAACAAAGGCTATCAAATCAGAAACAGGATCCGAAGATTGAGAAATAAGTAAGTCATCAGGTATCAAAATAACATCCTGATCATCGCTTATTGTATCAACCTTTCCTTCTCCTATATCCAGAAGCCAAGATGCAAACTTTTTAGTTTCCTCAATATCAGAATTGCAGCTTCCTGAAAGCAACCTCATATTTTTTGTTAATTCTAAAACAGTGCATTTGTGCCAAATGTATGATGAACTTAAAGAGGCATTAACAATGTCATGCCTAGTTCCATTTGGTACAACTGGTAGAATTTGCCTAAAGTCACCCCCAAACACAACAACCTTTCCACCAAATAACAAATCAGACGACTCATCAGCATGTACACCAAATACATCTTTTAAACTTCGATCTAGTGCTTCAAAAGCATGTTTATGAGTCATGGGTGCATCATCCCATATAATCAAGTCAGTTTGTTTAACCAGCTGTGCAACATCACTATTAGGTGGTATGTAGCACATAGAATCTTCAGTTAGGTTTATAGGAATACGAAACCTGGAATGTGCTGTCCTACCACCGGCCAATAGCAAAGATGCGATACCACTCGAAGCAACATTCAAAACAATCTTTCTTTTACATCTTATGGATGAAGATAGAGTCTTCCATAGGAACGTTTTTCCCGTACCACCGTAACCATAAACAAAAAAAAACCCCTCCTTTCTTCTCCTCAACAAATTTAATTACACAGTTATAAATATTTTTTTGTTCATCTGTTAAAGAAGAGAACTGAGAATCAAATTCTTCAACCAAACTGTTTGAGTCATAGCCCAACTCCTCACAAATAAGACGATTGTCTAATAATGATAGAAACTCATTCTCAGGATATGGCATACCTACGAAATTTCGTAGACTGCAACTATTACGCAATAAAAACAAAAGTAGAAATTGTTCAAATTTATTTTAAAAAACAAAAGATAAAGCAATAAAACTGGTAGACCATAAGCATAGCAAACAAATCCTCTTCATTTTGGGTTTAGGAAGACGGGAGGCTCAACGGAATTTTAAGTTACTCCATACTACCACCACTTCCAATCTTAGTTGAAGGAATTGGTGTGCTTTCATCATCAGAAATCACGTCAATCAGTTTACGCTTAACCATTTGATACTTGGAACTGATGGAACATTGTTCTCCTTCAGCATAAACTTTCTTATCAACAAAGTTATCAGCAATGGAAATTGGCGTATCATTATCGCCTGCGTCTGATTCCTAAAGAAAAAATAGTTACAAACATATGTTGCAAATTCATCAGTGATTGTGTATGAAAGAAAAAATGAGTAAAATGTATTAATATGAATTTAAGTGTTTATGAAAATGGTACCTTGGAAACAGAAATAACATTAGACGGCATTGCCAGGAGAGACGTTTGAAGTGATTCTGATTCAGCAGGCTGTTTTTAAAAAAAAAAAAACATGAAAAAAATTTGTAATGTAATAAAGTCTTACATAAATAAAATTTGCTAAGTTATAGCAAATGGAATTCGATTATGTACCTGTCCTACGTTCAAATTTTTCTTAAGATGCGAGATAATTATTGGATCATCACTTATCTTAGTTACACCATAAACATCATATTTGTTGTTTAAATTGAAGCCAGACACAAAGATCTTAAAAGCAAACTCTCTGTCTAACAAAGTCTTAATCTCTTCAGGATATTCAACTTTATCACCAACCTATTTAAAAGGAATAACCAAATACATAAATATTACAAAACTATAATTAAAGAATTATTAAAAATAAATTTGTATTTAAAATTTAGTTAAAAATATGGAATACCGTATTCAAATCAAGCAATTCAGAAGCACTTTTACTAATAAGTTGTGCAACGTCACGTTGAAACAACGTAAGAGATACAGCACCATTAACGTCTTGTACACGAACCTGAATTTTAAACCTAGAAAAAAAAAATTCAAAAATAGAACAAAAATTATAACTAAATCTTTGAAATCAAACTATATTTGTGTATATTAAAATTGATGTTACAAATATATCCGACCTTGGTGTAGGCTCAACTTGTTTGGCACTACAACTAACATTCAAACACTCGTAAACCTTTTCTTCCTCAAAATCTGAACTTCCTTCACCAACCTGTTTGATTATATAATCAATACTACATTTTATGGTGCATTTGGGGCATCCCATGTAGTACCAGCCAATTTCGGTAAACAGGTCTTTACTAGTACCCAATAATACCAGAGCCTGCTCCTGTATGAATATTATAATTTGTTACCGAAATAAGATAGTATATGGTATACAATGGGTATTAATATTAAATAAAACTAATTTTTTAATAACATTACACTTTTTATATTTAATTATAAACATCGTATTTAAGTATCAACATTATACTTACCTCTTGAATCTCACAAATGTCGCCAATGTTACTAAAAGGAGTGTTATGGACAAATTCATCTTCATCAGAACAGAACATAGAAGTTCCATATGGTCGATGAGAAGAGGAAGGATTATCAGCGATTTTCTTACCCAACCTGATAAAAATAATTTGATTTACACATTGCATATTTATTAATACTTTTTATAAAGATTTTGTAATTCGTATTGAAAAACGTAATAGGACATACCCTTTTTGTACAAGTTTATATCTTCAATATCTCCATTGATGAACAGTCGACTAACTCGATCTCCAAAAGAGTTAGAAACATACGGTTTTCCTAATATAAAACAAATATTAGGGAAAAAAGCTTGAAATATTTAATAATAAGAAACTTTAGAAGTTAGAACATAATTTATAATGCAAAATATAATGTAGCTATAAATATAAATATAAATATTTATTAACATTATACAACCATTGTAAAACTTCAAACGGCCAAACTGCATTATTATTATAAATTCTTTCTCCGTTTGATGAGTTGCAACATATTTAGACATCTCCATCGCATAACTATCCCACAACGTTAAATAGATGCGCAAGCCCCTTAAAAAAAGTACAAATTATTTTAGTAAAAAATAAATAAACAATTTATAAAGCTACGTAATTTTTGTTTGTATATAAAATGCAAACAAAAAAATAAATAAATAAAGAATACATACTCGATATCTTGGATTTCCATTGTTAACCTCTTTTTATCAGCGACAACCTTTTTATCTTTATCATCATTGCTGAAGAACTTGTTAACATGTCCTATAACATCTAAGATCAAGTATAAAATAAACATTAATGAAACATAACACCAAACACTATTATTATGGTTTGGTTGTGATAAAAAAAAGACTATACTAACGAAATATACCTATTGTAACATATTCATCAACCTCCCTATCCAGAATTCTTTGATAGGGCATAAAAGAGAAATCAAAATCTGGACCTCGGAAACCATCATATTCGGAAACTTGAGTATTCATATTTAAGCAGAGTTTGTTTGGGTTTGGAGCATACTTGTATTTAGAAGAATTGACCCCAACTCCTAGATTTCTTATAATAAGAGAAGCATTTTCAGTCAAAAACCTCTCAAATATAAAAAACAACCTCTTATATACATTCGCTTGAATCTTGTCACCCTGTTAATTAAAACAAAATAAAAAAACACTATAAATATGTATCTACGTAATTTTATTTTTTAGTGTACGAATATAAGAAAATTCGTATACATTAAAATTAAAAACATCAATATCTAAAAAAAAGTTATGAAATTTAAAAATAAGAGGCTATAAAAAAACGTGTTGTTGAGTTTTACATTTTCATCACATAGGATCATTTCAATTGAGTACACATCATTAGGATTGCGACGATCGGGTAGACGCCAAACCCAAATAATCTTTAGCTTTAACGCCACACCGTTTCGGTTGACATGAATTTGGTTAACCATGGTAAACTCATTTGCATCTACAGCAGCCATTGATCTTTGTAACTGGAAAAAAATAATGTAAAAACCAATAGATTACTTCAATAACACAAATTGTAGACAACATAATAATATTGAAACTTATATTATAGTTAGGTAATAAGTTTCAAATGTATTGTAGCGTAAATGTCTGGATTTATCACTCCAGAATGTATGCAAAACATCAGCATAATCGATTGGTTAATAACAAATCAAAAGAAATAATGTTTATGTATTTACAGATGAGAAACAGAAATTAACCTAAGAATATATCTTTGCGATTACTCAAAGTGCATTCAACGTGTCTTATTACAATCATATGTGAATTGCTTTGACTTGTTTATATAGGTATTCAATCAATTCAATCAATAAGAAATGGATGAAATAGTGGAGTCTAATTAGCATTCGAATTAGCATATTCTTATTATTGAGATTTAAAGATATGAAATATATTTGCAATACATTCAACAATGGAGTAGAAGGAGACCATCAATTTCGCCTTAACATGTATGAAATTGGACCCGTAAATTCGTATTGAAAGTCAATATGTTATTGAAGAAGGATACCATAAATTTCGCCTTAACATGTATCAATTCCTTATGAATAATGTGAGTAAATTCGTATACATTATGTATTCAAAGTCAACGTTAGATAATCAAGGAATATAACTATTTATCTTAATGTATATTTATTGACAGTAAATTCGTATTCAAAGTCAAGGTCAATAAACATATTCACTTTCCTTATACATTCAACAATGGAGTAGAAGGAGACCATCAATTTCGCATTAACATGTATGAAATTGGACCCGTAAATTCGTATTCAAAGTCAATATGATATTGATGAAAGAGACCATAAATTTCTTCTTAACATGTATCAATTCCTTATGAATAATGTGAGTAAATTCATATACATTATGTATTCAAAGTCAATGTTAGATAATCAAGGAATATAACTATTTATCTTAATGTATATTTATTGACAGTAAATTCGTATTCAAAGTCAAGGTCAATAAACATATTGACTTTCCTTATACATTCAACAATGGAGTAGAAGGAGACCATCAATTTCGCCTTAACATGCTTGAAAATTGGACCCGTAAATTCGTATTCAAAGTCAATATGTTACTGTAGAAGGAGACCATAAATTTCGCCTTAACATGTATCAATTCCTTATGAATAATGTGAGTAAATTCGTATACATTATGTATTCAAAGTCAACTTTAATTAATCAAGAAATTTAACTATTTATCTTAATGTATATTTATTGACAGTAAATTCGTATTCAAAGTCATGGTCAATAAACATATTGACTTTCCTTATACATTCAACAATGGAGTAGAAGGAGACTATCAATTTCGCCTTAACATGCTTGAAAATTGGACCCGTAAATTCGTATTCAAAGTCAATATGTTATTGTAGAAGGAGACCATAAATTTCGCCTTAACATGTATCAATTCCTTATGAATAATGTGAGTAAATTCGTATACATTATGTATTCAAAGTCAACTTTAGATAATCAAGGAATATAACTATTTATCTTAATGTATATTTATTGACAGTAAATTCGTATTCAAAGTCAAGGTCAATAAACATATTCACTTTCCTTATACATTCAACAATGGAGTAGAAGGAGACCATCAATTTCGCATTAACATGTATGAAATTGGACCCATAAATTCGTATTCAAAGTCAATATGATATTGATGAAGGAGACCATAAATTTTGCCTTAACATGTATCAATTCCTTATGAATAATGTGAGTAAATTCATATACATTATGTATTCAAAGTCAATGTTAGATAATCAAGGAATATAACTATTTTTCTTAATGTATATTTATTGACAGTAAATTCATATTCAAAGTCAAGGTCAATAAACATATTGACTTTCCTTATACATTCAACAATGGAGTGGAAGGAGACCATCAATTTCGCCTTAACATGCTTGAAAATTGGACACGTAAATTCGTATTCAAAGTCAATATGTTATTGTAGAAGGAGACCATAAATTTCGCCTTAACATGTATCAATTCCTTATGAATAATGTGAGTAAATTCGTATACATTATGTATTCAAAGTCAACTTTAGATAATCAAGAAATTTAACTATTTATCTTAATGTATATTTATTGACAGTAAATTCGTATTCAAAGTCATGTTCAATAAACATATTGACTTTCCTTATACATTATGTGTTTACATATTTATAAGATAAATGTTATATAAGGAAGTCAAAGTCAATAAACATAATGGTTTTTCTAATACATTATGCATTTTAAGTCAATACATAATTAATGGTCTAATTACATTTGCTGCATATAATTGTGTTTACATTTTTATAACGAAGAATAAACATATATAAGGCAGTCAAAGTCAATACACATATTTAACATCATTAAATTTTAGTCAAATTATATAATTACATGTTTTCAAAATGTCCAAATAACAAATGTTTATATTAGGAAGTCAATTTCAATTCTTAAGCTAATATCAAATGGCGAAATTTCAATTCCTAAATAATCGCGTCTTGCCACCACTAAATAACGTATACACATTCTAACAATTACAACATACCAAATATTATGTAAAAATCTAAATGTTATTGTATATAATAATGGAATATAGTTATGATTTTAATGATTATTGACTCACAGTCAATTCGTACTCATTTACACATATTGACCATAATTAAATTTTAGTCAACTGCATAATTACACGTTTAAATTCCAATTAATACCAAAGTCGAAAATTTATAGCACAGTCAAAGGTCAACTTGTATGTAATAAGCAGTAAAATTGATTGAAAAGAACAAACCAAGATTGACCATGGTATGTGGAAACTTTAATGTTGTTGTTGCGTAAGTTTCTAGATAACAAAAAACTGTTCATGGATTTCGGCAATGTCTGGACGAACACGTAAAAAACAATTATAATAAGGAATAACTTTTTTTATTTAAAAAAAATTAGAAAGACTCATACCAAAACTCGTGCGGAAGGGTCATGAATAACCTTGATGAATTTGTCACCCTTGTGATAAGCCATAATCAAGTTCTTTGTCCTAATGAAATCTTGTTCTTCAAATGCAAAACAAATATTTGTTAATGTAACCATAAACTCAAGCAAGTTTTTTTTTTTTCATTTTCACGAAAACTATAAACTGATTTTATTTGAATCCTGTTATTAATACCACAATCATATTACATCAATTATTTGGACAATAATACAATGATTAAACCTGATTGTAAACAGTTATGTATCCATTTCATCCAATTTAGAAACTTGATACTAAACAGTTTATATACTTATGTTAATAAAAAAACGTTTTGATCATTACAAAAAAAACCGATTTTATTTGGTAGAATATTGATGTAATACGATGTTGATTTTTCTTTGCAGAAAAAATGAATATATAAACCGATTGTATTTCTGTTTGATGTAATATGATCGTAAACAGGCATGTATGCATCTCATCCAAATCAGAAACTTTATCGTAAACAGTTTAGATAATTATGTTAATAGAAAAACGCGGTGATCATTACAAAAAAAAACAGATTGTATTTTTTACAAGTTTGATGTAATACCATTCTGATTTTTCTGTGTATTAAAAAGAAAATACATAACCGATTGTATTTCTCTTTGATGTAATATGATTGTAAGCAGTTATGTATCAATATCATCCAAATCAGAAAAATGATAATAAAACAATTTCGTGACATATATTAATCGTAAAACGTTTTGATCATTACCAAAAAAACCGATTGTTTTTCATTCATGATTGATGTAAAATGATAAATATAAGATTAGATGGACAACATACCTTGTAAAAAGAACAATTAGAAAGGAATGAGGAATGAGAAAGGAATTAGGATATGAAGGATGAACAATGTATTAGGCTAGGAAGGAGGAAGAATGTTTTAACATTAGGATATGAAGGATGAATAATGTATTAGGCTAGGAAGGAGGAAGAATGTATTAACATACAAATGGATGGTGAGAAAACAAAAAAAGAAGAGGTTTATATACTAAGAACACATGGAGCTCCATTTAACATTTGGATCCTAGGAGACCCTCTCAAAAGCTAGGATTCAACCCTAGTGTTTTCATTTATTATATAGATAGAAGATTATTATTATTATTATTATTATTATTATTATTATTATTATTATTATTATTATTATTATTATTATTATTATTATTATTATTATTATTTGTAGTAGTAGTAGCCTCCGACTCGGGTGTTCTTGGCTTATCCAAAATTCCTCTTTAACGCTCCAACGTCCATGAACACCTCAATATCTTCAGTTTACCATCCAAACTCAACCTTAACCACATTTAAGCTTCCAAATCCATCCAAATATGCCATTTAACCTACAATCACACAAAGTTGCATAGTTATCACATTCAAAACATATAAACGCTCAAACGACATTAAAACCCCATAATTAGGCATCTTAAACACCATGACTTACCCCGTCCATCACCCACCGACCATATTCATGCGGGGCGATTACTTTTTCTCACAGCACCCAATTCATTTTTGCTCTTTCATCCGACCCTCCCCAAAAGAACACACACCTCATCCTGTCTAACGCCTCTATAACTTGCTCCGGCGCACGGAAAAGAGAAAAATAATACGTCGGAAGTGCATTTAGGACAACCTTTATTAGAGTTACACGCCTTCCAAATGACAAGTGTTTAGCTTTCCAAATGGAGAGTCTACTTCTGAACAGGTCCAACACCGGCTTTCAATTCTTACATAGATTCATGTTCGCCCCAACTTGCAATCCCAGGTAAGTAAAAGGGAACGACCCGACCCTACACCTCAACCATCCAGCCATTGATTGGTGTGACATCCGTCACCCTCATATTTTTGTCAAGTTATCATTTATAGTCTTCATACTTTTGATCATTGTCAACTTTAATAAAAGTTAAGTTTCATTCGATCCTTATATTTTTCTTTAAAGGATATACATCTTAATTGAATACGTATATGTTAATGTATTAAACGAGTCATAAATCTACAATCATATGCTATAGTAAAAGTTTTTGTCTATTTATTTATAGTTTTGTTGGTTTGAAAAGTTAAAAAAAAAAAACTAAATCTTTATTTTCATATTTTGTAAACATTTATGAGTTATAAAGGATGTTAAAGTTTATAAAGTTTAAGTTATAAAGTTAAAAACAAGTTTAGGTTGAAGTTATAGTATCAAGTTTCTTTTACAAATTATAACAACCTACAAAGTCAAAGGTCTATAAATAAATTTTAATTCGGTCTTACTAAGTCAAGTGTTATAGTGTAACAACCGGATCTTTATGATGAGTCAATGATGAGTTTCAACTGAACAAGCATATAAATTGACCTTGCCAAATCATTTCTATACTCACTCTCATTCGAAACCCACAAAAATGATAGGCTTAACACGTCTAAAACCCGTGTAATCGACTCATGAAGTTTCAGTTTTAGTTGTTTCGTCTTCGATCTCATTCGTGTTTGTAAGTCCAATCTTTCGTAGCCGTTTTATTAGTTTATCATCATTCTTTTAAAGCCCTCTATAACAGATTTGTTATCGTGTTTGAATCGGGTTTATTAAATCTAGGTTAGGGTTAGGGTTCTTGCTAGATAAATTGGGGAAGATGATGTATTAGCAACTATGTTTAAATAATTTGTTCTCTAATTAAAATCAACAAACTAAAGCATTGGTCCAGTGGTTTGAGTGTGTGTTACTGAACGAAGCAAGCCGGGTTCGAACACAGGCGCTGCCATTCTTTTCAGAATTTTTTTTCTTTTTCTCTTCTTTTTTTTTGTTATTATTATATACATATATAATACATATAAATTTAGAATATTCATAGTAAATCCATTTTTTATCCAAAAATTATGAAAATTTAGGTGTAGCATCTTGACACCATAAAGAAAATTACCACACTTTTATTTTCTGGAAAATGTCTTATTTTTATATTTTTATTGATTTAATTTTTTTAATCATATTTAATTGGTTAAAAATTCATTTTTAATGATTTTAATCTCAAAATTTTTGATAAATTATTTGTAATCCTCATGAACTGAAATAAAAATTATTGGTCCAGAAAACATTTATTTTTATTGATTTTCCTATTTTTAATCATTTAAACATGAGTTAAATTCATTAAATCAGTCTTAAATGAAAATAAATGGAGAAAATTTGTAAGAAAATTATTTTCATTAATTTACATCAGAAAGAATTCATTTTATATAAAAATAACATTTTTGGATCATGTTTTGTATTTTAGTCTTATTTATGTTTAAATAAACATAATTAATCATTTATTTATTTATACTATTTAACATCTATTTTACAAATACTTTTCTTATAAAATAGAGATATTTTTATGTTTGAAAATCTAGTTTCTCATTTGTTTGGGTCATTGTGTAACTCATAATTAATTATTTAAACATTTATGATTATTGTATTTATTTACAATAATTTAGTTAAGGTAATTAACTAAATTAACTAAATTAATTTGTCCTAACTATTCAAAAACATATTTTATCTAAATATTCAATTGGTAATAATTATACTACCACAATCATATTTACAAACTTTGGTATATTATTTTTAATATACAACTTCTATAATAATTCGATTTATCATAAAAACTCTAATTCTCCAAATCGACTTAGCAAACCCTAATGCCTTAGACCCTAGTTACCTTAGAATCTTAAACTTTTCCCTTATTAGTATTCTGTTACATTATAGGTTGAATTCCTCAGAATTCCCATTACTTAGCTCACGACCGCTTAAGTTGGATTTTGATCGCTTTCGCAAACTGTGAGTATATCTTTCCACCTTTTCCATTTTACTTTTGGGGCTACTCATGTACTTATATCAAGTCTCTATTTCCTTATATTAAAATAGCAATTCTGTTGGGTCTGCTGACCTGGAGAAGAACAGATGATTGGAAAGCCAAAATATACTACTCAATTGATCCATAATAATAACAGCATTTACAAGTTACTTCTCCCAAAAGACTGTTGACCCTAACATCTGTTGTACCCTAACAACTACTGTGACAACTGCTGCTACAAAGGACTGATGGATAACAACTGCTAGAGAACAACTGCTGACCAAAGTACTAAAGACTAAAGGTCTGTTGGAGCCAACATTACTTAGACTCCAATAGATGATTCAAGACCATTGGAGTTTTCCCATCAGCTGTTTACCTTTCAGAGTTTTCTTATGTAACAGTAGTTTGTAATCAACAGATGTTTTATGTTTGTTATTTTGTTAGAGGTCACTGTCTTTGGTGACGTCAGCTTAGGTCATCAGAGGTTTAGATTTGTCTATAAATAGAACATTGCTTGTACTGTTCTATTTGTCACTCAAAACATTCTCTTTGACAAACAATCACTGAGTGATCAGGCTGAGGGGGAGTACTTGTACAATTGATTGTAATCATTTGAGTTTATGAAAGCATTCGATTGAAAAACATTTATTCTCTTGTTTTGATTAATAGTTTATCATTCCGCTGCACTTTCCATTTATAATTCATTTCATTCATTGTTCTTATTACTTAAACAATCAAAACAATCAAACTCAGATCCTAACAAATTCTCATGTGTTTTTGCTTGTGTTAATTTGTGTGTCTATGACTTGTCAAAATCATTAACCCTTGAGGGGTTAGGATCAAATACACAGTGAAAGAAAAATAGGAAGTCGTAGGAAGGGTATCAAACGGACTCCGATTGAACTCATTCAAGCGGCATTGGAATCGTCTTATCGAACCCTACGTCGTTAGTTTTTAGGTCTTCGTTTTTTTTTTGGGGTTTTAGCTTGTAGTTTTTAGAATATGCGTTATATCATTGTGTCTTTTATGTACCATTGTATCTTTTTCATATTTTCATCGTTGTGTCATTTTTTCAATTCATTGTGTCTTTTTTCTTCAGCATTGTGTTATATTTTTTGGCACTGTGTTATATTTTGTGGCTCATTGTGTCATATTTGATGATCTATTGTGTTTTTTGTATCCTTCTCACCCTTCTCATTTTTTGTAGCCTCTGTAGAATAACCCAACCCAACCTTTGAGGGCCTGACATTTCAATAAATAGTACTATCGTATATACCCCTTGTGACTCTGTTGAGAGACCTTGGTCATTGTCTTGTGATTCATTATACTAAAAAATGGTTTGATTCTGGATTCTTGATACTTGATTCTTAGGGTTGATTTTGAACGGATATTACTTATTACATAATTGCAAACAGTATACAACACGTGAATTGCAAAACTCTTTTACTACTATATCTATTCAAACAGGGTATGCTCACCAATTCATTTTGTATTGACAAAATTATTTTCGTACATGTTTCAGGTTATCTATGAGATGACTTTTAAGCTTTTGGAATTTTTACTTAGATGTTGGGTTATTGTATTTCAGTTTTAGTTGCCACTTTAGAATTTTGTATATTGTAACTTCTTTCAATGTAATAAACTATTCAATTAAATGTATTCAAATTTACACTTTAGTACCATGAGCTATTGAGCAATCGTCACTACGTGACACCTCGATATTTCCGCAATCGGTTGGGGTGTTACAGATTGGTATCAGAGCCATGGTTATAGGGAATTAAGTTATTAGAATGCCTTTTAGCCTACTCTATAACTAAGCTTATATTCACGAGTCCTCTCGTGTATATTTCTCTTTATTCTTATATTTTGTTTTAAGATATTTTTGCTATGATTCTCTCTTGTTATTCTTTCAATATTTTGCTTGGAGAGGAAGACACTCGTATTTCACAAACAAAACGATATCATCAAGTTAGGAGTGACATCCATACCTTGGTGATTAGTTTCACTCCTCTATATGTTATTTATCTTAGGGATATATCTTTGAGATAGGAATGACATCCACACCTCAAAGAGTATTTCCTTCAAAAAGAAACTTAACCATTAAGCTGGGAGTGATATCCTTAACTTAGTGATTGGTTTCATCCCACAATAGTTTTCAATTTTGAAATACATCTTTGAGTTTGGAGTGAAATCCACATCTCAAGGATCTATTTCTGCATCTCGTTTTTAACTTCGCTAAAGTTTTGAAATTCACTAGTGATGGGGCACGTGCAATCTGGAAGGGTGAGGGCCTGTATCCTGAGTTTTCTGTCTAGGCCTGGTATTTCGTATAAATCCCAATCAGACAAGGGACCCGTATACCTACCTAGGAACTCTTGGGATGAGCATTCACTTATATGCTAAAGTACGCCCCCACAAGTCACTAGGAAATTTCAAATACTTGAGTTAGTCAAAGTTTCCTATGAAAACAATTCCCATGTTTTATATCATCGATATTTATGTTTGTTTATAATTTGAAGACTCAATTTAATCACTTGTTGTTTCATATGCCATTATTCATTGATCATTCGCTTTTGAATTCCTTATCATCATTATTAGAACTTTTTGTTCGTCATATTATCGCATTAAAACTTACACTATTTCACTTATGTGTTGTGACTTTTACCCTATAAGGTCGTACTCTTTTGGCGTTAAAACATTTTTACCCACGACTTAAGTTTTAAACTCTGTGTTTAACTTTGACCACGTTCTGATTTTAGGAATGTTGCGTCATCATACAGTTAAAAATGAACATGGTTTCCCAAACTTATTATTTCAACCTGTTTTGAACCTAAAACATTCTTCGGTTTCTAATAAGTTATTCTCATGCATTACTACTATTCCTCCAACTATATCACAAAATTAGAATAAACTACGTTTCTATAAACGAAAATTTATCTTTTTACACATACACTCTCCCAGTCGCAAAACTTTTGGTCTTACTAAATATTGGACATATCTCGTCGGAATGTTGCTAAATGTCTTTTATAGAATAGTGCGTATATGCAAAATTACTAAATTTTAACTCGCATGCTAGTAGGCTATACACCTATTCCGTGCACTCCCATTTGCCATAAATTTCATTATTTTATTCTTACACCATTTCTATTCATAGTTATCTCTAACCTGTTATTCATGATTATTTTCACACTACTTATTTGCAAGAGTTGAACTCGTTTACTTTCATTTTGTGCAATTGTGCGATTACTCGATTTATTCTATATCTTCCTTTCAAATGGAAATTTCATGCTATACTTATATACTTTTCATGAAGGCATACTTTGAACGTATATTTTGAACGTATATTTTGAACACATATTTTGTACGTATACCTTCCTATTTTGAGCAAAACCCTGTTATACTTTACATTATTTCGTTCATCATCATGGCCAATGAACATACTAGTTGCATTAACGACCCCGTGAAAATAGCTCGAGTTCTCATACCCATCCATGGCCTATTTCACTCTAGACTTTTGCCTCAAATCCGATTGCTTCTTCTAGTCAATGTCCAAAATAAAGGCTTTATATTCATCCCTAACTTTTAGTTCCAGGTAAGGTTGCAAACGAACCGAACGAACACGAACAAGGCCTTGTTCGTGTTCGTTTGTTAAGGAAAATATGTGTTCACGAATAGTTCATGAACACTTACCGAACGAGATTTTATGTTCGTGTTCGTTTGTTAAGAAATCACTCATGTCCGTGTTCGTTTGTTAAATTTGTTCATGAACGCACACGAACACAAAGGGACATTCATGAACACAAGCAAGTGCTTATTAACACAAATGAACACAAACGAACACAAAAAAGTGTTCATGAACGAAAACAAACACAAACGAACATATATTAACTTTCTTAGAAAATCGAATTCACATAAATATATTTACCTCATATAAATAGTTTATTTATTAATTTGGGTAAAATAAATAAAATTAAAAGAATATCAAGACAAATTATAAAAATTAAAAACCTTATTAAACTATCGAACACAATTGAACATAAACGAACACGTTACCGAACGTTCACGAACATAAACGAACGAACGTGGCCTCTGTTCATGTTCGTTCGTTTAACTAAACGAACGAAATTTTTTGTTCGTGTTCGTTCATTTACTAAACGAACGAACACAAACGAACTTCTTGCCGAACAGTTCATGAACTGTTCGCTGAAAGTTCAGTTCGTTTGCAGCCCTAGTTCCAGGGGAGCTAGCAATCTTGAATCGGCTAATAATTCAATTCTTTCAACCTCCAATCTTTTGACGTTGTATTCTTCGAGCAACCTTTTCTTTTCTCCACTAACCCATTTTTTATTTTTTGTCTTTAGAAATTTTAACTTCGTAGCCAGCGCTAAATCTGCATCCCCTATAAACGCAAAACCTGCACAAACCCCCCTAACATACTCCATAAATCCCGGAATTTCAAGCCATGAATTACAGAACCTGAACGGGATGTGGCCAAAATCAGTTGGAGACGTTAAGATGGTAATAGGGCAATGATCCGATGTATATCTAGGATGTGTTGTTACTTTCGCCATAGACCACCTATCCAGAAAATCCTTACAAACAAGGAAACAGTCCAATTTGCTCAGTTTCAACCTGTCATCTGACATATATGTAAATCGGTGACCCCCATATTGCACTCCTGCAAATCTGAACTCGATATGAATTCATTAAACCGATCGGCGTTCGACCTAACAAATTCCGAGTTCATCCCCTCCTCCTGACACCTACCCTCATTGAAATCCCCAACAAAAACCCACATGCCCAGGCCATTCCGTTTCAGTTGTTCCAACTCATCCCATAAACCCATCCTCAATACCGCATCGTTTGGCGCATACACATTCACAATAATCACCCTCTCCCCATTCGCTACTAATGTTCCAGACACCGAAAGGTAATTCTGATTTTTAACTACCCCCATTCGGTTAAACACCGCCGGATTCCCAATTCTAAGTAACCCACCCGACACACCATCCGACCCCACCTGTTTCGATAAAAAAACAGTATTCCCCCATAAAGAGTTAACATTAAATAAGGAATTACATGGCAGCTTTGTTTCTTGAATGACTAAGAAGTGTATCCCGTAACTTGTCTTCAACCCCTTAACTTAGGACGCCTTCTTCGAGTCCATAACCCCCCTAATATTGATTGACAATATATTCATTGGTCACCATTGTTTTCACCATTAACCAAATCCTCCACCTGTTTTTGGAAACCACCTAACTGAATTCCAATTGCATCCCCAAACTTTATTGTATCAGCCACCTCCCGTTTACTCTCTTCATCCCCAACCGATTCCGTATCTGAGACCCTTTGTGTTGTCTGGCCAATTTGACTCATCATCCCCTCCCCATCCAACTCACCCACGCCCCCTGAGCCATTGCCAACCACCGGTTCAGCCATTGAATCCATTCCACCCACTTGTTCATCTCTGTTTAACAAGTTTGTGTCTATCGAATTAGAAGAAGGAACAGAATTATTAAGATATAGAACATACCAATTAGTCATATATTCATTATTCTCTACCCTCCTTTGGTCCATCCCACCTGATGAGTCCGTACTACAAAACCTCTTCCTAGACCTATTTGTAGAGGATGGCCCATTACCTTCCACCCGACCCATATTAAAATTTTCATTTGGAAAGGTAGGCCCAACACTCGAAGGAAAAGTGCTAACCACAATAGCACCATGTACCCCACCACCATTATTATTATTAGAACTATTGTAAATATTATTATCATTATAGTTAATATTATTATCATTATTATAAGCATGTACCCCACAAGGATTATTAATATTGGAACTATTATCATTATCCATATTGCGTGTATTCACAATATCCAACTCCCTCCTGTGAACCCCGAAATCCCCCCAGCACGCATGGGTATTTCCCAATGCACCATCAAAGCACCCGACTCCCCACCTTCCATCGCTCCATCTCCTTCAACGTTAGTCTTTTCAGCTTCCGTGTGACCGATAATTGGGCTGGCCTGACGGAACTCCCCTTCCTCCATGTGATCATCTCCGGCAACCGACTCCTCCTCCGAAGTAGACTTGCTTGACTGTAAGTCTGACATAATTGCATCTAACACATTTTGGAATTTGTTGGACAAATCCTTCGTCACTCTCACCTGGAACTGATTACCCTCCCACACCAGTTCCACCACATCGTCAATCCAAGGAATTCCAGGAACCGCCACACAACAGTCCCCAAATGAATTATCAGGTGATGACCATGAGAATTTTGATTCTTGGATAACTCTTCCGAATGCTTCCCCTATCATGTTAAACGTGGACTCGTCCCTCAGTTGAATCGGAACCCCCATGATTTTCAGAAGCGCCAACCTTTCATTACCAACATCTTGACCTTCCCACAGTACCGCGGAAGTGAGAATATTTTTCCAAATCGGACTATCGTCTCAAATGAAGTTTAATGCCGACCTCTTATCCCTAAAAACAATCATAACCTTAGACCCTCCAATATAACTAATAGGATACTCTTCCATCTCATCGCCAGATAATAATTCTTTGAGCTCTTTGAACGCGTTTAAAATCTTGATATCACCAATCACAGCCCTCATCATACAATGACTTGGGTATATAGCCGCCCTCCCGTCAATTCTTAACGTTCTTTTGGAACTAGACTGAATGTTCTTCCCACCTGTGGCAACATCCTTAAAGGAGCGACCTTCCATCACCCGAGAATTAGGAACAGTCTGGTACCTAGGGCGCCCTGCTGCCTTCGTTCATTTGCACACTCTAGAGGTTTGTTATCACCAGGTCCCTGTCCAACCCCATTCGTCTCCACATTATCAAACCTTTCATGATTCTTGTTGTATATAGCCACCGATAGCGACACCTTCGCCTGATAAATTTTCACCATGTTCAATCTTTGCAGAAGCTCTCTCATGTCTTGAATCCCTCTATACATCACAACCCCAAAGGAATTCCCCCTCGTATCCCTTTTCTTCGCCACATAGGCGTCCTTTATGGCACCATATGGCTCGAACACCTTCCACAGAAGAGTACTCGAAACCCCACATGAAAGTTTAGCTACGAATAATGTGGTTGTTTGGCTGTGAGCGTTGTTGTCATCCTTACTCCGGTAGTTCGAAGCAGCACCATGTTCTCTCCCTCTCATATTTAGAGAATGTGGTCTATATATCACGTATAGTTTTTGTATTACCATTTATTATGGTCAAAAGGCAGTCAAAAGGCTTCTATACATCGTGTATGGATTCATACGTCGCGTATAGGTCTACATTTTCAGAGCTCATCCAGAGCTCACGGATTTGTTTTTGGTTGCCTTGGTGGAAACTTCCCAAGAGGTCACCCATCCTGGTACTGCTCCTACCTGAGCACGCTTAACTGTGGAGTTCTCCTCTCATCCACTAACATTAAGCCCAAAACGCGTTGGTGATTTAAGAGACATTGGATTACATATGAACCAAGGATCTCTCCTAGCCACGACCGATGTGAGATTTTCCTGGGGTGTCACATTCACCCCCTGTTAGAGTCTCATCTTCCTTGATGAGGTATGCACCCACCATCCCGAACGGCACAGGAGTGGCTCTAATACCATCCGTAACATCCGGCCCCTCTCACCGCCAATATTGTCCGCTTTGCCTCGATGGGTCATCCATCTAGAGCTCACGAATTTGTTTTTGGTTGCCCTGGTGGAAACTTCCCAAGAGGTCACCCATCCTAGTACTGCTCCCATCTGAGCACGCTTAACTGTGGAGTTCTCCTCTCATCCATTAACATTAAGCCCAAAACGCGTTGGTGATTTAAGAGGCATTGGATTACATATGAACAAGGATCTCTCCTAGCCACGACCGATGTAGGATTTTCCTGGGGTGTCACACACAAGGTGCGCACGACCGTGCGCCACCTCAAAACATCACCGAAGGTTCCAGAATCCGACCAAGATTGACAGAAGTTGTGCCACGTGGGATGCACGAGCGTGCAACCCAATTGCCCCGACAGTGTCTACAAGAAAGAACTACCGACTACTCCCAGATGTTTTACACATGCGTGTGCACGACCGTGCATGGACTTCCAGACAACCTATAAATAGAGCTTTCCACTTCTCATTATAAATAGAGGTCCCCACTAAAAACAAATCAAGCGGGTTACCAGAACAAACCGGAGAACCAAAGTCCAGAGGTAGAAAAATAGGTGGTTGGGCAATTAGAACAAACTGAGTACTTTTAACTTTTTTTTTTCCCTTTACAAGTTTCCCTTTGGTGAGCGATGGTAGGCATAATGGTATATCCGAAACCTGAAACATTCGGGTCAGGTACTTTCGAAACCTGATGGCTACAGGCTCAGGTATGATATTTGAATTTATGTATATATTTTGTGGGTATGAGATTAGGCTATATCTGTGACAAAGGTTACCATGACCTTGTAGTTATCATAATACTTTATCAAAGTCTAAAATGGTGTAAACATAGCCTTGAAACTAGGAAAATTTACTACATGTGGTAGGAGGTTCAAATTAGAACCCTAAACAGACATGTTAAATACAGAAAATTTCTGAACTCGCTAAGCATGGGTAAACCATCTAGAAATTGTCCAAACATGAAAATTACGATCTATAGACTTCAAACATCTCCAAAATGGCTAATTATATCCAAAAACAGCAAAACTTCAAAACAAACGGGGGAGAAGGATCGACCCGTTCAGTTCTGTAAATTCAAGTTTCGGTTTCAACTGAAAATTGGTTTAACATAAAGGATGAATCTCATCAATTTTAAAATTAAAGGAAATCTACTGAAAATTGGTTTAAATATAAAGGAAGAAATATGTAATTTTACAATAGAACTATATTAGCAAGTACTGGTTTGGTACTGTATAGAGATATTTTTCTTTATCGTAAAGAATCGAACCAGTACTCTCTTACTATTGGTACCGATACCAGATTTGTTTTTGTAGTTTTTTTTTTCTTCGAAATATATGGAGTTAAAATAGCCTCCCGTGGGAATGCAAACGTGTAACCATGTCTCACGGCAATGCTCGGGTAACTACGGCGTTGCAGAAGTTTTTTTAAATTAGTTTCTATAAACAACAATACTTAATCGTTTATGCGATTTTTCCTAATTAGGGAGCTTCTAGAGGGTCATGGGTTTGGAGCAACTTACTACATGATGTTTAGGCTATGGGTGTGGAGACATGAAAAAGGTAATGTCTCCATGCCATCTAGGATGGCACCTCATCAAAATGATGTCTTAATATTCTTGAGACATGGGTGAGGTGTGGAGAAATGAGAAACCCATGTCTCAAGCATTTAATACTTTTTAATTTATTTTTAAATATTAATTTTAGTTTGTTTTAAAAGTAATAAATAAATAAAATAATGTTACATTTAACACTAAATATTATAAATAAAAATTACAAACCTTGATAAATTAAAAAAAAAAAACGAACACACCGAAAAAAACATACGATTTCCTAAAATATATAAAACTATTTCCACTTTTGAATCAACTTGTCTCGCAAATTCTTCAACGCGGCGCGTTGTTCTTCGGGATAACTCGAGATATCGGCGGACATAATCTTTCACTCTTCCACTGCCTTCGCTTCGTCAATCAACCTAAGCTTGTTTTCCTTGATTTTTTTTTTCATTAGCTTGGTTGAAAGCTTCCATTTGTGCGCTTAAAGTTTCAAGCCTTGAAGCGCTCCCGCTCGAGCTACCCGTCGCTTTAATACGGTTGTAAATTTCATTGAATTTTGCTCGTTCCAACCACTAGGCAGGCTCGAAAACATTTTGCTCGTTCCAACCACTAGGCGGGCTCGCCTTAATACGGTTGTAAATTCCATTGAATTTGTTACAATCCGTATTCATCCTTCTCCACTTCGAGCTAAGAGCGTCGTTTTGTCGATACGGCTTGCTTTGCATGAACCTGTGAAAGTATTCGTTCGCCGTCTCCCATAAGTTATCTAACGATTGGGCGGTACCTTTGATTAAAAATAAATTAAATTAACATACTAAAACAATATATAAAAAAAACATATATATATTTTCGGCAAAAAAACTAATAACATAAATATATATTTCGGAAAAAACATATATATAAATTTAAATAATTTACCGATTGTGACGCGTGTTGAAGCAGCGACCCACGCCTTAGCTAAGGCTTCCTCTTCAACATCGGACCATGGCCTAGCGACTCCCTTTAGTGGTTTACCACGTCCCGGTCCTTTTTCTCTTTGTTTTCCTTTGCGTTTGCCTTTGGTTGGTGGCGTAGGTTGGATTTCGGGAATTATCTCTTTATTGGTTTCATTCTCCGAGTCTACGGGTTGAGATGTTCCAAAAGGTGTAGTGGGTTGGGATGTTCCAAGAGGTGGAGTGGGTTGAGATGTTCCAAGAGGTGTAGTGGGTTGTGGTTGTAGAGAAAATTGTTGGGTATTTTGAAAGACTTGCATTTGTTGCATATAGCTTTGCATTTGCATATATTGGATCGGGTTTAATTGTGCAAAGGCTACCGGGTCTTGAAGCATTTGGGCTACCGCCGGGATTGGTGGAACGGTTTGTGAGATGGGTGGATCGACTACCGGCGTGTAACCCGGTGTGGTGAAAGGATGAGTGGGGTTAGGTTGATTCGGGTTTTGGTTGAATTGGTGGAAGGGATCCATAAAGTTTTTTTATAAAATGTTGGGAGTTTATAAAATAAAAGGTTTAAAAGGTAGAGATGTTGATTTGGTTAAATATATATAGATTGAATTTAGAAAAACAAAAAATTAAATAAAATAGCCATTTGGCTTTTTGTACCGTTAGATAACGTTTAAAAAAAAACAAGAAATTACCTGATTGGGTCGTTCCTACCGTTTCAAAGAGGACGTAAGGGACGGGGTAGTGGGAGACGGGTCAAGGGGGCGGTGTGAGAAATGGGGACGGGGCAAAATCAGTGGGACGGGGGGTTGCGTCTGTGCACCTCGTAGCCTTAGCGATCAAGACTTCTAGATAGATCGAAAAGATCAACATAATTATTTCGAAAAACAAAAAATAATAATTTTCAGATAGATATGACTTAACTATGTGTATTTGGGCTGTGTCTGGGCTCATAAACTCTATTTGGGCTCTATGTTGTAGCACTAAAAACTCTGGAACCCAGAGCAATCCCGGAATAGGTTAATTTATTTAATTGTATTTTACAACCAATTAAACATGTAAAACATATTTATATTAATTAGTTAAAAATGAAATGAAATGACTGATTAATGGACATAGAAATATAGTTCATAAACTGTTTTCAATATTACTTAATGAGTCTTGTCTTACGGATTCAGTGTTCCAACTGGTTTTAAAGCCCGGGTGACATCACATCTATACAATTTAAAACAAATAATGAAACTAACTTATATAGTGAATTTGATATATAAAAAAAACTGAAATAAATCAATAAATATGAATACTAAAGTTGTAAATAATCAGTAAATGATATTTTGAAAGAAAATATATTTTTTTTTTGAAATATAGCCAACTAGTCCAAATAGATCGACGGTTCAATTAATGCACTCAATCAGGCATGTTATATAACCCGAGTACCAGTGTAGCCGTGTAGGGGCTGTTTGTTTCAGCTTTTAATGAGTTCTTAATGGGATATATGTCTGAATTGGTCAAACATAGTTATTCAGACAGTTTGTTTTGCGAGTAGATGTCCGAATCGGTCCGACATTTGCTTCTGAATAGGTATGCATTATACTGAGTTTGGATGGTTCAGACCTTTTACTGATTCTGCATTTAATGGTTTAGACCTCCTACTGGTTCAACACTTACCCATTCAGAAATTAATAAACAGCCCCATAATCTAGTTCAGGAAACAATATCTAACATTTATATATAAAAAATAATACAAATCCAACCAAATAATGTAATTTTATAGATTAAAAATGAATAGCATTTATATATAAAATCGTCACATAAATTCCACCAAATCATAAAGTAGTTGAACTCCCATAATAATATGTTGACAACTGACAAGCAACATAACATCATATAGTATGGCAAAATGCCAAAATCCCAGGTGGTTGTAGTAGTTACAGTTAGCTTATCAAACTCCATATTCTTTCTATATCATTTTCATGTTTAAATTCCAACTTCAAACCCTCACATTTATGCATGAAAATAGATCAAGAAAATCTTGAACAAAAACGATGAAGCTAATCGTGACATTGTTGCTAGTTTTAGCGACAATATTTTCAGGTTTGATAGACGGGTATGATTGCAAGATTGTGCAGTTCATTTTTGGGGACTCGTTGTCAGATAACGGAAACAACAATCGCCTTTCCAAGAGTTTTGCTCAAGCAGCATTGCCTTGGTATGGCATCGACTATGGTAATGGAATGCCGAATGGCAGGTTTACCAATGGCCGAACCGTCGCTGATATTATAGGTACAGTCTTTAATTAACTTTTGCAGTTTGTTGGTTAATGTTTTGTGTTTGAAGTGTCGTTGTGTCGGTATAGCTGTTGTTTCAGTCGCTAAAGGTATGTTTGGACTATTTATGCAACTCTATTTATAGGGAAAGGGGATGGTTCAATAGAGAACTCATTTTATTGAGAGAACTCGAGAACTCCTAATTAAATACAAAAAAAATATAATAAAAAAATCATAACTCAAAATTTAAGTAAAAAAATAGAAAACTAGTTCGGAGCTTCTCTTTCCCACGTCATACCCGTTCGGAAAAAAAATAAAAAAAATAAAAATAAAATAAAAAAAACACACCTAAAAAACGCTACTGCACATGTGTATTATAATCCAAAAGCCTAAACCACCGACCCCCAACTTACCCCACCCAAAAACCTAATTCCACCCCACCCACCCCCACCCTCACTAAAAAACCTAAATCGCTTACCCAAAAACCTAAACCATCCATCCACCCCCCACCCAAAAACCTAAACCCACCCCACCCACCGCCTACCAAAAACCTAAGCCCCACCCGTCACAACCAAAAACCTAACCCCCACCAAAAAACCTAACCCCTACCCAAAAACCTAAACCCACCCTACCCACCCCCACCCCACCCCCAAAAACCTAAACCTTACAAACTAAACTAAAAAAAAAACTAACCCTAAAAGCTAAACTAAACCCAAAAACTAAACCCTAAAGCTAACCGGACATTTACTACACAGGTGCATTAGAAGTCGCCTATTTTTTATTTTTTTTTATTTTTTTTTATTTTTTTTTCTGAACCGGGATGACGTGGGAAAGAGAAGCTCCGAACCAGATTTTTGGTTTTTGACTTAAATTTTGAGTTATGATTTTTTTTTTTAATTTAAGTAGGAGTTCTCGAGTTCTCTCCCTAACTATGAGTTCTCAATTGAACCTTTCCCTATAGGGAAAATCATTAAAATAGATAAGTTGACCCCAGATAAAACAAACCAGACATTGATTTTTAACATTTTAGAACTAGCTAGACATGCAAGAACATCTAACCTGGAAACACTAAATATGCAAAGTCGGCTAAGGAGGCTAAAATTTAGCTGGCAAAAAAATCATTGTTGTTGGGAATCATGGTATTAAATACACAGCGAAAGCAGTTTTATTTATTAATAAAATCGATTATATACAATATATAATATGAGCCAATTTATATAAATAAATATATGTTTAATTTTATTAATCCAATTAACAAAAAATTTCCAATCAGGATCTCAGTTAAACGCGTATAAACAAATAAATAATGAACAACCATAGGGGGTTTAGTAATCAACCTTTGACGATTACACCAGAATTGTAACACGCGGGTTACAACGAATCCTCGCTAGTAGGAAGTTCACACCCGAGCACTGGCCAACCGAAAGCAACACTTTGCAAGACGGAGGCGGCGATGATGATGGTTTACGGCGGACAAAGGGGCGGTGGCTCCTAAGGGTGGCCGCAAATCTTGAAGAGGAGACAAGGGTTATGTTGTTTTATCGTTTTCAAAACATGTGTGATTAGAGTTTGATCTATCACACCTATTTATAAAGATAAAAGGCACTTGACCACTTAATTAGTCAAAGTCATTCACTTGACCAATTAATTAGTCAAAGTCATACACTTAACCATTTGACTAGTCAAAGACTTGATGTCACACCCTCAAATTCCACGTGCGGGGTTTTACCGCGAGGCGCGTGACACACCAGGATCTAAGTCAACGGTCACAATAAACAACAACTATATGATTCGAAAACAACATAAACTACCCATTAAGTTTTCAAAATCTATCCACCACAGCGGAAGCATAAAACGTTATTACGATTCAAAAGTAAAACTAAGAAAACGTTTGATAATACTGAATAATATGCAAGTGAGTCCTAGACGTCGTGAGATTCCGTGCGCCTACCAACTGCTACTACCTCAACGACCTGAGACAGACATGCTAAAAACGTCAGCAAATAATGCCGGTGAGTTCACAGGTTTTATGTTAAACGTTTAAGTAATGAAAGCCATCATGTTGTCACTATGTTAGAAATGATAGCGTTAGCTAGACGCATGAGTAATACTACTACGACCGGAAACCATTACAGACAACGATATATGATTTATGCCCGAAACGATTATGCACTACCATTCCCCGGTAGCGTTATGACCGAGACAATATGCACCCGCCCGGCTCCCAGCCGACGGGTGGGGTCTGTCAGTCCCAATAGATCTATCCACATTTCCCCCGTTGTGCCCCGCACATTCATGGTTTCCCCGGGACTTTACGTATCGTATAGTATGTAAATGAATTAACACTAGTATAACATGATAATTTATGAAATAAGTATAAAGCATGTGTCTCCCCCGAAATGTAAAAACGTAAAGTGGGGCCGTGAAACTCACCTTAATTTCCATGTTAAGCTAGCAAACAAAGCCTGAACCCTCGACCGACTTCCTCGTGCCCTAATTACCAACAAATGACACCTTAACAGTCTATCACACATAAGCCTAGCTTATTGACTGCTCAAAAGATAGTCTATCCGACTGTCTAGACTCGTGTGTACCAACACGAGTCTCAATACGTTTCAACTCGACGAACCGATCGTGACTTATCTTAATTCTCGTATTACATAGCACCCAAGTTACAAACTTGTTACTATTTATGTATAAACCATGTTGGACTAGTACCCCGAAACGTATAATTGCCCTGAATCGTAGCACGTCTCGTAAATCATATAAGTATATTCATTTTGTGTAATTATATTTTAGAGGATACTCTTTAAGGAAGATACAACTTTAGTTATTAAAATCAATTAATAACATTTGTTACTTCTTCCCAAATATTGTTTAAAAATCATCTTTATTGCCACAAATAGTTAGACTTTGAAAATACTTTGATTCTGTATATAATGCACTTGTTCAAAAGACTTACGGGAATTTATTTATAGAAATAGTAGCAGTTCGCTACGCTTTGGTTTTATGAAAATTGGGCAGAGTTTCCTCTGTTTTTGTACGAACCAGACAACACCCGTTGTCTACAATTTTCCCCAAAATCAACTTTCAAACACAATTCGTCAAGTCCTTTTATCCACATTTCCGATTCACGAGACTATACGTTTCGTCACCTATGTATACTTATTTATATATATATAAATATAGTCCGACAATATAGTCCAATGTTATTTAGTCCGATGTTCAATATCATAAGTCACGTTAAGTTAACCATTTACCAAATCGTCTAATATAATTACCGTTTATTATTCGGTTCGTTCGCGAGTTAAAACTATTTTGTCCATATCAATATATTTATAAATTTATAATATTCATAAATATAATAATATTTACAAATATATAACATTTATAAATATATGATATCTATAAATAAGATAATAATAAACACGAACATAAGTATACCGAATCGTACGTGCATAACCGGGAATCGCCTCGAACGCGGCGTTGACCAAACTGACTGTTGACCAGATCCGACCCGTTTGACCCGGGTTGACCAAATCTGACAGGATGCAAAACGAAACCCGGACCATCACGAACTTGTACCAAATCTGACTCGAACAACTACACCCGACTAGAGCCACCTGACCGGACCAAAACTCGAACCCAAAATCTTACCAACTATTACCCGATTCGAACCGTGACTCGAACCCTTGACTCAAAACTCGTGGACCACAACCACCACTCGACACTGACCCATGACCATACCACCACCATCGGACCAAAAACCGAGCAAACACCCGGCACAAGACCACCGCAACCATCATCATCAGCCATCAAAACAGCTCTGTTGAACCGGAAACGTCACCCACAACCAGTTGGATAAGCAACGCACCTCTAACCAAGCTACAACCATCACCGTCAGCTACTCCTTCGTGAACCATCACCATCTTGTTAACACCACCATAAATCCACCATAACCAACCAAAATACTCCTGTCAAACAACCAGACCCACCATCGGCTACCACAATCAACGAACCACCGCTAAAACTTGAGGCCCGAACCCAGATCTGAAAACGAGTAAACAACCTGACTTGAACCAAGATCCATGACCCAGCACCCTTAACGAAACCGTATCTCGTCTGGCACCCATAGTAATACATCACCGAGCAACACGACCTCGATGATGGTCTGGCCCCTACCCCGTCCGGTTGATTATAGAGTGCCGCCACCACCGGGCTGTGTGGTGGCCGGCCGCTACAAACGAGAGGAAGGAGAGGGAGAGACTGAGAGGTAGAGAGAGATGGGTTAGAGAGAGAGGAAGCTGCAGTGTTTTCAGAGAGAGAGAGAGAGAGGGTATGGCGGCTGCAAAAATGAAGATGATGAGAGGATTATGTTAGTTTTATAGGTAGGGTTAGGGTTGGTAGGTTGTATCGCGTATACGAACCCGATTAAACGTAATATGCCTCGGTTTCATTTATGGTTCATAAAATAATACATAAAGCATGTCGGAAATGTTCGATTTTAAAAACTTAACAAAATCATGAAATTTAAATATAATATTTGTTATCCCACGCGTGCATTCAAAACACGCGTTTAAAACACGTTATACGATTTAACCACAGTTTCTTTTGTTAAATAAAAAAAAAAGGATCTGTTAACTTTTGAAAATTAATAGCTAACAATATTTATAATAAATAGTTTTTTTTTTTTTTTTTTTTTTAATAAAAACCACCCCGGTATAGGTCGGAAGTTACCGGTTGTCACACTTGACCACTTAATTAGTTAAAGTCATACACTTGACCATTTGACTAGTCAAAGTGTAAACTTTACTATTTGGTCCCTCGAGTTCAAAACTATTATTATTTCAGAAATAATAATCCACCAACACATGAACTTATCTGATTCGTGTACCAACGTGTAACTCTTCGGATCGTACCGAGTCGGGTTACGTTAACCTCGACTTTTAATTACATCGGACATACTATATATCCAACAATTGTTTACATAAAACTAGCCAATCTAATAGCTACACGTCTAAGTGTCAACTCGTGTGTATCTTAAGTACTGAAGCGCCCGTCCCCCTTACAGTCTAAGATATGACTGATTCTTTTAGCTGTCAGCGAAGATCTAACAGTCAATTCTCACGTATAATTTTTAGACTGAGTTGTTTTGTGGACTCATTGCACTTTTTAATGTTTTTAGTACTAGCCAAATTCCCGCCTACTTAGCCGACTTTGTTTATTTTGCGTTTGGCTTTGGATATGTCTAGTTTTAGAATTTTTAAAAGTCAGTCTCTTATTTTTTTTTTTAATTTTTGAGTTAATTTGCTTATACATAAATAATTTCCCCCTGTTTATATTCTAAATCTAATTGGGTGATTGTCATCCGCAATCAACTAAGCCTGGTTTCCAGTCAAAAAACATGTATAGGCCATAGGGAACAAACCATACATGAAATAAATATATATGGGTAACTAATTAACTAGTGTATTTTCGATGTAGGTGATAAGATGGGGCTCCCCCGGCCTCCTGCATTCCTCGACCCCTCGTTATCCGAAGATGTAATTCTCGCCAACGGAGTGAATTTTGCTTCGGGAGGTGGCGGGATCTTGAACGAAACTGGTGGTTTATTCGTAAGTTCCCATTATGTCATCTTCGGGTTTTTCTTTATTTAAATATAAATATATTAGTTAGAGCTTATTGTAATACTGGTATTATAATAAGATATGATTTGACTAGTTTTTTCATAAAACTAATCAGATCATCTCTTATTTTTGGTATAAATATTACAATAAACACGAACTAGTATATTCTATCTAATTCACAAACCGAAAACATTTGCTTAGAAAATTAACCAAGTCTGATAACAATTTACAGATTCAAAGATTCTCATTTTACAAGCAAATAGAGTTATTCAATGGGGTTCAAACTATGATCCGAAACCAAATCGGCGACGAAGCAGCAACCAAATTCTTTCAGGAAGCAAAGTATGTTGTCGCATTAGGTAGCAACGATTTTATCAACAACTACTTGAATCCCCTTTACTCTGATTCTTGGAAGTATAACGACGACACCTTTATCGACTACCTATCAGAAACTCTTGGTGCTCAACTTACGGTAAATAAAATTACCAACAAAATGAAATTCGTCGCTAAGATTTTCTAACTGAAACCCGTCGCTAAATAATTTTTTTTTTTTTTTTTTTTTTTTTTTTTTTTTTTTTGTAGGTATTGCATGGGATGGGGGTAAGAGAGCTGATGGTTTTCGGATTAGGCCCTATGGGTTGCATTCCTCTTCAAAGGGTATTGAGTACTTCTGGTGAGTGTCAAGATAAAACGAACACACTTGCTCTTAACTTCAACAAAGCTGTCGCTAAACTTATGGATGATCTGTCGGCAACGCTTCCAAATGCGAGTTATAAATTCGGAGATGCTTATGATGTTGTTAATAACGTCATAACAAATCCTAGTAAATATGGTACACTTCTTGTTTCTTGTTTATGTTTCAGTTATATGATGGATCCTTTCTAATGAATAGGTCTCTAAATGAACTTAACGACTATAAATGGGCATGTTCATGTGCGTTTCATTAATTAACTTCAACCAAACAACCAATCAAACACTACCAATTAAACGAACATTGTTTTCTTGTTTATTTTTCGCTAAGAAATGAACGTGCTCTTGTTCGTTATGTTCGTTCAATAATAGTATAAACGAACTTATAAAACTAACAAATATTACTAAACATAGATGAATGAACATAGACAAATATTACGTTATGTTCGTTTATTAAATAAACCAACTTCTCGGTAAATAGTCCACGAACGATTCGTGGAATGTTTAATTCGTTTACAAGCCTAGTAAGAGACTACGCTGTCATTGTTTTGTATATGTTCTCAAGTGGGATGGTTGCAGGTTTTGACAATGCCGATTCGCCATGTTGCTCGTTCGGAAGGATTAGACCGGCTTTGACATGTATACCTGCATCAAGGTTATGTAAAAACCGAAGTAAATATTTGTTTTGGGATGAATACCATCCATCGGATCGGGCGAATGAATTGATTGCTAACGAACTTATAAGGAAACTAGGGTTTAAGCCTATCAATCAAACCGATGGCCCGTCCCCATCTCCAATCTCTGCTCCTGCTCCCGGTGACGATTAATCAACGAGTTGCTATATTTTTGGTTTGTAACAAATTGTTCGTAGTCTTTAATTTGACCATGTAATGTGAGTTTGAAATTTTGAAATATATATACACATGCACTTGTTCTAGCTTATGGGTACATTGTGTAGGTTACATGTTGTACTATATATGTGAGTTTCAAAAATCTGGATGATTTTTATGAATCGTGTAATCAGTATTTTGTTACGCATGTATTTGTAAGTAATGTACAACCTGAGTTGAGAATTTTATTGCAAATATGCTGATATTGGAGTTAAAACTAGAATTCAATGTATTGTTGTTATAGGAGCATAGTTCTCTGGAGGCAAACATAAGTTAGTTTTCACTTCACTTCAGCATTTGAATGATCTTTTGGTAGAGGCAAACATAACTAAAATCTAAGATGTTTGAAGAAAAAAACAGTACGTGTTTCTTTTTCCATTTATTATTATTATTATTATTATTATTATTATTATTATTATTATTATTATTATTATTATTATTATTATTATTATTATGCCTTGAAAGTCTGTTTATTCCTTAACCAAAAAATTCAATGTGTTTTGGATGAAATAAAAGGTTGTTATACATTAATATCCAGCCACAAATCAACCTTTTATATGATGGGCTAAAATTCTATTTTCTTATGGGTCAAAATTCTGTACTATTTTGAGTTGAATTAGCACACTATCTGCTGTTAACATATATTATCTTAAGTTATACATAATTATGTAGTAATGTTAATATTATCGTAGGTTATTAGCTAGTTAGATACAAACCGGTTCATACCGATTCACAATCAAGACGCAACACTTCGCAAACAAAGACGCGACGGTTAATATAGTTGTGACGGTTACTGGTTTTAGTTTTATGTATATATAGGAACCATATGTTACATTCTTACGGTTACCAAGATTGTATTATCCAAAACAATCCTTAATAAAAGTATTCTTCGTTTGTATTATATTCGATCCAATACTCTTCTTTGATTCAATCATATTCTGTGATTTGTATTTAAACTTTTAACTGCTATGGGTCAAAATCATGTATTTTTTTGGGTTAAAATTGGTGAATATAATGTTCTAAGGTGAATCTTTGGTGTGCGTAATTGTGGTTTGCTTTGTATGTTTTTTTTATAAACTCACTTAGCATAGCTAATGGTATTTTCAGGTATATCACCAATCACCATCTCCAGAAAGTTAGATATGGGATGTGCCTCATTATATTAACCCACTTTTGTTGTAGAATGTTAGATTCACATTTTGTATATTGCATAGACTACCATATACATTTTTTTTATTACATATAAGTAGTGATTTATGCATAGGTGTGGTTCTGGCCCGGACTTTCTGATTATATCTTCTTAGGCTGCTAGGTGGCTTCGATGGTATGGCAGATGGTGAGTCTTTGGTGTAAAGTCCTACAGCTTTACGCCTTTTTGGTGAAGTATTTGCCTGAGCTTCATTTGTACAACAGGATGAGGCGATGGGAGAAAGGGGTGTTACATGAGAGAGAGCCAACTCAACAATTTTAAAGTCCATAAACAAAAAGAAAAAAAAATGGGCCCTTTTCACATGTCATTATTATAAACCCTCAACTTTTTGAGTTTGACAATCTTTTGTAGTTGTTAGAAGTTAATAACCAAATCTTTTGTGATTCATTTAAACCATCTGGTTTATTTTTTTCTTTTCCTTTTTTTTCAAAGACAAATTTCTTGCTCTTTGTGAGACTTGAACTCAAGACCTTACACTTTTAGTGTATTAAAAGGTTTTGCCTTACCACTGGACCACCAACCCCAAAGGCGAATTTCTTTTCTTTTCCTTTTCTTAACAACCAAATTTGTTATTTCTATTTGGCATATTAAATTTAATCACCGAGCAAGTTTAAGTTAATACCTAATGGCTAAAAAAGTATCACCAAAATTAGCACATACTGACTAATCAGGTACCACCCAAATTAACATCTAATTACTTAACAAGTTTCACCCAAAATATAAATGATTGTATTATTGTTAGGAAGTAGAAACCGAATTTCTTGAATTGAAGAAATGCAATTATCTCATTTTCACTTGTGACCAAAATGGAACCTTGAAAAATGGAACCTTAACTTCTACCAAGTGATTAGTTATTTTTTCATATATGTTGATAGTTTGGCCTTAAATTTCATATTGTATTTGACCAACAGGAAGTGAGTGGCTTAAAATATATGAATGTAAGATTATGTAAGCAAATAAAGGCCCATATTAAATCTATATAAAAGCAATGGCGTACCCACACTATAGCCAAGGTGTGTGTAACATTCACATTTAATAATTATACGTTACGTATAAATTGGATTAAGACGACAAGTTCTATTTTACATTTAATTATTTTGTAGCATTTATATATATATATATATATATATATATATATATATATATATATAAAAAACTTATAATAATAATAATACATAAAACATAAAAACTATAATGTGCTAACCCAACCCACCTGAGCCCATTTTAGATCTGCCAGCCCATTTTAGATCTGCCAGCCCAACAACAGTCCACCCCCCCCCCCCCCTCTTCTTGCCCTTAATCTGAGCCCACAGACAAGGCCCAGCATTCAGAGCCCACACACACCCAGCCCAAACCCCCTACCTTCCGTCTGTTTGCTTTAAAAAAAAAAAAAAAGAAATTTTTGCCTCTGCTGGGTTTCGAACCCGAGCAGAAGGCCGGTTCACAATAACCACACACACACCACAACCACTAGTCCATGTTGCTATTAGTGATGATCTTTAGGTAAGTTATTTATTTAACACGTTTTGGAAACAAGTCTGTTTCCTTTCTTGCTGCTGTTCCACGCGTATGCAGCCAAGGGGAGACCAATCCCCTTTGATTGATCAATCAATCACACAAACTTGGTAAGTAACATGTAATTAGCATAATCCGCGTCTATTACTCGTCGTGCATCATCTAATTTAGTCAATCATCATCAATTCACGCGTATACGTTCAAGTCAAATCAATGATTTCCATTTTGAACATACGAACCATAGCACTATAAATTGAAGGTTTCTGGACCTTCTAACCTCGCCGAACATCATCTCTCAACCCCTAATTCTTACTTAAAAACCTTCTGTGTTGATTAATTGATCACGTTTTGACCTTATTGGTTGACCGAGCAATCGTGAACAATCAAGCATTGTAAGTGAAATCTTTTCTGTGGGTTTTGTTCATCGGCTATCAACAAGCAATAGCCCTATAATGAATCGGGTTATTGCTTGTTAGATTGTGTGATTGTAAAGTCTAGGGCACGAAATCAATTTTGGGGAAGAACACTTAGAACAGATGTGGTATATAATTTTATTCAACTGAAACCAAACACAACCACTGGTCTGGACCAAGTGGTTGTGCTTGGTGCATGCCATACAGGCCACGAGGGTTCGAACCATGGCAACAGCATCTTCTTTTTTTCTCTTTTGTTTTGTTTTATCAAGTTTCAATATATATTGCTTGTATTTTAAAAATTCATTTTAAAATACTAAAACACTTTTAAAAATTCTATAAAAATTATTTTTAGTTAATATGATGAAAAAGTTTCACTTACAATTTTTAGTTTTCAAAAAATTTATTTATTTAATATATATAATAATTAAATCAAGTTTATTCTATTTTATTTATAAAAATCTATAAAAATATCAAAACAATCTTATAAATTTCCACAAAAATTATCCTAAGTTTTTATAACATTAAGCTTTTCTGAAATGATTTTTAATTCTGAAAAATCATTTATTTAATATTTTTAATCAATTTTTGTTAGTTTTAATCATAATTAAATCATAATAAATCAAATTTTTAATATTTTTGCACCAAAATTTTATACAAATTATTTCTGAATATTTAGAACAGAAATATAATTTTTAAGTTAATAATTCTTTAATTTTAATATTTTTAAATATTAAAGTTAAAATTTGACAATTTGTAATAAATAGATTTTAAAAATCTATTTTAAGGAAAATAATTTTGTAAAAATTATTTTTATACTTTAAACACATTCTTGTGACTATCTTAGATTTAAAACTTATAAAAAGATTTTTGGTTATTTATTTACTAAATTTCTCTCAATTGTCGAATATTTTTAATAATAATCAAACAAGCATTTATCCCCAAATTCGAAGCCCTAGAACGTATACATTTATAGGCTAGATAGACTTATTTATTACCTTATTATAGGGTGATACCTGACATACTTGGGCAACACCATTATTCTACTTTTCAAGAGATAACACTTTTGCTAAGGTGAGTTTACATAGCCCCTTTTCTCTTTTACATTTTTGGGGTGAAACATGTTTAAACATTTTATACTATCATTTACTCATACTTACTCGTAATTCAAATACACTATCATTCTATCATTTGACTGTAACAAAAAGACACTGTACAATCATTAACAATGATCAAGCCGCCTGTTTAGATTATAGCGCTATAGGTCTGACAAACCCATCCCCCGCGTAGACTCAGGGATGATCGATAACAGTAATAACATTTAACTAACTTGCGAGTTAGTCAGCAGTCGACACAAGGTTTGGTTGTACAAAGACGCATTGTTACATGTCGGTATCAAACTCTATCATCATACAACTTTGAGTGTTGTACAAACTATTATTATTTATCATATTTCAAAAACCTATGTATTCTCACCAACTTTTGTTGACCCAAAATATTTTCAATTAACATGTTTCAGGTTCTACTTGCTTGAAGAATTGCTTGAAGATATGTGTATAGTATTATTCAATTTGATGTACGAATTCTTGTAGAACAATTGTATGTAATTTATTTAAATAAATTAATGAAATTTATTATTCACCATGAGCTACTGAACAATCAACAATACGTGGCACCCCGATGTTTCCGCCATTGGTTGGGGTGTTACAGATTGGTATCAGAGCCATGGTTATAGGGAATTAGGTTATTAGAAAAATAATCTAGTCTATAACCATAGGATTTAACCAGTACTTGCTTCTTTTACTTGCTATTCTCTATCTCCCTCCTACTTCATATCTCTACTTTCATCCATATAAGAAGGTTGCTCTCCATCACTGGAACCACTCTTAGACTAATAAGATAAGATCCTCAGGTTTAACCTGAACCACCTTGAGATGTCGTCAAAGTTCTAGATTTTAATGACGAACACGTGCAATCTGGAAGGGTGAACGCCTGTATTCTGAGTCTTCTGTCTAGGCTGGCATTGCGCATATATCCCAATCAGACGAGGGACCCGGATGCCTACCTGGGAATTCTCGGGATGAGTGTTCACTTATAGGCTAAAGCACGTCTTCATATGTTATTAGAATTTAGAATCTTTGATAAGTCAACGTTTTCGTTTATTCGTTTTTAATTAATGAATAAATGATTACACTCCTTATATAACCTCATTCATTTCACTGTGTCTCTTACAGATCATGCCTCCACGTCGCAGTGCTCGTCTTAACAGCGATGAAAATCATGATGAAGGGAGTAGCAATCACAACCATAACCATGACACTAACAACAACAACAACAACAATGGTGTCGATGCTCAACTGGCTGCAATCATTTCACAACAAATGGCGCAGCAAATCGCAACTCTGGTTCCCAACTTACTAGCTCAAGTCATCCAATTGAACGGCAACGGGAACGGCAACGGCAACGGGAATGGTCTTCCAGCCTGTACCCTTAAACACTTTAATTCTTGTAATCCCCCAAAGTTTAGTGGTGAAGAAGGAGCTACAGGACTTCTACAATGGTTTGAGGGTATTGAGAATACCTTCATTAACAGTGAGTGCCCCGACAACCTTAAGGTCCGTTATGCCATGAGTGTTCTTCACAAACGAGCACTCACTTGGTGGAATGAGGAAAAGCGTACCCGAGGAGCTGAAGTTGCACTTACTATGACATGGGATCAAGTCAAGGAGATAATGAAAGATGAATTTTGCCCACGTAACGAGGTCAAGAAATTAGAAGACGAGTTCCACACCCTTGCTCAGGATAGTGGGGAAAACCTTGCCTACAATACCCGCTTTCACGAGCTTAGCTTATTGTTACCCCACAAAGTCACTCCCCTGCCGGTAGCCATCGAGAAGTACATCGGTGGTCTGCCCATGCAAATCCAGGATACGGTGTGGGGAAGGAATCCTGCCACCTTGGAGGAAGCCAAACGTTTAGCAGCTACCTTAACTGATAATCACGTAAAGAACGGGACCTTAGTTCGGAAAGGCAATAAAACAAGTATTGTAGCCGTGGTAACTACTGAGAATCAGAAGCGTAAGGCCAAGGATCCTGATGTCAACCTCACTACACAAGCTTCTAACAAGAAACCTTATACAGGAAACCATCCATTGTGTAACACATGCAACCGACATCATCCCACTACTTCAGCGTGTCGCTTGTGCACCAATTGTGGTAGGTATGGCCATCTAGCTAATACATGTCGCGAGACCCCAAATCCTAATGCCAACCAACCCACCAACCCTGCTCAGGCTACTAATCCTAATCGATACAACTATGGTCAGTGTTATGAATTGGAGACCCAAATCATTTCCGTAACCGATGCCCTAAATTAAACAGAGATCAAGACCCTCCAGCTACTTAACAACATGTCCCACCATTCGAACGTTGTTTGCTTTTATTCTATGTATTGACGCTATTTGATCCTAGTAATAAATTCTAATAGTGATATTTTTTGTCTGAGAGTTGTTTACATGGTGTATGCATGATTGATTGAATGTGAACTAAATCTATACAACTACAATTCATATACTGTGCCTGTAAACTTGCTTGCATAAACATGTTATCAATTTGCAATCTATGTGCCATCATACCTTTTCAACAGTCGAGAGAGGCCCTACAACCTGCTCCACGACTGGTGAAGGCTATCAAACCTACTCAACGATTGGTAGAGGTCATCATGTCTTTCCAATAGTCGGGAGAGGCCCTACCACCTGCTCAACGACTAGTGGGGACTATCGAACCTGCTCAACAATCGGTAGAGTCATAAAAGGACGCAAAACCCTAATGTAAGGTAAATTGGTAATTACGGTCCGGAACGTAATCATGAATTTATAGGTACATTAAGGTAGTGAGGAATTTTATCAAGGTTTTCGGTAGTCGACTAATTGTAAACCTAGCGTCTTCCTTTAACTTCGGGACGAAGTTCCTAAAAGTAGGGGAAACTGTAACATTCACATTTAATAATTATACGTTACGTATAAATTGGATTAAGACGGCAAGTTCTATTTTACATTTAATTATTTTGTAGCATTTTATATATATATATATATAAAAACTTATAATAATAATAATAATACATAAAACATAAAAACTATAATGTGCTAACCCAACCCACCTGAGCCCATTTTAGATCTGTCAGCCCATTTTAGATCTGCCAGCCCAACAACAGTCCACCCCCCCTCTTCTTGCCCTTAATCTGAGCCCACAGACAAGGCCCAGCATTCAGAGCCCACACACACCCGGCCCAAACCCCCTACCTTCCGTCTGTTTGCTTTTAAAAAAAAAAAAAGAAATTTTTGCCTCTGCTGGGTTTCGAACCCGAGCAGAAGGCCGGTTCACAATTAACACACACACACCACAACCACAAGTCCATGTTGCTATTAGTGATGATCTTTAGGTAAGTTATTTATTTAACACGTTTTGGAAACAAGTCTGTTTCCTTTCTTGCTGCTGTTCCACGCGTATGCAGCCAAGGGGAGACCAATCCCCTTTGATTGATCAATCAATCACACAAACTTGGTAAGTAACATGTAATTAGCATAATTCGCGTCTATTACTCGTCGTGCATCATCTAATTTAGTCAATCATCATCAATTCACGCGTATACGTTCAAGTCAAATTCAATGATTTCCATTTTGAACATACGAACCATAGCACTATAAATTGAAGGTTTCTGGACCTTCTAACCTCGCCGAACATCATCTCTCAACCTCTAATTCTTACTTAAAAACCTTCTGTGTTGATTAATTGATCACGTTTTGACCTTATTGGTTGACCGAGCAATCGTGAACAATCAAGCATTGTAAGTGAAATCTTTTCTGTGGGTTTTGTTCATCGGCTATCAACAAGCAATAGCCCTATAATCAATCGGGTTATTGCTTGTTAGATTGTGTGATTGTAAAGTCTAGGGCACGAAATCAATTTTGGGGAAGAACACTTAGAACAGATGTGGTATATAATTTTATTCAACTGAAACCAAACACAACCACTGGTCTGGACCAAGTGGTTGTGCTTGGTGCATGCCATACAGGCCACGAGGGTTCGAACCATGGCAACAGCATCTTCTTTTTTTCTCTTTTGTTTTGTTTTATCAAGTTTCAATATATATTGCTTGTATTTTAAAAATTCATTTTAAAATACTAAAACACTTTTAAAAATTCTACAAAAATTATTTTTAGTTAATATGATGAAAAAGTTTCACTTACAATTTTTAGTTTTCAAAAAATTTATTTATTTAATATATATAATAATTAAATCAAGTTTATTCTATTTTATTTATAAAAATCTATAAAAATATCAAAACAATCTTATAAATTTCCACAAAAATTATCCTAACTTTTTATAACATTAAGCTTTTCTAAAATGATTTTTAATTCTGAAAAATCATTTATTTAATATTTTTAATCAATTTTTGTTAGTTTTAATCATAATTAAATCATAATAAATCAAATTTTTAATATTTTTGCACCAAAATTTTATACAAATTATTTCTGAATATTTAGAACAGAAATATAATTTTTAAGTTAATAATTCTTTAATTTTAATATTTTTAAATATTAAAGTTAAAATTGGACAATTTGTAATAAATAGATTTTAAAAATCTATTTTAAGGAAAATAATTTTGTAAAAATTATTTTTATAATTTAAACACATTCTTGTGACTATCTTAGATTTAAAACTTATAAAAAGATTTTTGGTTATTTATTTACTAAATTTCTCTCAATTGTCGAATATTTTTAATAATAATCAAACAAGCATTTATCCCCAAATTCGAAGCCCTAGAACGTATACATTTATAGGCTAGATAGACTTATTTATTACCTTATTATAGGGTGATACCTGACATACTTGGGCAACACCATTATTCTACTTTTCAAGAGATAACACTTTTGCTAAGGTGAGTTTACATAGCCCCTTTTCTCTTTTACATTTTTGGGGTGAAACATGTTTAAACATTTTATACTATCATTTACTCATACTTACTCGTAATTCAAATACACTATCATTCTATCATTTGACTGTAACAAAAAGACACTGTACAATCATTAACAATGATCAAGCCGCCTGTTTAGATTATAGCGCTATAGGTCTGACAAACCCATCCCCCGCGTAGACTCAGGGATGATCGATAACAGTAATAACATTTAACTAACTTGCGAGTTAGTCAGCAGTCGACACAAGGTTTGGTTGTACAAAGACGCATTGTTACATGTCGGTATCAAACTCTATCATCATACAACTTTGAGTGTTGTACAAACTATTATTATTTATCATATTTCAAAAACCTATGTATTCTCACCAACTTTTGTTGACCCAAAATATTTTCAACTTAACATGTTTCAGGTTCTACTTGCTTGAAGAATTGCTTGAAGATATGTGTATAGTATTATTCAATTTGATGTACGAATTCTTGTAGAACAATTGTATGTAATTTATTTAAATCAATTAATGAAATTTATTATTCACCATAAGCTACTGAACAATTATCAATACGTGGCACCCCAATGTTTCCGCCATTGGTTGGGGTGTTACAGTGTGTGCCCCCCTTAAAATTTAAAAAGTTAGTGCAATTTGTAGTAAAAAAACCCAACCGTCCCCTTTAAAAGTTCGGTTAAACCCCCCGATCACCCCCATTAAATACAAATCCTAGGTTTGCCACTATATAAAAGTATTTTTTGTTAGGATTGGAGGCCCCATATTTTGGGAGGCTCTAGGCGAAGGCCTAACTTAAACAAGCCATGGAGCCGGCTCTGCATGAGATCATCATCATTAAGTGTTGGCGGATATGAAAGGCGTGGAATAAAAAGAATTTAGAGGACAAAGAGGTTAATTGTGCAAAAATAATGGTGAAAATTGAAGCTTTAGTTTCTTTTGGTTTTAAATATAGGTCAAAGTTCATATCGATAGAATGATCTAGATTGTGTGAATTCGATTTCTTGTAAGATTATTTTTCTTTGGCTGCCGTTTTGTGCAGCTGCTGTCTGTTTTATGGTGGTTTAATAAAGTTCACTTTTGGAAAAAAAAACGGAAAGAAAGAAAAAGAAAAAGTAAGATGCATAACCACTCTTAGACCATATGTAATGGAAAGGAGATTTGGTCGTTATTGGGGCAAATAACCCCAGAGGTTATTTCAACACCGCCCCCTAGAGATGGTTTGGGGCGTTTTTGGGGCGGGGTGAAAATTTTAACGGCGTTTTTTTTTTTTTTTGTTTGGACCAATCACATTTCATCTTCCTTTTTTTATTATTTTGGCCCAATAAAAAAATTACATATTTAATATTAAATGATTTATGCCCCATAAAAATTTTCACCCCCTAGTGACCCCACATGCCAAGTGTCAAAAAATACCCCATACAAAGTGAAAATTTTCTCCTCCCACTCCGAATGGCCTTACAAGTTATTGCTACAATCATTATAAGCTAATTTATACGTTGAATAAAAATCAATTTTTATACAAACTAGTGAGAAACTCGTGCGTTGCTGCGGGACGGTTAAGATAAATATATTTTTTTTAAACAATGCACAAGCGTAGCCATGTTAGCCCACCAAGTTGTAGGAAAAGTGTAAAAACTTAATTGTCTTTGAATGCGAAACGATATATATATATATATATGAAATTAATCCATTTCTCTTCATTGTTTAAACTTTGAAAAGAAACTATATGTTTTTATATCCAACATATACGTTCTTATAACTTTTCATGCCACACTATGTAAATTGTCCAACCATATGTCCTTAACTTCCAACATCTAAGAGATGATGCGTGCACAGGACACCTAAGTATAAAAAAATATTTCACTATATATGAAAATGAACTTCTTTGACCATCAAAATTCAGTCATCAGCACTGTTATCAAAACCAAATATGAGCATAGATAATTTTTATTCCCAAATCTTTCTTTATAATTTTTCGCAAATTTAGACCAAACCACCATATGGATACGTATTGTCAAGCATGAACTCAAAACCAAATATGAGCATAGAAACCAAAACAGAGTAGATAAAGCAAAACACAACCATTCGATATCAGTATAAACAAGTAAACAGAGAAGTAAAGAAGTATCAACAAGACATTTATTTTAATAAACAAATCAAGTTTAACCTGGAAGATGAACTTGCAGATACAATCCACTTTCGGATTGTATCGACGTTTTGCCAGATTCGTTACAACATGATTACTCTTTTCAGCGTCCTCGGTCGCACCTTGTTATTCTTATTAAATAATTAAAATAAAAAAACATTATCAACAGAAAATCAAAACGTACCGTACTACTTGGTGTTGTGTGTGCGTCACTTCGTACCACCATTAACTCTCTGCAAAGATAAAGATAAAGTATTTTGTTTCAGCAATTCTCATGATGAACGACACTGTATATTTATATAAACATATGCAATTTTAAAGAAAGAAAGAAAATGTAAAATTAATATTTGTTGAATATAATTATTTGAAGCTTATGGTAATACACATCACATGATATTATATATAACAATTTGAACGGATTTTTGTGAGCAGATATAGAAACTTAATTGTCTAGAAAAAAAAAACTTTTATTTATCTTTACTACATGGTACAAGTATCTTAATGCACTGAAGGGTAATTTGGGAAAGATTTATATGACATTTGAAAGTTGAAGCACGTGACTTTTCACATCTCATCTTAACTTTACCAAGTTAAACATTTTTACCTATTGCTCACTCTTTATAACGTAGTAGAGATACATTAAAAATTATGGCCTTCTGAATTCTTATATACATATTCTCAGATCTCAGATTACATTAAATATCTCGAATGCTAACCACCTCAATATTCCACTATCTTTCCCCACTGAAAATTCTCTGCTTCCTCCATGATCCAAAGTGCTTTCAACCTAACATTCACATGTTATTCCAACCCATTGTCAATATTATTAACCAATGTTTCTAAAACTATACGTACATCTGTCTTTTTAACCAATTTTATTTTAAGTTTATTTATCTAGATGGAACCTACAACTTTGTTTTATAGTAGAATGGAAAAAAAAAAAAAAAAGTGATACCATTTATGTCACAATCTAATAATACAACTATCATACTCCAACCATTCTTCAACTAGGTTAGATACATATAATTAGAATGAAAAAGAAAGTGATATCATTAATATCAAAAGCTAATACTACAATATCATACTCCAACCATTCATCAACTGGTTAGATACATATAATTAGAATTGAAAATTAGAAAGCTAAACCATTAATTATCACAATTCTTATACTACAACTATCAAGATCTAACCATTAAGAAACTTGGTTCGATACATTTTACAACAATTTAAGCAATTGTACTCAACAGATATCTAACTTATATCTATTACTAGCATGGATCGATCATATTACAAATACTACATTAACTTGCATATTTGTCATAAATTTCATTGCAAAACACTAGTGCACACTATGTTGTTTCATGTGACAACCTTATTCGTCCCTCATTAAGGCCTTGGTGTGTGGCGATTGTTCGCGCCAGATCCTGGATAATCGTTCACTTCTAGATTCATCCTTTCTGTCACTCGCTCCGTTATCTCCCAACTTTCCTTCACATTCTCCTGAAGAATAATGGAAATAATATCAAGGTTTAGTTTTAAGGGCTTCAAATCACATACAAACATGCTCTTTAAGGACAACGTATATATTTACCAAGTGGACATTGTTTAAATACTTCATATGTCCAAGGGATCCTTTATCCATGAGATTCAGAGTTCCTGTGAAAACAAATGCATTAGAAAAGAACCCTTTGATGTTCTCAATTTACATATTCAAACCTCAAAAGTTTGGCATGATTTGGAATCATGAAAAGAAATTTAGGTTCCTTATGTCAATTCCTTGATAGCTTTCTAAACCATGGATGTTTTACTATCAGATTAGAGTATTTTGTGGTATATGAAACCAATAATCAGATAAGATAGAACGCGATTTGCAAAGAATGAAATATCTTTTTATATGAAAATGAATTAAAAATTTAGCGCATTAAACAAAGCAGGTGAATTCAATGGTGGATCTTGAACAAAAACTTGGTAGAGCTAGACTCAATACATATAAAATTTTGAATAAAGTTTCACTACGAAGTGAAAAAGCTGGGCAGGCCAAGGTCCATCTGGCCTGTAGGAAGATCCGCCAATAAGTGAATTCCTTTATTGAACCATCGCAACGTTTAAGATGGTGGTTGGTAGTGTGCATGTGTAAGAGTACATTGTTTTTACCAACAACACATTGCTACACACATAGATTTGTAGGAACCAACAAATGGATTGCTTACTTGACATTGGAACTGCATTTGAGGTGAAGGGCAGGAGAAGAAGAAGCATCAGAAGAGTTGCACAAGATGGAAGCAAGCTTCTGGTTATTGCCATGGCTGCTGATAATAGACACAATGTGACACACTTTTGTAGGTGTAAAGTGTAATTCAATTATGTTGATGATAAGTGCTTCACCCCTTTGCTTTATATACTACTCTACACCTTCCTTATTTGACAAAAAATGGGGGAAAATTATGAAAGAAAAGAAAAATAATTTTGTCACTTCTCTTAATAAAATCTATATTTAAATGCATCTAACGCTTTTTATTTATGTTTTTTTTCCCTCAATTATATTTTTACCACTCTAGCTTGTAATGGTTAAAACCATATATTTTATTTTCTAAATTTTTGTTATTACTTATTTTAGACATTTAATTAATACAAAATCTAAAACCCACGGTGTACGTTGTTTCTTGGTAATGTTGGGTGTGGCAATTACATCTCAAAAGTCAACGAAGTGGCGTCTTTGTTTCCCACTACAAAAACTTTTGTCAAAAGTGGACCAAAATGTAATGAATTTTCGTTGTTATAAAACTTATAGTAGTGAAATAATTCGTATTTATTAATATGTTATTGTATACCTTTTTTTGGTAGAAATTCCATAAAAAAAATTATTATCAGCAGTGGCGAAGCTTGGTTTTCAAATCAGTGCTGGAAAAGGCGGCATGGTGGGACTTTTCCTTATTCGATAATGGCTAAGGGGCTTCTACGGCTGGTTTACTAGTTATTGAGGGTTGGTTAATCAGTTATGTAATGATATTTTATTCTGTTTCTTTGTTTTATTTTGGATCAACCCAGGTAGTTACTTGTTAGACTGTGTCTGGGTGATCGTGTAAAGTTCTCTTTTGGTGAAATGAAGTTTCGTTTGATTGTTTAAAAAAAAAAATAGACACAACTAATGAGCTTGCCACCATATAGATTGTATCCAATCTACCATTCTTCTTCATACATTTTTAAGGTTTTTTTAGGCCTCTTTATATTAACCTTCCTAGAGATTTATATGACCACATAAAAACTTAGCAGACTCTTGATATCAGTTTTTAGAGAACTTTTTTATAAGAAAAAAAAAACAAGATAATACATGTTTATTTTTTGTTTAACTAACTATAAAATTTGAGAAATAGGATTTTAACTAACTTAAGAATTCCTCGTAAACAGTCCCAACTTTCAACGTATTGACCTGTGACACCCGGCAAATTCTGGTTAACAACGTTGTCTAGATGAAAGTCTACCTTAGCGAGTCACGCGTATATTGTACTTAACTGGGTTAGTTAAGTCGTGTTATGGTTCGGGAACTATCAGTTTAGTATAGAGGATCATCGGATGTTAGTCTAGAGGTTCATTAGATGTCAGTCCTTAACCAAGTGTACAAATGGTGACGATTCGTAGAATCGTCAGGTCATACGGAACATACAAGTCTCGAGTCCCGGGAATTGGTGAACGAGTGTGAATATGTTTGTTTGCAAGTGTTATGTGTTTAAAATCATTATGTGACTTGTCGGTATGTGAAAATGTGTTAACATATGTTAAAACGGGGTTTAACGCGCAAAACACACGGAACCAGCCCCTATAGGCGATTAGGGGAGCCCAATCGCCTATAGGGGATGCGATTGGGCCTTCATAGGGGCGATTGGCATGCTAAATGCATGCCTTAGGGGCGATTAGGCCCTAATTGCATGAAGTTTCATGCGATTAGGAGCCCTAATCGCGTGTAAATGCTGCACAATCGCGTGTTACGTGCTGGACGACTAAAAACGACTATAAATACAATGCTTGACCTCCTAAACTTCATAATAACAACCCTAGTCGTCCCATAACCCGCCCCAACACACACACAACCTCTGGAACGTGATTTTGGATCAAAACACAAGGTTTCAAGCTTATTTCATCAATCTAACACAATCTAAGGTGTGATTTTCATCCATGCAATCTTTATTAACGTTTTTATTAAATCCCTAACGGTCCAGACCTGTTCTAAAACGAATAAGCTTTCTAAAAATCGTTAATAAGTGTTGTTAATCGGATTCTAACTATCATGCATGTGTTATGTGTGTTTATGATTAAAAGCTAGGGTTTTTATGATTCAAAATGGATGATTACATGTTATTAGGTTAGTTTCAGATTAATAATGATGGCATGATGATAGAATCTGAGTAATTGTTCATTAGGGTTATGATTATGCATGTTAAGATGATGTTTCATGCTATGTGTATTATGTTTGGATTACATGGTTACATGCAGGGCTGATAGAACGAGGTTAAACGAAGGATTTTGGTTTAAACATGTTTGGTATAGTTATTAGATTGATATTTGATGTTTACACACGTTCCGGATCTGATTTGGAGTGTTAAACGCGCGAAAAAACCGGAACAGCTGGGTTACAGGCGATTAGCAACCCTAATCGCCTATGTTAGGGGCGATTAGGAGGCCAATCGCCTGAATGGACTCCCCAATCGCCTATAATACATGCATTTGGGGGCTAATTGCCTCTGTTACATGCAATTGTGATCCTAAATGCTAGTTAAGTCCTGAAATACATGTCTTATGACCTAATCGCCTATAAACTCATGGTTTACATGTCTTATGACCACTAATCGCCTATATTATATGCAATTAGCTTTCCTAAATGCCTGTTGACCAACCTAAATGCTAGTTGACTTTTCCTAATCGCGTGTACTGCTGCTGTAAGTGTAAATTAGCATTCCGAGACCCGATTTGACATCTAGGAACATGCTAGGAACCCCGTAACATATCTAATAACTTGGTAACATATGTTTGGATTTAATTATGTGATACGTGAACTACGTGATATAACTTGTTGGACGTTAACGTATGTTAAGTGTGATTGCATGATTGTATGTTTGAGAGCGTAAGCATAACACGGGGAGTCTCGGGTCACCAATGGGATGTCGAGTCTTATACATTGGGTTAGTTAAACAGTCACGGTGATTTCAAACGAACTTGGTTATGGTCTGGACATCTAGGGACTAACTAACCTGCGGGTTATTAGTCTAAGTACTTGTAACTGTCATATATTAGGTCGCCACTTTACGGGACTAGCATAGCTGCTGAGTTTATTCATATTGCGAAGTAACGCAACTTAAGGTGAGTTTACGGCCCCTCTTTTAACTGGTTTCACTTTTTGGGGGAGAAAACATGTGTTAAACTTATGTTTTGGTAACAACTGTCATACTATGGGTTTCTATGGTTTACTATACGATCTTTGGAAGTCCCGGGGGAAACCATGAATGTGCGGGTTAGCACAACGGGGAAATGTGAATAGATCTATTGGGAGTGACCAACCCCGCTCGTCGGCTTGGAGGGTCGGCGAGTGCATATTGTCTCAAACAGGAACAGGTTTACTATTCGGGCACGACATCTGGTTTGCGAGTTAGTAATGGTTTTCCAATCGTAGTAGTAACAAAACATACGCCTAGCTAGCGTACCTTGGTTTTCGATTTGTTATAGTATGGATAGGTTGAACTTGGTGTTTTGATTACAAACCTGTAAACTCACCAGCATTTTTGTGCTGACGTAAACTTTTACATGTTTTCTCAGGTCGCTAAGGTAGCACAATGGAACTAGGGCGCACGCGTCTGCACGACGTCTAGTTAGGGTTGCATGGTTTTCAAACGTTGAACACTTGGTTTATTTTGGATTATGTTTTGAATAAGCTTCCGCTGTAATTGGGGATTTTAAACTATGTTTTCTTAAATTGCATATGTTCATTTAGACTTGTTTATTGTGATCGTTGGTTTGGATCCTGGTTTGTCATGCGCCTCGCGGTAAAACTCCGCAAGTGGATTTTGAGGGTGTGACATGACCGACAATGAACTTTTGTTAACTGAGAATTAACTCAGTTAGTGGATGATGACGTGTCATGCCAACGCTGACATTGATGCTGACGTGAACGTTGACATGGCATGCTATGTCAGCATCAACTCACTTGGTTAGTTTTCAGTTAGAGTTAATTGCAGTTTTCGTCATTGTGGTTTGCACCAACTAACAGGTTCAACACGAGTATAATAAATACCTTGAGTCCCTGACTTTTGTCGAGCTAACACTTTACATCCCTTATTTTAACGTCGGTTAATTTTTCCTGTTAGTTTGTGAATGAAATCACTATTGTACCACTCCATTTTCTTCTCCAACCAACCCACCCACCCATCACCTGTAACACCACCACCACCGCCACCATCCTTCTCCTCCCCATCTCCTATGTTTATTCTTAAAAAAAAAAAAAAAAAAAAAAAAAAAAAAAAAAAAAATCTATAAAATTTTTGAAAACTATGTTTATGTTTAACTAACTATAAATTTTTTGAAAACTAACAATCTTTCTAAGTTTATTGTCGAAAAAATAACAATTTTTTATCTCATTACTAGTTTAGCGGTTAACGATTTAGTTATGTCTTTCTATGTTAACTCTTTGTATTTTATGTTTCAATTTTAAACATATATTAACTAGAAATTACACGAATGGCTCGTATTGTTAAAAATTAAAATGGTAACCAATAATGTGCAAGTTGAGTTAATATAGTAGATACTATAGCCATGGTTTTCGAACTAACGTTGAAACTTTAACATACCACATGGACAAATCGGTGTAATTTAGTCTATTAGTTATTACTGATACATATTTTTTTTATAAAAAGGCCAAAATACATGCTAAACTAGTAATCGAGCACTATTTATTAAAATAATAAAAGTTTAATGTATGTAGTTATTATTTTATATACATTTTTTTAAACAAGGAGAGGTTCGTTGAACCAACTCACTACAAGGTGGGGATCACCCGTCGTAATCTTACAAACATTTGACACGTAGAGCTGCTGCCTTTTGCGACTTTCCTATACACTTGTATGATTGAGCTTTGCTACGGCGCACAAACGTTAGCTAAATTTCACTATATGGTTGAGCATTGGCTAAGATTATACACGCTTTGATAACACATAAAACTATTTTATAACACTTGGTTAAAAGTTAAAACCTTATGTACTACATGAGTTAAATATATGTAATTATATATACTAGGATAACTAAACGTAATCGTTTAACATGAAAGTCGTCAATATATGTCTAAAAAAATCAACTTTATTTACATATTACTAGCAGGAACCCGCGCGTTGACGTGGGGCTGCACTGTGTTTGGCTGTTGCTTTTGGTCAATCAGGTTGCTGGTGTTGTACATTATACAAACATACTGATAATGTGTAATATATGATCGGAGGGTGTACAACTTTAGTAGAAAGTGGGTGTAGATGTTGTAGCAGAATAACAAGTTAAGTTTGTAATAAATACCATGCGGTGTAAAATTAACCAACAGTTTGAAACAATAGATGAAACCATAGAGTTTTTTAAATACAAAAAAAAAAAAAAAAAAAAAACATAAGTGAAAAATAATGATTAAAAAAAAATACTCATGAACACAATATATGTAAGAGATGTCATTTGATATTGAAAGCACGTATGAAAATATAAAGCGATGCAGGAGAATACTAAAAACATGAAGAAGAAGAAGACAAGATTTCAGTTCCTGGTAAAAAAAATGTAGCTAAATACTATAATGAAGCCATAAAAAATAAAGAATGGCGTGTGGAATGGGTTTGCTATTTCGTGGTACTAATTGGTCGATTTTATGGTATATTCCCTAATATGGTCCGAACGTATATACGCCATTTCTCATGTTGGCGATTGTTTCGTCTAATGAGACACCCATAGATGTGAATGAGAAGTTTGTGTTGTGTGCGCGGATCAAAAAAACCACCACATTTGATCAAAGAAACCATGATATTGCTCTTGATTAATACAATAATCATGACGTTGCTTTTGATTAACACTACATTTGTCTGATTGCAATTTTTAACCGTAAACTTTTATTACATATATAATAATTTTAAACTAAAAGTCATTATGTATTCTTGTGTGACAATTATTTTGGTGGAAGACCTTTGCTATTGAAAGCACGAATAAAAAATAAAAAGTGATACGGGAGAATACTGAAAACTTGAATCAGAAGACAAGATTTCAGTCTCTGAAAAAAGTAGCTAAATACTCTAAATGAAGCCATAAAAAAATAAAGAATGGCGTGTGGGATGGGTTTGCCATCCCTTGGTACTAACAGGTCGATTTTGTGGTATATTCCCTAATATGCTCCGAACTTATATATGTAATTTCTCCTGTTGGTGATTGTGTAATTTTTAACCGTAAACTTTTATTGCATATACAATAACTTTTAAACTAAAAGTCATTATGTATTCTTGGTTGACAATTATTTTGGTGGAAGTCCTTTGATATTGAAAACACGTATGGAAATATAAAGTGAAGCAAGAGAAAACTGAAAACTTGAAGCAGAAGGTAAGATTTTAGTATCTGGTAAAAAAAAAGTAGTTAGATACTCTAAATGAAGCCATAAAAAATAAAGAATGGCGTGTGGGATGGGTTTGCCATCCCGTGTTACTAACTGATCAATTTTGTGGTATATTCCCGAATATGCTCCGAACGTATCTACAGCATTTCACATGTTGGCGATTGTTTCGTCTAATGAGACACCTATAGATGTGAAGGAGAAGTTTGTGTTGTATGTGCGGGTCATAGAAACCATGACGTTGCTCTTGATTAATACAATAACCACGTCGTTGCTTTTGATTAACACAACATTTGTCTGATTGTAATTTTTAACTGTAACTTTTATTACATATACAATAACTTTTTAATTAAAAGTCATCATGTATTCTTGTTTGACAATTATTTTGGTTTCGCTAACGACCGAGTCAATCACGAATGGGACGATGCCTATCTTTTTTATTTGAGTTTAAATATGTTAGTCAAATTTTTATGTATTATTTTTAGTATAAGTTAATAAGTTATTTAATTGTTTTACTTTTAAACTAAAAGTCATCATGTATACTTGTTTGACAATTATTTTGGTTTTCCTAATAACCTAGTCAGTCACGAATGGGACGATGTCTATTTCTTTTATATGAGTTTGAATATGTTAGTCAAAATTTTATGTATTATTTTTAGTATAAGTTAATAAGTTTTTTATAAGCTTTTATAAAATAGTATTACATTATAAATATAAATGCTAGATGTAATAACACTACATTATTGTTTGTCATTTATTACACTACATTATTAAATGCTAAAATGTAGAGTGAAAATATTGTAAATGAAAATTATTTATGCAATAACACTTGTACCAAATGCAAAAACAATGTTTTAGGTGTCTTAAAATTAAATGAAAATTAATATCTTACCCATCTAGAACTCATTATATAGTAGTATAGATATATAAAGATCAAATACAAATGAGACTTAACCGACTAAACAAAAGAAGTGAATGAAGGATTTTTTTTCTTTTGAAAGTTTATTTTCCATCTTGTTAAGAATGGTTTCTAGATTAAAAAAGTAAAAAAAAAAAAAGTTATTTTTTTTTTATAATTACTCTAGTAATTACACAATATTTTTTTAAGATTTTAAAACTAAAAAACATTATTAGCAAGATAATTAAATACTATTAATAGTTAAACTAAATGAATAGTTTTTTTAAAAAATAATTCACCCTTCACTTCTCACATTAAGACTATAGGTGGCAAAATGGATGGGTTGGGTGGGTTTGGATGTTAGGTCAGGATGGGTTTAGGTTAGGATGGATATGGGTCAAGATGGGTAGATTAAAAAATGGCTTAGGATGGGTTGGGTCTGGATGGGTTTGGGTATGGATGGTTTGGATTAAGATAGGTTCACATTAAAATAGATTAAAATTTTAAAAAAAAAATTAAAATAACAATAAAAAATTTAAAAAGTAAATAAAAATTAAAAAAATAAAATTAAAAAAAATAAACTTAAATATAAAATTTTAGGGGATCTGAAATATTTCATTTTGAACCGGACCGGTTCGACCCTATCGGGCTGGATAATAACCCGGACCGTTACGAACTGGCCAGGCCGGGTAGCGACCAGAACTATTTCAACCTGCCCGTCCCGTAGCGACCCAAACCGTTTCGACCCGTCCGTTACAACCTAACCCGTCCCGTTTCGACCCAGCCGGGCCGGTAGCGACCCGAACCGTTTCAACCCGGTCGGGCCGGTAACGACCCGGACCGTTTCGACCCGACAAGACCGGTAGCGACCCAGACCGTTTCGACCCGACCGGGCCCGGTAACGACCCAGACCGTTTCGACCTGACCCGTCCTGTAGCGACCCGAATTGTTTCGACCCGGCCGGGCCCGGTAACGACCCGGACCGTTTCGACCCGCCCGGGCCCGGTAGCGACCCGGACCGTTTCGACCTGGCCGGGCCTGGTAGAGACCCGACGGGACCGGTAGCGACCCGGACCGTTTCGACCCGACCGGGCCCGGTAACGACCCAGACCGTTTCGACCTGACCCGTCCTGTAGCGACCCGAATTGTTTCGACCCGGCCGGGCCCGGTAACGACCCGGACCGTTTCGACCCGGCCGGGCCCGGTAGCGACCCGGACCGTTTCGACCTGGCCGGGCCTGGTAGAGACCCGGACCGTTTCGACCCGACGGGACCGGTAGCGACCCTGACCGTTTCAACCTGACCCGTCCCGTAGCGACCCGGATTGTTTCGACCCGGCTGGCCCCGGTAGCGACCCGGACCGTTTCGACCTGGGAGGGCCCTGTAACGACCCGGGCCGTTTTGACCCGACGGGACCGATAGCGGCCAAAACCGTTTCAACCCGACCAGGCCCGGTAACAACCTGGACCGTTTCGACCCGACCGGGGCCGGTAACAACCCAGACCGTTTCAACCTGACCCGTCCCGTAGCGAACCGGTCAGGCCCGGTAGCGGCCCAGACCGTTTCAACCTGACCCGTCCCGTATCGACCCGGACAGTTTCGACCCGGCCGGGCCCGGTAGCGACGCAGAACGTTTTGACCCGACCGGGCACGGTAATGACCCAGACCGTTTCAACCTGACGCGTACTGTTACGACCCGACCGGGCCCGTTAGCGACCCAGACCGTTTTGGCCTGACCGATCCCGTTTGCCACCTGGACCGTTTCGACCCTACCGGGCCTGTCAACGACTAGACCATTTCGAACCGAATGGGCCGGTCAACAACCCAGACCGTTTGGACTCGATTATGCCTGCTGTAACACCCCAACCGATGGCGGAAACATCGGGATGTCACATATTGATGATTTTTCAGTAGCTCATGGTAAATAATAAGTTTCAATAAATGATTTAAATAAATTACATACAATTGTTCTAAGAATTTGTACATCAAAATGAAAAATACTAGCTACGCATCTTCAAGCATTAACTCTAATCTTCGAGCATGTTATAACCTGAAACATGTTAAGTTTGAAAATATTTTGGGTCAACAAAAGTTGGTGAGAATTACATAGGTTTGAATAAAAATGTTGTATAATTCGAGTGTCATTGCTAGTCTAGTCCATATGTGAAAACAAAACTATCAGGTAAATCGAGTGCATAATCAACCCTTGTGACTAGAATATTGTGGTCCATCCCATACGCATATGGTTCACTCGATTATGTTATGTGTTCGATAACAATCACCCACGCTACCTATGTAGGAGGTACACGTATCCGGGTGGAATTGTCAGTCCAATAGATCTATCATTGTATACCGTCGGCTGATCAATGTTAATGATTATGCTAGAATAATTGTGCTTACCCTAGTAATGTTTAAGACATAATGCAACATAGAATAACACATAGACACTTATGATTGAATTGTAAATTGAATGTTGTAACATGTTTCACCCCAAAATAGTGAAATGGAAAAAGAGTTTTTTACAACACGGTTCGGTTCGCTTACACTTTTAGAATAAATATTTATTTACAATATACACGAAAAGAATAAACTAAAGCCGTTTTGGTTCGTTTTCGCTTTTATGATTCAATTATAGTGTTGTGCAAAATAAATGAATCAAGATACAACGTGCATTATACCTTCCCGAATAGAGTCGCGAATCAACACGTGACCCGTACGCGCCTCTAACTGAGAGCAGATCAGCTTTGACTAGATCTCTAGATCTCTTATGTTGACCTGTTGACTCATGTCTCGACCACCCGAACCACTCGAACTCTTGACCCCAAAAAAATCGACAAGGAATGAGACTCAAATCCAAACCCGCAACACTATTTTGTTCGCCTGTTGTCTTCAGGAAAACCCAACCCTCACACGACCAGAAACAAGCTAACCAGCCCTGACCCGAAAGAGAAAGAACAAGATTTGAGACCTGTTGCTGCTGCTTGTTTATTTGCGGCCAGTCGCCACCGATCACGATCACACACCCATCCGAACCTGACAAACACCCCTAAAGCTCAATATTCATGGCGGGAACCTGTGGTGGTGCTTGTTTGTTGTTAGTGGCGGCGGCCGGAGTAGAAGGGTCGCCGGTAGGGCTGGCAAATCGTGTCTCTAACAGGTTAACAGGTCTCTGACGCGCGCGAACAAATCAAGTTCTAAACATGAACACGACTCGTTTAACTCATTTATATCTCATGTTTATAACACAGTTTTATGTTTTATGTACCAAAAAAGGGAAATGAAAGATTTTTGCCTCTTAATTCTAAGTATTAAAAAAAGTCAAAAAATCAAATAGTGTACTTTTCAGTCAAACAGGTCTTATCGTGTCTTAACAGGTTACCCATTGCCAGCCCTAGTCGCCGGTCGGAGATTAGGGGGAGGAAAGGAAGTAGCTCGAGTGGTGGTGGTTGGCTCGAAGAGGTTATGTTCGGACCCCGGGTGCCTTATATCTGCTGCCTCTCGCCGCTGCTGTTGTTGGTGGTTCAAGAAAGGGGGAGTTTGATGGCAGATTATAGAGGAACTCGGGTGGTGGTGGTGTCTAGCTGCATCTTCTAGAGCAGAGAAGAGAGAGTTTGGGAGGAGGAAGGCAAGAGTTTGGAGAAGAAGATAGTGGCTAGGGTTTTTGGGTTAAGAAGGTGAAGGAGAAAGAGAGTTTATATAGATAAGGTTTGGTGTGGGTTAGAAGGACACCGCGTACGAACCCGTTACCGTCATGCTTCTCGTTTAGATTTTACCCGATTAGATTACATAACTTGTTTAACTACAAAAATAGTTATTTTGCGAAATTTATTTATATAGAAATCGATTTAAAAGGAGTGCTCAGAATATATTTTAATTATCGGCAAAAATATTTAGTCATATTAAAATTTCGTTTTATGTTAGTTGCCAAGCACGTCATACTTACCGATGCTATTTTAAACGATTAAGTTGGCGAACTAACTAATTATAGTCATTCCCGATTAAGAATTCGTTATCTCCTAAACGATATATTATTGTTAACGACTTAAAATCGTTTTATGAATAAATTATTATTATTATATTATTTGAGAAAAGTCGGGCGTTACAGTCTCCCCTACTTTAGGAAATTTCGTCCCGAAATTATTAAAAACACAGGGTTTAGGTAAATACTTGGACGTCTATCATTTAGTTTAAAGTATGGCAGAAGTTTTATGGGTACTAGGATAAAGTGTTACGTATGAGTTATGAGGGTTGGATTACGATAGTCTAAAATAGCGATAGGGAATAAACACCAAACTTAAGTTGCATGAGATGATAGACTATGGATGGGCTAAATGAACTACCAAATAACTAGGGTTTTGTTTTGTTTTTTTTTTTTTTGGCTCGACCCCCAATCTCATTTCCGATGTATCGTTAGTGTTTCTTACCAAAGCCCTAATAGAATTTCACACCACCCTAACGTACCTGTAAATTCATGATTACGTTCCGGACCGCAATCACCAATTTACCTTACATTAGGGTTTTGTGTCCTTCTATAACTCTAAACACACATGTAACAAATGCAATTAACCTTGTTATTGAGTCATATATAGGGTTGTGCAACGGTTCAGAACCGGACCGAACCGAACCGGACCGAACCACGGACCGTTTATTCCAAAATATGAGAACCGGAACCGGAACCGATAATTACTAAACGGTTCGGTTCCAGAACCGGGTGAAACGGTTCTCATGAAACGGTTCTAGACCGGAACCGGTTGTCAATAAAATCCTAAAATTAACATTAACAATTAAATAAAAAATAAACAAAAACAATGATTTTTCTTAAAAAAATTATCAACAGTTTGTGTTAAACATGGTTATTAAAAGTATAGCAGTTTACGTATCAAAATATGTTTTGTTCGGATCAGATCATTCTTTCTATATAGATTAAACGGGTCAGAACAAGCTGTGCTGACTGCTGACCATCACATAAGGCAATACTCTACATTCCTACCAAGTAAAACAATTTAAAAGTGTTAAGAACTATAAAGAAAGAAACAGCACATTCTATTTCAAACTAATAATAGAATATTTAAATATTTAATTTAATTCAAAACGGTTCTAACGGTTCTTAACTGGACCCATCGGTTCTAACCGGAACCGAACCGGGAACTGATTATGCCAAAATATGAGAACCGGAATCGGAACCTATAACATTAATTCGGTTCGGTTCTAGCGGTTCCGGGTCGGTTTCACGGTTTTCACGGTTCGGAACCGTTTATTGCTCACCCCTAGTCATATACATTGTAATTGTATCCAAAAATGAGTCCAACTGTTGAGCAGGAAAAAGACTTCTACCAGTCAGTGAGTAAGAACCTCTACCGATTGTTGAGCAGGTGCGATAGCCTCTACAGTCGTTGAGCAGGTTGTAGGGCCTCTACCGACTGTTGAGCAGACATGATGACCTCTACCAATCGTTAAGTATGTTATTTGGTACTCTACTAACTGTTGAGCAAGTACTTCATCCTCTATCAGTTGTTTGATTAAGTGTACCAATTATAACACACATAAATTCTAAATTGATAATATGTACATGTAATCAATCAAGTATCAAGTATAGAATGCGAGTTGTAATAGAGTTGCCCTATACAAGGTTAATGACTCTAGGTGTGTTTATAGCAAATAGTTTATATTCCATGTTTTCAAGTATCATGAGTAATCAAATGTTCAGGTAGATAATCGAATCCTCATGTATAATTAAGAATCAAGTTTCATGTAACAAGCAATAATGATTTTTTTTAAAAAAAAAAAATAAATAATAATAATCAGTACCAAACTTTCAATGATTTGTTTATCATGAAAATCAAGTTCATGTTCGAAAAGGCGAAGATTATACATTTAATCATTGAAAGAATGATTAAAGTCCATAGTAATCAAGTTGCATAGAATAGTGGATGTAAAAATAGTTGATAAAAGTTAGTTTATAGATCAAGAAAGGAAGAAGGTAGTCAGACATGTTCGTGATAAATTAAAAATGTGGATAGTCAACCTGGATTGAGGCAAATGAGGTTGCGGGCTGTGATCAGAAGAAGATTTCATTCTTTATTTAAAGACGATTTTTAGATAACTCCAACGTGATTGATTTATTGAGGTGCAACCAATCGAGCAGAGTTGTATGTTTCAAGAAGTCAAGAGATTTTCGAAGTTTAATTGAGCAACGGGTACAAAAACCCTCATCGTTTGTTTGAAAAAAAAATTATTTGAGTAAGTATGCAGGTCAAAATGCAATTAAAAATAAAAATTTGTGGGGGGGGGGGGGGGTAGGTTTGTATAATTAGATGAGATTTTGTAAAATATATATATATATATATAATAGTGGTGGTTTGTAGAGTAGGTGGAAATTTCGATGAAACCAGTAGTTGGTGGTTTTGGAATAAGGGTCATCCTTGTACAAAAATTTGGGTATGGACATTTTGGACTAAATCAATAGTTTTTCAATTTAATAAGGTTCAAGTATTTGAAGTTTAATCAATAGGTTTTCAAGTAAAAGGAACATAAAAACTAAGGAGATCATGAAGCATAGGTAATTAGATAGCGCGTTGTACCAAATACGGAGTGAACCATGAGGTTCGAATCAATGTTTATAATCAAACGTATGAGAAAACATGGAATCCTTACAAAGTAAAGCATGATTGTGATAAACGTAAAGTCGTAAAAGTTCAAACCGGTTTAAAACAAATATGAATCAATGGAGAATTCGAAGGGTTAAATTTTCCCATGGTTAGAAATATTTTACTTTCAAAATTGGTTTTCAGCGAAAGCAAGGATGGCTATTTTTTTTTTTTTTTTTTTGTAGATAGTACAAACTAATTGGATTTAGAATAGGATATTTCAGTGAGTCAAAGATTTCAAACACGATGACGGGTTTCAAAAATCAAGATTTTGTTCAGACGTTTTGTATAATAGACTTCGAGTAATCCATAAAAGAAGTGATTATTAATAGATTAAAACATTTTTATCGAAAATCATTTGTTACGCCAATAAATTGTTCAATAAAAATTTGAAATTTAGAAAATAAGTTTGCGAAAATAAAAGACTCTTTAAAAAAATATTTATTTGTTATAGTTTGTGAAATTCCCAAGTGATGAAAGTTTGACAAAATTCAGTACTATTTAGCTTTGGTGCTACAGTATCTCCTATACACAGATTATAAGGTTACAGTTTAAACAAGGATTTCAAAATCTCGAATGTGATGAAATTTTATGGTTGATGGTATCTTCAAAATATATATATATATATACACACACACACACACATAAATAAAAATGTAGGGGGGGAGGAGTTTAAAATAAAATTGGCCAGAAACATCAAAGATAATATATTTAAAATATGTAACATGATGTAAAAGGAAACATATGATTTGGGTTAGATGTTAAAAATAATTAGACTTATGGGTAATATTATAAGTTTGTAAAATGAATTAGGATTGGGAAACCCAGAAATGATTTATGAAGTTTAAGCTAATGAGGGAATTATATAAGAAGAAAATATATTTGAATTGTAAAAATTTTGAAATTCAAAACTTAGATTTTATACGGGAGTGAGGGGGCATAAATGAAAATGAAACACAAAGATTGTAAATATCTAACCCCGAATAAACGAAAATGTTGGCTTATCAAAACAAATCAGGTCTAAGCCCAACGAATTTGCCCTAATAGTCTAGAAGTACGTTAGGATTGTAGCAAGTAAGTGAAAGAGAGTAGGCAAGACCAAGTTAGGCTAAGAATAAGGAGGAGGATAGGGATAGAGATAAGGATAAGGTAGAGCTACAAGTATTTGAAGCAAGTACTGGTTAAAGTCCTAAGGTTATAAACTAGATTATTTTTCTAATAACCTAATTCCCTATAACCATGGCTCTGATACCAATCTGTAACACCCCAACCGATGGCGGAAACATCGGGATGTCACGTATTGATGATTGTTCAGTAGCTCATGGTAAATAATAAGTTTCAATAAATGATTTAAATAAATTACATACAATTGTTCTAAGAATTTGTACATCAAAATGAAAAATACTAGCTACGCATCTTCAAGCATTAACTCTAATCTTCGAGCATGTTATAACCTGAAACATGTTAAGTTTGAAAATATTTTGGGTCAAAAAAAGTTGGTGAGAATTACATAGGTTTGAATAAAAATGTTGTACAATTCGAGTGTCATGGCTAGTCTAGTCCATATGTGAAAACAAAACTATCAGGTAAATCGAGTGCATAATCAACCCTTGTGACTAGAATATTGTGGTCCATCCCATACGCATATGGTTCACTCGATTATGTTATGTGTTCGATAACAATCACCCACGCTACCTATGTAGGAGGTACACGTATCTGGGTGGGATTGTCAGTCCAATAGATCTATCATTGTATAACGTCGGCTGATCAATGTTAATGATTATGCTAGAATAATTGTGCTTACCCTAGTAATGATTAAGACATAATGCAACATAGAATAACACATAGACACTTATGATTGAATTGTAAATTGAATGTTGTAACATGTTTCACCCCAAAATAGTGAAATGGAAAAAGGGGCTATGTAAACTCACCTGAAGTGCATCATGAAAGAATAGCAAACAATGTTTGAAGCTGGATTAATGGAATCTCTTGTGTCCTATTACAAGTAGAGGATACACTTAATTCTAATGCAAATAAGTTTGTTTCGTATCTTAGTTGTAAACATAGTTGATCCAACTACCTAGACTTGTATTGTACACAATATGTGTCTTAATGTGTATAACTTAACGAACCGATAACACTTAGTTTAGTTGCTCGAAAGTATGTGTGTGTACATAGTTATTTTAAATAAATACTTTAATATGGTATTCGAAGTCATAACTTGAAATTATCGCTAAAACAACATTTTGGTTAATGAAAATAATATTTGCGTGGCTCGACTCAAAAGTTAACCTGTTTCGCAGATTGAATCATATTATGTACTTATTAATAAATATAAATATTTCATTTTTTTTTACGACGTAAGACTTGAAAGTTAGAATTTATTGTAAAAACATAATCTCGTCTACTAATAACTATAAACTTGGAAGGTCGATTTGTTTCCTATATTTTATAAAATTTGGGCAGAGCTTCCTCTTTTTTCGTAAAAAAACCGACAACTCATATTGTCTATATTTCCCAAAAATCGATTGTCTACATTCTCAAAACGCAATACAATTTAATTAGCCCTTCTAATACACGACAAGTGGTTTAAGTTATTGAACTATAAGAAACGACAATGCTAATAAAAGTACGCATGAACATCAGTTAGTCCTTATTTGATTCGTCACGCTAGCAATAAAAATAGTTTTTTTTACAACACGGTTCGGTTCGCTTACACTTTTAGAATAAATATTTATTTACAATATACACGAAAAGAATAAACTAAAGCCGTTTCGGTTCGTTTTCGCTTTTATGATTCAATTACAGTGTTGTGCAAAATAAATGAATCAAGATACAATGTGCATTATACCTTCCCGAATAGAGTCGTGAATCAACACGTGACCCGTACGCGCCTCTAACTGAGAGCAGATCAGCTTTGACCAGATCTCTAGATCTCTTATGTTGACCTGTTGACTCATGTCTCGACCACCCGAACCACTCGAACTCTTGGCCCCAAAAAAATCGACAAGGAATGAGACTCAAATCCAAACCCGCAACACTATTTTGTTCGCCTGTTGTCTTCAGGAAAACCCAACCCTCACACGACCAGAAACAAGCTAACCAGCCCTGCCCGAAAGAGAAAGAACAAGATTTGAGACCTGTTGCTGCTGCTTGTTTATTTGCGGCCAGTCGCCACCGGTCACGATCACACACCCATCCGAACCTGACAAACACCCCTAAAGCTCAATATTCATGGCGGGAACCTGTGGTGGTGCTTGTTTGTTGTTAGTGGCGGCGGCGGAAGTAGAAGGGTCGCCGGTCGGAGATTAGGGGAGGAAAGGAAGTAGCTCGAGTGGTGGTGGTTGGCTCGAAGAGGTTATGTTCAGACCCCGGGTGCCTTATATCTGCTGCCTCTCGCCGCTGCTGTTGTTGGTGATTCAAGAAAGGGGGAGTTTGATGGCAGATTATAGAGGAACTCGGGTGGTGGTGGTGTGTAGCTGCATCTTCTAGAGCAGAGAAGAGAGAGTTTGGGAGGAGGAAGGCAAGAGTTTGGAGATGAAGATAGTAGCTAGGGTGTTTGGGTTAAGAAGGTGAAGGAGAAAGAGAGTTTATATAGATAAGGTTTGGTGTGGGTTAGAAGGACACCGCGTACGAACCCGTTACCGTCACGCTTCTCGTTTAGATTTTACCCGATTAGATTACATAACTTGTTTAACTACAAAAATAGTTATTTTGCGAAATTTATTTATATAGAAATCGATTTAAAAGGAGTGCTCAGAATATATTTTAATTATCGGCAAAAATATTTAGTCATATTAAAATTTCGTTTTATATTAGTTGCCAAGCACGTCATACTTACCGATGCTATTTTAAACGATTAAGTTGGCGAACTAACTAATTATAGTCATTCCCGAATAAGAATTCGTTATCTCCTAAACGATATAGTATTGTTAACGACTTAAAATCGATTTATGAATAAATTATTATTATTATATTATTTGAGAAAAGTCGGGCGTTACACCTGCTAACGACTCGAACCGTTTCGATGAGGTTGGTCTCGTTAACGGTTCGTGTTGTTTCGACATGGTCGTCCGTTAACGACCCGAACGGTTTCAAACCGACTGGGTTATCAACAAATGCAAAAGATATAATTTTTTGTTTTTAGTGACATTGATTTCTATGAGGCATCAACACTTTTGGTGTTTGGTGAGTTTTAATTCAGATTTGTATATGATTATCTAAAAATACCCATCCTGGCCCATTTTTTTTTTTTGACATACCCATCCCGACCCACTTACTTATTTCCTACAATTAAAGTTACCCATCCTAACCCCCTTGAAAATTATACTAAACCCATTTTAACCCACAAGGTCAAATTTTAAACCCAAAACAACCCAAACTCAACTAGATGGGTTGAAATTGCCAGGTCTAATTAAGACCCATTTTTTAGATTAAAACTCATTTATGTAATAACCTTACCCTATTTGTTATAACATTTTACTTTGTTTTTATACATTATAGGTTACAAAGATGTTTAATACAATAGCTTATATCAATAAATTATAAAATGTTTACTAAGAGGGTGTTTGGGATTGCGTTTTGAATCTGATTTTTAGATTATTACGTTTTGAAAATGCAAATAATCAGTTTTTAGTGTTTGGATTGCGTTTTGAAAACGCAGATAATCCGTTTTTTAGGCTACCAAAACGCAATAATCTATAAGCAGCTCCACCTCTGCTTTTTCAAAACGCATAATCTGTTTTGAATAATCAATCCCAAACACCCCCTAATCCGCAGGAAAAATAGATTATTGACAGAAATTAAATTAATAAAAAAGAATTGAAATATTATGATTTAGTTTTTTTTTTTTACTTAATATGAGAGAGACAACATAATAAAGATATGACAAAATTACAGAAATCAAACTTTATGTTTGGCCAAAATTGCAAGTTTCAACTTTTATGTTTCATTTGCACCAAAATCAACTTTTACCAATTGATTTTGCTACAGGTTTCAACCTTTGTGATTAACTCAGTTAATTTTCTTGGTTAAGTCCCCTTATATGCAAGTCATGTGAGGGCAGTTTGGTCTTTCCACCTCCATTATTATTATTATTATTTTCGAGCATGTATGACGCTAACGCCTCCTCCGATGCAATATCTCGAGATATGAACTCGTTGCTTTATTCATCAACATTTAAGCATCTGCAGATAGAGAGTTTGCCAAGATTAAACAGCTTATTTCCTTAGATCCTTATCCAAACTTCAATAATAATAATAATAATAATAATAATAATAATAATAATAATAATAATAATAATAATAATAATAATAATAATAAAAGAAAATTACACCAAATTATATGTGACATTTTTTTATAAAAGAAAATTACACCAAATTAACGAGCGTTTTATTATCTTTCCAACAAGCACCATAGTGCTATAAAAAACGGGAAAAAAACGAATTTTTAGTAGGGTTATTTTCATGAAGAAAAAAAACACAAAGTGTTAAGTAATTAATTAATCATATCTAGGCAAGTCAATAATCATGGTATGATAGTATATATGCTTTTAAACTTATCATTACATATAAAAATCCGCTAACTGCATATATATTCACAGATGTAGTTATTTTTTTGTAAGAATCTATTTTTTTTTTATTATTTTGATCGGTGTTTCTAGGAATATTTATTACAATGGTTACTAAGCTGGTTAGATATAGCTTATGAATTTTAGAGCATTCACATCCCCTCCACCAAATCTCATCTATCAAATTACACTAAAAATCACTACTTTATCCTTAAATCTTCTCTCTCCTAGTTAAAATAATAATACTTTTTCATACTTTTATCATTACATTTTCTCTCTTTCCACTCACAACTACTTACAAAAATATTAAAATATATATAGGGGTGAACAGTAGCTTTTTATATTCAGGGTAGAACAGTGCTTCCACCAAATATTTTCTCTCTCCTCCACTCACAATCACTTACACTCACCCTATATAATTTGGTGGACACACTCACATACATTTGGTGGATGGGATGTGAGTGCTCTTAGACACCAAGTAAATCTCTAGCTGATAAGTGATGATTAATCACTTCACTATGCATGCTTGTTAAATCAATCATCATCATGACATATTAATTGATACTAAGACCATGCGTAGTGGGGGGCTTTATATATGAAGCTCCCATTTCTGATTGGTCCACGTGGCAGCTGAGTCAGCATGGAGAGAGAAACTGAAAAAGGGGTGTAGTGGTAGGGGCTTTATATATATAGCCCCTATTAATATTTTATTATATCTTTTAAATTAAAAAAATAATAAAATAATAATAATAAAGAGAGAGTATGAGGTGTCAACTTCTGATTGGAGGGGGGACAAACACACCGGCGCTATATTTATAAAGCCCAAGCTTGATTTTGAAAAATGGAGCCCCCCCGTAATGGTGTGGGGGGCGCCATTTTGGTCCACATGTGCAGGGGCTTTATATTTCAAGCCCCACTACGGGGGGTCTAATTTGGTTGTTTTTTTTCTCAGGTTCACATCATAGCTTTAGAATGTCTTGAGGAAGTAACAATGTTATTGAGGGAGTTCACCTCGCACCACAATATGCGGAACCATGATTTTTTTTGAGGGTTAACACTAACATAAAATTGAAATTGGGTTAGGATCAAATACACAAAACACTTTTTCTAGGAAGGGTGAGAAGGATTGTGATCCATTGATCATATATTTGAAGGGTTGAGATTAGTTTGTTTGAAAAAAATAAATAATAAATTAGAGAAAGGGCATAAAAGGAAAACCACATTTGTTGACTTTCTCTCTCCACATGCAATGCACATGTCAATTCTCCCATCATTTTAAAACGTCTATAACTTTTTCATACGACATTTTTTTTTTCAAAAAAATTTCACTATATTAACGAGCGTTTTTTTATCTTTAATATGAGTACCACATTGCTACATTAAACTTGAAAAAAAAATTGTGCTAAATGGGTTTTTTTTCTCCGTTGTGTCTTCTGCACGTTCATTGTGTTATAGTATGCATGTGTGCTTTATAAATATGTTATTTGTGTTTTTTTTAGTCTACACATGATTTAACTTTGTCCATTGTGTTTTTAGTATCCTTTTAATTGTGTTTTACGCAAATGAGTTTTGTATTTAGGCGTACATTGTGTTTATTATGTTGTTCATTGTGTTTATTATGTTGTTCATTGTGTTTAAGTATTCTGTTCATTGTGTCTTTTATATGTTGTCAATTGTGTTTTATTAGACTGTTCATTGTGTTTTATACCATATTGTTCATTGCATATTTAATTGGTACTCATTGTGTTTTACGTTGTCTCCATTGTGTCTTACGCAACTGGGTTTTCAACTTTTTTTCCAAAAGTATTCATTGTGTTTTACTCTTCTGTTCATTGTGTCTTTATTATGTCGTCCATTGTATTTTACACAATTGGGTTTTTAACTTTTTTTTTCAAAAGTATTCATTGTATTTTAGTCTTTTGTTCATTGTGTCTTTCGTATGTCATCCATTGTGTCTTACGTAACTGGGTTTTCAACTTTTTTTTTTTTTCAAAAGTATTCATTGTGTTTTAGTCTTCTATTCATTGCGTCTTTAGTATGTCGTCCATTGTGTTTTACTAGACTCTTGATTATGTTTTATACCCTATATTTAATTGGTGTTCATTGTGTTTTACATTCCATTGTGTCTTATGCAAGTGGGTTTTGAATTTTTTTTTTCAAAAGTATAGCAACATGGTACTCATATTAAAGATAAAACGACGCTCAATTTTATGGTATAATTTTTTTTTAAAAACGGATGACGTATAAAAAAGTTACGGGCATTTAAAAATGAAGGTGGAAATGGCATGTGACTTGCATGTGCATATGTTTTTGACAAAATTACCCCTCCCACTTGTTAATCCTTTGGACACATGTTATTTTCTAGTAGTTTCTCACCCTTCTCATTTTTTGTAGCCTTTGTAGAATAACCCAACCCACATAAAATTATCAAATTCAAGCTTTACAAATTTAAACACCTCGCACCACAATATGCGGGTTTGTCCACTGGTTGGCTTTTAGAATAGCTTTAACATAAATTTTACTAAAAAATATTTTTTATAAAAAAACAAAACATGTAATCTGGAATGCGTGGAAAAGGGTTAAACCGCGTGACAAAAGTTAACCAAAAGTAGGATCGACAAATACATAAGTCAATGCAAAGGTCAACTTATGTCCACTCATGTCTTTATGACATTATAGAATTAGTTAAAAAGAATAAACCAGAAGCAGTGAAGTGGTATGGAGGCTTAATGTTGGAAGACATATATGGGTACGATTCTTGAGAGCGTCAAGGTTTACTGATTATATTTCATTGTTATGCTTTCAGGCGGGTGGATAGTCGGGTTTTCCCCTGAACTGATGAACTTGGTGAAACCAGGAGCTCCTTTACATGTCTGGCTATGCCGAGTAGAAGAGGTCCTAATTTGACTGAGTATGAACTCCGAATCTCATTGACCGTTCAAAAAAGAAAGGTTAAAAAGAATAAAGATACGTTCTTAATAGAGTATATAGAATATTATAGAATATGCCATTTGTATTTTTGGATATTATCATTGTAATTATGTTTGTAATTATATCCCTATACTATATATTTTGATGATGAATGAAAGATGAGGCAATCGTTCCAATCATAACATTCTTCAGTTCTATGTTTTGTGAAATTTACACTTAGACACTTAGAGGGTGTTTGGGATTGAGTTTCAAAACAACTTATTGGCTTATTCACTTTTCCAAGAAGCCAATAAGTTGTTTGTGTAATCCAAAGGCACTTTCTGTTTTGACTTTTGACTTTTGGCTTTTAAGGGTGGAAAATGTGTTTTTAAGAAGTTAGAAATCCTGGCTTTTTGGCTTTTGGAAAAAAATTAAAAATCTACCACACACACAATTAATATTCATAATAAGTTAAGCAAAACACTTAAAAAACAACAATCTATTGACTTTTTGACGTTTTCCATCTCAAAAGCTAATCCAAACATTTTTTTAAAGTTCATTTTCAAAAAGTCATAAGCCAATAAGCACTTATTAATACCTAAGTTATACTTTAATAAAAATCATCGTGTGTATGCCTACTCTGCTTCATATATCTTTTATCTATAAGTTTATAATTATTTGTTAGATCATTTTAAATAATATATTTCTTTTTCACACCCACGAAGTACATGGATGCTTCTTGGTGTTTCTTTCAAATTTCACATGTAGTTCTTATTTTCTTAAAAGGCTAAAATTACATGTTTGTTTCACGTGGTTAGGGCTATAAACAATATAAAGTTCAGGGAATAGTTGTAAACTATTCAGCGGAAAGTTTGTTTATGTTCATTCATTAAAGGAAAGAAAGAACACGAAGAAGAAATTAGTGAAGTTAGCTAAATGAACAAACACGAACACATGTCCCGTTCATTCGATTGTGTTCGTGAACACTTGCTAATTTGTTCGTTTATGTCCTTCGTTTACGCCTATTCATGTCCATTTGTTAATAAAGGTTTTTAATTTGTCAGTTTTCCTCATAATTCACAATAGTTAAGCGAAACACTTAAAAAAACAACAATCTAGTGACTTTTTGACGTTTCTCATCCCAAAAGCTAATCCACACAATTTTTTTAAAACTCATTTTCAAAAAGTCATAAGCCAATAAACACTTTTAACCAAAAACACTTTTATATTTCGAAACTCAATCCCAAACACCCTCTTAATACCTAAGTTGTACTTTGATAAAAATCATCGTGTGTATGCCTACTCTGCTTCATATATCTTTTTATCTATAAGTTTATAATTATTTGTTAGATCATTTTAAATAATATATTTATCTTTTTCACACCCACAATTTATTTAGAAGTACATGGGTGCTTCTTGGCGTTTCTTTCAAATTTCACATGTAGTTCTTATTTTCCAAAAAGGCTAAAATTACATGTTTGTTTCACGTGGTTAGGGCTATAAACGAATCAAAGTTCAGGGAATAGTTGTAAATTATTTGACGGAAAGTTTGTTTATGTTCATTCATTAAAGGAAAGAAAGAACACGAAGAAGAAATTTGTTCAGTTAACTAAATGAACAAACAGGAACACATGTCCCGTTCATTCGATTGTGTTCGTGAACACTTGCTAATTTGTTCGTTTATGTCCTTCGTTTACGCCTATTCATGTCCATTTGTTAATAAAGGTTTTTAATTTGTCAGTTTCCCTCATACCCCCCCCCCCCCCCCCCCCGGTGTACGCCTATTAATGATTTATGATTGTAATAAATAAATAAATAAAAACAATTTTCCTCCTAACTATTACAATCCCTAAACATTAATTATTTAACTAATCTGATCATTCATCCATTCCTAATCTTGTGCCTATCACCGCTTAAGTGATTCACACTTGTAGGTATCCAGGTCACCTAAATAATTGTTTCTGCCATATGTTTTTTTAACGGTTAACCAAATTCACCAAAAACTTTATTCAGAGTCCCTACTCAGTCAAATCAGGACCCCTTCCATCCGGCATAGCCAGATATAGACATATAAGGGAGCTCCTGGTTAGGGATGGCAATGGGTCGGGTTTGGGACGGGCTTAGGTAATCCCAACCCCATACCCAATTAGCTATGCTTGTCCCAAACCCGTCCCAAAATCCGTCGGGTTTGTATCGGGTAATTACCTGACAGGTATACCCGCGGGTTTCGGGTAAACCCGTTAATTTTAAAAACTTATCCATTGGGTATATCTGAATAAAAATTTGTCGGGTATCTATTGCGTGACTACTAACCAATACATTTAGCATTATCAAATATGTATGTAAATGATTACAATGTATAAATATAAAATAGTTAAATCATATAAAAAACACTAAAAGACATAGATAACAGATATTATACACAAATAATTGGTGTTTTTTAAAAGAAGATGACAATCTAGATGGACAAGTAGATATATTATGCATACATATTTTGAAATATATATATAGGAAATTACATCGGGTAATCGGGTCGGGTAAATGGGTATATCATCAAATCCCAACCCCGTCCCAAACCCGCGAAAAACATAAAAACTAATCCCATACTCTGACCCATACCCGATTACCCGACCCCAAACCCGTCCCAAATGTGTCGGGTTTCGTGTTTACCCATCGGGTTCGGGTTTGATTGCCATCCCTACTCTTGGTTTCACCAAGTTCACCAGTTCCGGGGAAAACCCTATCCACCCGTCCGAAAGCATGACAATGAAATAATCAGTAAAACTCGGCGCTCTCAAGAATCACACCCATGATCTTTCAGCCATGGGTCTTCTATCATTGAGCCTCCGTACCACTCCACCATAAGGTGGTTGTTTCATGCCATATCTAGGTTGTTAATTCCACATTCAATTGCCATTTCTAGCTTCATGTCTAACTAAATTTGGACTATTATATCTAAGTAATTAGTATAAATGGACTTATCTTTTGGTGGATGTACTTTGTCTAATCTTCAATGTTAACGATGATTTTTATTTGTTGCATATTAAATCTTTGTTTGTGTTTGTACATGTTTAGAACCTGTTTTCAGTAACTGTTCACAAACAACTGCAATTCCTTAACAAACGAACCTAAACATAGAATTTTGTTTGTTAGTGTGTTAACGGTTTGTTAGTTTGAAAAAACCTTTACAAATAAACACAAACATAGCCTTGTTCATGTTTGTTCCATTCGTTTACGACCCTACTTGTGGTTTACTATTTGATCACTTTGATGCTCCTAACGTGGATGAACACTAAGATTTCTGGTTAAGTTCATATGGATGACTAGCAAACTTGGCAAGGCGCACAAACTGGATCCAGATGTAGCATTAGTCGGTACTTAAGGATGGCCGATACTCCACAACTGGCATGTGTTGACCTAGTCCTTCAATGGAGATAACTGTCACGAAATCTTGAGCATGAAGAGCTCGTAGACAATTAAAGACAACTTTCTGATGAGGGGATAGAACAAACTTTTCTCATACACTCTGCACTATTCTACTAAATAAGGCACTCGCCAAAGCAACTTAGGCTTTGAGGGGTGTCCTTGTTAGAGAAACCGTCAAGATCGAGATCAGGAAAGGACCTATGCAAGCAATCCAACGCGTGCGCACATGATCAAAATCTAACCTCACAATACTACAATCCCAAAGAATATGGTTCTGCAAACGTCAATATTGTGCCCTTGAGGCCACGAAAGCTTATGTAGGTACATCCTTTGCTAAATATAAACCTAAACACCCAAAACAGGTTAGGAAGCATGTCAGTCTTCATTGAAGATCCCTAAAATAGGGACCCCCCACAAACCATAATATATTTGATCGCTCTCTGTATTGATTTTTTTTTTTCAAAAATCTAAACAATGTCCCCAACAAACATAGGCTGGCACATTTTGAGGCGAACAACAAGTTATGTATGTACACATTTCCTTTGGTTTCTATTAGACTACATAAACTGTAGTTTATGAGTTGTTTATATAAAGCTTGTATTAGTAAACATTAGTTTGGTATATATTTTTATTAAGTTGAGTCGGCTCCTGTTAAAATTTGCCAAAGGTAATGTATAATTTCAAATTTGGTTCTTGGTAAATAATAGGTTGTAACACATTTCTTTTGTTATGTTTATTTTGTTGTTTCATGTTTCATATTGGTCGTTGGCTGGACTGGAGCTGAGTTGCTGAGCTTGTTCGTGATTCGAGTTGTTGCTTATCGTGGTTGATAGATCAAGTCTTGGTTGGGCTTAGGAGAAGACTATAAGTTGGGCTCAGGAGAAGACTATAAGTCTAGGAGCTGATCATATTTGTTGGGCTCAATCTTTATGTGGCCCAGTTCTATTTGGCTTGGCCCAGTCATATACAACACACTTATTTAATGTGTGTTTGTTGAGAATTAATTACAGCCATTAGATCACGATCCGTGTGTTTCATGGATAGAACCTTCTATCCAGGCTATGTATACTGGTGGTCTATCTCTCTCACTTAAGCTGGTTAATCAACTTGGTGATCTTATTAGGGTTAAGTCTTTTGTACTCACTTTCACTCTCGTCTAGATCGTTCAGTTTAGGGTTTATTTCTCTTGTAACAGATACGTCTTGTATCTGATTGTTAAGGGTTTGTATCTTCTGTTGATCATTAGATTGTGTAGAGTTGGTGGTGAGTTTAGATCATTGTATTTTGGTATTGTTCTTTAGGCAGGTTGTTGAGTCTTTTGGGTTTATTTTTTATCAATAAAATTTCCTTTGTTCTTGAGTTAATCCATGTTTTATAACATGGTATCAGAGCCCTAGAGCACTTTCTTGGGTTCTTGATTGTGTATGTGTCATCTACTTCCGCTGCATGTGTCGGATCTTGGATTAATCGAAGGATCAAAGGCGTTTCTGGTGTCAAACGAAACCCTAGATTTAAGGGTTGGTTCTCTGGTTCAACTGAGGTTGTGTTGGAGCTTTTTCGCTGGATCTTGACCAATAGCCCTAAGTGAAGGTTGTTGGTATTGGATCTAAACAATAAGGAGTGCTTATTCTTATGTTCTTGATCTGTAATCCTAAGTGAAGGTTACAGGTTTTGAACTTGGTTTGGATAGCTGTGCAACCGGTTAGATTGTTCCAACTCTTTATATTTTCTGTTTGTTGTTTTTTCTTTTTTAGGAGCATTGGCTGGGTTAGGGGGACAGGCATTGGCTCAACTACTTGTTAATTACTGTGATATGTTGTTTTGTGTACTTGCTTCTGTGGATCTTGTACTTGCTTGATTCTTTGTGTTTTGATTGTGAGTGTTGTGTGTGTGTGTGTTTAGATTGTGGTAAAGGACTCTCGCGTTAAGACTTATCCTGGCACCCTTTGAGTGACGAACCAGGAATCTGGATCACTGACACGGTTTCGTCCTTTGCTTGCTTGTGTGTGTTTAGTCTATTGTTTCTTGATTAGGTTGTGTTAGATAAGTTTGTGTTGTTATGGATGATGATCAAGGTCCTGTTGTTGATCCCTTGCCTGGGCCTCAAGGTCCTCAAGGAGGGATTAACAATGATGGTCCTAATGTGACTCTTATAAGTAAATTGGATGCTAGTGATCCACTTTACTTACACCCTAGTGATTATGCAAACTTAAACATTATTAATGTGAAACTAAAAGGTACAGAAAACTACACTGTTTGGTCTAATGCATTAAAATTAGCTCTTCAAGTTAAAAACAAGTGGGGATTCATAGACAATTCTTGTGTTAGGTCTAATGAAGATGAGATATTAGGTAGACAATGGGGCAGGTGTAATTCAATTGTTTTAACTTGGATGTTAAACTCCATAAGTGATGAACTGTATATAGGGCATGTATTTTCTAAACTTTCTTGTGATGTGTGGGGTGAGTTAAAAGAAACTTATGACAAAATAGATGGGTCTGTGGTGTTTGATCTATATTAGAAGATAAATTCATTTAGTCAAAATGGGTCTTCTATGGCTGAATACTATCATAGGTTAAGTATCATGTGGAAGCAAATGGATCAAATATTACAACTGCCTTCTTGTTCTTGTAATGCTTCAAAAGAGTTCAATGATTTTAGTAATCTAATAAAATTGATGCAGCTTTTAATGGGTTTAGACAGTGTGTATCAAGGTGTTAGAACAAGTTTGTTGATAAAAGATACCCTTCCTTCTGTGAAGGAGGCTTTTTCTGTCATTTCTATGGAAGAATCTCATAGAAATGCTTGCAATCAAAGCAAGAGAAGTCAATCTCTTACTTTGTTTGCTAAGTCTTGATCTTCACCACCTGAGTTTAAAAAGAATAATAAGGTGTCTAATCAAAACTTGAAATGTTCTCAGTGTAATAAGATTGGTCATACTATTGATAAATGTTTTGAAATCATTGGCTACCCTTCTTGGATGAGACCAAGAGGGAGTCAAGGAAAGAAGGTTGTTGCTAATAATAGTGTTTCTAATAATTCTGATAGTGTTGTTAAGTCTTTTACCCCTAATCAAATTAACAGACTCTTGAGTTTAATAGGAGATAAAACTAACAGTCAAACAAGCTGCAATGTTGCAGGTAATTTGTTGAATCCTTTTTGTTCTAGTCTTATGTTTAGACCTGCATTCTGTTTTGTGAGTGAGTTTAATAAAAAAAAGGTTTTGTGGGTTGGATAACTGATTCTGGGGCAAACCAACATATGGTTAAAAATGATGAGAATCTAACTGATTACTTTAATGTTATTGATTTAAACATAAGGGTCAAACATCCTAATGGTACTGATGCTTTGATAACTAAAATAGGTAACATTAAGCTAGCTGAGAAAGTTGTGTTGAAAGATGTCTTTGTTGTCCCAGAATACAATGTCAATTTAATATCTGTGCATAAACTAGCTAGGGATAACAAGTTGTTTGTTGGTTTTGATGAACATAATTGTTATATCCAGGATTTAATCACCAAGAAAAACCTGGTGACTGGTAGTCAAGTGGATGGCTTGTACTACTATGGTAACTCTGTGATTTCTGGCAATGTGTGTTACAATAGTTCTGTTATGTTCAATTTGTGGCATGATAGGTTAAGACACCCTTCTGATAATGCCTTAAAAATGTTTAAACAAAAGTTTAACTTAGGAAATTTTGAGACTAACAATCCTTGTAAAATATGTCAAAAGGCTAAGCAGCACAAGGATCCATTTCCCCTGAGTGAGCATAAGTCTAAGGCCATAGGTGACTTAGTTCACATAGATGTTTGGGGACCATATAGAGTGTCTAGTAGAGAAGGGTTTAAGTTTTTCTCACAATAGTGGATGATTTTTCCAGGGCTGTGTAGGTATGTATGATGAAAAATAAACAAGAGGGTTTTCAAAATTTGCAAGACTTTGTTGCTATAATAGAAACTCAGTTTAAAACTAAAGTTAAGATGCTTAGAAGTGACAATGAAAGTGAACTTTTTAATAATTAGATGAATAACTTCTTTAAAAATAAAGGTATTCTTCATCAAACTACTTGTACCTATACACCCCCAATAGAATGGGGTTGTTGAGAGAAAACATAGACATCTCTTAAACGTTGCTAGGGCTCTTTTGTTTCAAAGCAATGTTCCCATAAGGTTTTGGTCAGATTGTGTGTAAACTGCTGCTTATCTTATCAATAGGACACCCTCTTCAGTGCTAGGTGGGAAGACTCTATATGAGGTAGTTTATAAGTTTGAACCCTTTCTTGATCAGTTGAGGTTGTTTGGTTGTTTATGCTTTTTTACAAATTTAAATGAATCTGATAAATTAGCCAGTAGGGTAGAACAATGTGTTCTAATTGGTTATTCAACTGAGAAAAAAAAGGATACAAGGTTTTTGGACTTGAAACCAAAAATATTTTCTTCTCTAGGGATGTAAAACTTTTTGAAAGTATCTTTCCTTTTAAAGAAAATCAAGTATTTGAATATGTAAATGATGTGTTTAAATCTGATGTAACACATCTAATTTTTTTTTTTTGACAATTTTGAACAACCACAATCTCAACTTCCCAATGATGATAGAAAGGGAACAAATGATGTTGATTCAAAGACACACAGGTCTCAGCAATCAGCATCCAAGGGTTTAGGGTTAGAAGGCTTGGCTGGTTTACAGCAGCCTAGCCCTGAGACTTTTAGGATTGATAGGGTTGAGTGTGACTTATCTGAAAATGACAATGTCAATAATACCAATTCCGAGGGAAGTTTAGATGATCAAAAACTTGGTTCAAACTACCCCTAGAAGGTCAGCAAGAGAGTTTGTTCTACCTAGAAGTCTGAAAGACTATGTCCTAGATGGTAACGTAAAATATGGCATTGAAAGAGTGGTTAACTATGCTCATTTACCTACTAATTCTGAATGCTTCTTGTCATCTGTAAACAAAGGGCATGAACCTACGACATTCAATGAAGCTGCCAGTGATCCTAACTGGGTAGCAGCAATGAATGATGAGATAGAGGCCCTTCATAGGAATGACACTTGGGATCTTGTTGATCTTCTCAAGGGGAGAAGTGTTGTAGGATGTAAGTGGGTATACAAAATAAAGTATAAGTCCACTGGTGAAATAGAGAGGTATAAGGCTAGACTTGTTGCCAAGGGGTTTAGCCAAAAACAAGGGATTGATTTTGAAGAAACATTCTCCCCTGTGGTTAAACTGGTAACAGTTAGATGTGTTATCTCTATAGCTGTTCATAATAATTGGGATCTCTATCAATTAGATGTGAACAATGTTTTCTTGTATGGAAATATTAATGAGGATGTGTACATGTCACTTCCTGATGGATATTATTCTAAGACTGAAAATCACTTCCTGATGGATATTATTCTAAGACTGAAAAACATTCTCCCCTGTTGAAGATGGAAATATTAATAGAGTTTGTAAACTTAAAAAATCATTATATGGTCTTAAACAAGCGCCAAGAATGTGGAATGCTAATCTGGTAACTGTTTTAGTTGGACTTGGGTTTAGCCAAAGTAAATGTGATTATTCATTGTTTTACAAAACTTCAGATTCCATAACTGTTTTTTTTTTTTTTGCTTGTTTATGTGGATAATATTGTGATTACTAGTAATAGTCTTAATGAAATATCCAAGGTTAAAGAGAGTCTTAGATCCAAGTTTCTTATAAAGGACTTAGGTGATCTAAATTATTTTTTTAGGAATTCATGAGGTTATTAAAACAAAAGAAGGTGTGTGTTTATCAAAAAGAAAATACTGTTTGAAACTTCTTGTTGAGTTTGGGTTAACAGGTTCAAAACCAGTTAACACTCCTATTGAACAAAATCATGCTATCACAGCTTTGTGTAAACAAAACTGTAAGGAACTTATTAATGTAAATGGATACTAAAAATTAGTAGGGAAATTGATTTATTTAGCCCATACTAGGCCTGACATATCATATGTTGTTCATTTTTTTAAGTCAATACATGCATAAACCTTTAAACGGTCATTTGAAAATTGCAATGAGGTTGTGAAGATACTTATAAAAGTCTCCTAGTAGAGGTGTTTTGTTTTCAAAAGGGTCACAACTTGAGTTATTTGCCTATTCTGACTATGATTGGGCAAAGTGCCTAGACACTAGGAAATCTGTTACAGGTTGCATTTTCCTTGGAAACTCTTTAGTTTCATGGAAAAGCAAAAAGCAATCAATGATTTCTAGGTCCTCGGCTGAAGCTGAGTTCAGAGCAATGTGTGCAACAACTTGTGAATTAATGTGGTTGATCAACATGCTGGATGAATTAGGTGTTAAGATAAGAGTTCCAATATCTTTACACTATGATAATACTGCTGCCTTATCAATTGCAGCTAACCCTGTTTTCCATGAGAAAACAAAACATTTTGAATTGGATTTGTATTTTTTAAGAGATCAAATAACCAAAGGGGTTGTCAAAACTGTTAGTATTGCTTCGATTGACCAAAGGGCTGATATTATGACCGGTTGTTTCCTACTCAGCATGATGCTTTGTGCAAGAAGCTATTTTTGTTTGACCCGTTTCAAGAATCAAATTGAGAGGGGGTGTTAAAATTTGCCAAAGGTAATGTATAATTTCCAATTTGGTTCTTGGTAAATAATGGGTTGTAAGAGCATTCTTATCTCATTCACCAAATCCCATCCATCAAATTACACTAAAAATCACTACTCCATCCCTAAATCTTCTCTCTCCTAATTAAAATAATAATACTTTTTCATACTTTTATCATTATATTTTCTCTCTTCTCACTCACAACCACTTCTAAAAATATTAAAATATGTTTAGGGGTGAACAGTAACTTTTCATATTTAGGGGTAAAAGTGCTTCCACCAAATATTCTCTATATCCTCCACTCACAACCACTTACACTCACCCCATATAATTTGATGGACACACTCACATATATTTGATGCCCGGGATGTGAATGCTCTAACACATTTCTTTTGTTATGTTTTTTTGTTGTTTCATGTTTCATATTGGTCGTTGGCTGGACTGGAGCTGAGTTGCTGAGCTTGTTCGTGATTCGAGTTGTTGCTGATCATGGTTGATAGATCAAGTCTTGGTTGGGCTCAGGAGAAGACTACAAGTTGGGCTCAGGAGAAGACTATAAGCCTAGGAGCTGATCATATTTGTTGGGCTCAATCTTTATGTGGCCCAGTTCTATTTGGCTTGTCCCAGTCGTATACAACACACTTATTTAATGTGTGTTTGTTGAGAATTAATTGCAGCCATTAGATCACGATCCGTGTGATAATCCATAATCTAATGGCTGATATTCTTGACTTTGTGTTTCCTGGATATAACCTTCTATCCAGGCTATATATACTCTCTATCTCTCTCACTTAAGCTGGTTAATCAACTTGGTGAGCTTATCAGGGCCGGCCCTTAAGGGGGGGGCAGGGAGGACTCCCGGCCCGGGCTCAATTTCTCGGGGGCACATTGACCCTCTGGCAATCCAAGTTTTCTTAATAGTGATGTCCTTAATTTGATGGATTTTTGTATGTTTAAGCCTCAAAATATTTATTGTTAATCAAGTATTAATCAAAGTGAATGATAGTTTATATAAATCAGAAAGTAAAGAAATGTTGAGGGAGGTTAAGAATTAAAGAAGAAAATGAAATGGTTTGAGAATTTTTTTTTACAGGTTTATTAATGAGTGTATACCTAGAGAGGATGAAGAAAATGAAATAAAGAGTGCTCACACTTAGTTGCTTTTGCTTTTCATCGATTGGTTTTGACTTCCTTTTTAACTTTTATTTTTGTTATGAAACAATTTTTTTAATTGCCAAACTTTCACCCATTTATATTTTCACCATTTGTGGGATTCGAACTCCCAACATCCCCCAAAAGGGTTTGTTCCCTATACCGTTAGACTACAACCTAAGTGGGAAATAAAATTTGATACATCAATTTGATATTACTTTAATAATAACTTAAAAAATAGTTTACATTATTTATTTCGTTAAGACCTAAAGCTAAGAGGCACAACTTTGCAGCTCGGCCTGGACACCTGAATTTTCAGGACCGGCCCTGGATCTTATTAGGGTTAAGTCTTTTGTACTCACTTTCACTCTCGTCTAGATCGTTCAGGTTAGGGTTTATTTCTCTTGTAACAGATATGTCTTGTATCTGATTGTCCAGGTTTGTATCTTCTGTTAGTCAGTAGGTTATGTAGAGTTGGTGGTGAGTTTAGATCATTGTATTTTGGTATTGTTCTTTAGACAGATTGTTGAGTCTTTTAGGTTTATTTTTTATCAATAAAATTTCCTTTATTCTTGAGTTAATCCAAGTTTTATAACAGCTCCATACATCTGCATGCACACTCTCTACAACCTAAGATGTCACATTGTGGACATGGTTTTTTTATTTTACAAAAGAAATGTGTCTTTGGTTTGTATTAGAACAAATGTGAAATTATCTTACCGAAATCCTTGTTTTATTAATTCGGTTGTATTTTGTGTTTTTTCTAAAACAATTTAACCTTAAGTAAAAGCTTAAATCTAGTAGCATTTTTTATAATATTTATAAAGACAGCAATGCATCGCATTGTCAACTTTTGAAATTTAGAGTAGTTTTCATTCAATGTTGTAGATGCAAAACTCATAAACTATGGATACTTTCATAACCAACCAACCAGGGGCTCAAAAATAAAAAAGCAATGGTCGGGTACAGGCGTACTGCGTACAGCCTTATAAAAAGCCCATGAAAAATATCTTGAGGACTTAAACTAGGCCCATAATTATCCACTTTTTATATATGTGTAACATGATTTTGCCAAATAATTTGTACCATGCAATTATTCTATGTTGAATTTCTTTTTTAATATTCAACTTGATATATTATAAGAAAATAGAATAATATATGTTGCTATTATTCTTTCTAACTAGACTAGTGGGGAACCCCGCGCGTTGCTGCGGAGAGACAATTTGTAGCACGATACATGTTACTGTTAGTTTATCGATCATCTCATGAAATATTGTGTAGTATTTGATTTTAAAGGCGTGCTAGTTCTAGTAAATATATTGTTAATGGATTTTATTTTTAAGATGGTTCTTGGACTTGTAGAAAATAAATATAAACAAACTATTAATTTAGGTAACAACTACTAAACTTAGTTGAGAATATGACAAAAAATTATGTCATGTTGTCATTACCGGTAAATATCATATTGTCATTACCGGTAATATTGGTTTTATATGTTTTATAAAACTATGAGTAACTTTTAATTAAACAAACAAGTTAAGTAGTTTTAATTTTTAAACAAATATCTATTTAACCAATTTGTGAAAAATGGGTTGTTACCCAAGATTTAACCACCATATATTCTTTGCATTTATAACCAACATGTGTAAATAATATAAATATCGAGTTATGAAAGACACAAAGGTTATGAATGTAAATAGTCATCACATTATTGTTAATTTCCTCATCAATTTTATAATTATGTTTAAATTAATTTCTTCAACAATTTAATATTTAGGTAGAAAGACAATTTTACCCCCTAAATGACTTCAATAAGCATTGTACTATAAGCAATAAAGGTTGTATTTACTTAAATTTTGCGGGTATCCTTCACTGATGCTTTATACTATAGTATAGATATAGATATAGATATAGAAGATAAAGATTCGGGTTGATTCATTAGCGTGAGCGTGAATTTATGGCTTTTCGATTTCTTATTTCTTAACACAAATAACATAAGTAATTAACACATAGTTAAGTTTTTGTTTTCTCATTAAGATAGTGTTTAATTTATTTTATTAATTAGAATTAGAACTTAAACAATATACAATTGCCGAAAGCAAAATAATATTGTAAACCACTCTCCATACAACGTTTAACAAGAACATTAAAGAGATCAACAAATACCTTAAAAGTCTTAGAACAAATATAGTTTACGTATAAAATTAATCTAGTAGCAACCAACATACAAGTTATTATATAAACATAAAAAAAAAAAAAATCTAGACATCATGTATGGAAAGAAAGAAATAATAAAAAAAGGGAGAATTTTATTCATTGATATGTTTTATATTCCAAATGAAAGACTATTATTTATAAGGTTATAAACATTGAAAGATATGTAAGTTATGTATGTGAAGAGTCATCACATTATTTATATACCAAATACATGACCATTATTTATAAGACTATAACATTGATACAAACATAATAAAGACATGGAGGTTATGAATGTAAAGAGTCACCACATTATTGTTAATTTCCTCATCAATTTTATAATTATGTTTAAATTAATTTCTTCAACAATTTAATATTTATGTAGAAAGACAATTTTACCCCCTAAATGACTTCATTGATGCTTTATAATATAGTATAGAAGATAAAGATTCGGGTTGATTCATTAGCTCCAGCGTGAATTTATGGCGATTTCTTATTTCTTAACACAAATAACATAAGTAATTAATACATAGTTAAGTTTTTGTTTTTTCTTTATGATAGTGTTTAATTTATTTTATTAATTAGAATTAGAACTTAAACAATATACAATTGCCGAAAGCACAATAATATTGTGAACCACACTTCATACAACGTTTAACAAGAACATTAAATAGATCAACAAATACCTTAAAAGTCTTAGAACAAATATAGTTTAGGTATAAAGTTATATTTGAGCATGCATATATAGATTTATAGAGTTAACTATTTCATGACGTTTAAAGAGACCATGTTGATTGAAATTGAGGAAAGTCTCCATACCCTTCTCCAACCATCATCTCTATCATCTGTCCTTCATGTCTATTTGTTCCCTGCAACTTCAGTTTTCATCCCATGCAGTAAGTGGAAGTAATATTTATAATATATTAGAAACATATTAGCAAATTTAGAATGTTATATTTATAATTTTGTCTGTTTTATTTAGTTAACAATATATACGATTCAAGATACACAACTTCTTAACAAGGATAGTTAGGAAAGCACTCTGTTACCTTCATAGGGGCCATATCATCCAATTCAGTATAGTTGAGGTCAATAGGTCATAGAACATGCTGGCTTCTGAAAGCTGCATGGAGAGAAACTAAAAATGCATAAAGAAGAGAAAAAACTGTACTAATTAATCTTGAAAAATATTTTCTCATCAATAATTCTGAATATTATTTGTTTATTGTTTCAATTGTTAGTTGCACAATTAAATTACCTCAATTTGATTCTGCAACGATCCAACATAGTTGATAATTACATCTAACATCACTGGCATTCCCATTGTATATAGCAAATAACTAAATTTAAATGGAGCAAAACAATGAAATATTATGAAGATAAATTTTTGTAATTGTCAAAGAACATATGGACAAGTAGAAAAAATGTATATATGTATATAAAGATTAACTCATATCTTTATACCTTGTAGCATCCGGGAACCATATCTTGCAAGCGTCTTAACTTCTCATTGATTTTTTTCTCTTCTCATCTAATGAAGACATAATTTTTTTTGGACAAAACAATGTTTCAAAGCATGAAATTAGATCTAAGATTTTATTTGAGGTTATGAAAAGACTATTAGCATTCAAGAAATTGATTACAATTAAGTATATATAATAATATAGATGAGGGGTTGAAAGGTCTCACATTTAAGATGCATCATAGGTTAGGTTGTTTTTTGTGTTTTAAAAGTTGGACATAAGGGCATAATTGGGATGAGATTTTAGGATGTGAGGTATTGGATTATGTTAAATTTACTAATCTACCATCCTAAGTGTCTTAATTGTCACAACTATGCCAATAATACCCTTAATTTTTTTGCTTAAATATGTTGTACATGTTGTTTGTTAACTTGTACCAATGACAAAATTACAATATGGTACATCACTCTTCCTTAATAAGATAAAATATAGATTATACACTGAGAGCGTCTCTGAGTTGAGAAATCTAATATGACATATCAATTTTATATATGAAATAGACAGATGAGCTTTACAGTTATATGCAAAAAAGCTTCGGGTAGCACATACTCTAAAACAATTAACAATGTATCTCAAATGTTTACGCCCAACCTTAAACAATGTATAACGCTAATGTTAACATCTAACCTAAAACAATATAACTCTAATATTAATACCAAACCTAAAACAATGTACAACTCCAATGCTAACACCTGTTGAAAATATAATTCATATTTACTGGTTTGGACATAATTAGTGACTTGACTATGCATAATTAATGAATTACCTGAACACTTTGTGTTTTTTTTCTTGTATGAACAAAACCCACAAAAATAGTCGTTTTTTTCTCCGTTTTTTATATAGCACTATGGTAATCGTTGGAAAGATAATAAAATGCTTGTTAATTTGGTGTAATTTTTTTCTTTAAAAAATCTCGTATATAAAAGATATTAACGTTTAAAAATTATGGGAGGAAACAGTGAGAGAGAAAAATTCAGTTTTGCTTTTAAATTTGTTTTCTTAAAATCACTTAATGCCACATGGTATGCTTTTTATAGCTTTAATTTTATATCATTAATGGCATGTCATTGCCACATGACACACATAAGGTGGATGATGCTCTCTTTAAGTGTCATGTGAGATTTATTGCTTTCAATTATTATAATAGATAGATTACTTCTTTGTTTTTCTTTTTGTTTTTTTATCGCTATTTAGACATAAAAAGTAAAATGATACAATTCTAGCTTAGCTCGGTTCGTAACAATTCAGATTGACTTGGTTTGTCTTGCTCATTAGCTCGACTCAATTTAACTTAGATTATTTTACTTATTATATATTTTATTTTTATATACGCATAATATATTATGTTTACTCCACGCTCAATAGATATACTCGTCTTTGGGCTGGTGGGAAACACGCTTGCTTTTAACCTCACGTATGTGTCTCTTCTAGTTGGTTTTGTGGTTGGGCAAGCTATGAGAAGGGCATAATTGAAGAAAGTGAAAAAACATGCTAAAGGTTGTGAAGATAATCAACATGCCTTTGTCCCCTTGGCTTTTGATACATTTGACTCATTGGCACTGGAAACTATCCGTTATCTTACTATGGTCCAACAGGTTATCTACAACAATATTTCGGCCCCAAAGGGACAAGGGTTTGTTTTAGTAGAATAGGGTTTGCGATCTAGAAAAGGGTAGTGGCGCAACTTGTTACCCGCCTACCCGCTATCTTATGTAATTTGCTAGTTTAAAATGAATTACTTAGTTACATATTATAAAAAAAACAAAAAAAATTGGTTATTATTTGTAGGTATTTATATATATATATATATATATATATATATATATATATATATATATATATATATATGGGTCAAGTTATCATACACAATGTACCAAAAATAAGAAGGGTGAAAAAGATACAAAAACTTAATATATCACGAAATAGGATACAATGAGCCATAAAATATATCACAATGCTGAAAAATATAACACAGTGCTGAAGAAAAAAGACACAATGAATCGCAAAAATGATACAATGATGAAAATAAGAAAAAGACACAATGATATAACGTAAATTCTAAAAACTACAAGCTAAAAAAAAAAAAAAAAAAAAAACCTAAAAACTAAGATCGCAGAGTTCGATGAGATGGTTCCAATACCGTTTAATTGAGTTCAATCGGGGTCTGTTTAATACCCTTTCTACAGCTTCGTATTTTTCTTTCACTGTGTATTTTATCCTAACCCACGTATTTATTGTATTTTGTCGTAATATGAACTTTATTATATATTTGGTAGAATTATTTTTTTGGCTTGTAGTATATTAAGTTGAACTTATTTTGGAAACTTTCTTTTGAACCACTTAATGATATTTTATATTGTTGTATTTTTAAAGCTATGTGTTAAATTTCCTTTTAAAATTCGAGACTAGCCAAGTTTGAGCTTAAATTTTCAACTAGGTTTCAAATATGAGCCGAGCCAACCGGGTTTATAATCGAGCCGAGCCTAAGCTTACCCTAGCTCGGCTCGACTTAGTTCCTGAATAACCCTATTCCCCACAGCATCATCCTCTCTAGTGGTGCACAAAATACCCGAACCCGAAGAAAATACTCGAACCTAGGAATTTTAAAACCCGGGTATTTCATACCCGAACCCATACCCGACTCTACCTGTAGGGTATGGTCAGGGTATACCCAGCTCACCTAAAACCCGAACCTGAGTTTTTTTAAACCCGGTTCGTACCTGGTTATCTAGAATACCTGGTTCATTTGTGAAGTTTAACAATTATTTAAAATAATTATTTTTATTAGTAAGCTAAATTTTAAACGTAGTTGTCATCATGTTGAATAACACTAGTATTAGCTTAATTAACTTATTTTATATTATTAATGAGAAAGTATAGGCAAATATATAAGAATTATATATGTATATTGTATGCATGTTTGTGTTTTCCTAAGTACTAGTTTTAGACTTTTAGATATTAAATAAAAAAAGATGTAAGCAGTGCTATTTAATGTAACTTGTAATGTTTTCTAGGAATCTAATATTAAAGTATGTATTTTTATGTTATTTACTAATATTTAAGAAGTTTGTATGCAAAAATAGCTTAGGAACAAAAAAAAAAAAAAATGAATTGAGCACAAAAAACTACAAAAAAGAAAAGAAAATTGCACGGGTAGTGTTTTTTGTACCCGAAAACAGGGTATTTAATACCCGGAACCGGGTATTGAAAACCCGAACCCGAACTGAACTCGGGTATATAGGGTATGGTTTTTCAAAAAAATACTCTACCCAACCCGGTTATTTGTAATACCCGGTTGTACCCTACCCAATCATACCCAAACCTGGGTACGTACCCTAACCCGGGTATTCAAAAAACCCGGTTTTGTGCACCTCTAATCCTCTCTTCTCTCTTTCATCCACAGCCGGCCTTTGATATGTGAAATGAAGCCCAAGCTCTGGAGACCCATTTTTAAGGAGCTTAATTAATAGTTTATGTCATACACCTTTGCACTCTTTATTTGGGCTTGGAGTCTGGAAACAGATTATAGAAGCTTAGAAATTAGGTCGCAGAAATGAAAAGGAAGAGAAATCGAAGAGTTAGTCTTAACCAGTGAAACGTCATAGATTGAAATCACAACTGAATCCTTTTAACGAACTTCGACATAAAGTCAAAATCAAACATGTTCTTGTCTTTTAAAATCGATAAACAAATTATGTCATCAGTGGTGTATCCAGAGAGGGGGTTCTGGATTTGAAAAGAAATTGAAAATTTTAATGGAAAAGGTTGACTACGAAAAAACCACCTTGAAATTATTTCTGAACTAGTATTTGACCCGCGGGCGTTGCCCCGCGAGCATGCGCATATACCTGTAACTTGTTAATGCGTTTTATGTTTTCCGTCACGTCTTTTTAGTTTCAAATTGACAAACATAATAATGTCTACCATCCATATTCATGAAATTGGGGATAAAAAATGACATAGTAGAGGTTCGAAAAGCCATATTATTTAAGTATTGGTTTTGTAACATTTATCAAAATTGTAGCTACATCTAATTATAGGGTGTGTTAAAAAGTAAGTGGTATTATTGTATTTATAAATTATAAATGCAGCGGTTGCATACCTTAGTTGGATGATCCTTCAATAGCTAGCACCTTTTCACTATATTGTTGGCTTCCTGAAGCCAACACCCATTAACTACATTAATCAAAATGCATTTTATAACACCACATCATGAAGATCTGACTTCAATACACACATATACATAAATAAATGTCAATATAACTCAATATAAGCATCAAAAGAATGCGTATCACTAAGAATTACAGGATGTAAATGTTTTGTTTTGGTGTCTTTTTTTAAGTAATGATTTAATTATAAATTACCATCTTAACTTAGGAGATGCAAAGCTGCCAATTTATTATATAAAGATGGTATATTTGAAGCATTGCAAAGAGTCTTTATATATATTAGTATTAAAGAAGATAAAAATCGATTAAAAATTAAATAAATCCAATAAGTGTTCAAAGCAGGAGATTTCCAAAATGATGGTTTCTAACTTTGTCCTTTCCTTCCTAATCAATCAATGACTATTAGGCAATAGCTATTTTAAGAGGAAAACATATACTGTACTATCTAAACCAAATTCTAAACCATTTTGGTAAACGGTGTTGTAAGTTGAATAATTAGAAGCATCCGGCAATGCAAGATGCAGATAACGAAACAGAAACAATTGGTGCACTCATCTAACAAATTTCAAAATAGACCCAACACAATAAGAACAACCCCAAAAATCTATTACAACATACAAATCATGAATCGCCAATTCTTTCATATCACCACACCCCGCAACACACGACTGATTAAGGAACATGAAGAAAGGAACAACAATCAAGCATCTACAGAACGATATGTGAAAATCAGTATCGAACCTGAAATAGAAGAAACAATGTAAACATGCGTAAATCGCCGCAGGACTCGAACCGGAACCCATCGTGATGAATACTTATTCCTTGTGTAAACAAAAGAAATGAACTAAACACCTCATTCCCTCCGTCACTCGTGAACCCACTGTTATCGCCGGATTCGCCGGTGACCTCACCTCGTGTGTACCTGACCGCCACAGTCGCCTCCATGGCTGGATTTCGTTTCAAATAGGAGGAAGAAAGGAACCTATTCAAATGATTGGAAGAGGAAACCAAAAGCAACGTGCCGGTAGCCGGTTGCCACTGCGCCACCTCCATCGCTCACATTTACGATCTCTCTCCCCCTCTCTCTCCGAACGAATGAGAAGTCAGTGCTTGCAACAAAAACTTGTAACCTATTTGAATCAGCATCGTCGCCATCGCCGCTAGTTGTACCCATCATGCTGGTCGTCTGTTTCAATCATCAACTCAACATCGCCAATCGCCATTGCTTGAGAAGCAACCAGCCACCGTCGTCTCTCAACTTCTGTTATCACCATCTGAGTTGAGTAACTGTAGTTCAACGGTGAATATTGTGAGAGTAGGAAGAGGAGAGAGGTTATGAGGTTTGAGAGAGAGAGAGAGAGAGATTGGGAGGTGTAGGTGGAAACTGAAAGTCTGAAAGGTGTAGGTGGGGAAAGATAAAAGCACTGAATACTTGTACGTAGGAAAAGATGATGCATACACGTTTGTACCTTTTGCAATTTTTTTTGAAAAGCGTGCATGGTTTGCAATAGTTATATTTTGTGAGTGTCACCGACACTGATAAATATAGCATATATAATTCCCAGTGTGGTTAATGTTATGTCCAAACTAGTGATTGTTCAAGACATAAAGGTACAATGTTTTTTTCCCTAATTGTACCTTGTGCAATGAAAGTTGTATCAAATAATCAACACTAAATATGAGAATTTAGAAGCTAGATATATCAACATGAACTCATGGACTCGGAACTAAGGGTGATGTAAAACTGAAAGTACGATTTTATCCTTAGAAGCACCGATAACTTTGTGCCACCTTAATTAAAAGAACAAAAAGTGGACCTTTTTGCCCTTTACAGTTAAGACACCTAATATTTGGTGTACCGACTTTCCATGCAAATTAAGGAATCCAACCCTACCTGGCTTCCCCCAAAAATAAAAATCTTCTTGTCCACTAAAATATCAAACGCCACTACAAACTTGTGGCTCATAAATTTACTTCATTGCTTACGTGGCGACCACTTATTTGGTCGTAAAGTTTTTCTAATACATTTATAGTTGGGAGGTGATATTAAATCCCCACTTCTATTTTCACCCCTCAAAGCGTCTCGCTTTGGCCAAAGCGAGACGCTTTAGTTACTTTTTTAACTACCTCGGTTCGAGGTAAGTTATTCTGATTTAACCCCAGGCGTCTCGCTTAGGCCTAAGTGAGACGCTTGGAATCCAGCTTTTATTTTTGTGGTTAATTTTGTGTTTTGGATTGGTTTTTTATTTATTTTTTTTTTTTGTCACACCCTCAAATTTTCACTGCGGGGTTTATACCGCGAGGCGCATGACATACTAGGATCCCATAGCCATAAGTCATATGAACGAACTCTAAATGCCCAAACCATTTAGTTCGTTTTCAAAAACCAAGTTTAGTTAAGCTGCGGAAGCGTAAACCAAATTTAAACCTTTTAAAACCATGCGCAAAAAACGCGTCCAAATTAAAATCATATGAAAGAAAACATAAAAGCATAATATGTAATTTAGGTGTATGCCCAAGACCCAAAATGCAGTGAAGTGTGCAGTGCTTTCTAATCCTGGCATCGGAAGCTAACTACCTGCAAAAGCATGTATATCGTGGGTCAACAAACAATGTTGGTGAGTTCACTAAGTAAAGTAAATGAGTATGTAAATGCGCTGGTTTCCAAAACCACGTAAACAATTAATTGAGTTGGTTCCAAGAACCGTGTAAATACCAGTTCATCGCATGTCAAGAGTAGCTAACCCATTAGTGATAACTAACACCGATATACCGAACTGCTAATGTACGTGTAGCCACAAATGTGAGCCGCATGCCTTACATCATTGTCTATCAACAATGATAAAATCTGTTAAGTTATAGTTCATTCCCGCACTCCCCGAGCCGGTGTGAGGTTTGTAAGAACTAATAGCGCTATCAACTAATAACCCGCTTGCCATAACCCGGTAACTCATTCGGTATGTGAAGGACTTACAGATGATAGAGTTGGTTTAGTTCATCAAGGACACAGTTTGCGAACTAGCAAAAACCGACCCACACAAGGATCCATAGCATCCCAACCCGGGATGTGTAAGTAGTCCCAAACCGGACTAGAAAGTAGTAGTTCCAACCCGGATTAGAAAAAGTTAAGTACGTTGTCTCAACCCGAGACGCATGCTTTTGAGAAAAGAGTAGTGAAACTCACCTTAGGTTGCACGTGAATGATCCAAATCCCTCAAACAGTAACGTGCTACCGACTCCCTATTACAAGTGTCACTAGGTGAGTATATGTGCATACTAACACATCATGCAATTTGTTTGTCCAAAACTTCTAAAGTTCAAACCGTGTAGTGACACCTAATGACTCTACATGCACAAGTAAGTCCTACAAATCCCGTTGGTGATCATATTGATTATTATAAGTTTTATACCTCATACACATCTCATATAAGTATTCATGCAAGTTCATGTCAAATACATACCATATAAGACTCCAAATAGTCACGTAAACATCCCTTACACAATCTGCGCTTTCAGGGCAGATTGTACGCTGTGAAAAACGAATTATTTAAAATACTTAACGAACGAATTAAACTCCCAAATTTTTACTGAATATTCATTGGGATTCATTTGATAACCCATATTTTTTTTTTGTCTCACAACCAAACACAAAAATTATTAAAATTCGTACAACACAGCTATGTCCAGAAAATTTCCACAGCATGTCAGTTTAGTAGAAAAATTCCTAAAAATTGTGTATTCACCCAAACGAGGTGAATCCAATTGGAAAAGCCAAGTTTTTCCAATGTTGACCTACTGTCCAAATTTCATAACTTAACCCTTTGTAAATCTCGAGTTATGACCGTTTAAAGTTGACCCAATTTATAATTCCAAAAATCTGATATGACCTTTAAACTTATAAAATCATGAATACATATCAAAACAAGTCCAAAACGCATGATCTTGGACTTTTTGAAAAGCTAACATCATAAGTTATGTTTTAGTATCAGAAAACAATAGGACTACACATGTTAATCACCCTATAACAGCCATACAAGTCGTTACAGACAATCTGCCAGAAATCAGAATTTTAACAACATGACTCTTATAAACCCTAATCATCCTTAATAACCCACAATCATGCAATAAACTCATATTATTCTGATTAAACACCTATATTATCATACAAAAACCTTAATTATGATTACTAGCAACACTTATCATCATCAAATCACAATGAACATTCAAGAACTCTCATTAACTCATGTTATGCGATTATATATATGCATGCCCTATGATTTTTTTTTAACTTTTCAACATTATTAATCATCATAAAGCATGTAAAGATTATACCTTTCAAAGCAAGAGTCCTCAAAGCCTAGAGATTACACCACAACTAGCTTGAAGGAATGAATAGGATTGATGTTTGTTGAAAATCAAGAGGATGGGGGTGGGGGTTGATTCACGGCGCACATAAGGGGGTGGGTTAGGGTTTTAATTTTTTTTTGTCCCCTAATTATAAAAGGGCTTGACTTGTTGCCCAAGCAATTGGGTATTAGGGCCCCTTTTAGTCCATTAACTGGACCCGTTATTCATGTTCTAGTCCAATAGCGGACCCGATGATATTAATCACCCTAAATTGCATAAAAACTATTGTTTTTATTATCTCATAACATGTTAATTACAGAATGCACATAATTCGTAGGGTTTACGTACTGACTATCTATTAAAACAGTAATCCACATAAACATGTAATTCACAAACGCATGTTAATTCACATTCATCATCACCCAATAGATCATATGATTATGTATGCTTGACAAATCACCAACGTTCGGGATACAGGACTCGTGTGTGTGTCAAGACAAAACCTTCCTAGTTATAACGTACGTTAATATCATCCAACATATGTTATTATCCCATAACATATCGAAAGACCTTCTTAACTACCCCTAGTTAGGTGTTTAGTCACAAATGTACATGAAAGTTAACTAGAGTTCAGTAAAAGTAATATCCTGAAAATGCAGGGTGTCACATTTTTAATATAATTATTGTAAAAAAAATTATAAAAATTAAAAAACAAAATAATAACCACCAACTTTTATCGACATTGCACCAACTCAACTCAACAAGACATTTAAGCCGAAGACATTTTCCATCCAACACAGGGATTGCTCCAACTCAACTCAATAAAGACATTTAAGCCGAAGACACTTTCCATCCAACACAGGGTTCACTAACAGTGGTGTGGTCTACCTTTTTGCTTATGATCTAACACCAAATCTCATTATCTGTCAACGATGAAGGCAACCTGAAAACAACCGGATGGTTGGTAGCTATAGGTAAGAACATTGTGGATGAGGATTGTTTATCTTCCCATTGATTTCAAGTATGTTGCCTTCATCGTTGACAGATATCTCTCTGACAACAACTGAAGGCAACTTGCAACTAGGTGATGGCAATACCGACGTGATATTGGTATTAATGGCAAAGTGATTTGTAAGGGAAGAAGAAGAGAATGCTATATATGTTTACCTTCCTATTGATTTCAAGTATTTTTACCTTCCCATTGATTTCAAGTATGTATACCTTCCCATGGAAACTCTGAAGACCTTAACGGAGGTTTCCCAGAGGGTCATTGGTCTTCAGAGTTTCCAACCCCTAATACATTCATCAAAGGATATTCATGTGAGAATGCATAGTACAAAATTCTTTTGACAAACGTCTGCCTGATATCCAGCTGCTGGAATTGTTTACCTTCCCATTGATTTCAAGTATGTTTACCTTCCCATGGAAACTCTGAAGACCTTTACGGAGGTTTGCCAGAGGGTCATTGGTCTTCAGATTTTCCAACCCCTAATACATTCATCAAAGGATATTCATGTGAGAATCCATAGTACAAAATTCTTTTGACAAACGTCTCCCTGATATCCAGCTGCTGGAATTGTTTACCTTCCCATTGATTTCAAGTATGTTTACCTTCCCATTGATTTCAAGTATGTTTACCTTCCCATGGAAACTCTGAAGACCTTTACGGAAGTTTGCCAGAGGGTCATTGGTCTTCAGAGTTTCCAACCCCTAATACATTCATCAAAGGATATTCATGTGAGAATGCATAGTACAAAATTCTGTTGACAAACGTCTGCCTGATATCCAGCTGCTGGAATTGTTTACCTTCCCATTGATTTCAAGTATGTTTACCTTCCCATGGAAACTCTGAAGACCTTTACGGAGGTTTGCCAGAGGGTCGTTGGTCTTCAGATTTTCCAACCCCTAATACATTCATCAAAGGATATTCATGAGAGAATGCATAGTACAAAATTCTTTTGACAAATGTCTGCCTGATATCCAGCTGCTGGAATTGTTTACCTTCCCATTGATTTCAAGTATGTTTACCTTCCCATTGATTTCAAGTATGTTTACCTTCCCATGGAAACTCTGAAGACCTTTACGGAGGTTTGCCATAGGGTCATTGGTCTTCAGAGTTTCCAACCCCTAATACATTCATCAAAGGATATTCATGTGAGAATGCATAGTACAAAATTCTTTTGACAAACGTCTGCCTGATATCCAGCTGCTGGAATTGTTTACCTTCCCATTGATTTCAAGTATGTTTACCTTCCTATGGAAAATCTGAAGACCTTTACGGAGGTTTGCCAGAGGGTCATTGGTCTTCAGATTTTCCAACCCCTAATACATACATCAAAGGATATTCATGTGAGAATGCATAGTACAAAATTCTTTTGACAAATGTCTGCCTGATATCCAGCTGCTGGAATTGTTTACCTTCCCATTGATTTCAAGTATGTTTACCTTCCCGTTGATTTCAAGTATGTTTACCTTCCCATGGAAACTCTGAAGACCTTTACAGAGGTTTGCTAGAGGGTCATTGGTCTTCAGAGTTTCCAACCCCTAATACATTCATCAAAGGATATTCATGAGAATGCATAGTACAAAATTCTTTTGACAAACGTCTGCCTGATATCCAGCTGCTGGAATTGTTTACCTTCCCATTGATTTCAAGTATGTTTACCTTCCCATGGAAACTCTGAAGACCTTTACGGAGGTTTGCCAGAGGGTCATTGGTCTTCAGAGTTTCCAACCCCTAATACATTCATCAAAGGATATTCATGTGAGAATGATTTCGTACAAGATTCCTATGCGAGCAAGTCAAATTCAGTTGTTGGACCAACTTGAGATATGAGTTTGATTAGCTTGAATCTCTCTGATCCATGGTATCCGCTAACCGTAGCGATTATCGCGTGTCATGGATCCTTTGAAAGTGGATACCATGGATCAGAGAGATTTAAGCTAATCAAACTCATGTCTCAAGCCGGTGCAAGTTATGAAATGACACATGCAAAATGTAATGTCATGCACAATGTGTACTCACAGTGACATCGAACATTTATATGAGTAAAACGGTCGCTTTACAATGCCGAAAACGACTATCGTCACTCTGTATGGGTGGCTTCTTAGCGCCGATCCTACTGTCGATTTATTTCCACAACCATTGCTCCAACATAACTTATTAGTTTCAAGTTTATAACAATCTCACTCTCTCTCCTATCGTTCTTCTCTAACCTAGTATCTTCTTCCCCAACTTCAACACCATGAACCCTAATCTTCTAACCTTCATAACTTACTCAAATATTAACTATGGTGATTCATAAGCTGGGATTATGAGAAACAAGTGTGGTGATAACACACTTGGATTGGATGAGATATTGAGTTTCTAAAGCATTGTTTATGATACTGCAAGAAAATGGTACAATCGGATGATTAACCATGTGGACTTACCTGAAGAAGGACTTGTGCTATTTCTTTTCAAACCCTTCCATCTTATGGAAGTTGCTAGAATAGTTAAAAAAATGTATTTATGAATAATACATTCATCAAAAAGACCATCTCTTTGTCAGTCACCCTCATAGGAAAATCGACTCTCACACTTATGCGTAGATCAAGGAGATTGATGAAGATATTCATCAAGACCCTTACAGAGGGTCACTATTCATATACCATTGTTGTTGGATGTTCATGTGAGAATGCATAGTACGACATTAAAGAAGGACTTGTGCTATTTCTTTTCAAACCCATCCATCGTATACCTAACACACTACAATAATTCACTATTTTATACATACAACACACCTTCATCGTTGACCGTGTTGGAGCACTGTTCTTCTTGATCTTGATCTTCACACTTGCTTTTGACAAACGTCTGACTGACCTGAAGTTCCTTTGCAAACACGTAGAAAGGAACTAGGTTGCAAATATAAAAATCCATCACATCACGATTTGCATCCCGACAGAGTTCGTTGTACTGGCTGTCAAAAGAAATCGCGTGATGATAGTCGTTTTCGGCGTCGTAAAGCGATCGTTACTGTAATGATCAGAAACATTCCAAATAACTGTAATGATCGCTATGGTTGCCTTCATCGTTGACCGATATCTCTCCGATAACAACCCTTGTTTGATTATACTCTTTATGTATGAATAGTGACTCTCTGGCAAACCTACCTCTGTTTTGAATTTGTTGCTTCCATAGAGTAGTTATCAATCTCACTGTAATGATCAGGAACATTCCAAATAACTGTATAATTTCAGCTTTTGTTTAACTATTTTAGCAACTTCCATAGAGAAGTTATCAATCTCACTGTCCAACTGAATTCATCTTCCTTGTCTTAAAACCCTTGACATCGCTGTTTGATTATACTCGTGTTCAGCCTTTATCAGGTTGCCTTCATCGTTGACCGATATATCTCCGATAACAACCCTTGTTTGATTATACTCTTTATGTATGAATAGTGACCCTCTGACAAATCGCGTAATAATAGTCGTTTTCGGCGTCGTAAAGCGATCGTTACTGTAATGATCAGAAACATTCCAAATAACTGTAATGATCGCTACGGTTAGTGGATACCATGGATCAGAGAGATTCAATCTAATCAAACTCAGGGAACCTTGTTTGATTATACTCGTGTATTGCCTTTATCAGGTTCTTTTGGCCACAGGTACAGAAACGTTATAAATGTTCATGTCATTTCAGATTGCCTTCATCGTTGACCGATATCTCTCCGATAACAACTGAATTTTACTTGCTTGCCTGAAAAGTTGTACCGGTTATAGAGAGAAATCAACAGTCGGATCGACTGCTGATTGGTATATAGAGAGCAAACCGACGATCATTCAAAATTTAAAGTTACCGCTAACCTCTGCGCCATCATCGACTACAGCAAACCGACGATCTTCCTCCACGACACTCCTAATGGGCCTCTCTTTATTTCACGGTATGATTTGTGTTTTTGTTGCTTTTTAAATAATAAGTTTTGTGTTTATCAAATCCTAACGTCTGAGCAATGATTTATTATTATTAATTTATTTATTGTTATTTTATTTCTGTTTTGAGGGTGTAATGATGATGATGGTTATGATTTGACAAACGATTTTTGAAAAGCAACAACATTCGGAAATTAGTAACCAATTACGAAACGCGTCAAACAGAGACCGGAAGTCCAGCATGTCGATTAGACATGCAAAATCGTGTTTCGAAAAAATATGGGTATCGACTATATAGTCGGAGCACCAAGTAGAATGATTCATGAAAGTTGAACAAACTTGGATGTTTCAACCAAAACATACAAATGAGCAATAAACGTCCCGTAACGCCTCAAACGAATTTTGTTGTATTAGGAACAACTAAAAACAATTTAAAATGAATTAAAATTAGTTTTAAATCAATAACAACTATTTAAAATGAATTAAAACAATTAAATTTTTTTTAAAAAAAAGGCCAAAGCGCTTAGCTTTGGCCAAATTCAGTTGTTGGACCAACTTGAGATATGAGTTTGATTAGCTTGAATCTCTCTGATCCATGGTATCCACTAACCGTAGCAATTATCGCGTGTCATGGATCCTTTGAAAGTGGATACCATGGATCAGAGAGATTTAAGCTAATCAAACTCATATCTCAAGCCGGTGCAAGTTATGTTAGTGATATCTGTCATCTTCTTCTTCTTCAACTGGATGGTTGGTAGCTCTAGGCAAGAACATTGTGGATGATGATGATGATAATAACTTCTCTTCAGCTGTTAGCTCACTTAAATCAGGAGTTATGGCTCAGTTCAAAAGCAGCTTTGTTGCTGCCTGATCAAATTCTCAAAACCAGGCTTTAATCAACAGTAACAAGATAATGGTTTTGCCTGGTTTTGTTTATGGCGGTTCCATAGGTGGAGATGTACGAACTCCCTCTGCCACTAGTTCTCAAAGCTTGGCTCCCATGCCAGCTGGTTGGTAGCTCTAGGTAAGAACATTGTGGATGATGATGATAATAACTTCTCTTCAGATTCTAATTGCATCGGTGGAATTGGAATTGGAATTGGAATTAATGTTAGGAATTGGAGTGGACAAACCGAGGCCTAAGGTGAATCCGTTTGGTGATGGTAAACCTAGAGAGGTTTTGCTTCAGGAGAAAGGTGTGGATTATCGGAATTGAATACTTTGAGATGACACGCGAAGCTTTAGACTCCAAGCGGATCCCTTGATCATTCACTTATTTAATTAAATATAACGCGCATACCGCATTCGACTATACGGGGTTTTTTATTTTTTCTAAAAGTAGAAAAAACTATAAAAACATTTAACAACTAACAAAAAATATTGTACAACAAAAGAAGAAAGTGTTCCTCTCTGTTACCAAGCATGTCAAGAAATGATAATTTTCAAATATTGCAGATCAAGGTCTGCGTTAGTACTTAACTGAATATATTTGTTAAAATCTTTGACTATACGTGGTTGATGATGTCAAGTTTAAGTCGTTGATTCATTTGGAAATCCAAAACGCCTATATTGACGTTTGATTAGAGTTAAGACCTTTGTTTGTGGTTGATAATGTAAAGTTTAAGTCGTTGATTCATTTGGAAATCGAAAATGCCTATATAGACGTTTGATTAGAGTTAAGACATTTGTTTTTTATTTTATTTTATTTTAACTTTTTAAAATAATTATATTAAAAAAAATAAAAAACCAATTCAAAACACCAAAAAATACCCAAAATTAAAACTCTGATCCAAAGCACCTCGCTTTGGCCTAAGCTAGGCGCTTTGGATCAGCTTTTTCTGCCCCCCTGCCACCTCGTACGATTTGACCCCAGGCGCCTCGCTTTGGCCTAAGCGAGGTGCTTGGGGGGGGGGGGGTTTAAATAGAAGTGGGGGGTGTGAATAGCCGGGGCCTTATAGTTTGGTTTGAAAACGAGTGGGTGGGTTTTTTTAACGGCTAACTAAATACGATCTGAATTGTTAATAGATTAACATTGATAAATGGCCATTAAGCCATCAATTCTTATAAGAATACGCTATCCGAAGGCTCACTGCGGTAAAACCCCCCTGAATCAAATTCGAACTTGAGACCAAATGGTCTGAAGCTGCTCTTATCTTCATTTCCCCATGTCATTCCATCAAATGTTGGGGACTAACTATTAGCAAGAATCAAGCCATCTAACTAATTACATATATTTGTATTAATGTATATAATTATTAGTTAAAGTCATGGTCAAGTACTTGATCATTATCTTATATGGTATCACATCCACATACACTCTAACCGAGTATTCCATCGATCCAACCCTGCATCCTTTATTATTATTTTCTTCCGACCCAAACTTCACTTCCGATGGCATCACCACTCGTTCACACCCGAAACTATAATCGGTCCCGCAATGATACCCGCAACTATCGCTACTCAGCCTCAAACCCACCATCCCACAACTACCCCTCCTACTGGTCAAACAAACCCACAACCTCGGGTCCGAATAACCACACCACTCAAAACAATACTTTTTGCCACTACTACAACATTCCTGGTCATGAAACAAAGGACTGTCGCAAACTTAGTCGCTTCCTATGCGACCATCAAGTCTCTACTCAAGGATCCCCATATGCAAATCCAATGGTGAATCATACCTCCCCTTACACTTTTGCTTCAAACCCTCCATGGATGTGGGACACCGGCGCATCCGATCACACTGCCATTAATAAAAACTTAGTGCACGTTCTTTCTGAATACGGTGGCCCAGATGAGATTATTTTAGGTGACGGTAAATCGCTTCCTATCACACATACTGGTCACACAACTCTTTAAACAAACTCACGTCCATTATTCTTAAATAATGTCTTAATTGCTCCTAATCTTCGCAATAATCTTATTTATGTTGCAAAACTTAGTCGTACTAACCAAGTTTCTGTTGAATTTTTTCCATATAATTTCTTGGTTAAAGATCTACGCACGTGGGCGCATCTCATGCGGGGCGTGAACGTCAATGACGTTTACTACGGACCAACCCCATTCCCTCCTCAATTCAATGCAACAACAACAACAAGATCCCTACTTGTGTGGCATCATATCCTTGGACATCCTTCGTTTCAAGTCTTCAAGTCCTTAATTTCTAAATTAGGACTTGATGGTAATAAAGTGTCACCCGAGTCTTTTCATTGCAAATCTTGTTCGTTAAATAAAAGCCACAAAATTCCTTTTAGTAAAAACTCATTTGTTGCAAATAAACCATTGCAACTCGTTTACTCTGATGTATGGGGTCCAGTCCAAACATCCATTCATGGCTTCAAGTACTATGTCATATTTGTCAATTATTTTTCTAAATACATTTGGTTATATCCGATAAAAAGAAAATCTGACGTCGCCATCCTTTTTCCACAATTCAAATCACTAGTAGAATTTTTTTTATTAAACACCTCGTATCTCTCTATTTACCGACAATGGTGGAGAATATATTGGTCTTAAACCATTTCTCACAACCCATGGAATTTCTCATTACACTACACCCCCTCATACACCCGAGCAAAACGGAGTAGCCGAACGGCGCCACCGACATGTTGTTGAAACGGGCCTTGCCCTACTCCACTATGCCCACCTACCATCAAATTTTTGGTCACATGCCTTCCAAGCCGCTACTTATCTAATAAATCGTCCACCCACAACCATCTTGAATAACAAATCACCTTATGACATGTTGTTCAATGTTGCTCCCACCTACTCCAAACTAAAACCGTTTGGTTGTCTTTGTTACCCCTGGCTACGACCATACACCACCTCCAAATTACAATCACGTTCCGCCTCATGCATTTTTCTGGGTTATTCCTCTTCCAAATCCGCTTACAAATGCTTTGATCCAACTACCAACAAATTATATCACTCACGACATGTTGAGTTCATTCCACATCTTTTCCCTCTTCGTGACACAATCTCCACACCCACTGTCATCTCCTTTGAATCCTTTCTAAACCTTAAAACTTCATCACATACTATTTCACCCATTGCACCCAATCCTACTTCAACTATTGTCCCACCACCCACCCCCACTTCTGCCCACTCACCACCCACACTCTTACACCAGCCTACAACCATTACCTCACATTCACCCGAAAACCATCCCACACCCGCAACCCAACACACACCCATTACAACACCTACAACCGTGACCATCCCACCTCCCTCCTCCACGATCGACTCTTCACCGCAACCCAACAACCACTCATTCACCACTACCCCTCCCACAAATACTTTACACGAACCCTCATCCTCACTACCATCCACTCCTAGTCCCATACCATCCACTGAAACCGAACCCACTCCTACCACGCCGACCCGCCGTCAACCGAAACCTAACCCAAAGTTTTTCAACCCAAACTTTGTTAACTCTACTACTCGCCACCCCATTCCAAATACCTTGGAACCCTCCACTCACACTCAAGCCATGAGAGATCCTACGTGGAGACAAGCCATGGACCTAGAGTATAATGCCCTACTCCAAAATCAAACATGGGAACTTGTACCACAAACCAACCAACATCCAATTGGTTGCAAATGGGTCTTTCGCATCAAACGAAAACCTGATGGCACCATTGACAAATACAAAGCACGTCTAGTTGCTAAGGGCTTCCACGAACAATACGGTAATGACTATTTTGAAACTTTTAGCCCGGTCACCAAATCAGTCACTATTCGAACGGTCCTTTCCATTGCCCTATCTCGTGGTTGGTCATTACGTCAACTCGATGTCAATAACGCATTCCTTCATGGTACTCTTCATGAAGATGTATACATGATTCAACCCCCCGGTTTCACAAACTCTGAGTTCCCCACACACATTTGCAAACTCAAAAAATCACTTTACAGGCTGAAACAAGCTCCAAGGGCATGGTATAATGAACACACCACTTTTCTTTTAAAATTCGGTTTTCAAAAGTCCTTATCCGATCCATCCCTTTTCATCTACACTAAGCATGCAAACACTTCCTACCTTCTTATCTATGTAGATGACATTGTTCTTACAAGAAGCCATGATCACTTCTTGAACACCTTTGTTGAAGCTTTAAGTGACAAATTCTCCATCAAAGATCTTGGTCCACTTCATCACTTCTTGGGCATTGAGGTCATCCCAACACCTCAAGGCTTATTTCTTTCACAAAATCGACACATTCAGGACATCTTAACCAACTTCAAAATGGATGGTGCCAAGGAGGTCCTCACCCCCCACCCTAAGCGTTTCCGACCCTCTTACCCCCTCGGATGCTGTGACACCCGGCAAATTCTGGTTAACAACATTGTCTAGATGAAAGTCTACCTTAGCGAGTCACGCGTATATTATACTTAACGAGGGTTAGCTAGATAGCTAGAAAGGACATACGTGCATTATCTCGGGTTTGAGACAACTTACAAAACGTTTTCTAGTCCGGTTTGGGACTACTTTCACATCTCGGGTTATGAGATGCTTTGACTCCTTGTGTGGGTCGGGTTTCTAGTCCGGTTTGGGACTACTTTCACATCTCGGGTTATGAGATGCTTTGACTCCTTGGTTGGGTCGGGTTTTGACTCCTTGTGTGAGTTAACATGTGATTTCATGATTAGTGAACCTCGGACGTTGGTGAATAACAAACTTATGTGTCTCGGTGATATCTGACAAACTTATGTGAAAACCATACGTGATTATGTGAACCTAAACCGAACACGTTAATAAAAATTATTAAAAGTGGAGCGTGAGGTTGATTAGGGTCTTAACGCATGGGGTTACACTTGTTACGGTCCGAAACAACGAAAACGTCGAAGGATAACGCGTCGGGAGGCGAAACGAGGCAAAAGCGCGCCACCCGGACCTGTGAGCGGCCGCTCACAGGCTCCGAGCGGCCGCTCGATGCTACCTGACGGTTTAAACCGCCTCAAACTCATATTTAAACATCCTTAACTCCCATGCAGCCCTCATACTCAACCCTAATCGCCCCCTTACCGCCCCACACGAATATTTCACTCCAAAAACTCCTGCTAAGGCTCAAGATCATCAATTGGGAGGCTCCAAGGCGCGCGATTGATTGATTTGAAGAGCTAAGGGTATAACTCATGATTTCTTACGCTTTTTACTTTATGTTTTATTGTAAAAATCATATAACAAGTTTGTCCAGGTCTGAATGGGTTTAATAAACATTAAAACATGAGTCTTTTTGAAGATTAAACGGATTAAACCTATTAATAAACGCGTAGTAACATCATAGGATGCTTGTTGCGCAAGTTATTGGTGTTTTGATCCTAAAAGCTTTGATCTTGACATGTTTGATAATAGGATCTGATGGGAATAGGTATTAGGAAAGTTGTATGATGATTATTAGGTATTATTGATTGATAATATGCAACTAGGGTTTGATATAATTGATAATATTGTACGATCAGAATCTGGACAGATTCTGAAAGTCGACTTGTAGGGTCTGTTTCGTGGCTTGAAAACAATTGGTTTGATCGATTCTTTGCATGATTGTAACGTACAAGATCTTAGCTTTTCATAATGGGCAAAACCATCGAATTTGGACATCGTTTGAGTCGTTTTTGGAATTTTAATTGATTAGGGGTCATATCAGATTTTCGGATTTGTAAATTGGGCTAACTTTAAATGGTCATAACTTGAGATTTACAAGGATTTAGGTTATGAAATTTTTACAGTAGGTCAATACTGGAAAAATAGAGCTTTTCCAAGTGGATTCATCTCGTTTGGATGAATACACAATTTTTAAGAATTTTCCTACTAAACTGACCTGTTGAGGAGATTTTCTGGACATAGCTGTATTGTACGAATTTTCATAATTTTTGTGTTTGGAATTGAGACAAAACAAAAATATGTATTGTAGAGTGAATCCCAAAGTAAATTCATTAAAAATTTGGGAGGTTAACTCACTGGTTTACTATTTTAAATAAATTCGTTTTGATGGCGCACAATCTGTTCTGAAAACACAGATTGTGTATTATGTGCTTATGTGCTTAATTGAGGTCTTAGGTGGTATGGAATTGACATGTAACTGAAGTACACTTGTCTGAGACACATACGGAATGTAGAAACTAATTGTAACCAACGTATTCACCAACGGGTCCGTAGGATTTACTATTGCATGTAGAATCACTAGGCGTCGCAAACACACTTTTGAACATTTAAAACGCCTTGGACAAACGAGTTATATGGGTAATGATATTACGCCTATACTCACTGAGCGACACTGTTATTAGGGTGTCGGTAGCATATATTGCTTGCTGTTCGGATTCTTTGCTTGCACGTTAAGGTGAGTTTACGGCCCCTCTTTTAAACTGGTTTTATACTTTCGGGGGAGAAAACATGTGTTAAAACGATTATTTGATAATTACTGTCATACTATGGGTTTCTATTGTGTACTACACGATCTTTGGAAGTCCCGGGGGGAACCATGAATGTGCGGGTTTGCACAACGGGGAAATGTGAATAGCGCTATTGGGAGTGACCAACCCCGCTCGTCGGCTTGGAGGGCCGGGCGAGTGCATATTGTCTCAAACAGGAACAACAGGAACAACTGGTACTTTTCGGGCACAACATCTGGTATTCGAGTTAGTAATGGTTTTCCAATCGTGGTAGTAACAAAACATACGTCTAGCTAGCGTACACTGGTTTTCGATTTGTTATAGTATGGACAGGTTGACTTGGTACTTGGATACAAAACCTGTAAACTCACCAGCATTTTTGTGCTGACGTAAACTTTTACATGTTTTCTCAGGTCGCTAAGGTAGCACAATGGAACTAGGGCGCACGCGTCTGCACGGCGTCTAGTTAGAGTCGCATGGTTTTCATATGTTGAACAATTGGTTTACTTTTGAGATACTGTTTTGAATAAGCTTCCGCTGTAAACGGGGATTTTAAACATTGTTTTGAAGTTGCATTATGTTCATGTTAGACTTGTTTATTGTGATCGTTGGTTTGGATCCTGGTTTGTCATGCGCCTCGCGGTAAAACTCCGCAAGTGGATTTTGAGGGTGTGACAGATTGGTATCAGAGCCAATGGTTATAGTGAACTAGGACTGCATGTAGGGTCTAGTCTATAGCCGAGTCGCACACACTAGACGATCACATGGTACTAAACGTTATAGTGGTATACGTATGGTCTTGTCGTGGTGTCTCTAAATCGTTGGTCTTTCTATGTTACATCATCCGTTCTATCTTAGGTTGGGTTACTTGTTTTCTAGGCAGTGTGGTCTGTTGGAGTAACTCGTGTGCTCTTGAGATTTGTCCAAGGCTCGGACATCTCCCTTTCGCACTCCAATAGAAACACATGTCATGAACTACCGTAGTATTACGGTGTGCAGCTAAGAGTCTATGTTCGGTGATTTGAACTTTGAACTAGGAGAACACTGGGAGGACCATGTAAAGCGTTTTATCATTTTGGGTGCACACAAAATCATAAAACGAAATGCATGAAAGCCCTAGTGAGCTCTGGGTTTGAGGGGATAGTCCTGGATTGGATCTGGCTTTGATCTTGCTAACATTAGTGGTTATCTTTATCTGCGAAACTAAATTTTCTCGCTCTTTCTGCCAGAATCATGTCTGGAGTACGAGGAGGACGTGGAGGTGGTCGCAACGGTGGACGTGGTGGTGGTCGCGGTGGTGCTGGTGGTCGTGGAGGTTTTAACCTATCGCAGGACGATCTGAACAACTTACTCCAAGCTGCCTTTCAGTTAGGGCACAACGGTGGTGGTGGTCCTGTTAACCCACCCCCACCCATGTGTACATACAAGATGTTTCGGGACTGTAAGCCCCAGGAATTCTCTGGCACTGAGGGTGCGGTGAGCTTGCTTAGGTGGCTGGAGAAAGTGGAGTCAGTGTTTCTGATGTGTAACTGTCTCCCAGAGGATAGGGTTAAGTATGCTGCTGCGTTATTCCAGGATGTTGCATTGACTTGGTGGAATAACATCACCTAGAATATGGGTATTGGGGAGGCGTATGCTATGCCTTGGGAGAATTTTGTGCAGCTGCTGAAGCGTGAATACTGTCCGAGGGAAGAGGTGCAGAAGCTAGAGCACGAGGTGTGGAACCTCAAGATGACTGGGTCTGAAATTGAGAAGTATACTGTGAGGCGGAACGAGTTGGCAGTGCTGTGTCCTGATCTGCATGTGCCAGAGTACAGGAGGATTGAGCATTATGTCTCGGGGTTAGTACCAGAAATCGCAGGGTTAGTGGCTGCGGGAAATCATCCTACATACGCAGAGGTGGTTCGATCGGCTCATAGGATGACCAACTTAAAGGTGAATGAGGGTATCTTGCCTGCGAAGGGTTCGACTGTTAAGGCCCTAGAGAACAACAAGCGCAAGTGGGAAAATGACGGAAAAGGATCTGGGCCAACACAGCAGGGTAAGAGGTTCGACAATGGGGGTTCTTCTTCTTCTTCGGGTAACAAGCAGGGTGGTTATGCGGGGAAACTGCCCAAATGTAACAAGTGTGGACGTCATCATCAAGGGAACTGCGACAGTAACCGTTGTCATCGCTGCCAGCGAACAGGGCATTATGCTAAAGATTGTCGGGTTACACTTCCATCGACCCAGGCTCCGACTAATAGCTCAGCTCCGACTACTCAAGGGACTACGGGAAGACAAGGATGTTACAATTGTGGTGAGACCGGGCATTACAAGAAGGATTGCCCAAAACTGAAGCAGGGCGGGAACAACGGAAATGGGAACAACGGGGGCGGTGGTAGAAATGCACGTGCCTTCGTCATTGGAGCCGCTGAGGCTAGACAGGACCCTGACACAGTCACCGGTACGTTCCTTCTCAATAATCGTTCTGTTAGTGTGTTATTTGATTCCGGTGCCGACAAGAGTTTTGTATCCATGGATGTTAGTCGACTGCTAGATGTAGTACCCGTACCATTAGAGACTAAGTATATTATTGAGTTGGCTGACGGTAAAAAGATTGAAGCTACTAGTGTCCTTCGGGAGTGTCAATTGGAGTTGTCGGGTTTATCGTTCCCCATCGACCTTATGCCGGTACCTTTGGGTAGTTTTGACGTAGTGGTAGGCATGGATTGGTTGTCCCTGTATCGCGCGGAGATTGTCTGTTACGATAAGGTTATTCGGATTCCTCTCCCTGATGGGGAATTCCTTTCTGTGTACGGTATCAAGGGTGGTGTTCCGCTAAACATCATCTTTAGCATGAAAGCCCTTAAGTGTCTTCGAAAGGGTTATCTAGCCGTTTTGGCGCTTTTATCTGTTTCCTCTGGTGATGAGAAGAAGATCGACGATATTCCAGTTGTACGTGAGTTTCCTGATGTTTTTCCCGATGATTTATCTGGTCTTCCTCCTCATCGTCAAGTTGAGTTCGGTATTGACCTCGTACCGGGAGCTGCTCCTATTGCTCGGGCCCCCTACCGTCTTGCACCTCCCGAGATGCAGGAATTGTCTAGTCAGTTACAGGAACTCTTGGACAAGGGTTTCATCAGGCCAAGTTCTTCCCCTTGGGGAGCCCCGATTCTTTTTGTTAAGAAGAAGGATGGAAGTTTCCGATTGTGTGTGGACTACAGAGAACTGAACAAATTGACCGTCAAGAACCGTTATCCTCTTCCACGTATTGATGATCTATTCGACCAGCTCCAGGGTTCTAGTTACTATTCCAAGATTGACTTGAGGTCCGGTTATCACCAGCTGCGCGTCAGGGAGGCTGACGTTGCAAAGACTGCTTTTCGTACACGCTATGGCCATTACGAGTTCTTGGTCATGCCCTTCGGTCTTACTAACGCACCAGCGGTTTTCATGGACTTGATGAACCGCGTTTGCAAACCATATCTGGACAAGTTCGTCATTGTGTTTATTGATGACATTCTGATCTACTCTAAGAACAAGACCGAACACGAGGAACACCTACGTTTGGTTTTGGAACTCTTGCGACGGGAACAACTTTACGCTAAGTTCTCAAAGTGTGACTTTTGGTTACGCGAAGTTCAGTTCCTAGGACATGTGGTTAATGAACTAGGAATTCATGTCGATCCAGCTAAGATCGAAGCGATTAAGGACTGGGAAGCACCAAAGACGCCAACTGAGGTGCGGCAATTCCTAGGCCTTGCGGGCTACTATCGTCGTTTCATTCAAGGATTCTCGAAGATCGCTCAACCTCTGACCACTCTTACTCAGAAGGATAGGAAATTCGACTGGGGTGAACCACAAGAGTCAGCGTTTGAAGAACTGAAGTCCAAACTGTGTTCTGCTCCTATTTTGTCTTTACCTGAAGGCCCTGATGATTTCGTTGTTTACTGTGATGCTTCTATTCATGGTCTCGGTTGTGTGTTGATGCAACGCGAGAAGGTGATTGCGTATGCTTCTCGTCAACTCAAGGTGCACGAGAAGAACTACACCACCCATGACTTGGAGTTGGGTGCCGTGGTATTCGCGTTGAAAATTTGGAGACATTACTTGTACGGTACCAAATGCACCATCTACACCGATCACAAGAGTCTCCAACACATTTTCGACCAACAACATTTGAACATACGGCAGCGTCGTTGGATTGAACTTCTGAACGACTATGATTGTGCCATTAAGTACCATCCTGGCAAGGCGAATGTTGTAGCAGACGCCTTGAGCAGGAAGGAATCAACTAAACCTCGTCGCGTTCGGGCGTTGCAGCTCACCATTCATTCATCCCTACCTGATCAACTTCGTTCTGCCCAGTTAGAAGCTTTGAAGGAGGAAAACCTTAAAGCTGAAACCATGCACGGTGCCGACAAGCACCTCGAGCAAAGGCCTGATGGCCTGCACTACTTCGCAGAACGCATATGGGTTCCTTTATTCGGGGGACTTCGGGAGCTTGTCTTAGATGAGGCTCATAAGTCCCGGTATTCTATTCATCCTGGTTCGGATAAAATGTACCAAGATCTGAAGGTGCTTTACTGGTGGCCAAACATGAGGTCGGATATAGCCTCATACGTGAGCAAATGCTTGACCTGTGCTAAGGTCAAGGTGGAATACCAGAAACCGTCGGGTCTCTTGCAACAACCTGAAATTCCGGAGTGGAAATGGGAACGGATTACCATGGATTTTGTCACGCAACTCCCTAAATCACCAAGCGGGAATGACAAGATATGGGTGATTGTCGATCGGTTGACGAAATCAGCCCATTTTCTTGCTATTAAGGAGACCGACACCATGGATCGTTTGGCTCGTCTTTATTTGAAGGAAGTTGTTTCTAAGCACGGGGTGCCGGTTTCTATTATTTCGGATCGTGATTCCCATTTTACTTCTCACTTCTGGAAGTCTTTGCACAAGGCTTTGGGTACCCAACTAGACATGAGTACAGCTTACCATCCACAGACTGACGGTCAAAGTGAGCGCACGATTCAAACTTTAGAAGACATGCTGCGGGCATGTGTGATCGATTTTGGCAAGGGTTGGGAAGCTCATCTACCGTTAGTACAATTCTCGTACAACAACAGTTATCACACGAGCATCAAGGCGGCTCCGTTCGAAGCACTGTACGGACGGAAATGCCGTTCTCCTCTTTGTTGGGCTGAAGTGGGTGAGAGTCAACTCACTGGGCCTGAACTAGTGTACGAAACTTCGGAAAAGATCGTACAGATTCGTAACCGGTTGGCAGCGGCACGGGACCGGCAAAAGAGTTATGCCGATCAGCGTCGCAAACCATTGGAATTCCAAGTTAATGACAATGTACTTCTAAAAGTCTCACCGTGGAAGGGCGTCATACGCTTTGGGAAGCGTGGCAAACTCAACCCACGGTATGTCGGACCATTTACGATCCTGGAACGGATTGGACCGGTGGCATATCGTCTTGATTTACCGATGGAACTCGGTAACGTACATAACGTCTTCCACGTGTCAAACTTGAAGAAGTGTCTGGCTGACGAGTCTCTCATCGTTCCACTGGAAGAGATCAAGGTTGATGATCGTCTTCGGATTGTGGAAGAACCTGTGGAGATTCTGGATTACAAGATTCGTAGCCTACGTCACAGCAAGATTCGTATCGTTAAGGTTCGGTGGAACTCGAACCGGGGACCAGAGTATACGTGGGAACGGGAGGATCAGATGAAGTCTAAATATCCTCATCTCTTTCCTAAGGAAGCGTTCGAGTCGAGATATGTCTCTTCTGCAGCTGAATGAATCTCGGGGCGAGATTCCTTTTAACGTGGGGATGATGTGACAACTCGGGTAAATCTCTCTTTTTGGTTTCTATTTTTGGTTTCTATCTTTAGTTGTTTCCTTCGTTATTCCTTTTGGTACTTGTGCAATTTTCGGGACGAAAATTCTTTTAACGTGGGGATGATGTGACACCCGGCAAATTCTGGTTAACAACATTGTCTAGATGAAAGTCTACCTTAGCGAGTCACGCGTATATTATACTTAACGAGGGTTAGCTAGATAGCTAGAAAGGACATACGTGCATTATCTCGGGTTTGAGACAACTTACAAAACGTTTTCTAGTCCGGTTTGGGACTACTTTCACATCTCGGGTTATGAGATGCTTTGACTCCTTGTGTGGGTCGGGTTTCTAGTCCGGTTTGGGACTACTTTCACATCTCGGGTTATGAGATGCTTTGACTCCTTGTGTGGGTCGGGTTTTGACTCCTTGTGTGAGTTAACATGTGATTTCATGATTAGTGAACCTCGGACGTTGGTGAATAACAAACTTATGTGTCTCGGTGATATCTGACAAACTTATGTGAAAACCATACGTGATTATGTGAACCTAAACCGAACACGTTAATAAAAATTATTAAAAGTGGAGCGTGAGGTTGATTAGGGTCTTAACGCATGGGGTTACACTTTTTACGGTCCGAAATAACGAAAACGTCGAAGGATAACGCGTCGGGAGGCGAAACGAGGCAAAAGCGCGCCACCCGGACCTGTGAGCGGCCGCTCACAGGCTCCGAGCGGCCGCTCGATGCTACCTGACGGGTTTAAACCGCCTCAAACTCATATTTAAACATCCTTAACTCCCATGCAGCCCTCATACTCAACCCTAATCGCCCCCTTACCGACCCACACGAATATTTCACTCCAAAAACTCCTGCTAAGGCTCAAGATCATCAATTGGGAGGCTCCAAGGCGCGCGATTGATTGATTTGAAGAGCTAAGGGTATAACTCATGATTTCTTACGCTTTTTACTTTATGTTTTATTGTAAAAATCATATAACAAGTTTGTGCAGGTCTGAATGGGTTTAATAAACATTAAAACATGAGTCTTTTTGAAGATTAAACGGATTAAACCTATTAATAAACGCGTAGTAACATCATAGGATGCTTGTTGCGCAAGTTATTGGTGTTTTGATCCTAAAAGCTTGGATCTTGACATGTTTGATAATAGGATCTGATGGGAATAGGTATTAGGAAAGTTGTATGATGATTATTAGGTATTATTGATTGATAATATGCAACTAGGGTTTGATATAATTGATAATATTGTACGATCAGAATCTGGACAGATTCTGAAAGTCGACTTGTAGGGTCTGTTTCGTGGCTTGAAAACAATTGGTTTGATCGATTCTTTGCATGATTGTAACGTACAAGGTCTTAGCTTTTCATAATGGGCAAAACCATCGAATTTGGACATCGTTTGAGTCGTTTTTGGAATTTTAATTGATTAGGGGTCATATCAGATTTTCGGATTTGTAAATTGGGCTAACTTTAAATGGTCATAACTTGAGATTTACAAGGAGTTAGGTTATGAAATTTTTACAGTAGGTCAATACTGGAAAAATAGAGCTTTTCCAAGTGGATTCATCTCGTTTGGATGAATACACAATTTTTAAGAATTTTCCTACTAAACTGACCTGTTGAGGAGATTTTCTGGACATAGCTGTATTGTACGAATTTTCATAATTTTTGTGTTTGGAATTGAGACAAAACAAAAATAGGTATTGTAGAGTGAATCCCAAAGTAAATCATTAAAAATTTGGGAGGTTAACTCACTGGTTTACTATTTTAAATAAATTCGTTTTGATGGCGCACAATCTGTTCTGAAAACACAGATTGTGTATTATGTGCTTATGTGCTTAATTGAGGTCTTAGGTGGTATGGAATTGACATGTAACTGAAGTACACTTGTCTGAGACACATACGGAATGTAGAAACTAATTGTAACCAACGTATTCACCAACGGGTCCGTAGGATTTACTATTGCATGTAGAATCACTAGGCGTCGCAAACACACTTTTGAACATTTAAAACGCCTTGGACAAACGAGTTATATGGGTAATGATATTACGCCTATACTCACTGAGCGACACTGTTATTAGGGTGTCGGTAGCATATATTGCTTGCTGTTCGGATTCTTTGCTTGCACGTTAAGGTGAGTTTACGGCCCCTCTTTTAAACTGGTTTTATACTTTCGGGGGAGAAAACATGTGTTAAAACGATTATTTGATAATTACTGTCATACTATGGGTTTCTATTGTGTACTACACGATCTTTGGAAGTCCCGGGGGGAACCATGAATGTGCGGGTTTGCACAACGGGGAAATGTGAATAGCGCTATTGGGAGTGACCAACCCCGCTCGTCGGCTTGGAGGGCCGGGCGAGTGCATATTGTCTCAAACAGGAACAACAGGAACAACTGGTACTTTTCGGGCACAACATCTGGTATTCGAGTTAGTAATGGTTTTCCAATCGTGGTAGTAACAAAACATACGTCTAGCTAGCGTACACTGGTTTTCGATTTGTTATAGTATGGACAGGTTGACTTGGTACTTGGATACAAAACCTGTAAACTCACCAGCATTTTTGTGCTGACGTAAACTTTTACATGTTTTCTCAGGTCGCTAAGGTAGCACAATGGAACTAGGGCGCACGCGTCTGCACGGCGTCTAGTTAGAGTCGCATGGTTTTCATATGTTGAACAATTGGTTTACTTTTGAGATACTGTTTTGAATAAGCTTCCGCTGTAAACGGGGATTTTAAACATTGTTTTGAAGTTGCATTATGTTCATGTTAGACTTGTTTATTGTGATCGTTGGTTTGGATCCTGGTTTGTCATGCGCCTCGCGGTAAAACTCCGCAAGTGGATTTTGAGGGTGTGACAGATTGGTATCAGAGCCAATGGTTATAGTGAACTAGGACTGCATGTAGGGTCTAGTCTATAGCCGAGTCGCACACACTAGACGATCACATGGTACTAAACGTTATAGTGGTATACGTATGGTCTTGTCGTGGTGTCTCTAAATCGTTGGTCTTTCTATGTTACATCATCCGTTCTATCTTAGGTTGGGTTACTTGTTTTCTAGGCAGTGTGGTCTGTTGGAGTAACTCGTGTGCTCTTGAGATTTGTCCAAGGCTCGGACATCTCCCTTTCGCACTCCAATAGAAACACATGTCATGAACTACCGTAGTATTACGGTGTGCAGCTAAGAGTCTATGTTCGGTGATTTGAACTTTGAACTAGGAGAACACTGGGAGGACCATGTAAAGCGTTTTATCATTTTGGGTGCACACAAAATCATAAAACGAAATGCATGAAAGCCCTAGTGAGCTCTGGGTTTGAGGGGATAGTCCTGGATTGGATCTGGCTTTGATCTTGCTAACATTAGTGGTTATCTTTATCTGCGAAACTAAATTTTCTCGCTCTTTCTGCCAGAATCATGTCTGGAGTACGAGGAGGACGTGGAGGTGGTCGCAACGGTGGACGTGGTGGTGGTCGCGGTGGTGCTGGTGGTCGTGGAGGTTTTAACCTATCGCAGGACGATCTGAACAACTTACTCCAAGCTGCCTTTCAGTTAGGGCACAACGGTGGTGGTGGTCCTGTTAACCCACCCCCACCCATGTGTACATACAAGATGTTTCGGGACTGTAAGCCCCAGGAATTCTCTGGCACTGAGGGTGCGGTGAGCTTGCTTAGGTGGCTGGAGAAAGTGGAGTCAGTGTTTCTGATGTGTAACTGTCTCCCAGAGGATCGGGTTAAGTATGCTGCTGCGTTATTCCAGGATGTTGCATTGACTTGGTGGAATAACATCACCTAGAATATGGGTATTGGGGAGGCGTATGCTATGCCTTGGGAGAATTTTGTGCAGCTGCTGAAGCGTGAATACTGTCCGAGGGAAGAGGTGCAGAAGCTAGAGCACGAGGTGTGGAACCTCAAGATGACTGGGTCTGAAATTGAGAAGTATACTGTGAGGCGGAACGAGTTGGCAGTGCTGTGTCCTGATCTGCATGTGCCAGAGTACAGGAGGATTGAGCATTATGTCTCGGGGTTAGTACCAGAAATCGCAGGGTTAGTGGCTGCGGGAAATCATCCTACATACGCAGAGGTGGTTCGATCGGCTCATAGGATGACCAACTTAAAGGTGAATGAGGGTATCTTGCCTGCGAAGGGTTCGACTGTTAAGGCCCTAGAGAACAACAAGCGCAAGTGGGAAAATGACGGAAAAGGATCTGGGCCAACACAGCAGGGTAAGAGGTTCGACAATGGGGGTTCTTCTTCTTCTTCGGGTAACAAGCAGGGTGGTTATGCGGGGAAACTGCCCAAATGTAACAAGTGTGGACGTCATCATCAAGGGAACTGCGACAGTAACCGTTGTCATCGCTGCCAGCGAACAGGGCATTATGCTAAAGATTGTCGGGTTACACTTCCATCGACCCAGGCTCCGACTAATAGCTCAGCTCCGACTACTCAAGGGACTACGGGAAGACAAGGATGTTACAATTGTGGTGAGACCGGGCATTACAAGAAGGATTGCCCAAAACTGAAGCAGGGCGGGAACAACGGAAATGGGAACAACGGGGGCGGTGGCAGAAATGCACGTGCCTTCGTCATTGGAGCCGCTGAGGCTAGACAGGACCCTGACACAGTCACCGGTACGTTCCTTCTCAATAATCGTTCTGTTAGTGTGTTATTTGATTCCGGTGCCGACAAGAGTTTTGTATCCATGGATGTTAGTCGACTGCTAGATGTAGTACCCGTACCATTAGAGACTAAGTATATTATTGAGTTGGCTGACGGTAAAAAGATTGAAGCTACTAGTGTCCTTCGGGAGTGTCAATTGGAGTTGTCGGGTTTATCGTTCCCCATCGACCTTATGCCGGTACCTTTGGGTAGTTTTGACGTAGTGGTAGGCATGGATTGGTTGTCCCTGTATCGCGCGGAGATTGTCTGTTACGATAAGGTTATTCGGATTCCTCTCCCTGATGGGGAATTCCTTTCTGTGTACGGTATCAAGGGTGGTGTTCCGCTAAACATCATCTCTAGCATGAAAGCCCTTAAGTGTCTTCGAAAGGGTTATCTAGCCGTTTTGGCGCTTTTATCTGTTTCCTCTGGTGATGAGAAGAAGATCGACGATATTCCAGTTGTACGTGAGTTTCCTGATGTTTTTCCCGATGATTTATCTGGTCTTCCTCCTCATCGTCAAGTTGAGTTCGGTATTGACCTCGTACCGGGAGCTGCTCCTATTGCTCGGGCCCCCTACCGTCTTGCACCTCCCGAGATGCAGGAATTGTCTAGTCAGTTACAGGAACTCTTGGACAAGGGTTTCATCAGGCCAAGTTCTTCCCCTTGGGGAGCCCCGATTCTTTTTGTTAAGAAGAAGGATGGAAGTTTCCGATTGTGTGTGGACTACAGAGAACTGAACAAATTGACCGTCAAGAACCGTTATCCTCTTCCACGTATTGATGATCTATTCGACCAGCTCCAGGGTTCTAGTTACTATTCCAAGATTGACTTGAGGTCCGGTTATCACCAGCTGCGCGTCAGGGAGGCTGACGTTGCAAAGACTGCTTTTCGTACACGCTATGGCCATTACGAGTTCTTGGTCATGCCCTTCGGTCTTACTAACGCACCAGCGGTTTTCATGGACTTGATGAACCGCGTTTGCAAACCATATCTGGACAAGTTCGTCATTGTGTTTATTGATGACATTCTGATCTACTCTAAGAACAAGACCGAACACGAGGAACACCTACGTTTGGTTTTGGAACTCTTGCGACGGGAACAACTTTACGCTAAGTTCTCAAAGTGTGACTTTTGGTTACGCGAAGTTCAGTTCCTAGGACATGTGGTTAATGAACTAGGAATTCATGTCGATCCAGCTAAGATCGAAGCGATTAAGGACTGGGAAGCACCAAAGACGCCAACTGAGGTGCGGCAATTCCTAGGCCTTGCGGGCTACTATCGTCGTTTCATTCAAGGATTCTCGAAGATCGCTCAACCTCTGACCACTCTTACTCAGAAGGATAGGAAATTCGACTGGGGTGAACCACAAGAGTCAGCGTTTGAAGAACTGAAGTCCAAACTGTGTTCTGCTCCTATTTTGTCTTTACCTGAAGGCCCTGATGATTTCGTTGTTTACTGTGATGCTTCTATTCATGGTCTCGGTTGTGTGTTGATGCAACGCGAGAAGGTGATTGCGTATGCTTCTCGTCAACTCAAGGTGCACGAGAAGAACTACACCACCCATGACTTGGAGTTGGGTGCCGTGGTATTCGCGTTGAAAATTTGGAGACATTACTTGTACGGTACCAAATGCACCATCTACACCGATCACAAGAGTCTCCAACACATTTTCGACCAACAACATTTGAACATACGGCAGCGTCGTTGGATTGAACTTCTGAACGACTATGATTGTGCCATTAAGTACCATCCTGGCAAGGCGAATGTTGTAGCAGACGCCTTGAGCAGGAAGGAATCAACTAAACCTCGTCGCGTTCGGGCGTTGCAGCTCACCATTCATTCATCCCTACCTGATCAACTTCGTTCTGCCCAGTTAGAAGCTTTGAAGGAGGAAAACCTTAAAGCTGAAACCATGCACGGTGCCGACAAGCACCTCGAGCAAAGGCCTGATGGCCTGCACTACTTCGCAGAACGCATATGGGTTCCTTTATTCGGGGGACTTCGGGAGCTTGTCTTAGATGAGGCTCATAAGTCCCGGTATTCTATTCATCCTGGTTCGGATAAAATGTACCAAGATCTGAAGGTGCTTTACTGGTGGCCAAACATGAGGTCGGATATAGCCTCATACGTGAGCAAATGCTTGACCTGTGCTAAGGTCAAGGTGGAATACCAGAAACCGTCGGGTCTCTTGCAACAACCTGAAATTCCGGAGTGGAAATGGGAACGGATTACCATGGATTTTGTCACGCAACTCCCTAAATCACCAAGCGGGAATGACAAGATATGGGTGATTGTCGATCGGTTGACGAAATCAGCCCATTTTCTTGCTATTAAGGAGACCGACACCATGGATCGTTTGGCTCGTCTTTATTTGAAGGAAGTTGTTTCTAAGCACGGGGTGCCGGTTTCTATTATTTCGGATCGTGATTCCCATTTTACTTCTCACTTCTGGAAGTCTTTGCACAAGGCTTTGGGTACCCAACTAGACATGAGTACAGCTTACCATCCACAGACTGACGGTCAAAGTGAGCGCACGATTCAAACTTTAGAAGACATGCTGCGGGCATGTGTGATCGATTTTGGCAAGGGTTGGGAAGCTCATCTACCGTTAGTAGAATTCTCGTACAACAACAGTTATCACACGAGCATCAAGGCGGCTCCGTTCGAAGCACTGTACGGACGGAAATGCCGTTCTCCTCTTTGTTGGGCTGAAGTGGGTGAGAGTCAACTCACTGGGCCTGAACTAGTGTACGAAACTTCGGAAAAGATCGTACAGATTCGTAACCGGTTGGCAGCGGCACGGGACCGGCAAAAGAGTTATGCCGATCAGCGTCGCAAACCATTGGAATTCCAAGTTAATGACAATGTACTTCTAAAAGTCTCACCGTGGAAGGGCGTCATACGCTTTGGGAAGCGTGGCAAACTCAACCCACGGTATGTCGGACCATTTACGATCCTGGAACGGATTGGACCGGTGGCATATCGTCTTGATTTACCGATGGAACTCGGTAACGTACATAACGTCTTCCACGTGTCAAACTTGAAGAAGTGTCTGGCTGACGAGTCTCTCATCGTTCCACTGGAAGAGATCAAGGTTGATGATCGTCTTCGGATTGTGGAAGAACCTGTGGAGATTCTGGATTACAAGATTCGTAGCCTACGTCACAGCAAGATTCGTATCGTTAAGGTTCGGTGGAACTCGAACCGGGGACCAGAGTATACGTGGGAACGGGAGGATCAGATGAAGTCTAAATATCCTCATCTCTTTCCTAAGGAAGCGTTCGAGTCGAGATATGTCTCTTCTGCAGCTGAATGAATCTCGGGGCGAGATTCCTTTTAACGTGGGGATGATGTGACAACTCGGGTAAATCTCTCTTTTTGGTTTCTATTTTTGGTTTCTATCTTTAGTTGTTTCCTTCGTTATTCCTTTTGGTACTTGTGCAATTTTCGGGACGAAAATTCTTTTAACGTGGGGATGATGTGACACCCGGCAAATTCTGGTTAACAACATTGTCTAGATGAAAGTCTACCTTAGCGAGTCACGCGTATATTATACTTAACGAGGGTTAGCTAGATAGCTAGAAAGGACATACGTGCATTATCTCGGGTTTGAGACAACTTACAAAACGTTTTCTAGTCCGGTTTGGGACTACTTTCACATCTCGGGTTATGAGATGCTTTGACTCCTTGTGTGGGTCGGGTTTCTAGTCCAGTTTGGGACTACTTTCACATCTCGGGTTATGAGATGCTTTGACTCCTTGTGTGGGTCGGGTTTTGACTCCTTGTGTGAGTTAACATGTGATTTCATGATTAGTGAACCTCGGACGTTGGTGAATAACAAACTTATGTGTCTCGGTGATATCTGACAAACTTATGTGAAAACCATACGTGATTATGTGAACCTAAACCGAACACGTTAATAAAAATTATTAAAAGTGGAGCGTGAGGTTGATTAGGGTCTTAACGCATGGGGTTACACTTGTTACGGTCCGAAATAACGAAAACGTCGAAGGATAACACGTCGGGAGGCGAAACGAGGCAAAAGCGCGCCACCCGGACCTGTGAGCGGCCGCTCACAGGCTCCGAGCGGCCGCTCGATGCTACCTGACGGGTTTAAACCGCCTCAAACTCATATTTAAACATCCTTAACTCCCATGCAGCCCTCATACTCAACCCTAATCGCCCCCTTACCGCCCCACACGAATATTTCACTCCAAAAACTCCTGCTAAGGCTCAAGATCATCAATTGGGAGGCTCCAAGGCGCGCGATTGATTGATTTGAAGAGCTAAGGGTATAACTCATGATTTCTTACGCTTTTTACTTTATGTTTTATTGTAAAAATCATATAACAAGTTTGTCCAGGTCTGAATGGGTTTAATAAACATTAAAACATGAGTCTTTTTGAAGATTAAACGGATTAAACCTATTAATAAACGCGTAGTAACATCATAGGATGCTTGTTGCGCAAGTTATTGGTGTTTTGATCCTAAAAGCTTTGATCTTGACATGTTTGATAATAGGATCTGATGGGAATAGGTATTAGGAAAGTTGTATGATGATTATTAGGTATTATTGATTGATAATATGCAACTAGGGTTTGATATAATTGATAATATTGTACGATCAGAATCTGGACAGATTCTGAAAGTCGACTTGTAGGGTCTGTTTCGTGGCTTGAAAACAATTGGTTTGATCGATTCTTTGCATGATTGTAACGTACAAGGTCTTAGCTTTTCATAATGGGCAAAACCATCGAATTTGGACATCGTTTGAGTCGTTTTTGGAATTTTAATTGATTAGGGGTCATATCAGATTTTCGGATTTGTAAATTGGGCTAACTTTAAATGGTCATAACTTGAGATTTACAAGGAGTTAGGTTATGAAATTTTTACAGTAGGTCAATACTGGAAAAATAGAGCTTTTCCAAGTGGATTCATCTCGTTTGGATGAATACACAATTTTTAAGAATTTTCCTACTAAACTGACCTGTTGAGGAGATTTTCTGGACATAGCTGTATTGTACGAATTTTCATAATTTTTGTGTTTGGAATTGAGACAAAACAAAAATAGGTATTGTAGAGTGAATCCCAAAGTAAATCATTAAAAATTTGGGAGGTTAACTCACTGGTTTACTATTTTAAATAAATTCGTTTTGATGGCGCACAATCTGTTCTGAAAACACAGATTGTGTATTATGTGCTTATGTGCTTAATTGAGGTCTTAGGTGGTATGGAATTGACATGTAACTGAAGTACACTTGTCTGAGACACATACGGAATGTAGAAACTAATTGTAACCAACGTATTCACCAACGGGTCCGTAGGATTTACTATTGCATGTAGAATCACTAGGCGTCGCAAACACACTTTTGAACATTTAAAACGCCTTGGACAAACGAGTTATATGGGTAATGATATTACGCCTATACTCACTGAGCGACACTGTTATTAGGGTGTCGGTAGCATATATTGCTTGCTGTTCGGATTCTTTGCTTGCACGTTAAGGTGAGTTTACGGCCCCTCTTTTAAACTGGTTTTATACTTTCGGGGGAGAAAACATGTGTTAAAACGATTATTTGATAATTACTGTCATACTATGGGTTTCTATTGTGTACTACACGATCTTTGGAAGTCCCGGGGGGAACCATGAATGTGCGGGTTTGCACAACGGGGAAATGTGAATAGCGCTATTGGGAGTGACCAACCCCGCTCGTCGGCTTGGAGGGCCGGGCGAGTGCATATTGTCTCAAACAGGAACAACAGGAACAACTGGTACTTTTCGGGCACAACATCTGGTATTCGAGTTAGTAATGGTTTTCCAATCGTGGTAGTAACAAAACATACGTCTAGCTAGCGTACACTGGTTTTCGATTTGTTATAGTATGGACAGGTTGACTTGGTACTTGGATACAAAACCTGTAAACTCACCAGCATTTTTGTGCTGACGTAAACTTTTACATGTTTTCTCAGGTCGCTAAGGTAGCACAATGGAACTAGGGCGCACGCGTCTGCACGGCGTCTAGTTAGAGTCGCATGGTTTTCATATGTTGAACAATTGGTTTACTTTTGAGATACTGTTTTGAATAAGCTTCCGCTGTAAACGGGGATTTTAAACATTGTTTTGAAGTTGCATTATGTTCATGTTAGACTTGTTTATTGTGATCGTTGGTTTGGATCCTGGTTTGTCATGCGCCTCGCGGTAAAACTCCGCAAGTGGATTTTGAGGGTGTGACAGATGCCTCTACATCCGTTGACCCGACCCCTTACCGCCAACTTGTCGGCACTCTTCAATATCTCGCTTTTACTCGGCCGGATATTTCCTTCGCAGTCAACAAACTTTCTCAATTCATGCACAACCCAAAACAGTCACATTGGCAAGCTCTCAAACGGGTTCTCCGTTATTTGAAAGGAACGGTGCATCATGGGTTATTTTTAAATAAAAAGTCCTCACTTGATTTACAAGCTTTTTCAGATTCAGATTGGGGAGGAATACATGACGGAGGGAGATCTACTACCGCTTATCTATTATATCTTGGATCTAACATTATCTCTTGGCGTTCCTCTCGACAAAAGACGGTTTCCCGCTCTTCAACTGAAGCGGAATACAAAGCTCTCGCAAATGCAGTGGCTGAAATCTCATGGGTTAAAAATCTTCTCCAAGAACTTAGCATTCGCACGATGCGCACCCCAACTCTATTTTGTGATAACACCGGTGCTACTTACCTATGTGCTAACCCGGTCTACCACTCACGCATGAAACATGTAGCTCTTGACTACCACTTTGTTCGCGAACAAGTCAATGCTGGTCAACTGAAGGTTTTTCATATTAGTTCAAAGGATCAACTAGCCGATGTCCTCACCAAACCACTGCCCCGATTACCGTTTCTCTCGTTCCATTCCAAGATTGGCGTATCCAACGGATCCTCCATCTTGCGGGGGAGTATTAGCAAGAATCAAGCCATCTAACTAATTGCATATATTTGTATTAATGTACATAATTATTAGTTAAAGTCATGGTCAAGTACTTGATCATTATCTTATACTAACTAGCTATTTTTAACCGATAGTATACACCTCAAAAGCGGGGCACTGGTCGATACCATACCATTGTCTTATAAGAAGCTCACTGTAAGATTAATACAAAACAAGAGCTTAAGTATATAATTTAATTCATGGTTCATCTTGATTCTCTTTACAATTAAAGTCTTAGAGTGTATTGTTTAATGACTATTAAGTATTAACCCCTAAAAGTTAACCCAATATGTGTAGCAACCGGAAATTTTTCCTTTCTTTTCGTTCCATCCTTTTGGCTTTGAACAATTTTTGGGACGAAAATTCTTTCAACAAGGGGATGATGTGACACCCTCCAAACTCAGGTTAGTAACTTTAGTCAAACATATAAGTCTACCTTAGAAAAACATTCATAAAGCATACTTAACAAGGTTAGTTGGGTCATTACGATGATTCGGGGAGTCATCGGGAGTCGTTACGATGGTTCGGGGAATCATCGGGAGTCATTACGATGATCCGGGCGGGAGTCGATCTATAACCATGTGTCCAAGGGTTGGTGATTCGGAGGATCACCGGGTTAAACGCACACACGCGAGTCTCAAGTCCTGGGAATCGATGAATTAACGTGAACGTGTTAATTATCGAGTAATAAACGTGTTACAATCATTATATATCGTGTCGATTCGTGTATACGTGAAATTATGTGATATCATAGCAAATGACTTTATGGAGGCAACTAGCTTTGCTAGTTGTGTGCATCAGGATGCAACTAGCCTATGCTAGTCGACCCTATGAAAGCTAGTCGCCCCATAAGTGTCAGGCGACTAGCAGCAGCTATAAATACCATATTTAACTTGTCAAACATCATTTGTGCAACCCTAACTCATCCCAAACCTCTCTCATACCATCCTTAACCTCTGAAACCCATTTTTGCCCTAAATCTACCATTTCTAAGCCTAAAACATCATTTCTAAGCAAGATCTAACGTGTGTTATTCATCCTAAACTCTTGTAAGTCATTATTTTGAAGCCCAAAGGTCCAGACCTGACTTTAATAAGTTTTTATCTTTGAAAACTTTTGAAAACTCTTGAAAAACATATCCCAATCTATATCTTAACATCTACATGGGTATTTGATAAAAATACAAGCTTGAAATGGTTTTTGATGATCTAAACTTAGGGATTTTTGTGTATCTGATGCTTTGATGACATGAATGAGTTGTTAGGATGATTGTCTTAGATTATGAAGGTTGTTTGATGTGTTTTATGAACAATATGAGTTTTGACCCGTTTGAGGGTGTTAGAAAGATTTAGGATGTTATGTGATGATTTGATGATTGAAACTTGTTAGGGTTTATGCTAGAATGATGTGGTAACAACATGATGATGTTTGGGATATGATTATGTGATGAAATCTGATTATTTGCCATTTGGGGTAAGGTTTTCATGGAAAGATGTGATGTTTTCATAATATTATTCCATTTTGGAAATTATTTGCAATTTGGGTGTTAAACTGATGATAAATTGGGGGTTATTGATAGGTTTGGGTTATTTGATGATTGTGGATTGATATTAGGTGTTTCTACATGTTTCGGATCAGATTTGGAGGGTTTCACACGCAAAAATAGCTGATCAGTCTGCAGGGGGCGACTAGCTAGGCTAGTCGTTTGCCCTGGGGACAGCTAGCTTAGCTAGTCGCCTGGTTGAAGGCTAGTCATGTCCCACAGGGCGACTAGCTAATTAAGGTGGCCAGTCGCTTGTTTTGATGCCTAGTTGTGTGTTTTGATGCTGGAAGTGTATTTTGGAACCCCGAAACATGTTTTAACACCTAGGAACATACTGTAAGCCTCGTGGCATGTAACACCCCGACCGATGGTGGAATCATCGAGGTGTCATGTAGTGACGATTGTTCAATAGCTCATGGACTAAAAGTGTAAATTTAAACACATTGAATTAAATAGATTATTACATTGAAAGAAAAATACAGAATACAATAATTCTAATGCTTCGAGTCTAACTAAAATACAATGAAGTCAAAGCTTAAATATAAATCCAAAAGCTTAAAAGAAGCATCTCAAAACAACCTAAAACATGTAGGAAAATAGTATATGTCAATACAAAATGTATTGGTGAGCATATCCTGTTTTGAATACATATAGTAGAAAAAGTGTTTAGCAATTCATGTGCGGTACCATTTGCAATTATGTAATAAGCAGTATCCGGGTCAAAACCAACCCTAAGACAGTGAGACATGAAATTTATATATGCGCTATTGACAGTAATAATGACATACATAACAATGACTAAGGTCTCTTAACAGAGTCAACAAGGTGTATATACCATAGTGCTATTCATTGATATGACATGCCCAAACGGTTAATGATTTTGACAAGTCATAGATGCACACAACTAACATAAACCAAACACACATGAGAATTGCACTTAGTGAAAAATTTTCATTTAGACATAGTGTATATGAGTAGCCACAAAAGAGTAAAACATGAAAAAGGGGAAAGATATACTCACAGTTTGCGAAAGTGATAAAAATCCAACTTAAGTTGTCGTGAGCTAAGGAGTGGGAATTCCAAAGAATTCAACCTATAACGTGTAAGAATACTAATAAGGGAAAAGTCTAAGGTATCTAGGGTCTAAGGCATTAGGATTTGCTAAGTCAATTTGGTGAATTAGAGTTTTTACGATAAGTCGAAATATAAAACTTGTGTGTCAAAATAATTATGACAGAGTTTATAAATGTGATTAGGTAATATACTTATTACTAATTGATTATTTATTTAAAAAGTACTTCCAAATAATTGGGACAAAAGAATTAAATGAATTGGTTTAAGCTATAATTGTAAATAATTACAATTAATTAGAAATAATTGATCAAATAAATATAAGTTACACAAATGAGTCAAATATTGATAATTATGACTTAGAACATAAAAATATTTCTGTTTTATAACATAAATGATTTAAAAATAGTTTTTAGTGTTATGAATTAATAAATGATTTATTGTATATAAATAAGCATAAATATGACTAAAATACGAAATACGGTTCAAAAATGATATATTTGTGAAAAATAAATAAATTCTAATGGAAAATGATCAAATTAAATTTTCCATAATTTTTCTCCTTTTATTTGTATTTAAAACTGATTTAATGAATTTAAATCAAGTTTAAATGATTAAATAGAGAAACACTACTCTCTAAAAAAAATAGAGAAATCAATAAAAATTAATCATTTTTGGTCAAATAAATTGAAAAAAAGTTTCTGATATTTAAAAATAATTTCCCAAATATTTTGGGATTAAAATCATTTAAAATGAATTTTTAATCAATTAGTTATGATTAAAACAATTTAAATTGATAAATATAAGAAAATAGAATATTTTTCCAGAAAATAAAAGTGTAAAAATTTTAGTTATGGTGTCAAGATTCTACACCTAAATTTTCACAATTTTTGAGCAAAAATGGATTTACTATGAATTTTTAAAGATTAGGACATATTATATGAATAAATAAATGAATGAATAAAAATAAAGTAAAAGGAAATGCAAGGAAAAAGGTTGCCTTCTAAGGAGGTCAAACCTGGTTCCTCTCATTTAACATACACACACACTAACAACTGCAACACAGCATAAGAATGTTGATATGTTTGCAAAATTAATAATATTTAACATAATGTTCAAACTCATCTTCTTCCCCAAATCTTCATATGAACCCTAACCCTAACCCAAACCCAATATACAATTAATACCAATTCGACTAGATGGGCACTCTGTAATTGAGGACTTTTGATCCTAGAACAACTAGAGAAATCCGACTTACAAGGTAGATTTGAGTTCGAAAAATGCAAAGACGGGTCCGAACTTGAAGTCTAAAAACGAGTGGTTTGGATCACGATTGGTTCATTTATTATGTGGTTTTTAGTTGTGTAAACTCTGGGGAATGATTTGCAATTATCAATTTATAGTTTTAGTAAAAACACATCGCTTTGAATTCGATAATAAAGGTCGACGGTTACCACTTTAAAACCCGAATTAAACTCGTTTAAATCGTGATAATATCATGTTATGACCATTGTAATTTTTCGGAAATAATGGAGAATGATCAAAGAACGCATTAAATTGAATTAAAGATGTCAGAATGGCTCGGTTGGGTTTGGCCGGACATGGTCGCCGGATTTAACTCCGGTGACCGAAAATCTGATCAGAAATAGAAGAAAGAAGGAGGGATTGAGTTTAAAACTTTGATAATTGGCAGGAATGGCCCCCGAGGTTTTGGTTTTATATATATATATTATGTTTAAAGCTTATAATTTCTTAATAATTCTAAACAAAAACTTCATAGTGTAGAACTTATAAACTTTTAAGCTTTTATTAACTAAAAAAAATTATAACTTTCTAAATGCAAAATATATTACGTTTAAATAGTGTTTCCATATACTCGTTTGGTTAAAATACAAACATTTCTAAAAAAAATTATAATGATCGAGAGAAACTCAACATCTTATTAAATTTGAAATGATAGAAGTACATGGGTTAGAATTGATAACTTGCTAATAAATGATGGTGACGGTTGTCACATGGCATGTCTAGGAAGCCTCGTAACACGTTTTATGATGAATACGTGCGTTATGTGAACTATATGCATGAGCTTGTAAACTGTTATTCGTATAAGGCATATACCTATACATGCTTGCTTGTTTACTTGTATTTGGCTAACACGGGGATGTCAGGTCACCAACGGGATGTCGAATCTTGTCTAGTACAGTCGTGTCCATTGTTAAGCACATTTACAAACTTTTAAAGTCAAGGTCTTGGACACTGAGGGTTTTCTTACAAACTTATCATCAGTCAAACATAATAGGCTATCTATGGTAGTTTTGCAGTATTCGGACTACCATAACAAGTTGGTATTCTATTTTATGTGAAGAACGCAATCTAAGGTGAGTGTAACAGCTCCACATTTTATTGTTTTCATATTTGGGGGAGAAACATGTGGTACCAACTTTTAGATCAACATATTACATTATATCACATGGGTACAAAGTGACATTACATCCTAAGCAGTTAATGTCGGAAAATATCGGTTATCGGTCGAGGACCGATATTTGATATATCGGTTTTCGCGGTGAGATATCGGTGGGATATCGGTAATTTTATATCATGCAAAATCCATATATATATATTGAGGTTTAACACTAACAATTAAATATAATCTCCTACAATTAACAAATTGACCTCTTGCAACATGCAAAACAATAACAATTGTAGCAAGTAGGAACTTATTAAGACTTTAAACACTAATATTTAACACTGACAATTAACAATTAAGACTTAAAACACTAACAGCATCAATAAGAAGCAAGACAAACAGAAGAACTAATAAGAAAGATACCGATATTGGGAATATCGGTGATATATCGGTCAAATATCGGTAAGATATCGGTCAAATATCGGTCAATATCACCGATAATATCGGTAGAAAATATCGGTCAAAATATCGGTATCAATATATCGGTTGAGGACCGATAACCGATATATCTGACCGATATAGTTGATATATCGATGATATTAACTGCTTAGATTACATCATTTAAAGTCCTTCTAACTTGTGACCATTAATATGTGGATACATAGCGGGGAAAATGTGAATAGATCTATTGGGCCCGGCAAGCCCCATTCGGGTCGACTGGGAGTCGGACGGGTGCATATTTGTCCTATCTAACTTACGGCACCGGGTGATGTCCGGTGGCGAGTATTGAGGCATTTCTAACGTTCAGCAGTGGTTCACGACACTTTAGTATCATGTAACGATGTCTAACCAGCAATGGTTCACGACACTTGGATCCTGGTATATCACGCGCCTCGTGGTAAAACCCCGCAAGTGGAATTTGAGGGTGTGACAGATTGGTATCAGAGTCAATGGTTATAGTGAACTAGGACTGCATGTAGAGTCTGGTCTATAACCGAGTCGCGCACACTAGATAGTCACACACTTATGGGTTGTATAAGTGGGGGAAATACTAACATTGCGGGGTGTCAGCATCATCACAACATACATGTCACATCATCCATCCTATCTTTATCACTTCCTGGCTCTAGTTCTATATATTCTTCTTCTTCTTCGGGTTTTGAAGACGAAGAGGCTAGCTTATAGATTCTTGCACGACGCTGGAGTACATTGGAGTGGCTTCAGCATATTCTCGAGATCTGTTCAGGATTCGAACATCTCCCTTCTATGCTCCAATGGACACACTTGCCTACACACACTATCTTGCACTTGTACGCCTTATGGTACACCTATAAGTGACTATTCACTTGGAGATTCTTATAAGTTGGATATCCTAGTTTGATGATTTGTAGTTGATACAAATTGGTCAGGTCAGGATGATTCTATATCATGATTGCTAGTACTATGATACTAGTGATAGTTCTTAATATCTTATTCCTTGTGAATGCCAAAAGATGTCCGGAGTTCGTGGCGGTCGTTGTGGTGGACGTAATGGTGGTCGTGGCAGGGGCGGGGGTCATGGTAACATCAACATGACCCAGGCTGAGCTGAACAATCTAATACAGGAGCAAGTGAATATTGCTCTTGCTGCTTTCCAGGCCGCTCAGCAAGGCCTTGGTGGTAATTTGATTACTACCATTCTTATCTATATCTTCTGTGTCGTACTCGTTTTGACGAATCGGTATTCTTGTTGGTGCAGCTAACTGATTTTCTAAATGGGACATATTTATTTTTAGTCATAGTCCGTTGGTGGCCAATATATTAAAACGTGAAACCGCCAGCACATATTTTGTTAGTTAGGACTGGTGTTGGCCAATAGCTGATAGTTAGGATTATTTAAATCCAATGGTTCTTTTTTTTAATATATTAAATTCAACTAATTAATAAGTCCTCATCGACCGAGAGGGACTCTGCTGGTGTTTTTTGTAATCTAGATTTGAATAAACGATCGGATGAGGTTGTGGTGAATTTCGAAGTTGAAGAGGAGAATGTAGTATGTGATCAGGACCATAACCAGGATGATGTTGTAGGTAGAGATCCTTTATTAGTTGAAGTTGATGATACAGTAGCATTGGGGAGAGTTCTTGGGGCGCCTGATTTGGATGCTTTTGCTACGAACGTTCAAGAGGTTTTAAGAGAAGAAGGATTTCAATCCGGTGGACAATAAATGTGATGTCTTTGAACATTCACGGGTTAGGAAGTTCAGGTAAGGCGTTCATCATGAGGTTCATTTCATTATGATACAAGAAACGCAATTTTCTTCGTTGGATTAAGTGAATATAGGGAGATTTTGGGGGAGAGGGGGTTTCGGTTTTGAGTGGGTTCCTTCTACAGGGAGATCCGGAGGGTTATTATCAATATGGGACTTGAAGGTTTTTGCTGTCGAGGAGGTACAAAAGTATTTGAATTGTTTGCTTGTAACATGAAAGGTGAAAGGAAGTGGGGTGTCAATTCACTTGCTTAATGTGTATGCTCCACATTCCGTGGTGGCGAAAAGGGCTCTTTGGTCAGAAATTAATGGGATTATTGGTGATGGGGATGGGCTATGGATGGGGGTGGGTAATTTCAATTCGTTTAGAAGCGAAGGGGAAAGGTGTAATTCATTTTTTAATGCGGCCGATGCGCAGGAATTTAATTGTTTTATTGAAGAAGCAAATTTGCACGAATATTTGTTGAAAGGAAGACGGTATACCTTTGTTGCGGGCGATAAACTGAGTAGTATTGATAGAATTCTAGTGAATTGGAACTTCTTTTCAGAGTGGCCGACGACTGAGTATATAGCCTTGGATAGGAGCAAGTTCGACCACAGTCCGTTGGTTTTAAAGACGGTTTCCACGAGCTTCGGTCCAAAGCCTTTCCGGTTCTTTAATTCTTGGTTTGGTCGTGAAGACTTCAGCATATTAGTTAAGGAAGCTATGGTGAATGGTGTTTTTGATGGGGCCCGGATATGCGTATTATGTTGAAATTTAAAAGACTTAGAAGTTTGATCTCGGCTTGGGTGTTTAATTGGATGGAAAAGGAGCGTGGGGAAAGATGAATTCTGGAAGAGGAACTTGGTCAATTGGATGTGATTATCGAAGAGCGCCAACTTACGGAGGAGGAGGTTTGGAGTTTAGAGGGGATTAAAAGGAGGCTACGTGAACTTGATGTGTTTTACCAAAAGGATCTTAGGCAGAAAGCAAGAAATAATTGGGCATCTTTTGGGGATGATAACACCCGTTTTTCTCATGGTTGTATTAACAAAAGGAAGACCGTCAATTTTTTTCCCGGATTTTTGGTCAAAGGGGTGTGGGAGACTAAACCTGAAATTGTGAAAAGGGAGGTGCTTTGTTTTTTCCGGTCGAAGTTTTTCGAAAAAGTGGTTGTTAGGACGAAGCTTATTTGCTATAGATTGAAAAAGATTGATAATATAGAAGCTGAGAGATTGATTCAACAATTTACAGTTCAGGAAATAAAAGAGGCGGTGTTCGGTTGTGGGGCGGATAAAGCTCCAGGTCCGGATGGTTTTAACTTCCGTTTTATTAGGTCGTTTAATGAATCATTTCCACGATGTTGGAAGATTTAGTGCGGGAGTTGGATCTTCGTTTATTACGATGATTCCGAAGGTTGGTGACCCGGTTGAATTATCTTATTTTAGGCCAATAAACTTGATCGGGATCATAAGTAAGGTGGTGTCTAAAGTTTTGCCGAATAGAGTGAAGACGGTAATGGGTAAAGTTGTTTTGGAAACACAATCGGCTTTCTTGACCGGGAGATACATTTTAGATGGTCCTTTAATAGTTAACGAGGTGATTGCATGGGCAAAGAAGCATGGAAAGAAAATGTTTTTATTCAAAATTGATTTTGAAAAAGCATACGATAATGTTAATTGGGACTTTTTGCTCTCGGTTCTTGAGCAAATGGAATTTCCTTTGAAGTGGAGAGAGTGGATACATGGGATTTTGATCTCCGCCAGGTCTTTGGTTTTGGTGAATGGGTCGCCTACCTTCGAGTTCGGTTGCCAAAAAGGAATTCGTCAAGGGGATCCCATTTCACCGTTTTTGTTTATTATTTTGATGGAGGCTTTTTTAGGTCTTATGAAAAAATCTATCAATATCGGAGCATTTGATGGTGTACAGCTTCCTAATGATGGCCCGGTCCTTTCTCATTTATTATATGTGGAGGACGCGATGTTGATGAGAGAGTGGTCAGATTTCAACTTTGTTAATATGAAGCGGATTCTTAGGATTTTTTATTTGTGTTCTGGTTTGAAGATTAATCTTCACAAGTCGGTGTTGTTTGGTATTGGGGTCGACAATAATGAACTGAAGGATAGAGCGACTTCTTTAGGGTGTAAAGAAGGAGTTATCCCGTTTCTTTATTTGGGCATCAAGGTTGGTGCGAATATGAACAGGATTGCAATCTGGGAACCAGTGGTAAGTACGTCTAGACGGAGACTATCGAAGTGTAAGGCGACTTCTCTTTCGATTGGTGGCCATGTGACTTTGATAAAATCCGTTCTTAATAGTTTACATACATATTATTTTTCACTATTTAAGGTGCCTAATAAGATCATAAATGAGTTGGAAGGATTGATGAGAAGGTTTTTGTGGGGTGGATCCGATGATGTTAGGAAACTAAGTTGGGTTTCATGGGAGGTCGTTACAAAACATATTACGGATGGAGGCCTGGGAATCGCTAGGCTTGAAGTAAATAATAATGCTTTGATAGTAAAATGGTTATGGAGCTTTTTAAATGAACATCAAGATTTGTGGAGAAGGGTTGTGACCTCTTTACATGGTTCGAGTCAGACTTGGGGGATCGCATCGGCTAACAGTGCCTATACTAGTGTGTGGAAAAACTATGTTTTGTTTTGGAATAGGTTCAAGGTCGATGGGGCTGGTCTTAATTATGTCATTCGTGGTAAAGTAGGAAACGAGAAGCGTATAAGGTTTTGGTTAGATACTTGGTTAGGCGACGAACCATTTATAGATAAATTTCCCAACTTGTTTGCGGTGGAAAAACACAAAAGGGTGATGGTTAGTGATCGGATAAGATTTGTAGGCTCGGTTCGAAGGTTTGCTTGGAATTGGTGCTGACCTTTGGCTACTGATGCGGAGGCCGATGAAAGGAAATTATTGCAGGCTTTGCTTGATGGTGTATATGTGGACGAGAGGAATGATACATGGGAGTGGTACAATGGCAGGAATGATGACTTCTTTGTGGCTGTGGTTAAAAAGTGGATGCTTAGTTCGTCGACAAACATAGTTTCATGTTGTATACCTTTTCGCTTGTTGTTTAGTTCCTCCTTAATTTAGTTTTGTTGACTTTGTTAAGTAACTTTAGAGACTAAAGTTCGAAACTTCAAACTTGAATGGACACTTGGGGGTCAAGAACCACATACATGCACCATTTCTCTAATGTTCGATGATGATTTGAATAAGTTTTAGCTAAAATTCGTGATAAGTCCTGTAACTGACCGCGTGCTATTTAAATGATGTTATTGACCATTGTTTCATTTTTGTACGTATGAGTCATGGGTATAACTATTTATAAGTAGACCTTCACGGTTGAACCCTACATTGACCGTTGCTCTTATTTTATTTGGCGATTTGAATAAGTTTGGTTCAGTTTAGCGATAGATCTGCATTCATCCATCGTATCGACTATCGATGGTGTGTGTTATGTGCATTATTTATAAACTATTGTGTCATTTTTTTCTGTTCAAATTTCAACGAAGAAAATTTCCATTATTGGTGTGTTTCACGATGAAAATAAACAAAAGTTAAGGACGGTCATTATCAAGAGTTAGTTTGTATTTAAAATACTCAGTTTTCACTCATGATCAATTGTACACCGCATTGTCAATAATAAAAAGTAGAGAAAGAGTTTAAATTATTAATATTTGATAGAGATGTCAATGTTACAAATAAAACAACGAATATTGTACACAATGAGATATTTACAAATTTGCATATTTTTCTTAATTCTAATAAAATTCATGTACCTCGGTTATTTAAATTTACGTGTAATCCCGGTTACTTATACCTTTAAAGTTTATACAAATTTTATATTTACGCTCACGTGTCACATGGGAACATTACCAAGTGTTTGTGTGTCTATATATATATATATATATATATATATATATGTATACACACACATATGGTGGGGTTAAGGTACAAAGTGTCTGTTTTCTGAGAAAGGTGAAAAGTAATTTTGTTTTTTAAATCATATTGATGGATAGGTGAGATTAAATGGATGGGAAAGTTGTAATTTGTGTTAGAAGTTGATTATCTAAATGGATCTTGTGAGGGTATAATTGTCGAAACATCGTTATTTGAAACAGAAACCATTAAATACATCCCCTTTCCCTATCTCCATACGATCACCTCTTTCTCTCTTATCAAATCCTACAGCCATTAAAGCTTCAAACATGAAAATCACGATTGTGTTACGATTTCACCAGGAAAAAGATCACGATTTCACAAAAAAAAAGACCACGATCATTAAACTTGCAAATCGCGATTGTGTTACGATTCCAGACATGGTGATCTTATATGTGGACATACCTTCGTAAATTATATGAGTGTTTTAGATTTTTGACTGGTTGGGGATGTTGTATATAATTACCCTAATGTCCTTGATATTAAAATAAAACACAGATATATATGGAAATACTAGAATGATAACACACTCTAGTTGAGAAAACCCGTGAAAACCTTATTTGGCGAAATAATGTTTTTATACAAAAAAAAATATGGCATGTAATATACACATTCTTAAGATTTTTGAGTTAAAAAAATGCCAAATACATTTAAAATTAAATAAGCTTACTTGTTACGTATGTAAAAACGTTGTTGTTTTAGCGTAACACACCTATTAAGTAGGAAATTTATTTATTTTTTACGTGTGTAAGACGATTTTCTTGTGTATGTAAAACGACTTTTTTACATATGTAAACGTAGGGTTTTAGGGTTTTCTCAACTAGAATGGGTTTCCATTTTAACAATAGTGAGGATCAATTGAGAAAAAAAAAAACGAATGTAAGAAGAAAAAAGAACAACAAAGACATAATGGAAAAACATAAAGTATCCTACATATATTCTACAGATATCGAAATTGATTATACATATATTAAAATGTATAAATTTACCCTACATATATTCTACAGATATCGAAATTTATCTTACATCTTAAACAAGGCTTGAAAATAAATATTAATTACTTTAATTAGCTAATCTAATGGTATATAATGAATTAATCGACCGTATGAATTTACCTCAATAGCTTTAGAGTAACATTAAATACAAATATTAAATAAAGCATTCTTATTGGTTTACACTTATTATTTTTCTTCTTATAACATATTTTCTTATCATTTAAACCATCCAATATATATATATATATATATATATATATATATATATATATATAGGGCAGAGATCCTGTAGAAAAATATGTTTTTGTGATAATTGTGAGAATGACTAAAAATTGATATGTATGCATCATTTTTGGACTTATTTCATAATGTTTTGGATTGTTTTTCCTAAAAAACACCAAACATAAGATTTAAAAACCGAAAACAATGTATTTTAGGCTTAAAACTTAAAAACGTCATGCAAAGAATATTATGCTATGTGTTTTAAGTGTTAATTAGTGTGTTTTAGCTATGTTTTAAATTTAATAACTATAATACATTGCATTGTGTTTTTAATTGTTATGTTGTACAAGGTATTGCAATTGTAGGAATGTAAGAGACAATACGTGATTTAGAAATTAAATGGTCGAGATTTAAGTGGTCCCCAAATAATGGAATCACATTAAAAACAAGTAGGGAAAGACAAAATAGAAGAGTCATTATTGTTGATTCCTCCATGATTTTTTAAACATCCATAACTTTTGCATACGTTAATATTTTTTTAAATACATCATAAAAACAACTATTTTATTCTTTTTACTTTTGTAGGCTATTGCTATAGTCTTTTTAATTTCAATTATTTACAAACTACGTGATTACATATTTTTGTATAACGTTACATGTTTTGTATAACTTTATGATATTATGGTATCAGTACGTAATTATGTAACACGACTGATGTGTGTGGGTGTAACAGTAAGACATTCTCAAGTTTTAAATTTATAAATTAAAACGATAGTTGCTCAACGTTTTAAACCCAGCATAATAGGCAAGTGTACCTATCGTGTATAGTATAGAAATGTGCAAGTACCGAGTATCGAATCCGTGGACACGATTTTTACTACTCAGCTTTCCTAAAAATTACTTAAAAGACTTTTTAAAATCCGGGAAGAAAAGCAAAAAGAGAGACGTAAAATTTTAAGAGAAATCAATGACAAAACAATGGTATTGCTTCGGGATCAGATGGAACCTGGTATGATGATAGTTGTCTTTATTTAAAGTGGTGTGTTTAAGTTGCGCACTTGTGCTTTAACTTAGAATTGCTACTACATTTTCTAGAGGTGACTGTTTTCGCATAGCTGTATAAACAACTGTGTTCTTAATGTTATTATGAGGGTCTCCCAAATAGCCAAACCGGGCAGCTCACCTCTCAACACTGAAAAGAAAATGACTCGAGACTGTGTCAACTCAACCCCAAATTACCTACCTCCTAGTGTTGCGATATAGACATCAAACTACTCTAGACTTTTATGAATAACTTGCCGGTAGCCGGAGCATGACCGAACAAGTTACCACTTAATATCATAGAAGTGTCGTGACTAACCAGAACACGTGCATCCCCTACTTGATTTAATTAATTTATCAAAAAGTGAGTGACCTATTATTAACTGTGCGGCACTATAATGAAAGAAAATAAAGACCGTTTTCTTTCAACACAGGTTCATCAATCCTTAACTTGTGCCAAAGCTTCCACATAGACAATGAAGCTAAGTCACAGAATTAAGTCTTGACTTATCACCAGGACCGAGTATAAAGACCGTACCGACCCTATGTGAGATCTTGTTAGTAGAGGATTAAGCCACTAAGTGTGTGTATTTCTACCCACAAATTGGCTAATCACTACTCGCGGGATTAGGTTAGCTTACAAGTGCATGGGTTTTTACACACCATGGGTACACTCATGAATCCTCCCACTTCCTACCAAGACACTCACAAGACCAAAGACTAAGTGATTTATTAATTAACTCATTAAACAAAGCTTAGAATATAAAGAATTATGAAGAACACAAAACACCACTTTAAAATAAAAGATAAACTATATTAATTCATACCAAGTTTCCATCATCACCCTAGCAACACCAATAGAAATCTAGCCTAGCATGGTTGATATAACAAGCTCACAAGGTTGGGTTTGTGTACAAGACATGGTGGAAGGTTGTATGGAGATTTCTAAGGGTTTTGGGTGATTTTGGGTTGTTTCTCTCTTGATCGAGGTGTTTATGGAGTGATCCCAGGCTCCAAAGGACACCTACAATCCTCAAGGAGAGCAGAAACTTCGTGGAGAAATGAGTGAGAAGTGATGGAAAGGGATGCTTCAAAATGTGGGGTGGAGGCCTCTATTTATAGGCAAATCAGCTCAAGCACGCCCATGCTCGACAGCAGGTACTGTTCCAGAGTCATTTTTGCAGAGATGTTGGTCCGTAGGTCCAGCACGCCCATGCCATTACCCCTGGCACGCCCGTGCTCGTCGGTACAGTTAACCGTCTTGTCAGTTTTGGTCGGTTTAAGCCTTGGAGAACACGTCTGAGTAAAGCACGCCCGTGCACACCTGTGGGGCACGCCCGTGCACATCTTTAAATACTGATTTTGACCTCTGTTGACTTGGAAATGTTGACTTGTTGACCCGGAACAGTTGCACGGCCGTGCCATATCTGTTTGAGCTTCAAAGTCTTCAATTTTTTGTCCGTTTAGTGCTGTTTTTTGCGGGTTTCCACTTCTTTTCACCTCCTAACCTCTGATCCTGCAATTATCAACAAAGAAAGATAAATCATGATAAAACAGAGATAAAAGCACGATTTTGAGTAAAAGATATGTGATAATTATGTGTGGAAAACATATCAATTTCTCGGCACATCAACGACCCGAAGTTGAAATGTATCAATACGTAATTACGGACCAAACCGAAAATTTTACACGAACCCAAACACAACCTAAACCCGAAATGGATATTAGTATAACATTACATGTTTTGTATAATGTTATGAGATTGTGGTATCAGAGGCATTAAATCATGTTATGTCATACTTTGTTTCTAAAAAAAATGCATATTACGTAATTACATACTAAATCATGTCGGGTGCGAGTCGTGTTTGGGTTCGTGTAAAATTTTCGCATTCGGGTCAGGTTGGACTTATCAACCCGCGAGCACGACTCGTTTAGCACCCAAATATATATTACAAATTATGTATAAACTGAATTCAAATTTCGAATCGAAAATCATAAGTTCATAGATTAAAATTAAAACTAAAATAATAATCATTTTTTTAGGAATATGGTTTAGATAAACATGTATACAAGTTTGATTAATCAAACCGGTTATCATCTAATCTCATACCTAAACTCATAATTTTCTTTATCAATCCCACACTGTCATACCTGGTGATACCCGACTACCCGTTCGAGATGTTTTAGGTTTTATATATTCCCGTGAGACTCAGTTTTTTGCCAACCCTGGTTAGACAAAAGTGTAAATAATCATGTAATGGTATTAAGAAGTAAAGTTAAATCAAAAGGTAAAAATGTTAACACTTTATATGCATGTATTCTAGTTCTCTATTTAAATTGTTCATGTAAAAAAAAAAAACTAAAAAACCCAATAATTTGCCTTTTAAACCTTGTTTGGATAAAGGGTTAACATATTGTAACTCAACTAGTCATCCCTCCTTTTTCTTACTTGAACAAATATTATATATACAATTATGGATTGATATTTTGATGGAAGTATTTATATTGTGCAACACTTCTACAATTTGACAACAAAGGCCAGCTAGCCAGCAGCCACCACTGATACCACCAGTGTCCGCCACAAGGAACCGCAACCGGGCATCGAAAAACCAAAGCTATGGAGGATCCCGGAATCAAGTTGTTTGGCAAGAAGATTGTGCTGCCTGGAATTAGTATGAGTGTTAGTCTTCCTGTCATCTCCTCTGCCGCGGCAGAGGAGCCTGAGCCTACCGGTAGTGGTGGCGGTAAAGAAAGTGGCTCTGATAACACTGTTGGATACACTTGTTCAAAAGATGATGACAAAGTGGACAGAGCAACTGCAGAGAAGGTACACAGTTAAATTATATATAGATAAGACATGTACATTCCACAATTTGCAAATCTAAAAGCAACCCAATTGCTATAACCAATAAAGAACTAATGGGTCAGTTCTAGTTTTACAATTTATTTATGTTTCAGTGGTTCAAGATTAGAAATTGATTCAAGATAAACAAGACGCCATTTTTTTCAATGTTCTAAATCTAGGGTCTGACAGAAATCTCAACAAACCTATCCGGCCGGGCAATTTGGCCACGACTGAAAAGCGTTCAACCACTGCCGGTGTACACGGTTCCCGGTGTGACTGGTCCGGTCCTGTCCTGAAAACATTATTAAAAACTAATCTATTTGTAACTAGAAAGTCAAACTGTACTGTCTAGATTTTCTTGTATTAGTGACTGACAATTTGATATGTCCAGGAGGAACAAAAAGCAAATTGCAGTGAGAACAAAGCTGAATCCGAAAACCCGAAAACTCCATCGATCGATGAAGAAACGAAACACGAATCTACAAACCCGCAACCAAAAACCCTTAAAAAACCGGACAAGATTCTCCCCTGCCCTCGCTGCACCAGCATGGACACAAAATTCTGTTACTTTAACAACTACAACGTGAACCAGCCGCGCCACTTTTGCAAGAGCTGCCAAAGGTACTGGACCGCGGGAGGTGCCATGAGAACCATGGCAGTCGGAGCAGGCCGCCGAAAAAACAAGAATTCGGCATTGCATACTCGTTACATAACTATATCCCAGGAAACTGTCACAACTTGTGATCCAGTACCTGAAAATATTCAAGATAAAAATGCATTCCATTCCAAAGTTCATTCTATTCCCGGGGCTGCTGCTTCTTGGCCTTATGTTCCGGTTCCAATTCCAATTCCAATTCCCGCCATTTGCCCTCCGATGCCAATCTACCCATCAACATATTGGAACTGTATTCCGTTCCTACCTCCATCTACACCTACAATAACTGATTCAATCTTGGGAAAACGTTCAAGGGACGAATCGGTTATCCAATCTAATGATTGTGATGACGAGTCCAAGAAACAAAAGAACTCGATTCTGATCCCCAAGACGCTTAGAATCGATGATCCAGATGAGGCTGCAAAGAGTTCTATATGGGCAACACTTGGAATCAGAAATGAAAACTTTAAGGCGTTTCAAGAGAAGACTATCGAAAAGAAGAAACATCATGAAACTACAGCGTCCCCTGCGCATCAAGCGAATCCAGCTGCTTTCTCTAGATCAATCTGTTTTCAAGAAACAGCCTAAAAAGGGTTACTTTTTAGTTAGATTAATCTTAAGTTGGGTGCTTTGTTTTTTGTTGCAACTACACTTGTGGTTAAGTTTATTGTAGATAATGTGTTAGATTGTTTGTGGTATATGCATTAACAAGTTGTGCTTTTCCTAATGCGCGTTAATCTTATAACTCGACTAAGAAACGGGCATATACGAGGCCTAACTCTAGGCTCACTTGCATTTGATTAATCCTAATGTGGATTGTGTTAGATTGTTAGGTCTATGTCACAAGGATATCTAACTAGTTAGTAACCCTTTGTTTGCATCATGTTACAAGTACAATCCATTAATACAGATAAATGTTACAGTACAACTTTTTTTCTTCATTTAAAGATACTATTATAGTACAATCCCAATAACACATATGATAATAGAGATGACTATGACATGGTCAAACATTCTCCCAAAATCCTATTTTTTTTCTTCATTTTAAGATATTGTTACAGTATAACTCAATAACATTGATGAGATGATAATAGATACGACTATGACCTTGTCCAACTTTCTCCAAAATATTATTCGTTCTTCTAAGATACTGGTCAATCAATCATGCTCGGTAGAAATCTCATCAATAGCAAACTATTGGTAGGGTTTGGGTAGTGTGGGATGCAGTCAAGCCAAACCTCTACCCCAAAGATGTTGGTACATCTGTATATCCTTTTTCTTATTTTTAAAATATTGTTACAGTATAATCCAATAATACGGATGAGATGATAATATGTATGACTGACTCTGTCCAACATTCACGTTCCCTTAAATCTTATTCATACCTCCATGGTATCAGTTTTTCCGTAAATCTTTTTTTTTATACCATCACAGTACAACACAATAACACAATTTTTTTTAATAACTAATATTACCCACTCTATTTACACCAAATAAATCTAAACTACACCTTTGTAGTGGTTTGAACCTGAGACGTCTTATCTAAAAGACATAAATCTCTACCAAGTGTGCTAGCCTTAAGTCATCAATAAGATGATAATAGATAAACTATGACATTGTGCAACATTCCCCCAAATCTTATTCTTCCTTCTAAAATTCCCCAAATATTTTTCTTCTTTTAAGATATGCTTGTTATGGATCATATGGGCCACAATTTAATGCTCTTTTTTTATGAATAGACAACATTTATTCAGATCACCCTAGTATGTCCCACATGGAGATATTTGAAGCTCTAGCCAAACTCAGGCCACATTTTAGATACACAATGAGTTGTTATGTGGACCTAAAATGCTATGTCTCTATCTACTGCCTTTTGCTTTCTTGTTTTTTTCTTTTTTGCACATATTAATTTAAACCTCATTGGCACTTATGTTACATTTCAATATTGGCATGAAAAGTTCACCTCACATTGTATTTTTTCTTCAATTTGAGTATCGGGCCATCTGATTCGAGCCACTCGTTATAGAAAATATCTCTTAAAGTTATTTTTTTCTCTCCAAAAGACGCCGATTGATTTTACTTATCATGTGGGTATGCCTTAATCGAAAGGAAGTCCATGGCTGTCTCTAAAGGTTCCAATCAAGTATCATAAATTATAACAAACCAAAAGGGTCACATCTTTAAAGAGTTGATCCAAAAAAATCTCTACAAAATTACACAAACCTAACAATTCTTATGAAAAATCTAGGCTGTTTGGTCCTTATGTAAGCTTGCTTAGTGCTTACACTGCCCAAAATGAATAATCTTGACATTTTATGTAAGTCAACCCACCTTGTTTTAACTCGCGTTAAAAGTTAAACGTTCAACCTAAACTCGTTTTAACTTGTTACCCAGACCATTTGACGTTTTTACTTTATTACCTACGCGAAAAGTCAACCATATCTTAGTATGCAAAGTTCTAATATAAAGTTTGACAATTGCATAAATTAAAAGTCAAACTTCCACTTGAAATAAATATCTTATGCTTAGTGCTTCTTAGGTCTTGAATTGAAGTGGAGTTGATGTGGGAATCCATCATGCAAAAAAGATTATAAGGTAGTAGTGCACTTGAAAACTGGTTAATTTGACTTGAATGGGAAGGGATAAAAGTCAAAAATATTTTAATCATGATAACATATTGATGTAGAATTTAGGATAGGTTAATCACTTATTTTTATATAGATTTGGTAACGTTTAGTTGATTAGATTCAAAGGAATTAACAATGGCGATATGAATTTCATTTATTAGGGGTGTTTGTTTTGTTGCTAGAAATGCTTCTGGTCACTTATGTCTGCGTCGTGTAGACGTGGACAGACATTTAGGGCGGAAAGCTTGTTTGTTTTTGAGAAGACATAACCCTTCAAAACCTCTTCCTCTCCTCTTCCTCGTGCAGACTTGTACCCACATCTTCTCACTTCTCCAAACCTCTTCTTCCACAAAACATTAATTTTCTTCATCAACAGACAACATCTCTTTTCTTCCTTCTCAATCATCATATTATCCCATTTCTTCTCCTTCTTCTCTTCTTTTCTCCTCTCTTCTTCTCCTCCTCCCTCCTCTCCCCTCCACCGCCACCGTCGCTCCGTCCTCTTCCTCCTCCCTCCTCCCCACTGTGCCCTCTTCCTCCCCACCCTCTTTCCTCCTCCCCATTGTGCCCTCTTCCTCCCTTCTCCCCACCGTCTCCTCTCCTTCCCTCCGGCCGACCTCCTCTAAAGGTATTGTATTTTTGTTTTTTTTTCTTTTTCTTTAATCAGTGTTAGGTTGAAAAAGTGAGGGTGGGTTTATTGTTTGCTCATCATCATCTGCTTGATTTGCCCTAATTCTTTGTTCATCATATTTTCTTGCAATCCAATACACATGGTGGTTGTTGATTGTTGGTGACAGGGAAGGTGGTGATTGATGGTTGGGTTGGTGGACGTGGTGATGATGGTGGTGATTGGTGGCTGGGTTGGTGGTGGTTGTTGGTGACGCGGATGGTGATGGTGATGATGTTAGGTTTGGCCGATGGTGGTTTCGGGTTGGTTATGATTATAGTTAGGTTACGCTGCAGACGTTAACAAACAAACAGTCTTCTTCTTACAAACTGCAGACCTTTTACTTCTTAAAAAACAAATAGCACCTTAATGTGTTTGTTTAGTAGAATTTATTGGAAACGAAATTCCAATTCCATTTTTAATACTGCGTTGTTGAGAAAGGGATCAAAATTGGAAAGTAACTCAATTTCCTCAAATTCCTTTACCAAAAGAATTCAAAATCCTTCCTACATAAATGTAGGAATTTAACCATCGTTATTGGAATCTTCGATCACTCACTTATCGCATCCACTATTCGATCACACACACCCCGCTATCACTCGTCTCCCCCTCTCGTGGCCGCCAAGTCCCCTAACCAGGACAACCAACCTTACCTCCGACCTAGATCATCTCAAGTTGACCCAAAAAGATGCCAACCCAACAGATGACACTACCACCATATCCAGACCATTCTCGTCGACGGTCGGTTCAGGGTGGTTGAGGCGGCGGCATTGGCGATCTGGGCCGAGGCGATAGTTTGGATTGCGTCAACAGTCGGTTTGGGTTATTTCCATAGTTAGATCATGGTTGTGATACGGTCGGAAGTCGGGTTGGGATTGGGTCGATGTCAGCGACCGGGTGGTGGCAGCGTTCTAGGTCATAACGGTGGTTAGGTTATGACGATTGAGACTTGGGTTGGGACGTCTATCAGCAAAGGGCTATGGCGGGAGGCAGTTCGGTTGGGTCAATGGTTGGTGGAAAGCAATCCGGGTCTCTAGAGGCGGCAGTCTGGTCTGGGTTAATCTTAAAATTTAAGTATATACGTAAAAAGACTAAAAGACCCCTGAGTAACTAGATTCAACGTTAAAAACAAACTATGTTAGTGCTAAATGATAAGTCGTGCAGGATATTGAAATATAAAGTACAAAAGTCATCAATTTTAAAGACAAAGGAAAACGCTTGAAATTTGATATAAAGGTAAATCAGAAAATTTGTAATTCACTCAATTTTATAAATAATAATTATTTAATTATAACTTGTATAGCCTTCACTTCTTTAATTGATAAATACAAAAGTAAAATGCAAAAAGTTATCACCCACTAAAAGTGAATTTTGGATTGAAGATAATTTAAAAGACATAAAGTCAAAGCAAAAGTTGTGATGTGTTGGATTACCATATGAACATGTTATCAAATCACATTTTTTTTATATGTTAAATGTCACTTGAAACACCTTTTAAGTGGTACCATTACAATTCGTTGTTAAGAAACTCCAACCTTTTGACGATTATGCTTACGAAGTTCTAGAACAAAACAAAAAAGTTTGGGATAATACAATGACTAATCACTTATTGCACTTTTAAAAATATCTATCTATTTTTTTTAATTTAATTAAGCAAGTATATATATAGGGTCAAGATTGTGTACAAAGTGTTTTTTTTGTGAGAAGTGTGAGAAGTATTAAAAATTGATACTTAGACATCATTTTTTGAACTTAGACGTGATGTTTTGGATTGTTTTGCCTATAAAAACACCAAACATAACAATTAAAAACCGAAAACAATGTATTTTAGGCTTAAAACTTAAAACACCATGCTAAGAACATTAGCAGTGTGTTTTAAGCGCTAAGTAGTGTGTTTTATCTGTTTTATAAATTTAATGACTATAATACATTGTATTGTGTTTTATATTGTTGTGTTTGGTGTTTTTCAAGTTAAAACAACCTAAAACATCATTCCTAAATCCAAAACATGATGTCTACATGTCAATTCTTAGTCTTTCTCACACTTCTCATGAAAAATGTATTTTGTACAGGATCCTAAACCTATATATATATATATATATATATATATATATATATATATATATATATATCCCTATATATAGGGATATTATATATAGAGAGAGTAAAGATCAAATACAAACTGTTTTTCGCTAAGAACTGTGAGAACAAAGGGGGTAAAAAAAATTATTTTTTTTTAGAATTTTTTCCCATATGATTAAATATACTTTATAGATGAATAATACAAAAAAAAAAAAAAAATTAGTGTAATTACGTCATTAAAGTAAATACACTAGTTTACACTAGAGTAATTATGTAATTACTCTACACGTAATTACTCTACACCAATTTTTTTTTTTAGTTTTCAATACTATAATACATTTTAACAATATGGGAAACAAATTTCGAAAAAAAATAAAAAAAAAATACCCTCCTTTGATTCTCATAGTTCTTACCGAAAAAAACACTTTGTACCGGATCTTTCCCATATATATATATATATATATATATATATATATATATATATGAGATTAATTAAGTATTTCATGAGTTAATGGGAACATGAGTTGTTTAGTTTGAGTAAAAAAAAATTCGCATATTAATACTTGGAATATACAAATCTACAACTGTTATGAATAATGTTATTACCAGTGACTATCCGTTTACTAACTCCTATCTCAATATGTATCTATTTGGAAAAATTTTGACTCTATACAACTTGAACACAATGAAAATGTGTCTGCATAACAATTCATATTGTTCGAATCTTTTGCATGTGCAGATGCCAATTGCCCCTTCAGTATCCTTCTCTACCTTCTTGAACAGCACCTGTGTTTTTTTCTTAAAACGCAAACAAAAAATGTTAAAACGCAAACATTAAAATTTTGACGCAACCAACAGAAAAAACTTTACCTGTAGCAAACCCTCTCCACGTGCCTTGGGATCATTGACAAAATTCTTTAAAAACCCTCCATCGTGTTTCTATGTTTGGACATTGATCAAATCATTTGCGGCATATATTTCGTCTTGAATGTCAAAAAAAAAAAATGGTTCGTGTGAATATCTTGGTTGCTTGCGCCTCAAGTGAATTGTCGGTCCAAAGGTCAGGCTTAGTGTGCCTAGAGTCATGATCATTCTTCTATGGGTAAACCTTTGGGCCTCCATTGATGTTTCGAAATGATTTAAAAACTCAACAAGTGTTAGTTGAGAACTAGCAGCTTGACAGAAAAAGTGGTTCTCGCTCTCTGATCTTGAAGTTGTTCGCATAAGACCAGACATAGGTTCATCACGATAGAAAGCTGGAATCCACATCGATCTCATCTCAAACATATCAGTAAGCCAGTTATTGTCATCCAGATTGTAATTAGTCATTATAACACCCCATTCAAAGTCAAAATTCTCCAGACTAATCGAATCTGTCCAAACTATATTACATATGCGACGTTTGAATTCATCATCACTACATAACGCAGGTCCAACTTAACAAAAAAAAATGTTTCAGCAAGCATAACCAATATGGGAACATAAATAGGATAAAATATAAAAAAATACGCAACTATAAGTAGTTTCCACGCAATGTCACACCCCGATTTTCCTGTCGGTTGTGAACGTTTGGCACCTTTACTACGCAGCGGAATATTTTAACTACGACTTCTACATGTTCCGAACACCTTATTCTAAGCCTTCTAGGTTCTCCAATCCCAACACATCGCTTATTTCCAACCATGTCGTTGCCAAAATCTAGACCTGAAAGACATGCTTTAAAAAGTCAGCATAAAGCCGGTGAGTTCATGGTTTTATGTTTATCGTTCATAACCCATTTTTCTTTCAAAACACTTGAGAAAATATTTGCAAACATTAATGAGAAAGTTTATTTTCTTTACGCAAAACATTATTTGGGAAAATACATATAAAAATCCCATTTCAAACCTTACCGGTTATTCCTTTCTTAACCTTCGACTCGACTCACTTTGCCATATATTTACCTCCCCATAAAGATAAATATACCCAAGTTTCGTCGATCGAACATACATGTAACACCCCAACCGATGGCGGAAACAACGAGGTGTCACGTAGTGACGATTGCTCAAAAGCTCATGGTACTAAAGTGTAAATTTGAATACATTAAATTGAATAGTTTATTAAATTAAAGAAATTACCTCGAAACGTATAACTTATCATGAGCCGTAGCTCGTCTTGTTAGTCGGATAAATGTATTTGTCTTGTACGCTTATTTTTAGGAAAATATACTTTGCAAATTACTATCCTTGTTATTATTATTAATTTCCGATTAATAACAAGATGTTACATCATTTCCAAATCCGAACATTTCAAGGTTTTCAAAACATTGGTTTTTATAAAAAGGTTCCTAAATAAAATCAAACGTTTATATATTTTTGAATCCGAACAGTAAACATTATTTAAGTATCGAAAAACCTTTCGAAAACTCGTCATACTTGACGTTTGGAAAACTATATATATTTTTTTGTTTTCAAAATATTGTCCGGGATTCACTTATTATTGTTACCAATATCTTTGTCAAACGTCAAGAATTTTAAATAAATACGTTTATTAAAAACTTTGGAAAATTATTTATAAAAACATAAACGACAAAATTAAATTAGTCGTGCTTCGGATTTCATAAAATTTTGGCAGAGTCTCCTATGTTTTTGTTCAAGCCAGACAACACACGTTGTCCTACAATTTTCCCCAAAATCAATTTCCAAAACACAAGACCAATCAACCTATTTATCCGTATTTCCAAACCAAACGAGACTTGTACGTTTCGACACTTAATATAAACTATACTTGTATAAATACATATAACAATATATATATATATATATATATATATATGATATAGTCAAACGGTTTAGTCCGGTATACAATATTACTTCGTCGCGATTATACATATCATTTATTATTTCGTCGGTTCGTCTCACGAGTTAGCCGTTCGTTTGTATATACTTTAAAAATATGTATATAAATAATAATGCAACAAAATAAATGCGGGATAGTTATACCAATTCCATACGCGCATAACCAGAAACGTCTAGAACGACGTGTTGACCAGATCTGACTAGGTTTGACCCATCTGACCGAGTTGACCAGCACCGTGCTTCGTTCCCCGAAACCCGAGCTGACCAGTTCTGATCCGAAACACACGGATCTAGCCATATCTGACCCGCGCGGTACAAACTCAACCTAAAACACCCAGATCTGACCCGAGACCCTTGACCCGAACAAGACCGGGACTGAATCTGAACCTTGACTCGAACCGGACCACCACGATAATACAAACACCACAAGCGGACCGAACCACAACATTAATCGGCCTACAAACCTGCGCAACTAGAATCCACCAAAATCAATCCGACCCGAACCAACACAACACCGAACTGTCACCATTTGCCACCATACGAACCACCAGCGACCACCCGAGCAGAAATCACCACCAATAAACTTCACCATGCGATCTCAACCGGACCACTACAACCCTCTCCCTAACCCGAATCATACCCTAGACTCGAGACCCGATAAAAACCATTTATCACTATCGGGCCATCACAGCTACAACCCGTCCATGACTCACCTTGAAACACCACAAACCAACACGACTCGACAGCCACCATCACCCCCACTCACGATTATTAACCAAACGAACCAAGAATCCAACACGCTGACCTGATTTGGAGCCAGTAACTCGTCGCGCCTCTACCACTTGGAAATATCTGCAACTATGACCAACTGTGATGGTTGTGGCTGGTTATAATCTGCAAGAGAGGGAGGGCGCTCGTGGAGAGAGATGTTTAGATAGAGAGTAGAGAGATAGGGTGGAAGGATAGTGGCTTCAAGAAAGAATAAGAGGAAGGAGGGTGTAGTTATGCTTTTATAGGTAGGGTTTGGGGTGGGTAGATACCGCGTATCGAACCCGTTTTAAACGCGCTAAGGTTTGGTTCCTATTTTGGGCTCACAACTTGTCACGAAAACTATTCGGTTATGCTCGAAATTTAAAACACAACTAAAACGAGAAATTTAATTATTATTTTCGCTACCCGGCTCGTGAAATTTAAATACGCGTTTAAATCGCGTTAGTTGCCTCAGTCTTGTTTTCCTTCATTTAAACGATCTGTTCATTTTCGAAACATACTAAATGACATTATTTATATTAAATAATCATTATGAAAGCTCAATTACAGTTAAAAGTACATCGGACGTTGATCGGAATTTACCGGTTGTCACATTCTCCCCCTGTTACAGAAATTTCGTCCTCGAAATTTGAGCTAAGATATCTTCAAAGACTCAATAAAAGTTTCCAAACAATAGATGAGTTAAGGTATCTGTCGGTACAAATGAGAAAAGGTAGATTTTCATAATCAACCGAATACAGGGACATTAGGTAACAACCTCAAATGTTCCACTTGAACGAGTCTGAAAGAAAGTAAATACACTTTCAGTCTTCCACACGATTTGCAAATGTGTGGATAGTAGCTTGATTGTTAAAATCAATCGCTAAATTTTCTGAAAATATCAGGGGATTGTTTGTGACAAACGAGGGACTACCAATAGTCCTCTAAAGTATACACATAGGCAATAAACGCTTTACAACAGCAATGGCAGGACTCTACAAGGAGCCATGCTATGAGATCGAACAACTTGGTATTCCAACTCTTGAAAGAGAAAGTGTTCATATATTCGATTGGTTTCAAATGGGAGATACGGGTGAACAATATTCTTTGGCAAACGGTGGATAGGTAAGCTACGATAGTTTGCCTAGTTCGCAAAACATCAACGTGGTTATGATCAATGACATCCAAAATGAATTAGCACGCGGAAGTGGCATCCAAATGCCCAAATGTGCTATTAATAACTTTGTCAACAAATACTAGTGGCGCACCTCAAATGAAACAACTAGTGCACCAACTTTTCCATTACACGCCATAAGGTGTGTTTGGATTTGAGACAATGACAAACAAGTTAATGAAAAATAAACATGCCAATAAAGATCACCCATTATTACAATCAAAATGAATATTCACCACGAGGTGCTGTATCAATTTCCAACAATTTGATTTCAACCGAAGTGTCGATTTCAAGAAACTCATCAACGAAATATCAAAAGATTTATTGCCCATAATGGCCTAACGCAGCAAGACTAGAATACTAGCATTACGAGCAACGTAATGATAGCCAAATCATTAATGAAACCATCGTTTGATGTGAAGCCCTACAATGGACCTTCACAAATTTAAGGAATTCAAATATATAACAGTTGACACGTGTACAAAATACGTGTCAAATTCTGTGAAAAGATAAGGAATCAACAAAAATTGGATTCCTTTAAAACGATTTGTCGAAGGCCACAAACAAGGAACAAGAAATGTAAACCATACTCGAAAGATATAACCAAGTTCTTCAACATGAACCTTAGAAGCTCCAGAAATAAGATCATCAAGATCTTAAACTGGTTTAAGAAAAGCAAAGTCACAATGACACGAACAGGGGAGAATCGACAATCACGTCCGCAACAACAAAAATAACTAACCTTTATGCCCTACATATATATATACTCTCACGATAGATTTTCTTAGGACCTTCATGTGCCTGTAAATTCGCAATAACGTGACGTCTGTGTTATCGAAAATTTACCTCACAATATCATCCTATTAAACCTCCATCATGAGTTATATCATAAGAACCCATAAAATTCACATAATCACACGTATATGTTACGTATATAACGTTAGTCGTGCGTGCCACCTTTCCCGGTGCCGTCCCCGACCACATTCTAGCTTGCGCAGTAACATTTTCTAAATGAAGTGCCTTATCCAGACGTTTCCTCGTCAGTTAAAATATCCATATATATACACATATATAAAAATTTTGAATAAATTACGTGTATATGTCTAGTTGTGCGAGCCACCGTTCCTGGCGTCGTCCTCGACCACTTTTATGCTTGCGCGGTATCGTCTTCAAGATGAGGTGCCTCTTCACGATGTTTCGAAGCGAAGTTAACATAGACGACGTAAGCATACCCTGTTTCATGGGGATGCAAGACCGCAAATGCTCCAAACATTTCGTTTGCATGTCGTCGCTCCAACCCGTCCAACGGTTTGACGTGAGTGCTCGTCCTCGTCACGTCCAAGCTAGTGTCGACATCCATTGGCGATTCGCATTATTTTTCGAAACATACTTATATACCTTACATATACTTACACAATATATAATCAAATAAATTGTTCCTCATAACCGAGAAATAGTGACTCAGCTAAGCTCTATGTGAATAAACACTTCGCTATTCATAGCAATGACTCGACGGTCACTAGTGAGATATACTTAGCCACTTCGTGCATTCTTACCTTTCTATATACACAAATAGAAAATACTCACTTAATTATTCACATAAGGAAATGTTTCTTGCGCCGAAGAAACCTAAGCTGAGCTAGTGTTATTCCATACACTAATATTCTTTCAACTTACTTGGCAACGGTTGGAATTTTTACTTCCTAGGCGTTCGTACTAAAGTTCAAATCTTAGCACTTTCGGCCCTTAATTATAACACAGGTTAAAGCCTAGATACCTATATCGACACCTAATTCGCTAAAACCTATAGCTCTGATACCAAAGTGTCACACCCCGATTTTCCCGCCGGTGGTGAACGTTTGGCACCTTTACTACGCAGCGGAATATTTGAACTAAGACTTCTACATGTTCCGAACGCCTTATTCTAAGCCTTCTAGGTTCTCCAATCCCAAGACATCGCTTATTTCCAACCGTGTCGTTGCCAAAATCTAGACTTGAAAAACATGCTTAAAAAGTCAGCATAAAGTCCGTGAGTTCATGGTTTTATGTTTATCATTCATGACCCATTTTTCTTTCAAAACACTTGAGAAAATATTTGCAAACATTAATGAGAAAGTTTATTTTCTTTACGCAAAACATTATTTGGGAAAATACATATAAAATCCCATTTCAAACCTTACCGGTTATTCCTTTCTTAACCTTCGACTCGACTCACTTTGCCATATATTTACCTCCCCATGAAGATAAATATACCCAAGTTTCGTCGATCGAACATACATGTAACACCCCAACCGATGGCGGAAACAACGAGGTATCACCTAGTGACGATTGCTCAAAAGCTCATGGTACTAAAGTGTAAATTTGAATACATTAAATTGAATAGTTTATTACATTAAAGAAATTACAATATACAAAATTCTAAAGTGGCAACTAAAACTGAAATACAGTAACCCAACATCTAAGTAGAAATTCCAAAAGCTTAAAAGTCATCTCATAGATAACCTGAAACATGTACGAAAATAATTTGGTCAATACAAAATGTATTGGTGAACATACCCTGTTTGAATACATATAATAGAAATGTGTTTCGCAATGTATGTGCTATGATATTTGTAATATATAAAAGGGTCAAAATCAAGCCTCACATCGTTCAATAATCGTTCACACATCGTTGAAGAAAACCATAACAATGACCAAGGAATATAATTCGTAGTACTACTCATTGTTAGGTGCGGCCAAAAGGTTAATGACTCTGACAAATCGTTCATACAGTTCACACAAAACATATCAATGAGCACATTACTTTATAAATAATATACATAAGTTTAGTAATAATTGTACATGAGTCACCCCAAAAGAGTAAATAGTAAAAAGGGGAAATATATACTCACCTTAAGGCTTGCATAGATTCTAAAGTTCTTGATTTAGGTATGGGTGCTTAATGTTAGGACCCTTAAGACGGTCGGTCTGGAATTGGCAAAGTGTTACAATGTATTTTTCAAAATTAGGACAACCTTACTAACGACGAGTAACAATTATGCAATAAAGAAAATCTTAAGCTTGTACAAAGTTTCATGAACACCTTCAATCCAAGCAAGAAAAAGTGACCAAGATTCAAAGTGATTGTTGGACTTTCTAATATGGTGATTCAAAGTCAAATGAATTGAAGCTTGGTAATATATAGAAGGATTTATATTTTTTTTTAATGACTACACAAAATATAGGAGGTCATTTATAGGGTATATATTTGCATAAAAGATGTTTCAATTATCCTTAATTTATTTCATTTATTTAACTCTCTTTCATTAATATCATTCATGTTTTCATTAAATATATTAACATTCATAATTGATAAGAAGTTACTAATGTAACTTATAAATAATTTAAATATTTTATATTAATCCAATTTTTTTTTAAATATGAACATCATTCATAACCCTTTTGTAATATATATACATACTAACAAAAAGATTAGTATAGTTTTATTGTTATTATTATTTTTTTTGTCAATATAATGCCCCATCAATGCATATATATTTCAAATGATCAATGCTATTAAATTGAATTTATGGTGACATAAAAACATATGAATTGATGTAAAGAATGCAAACAAGAGTATGTATGTTAGGACAAAAAGGATTGGTGAAACCACTTTTGCAAACCTTAGTCTAATTCACTTCTGTCAAAATACTCTAAGTATAGAACTGCTAAAGACAAAGGATCAAACTGCTGAAGAAGAGATTCAGAAGTGCTGAAGAAGAAAAGTCATCAGAAGTTCTGAAGTTCAAACCAGACACTTCTACTGAAGAACTACTGAAGACAAACTACTCATCAGTAGTTTGTCATTCATCAGTACTTACAGAAGATCTTTTTCCACCGCCTTTGTATATCAGTAGTTTAATACTTTAGTATTTCTTTTTGCTTTATGTACAAGTTCCAAGACTGCAACTTGTTGCAACTTGTTTCTGAACTTGCTTTTGGCAAGATTCATGTATTTGTAAAGTCTATAAATAGAAGGGTTCATCCCTCTGTTTTAGACATTGATTTTAATACAAGAAATCCTTCAACACTTATTATTGTTATTTCCATTTCGTGTTTATTGAGAATCTGTCAAAGTGTTTCATTCTTATTCAATACTTACATTCTCAATAAACACTTATCATTTATTAGTTCTTGAATCCAGGGGGAGTAATAACTCCTGTTGATAAGTGTAGCTTTAAACTTATAAACATTCCGCTGTGCTATCACTCACCAAGAACTTGCTAAACACTTAAGTGTCAACTAGCAAGTTCTAACAAAAGAGCAGCTTACTGATCCAACAATTGGTATCAGAGCACTGGTTTATCTGATCACATATCAATCTAACACATTGAGAATCAGACACAGGCTCTTATTGATATTCAATAACGGATTATAAGCTCACTTTTATCAACATCCATCACTTTAAGAGATATTTGACAAATCAATACTCTTTAAAATGGATCCTCATAATACTGGTTCTGCCACTAAACCTGCCATGCTTGTAAGAAATGAATATAACATATGGCAAAAGAGAATGGCACATACCTTGTCACAGACCAACACAGGTTGTTGGAGATCTGTGATATATGGTCCTCAAAAACCAGTAAATATAAATCTTGAAACTAAGGAAGAGATTCCAAAAGAACCAAAAGACTATACTGATGATGATTTCCTAAAACTTGAGCTTGATGCAAAAGCTTTTTCTATGGCAATGGCACTCCCAAATGAGATCTATTCTGGCCTATTACATTGTGATAGTGCCAAAGAGGTTTGGGACTGCCTAAAAGAACAGTTTGGAGGAACTGAAGAGGTGATTGCCAACACCAGAGAAATCTTGGCTCAACAGAATGAAACTTTTGCTCACATTAATGGGGAAACTTTAACTCAACAATTTGAAAGATTTTCCTCATTAATATCTGAGCTAAAACTAAATGGTCAGACCTATACAACTGTATCTATGCTTTATAGATTTTTAAGGTCTTTACCTGATAAATGGGAAACATACTCAATAGTCTTAAGATCTTCACCAGATTTTAGCTCCCTCACTCTTACAAAACTTCATGGGAGATTACTTACTTTTGAGAGAGAAATTGATCAAAAGAAAAAGTTACAAAACTCTGGTAAAACTGCTGATGACTATCTACCTGGTAGTACAGCACTATTGGGACAAGACTCACCAACTTGTTCAAATAGTTTTGGATCTTTTGACCACATTGACATAACTGCTGGGATCTCATCTGAAAGATCATTCCCAGGTTATGACAATAATGACTTTGGTCAAACTGCTGATAACATGTGTTTTATCATGGATGACTTAAATAGTTTCAGCAGTGATGACCTTGAAGAAATGGATATTTTGCACCAACTGGCCATGTTAAGTTTAAAAACAAATAAATTTTACAAAAGGTCAGGAAGGAAGTTTCCAGGACTTAACAGTTCTACAAAAATTGGTTTTGACAAATCTAAACTTAGATGTCACAAGTGTCAAAAGTTGGGACACTTTGCTAGAGAATGTAGAAGCTCTGGCTTTAACCAATCTCAGTCTGGAAACAACTTTAACCCCGATTATAACAGGAATAACGGAACACAAGGGAGTGCACATTTTGTACAGGCACAAGCTCCACAACACCAATATGTGCCACAAGTACAATATGTACAGATGCCTGCTCAACAGATGCAGAGCCAACAATCAATCCCTCCCATTCCAGCTGCTCAACAACCTCCACAGCAACAACAACCCTCTCAACAAAGTCTATTTACCTCAGGGTATGTTGACTGGAGCAGTCTTCCTTTTGACACCACAGAGTGCAATCCTGATGCAGACAACAAAATGTTTGACATCAACTGGGGAGAACCTGACAATGGTAGAAAGAACTTTGCCTTAATGGCATTTGCGGGATGCTCCTCAAAATCTGCCTTGTCATATGTATCAAAAGAATCTTTGACAAAACTATGTTCAAATTCATGCAAAGAATCTTTTGCTCTCATAAGAGAGACAAATGTGCACTTACAAGGAAAGGCTAATGATTCTGAGAGAAAACTCACTCAGATAAAATGTGATTTAGAAAGAAAACTTTCTGCAAAAACAAAAGAAGTTTCTAAATTGACTAACTCTGCTATTGAAACCCAAGCACAAATTAAAATCATGATTAATGACCTAGGGAATGTCAGACAAGAGCTTGTTGACACCAAGGTCACATGTAAAAAATGGGTGGAATCTTGTAAGGGGTACCAATTATTGCTAAACAAACAAAGTGCTTCAAATGTTAGGTTTGGCATAGGGTACAATCACACTGAAACACCAACAGATTTCTCTCCCAAAACTACTGAAGATGGAAGAAAAATTGTTTCAGGTGAAACTTCTGAAGAGGAAGAATGCACATCTTTCCATGAAAACTTTCTAAAATCACACAAAGAAAGTTCTTCAGAAGTACTAATTAAATCTGACTATAAGTCATCAGTAGTTTCAACTACATCAGGAGTTAAGAACCTGAAAACTACTGATGACCTAAAACCAATCAAAACAGTCAGAGATTTGTCTTTGAAAGAAAAGACAAAAGAATGTGAAATTTGTGGTCTGTTCAACCACAAAACAAAATTTTGCAGATATAGAAAGGGTATTCAGTTCAATAAGAAAAATCAACAACTGGTTGTGGGGGAACAAATAAAAAATGATTATGTAAAAACTTTTTCTCCCAAAAAACAACAACCAGCAAAAACCCTTTCTCAGAAAAAGACAAAATCTCAACAAAAGTCTTTTTCTCAAAATTCTCTTTCAGTAGTTAGACCTAAATCATCAGCAGTTTCACAAACTGCTGAGATTAAAAATCTTATGAACATGGTACAACTACTGATGACCAAAGTTGATGGTGGTCCTCAAAAGGATACCACCATTGTACTTAATGCAAAATCCATTGCCAAAAAGACATGGATTTCTAAACTTGGTCAAGAACAAACTGTAAATGTTCTCAAGAGCAAACCCAAAGCCAAACTGGCTTGGGTTCCTAAATCTAACTAATTTGCTATCTTGTGCAGAGAGTTTCCAGAGGCTTAAATAGCATTTGGTATGTAGACAGTGGAGGCTCAATGCACATGACAGGATGCAGATACCTGATAAACAATTTTATCAGTCAAAGAGATGGATCTGTGTCCTTTGGGAACAATGCTAAGGGATATGTGCTAGGACATGGCAATGTCTCCTCTGGCAAAATACAGTTTGACAAGGTTAATCTGGTTGAAAACCTTGAGTACAACTTGCTAAGTGTGTCACAAATGTGTGATAAAGGATATTCTTCCTTTTTCACAAAGACAGCATGCAAGATCATATCACCAGAAGGCCAGAAGTTGATAGAGAAGATTATTGAAGATCATACTTTGTTAATTGCCAAAAGATGTGGCAATGTCTATGCAGTGGACATTGAAAAAGACAAAGTACTGAACAACACTACCTGTTTCTTCTCAAGGGCATCAACTTCAGAAACTGATCTCTGGCACAGGAGACTTGGCCATGTGAACTTTAAAACCATAAATAAAGTCACAAAAATGGGCTTGGTCAGAGGTCTACCCTTAAAAGTATACCAGTGTCAAGAACACTGTGTATCCTGTTTAAAGGGTAAACAGCATAAGTCCTCCTATAAGTCTATTGAAGAATCAAAAACAACTGCATGTCTTCAACTACTCCATATGGACTTATTTGGGCCTGTAAAGATCATGAGCCTTGGTAAAAAGAAGTACTGCTTAGTCATCATTGATGACTACTCAAGATTTCAGTGGGTATTCTTCTTATTTTCCAAGGATGAGGCTGCTGAAATCATCAAGTTCTTCATTCTACAAGTAGAGAAGCAATACTCTCTACCTGTCAAAACCATTAGAAGTGATAATGGGACAGAGTTCAGGAACAAAACTCTGAATGACTTCTGTTTGTCTAAAGGGATTATTAGACAATTCAGTGTTGCCAGAACTCCTGAACAAAATGGTGTGGTAGAAAGGAATAACAGAACATTAATAGAAGGAGCAAGAACAATGTTAGCTGATTCTGGCCTACCTTTATACTTCTGGGCAGAAGCAGTTAACACATCATGTTATGTTCAAAATAGAGTTCTTGTTGTCAAGAGACATTCAAAAACTGCCTATGAAGTTCTTCATGGCATGAAGCCCCTTATCTCCTTTTTCAGGGCTTTTGGGTGTCAATGTTTCATCTTGAACATCAAGGAATCTATTTCAAAGTTTGCTGCCAAAGTTGACTCAGGTTACTTTCTTGGTTATTCATCAACTAGAAAAGCCTACAAGGTTTTTAACTCAAAAACCAGGATAGTGGAAGAAACACTGAATGTCAAGTTCAATGAGTTAAAACACACTCTCATTCTAGCACATCCTGCTGAACTCTTTGACCTTGAAAACTTTCATTTTGAACCTGAAAAGATTGTCACTTCATCCAAACCTACTTATTATGGTGATCAAAGGTTTGATGATGAGGATCCAGCACCATGGTCTCCTCAAACAGTCATTAAGTCAACTTCAAAACCATCAGAAGTTTCACAAACTTCTGATTCAACAAATACTGAAGGACAAACTCAAACATCTGCTTCAGCACCTGCAACTACTGAAGACACTGAAACTGCTGAACCAGATATAATAACCTCAGTAGTTTGTTTGAAGAACATGAGCCCCCAACACCTGTCAGTGGTTTACAACAACTGATCGAACACAAAGACCATCCACTTGATCAAATCATGGGTGATATTGCATCAGGTGTTCTTACTAGAAACCAGCTTTCCAACTTTTGTCTATTCTCAGCATTTATTTCACAGTTGGAACCAAAGAAGTACCAGGAAGCCCTCAAAGACAACAATTGGGTGCAGGCAATGCAAGATGAATTGCTTCAATTCAACAAGCAACAGGTATGGGAAATCTGTCCCTTACCACCAAACAAGCAACCAATTGGCACAAGATGGGTTTTCAGGAACAAACAAGATGAAGCTGGTATTATAATAAAGAACAAGGCAAGACTGGTAGTACAAGGTTACTCTCAAGAAGAAGGGATTGACTATGATGAAACCTTTGCTCCAGTTGCAAGGCTTGAAGCCATCAGGTTATTTCTGGCCTATGCCATTTCCAACAAAATAAAAGTTTATCAAATGGATGTCAAGAGTGCATTTTTGTATGGAAAGATAAAAGAGGAAGTGTATGTTTGTCAGCCACCTGGGTTTGAGGATCCTTCTCATCCTGAGTGGGTGTACAAACTAGACAAAGCTCTTTATGGGCTCAAACAGGCTCCAAGAGCCTGGTACACTTTCAACCTTTTTACTCAAAAATAACTTCACAAGAGGTGCCATTGATAAAACTCTTTTCATAAAACATATTGGAAATCATATCTTACTTGTTCAAATATATGTTGATGATATCATTTTTGGTTCAACAAACACAAAATTGTGTGAAGAATTTAAGAAACTCATGCAATCAAAATTTGAGATGAGTACAATGGGGGAACTACAGTACTTTTTGGGACTGCAGATTAAACAACAAACAAATGGAACTTTTATACATCAATCAAAATATGTAAAAGAATTATTAAACAAATTTTCTTTACAAGACTGTAAATCATGTTCCACCCCCATGACACCAACCACACAAGTTGAACCAGATGATCAAGGAAAACAGGTTGATCAAACCATGTATAGATGTATGATAGGTTCCCTTTTATATCTAACTGCTTCTAGACCAGATATTATGTTTTCAACATGTGTCTGTGCTAGATATCAATCAGCTCCTAGGGAATCAGACCTTATTGCAGTCAAAAGAATTTTCAGATATCTGAAAGGAACTCCCACACTTGGAATTTGGTATCCTGCTTCAAGCAATACCAAGTTATCAGCTTTTTCAGATAGTGACTATGCAGGGTGTAATATGTCAAGAAAATCAACATCTGGTGGTTGTCAATTCTTGGGAAACTGTCTAGTGTCCTGGCAATCAAAGAAACAAACATCTGTTGCAACTTCAACTGCTGAAGCTGAATACATTGCAGCTGCAAGTTGTACATCACAGATACAATGGCTCCAATATCAACTTCTTGATTATGGAATCAAAGAGACCAAGACACCATTGCTTGTAGACAGAAAATCTGCCATTAGCATCATTCAAAATCCTGTTCAGTTTTCAAAGACTAAACACATTGAAATCAGGTATCATTTCATAAGAGATTGCTATGAAAAAGGCAAGATTGAAGTGAAACATGTAGCAACAGCTAATCAAATAGCTGACATTTTCACTAAACCCCTTGACACATCAACATTTTAGAAGTTAGTATCCATGCTAGGGATGCTAAATTTGTAAGTGTTTCTCTTTATTTTTCTGCACAACTTTTTTATTTTTCACTTACATCTGTTTTCAAAAACTTGAAAAACTTCTGAAAAGAGAGAAACTACTGATGAACAAAACATCAGTATGGGGATAATTTCTGAAAAGTGATTAACTTCTGATAAAATAACCTTCAGAAGTTATGAATAAAAATATTTATAAAGTATTTCTCATCAGCTGTTCAAAACTACTGAAGAGAAAATGGGAACTACTGATAAAGAGATTTTTAACCTAGGCGGTTTAAAACTTCTAATAAAGAAGATCCAAGCGGTTAAAAACTTCTGATAAATATCTTTTTTTTTCAACACTTATCCTTTCAAACACAAAAATTCCCTCCTCTCTCAAGAAAGCTCTCAAACCCCTGAACCTGCAACACAAAAACACTGTTTGATTCATCAACACACACAAAACCACATGGCTTTAGTTCTCAAACAGGGACACAATCTCAGAGCCTACTTAGAAAAACAAGAAGGCTGGTCCCAATACGATGAGATCATTGATCTTGTCGTCAAATCCCAATATTTCACCGCTCTCACCATAGACCCACCAATACATCCTGAAACTCTCAATGAGTTCTGGGCTAATGCTGAGACAGTGATGGTGGAAGATGAAGTTATCTCCCTCAACTCAACAATTAAAGGGAGACAAATGGCCATAACACCGGCCATACTCTCAAACAGACTGGGGTTGAATGATGTGAATGCCCCTAAGAAGTTTGACAACTCTGCCATCCACCTAACCATGACTGAGTGTGGTTATCAAGGTACTCTCTCACAAGCTGCTATCTTTAAAAAATATTTTGAACCAAAATATAAACTTTTGTTTCATTATATTATTATGTGCTTGAGTCCTAAAACTGGGTCTTATGACCAGATGCCCTCAACCTTTCAACCAATCTTTCATTCTATTGTGAATGAAACAAATTTCAGGGCATCAAAACTTTTCTTTAATGAGTTGGTGTTACATCACAATAACACTAAGAAAAAGTTTTTGTTATATCCAAGGTTCATTATGCAATGCATAATATCTGAACTGGGTAATGAGGTGCTTGTGGGTAAAATTAAAATTTTGAAACCCTTAACCTCACAAGCATACTCAAGGCACAACAAACAGGCTGCCTGGCCAGAAGATGACCAAGGGGAACCAGAACCAGTCCCCATGGAACCCTCATCTTCCAAACCTACTCCACCAAAGGCCAAGAAACCCAAGATAACAAAACAAAAACCCACCAAACCCAAAAGAAAAGCTGTTCAGAAGGTTGAGATGCCTGAACAACCTGTTGTGCAATCTGCACTTGTTAAAGATGTGACTGAAACATCCTCTCAGTCTCATCCATCTCAAACCCTACCAAGAGCACCAATAACAATCCTTTTCAAAAGAAAAAGACTTAAGAAAACTATTCCAATTGACTCCTCTTTTGAAACTGCTGAACCCATTGCCCAAACTACTGAACCAGCACCCCAAATTTCTGAACCAGACATTGAAATAGCCAAACTTCTCTCTAGGCTAAAAGAGAAAGTCCCATCTACACATGTCAGTCCCCATCAACCACATCAAACAGGGGACATAGCCTCAGAAAGTGACATGGATGTGGACACTCAAAGCCCTAACCAAAGAGATGAGGATGAACCAGAGTCTCTAAGCCCAAACTTAGAAACTTTTGGTACTTTTGAGGCTGCTACTACTCATTTACCACCCAGTGGTGGACCTGAGGACAGAAGTAACATAGCTAAGACCTCAACTGTGGCAACTACTGATGAAGGCTTAATGCCAGAGGTAGGAAATCCTCTGAACCAAGAACAAGAGGTACATGAGACAACTGAGTTGGGCTCAGCTCATGATGTAACTGATACAGTCCTCATTGAGGATGTAATCAGGGATTCAGATGATTCCATTGATTTGGATGATGTTTCAAAACACCAAACTACTGAATTGACGGCTACAAGTGAAGGTCCTGCACCTGGTGTCTCTAAGCTCAAGAAGCTAGTCACACCATCTCAGGTTAAAGCCCACTCAATCCATGATTCCCCTAGAGTGGCATCTTCTGTACAACAAGAAGATCAACCAAAAACACACCCCTCACTACAAATGCCTACCCAATTCCCTGGGCAAACAAGCATAGACCTGAACCAGCTATGCAGCCCAGATGGTCCCTTGTATCACATGATGAGCACCCTCATCAAAAATCACATCCAAACATACACAGCTAACTTGGAGCTATCCATGAAGAACCAATTTGAAGTGATACAGACGAAGATGAATGATCTGTCCAACAAAATTGATCACAACAGCAAACAGATTACTCATCTTCAAGGTCATTTCTCCCAAGCTTCAACTTCAAAGGCTGATGAAGCCAAAAAGGGGGAGAAAATCAAGGTACCTATGAATACACTTGAAGCCAGAAGAAAGGCAATAGTGGCTATCCTAGCAAGAGATCAAAAAGATCAAGCCAGAAAAGAGAAACTGGCACAACAATTTGGTGTCTCTATTCAAGAAATAGAAGATGCTGAAAAGTCTGATGAATCCCAAGGGCATAATGAAGAAACCTCTGATGGCCAAAGTTCTGATGAAGAATCAGAAAGTACTGAAGACAATACTTCAGTAGTTGACAAACCTTCAGAAGTTGTCAACCCATCAGAAGTCAACACTTCCAAGACTCAAACTGCTGACCCTTCCAGATCAACTGCTCCTATTCAACTAACCTCTATTCCTATCAGGCCTACTACAACAGTTACCACAATGACTGTGCTAAACCCTTCTCCAATCTCTCAATCAGCAGAATTACTTGAGAAGCGTTTAGTTGCAGCCCAAAAGAAGGCCAGAGAAGATCAGATCTGGAAAACACTGGAAGAAAGGGATGACTTAGATCTAAGCCATGAAGAAAAACTTCAGGCTTATGAAGCTGAACTCCAAAGGCAGGCTAGCCTAGATGAAATTGCTGAAGAAGACAAAAGACATCAACTGATGTCTTACATTATGAAGAACAGCAAAATTAAAGCCCACACATTGAAGAGACTCTCTGTGGAAGAGCTGACAAGAAGAGCTCAACTTATTGCAGATAAACTTGCAACAAGTAAAGACACAAAGGCCAAGAGAGCTCAGATGATAGAAGAACTGGTAGCTAATGGTTATGGTTCAAAAGCCTCAGTGTCCAAATGGAAAGAAGAAAGATTGGTGGACACATATAGAAAATATAAGGCTGCAAGGGCTGCTAATCCAGAGAAGTTTCAAACTGCTGAAGCTTCAACTTCAGTAGTTAGAACTTCTGGTATTCAAAGAAGACCAGCTACACAAAGAAAGAAGTCAGAGGAGAAAGTAAAGACTGATTTCAGAATGGTACTACTAGAAGGTAGTACAGTAGTACATTCTGATTTTGACATAGAAGAGAAGCCTCTGCTCACACAATTCAGGGATCCTTCCACCTTTGCATATCAAATCCAGAAGACCATCACAGACAAACTGCACACTAAGGTAGTAACTGAACATCATTTACCAACATTTCAGATACCTAATGTGATGCAACAAGAACAAGGAAGTGAATCCCACCTGAGAGTCACTGAAGTTGAAAACATTCAACACTCAGGAGAAACCCAGGGTACCACCATGGTTCCCTACACTGCAGACATTGACAAGTCTAAAGTACCAATCATCAGATGGTCCTTTACTGATAGAAACTCAGTACTTGTGACAAGAAGAGATCAAACAAGCAGGGCATATAGGTCGATGAATGAACTGAAGAAACTCTCAACCAAAGACCTGCTTACAATCCAACACTTAGAACCATAGAAAGGGTCTCTTACTGATGATCAACTGAACCAGCTCAAGAATTCCATGTTCAAAGGAATATGGAAAATTGTGAAGGACAGAAAAGAACAATAAGGAATTAGTAAGGTTTTGGCTTCATCAATCCAGGGGGAGATTGTTAGGACAAAAAGGATTGGTGAAACCACATTTGCAAACCTTAGTCTAATTCACTTCTGTCAAAATACTCTAAGTATAGAACTGCTGAAGACAAAGGATCAAACTGCTGAAGAAGAGATTCAGAAGTGCTGAAGAAGAAAAGTCATCAGAAGTTCTGAAGTTCAAACCAGACACTTCTACTGAAGAACTACTGAAGACAAATTACTCATCAGTAGCTTGTCATTCATCAGTACTTACAGAAGATCTTTTTCCACCGCCTTTGTATATCAATAGTTTAATACTTTAGTATTTCTTTTTGCTTTATGTACAAGTTCCAAGACTGCAACTTGTTTCTGAACTTGCTTTTGGCAAGGTTCATGTATTTGTAAAGTCTATAAATAGAAGGGTTCATCCCTCTGTTTTAAACATTGATTTTAATACAAGAAATCCTTCAACACTTATTATTCTTATTTCCATTTTGTGTTTATTGAGAATCTGTCAAAGTGTTTCATTCTTATTCAATACTTACATTCTCAATAAACACTTATCATTTATTAGTTCTTGAATCTAGGGGGAGTAATAACTCCTGTTGATAAGTGTAGCTTTAAACTTATAAACATTCCGCTGTGCTATCATTCACCAAGAACTTGCTAAACACTTAAGTGTCAACTAGCAAGTTCTAACAAAAGAGCAGCTTATTGATCCAACAATGTATTAATCAAAAACTAATTTTGTTTCAATTGTTTTAATTCTATTAATTAATACATTTATTTTAGGTTTTTAATTTAAGAAGTTTGCAAGTCAAATAATTAATTGTATATACGTAACTGTAGGTGATAAGGAATTATTAGAGAAGGAATACAAAACATCAACTAATTAATTATTATATTTTCTCACATTAGATTAGGTAAATTCAATTAACTAAATCAAACGTTTTAATAATAGGTGAACTTGATTAGAAATTCCTTTATAAACACTTAACTTGGTTTAACTAATTTAACTTAAAAGTTTGAAAAACTTTTTAAAACTTGAATTTTTTTATAGAACCCTTTACGAATACGTTTCAACATACGCATTTGATTAAAACTTATACCCGATCCATATTAAATATAAATGATAAACTTTAAGTTTGCTCAAAAATTAAATTTGTAAACGACGAAACTTACAAGGACTATAATGGAAATATTTGAAGGGCTATTATTGTCAATTAGATGAAAGACGAGGGTGACGGATGTCACAATACATATAAAAAGTCTCTTTTAAATTCTTACAGGGTATTCCTTTCTTAACCTTCGACGCGACTCACTTTGTCATATATTTACCTCCCCATAAAGATAAATATATCCAAGTTTTGTCGATCGAACCTTTAACCCAAAAGGAGAATTCCATAATAACTTTAGAAAAACTTTCTCATATTAGTACGAAAACCATTTTTCCCCGGAGTTACCCACCGGGCAATCACGTACGCCGAAAGCGGAAATGATCATATAAAGTAACCATTATTTGAAAGTTAGTGCGTGTAACAAACATAAGAAATGTGCTACATAAACTTAGGGTTGCAATTTCTAATACCGATGGCGTCCCCATGAGCCCGTAACCAAAACCAGACTACTTACTTTTGCCCCGCACGTTGTTATAGTGGTAACAACAAGTTTAGAATATCGTAACACCCCTTAGTCCACCCGAGTTGACGCTAATCAACCGGGGGTGGGTCCCCGTCAAGGACCGATAGTACTATCCCCCGGCTACATCACTTTGTATTAATGGTTACAGTTAACTGCGGAGACTGCACATCCCACCAGACTTTTCCGTTACCCATGTGCCCATCTTATGTACCATTTCAAGTTTCCCAGTTACCGCACATTTTAATACTTTCTTGCTTATATAACTTTCATTTCCCTTTTTTACCCACGTACGATTTTATAAAAGCATTGTAACTTCATAAGTTTTTCATAAACTTTGTTATGCTTTAAAATAAACAAGTTTTCATAAAACAAGCATGTCTTCCCCCCGAAAACATTTACATAACAGTAAAAAGTGAGGTCATGAACTCACCTAAATTTCCGTGCTTAGCTAGCAACCAAAGCCCGAAGCTTTGACCGACTTCCTCATGCCCTATTACAACAATGGACACCTTAAAAGTCTATCACATATAAACCTAGCCTATTACCCAGCTAAAAGATAGTTTATCCAACTATCTAGACTCGTGTGTATTAACTCGAGCCTTAACATTCTCTAACTCGACGAACCGATCGTGACTTACCTTACGCGTTAACGCACGACATAGTACCCAAGTTGCGCACTTGTTCTATTCGCGTGTAACCCACGTTGGACTAATACCTCGAAACGTATAACTTATCATGAGCCGTAGCTCGTCTTGTTAGTCGGATAAATGTATTTGTCTTGTACGCTTATTTTTAGGAAAATATACTTTGCAAATTACTATCCTTGTTATTATTATTAATTTCCGATTAATAACAAGATGTTACATCATTTCCAAATCCGAACATTTCAAGGTTTTCCAAACATTGGTTTTTATAAAAAGGTTCCTAAATAAAATCAAACGTTTATATATTTTTGAATCCGAACAGTAAACATTATTTAATTATCGAAAAACCTTTCGAAAACTCGTCATACTTGACGTTTGGAAAACTATATATATTTATTTGTTTTCAAAATATTGTCCGGGATTCACTTATTATTGTTACCAATATCTTTGTCAAACGTCACGAATTTTAAATAAATACGTTTATTAAAAACTTGGGAAAATTATTTATAAAAACATACACGACAAAATTAACTTAGTCGTGCTTCGGATTTCATAAAAATTTCGGCAGAATCTCCTCTGTTTTTGTACAAGCCAGACAACACACGTCGTCTTACAATTTTCCCCAAAATCAATTTCCAAAACACAAGACCAATCAACCTATTTATCCGTATTTCCAAACCAAACGAGACTTGTACGTTTCGACACTTAATATAAACTATACTTGTATAAATACATATAACAATATATATATATATATATATATATATATATATATATATGATATAGTCAAATGGTTTAGTCCGGTATATAATATTACTTCGTCGCGATTATACATATCATTTATTATTTCGTCGGTTCGTCTCACGAGTTAGCCGTTCGATTGTATATACTTTAAAAATATGTATATAAATAATAATGCAACAAAATAAATGCGTGATAGTTATACCAATTCCATACGCACATAACCAGAAACGTCTAGAACGACGTGTTGACCAGATCTGACTGGGTTTGACCCATCTAGCCGAGTTGACCGGCACCGTGCTTCGTACCCCGAAACCCGAGCCGACCAGATCTGACCCTAAACACACGGATCTGACCAGATCTGACCCGCGCGATACAAACTCAACCTAAAACACCCAGATCTGGCCCGAGACCCTTTACCCGAACAAGACAGGGACTGAATCTGAACCGTGACTCGAACCGGACCACCATGATAATACAAACACCACAAGCGGACCGAACCACAACATTAATCGGCCTACAAACCTGCGCAACTAGAATCCACCAAAACCAATCCGACTCGAACCAACACAACACCGAACTGTCACCATTTTCCACCATACGAACCACGAGCGACCACCCGAGCAGAAATCACCACCAATAAACTTCACCATGCGACCTCAACCGGACCACCACAACCCTCTCCCTAACCTGAATCATACCCTAGACTCGAGACCCGATAAAAACCACTTATCACTATCGGGCCATCACAGCTACAACCCGTCCATGACTCACCTTGAAACACCACAAACCAACACGACTCGACAGCCACCCATCACCCCCACTCACGATTATTAACCAAACGAACCAAGAATCCAACACGCAGACCTGATTAGGAGCGAGTAACTCATCGCGCCTCTACCACTTGGAAATATCTGCAACTATGACCAACTGTGATGGTTGTGGCCGGTTATAATCTGCAAGAGAGGGAGGGCGCTCGTGGAGAGAGATGTTTAGAGAGAGAGTAGAGAGATAGGGTGGAAGGATAGTGGCTTCAAGAAAGAATCAGAGGAAGGAGGGGGTAGTTATGCTTTTATAGCTAGGGTTTGGGGTGGGTAGATACCGCGTATCGAACCCGTTTTAAACGCGTTAAGGTTTGGTTCCTATTTTGGGCTCACAACTTGTCACGAAAACTATTCGGTTATGCTGGAAATTTAAAACACAACTAAAACGAGCAATTTAATTATTATTTTCGCTACCCAGCTCGTGAAATTTAAATACGCGTTTAAATCGCGTTAGTTACCTCAGTCTCGTTTTCCTTCATTTAAACGATCTGTTCATTTTCGAAACTTACTAAATGACATTATTTATAATAAATAATCATTATGAAAGCTCAATTACAGTTAAAAGTACATCGGACGTTGATCGGAATTGGCCGGTTGTCACACACAAATATTATAATGATGATAAAGTTTAAATGCAAATGTAAAATGAAATAAAACACAAGTATGAGACAAATCTAAAAAGGTACCTTGTCAGAAACTTTTTTTCACTATATGCCACATGCAAAGTCTATGTCTGCTAGAATGAAATACACACTGTATAGCATTCTTCATCGTAGGGTCCTGATCAGTAACAACTACCTTTGGATGTTTTCCAAATGATTTAACAAGCATCTCCAAAAGCCACTTGTATGATTCCGTAGTTTCCGAAGACAACAAACCAGCACCAATGGTTACATTCTGGAAATGGTTGTCAATACCGGTAAATGGGACAAATACCATCTTGTATCTAGAAAAAAACAATAAAAATTTCTATAAGAAAAAAAACATAACATGAAAACATATATAGTATAAAAAATTGGGCCTACTTGTTGGTGTTAAATGTCGCATCGAATGAAATAACATCTCCAAACTCCATATAGTTCTTCTTACATAAAGCATCAGCCCAGAATAACGCAGTAAGAGCATCATTAACATCAATTGAATACTCAAATGAATAGTCCGGGAGGTACTTTTTCTTATCATTCAACTTAGAAACAATCATATCATCATCATATTCACCACTGAAACTGTTTAATCCACTTTTAAATTTTTTACAGTCAACATCAGTTGCCCCAACATTCTCAAATCCACCACATTTTGTCCGCATATTATTGAATGCTTTAACTGGACCAAGGTTCAATGAAGATAGCTCACAAATCATTTCTTCTTAGACATATGTTAAGTGCCTATTAGCTGCTAACAAATGCATATCAGACTGGGACACAAACGGATGATCGTGGCCTTCAACAAACTTATAAATCTTATATGTCTTTCCATCCTCAGAACCGCAACAAATATGTGCTTTACATCCCGTGCGAAGAGACGGTCTTTTCCTTGGCTTTTTGTTCCTTTTTATCTTTTTGGAACTTTCACCATGAACAACTAAGTCATCATTACTGCCTCTCTTAAATCCCTCTTTGTAACATGAAAAATACTTAATAGTGATAATATTCCCGGCAACATGTTGAGTACTTTTCCTGGAACGGAAACCTGACTTCTTTGCATACTCTTTATAAAACTCGTATGCAAGTTCTAAACTGTCGAAACTCATTCCAACTTCTGGCTTGGGAATTCCTTCAACCTCTGGATTAAAAAATTTGTTGTGCTTCTTCTACAACATCTTTTTCGCACAAATCTACAAATTTTAAGATTAAAACGCAAATTATAATTACCAAAACATAAAAAACATATCAATCATCAGTTTTAAATAAAACATTTTAACGCAAGTTAGTAAACAATAAAACACAAATAAATAACTTGAACTCTTAAACAAAACATTTAAACGCAATTACTAAAAAATTAAACGCAAGTAAACAAACGGTTAATAAATGACATTACAATGCAGAAAAATTTCAATTAAAACTAATCAAAATAAAAAAAATTAAATCAATTATAAAAAAACATATTAAATCTAGAAAATGTTATAATATACGATCACAATTGACTGTATAAAGAAATCTAATAAAAAACCTTGAACTCTTCGGTGTTCTTCGATAAAGTTAAAATCATCGTTCGAATTCAGTTGGCCTTCATGATTTGGATCATTAGGAACAATATCTGAAAACAAAAAATAACAGTGAATCATATTTCAAAAAACAGAGCTATCGAATAAGTAAAATTAACACATTACCTTCAAAATATCCATCTACATTGACGTTGATATCTGGAATTTCATTAAGATCTACAAAAACATAAAATATAATTCAGCATAATTCATATCATTTAGCATCAATTGGACGCTAATCAAGTATGGATCGATCACGCAAACATGATATATGAATCTGCAATTATTATTTACCAAACATGATGTATGAATCTTCAGTTGTTAATGCAACACTGTGAATTTTGATATAGCTATTGAAAATCGCCGAATGATTAAACGTAGAAGTAGGTTTATTATGCTTTTAAATTTAAACGTGATCATATATATCTATCTATACATATAATAAACAAAAGCCATTTTTGACACATGACACTCCCAGAATTCACCTTCAATTATCTCTCCTCTCACATTGTGCCACATGGCACAAGGTTAGAATTTATAAAATTTTCTTATTTTTTTAAATCAAAAATCATCTCAACCTCTCTCTTCATAACTCCCCTTTTTAATCACAAATTATAACAATTATTAAGTTTCCCTTTATACATAATAACTCAAACTATAACATAATAACTCAATATTTTCTTAATACATTGTAGAAGATTTATTCTCTCTGCGATTTTCAAATGTATTTTGTTCATATTCGATTACAGAATCCTTATGCAATTGTTTTTTTTTTGTTAGATCTTTCTTTATACTAAATACGGTTTTGTAATTGGGGTTTTATTCAGAAGGGTTTGGATCCGACACATCAAGGTACACATCGTATTCCTAAATCTTTGGTTTGGATTCGTCTCCAATTTAGGTTCTATTCAGAAGGGTTTCTTCTTCTTACTATTCGCTATTACTTTTTTCGGTTTGGATTCAAATGGAAATGGGTTATCTATTAGTCTCCATTGGGTGAGATCTGTTTTTTGTTTTTGTTTTTTTTCTGATATGATTATATCTTAATCCTTCGTGGGTGATTAATGTTTTTGTGTCTTTGTTTTAACTGATAAACTATGATTTAGCTTTCAATCTTTGATTTTTCGTGTATTATTGTTTAGGTTTAATATTTTTTTAGTTATAGGGTTCATGTAAATTAAATCTGTTTTTTTTTTCTTTTCAAATTTGATTGTGATCAAGAATCTATGAACATAAGAACACAGTTTTCACAGCTCCCGAGTATCTGAAAATGGTAAGATTTCTTAATCTTTTAGTGTTTCAGTCTATGTAAGTTTGGATTTTAGTATTGAATAGTCAGTTTTAGGGTTCATTTTTTTTTTTTTTTTGCTTTTTCATTCTAATTTTAATACTTTAGGTTTGAATCTGTATTTATTAGGCTAAGATTGTTTAAAGGGTTCAATAATTTTCATCAATTGTTCTTATTTTTTCTTGAGGATTTAATATAATTCGGATCTTCATATGCTTGAGAGAATGTTTTTTTAGTGAAACTCTTTAGTTTGGTTGGTGATTGGGTGGATCATGGATCTCGGATGTGGGTGCACCCGATTGCATCATGTCAAAATCGGTAAGTGGTTTAAATTTTTTTAAAAGAATCTATAATCTTTCCTATTTTCAAGCTTCTAATTTTATGGAATGATTTAAAACTTCCGATATATGAGGATATGGAATTGAATGATATTATTTAATGTGGATATAATTTTATGGTATGATTTAAAACTTCCCATTTAGTTGTATTATGTGTGTTTGTTACATCCAATTTTATGATCCTAACAATTAATCTACTATATCTTTTTCTTTTGAAACTATATCGTTCTTCCAATCTGCCTTAAATGCAAAAGTGATGGGTCTTTCTTAAAACAAAATCAATTGTTGAAGGCACGCCACTCAATCGGTTGTAATTTTTCCTTCTCCTTATTATTTTGTCATTAATTGTTCAATTTCCTAAGTTACTTTTCTATATTGCTCAAATCTTTTTTATAACTATCCCTGATTTATTTTTTTCAAAATTATGTTTAGTATATTAATCAAAACCTAAATTTTGGTAAAATAATTATATATTAACTATATTTACGCTCATTTCAGATTCAAATATTTGACCATATAAACAGTTATTAGTAGTCAAAACTATATTTATTAGACAATTTGATAAAAAAAAATTAATCTTTAACTTTTTGTGTCAAAGTATGGCAATGTTTGACTTTTATATGCATAGATTTGTGATTTATCATTGTTGAATAAGATTACTTAGTATGTTTGAAAACATCGTAATTTTTTCGTGAATCATTAATAGCAAAGTCAAAGTAATGATTTTTATGTAAATTACAATCACTCTAATTGTAACTATTAAACTATTTCTGGTATATTTTAGACTTTAACATTTTCATCAGAAATAATTTATTTTTATACATTCAAAAATTAAAATTTAAAAAACATCCATTTTTTAAAGTCAACTACATATAATAAGACAAATAAATGGTTAATTCTATGATTTGTCAAATTACTATTTTTAGGTTATAATTAGCATTTATCATGATTTGCATAATTTTGGAAACATCTAGTTTTAATAATTATGATTTCAATTTGATTAATAACCTTTAAACATAATCAAGTTATTATTAATTATTAATCATATATATATATACATATATATATAACCGTTTTATAAAAAAATTAAATTTGAATTTTTATAAAAAAAATTAATACGCCTAATTTACCTTATATATAATTAATTTTGTATATTTATTTTTTGTAAATAAAGTATGTTTACATATTATTTTCGCTAATATGATTATAACGAATTATCAATTTCAAATTTCAAATTAAAATTCGAAATATTTAAATTCGAATTAGACAAAAATTCAAATTTTGTTTAATAATGGTAAGAAATTAAACATACTAATTATCCCTTTAATTACACTTTTTGAATGACTTAATCTTTTTAAAAAAATTAAATTTATTAATTAAAATGAATAATGGTAACCATTGCACATATTTATTATCTTTAAATTATGATTTCCTAATATATTTAAAATATAACAATTAATAATTTTGGTTGTAACTTTCTCAAATTAATTACAAGTAAAAATTAAAATTTCAAAGTAAAAATTAAAATTTTAAATACTAGAATTTGAAATTATAGATTTCCGTTAAACTTTAAAAATATTTGAATACTAAATATTTTATTTAAATATTTAATCTGAAAATTTGAATTTAAGATTTATGGTAACATTTAGATTTAGATTTAATTAACACATTTAAAATATTTAATTCAATTTTTTGAATAACTTGAATTTTTCAAATTTTGATTACTAGAATTTGAATTGATAGATTTCAATTAAACTTTTTAAATATTCAAATATTAAATGTTCTATTTAAGTATATAATTTCATATTTCGATATCTATAATTTTAATTTTTAAATATTTTTAACATTATAAAAATTCTAAATTTTGGATAATAAGGGTAACAATAAGACTTAAGTATAACATTTTATTCAAATTTTGAATTATCTGAATATTTTAAAAAAATTCAAAGTTTGAATTTAAATTCATAATTGTAACAATTAATTCTACTATGATCATTAAAATAGAGATATTATAATTAGAGATTTCCTAATATATTTAATATTTAATAAATAATAGTTTTGAAATTTAACAAATAATAGTTTTAGTTATAAATTTCTTAAATTAGTTACAAGTTAAAATTCAAATTTTGAATACAAGAATTTGAATTGATAGATTTCAGTTAAACTTTATAAATATTCAAATATTAAATGTTCTATTTAACTGTATAATTTCATATTTTAATATCTATAATGGTAACAATTAGACTTAATTATAACATTTCATTCGAATTTTGAAAGATCTGACTTAAACGGTGTCTTACTTTTAACATTTTATCACAAATATTTTTCATTACTATTTATTTTTTACTAGATAATACTCCTTAGATACCATCTGATAACAAGATTCCTGTGAAGTTCCAAAGGCGTTAATTCCCAATATCCGTATTTTTCACAATGATCACCAATAAAATCCAAGGATAGTCTCTATCGAAGGTTGGATTGTATTTAAAAGACGTTGTATTCTCACATGGCCAACTTTATGTTGCATTGTCAAGAGTTAAAAGCAGGGGGGAGGTGAAATTACTTATACAAGATGGTGATGGGAATGTCAAGATTAAAACATAAAATGTAGTGTATAAGGAAATATTTACTGATATTTGAATAAAATGTGTATTTCTTGCTTTCAAATTTTAATAAAATATTTCTACTATATTTTGTTTATAGGGTTTTCCGCTCCAAATAATTGTTAGTTGCTGAACCGCGTGTCCACGCGGGCAATAGTCTAGTATATTAATATTCCAAAGGCTTATATCCTACATGGCACTTAAAGATACCATTCTCTACTTTGAGAGTGCCATGTAGGATACCATGTGGCATCTATGTGTACCAATTAAAAAACAAAAGTCATTGAGTTATTTTAGGAAAAGAAAATAATTTAAAAATAAAATAAAATTTCCCCTCTCATGTTTCCTCCATAACTTTTAAACGTTAATATATTTTATATACGAGATTTTTTAAAGAAAAAAATTACACCAAATTAACGAACGTTTTATTATCTTTCCAACGAGTATCATAGTGCTATATAAAAAACGGAGAAAAAACGACTATTTTTTGTGGGGTTTTGTTTTCAAATATATTTTACTCTACTAATAAATTACTACTTAAGGTTTTTTATATTTGAATAAGAAACGATAAACATAACTTCATAGGCAGAGATTCGGTTTTTTTTTTTTTTCAAATATATTTTACTCTACTAATAAATTACTACTTAAGGTTTTTTTTTATATTTGAATAAGAAACGATAAACATAACTTCATAGGCAGAGATTCGTTTTTTTTTTATATTTGAATATGATAACTTATGGCAGAGATTTGTTCAAAATAATAATAATAATAATAATAATAATAATAATAATAATAATAATAATAATAATAATTAATCATGTATTGGCAAGTCATTCATTATGTTGTCATATTAGATATTTCAACCCCGGGACGCTCTCGGGATAAAAGCTAGTGCAGTTATATTTGATAAAGGATTGCAACGTGATTACAGGGACAGTGAAAAAGACTATATTACCCTTTGACTAGCGTACTTAATTGTCGGTTCCCAAAAGAACCGTCTGACAAGTGGCAAGTTCTCTTTGGTTCTTACACATTGTACTCTAAACTTTCTTATGAGTATAATTTAGTTATTTTTAGTTGTTTAATTTATTTTTATTAAAAAAAAATGTTCTAGGGCAGTTGAAAGGAGTGCCACCAGTGATTTTGTGGTATTAAGGTAGTTTAGTGAAAAAATGATGTGACTGCGCATGATTAGATGAGACTAGGGTAAATGAAACGAGTGCACACTCCACCCTAATTAATCGAACCATTCATATATTCATATATTTTTAGTTTTTACACATCAATTTCATGTATTTATATCCCAATTTCATATATTTCTGAGCAAAAATTTTAGACAAAGTTTGATTTTAACCAAACAAACTGAACTGATATAACCAAATAAACCAAACCGATTAGTAGAGTAATATTCGGTCACTCTTACCACCAATATTGTCCGTTTTGCCCCCGATGGGTTACCCATCCAGGAGCTCACGGCTTTGTATTTTGTTGCCTTAGTGGAGATTTCCCAGGAGGTCACCCATACTGATACTACTCACATCTAAGCACGCTTAACTGTGGAGTTCTCCTCTCATCCACTTATATTGAGCCCCAAAGCGCATTGGTGATTTAAGAGGCATTGGATTACTTATGAACCAATGATATTTCATGGCCGTAGCCGATGTGGGATTTGCCTAGGGTGTTACAATGGTCCATGTTAATCTTCTCGGTAGTCGGTACTGTTACAAATAGATTAGTTGATAAGATCGATTAATCGAGGACTTCGGTTTTGGTTTTAGTTGAAGCTAATAACCGAATAAGGATTAAACCATACACACCCTTATAAGTGTTTATGTTCCTCACCGCATCACGTGAGCACCCTGAAGAAAACCATAACTTTAGTGTAATCAGCCAATTTGTTGTTAATGCTTGTAAGTTGTAACTACATTAGATACTGATTATTGGTTTGGTCACATATTTCTCCAAGTCTCCAACTTCCAAATGGCATCAACTTAATTGGGCTCAAAAGAAGAAAAAAAAATGAACGTAGCTTGGGCCCAAACATTTCCTGAAGTGGGCTAATAGTCTTAAGTGGATTTCGATACTATTAAGTCTATTTATCATCAAATACTTTCAAGCAAGTTTTTAACTGGTTAAAATTTCTTAACATCATACATTCATACGGACTCGACTTATAATTAGTCGGCTATTTCTTATCTCATGTTTAAATAGTTAAACAAAGGTATCGTATGTGTAATTAAACGGACCATATTCACGTTAATGTAACTAAACACATCTATCTGTCAATCCGTTTAAACTTATAACAAATTGTGATAAGGAAGCTCTCTATGATTATTAGAGAGGTATGCTATATTATTTATATAAGACAATACATACAAGAAATGGAAAGGAATAAAACACAATTAATACAATGAATTACACAATTAATTACATAATGATGATGATAATGAGAGAGCACAAATCATGGAGATGATTGTGCTCTTGATTAGCTGTTATCCCCCTGCAAGCGAAACGGTGGTGAACACGGAGCATGTCGCGAAAGAACTCGAACTGAGGGCGCGGTAAGCTTTTAGTGAAAATGTCAGCGAGTTGAAGCTTGGTAGGAACAAACTTTATGTGCAGCTTTCCAGACATAACCAATTCCCTTATAAAATGATAATCTAAGTCTATATGCTTGGCACGTTTGTGAGAAACCGGATTTTTAGTCATGAACAAGGCACTTTTGTTGTCACATAGCAGCGTCGGACGAGAAGGCAGAAGAGCATGAAGTTCTTGTAGCAGATGAGTAATCCAGACAATTTCAGCAGCAGCATTTGCCATTGCACGATATTCAGATTCACAGCTTGATCGAGAGACTGTTGGCTGCTTCTTAGCACTCCAGGAAACTAAATTACCCCCTAAAAATATAGAGTACCCATAAGTAGATCTTCTTGTTTCGATACACCGAGCCCAGTCAGCATCCGAATACCCTAGAATGGAAGAGGTGGTGGAACGAGTGAAGACAAGACCATGAGAAATGGTGCCCTTGACATATCGGAGAATGCGTTTAACCAACTGAAAGTGCTTATCAGTGGGAGCATGAAGATGTTGACACGCTTGATTAACCGCATAGGATAGATCCGGGCGAGTGATAGTGAGGTACTGAAGGGCCCCAACAAGAGAACGATAAGTAGTAGGATCGGAGAAGGGAGTGCCATCCGAAGTGAAGGTGTCGGTTGTGGACAAAGGTGTAGGAACCGATTTCGCTTCAGTTAGGTTGGCACGAGTGAGAATATCATTTGCATACTTAGTTTGGGTGAGATATATTTTATATGGTCAAATGACAACCCGATGAACCCATTTGTTACAACTCATTTCCACCCATCAACATACTTGCCTCATTTAAAGATATGAGTTACACGGGGCTTATTTGGGTTACACATTTCCTCCTATTTATGTATTAGGGTGGTTGTCTTTGACATAAATTAATATGAGTCATGCCCGACCCGACGGTTCATCAATTCAACTGCAAACCCTAGTTCTTCACCCTAGTTATTTGACAATGCCTTATTTGATATAAAGTGATTTACCAAGATATTTACAAAAGAATAGCATGTTAATTAGTAATGGGTCTTTAGGGGATGTGAGAGGCTCAGAGATCATTGTGGCCAACATGAATATGATAGGTAAGAAAGAGGGAAGTGTGTTTTTGTCCACACCAATAATATTTGTAAAGACTTGTTGAGTGAGGAGGTGAGAGAAAGAATGGATGCGTCCATCGGTTCTAAGGGGTTTCGTAAGCCCCGTTGGAGATGTGTTGGCATGTACAATACAACTCTTAACGTATGAGTAGGATTTCTTTTAAACAATTAATTTATATTGTATTATAATAAAATTGTAAAGATCAAATACAAATTGTTCTTAACCATTTAAATATGAGAAGTGAAAGGGGAATTTTTTTTTATTTTTTTTGAAGTTTTGTTTTTCCATCTTGTTAAGATTTGTTTCTAAATGAAAACAATTATTTTTTTTATATAGTTGCTTTAGTAGAATAATTACAATAATTACTTTAGAATCTCTAGAGTTATTACATTTTATACTTGATTTCCCTTATCGTCCAGATTTCATAAGAAATTTTAAGAACATACTTAGAGGGAATCTTATTAAGTATATATGAATTGATTTCTTTAATACTTTTGGTCGGTGGAATAGATACAATTAGATATTTATCTAAGCTCCACTGATGTCAATTAGATATGACTTATGATGGAAACCCATTTATTCCTTTCGCCATTTAATGTTTTGGGCGTTTAACACATGCTTTAAAGTCACTGAGAATGAGATTTGATAGCTAAGCATCCTTTAGTGACCTGGTCATGATTTCTCATGAAATTTTGGTCTTAGTGGATGAATTGCATGGGTCTCATTTTCCTTTGTTAAATTCTCATTTTCATGATAACAAAGTTGTGAAAACGTTATTGGATCATCTAGTTTTATTTCATAAGGTTTCTAATCAGATAATGACAACAAACAATATGAGAGTTTAACTTAATAGTGGCTTTGGGTTGGTCATTGAAACCTTGTAATTGTCAAAAAAATTTAGCTTTTAGTATTGATACTAAGTTCTGAGTAATCTCAAGAATATCGTAAGGTATCATAAAGCTTCAACACTAAGATCAGTTATTAATGGTTATTAGACCCTTAATTTTGCCACTAACTCTCATCTTAAGTATTTGTTGAATTCTGGTAAGGAAACGTATAAAACTTAACTCAACCATCATGTGTTAATTAGAATTCATTAGCATTTGTGGAGTTAAATATCTTTAATTAGGCACTACATATCTTAGTCAGCTGTTCTCTTTACTTATGGGTAATCTCATTTCTTATGCCTATTCTTAATGGCATAGTTTTGCTTAGTAAGACTTTCCCTTTGGAGAAACTTGTAGCTGAAAGTAATACCTGTATTTTGTTTCCAGACCTTATAATTATCCTCTCTATAGTAATTATTCTTCTTCTTTTAGGTTTAATGGTAGTAAGGTGAATAACATCAACTTTTCTAGTTTAATGCGTTCTTTTTCCTGTACGTAATTCGCTATCAACCCACTCATTTTACTTTGATATTTCTGAGTGTTATTAGTTGATTCATAATGCATCTAATCGTACTAATGGAAAAGTTATTATGCACTAGAAATTTATTGATTTTCATGTGTAACCCTTAGCTTTATGGGTCATGTTATTCAATATTAAGATGTATTCACATATCCCATTTAACCATAGAGTTAGACTTATTTATTTCATGCTTCTTAGGAATTCGTTATATTCATTCATTCCATAGATAATACATTAGTCTTAGGAATTTCAGAATCATTAATAACTCACCTGATATGAATCAGTAAAAGGAGTTCTTAATTACCATAAGAGACATGTTTATTCCACTTATTATGCTCATGTGTTATTTTGTAATACTTTATCAGATAGAGCGTAGGAATGTCATGTCTTAAGAAGTTACTTAATAAGAATAAAATTTAAGCAAACTCTTCTTTGTTTTGATAATAAGAGTGGATTACTTAGTTGAGATAGTAATTTATAGAAGAATGTGAGATTAGTTTCGAGTTATGGGTATTGATGTAAGGCAGACTTAGATTATGATCATTATATTAATGAAGGATCATTAATTGTGAGGATCAATTTTGTAATGAAGACATGATAATATCATAACACCAACATAAGTTACTTAAATAACATGCTCTAGCTTTGGCTATACGCTGTTCATTTAAGTATTAAATTGCCGACAACGAATGTAACCCATCACCTTTGGGCAGAAGTGAGACATTCAAAGTCCTAATGCAATACGTTCAGTTCACCAACATAATCTGTTACACATCACCTTTGGGCAGAAGTGAAACCTTATGGCACTTATGTGAACGAGCTACAATGCTTAACGAGATTTTTATAACCACCTAATGTGACACATCACCTTTGGGCAGAAGTGACACCTCAAATGTTATTGCAAGTTAAGCAAGGTTTAAGTAATGTTTTAATAAAACTGATACGTTAGGTTTTATCAAGATTCCAAATTTTATTAGAGATCCTGGAAACTAATGGGTTCTCGATGAACTAATGGGTTCTCGATAATCTTATGAGTTCCCGGAAAAAATAATGATTTCTCGAATTAATCTTATGAGTTCTCAAAAATGTTATGAGTTCTCGGAAAAATAATGAGTTCTCAAATAAGTAATAAGTTCTCGAATGACTAATGAGTTCTCAAATAAGTAACGAGTTCTCGAATTAATCTTAAGAGTTTTCGAAAAAAATACTTATGTTCTCGAATGCTTTTCTAGTTCTGGGATGGCACTAATAGTTCTCGGTTTTTCTTAATGGTTCTTGATTCTGATATGCCTGTTCTCGAAAAATGATAGTTCCCGGAAAAATATAATGAGTTCTTGGATATAATTACGGCTTTCAAAGAAAAGAAATTAAGAACCATAACCGAGAACTCCTTTATCGAGAACCCAATCGAAAACTGCAAAATACGAGAACCTAATAGACCGAAAACTTCATCCGTAAACTATTATATTAAAACTGATAGATCCGAGAACTTAATTCATTAATATCATAAACCGAAAACATTATTAATATCGAAAACAGATAATTATAATAATAAATTGGTTCAAAATTTTAGGGATTTACATAATATCTATTTCCAAATTTAAATAATGACTATCTCCAAAGATATCATAAGATTTTGAAATCTTTGACTTAATCATAATTGATTTCGAAAATTCCTTGGAGATAAAGTTATTTCCTAAATTATCGGAAACAGAATTTCAATCCAATTTTGAACCAAAAACATAATAATTTTCGGTTTTCTTATGATGTTCTTGAAGAACATCAACTGAAAAAAAAAAAACATGATCGTTATAATCTTTATCTCATGCATCTGTAAGTTATCTCCGAATGAATTTTTATGGAGTGATTTCATGAGGTATCCTTATAATTTTGTTTGTCGTCAAAATAGATTAAAAAAAACTTTAATCACTATCAGTAACCTAATTTGTTCTCACCATGAATAATAATTAATTCTTATTTTGATAATGTAGACTAATAATATCAAAATACCAAATGGTACCAAATAAAGAAAACAACATAACCGACTAAATGGAGCTGATAGTTGGTAAAGCAATTATTTGACCAACAACAAAATAAAAAATTGTCGCAACCGGTCATTATGTTGCGAGAAAGAAAATAAACATGATTGACTTAATATAATCAACATCACTCTGATACCACATGTTGATTATATTATTGAGAACATAATGTATATATATAAGATATAATCACGTGTACCTAATTTGCTTAACCGTTCAGGAACCTCAGTAATGGAATACACCATCATCTTGATCGGGTTCCCTTTAGGGTATGCAGTTTTGATGGTTTATGTGTTCTTAAGTTATGAACACATTGAGAGAGAGAGATAGGGGATGGCTAATGGTGTTATGTGTTATGATTGTCTCAACCCTAATCTCATAATATCTCTTCATATTTATACATACCCAGGGGACACCCTAATAAGGCCCATCTAATGATAGTCCGCCCATCAAAGACATATCTGTTATTGGGCTTAGGATAATATTAATAATTAATCATCATTATATAAATGATTATAATGGCTATAAAGATAAATACACTAACATAATGTATATTTACTCCAACAAATATCTCCTTGTTTCGGCGTTCGATACATTACTTTACTCTGATTCTTTATGAACCCGACAAGTCTCATGTCCCCAAGACCTAGATGGAATTTGCCTAGGGACATTTACTCTTACTCTTACTCTGCTCGGCTAGATTTGTTACTGATCCAAGTTCGAACCCTACAAACATATAATATTTGATAGTGTTAAAAGATATATTAGTGAAGGCTATATTAAAACGAATCATCTCAATTTGACTTGCCCTGAGAAGGACTACTTGTTAAGGCCAAGTTTCATCAATAGAACAAGTATGCATCGGAAAGCCATTTTTTAGTTAAGTCAATTAGGTTTGAAGTCAAACTTGTATCAAATATGAAATTTACCAACGATATGTCCGACTTGGTAAATGATTAGAATTCGAACCCTATGGATATGTAATAATCAAAGGGATTGCACCTGATTAGTTTCACACTTATAATGTGGACTCACTTGAAACCCATGAGAGAAAGTCACATACAATATATAGAAATGAATGCCGAGCGACACCCTAGGTGTTTTTTACGACGACAAACGAATTAATAGAGAATACGATAAAAATTGAAATTTCATGTAATGGTTAAACCATTTTTCTTTAACATTTACAGATTTACTTTAAATGAGATTAATGGTTCAAATCCTGCTTCTATTTTGTTTTTACATTTGAAATGTTATGTGTTTATTCTTTCAAATCGATTTTTTAACTTCTTTAAAAATAAAAATATAACTCTTTATCTTTTTCAAACTCACATATTTTAATATCAACTTAATTTCCTTTCAGTTAAATACTATTAATTTTTATATTTTCTAATTTATCCAGATTATTACGCATTGATGTTATTAATAATATAAATATTTTATAACCATTCAAAATTTCCAAGTTCATAACTTATCGAAGTTCTAACAAATTACTATTACACATTGACGATATTAATTTCTGTCAAGTCAACTAAGCTTGAAAAAGTTAAACCAGCATCAAACGAATCATCTTGTTTTGATCTGCCGCGAGAAGGGCTACCTTACCTTTTAAGGTCAAGTTTCATCGACAAAAGCATGATGTTGTCGGAAGCAATTTTTCAGTCAAGTCAACTAAGTTCGAAGAAGTCAAGCGCATCAAACATGAAACTTTTTATACATATTCTTTGAGAAAATTACAATTTTTGTCCTTTATTTTGAGCAAAATTATAGATCAGGTCCTTTAAAAAGAGTACTTTCATTCTTTGTCCTTTATTTCAATAGTTTGTTACAACATTTGTCCTTTACACTAACTGAATTAGTTTTTCATGGTTAAATCCAAGCATGTGAGGGTAAATTTGTAATTTCTCAATCTTTTTAAGCCTATAATTCACCATCCTTTTATATCATCATCCCCATCCCATTTCAGTTTCCCCATTTCAATTTCTAGGGTTTCAAATAAAAATCCAAACAACAGAACTGAAATTCAAACGACAAATATGGTGTTTTGTTGGTGTGGGCAAGTTGTTGTTGTACAAACTTCTTGGACTGCAAGGAATCCTGGTCGACGTTTCTATGCGTGTCCTGTAGAGGGATCAAGATGCCGCTTCATTGATTGTTGTGATCCACCAATGTGTGAAAGATCCAATGCTGTCATCCTTGGTTTATTGAGGTCTCGTAATGAAATGGAAGAACATAACTGGAATTCAAACGACAAATGTAACACCCCAACCGATGGCGGAATCATCAAGGTGTCACGTAGTGACGATTGTTCAAAAGCACATGGTACTAAAATGTAAATATATTATTGAATAATTTAAATTGTCTTACATAGATGAAATGGGAAAAATACAAAAGTCTGAATGAAACATGAAAATTGAAATAACTTATTAAAAGCAAGCACTAAAATCCAATGCTATGGAACTAAGATCAAATTGCACCTGAAATATGTACCAAATAGGTTTTGTCAACATATGAAATGTTGGTGAGCATTCCTAGTTTTAATACATATAGTAAGTTGGAAAATGGTATACAATTCAAGTGCAAAGCTACAGTGCAATTATGTAAACTATGTATCATACAAATGAGCGAAATCAATCCTGTGACTGTATAAATGTACTAAAATGAACGGCGGTGTACTTATTCAATAAATGGATAATAACTTAACAATGACCATGGATTCTCCGATGAAAAAGGGGGAGAATCAACCTAGGCGGGTTGTCAATCCAATAGCGCTATCCAATGTTGTGACACCCGGCATGTTTGGCTTAAACATATTAGTAACATCTAAGTCTACCTTAGCGAGAAACGTTTATAAACGAACTTAACTGGGTTAGTTGAGTCGGGTCAGGTTAGGATTGTCCAGGGTGCAATGATCTGGAGGATCATTGGGAGTCGTTTTGGTAATACACTAGTACCGGGTTCCGTTGTTGGTGACATTACATGAACTAATTAAGTATATGTGTAGATTATGGGTCGTGTGGTGGATTATATACATAGATGTGTTTAAATGATGTATAAACGATTATCTGTGCTTAAATATGTTAAATATAGACTAAGGATGCATGCTTATGTGTTAAGATGTGTTAGAATGCGTTAAACACGACAAACTGAAAAACTAGTTAAAAATGAGTTCTGGTTCGACCACTTCGAGTGGTCGAAGGAGAATATTTTGTTGGTTCGACCCTTTGTAAATGGGTGAACCTGGGAACTGGAATTGAAAGAATTCCTTTCGACCAGGACATGGCTCATTCGACCCTGTGGAAGGGTCGAAGGAGGCCACCTTCGACCATTAAGTTGGGGCGAAGGAGGATTAGTATAAATACCAAACTTTGTCATTTTTCATCATTTCACAAACCCTAACCGTCCCAAAACACTCTCAAACGATCTTAATCACTAAGAAAGGAGTTTTTGCTCTTCTTTTTCATAATCTAACCTATCTACAACATCTAAGCAAGAATCCAAGGTGTGTTCTTAATCCTAAACCTTTTAAAAGCATTTTAATTCGTTTTCATCTAACCCTAATTGTCCGGATCTGTTCTAAGGGTGTTTTTATGATCAAAAACCTTCTAAACACCTTTCTAAATCAAAACATTATCATTTGACATAGGTTTTTATGGTGATAAACATATGCAAATTGTGTATTATGTGGTGTTATGTGTTGTTCAATGATTTGCTGCTGCATCTATGATAGAAACATGATATAGGATTGTTATTGATGCTAGATTATTGTTGCTTAGGGTTAGGATTGGATAAATGATGATATTATGGGTATTTGGGGGTTTTAACGAATCTAGATTTGATGCATGATATTTATGATCAATAGAACTAATAAGGAAAGATAGAACACTCAACAAACTGAGCATTTTATGTTGAATATGGATCGATTTCAAAAGTTTCCAAATTGGGTAAATTATTCATGCATGAAAGTGATGTTTCCGTAATCTTTACCATTTTAGGAAAGGGCTGAAACGGACATATTATTGGGGAAAATCGGTGGGGTTTTGTAGGGATAAGTTATTCATGCTTGACTGCTGTGTTTGATGATGTTTCGAGTCGTTTTGAATGTGTTTGAAGCGTTTTTAGGAAAATTTGCACAACAGGGGCGAACCTGGACTCCTTCGACCGATCGAAGGTGCGAAGGAGAGAGTCCAGGGTCGAACCTGGGTTATTTTTGGGCGAACGTGATAAAACGGGCGAAGGAAACATCAAACGGTCGAACGAAATACAAAACGGGCGAAGGAGGTTAAAAACGGGCGAAGGAGACTTAAACTGACTGGTTCGACCGTTCTGATGCAGAAATGAGATTTTTGATACAAACTAAGTGTTTTATGCTTGAACCTTGTGTGTAATCTATGTGTACTTGATTAGTTAGGGTAATGGGTCACCAACGGAATGCCGGGTCGGTCTAGTGTGTCGGTTCAACATTTAAACACGTTTTAAAACGTACTTGGTTACGATCTGGACAATCGGGGACTAGATAACCTTATGGTTATTAGTCGGAACACTTATGTGAACATTTTGATAGATCTCCGGTAGAGGGATTATCAAGGGCTTAACATCTTTATTTGTGACCGAAGAACGCTATTTAAGGTGAGTTCACGGCCCCACTTTTACTGTTTTAACTTTTGGGGGAGAAAACATGCGCTAAACTATTTTGGTAACATATGTCATACTATGGTTTTAAATTTGTATTGCTATACGATCTTTGGAAGTCCCGGGGGAAACCATGAATGTGCGGGAATGCACAACGGGGGAAATGTGGATAGATCTATTGGGCGTGACCTGCCCCACTCGTCGGCTTGGAGGGCCGGGCGGGTGCATATTGTCTCGAACAGGAACATTGGTATCATGCTGAACATTCGGGCTGCTTAAACATGCTAAACATTGCTAAACGTGTCTAGTAATGGTTTCCAATCGTAGTAGTAATAAAACATACGCCTAGCTAGCGTACTTGGTAACATTGATATAGTATGGACATGGTAACGTTTTGGTAACATATTGAACAAACCTGGGAACTCACCAGCATTATATGTTGACATCTTTTAGGCATGTTTTTCTCAGGTCGCTAAGGTAGCAACAAATGGAACTAGGCGCACGGGTCTGCATTGGCGTCTAGGCATAGTTGCACGTTTTGTAATAAAAGTGTTTTGAATACTTTGGGATACTAGCATAGCTGATTAAATGCTTCTTAAACGCTTTCGCTTATAAAATCGTTGGTTATGTTTCTTTACGTTTTTCATATAGAGTTGTTTATTGTGATTGTTGACTTGGATCCTGGTTTGTCATGCGCCTCGCGGTAAAACCCCGCAAGTGGAAAGTTAAGGGTGTGGAGGAACCTGTCGAGATTCTCGACTACAAGATTCGTAGCCTTCGTCGGAGTAAAATCCGCATCGTTAAAGTCCGTTGGAACTCGAACCGTGGACCGGAGTTCACATGGGAACGGGAGGATCAGATGAAAGCTAAGTATCCCCATCTTTTTCCGAAACGCGCGTTTGAATCGAGGCATGTTACTGCTGAAGCAGAATGAATCTCGGGTCGAGATTCCTTTCAACGTGGGGATGATGTGACATCCGGTAATTTTCTTTTCGTTCTGTTCTTTTCGTTTCCTTCTTTTTGGGGCTTTGCGCAATTTTCGGGACGAAAATTCTTTCAACGTGGGGATGATGTGACACCCGGCATGTTTGGCTTAAACATATTAGTAACATCTAAGTCTACCTTAGCGAGAAACGTTTATAAACGAACTTAACTGGGTTAGTTGAGTCGGGTCAAGTTAGGATTGTCCAGGGTGCAATGATCTAGAGGATCATTGGGAGTCGTTTTGGTAATACACTAGTACCGGGTTCCGTTGTTGGTGACATTACATGAACTAATTAAGTATATGTGTAGATTATGGGTCGTGTGGTGGATTATATACATAGATGTGTTTAAATGATGTATAAACGATTATCTGTGCTTAAATATGTTAAATATAGACTAAATATGTTAAATTTGGATTTCACTCCTAACTCAAAGATGTATTTCAAAATTGAAAACGATTGTGGAATGAAACAATCACTAAGTTAAGGATATCACTCCCAGCTTAGTGGTTACGTTCCTTTTTGAAAGAAATACTCTTTGAGGTGTGGATGTCACTCCTATCTCAAAGATATATTCCTAAGATAAATAACATATAGATGAGTGAAACTAATCACCAAGGTATGGATGTCACTCCTAACTTGGTGATATCATTTCGTTTGTGAAATACGAGTATCTTCTTCTTTAAACAACACACCGAAAGAATAACGAGAAAGAATCATAGCGAAAATATCTGGAAAGAAAATATAAGGATAAAGAGAAATAAACACGAGAGGACTCGTGAATGTATGCTTGGTAATAGACTACGCTAAAAGGCATTCTAATAACCTAATTCCCTATAACCATGGCTCTGATACCAATCTGTAACACCCCAACCGATGGCGGAATCATCGAGGTGTCACGTAGTGACGATTGTTCAAAAGCACATGGTACTAAAATGTAAATATATTATTGAATAATTTAAATTGTCTTACATAGATGAAATGGGAAAAATACAAAAGTCTGAACGAAACATGAAATTTGAAATAACTTATTAAAAGCAAGCACTAAAATCCAATGCTATGGAACTAAGATCAAACTGCACCTGAAACATGTACCAAATAGGTTTTGTCAACATATGAAATGTTGGTGAGCATTCCTTGTTTTAATACATATAGTAAGTTGGAAAATGGTATACAATTCAAGTGCAAAGCTACAGCGCAATTATGTAAACTATGTATCATACAAATGAGCGAAATCAATCCTGTGACTGTATAAATGTACTAAAATGAACGGCGGTGTACTAATCCAATAAATGGATAATAACTTAACAATGACCATGGATTCTCCGATGAAAAAGGGGTAGAATCAACCTAGGCGGGTTGTCAATCCAATAGCACTATCCAATGTTAAGGTCGGCTTGTATAATGTTAATGATTTCACTAAGTACAAATGTATTCTGCATGTAATGTCTAAGCATAAAGCACGTTTGTAAGCAAATGCACATAGTACTAGAATTTGATTGTAAAAATGTGAACTTGTATTTGTAATTTGTATAAGTGTGCATGTAACACCCCAAAAGTAAATAAAAGCAAAAAGGGGATAGGAAATACTCACTTTCGCCAAATGACTAGATGACTAAGCGAGCGTGAAAATGCGAGCAATCCAAAGGTTCAACAACGAAACTAGTCCAACTTAGAAGAAAAGAAACCGAATAGGAAAAAATATCAAGCTTTTAATTCGCCAATTACAAGAGCTTATAATCAAAGCTTCAAATGTAGAAGTAATATACTCTAGAAGAAAGGTATGAGGGAGAGTTTAATCGAATTGAAACAAATGAATTAGAGGTGCAAAGTGTAATGGGTCATAGGTGGGTTTTTATACTAGTTTTGGATTCAATTAGCCATTAAAATTAGTCAACACCATAAAGTAAGGTTTTATGATGAATTGAATATTTGACTAGGACTTTGACTGTTTGACTAAGACTTTGACTAGGACATTGACTGGGACTTTGACTAAGACTTTGACTGAGACTGTCTTAGTGGACCGCGAGGGCTAAAAAAATAATTTTGTTTCTAATTTAATCAATTTTAAGTTATAGACTTGTTTCCTTCTGTTTCTAAGTTGTTTTAGGACCGAAAATTAAGGGCTTTGAGTATCAAGGTCTAAAACATACGTGCTCGGGTGTAGATGTGAGTATAAAACGTGCATACTTTTACTTATAAAAATTATAAGTTTTATTAAATTGTGAATTTTGGTCCTATTAAAATACGAGGGTTAAAAATAAAAATTTTGAAATAGTTAAGGAACCAATTATGTACATTTATGAAAAGTGAAGGGTGCAGGTTGTCACAACAAACTGCGTTTGAACATTTTCAAAGTTAGAAACAAAAATTTGAAAAAAAAAACAAAATTAATGAATTAGTGATTAAACTCACTGTAAAGTGCATCAATATCGGACTGGTTAAGTACTTGACGAATAAGGTAGAGAGGTTTTCTTTGATTATCGGTTGTCATTATTGTCTAGGGTTTGGATGAAATGGATGGTTTGATAGTATGTTTGGGTGTTTGAAGATTGAGGGTTTTGAATGACAATTAACTGAAGATTAAAAGGGAAGGGGAATTATAGGCTTAAAAGGCTTGGGAAATTACAACTATGCGCTCACGTGCCAAGCATGTGAGGGATTTAACCGTGAAAAACTAACCCAGTTACTATAAAGGACAAAGGTTGTAGCAAACTATTGAAATAAAGGACAAAGACTGGAAGTATTTATTTTAAAGGACCTGATCCATAAAGGACATAGGTTGTAACCATTCAAAATTTTCAAGTTCATAACTTATCAAAGTTCTAACAAATTACTGTTACGCATTGACGTTATTAATTCTTTCAAGTCAACTAAGCTTGAAGAAGTTAAACCAGCATCAAACGAATCATCTTGTTTTGATCTACCGCAAAAAGGGCTACCTTACCTTTGAAGGTCAAGTTTCATCAACAAAATCATGATGTTGTCGGAATCAATTTTTCAGTCATGTCAACTAAGTTCAAAGAAGTCAAGCGCATCAAACATGAAATTTTTTATTTTTTATTTTTTTGAACGGCAAAACACTTTATATTAACGATATAAAGAGCCAGCAAGAGGCTGGAGAACAAAACAAAAGGAAACACAACAAACCGAACAACACCCAAAACGGGCAGCACCCCAAAACAGAAAAAAAAAGAACTACAAACTGGCCGCAATGTTGAAATCTATCCAGTTTTCCCAGGAGGGATTCGGAACACTAGAGCGGTGGCATAACCAAAGGAACGAATCTTCTTTTGCAAGGTCAACCACTTTATGGTACAGAATGAATTTGCCTTCAAAGATCTTTGCATTTCGCGCAAGCCATATGCGCCAGACTGTAGCGCTAACAATGGTCCAAATCAAACGTTTCCAGACCTTCGACCCCGGACATCCTTTTATCCGTTTCAAAAAACCAACGAAGGACGTCTCATCGGTTGGAAAAGGAATACGAACCCACGTCAGAATCTGCCACCAGACTGCCTTGGCCACTAAACAACTCCAAAGCGCGTGATCAGTATCCTCAACCCCATATCCACAGCGAGCACACAGCTGCGAGTCGACATGAATACCCCTTTTAGACAACTCAGACTTAATGGCGATCCTCCCAAGAGCAGCCCTCCACATTAATATATTACACTTAGGAGGAACCAACGACTCCCAGCGACCCACCTGAACGGAAGACGCACCCTGCCTGGCCAAGTCCAGCTCATGACGGATGTGTTTCACCGAGAACTCAACCCCATCATCATTTGCCCAGCTCCAAATATCATGTTTCCTGCTAAACGAGAACTCACTAATCAACTTTAAAAGTTTGCCAAAGGAGACCCATTCTTCAACAGATTGGAACCTGCGCTTCCAACTCCCAAGCCAAGTGACCCTCTCATTTATTTTGGAAAACGAAGCTGCCACCAACGCCTCTTTATCAGAAGCTAACACAAACAAATCCGGGAAAACAACACTTAACGGGTCAGAGGACAACCACCTATCCTTCCAGAATTTAGTCAACGCCCCATCTCCCACCGAAACTTTTAGCTTTTCGTTTAAACGTAAACCCTCCTCAGCCAAGGCCTCCTCGACCTTACTAATGTCTTTCCAAAGCCCTGGGAAAGACTCCTTCACTGGGATAATTTTCGACCTTACGGAGTTTCCGTGAATCGCAACAACTACTTTAGCCCATAACTGAGACGGGTCCCTTCTCAACCTCCACCACCATTTCGAGAGCATGGCGAGGTTGAAATCGGAGATGCTACCCAGCCCTAAACCGCCCCTACACTTAGGCCGCTTCAGCTTGTCCCATTTTATCCAACGGACCTTGTGACGACTACCCGAGCATCCCCAAACATAGTCTCTCCTAATACCTTCGAGCTTCTTTATCACGCACTTAGGGGCAGCAAAAATAGAAAGATAATAAGAACCAAGGCTGCTCAAAAAAGACTTGGCAAGAGTCACCCGGCCAATGAAAGAAAGATGTCGCGCTTTCCACGAGGACAATTTCTTAGCACACTTATCCAAGATCGGGAGCCAGTGTTTGGATCTCTTCATATTTGCACCGATGGGAACTCCGAGATGAATGAAAGGAAAAACACCCGGCTTGCAGTTTAACATCTCGGCACACTTCGACACCTCCTCCGAACACACACCCACACCATAAAGCTGACTCTTATTCCGATTAATGGTCAGCCCGGAGAGAAGGCTAATCCATCGTAGGAAACGATTCAGACTCAAGATGTTAGATTCCGACCACTCCCCGAAAAAAAGAATATCATCTGCATAGATCAAGTGAGAGAGGACAAGACCGTTATTTGGGAGTCTAACACAGTGAAACATACCCAAATCCACCGCACGGTTCATTAACGTAGAAATCACTTCTATGGCAATAATAAATAAGAACGGGGATAGAGGGTCACCTTGCCGGAGACCCCTCTTTAAAACAAACTCTTTAGTAGGCGCCCCGTTAACAATAACCGAACTCGTACCCGATTGGAGACAACCCCTCATCCACTCAATCCATAAACTTGGGAACCCCATAAAATCCATGGTCCGGAATAAGAACCTCCAGTTAAGTGTATCGTAAGCTTTCCGGAAATCAACCTTGAGAATTAAAATCTGCGTTTTTGACTTCTTTGCCCAAGACACCGTCTCGCTAACAATGAGAGGGCTATCGAGAACGAATCTGCCCTCCACGAAGGCCGATTGGGTTGGGGAGATAATGCTCGGCATAATACCTTTGATACGAGACACCAAGGTTTTAGCCAGGATTTTGACAACGAACCAACAAGCGAGATAGGCCTAAAGTCTTCAAGAGAGTGAGAATCCGGTAACTTGGGGATAAGAGCGATGAAAGACGGATTACAACCTGCTGAAATTGATCTGCTGCCGAAGAACTCTTCAAACGCCCCCATAATAATCGGCTTCAAATGGACCCAAAACTTCTTAAAGAAGCTCAAAGGAAAACCGTCGGGTCCCGGGGCCTTATTACCACTACAATCTTTAATCGCCTTCCAAACTTCATCAGGATCAAAGGGCTTAATAAGAGACTCGGCCTGATCAGGCCCCAGCCGAGGTAGCCCGAAATTAGTAAACTTAGGCCTTCTTTTAAGGGGCTACGAAAACTGTTTAGAAAACCAGCTGCACACCTCTTCTTTAATAGCATTCGGATCCGTATTCCAGACCCCGCCGATAACCAGCCCATGAATCCTCCGAGAGACAATGTTTGCATTGATGATGCTGTGAAAAAAGGATGAGTTTTCATCACCGAACCTGACCCAGTTGACTCTGGATTTTTGTTGGAGATCTTTCGCTTTGTTTATTTTAATTTTCCGGAGCTTTAGTCTGAAATCAACCCTATGACGCTTCTCATCTCCACTAAGCTTCGCGTCCTCAGCCAGAGAGTCAAGAAAATCAACTGCTTTTTTCAGAGCCGCGCATTATTTTTCTTCCAGAACTTTAGCCCGACTTCTCCATTGCTTGATGTCTAATTTAATGTCTTTTAGCACCCACGCAAGATATTTATCCGCTTTCCCCACTATGAGACCACTGCCAATTCTGGAGGTAACAATACTGGTCACCTCAGGAGAGCTTAACCAAGAGTTAAAAAACTTGAACGGAGAAGGCTCGAAATCCAAATTTGCGCAAGAAAGGGAGATGGGGCAATGATCTGAAGGCCCCTTTCCACGAACCTCCACCTTAGCACATGGCCACCTGTTCATAAACTCATCACAAACAAAGAACCGATCAAGCTTACTATACTTTACATCGACATTATCAGATATATAGGTGAAACGACCCCCAACCATACGATACTCTAGTCACCCCATCCTGCTAATGAAAGCGTTAAAAGCCGAAGCACTGTTAACATCAAAAACCGAGTTGAGTCTCTCGTCTTCGGATCTAACGTCATTATAGTCTCCCATGGCCACCCACATACCTAGAAATTGGTCCTTAAGACCTCCCATTTTATCCCAGAGCCGTCTCCGAAGAACTACATCATTTGGGGCATGGATATTTAAGACGTTTATTCTGTCCTGGGAACCAACCATAGTGCCCGAGACCAAAATAAAAAACTGCTCAGCCAAGAAGTTACTGCATAAGAACAGCGATGGGTCCCAAATTGAGACAAGGCCCCCGGACCTCCCAATCGCATTACTAGAAGCAAAGCTAAACCGGGATCTATCCCAAAACCTCCCCCAAAAAGAATCCGGAACTGAGGAGATGTGCGTCTCCTGGATACACAAAAACGAAACCTTTGCTTCCTTTTTCAAATCTCTAATCCACCCCGGCTTAACCGAACCGGACACCCCCTAGAGTTAATCGACAAAAAATTCATAATGACACAACATTCTCCAATCCCCCCTTAACCATGTTACTCACCTGTTTTGAAAAGCCCTTCACTTCAATCCCAAGACCAACACCGAAATTCAAGGTGACCTCCACCTCACTAGCCAAATCATCTCGGGCATTCCCTGGGCTTTCAGCATCTGTGGGAGGAGCATCCGATGGAGCAAGATTCGGAGCCTCGACTTCAGACGGCACCTGGTTACCCTTCTTCGACTTAGCATGTTCCTCAGCATCTTTCAGAATCAACTCATCCAGGCTAAAAGGATCATCCTCAACTGGATTATTAAGATCAGGGGTTTTAAAAAGTTTATGGGCCCCTTTAAAATTTGTTCTCCTCTTATCTTTGGCCCTTATGGTTATAAAGCTGGGCCCAAAAGAATTTTCCTGCAGATTATTAAATAAAACCGGCCCACTACATTTGGGAGACCCTGACTTGTTAAAAGAGGGAAATCTGACAGCTGGGGACAAAGGGGCCCACTTATTGTTATCCAAAGTAACAGAGTGGGGGGGAGTACCCGCACCACAATCAGCATTGGGAACCGAAACGTCTTGGACATCATTACCATGCAAACTCCCCATGCACATGGGGGAGCTAAATGATCCTTCGTCTTCCACCTTGGTAACGGAGTCCACAACCACCGGACTTACCTCCGGCGTACCTTCAATACCAACCTCCGGTACCGACCCACCTGAGAAGGAGGGCTTCCAAACAGCATCAATTTCGTGGACCCACACTGTAAATGAATGACCTCCCCATGTCATAAGGAATTCCGTATCCACTTTCTTGCCAGATTTAACTACCACCGCCATAACATCCTCCGAAAAATCCAAATCCTCCAAAGAAGCATTGGACTTGAAGAAGAGACTCCCACACCTCTCGCCAATCTTGTTTAGAACGTGACGATCCCACAAACAAGCCGGAACCCCGACAACCTTTACCCAAGCAATACGATCAAAAGTCGGTGGAATACCCTCCCAGACATACAATCTTGAAAACCATCGTGACCAATAATCATATTGGTCGATTAGGAACTCTTCCGCTTCCACACAAGACTTAAAAGTAATCAAAACTTTTACACCGCCCAGGTACCGAATGGTAGCCCCTGCGTCCGCGTTTTCAACCATAATCTCTTCGAGTTTTTTGAGCACATCCAGCTCCTTCGCCTCCCCGATCAGGGATTTGAAGGCCAAAGAGTCCTTGACCTTAGTATTCATAGGGGGAGCTCAATACGGCTGGGGTAAGGAGTGGCGTTACATCCCAACCTGAGACCAATATTGTCACGATAGGACGTTGCAGCCTGCTCCGCCTGCACCTGAGACACCACCGGTCTAGAGACCGAAGGGCCCAATCTAGAGAACACCGACCTAGATTCCACTCTCTGTTGTTGAACATTCTTAGAACCATCTCTGTTAAATTCCGCCACACCAACACTTAGGACAGCCCCATCAATGACCGTACCATCTAAAAATCTCGCCCATTCCTCAGCATCCTTAACCCTGGAAAATCTGAGGAAACCGAACTTATTCCCTGCTCCATCTCTTTTTGAAGGAATGAAGACATCTTCTAGATTCTCGTACGACTGAAAAGCCGCCCCAAGCAAATCACTGTTACAATCCGAAGGCAGGTTGGATACAAAAAAGGAGGTAGTCTCCTTGAGCTTTTCCATCTTCTTCACAAACTTCTTCTCCCGCAGAGCTTTCTTCTTCCCAACAACTGGGATCCACCTCTCACCATTGTCAACGTCTTTGTTCTTCAATCTTGCAAGCTCTTCATCTTTCCTTTTCTTGAGGTCTTGATACTCCTACAGTCCTGCGTTGGTTGAAAGTGGCTGATGAAATCGCCTTTTCCTCTCCCTCTTCTGGTCTTCATTTTACACAAATGCGTTGGTTGAAAGTGGCTGATACTCATTCGATCCTTCTCTTTTTGCAATGAGCATTGTCTCAAAATAACATGAAATTTTTATACATATTCTTTTTATTCTTGCACATGCTACCACCTAAATTTGGATTTCCAAAACCCATTGAAATCAACGTTATCAGAGTTTTTATTTATTTTCTTACAAATTATATATCCAACATGGCAACTGAACATGGCAACTGAATAAAGAAAAATAAAAAGAATAGCCCGAAGATTAAACATGTATTGATGGATTCATTATTCGAATTTTTTTTTAAATATTTATATAATAATTTGCAGTGGCGTAGCCAAATTTTTTTAAGGGTTCGACATGCTTGGCATGTGAGGGTATGGCTGTAATTTCCCAAGGTTTGTATCAACTTTTCTAAGGGTTCGACATCATGGTCTCTAAGGATTCGGTATAAAGGTTTCTATGGGTTCGATGTCAAAATTTCTATGGGTGTGATGTCAAAATGCACGTATATATAATGAGTTCGACCAAATATGTAGCCTATTATGTGCCTACGCCCCTAATAATTTGATGGTTACTTTAGTCACGCTAACACACCAAGAGCATTTCCATTAGCATCTCCATACCCCATCCCCTCACAACCACATATTATATTAAAAATCATTACAGTTACCTCTCCTCCACTTACAACCACCTTCAACAAATATTAAAAAATAAATACAGTTTCTGTTTTCCCCAAAAGATTCCCAAATAACCCTCATTTTACCGATAAACAGTAGATTACTCATTTTTCTGCACTCACAACCCCTCAAAACCACCCCATATAATTTGGGGAATAGTCTCAAAAAAAAATGGAGGGCCAAATGTGATTGCTCTAATTTGCCATACATGAAATGCTAACTACCTGAATAGTAGTTTTTTTCTTTGAACGAAAAATTTCATTTCATTATCACCCCAAATTTACATTGTCCTATTAGCAAGATGCAAGATAGAACCAAATTACAATACACCCCTACTGTGTTATGCCCAAACAGAAGCTTACATAATTAAAAGTTAAAACTACACCGCCTCTTCTAATCGACTTCTTGTTTCGCCCGATTTTTGACCTACATGAATGAGGTAGTCTTGATCTCGCATAACAATTGTTCCAGCACAATCCTTTTTCATGAAAACACTCGTTCATTTTACCCTTTCCATAATGTGTAGCATGTTGTGAGAATAACCAAAAGTACCGCCTTTTTCTTTCTACCTCTTAGATACTAGTTCCTGTGTATTTTTAGTATTTCTCTGACCGAGAAGGAAAAAATCTACGGGATTTTACACCTTATGCCATTCATTTTGTTACATTTTGATAGAATGTAAACCCCTTGATTCATTCCATTGATTTACATGGTATATATAATACATGTGATTTAGCTATTCTAGGAAACAATAATCAATACATTAATTGGGTACAATTATACTAAATATATCTATGCTATTACACCCCCGCAGTCGAAGCGGGAGGTGACCGGATGCTGAGACTGTCTTTGAAGTCTTCAAACAAAATGCGAGGTAATCCTTTAGTGAAGATGTCGGCAACCTGATATCGAGATGGAACGTGTAGCACTCGAACTTGACCCCTTTGTACCTGTTCACGAACAAAATGTATGTCCAGCTCTATATGTTTGGTTCGCTGATGCTGCACTGGATTTCCAGATAAATAAATGGCACTGATGTTATCACAATAAACCAGGGTCGCACGAGATAAAGGAAGATGAAGCTCCAGAAGTAGATTACGTAGCCAGCAAATCTCGGCGACCACATTTGCAACCCCCCTATATTCAGCTTCAGCACTAGATTGCAAGATAGTGGTTTGACATTTAGATGACCACGAAATAAGGTTGTCCCCAAAATAAATGCAGTACCCACTGGTGAAATGCCGGGTGTCAGGATACCCCGCCCAATCGGCATCAGTGTAAGAAACTAGCGACTGGGTGGAGGTCGGGTGAAGTGTGTGGCCATAGTCGGTAGTTCCTTTGATGTAGCGTATAATGCGTTTAAGAGCATTCCAATGGTCGACACGAGGAGAATGCATGTGCATACATACCTGCTGGATTGCGTATGAAATGTCAGGTCTAGTAAATGTGAGGTATTGGAGGGCACCGGCCAATCTGCGGTACAAAGTGGGGTCATGAAATACTTCGCCGACCATGTTGCTCATTTTTCCATTGGTGTCAACCGAAGTTGCAACGGGATTACATGATTGCATACCGGCTCGGGTAATAATTTCAGTCACATATGTGCGCGGTGACAAAAACATGGTGTCTGCATAGCGAGACACGAAAATACCAAGAAAGTAGCTCAAGGGACCTAAGTCCTTCATGGCAAATTCACTTGCTAACCTTGCCATGAGAGAGTGACGCAGTTTGTCAGACGATGTGACCAGCAGAATGTCTTCAACATATAGAAGAAGATAGGCTGTGTCTGTCCCATTATGAAGGGTGAATAGAGAGGCGTCACTCTTGCTGTTAATAAAACCCATAGACAGAACAAAGTCCGTAAACCATTGGTACCAGGCTCGAGGTGTCTGTTTGAACCCATATAATGATTACTTGAGAGAGCACACATAATCTGGAAACTGTTTGTTACGAAATCCTAGTGGCTGGTACATGTAGACCGTTTCATGGAGATTCCCATGTAGAAAAGCATTGGTGACATCCAGTTGATGAATCGACCAGTGCTTCGAGAGAGCAATGGAGAGTACCGTCCGTATGGTAGCCGGTTTGACAAACGGGCTAAAAGTCTCTCCACAATCGATGCCAACCAGCTGTAAGCGACCATCACAAACTAACCGGGCCTTGTACCGTTCAAGAGAGCCATCTGACCTGTATTTATGTTTAAGCAACCACAAACTACGTATAATATTCATATCTGGCTGTCTAGGTACTAATTCCCACGTGTCGTTTCTAACTAATGCATTATACTATGTAGTCATGGCAGAGAACCATTCCAGTATAGCCAAGGCATCGGTGGGGTTTTTGGGAATTGGTACGACAGGAGTGGTTGTGGTGGTGTGAAGGTTAAAGGGTTGTTTGGGCCTAAAGTTACCGCTCATAGAGTGGGTGTGTATTGTACAGTTGGGTGGTGGAGGTGGAGGTGGAGTGGGTACGGGCGTTGGTTGGGTGGGTGGAGTAGGTGGGCCGTGAGTGTGTGGGCTCGGAGTAGTGGCTGGGGGATGTGGGCTGGAGTGGTTGGATGCGGTCGGATGGTTAGGGGTGGCGGGATATTGATGTGGGCCGAAGGGGATGTTTTGGGCTTTGTGGGTGGGAGGCGGTGTATTAGTGGGTACAGGGGTGGGCCGGGCGGTAGTTTGTATGTGAGGTGCTAGGTGGAATGGGAAAGAGGTGGTCAGGAAGTCATAAGAGGGTATTGGGTCGATGGATTGTTTGAAGGGGAAAGTGGTCTCGTCAAAAGCGACGTGTCGTGAGATATAGACCTGTTTGGTTTTCAAGTCGAGGCAACGGTACCCCTATGGGTAGTGTGACATCCGGGAACCAAGCGTACACTTTTCTAGCTAGCTTTACTGTTTACTTGCTTTACTGTTTACTTGTTGAATTTCGGGACGAAATTCTTTTCAACTTGGGGATGATGTGATACCCCGCAAATTCAGGTTCTCACTTTAACTAAACTCTAGTTACGTTCCTTGCATTATACTTAACTAGGGTTAGCTAGATAGGACACACGTGCATTGTTGTGAGTTAATATCGGGTTACATGATTAGTGAACCTCGGACGTTGGTGAATAATGAATTTATGTGTCTCTGTGATAATTGACAAACTTATGTGAAAACCATACGTGATTGTGTGAACCTAAACCGTATACGTTAATAAAAATCACTAAAAGTGGAGTATGAGGTTGATTAGGGTCTTAACGCATGGGGTTGCACTTGTTACGGTCCGAAATAACGAAAACGTCGAAGGATAACGCGTCGGGTGATGAAACGAGACACGCACGCGGGCCTCGGGCCTGTGAGCGGCCGCTCACAGGGCCCGAGCGACCGCTCGGATCAGTCTGACGGGTCTAAACCGCCTCACACACCTATTTAAGCATCCTTAACCCCCATGCAACCCCTAAACTCAACCCTAATCGCCCCCTTACTGCCCCACACGAAATATTAACCCTAAAGCTCCTGCTAAGGCTCAAGATCATCAATTAGGAAGCTTCAAAGGCGCACGGTTGATCGAATCGAAGAGCCAAGGGTATAATCTTTGATTCCTTACACTTTTATCTTTTGTTTTTGTTATAAAAATCATGTAACAAAGTTTGTTCAGGTCTGAAAGTTTTTAATAATCATTAAAACATGAAGTTTTTGAAGATTTAACGGATCAAACATAATAATAAACGATTAGTAACATCATAGGATACTTGTTGCGCAAGTTATTGATGTTTTGGTCTTTAAAGTTGTGATCTTTGCATGTTTAATAGTAGAATCTGATCATAATAAGTATTAGGGATGTTTGGTAATGATGATTGATGTTTGTTAATTGTTTTATGCACACGGTAGTCGATTAAAGTATGATTTAGGCGAAACTAAAATCTGGACAGAATGACTTGATGAACTTGTAGGGGCTGTAACACGACCTTAACATAACGATTTTGGTATTTTCTTTGCATGATTGAGTCACACTTGGTCTTAGCTTTTCATAATGTGTAAAATCAAGTATTTTGGATGTCGGTTGAGTCGTTTTTGGAATTTTCATTGAAAATAGGTCAGGTCAGAATTTCGGGTATCAAACTGAGTCAACTTTGAAACATCATAACTCAAGTTTTATAAATAGTTGGGTTGTGAAATTTTTACAGAAGGTTAATATTGGAGTAATATGAGTTTTCCAAGTGGATTCATCCCGCTTGGATGAATACACAATTTTTGGGAATTTATTTACCAAACTTACCTGTTAGGAAGGTTTTCTGAACATAGCTGTATTAGACAAATTTTAATTATTTTTGTGTTTGGATTTAAGATAAAAAAAATAGGTATTGTTAAGTGAATTCCAAAGAAAATTCAGTAAAAATTTGGGAGGTTAACTCACTGATTTGCTATTTTAAATAAATTCGTTTTGATGGCGCACAATCTGTCCTGAAAACACAGATTGTGTATCATGTGCTTATGTGATTAATTGAGGTCTTAGGTAGTATTGAATTGACATGTAACTGAAGTACACTTGTCTGAGACACATACGGAATGTAGAAACTAATTGTAACCAACACATTCACCAACGAGTCCGTAGGGTTTACTATTTCATGTAGAATCACTAGGCGTCACATACACACTTTTGAACGTTTAAAACGCCTTGGACAAACGAGTTATATGGTGTAATGATATTACGCCTATACTCACTTGGTGACACTTATATTAGGGTGTCGGTGGCATACTTTACTTGCGGTTCAGATTTCTTTTGCTTGCACGTTAAGGTGAGTTTCACTATTCTTTTCTCAAAAGCATGCGTCTCGGGTTGGAGACAACTTACAAAACGTTTTCTAGTCCGGTTGGGACTACTTTTACATCTCGGGTTATGAGATGCTTTGACTCCTTGCGTGGGTCGGGTTTTGACTCCTTGTGTGGGTCGGGTTTTACGATTCCTTGTGTGGATCGGGTTTTCGGTCAGTTTAAAACTTATTGGTCCTTTGTAATCTAAACACTCTATCATTGAAAGTCCTTGCATATTATTGGGTTAATCGCTGGAGGCGAACGGGGTATTAGTTGATAGCGCTATTAGGTTGATGCAGCAACCTCATGTCTGAGGTGCTTGAGGCACGGGCATGAACTTCTGACCACAATTTCCGACTGGTGTTGATAGACGCCAGTTATTGAGGCAAATAACTATTTTCCTGAAGGTTTCCCAATAATCTTGTTTAGTTACATTGAGTGGGCTAGCTACCCCTGACACACTTAAACTGACAACTCTTTAACTTTTTGGGTCTGGAGGACCTACGTTATTACTTGGTTACGTGGTTTTGGAAACCAGTGCATTTTATACGTGTTTGCTTTACTTTGTGAACTCACCAGCTTTATGCTGACATACGATTTACATGCTTTTGCAGGTAGTTAGCTTCCGGTGCCAGGATTAGAAAGCACTGTACACTTCACTGCATTTGGGGTCTTGGGCATACACATAAATTACATATTATGCTTTTACATTTTCTTTCATATGACTTTAATTTGGGCGCGTTGTTTTGCGCACGGTTTTCAAAAGGTTTTAAATTTGGTTTACGCTTCCGCAGCATAACTAAACTTGGTTTTTTGAAAACGAACTAAATGGTTTGGGCATTTAGAGTTCGTTCATGTGACTTATGGCTATGGGATCCTGGTTTGTCATGCGCCTCGCGGTATAAACCCCGCAGTGGAAATTTGAGGGTGTGACGGGTAGGGGGGTAACCGAGAAAGACGCAAGGATGGGAACGGTTTTCTAGTTTGTGAATGGTGGTGTTGGGTGTGAGAGGGTAGCAAAGGCAACCGAAAACACGAAGATGATCATAGGATGGTGTGGAAAGGTAAAGGAGTTCGGTTGGTGTTTTATTTTTGGTGAGTTTGGTAGGGAGAATGTTAAGTAAATAAGTGGTTGTTTCAAGTGCAAAGTGCCAAAGGTGTGTGGGTAGAGATGCATGGGCCATGAGGGTGCGAATGATGTTGTTAATGGTGCAGATTTTTCTTTCGGCTTTACCGTTTTGGGAGGATGTGTAAGGACAAGATAAACAGTACATTATGCCATTGGTCAAAATATTTTTTTGAAATGAATTGTTAACGTATTCACGACCATTGTCACACTGTAAAGTTTTTATGGTTCTTTCAAATTGAGTTTTAATAGTGGAGGCAAATTGCATAAAAGCTTGAAACACGTTGGATTTATGAGTAAGAGGTATGGTCCATAAAAAATTAGAATGGTCATCCAAAAATAAAACATAATATTTATCACCAGACGAACTAACAATAGGTGAAGTCCAAACATCACTATGAATAATATCAAAAGGTTGGGAAACATAATTGGTAGAAGTAAAGAATGGTAGTCTAATACTTTTACCAAGAACACACGAATCACAAACATGTTTTTGCGAATTATTAAAAGACATAGAAGTAGTAGTTTTAAAAGAATTTAAAGATTGACGTCCTGGGTGGTCAAGACGTTGGTGCCAAAGGTCCGCAGTGATGGCAGCAAAGGCAGTGGGTGAGGTGGAGGAGGACCCGAGCACCAGAGGGTAGAGATCACCACTGCTGTTGCACCGCAGGAGCGGGGTTCGCGTCTTGAGGTCCTTCACAAGAAAACCAAACGGGTCAAATTCAACGGATACTAAATTGTCTCTAGTAAACCGACAAACAGAGATAAGGTTTTTGACTAATTTAGGGGAGTATAAGACATTTTTAAGGATAAAGGGAGGGGAAGGGCTTGGGTAGGTATTTTGTGCTTGCCCTAAAACTGGAATCGTATTGTCACTACCTACAATTATATTTTGAGAAATGCATGATTTAGAAAAGGAGTGGAAATCACCTTGTTCATGAGTCATGGTAGAGGATGCACCGGTGTCCATGTACTGTGTAGGATCCGGTTGATGCAGCGACATGGTGTACATGGCCCGTTCAATATTAGTGGGACTGTAAGCTGCGTAGTTGTTGTGATGTGGTCGTGAGCCCAATAAACCCTACTGTTGTGCGTTGTTACTATTGGGTCAGGCTGAGGTAGGGTAGGGGCAGGGGGAGTAGGCCCAGGGGAAGTAAGGTGAAGGCCAGTGTTGTTGTGAGATGGTTGGTCGACCAAAGTGACCACGTCCGCGTCCACGGCGGCCAGAGCGGCCGTGGCCGTAGGAGCGGTCGTTGGTTCGGGCGGGTTCGTTAGGTTGTGGGCGTTGAGTTGTAGCTGTGAGAGCCGAAGACGCCGTTTTAGAGGCGTGTAGGGCTTTTTCAGATTTGTTGGTTTCGGTTTGAAGTAATTTAGAGCGGACATTGTAAAAGGAGGGTAAAGGGTGTTGGTTTTGTAATATAGTGGAGATACCTTCATATTCTTTATTCAACCCGGCCAGTAACTGTAAAACCAAACGGTCGCTATCAACAGGTGCATCCACATTAGCAAGTTGACCCGCAAGCATCTTCAAAGCCTGACAGTACGCGGACATATTGGGGAACTCGTCCAACCTAGTGTTCGAGAACTTGTTCGTAAGATGAATGGCACGAGCCGCTTTGTTATCGTGAAACAAATCCTCTACGGCAACCCATGCCTCATGGGCATTAGAGATGATGTTAATGATGGTGTGAAGTAGGTCATTGGAGATGGTGTTGTACATCCATTGTAAAACAATGGCGTCTAGACGATCCCAATCATCTACGGGTTTAGTGGAAGATTCGGGAGTGGATGGATCGGGTGGTGGTGGGCGAGGTTTTAGGTGGTCCTCAACCATGTAGGCTTTGCAGTGGAGTTTGAATAGGGTTGCCCATGTGAAGTATTGAGAGGATTCGATCTCCAAAACAATGGGAATAAAAGTCTTTATATTGGACATGGTGGTGGCGGGATGTAGCTTGGTTTCGTGGGGCAGGGCGGGTGTTGTGGTGGACGAGTCCGCTGTTGTGGAGGACATAATGATGTGTTAGGTAGGAGGCTAAGTAAGAATTATTATGTTGTAGGTAGAAGAAATAAGGTGAGCAAAGAATTATTATGGCTACGTAAGAATTATTTGGTGGTAGGTAGAAGGAATAAGGTGAGCAAAGAAGAGAAATTATGGCTGAGAAGCAACCAATCGCAGAGGGACTTGCGACGGCAGGGGATGGGCAGAAAAGAAAGCAAAGAAATTAGGGTTCCTGGCTTGATACCATGATAGAATGTAAACCCCCTTGATTCATTATATTGATTTACATGGTATATATAATACATGTGATTTAGCTATTCTAGGAAACAATAATCAATACATTAATTGGGTACAATTATACTAAATATATCTATGCTATTATATTACATTTGCTACCAAATTGTCTTGATTAATCATTAAATTTAAATTTTCTTTAAAAACTTACTTTTATTTACTTTAAGAAAACTAAACTAAATATGCAAATGTGTTTAATTTTATTTCTTTAAAATTTCAATGTAAATTTTATTAGAAATAGAGTTGTATTCAAAATAAGTATTTTTCGGATATCATAAACTATATCGACTACCAACACCATATCGCCGCCACTCCGAATCGATACCAAACCGGTGTTCCTTTTCATGGTTTCCGATTCGATACAAGCCAACCATATCCTTGGCCCACGATCACCTTTATCCAAAATCAAACCATATACATTTCAAACTAGCTAAACCACCCAAGGGTTGTTTGGCAACCTCTACACTAGTAATTGTTGAGTTATTAAGAGGTCTGATTTGGGTAAGAGACTTTGAACCAGTAAAATCACTGACTTAGCTCGGGCATACTAGTTAGTGATATAGGAGGTGGTACATAAGTGGCTAGCTAAGGATTATGAACACATGTAAATAGATAAAAAGGTAAATTTTCCAATTAGCATCATTCTGGAACTTAATAGGTAAAAGATTTACTGACTAATTCAGAGGTTTCCTTCTGAACCAAACATACTTAGTGGTAACTGATTCAAATGCAACCTTCAATTAAAAAACTACCAAACAAACAGGTCTCAAAACTTTTAACCCATTTCAATTCAATTTGCAACCACAAATGTAACGAAGGAGAAAATGTAATGTGAAACGTATTATAAAAAGTCGTTAAAAAACCAAGGATCACTATGCCATCACTAGCAGGAACCCGCGCGTTGCTGAGGGGTTGTACTGTGTTTGATGGTTGTATTTGGTGAATCATGTTGTTGGTGTGGTACATTATACAAACATATTGATAATGCGTAATATATGATTGGATGGTGTTGAATTTTAGTAGGAAATGGACGTAGATATTGTAGTGGAGTAAGACGATAAGTTTGCAATAAATATTATGCGATGTAAAAGTAACCTAAAGTGTGAAACAATAGATGATACCATAGAGGTTTCTAAACACAAAAAACATAAGTGAAGAATAATGATTAAAAGAATACTTCTGAACACAGTATATATAGTATATATAATGGAAGACATTTGATATTGAAAGCATGTCATACATGCAAAAACTTTAAATCTAGAAGTCTTCATGTATTCTTGTTTGACATTTATTTTGGTTCTGTTAATGACTGAGTCAGTCACAACAAATGGGACAATGTCTATTCCTTTTATTTGAGTTCAAATATGTTAGTCAAATTTTTATGTATTGTTTTAACTATACATTGCAAGGTTTAATATAATATTGTATACTATCATTATTTTCTTTAGAAAATAGAAATTTAATGTATAATATAATACTCCTAGATGACAATAAATTAATGGTAGTCATTGAAGCACTCATCTTTCAGTTTCTTTTTTCAAAATAAATATATACTGAAAGAATGCACTAATTATTTAAGTTGCATGTATGTTTTTATGGAAAAACATTAACGGATCGTAAAAAAAAACATTTTTTCTCAAACCAATCCAGGTTTAAACCAGTTCGTTTTTAAGAAAGATTAGAGCCAGTTTTCATTTTTTTGTCAAATCGGTATAGGATAGAAACTGGGATGAGCCAAAAGTAAACCAAACCTTCTAGAAACGATTGGAGTTTGAGGAAACTAAAAAACTTTTTGTTTGGATTTTTGTAATATTTTGTTCTTAGTTTTTTTATTAGTGTTATTATTTCTATTTCGTCTACATTTTCATTCAACACGAAGCGTGGTGGGTTCTATTTGCTATGATGATAGTGTAGATAAATTAAAATAATCAATTAATTATTCTATGTAAAGTAACTTTTGTGGTGCAAACCATATCAACCATATTTATTAAAAAAAAATTATGACTTGAAGCACCAACTACTCGTTTACCCTATCTTACTCTTTATTTTTTTTTATTCTTTCAATAACATACTCCACAACACATACACATACACAACACACACAGACACATACATGTAGTACACACACGCAACACACAAATCATACAACCATACCCACGTCAAGATTGCTCACGCCATACACACGTCAAACAACAAACATCGACTTGAGAAGCGGCGGCAGGTCTGGCTCACAGAGGCAAGGTTGTGCGGCTATGAAGAAACTTATTTGTTAGGCGAAGTATGGCGACAGTTCGCTGTTGTGTGGATAAACAAAGAACTCTAATAGATCCAACTATTTAAGAATATCTTATCACAGACTATCGGTTACGAAGACAAATGATTGTTGATTTGATCATCAATTCTAAGTATGGTCGTCAGATACAAAATGGGGAATGTAGACTATTTCATCGCCAAACTTGCTTTAGGTGTTAGTTATGAACCAACAATGAGTGTGATGAACTGCTCTTTCGATTCTCTAACATTAATGGATTTAAAAAAAACCCAGTGTCCCAAAGTTAAACAGTCTTCGAAAGAATTGATATTAAGTGTACAATTCTACCTTTTTATTGTTCTCCTTTTATTTTTTTTAACTAATAATTATTTCAAAACCCAGTATATATATTGAATATTAACTGAAATATTTTCTAAGTTATTTTAGAAATGTATAGGGGAAAAAATATATACTTTTAAGAATCTTATATGCTTTTTATTTGATTTAACATCTTTTAAATTCATAGTAATTTGCATATCTAATTTGGTAAAATTTAGCAATTTATTATCATATATCATTTGAATTTATTGTAAATATATCCTTTGAATTATTATCATAATTTATTTAACTTAAAAGGCATAAGTTTTTTTTTTTTGAACGATTAGGAACGACATACCAACCACCGTGATATCAGGCGTTATGGCTAATGTCAACTACTCGACCACCGACATCCCCTTTGCTCTCCCAGATACACGAAAACTCGAATCCACCAACCTGAAGGCACAATAGTGAAATAATCAAGAAAACATCGCCTCCCAGCCAAGTCAAACCGACCCCACACGTATTCGCTCTTCACCTAGATGCCATATAAAATAATGAGGAGAGTGGGAATCGAACCTGGGTCACAAGGAACACCAACCTTTCCCCAACCACTCCACCACTATTGTTTTTAATTACTACAAAGTTAACTATTGTTTTTAATTACTACATAGTTATTTAATACTCGCATTAAATTTGTCTTTCTAATATAATAAAATTACAATTTTGCTCATATAGGTGATTATGAAATTACTTCATTGCCCATTCAGAATCCATTATATAGTAGTATAGATATAGATAATAATATTTTTTGCTAATGATCTCCAGCTCAGCTGGTTTGAGGTAGGGTGGGTTTTCCCTTATGGGTTCCCATCCTGGGGGAGGTCACAGGTTCGATCCATGCACACCACAAAAAAATTTCCTCGTGACGGTTTGAGCTTAGGCAAGGAGGACACCGGTGCGTGGGTAGGGATTCGAACTTGAGACCAATAGGTTAGGGTTATATAAGGATTTCCATTGATTTAAACCTTAAAAAAAAAAAAAAAAAAAAAAAGATAATAATATTTATTCACCGCCTAATTCAAACGTCACATACCCGCAAACACACAACATACCATATTATGACAAGTATCCGCTTATACCGCTCCTTCCTGACGATCGCAACCTCCGTAATCACAGCAGAACTGTAAGCCCTTTCTCTCTCTCTCTCTCTCCCTTCTTTTCATTGCCTTAACCCCATTTCTTCATTCATTCATTCGATTTCGATCCATAACAATTTTTATTAATTTGCTTTCAATTATAATTTTTTCTTGCTCTATGTCAATTTCCATGATCAGGGTCTCTCTTATTTTTTAAAGATTCAGCTTTCAAGATCAGGGTTCTTTTCAAGATCATATATTGTAAGGTGGGTATGCATTTTTATGTTTATTTGTTATTATTATTTATTTATTTATTTATTTATTTTTGAGTTTTGGGTATGTTTGATTGTAGTATGGGGAGAGTAAAGCTAAAGATCAAAAGATTGGAGAATATTAGTAATCGACAAGTGACATTTTCGAAACGAAGGAATGGAATCTTGAAGAAAGCTAAAGAATTATCGGTGTTATGTGATATTGATATTATTCTTCTTTTGTTTTCGCCTACCGGAAAGCCTACATTGTTCACCGGACAACGCAGGTTTATTTTCGACCCGTTTGACATGTTTTGTTTAGCTAGCTGTTTAAGGATTTTTACCTGTTTGACCGGTTAGAGATAAAACATAATCTGAATTGACCCGTTTGTATGTAAATGGGTCAAAATTGTCGTCTCTAATCATGTTATGTGAATTGTGCAAACTATCTTCTTTCAGCAACATTGATGAGGTTATTGCGAAGTTTGCTCGATTGACGCCACAAGAAAGAGCAAAAAGGTGCTTACTTTGTGTCTTATTGTGATGATGTGATCCCAACTTTTGTTTTAATTTAGGAGTATTAGATTTAAATAATCCCAACTATGAGCTATTGGCCGTCATCGCTCACAACTAACGAAATGTGTGCTTGCGGTCACACCTTTTAACATATTATCTACCAACAGACCATGACCAACATATTGTCCACCGTTTAATAATCAGCTATTACCCGCCACGAGTCCAAACTGATGTGGCATGCTTGCGTGGCAAATTCCCTCTTTCCTGTCAAAATTTTCTTAATATTCCATTAGTCATGGTCCGTTAGTGGACAATATGTTAAAAGGTGGGACCCCCACCACACAGTTTGTTAGTTGGGATCGGTGGCGGCCAATAACTAATAATTGGGATTATTTAAATCCAATACTCCTTTAATTTAAACTGTTTAAATTTTGAACACTATTATGACTGATTGTTTCTCATTCTACTTGAACAGGAAATTGGAGAGCCTTGAAGTAAGACGGGTCTCGAAGTCCATGTCAAACTATATTTTTAATGACTTTGTTTGTTGATCGTTTGAGCGTATACAGGCTTTGAAGAAAGCGTTCAAGAAGCTGGACCATGATGTAAATTTACAAGACTTTGCGGGTGCAAGGTTGTTGATCATTCTTGTCAATTTTCTACATCCTTTTTTTAATTCTATTGTGATGCAACATCTGATATTGGTTTCATTTGGTTTGGTTCTGTTTGCAGTAGTCAATCAGCTGAGGTAACTTGATATTTATCCCGAACTTATTTATATCTTGTAATTTCATTAGAAATTTAGAATTGAACGAAAAGAGTATTTTTTGAATAGTTGAGAATGTTTTCAGGATTTAACCAACCATGCAATGATATTGCGGTCTCAACTTGATGACGTACAGAAGCGACTAAGGTACCTTTGAAACCTTTGGTTATGATATTGTTTGATTTTAATCTAAAATCTTGGTTTCATGTGTTAATTATTCTATGTACAAAACACGTTCAGAAGATTTTATGTATGTTTTTCAAACGTCAATAAGATTCTTATTTTCCTACACTTTTTCCTGCATCCTTTTGATTAGTTATTGGAGTAATCCTGACAAGATCGATAATATTGAACATCTTAAGCAAATGGAGGATTCATTAAGGGAATCACTTGAACGCATTCGTATACACAAGGTATGATATGCACTATGGTAGAACAATTTGGCATCATTATAGATGTAGAAAAAGGTGAACATGTTGAGTAACGGGTCAAAACGTGTAATCTTTCTCTAAGAGTTGAAACGGCTTGGGTAAAACCACAAAACTTGTTTCTCAAATTTTAATAAATAGCTTGCATGAAATACGATTACAAATAGTATGTAATTGGAACAACAATCTAATTCTTTGAATAAAAGATTTAGTAAGCGTATGCATTGGAAACACATTTCTAGTGAATTTTGACCCGTTAGAAATTAGAAAACAACCAAATCTGCCCATTCATATGCAAAGTTTAAAAGAACGGAAACGAGCGTCGAGGCGTTTTCCCTTCGCCTTATGAGACGTAAGCCTCGAGGCATAAGCTCGAGGTGCGGTAAAAAAATAAAATACTTGACCTAAAAAAGTCTAAAACATCAAAAACACACTTCAAAAATAAAATAATTGACCCAAAAAGTCTAAAACACCAAAAAAAAAACACATCAAAAACACCCTAAACCACCTGAGGCGCGCATTTTCTTAGCGCCTCAGCCCTTAGAGGCGCATGTACAATCTAAACCCCATGAGTCGTTTTCTTAGATTTTCGCCTTGAGGCGTGCCTCGAGGCGTACGCGTCACCCGTTTTTAAACCATGTTCATATGTAAATGGGTTGAAATAATCTCTAATCAATAGTAAAGATTGTTCTCAATCACTTTATTAGTTCATATGTAATGATCCTCTTATGCTTATGAAGTGCCAAAAGTTGTATAATATGTTTGATACTCCGCCAATAATTGGTAACAAATGGCTCTTGGCAGGACAATTTCGGACAGCAAAAGCTTATGCCGATAGATTGTACAAACCAGGTAATATAACTTTGTGAAACTTTTTGTAGAGCAATACATCATAATTTTAGAAGATATTATTTACAGAAATATTGCATTACAGTTCCAAAATGGGTTGCATTTACCTATGATGATGGCCAGTAACCAAGAAGATCAGACCTTATCATGGCTTCCAGATAATGAAAATCAAAATTTAATATTACCCGAGAAACAAGGTTACATACCTCAAAGGTCAGTGGACTCTTACCTGAATCTCTTGCCATATTTTTTTTTCTAGTTTATTGATCTAAGAAGTGAATCCCTTGAATTTATGGCTAAATGACTACTATAGTTCCGTACTTAACCTTTGCCGTATTATAGTAAAAAAAACTACTTTTTGGCTATCCGGGTCACTAACCAAGATTTTTAGTTTTATGAGTTTGGAAGCGTCAGTTGTCAGGGTTGGGCCGTCTGAATAGGATCTAATCCTTCTTGGTTCTTACCTAGAACTTCAGCATGAATGAAAACCGTTGGAAGGGGTCTGAGTCCGTGGTCTCGGGACCACCCTACAACGGTCTGTACCCAAATTGACAAAGGAGTTTAAATACATGACTGTATCAGTTGATTCTTAATGACTAAAAACTAGTATATTATGACAAAGGAGTTCAACAGATTCTGGGAATATAATAATTTTTTTTTCTTTTTTTCTAATTGCAGAGATGAGTGTCCTGGTGTACCCATTCCAAACTACTGTTTATTTGGTACCGGAAAACAGCTAGAGATGGAAGTCGCGGGTAAAGTTGACGGGTCAACGCATGACGGTGGTTTCACCGAACTATGTACTACTTCAAACTTAAGACCACAATTCAGTGACCAATTCCTCTTCCAACCTTACACTAATCTCAATTTCGCACAACCAAAAGAGAAGCCCGAAACATCATCAAGTTTACAAGGATTTCTGGATTACTCCAACATGAGTTGCGCCTTTGAGATGCCAAGGCCCGTCTTCAGTGATAACATATGTCATAGCTGGAACCTTGAACCCAGCCCGTGCCCTTTTTCCATGACCGATACAAACTCGTACTCTCAACCCCAGGTAACATCTTCAAATTCACCCATGCTCATAAAATTTACCTTTTTTTAAATAAAATGTTTTATAACTTAAGGTTATGACTTTTTGCAGCCACCAGATCATCTGATGACAAACAACCAAAGTTGAGCGCAACGTTTTCAACCGTGAAAACTTCACACATATGTATACCGACCGCGAAAATTAACGCAGGTTTCCTAAAGTTTGTCTAAGATCTCTAGTTAAGCAATGTTTTTTAGTTGTATAGTATGGAACCAAGACATTTATAATGACAGGTGGCAATAAGTTTAAATAAATCATAAATTAACATCTCATATTCCACTGTACATTAACAAAACACAGCTTAGATAATTTCTTTGTCTCTGGGTCAAACAGTCCATGGTTTACAACATAATTTCTTTATGTTTCTTCTATTTTTCAAGGTGTCTTAGTTCCCTGACAGAGTTTGGACTATGGTGTTGTGCCATGGGTCTGACAGGTGTTGCAATAGGTTGTCGAATGGTCCTTTTCCGGTCACATTGTGCTGAACGATGAACCCCAAGAACGCCAACATAGCCAGTCGCCCTGAAATTTCGATTAACGATGTCAATAAACAAGTTAAGTAAATGCTAAGATGGTTAAGTTAGTTTTTACCGTTGGCGAGCTCCTTTTCTTTGGCCTCAGGAGTGGGTGCAAAGTTGAGCGGGTTAAATATGCCACCCGGGTACCCGACTTCATTTGGAGGTAAACTGTAGTTTTTAAAGATCGGATCTTGGTTAACGCTACCCGGGTTTTTGATGTCTTGCCACCTTCTGATCTCGACGTAGTGGAACAAGATGAACTCGATGACGAAGAGTGTAGACGACGATGCAAAGTATTCGGATTTTCCAGCGTCGTACCACTTAGGGACATTCAGTATGCCTAGGCTTGTGAATACCTCTGGTAGCAACATCCCGGCTACGCCCAACATGGCCCATCGCCCGTTTACTAGCTCGGCTTGAACGAACCATTTTAGGTTCTCTGGGTCTTCGGCTAGTCCCAATGGGTCGAACCCGTTGTCACCTGGAAGACTGAATTGATACAAGTGGTTCATGGACCATGGTTAGTTATTGCATAAGTAAAGGTGTGCGTGTTCCTAGGGGTGCGCAAATGGCTGTTTGGTTCAGTTTTATCATTAACCATAACCATAAACGCTAGTTTTGGTTATGGGATTTTCTAAACCATAACCATAACTGCTAGTTTCGGTTATGGGATTTTCTTAACCATAACCATAACCGAACTTCGGTTTTGGTTAATCAACTATGAGACTCGGTTATGATTCGGTTTCGCTTACTTTCTGTTAATTAACCAATCTAGGCTTGAACTAAAATTTAAACTAACTAAACATATTAGACCATTATTGTCCCAGTTACAATCATTCTAACTTACTAGAGCTCCGGCTCAACTAGTTTCGAGCTTTGTTTCCCTTGCGCTCAACACTACTTATTTTTTTATTTAACTTTTGCATACTTTTTACTTATAAATTTTATATAAAAAATGATATATTTTATCATAACTTTATATATAATAACTATCAAATAAGAATCATATATATAATAGGTTTGTTTATGCCAGCCAGCTAGCTCGAGCTTAAACAAGCCCATTTATAGGCTAGAGGTTTTAGCAAGCCGACATCGTATAGCTCACCGGCTTGACTTGTTTACACCCCTATTTTCACAGTGGACATTTAGTAGGTGTGTGAGTTAGTCGTTACTACTTGCCAATGCACAAAGCATACATACCTTCCGTCGAGGTAACCGGGTGAGGCTAACCCGGGTAGCCACTCGCCCTTTTTCGCTTCAACCTTGAATGAACCGGACGAATAAGCATTAGCCGGTTTAACCGATAGTTCTCGGTTCAACTTTCCTGATGACCCGGTTAAGAATCTGGTCCGAGAAGCACATGGCCTGAAAACTGCAACAGAAGCTTGTGTGACAGCAGCCATACTTTGTTGCAGTAGTAAATGAATTGGAGAGATGAGTTGTAAATGTGTAATGTGTGTTCATCCTTTTGTAATAATACATTGAGTGATGATCTTGTGGTTGTGATTTAGTGTTTGATAATATGTTAGATCTTCAAGGGATTGATTGGAAACTGACCAATGAGGTGCAATGTGTTCTTATCCTTATATCCAAATGTCATATCCACAAAAATCTTTTACATTGTTATTGTTCTTCACAAGTGTCTTGAAGGAGCCCACTTGTTGCCACATTGGAATCTTTGTTAGCCAATCACATGATGACATGTGTTTGTTTATTACTCCCTCCGTCCCTATTTAAACGTTCATCTTTTCATTTTTTGTTGTCCCAAAGAGTCCCGTATCGGTTATCGAAGCAATTATCTCGATGAAATGGGTGGAGTAGCTATCCTCATGCCAAAAATCTTTACAATGTTCAGTAGCTTTTCCATGGCTTCCCTTGCATTACCGGGTATGAGTGGTTTTGTTGCAGAAGTGCTAGTCTTTTTAGGAATAATTCCAGACAGAAGAAAATGTTCTCGATTGATTCAAACATTGTACCTATGGGATAGAGGAAGAGGAAAAAACCGAATATTTCACATAGTGCTTTTAATCAATCTAATTTATTTCGTACCCTTCGCTCAATGAGAAAATGAGTCCAATTCTAAGGGATCAAACCTATGGGACTTAAGGAATAATATAAAAAAAGAGAGGGAAAAAGATTCATATTAAATAAATCAAAATCAATAAAATAAGTAAATAAAAACGAAGTAGAAGAACTCAGATTCCAAATGAACAAATTCAAACTTGAAAAGGATCTTTCTTATTAAATGTCCATTTCCAAAACTAGAAATGCAATTTTCAGTTTTGCATATAAAAGATAAAACACAATCAAAGATTTGAGGATATTATTGTCATTTTACTACATACAAACAAAATATTTCTTAATACGTGTGTTTGTAGGTTCAAGACATTTAAATTGCGACAGAGAGAGTATAATAATAACTATGCATTTAGCTATTTTGTTAGATGTGATATACTTATATAGTTACACGGGAGAGAATCCACATTTCAATATGGAGGATAAGGATTCATTGTGTTTTTGAAATGGGTGACGGAAAATGGAATGTTGTATAATATGTCTTCTAGAATTAGCGAGCAGTACGTAGGTTGAATCGTCCAATGTAGCACAATCCCTTGTTACTAACCTGTTTTTTATTTATTTAATATTGTGACATCCATGTAACCTAACCACCTATATGTCGTGTTACCCCTTGCAATCCTAATTAATAATAATGTTTGTGAATGTGATTGATTACTATACATGAATATGCATGTTATAAATTGATGTTGTGTATTGAAGTGATGCATTGTAAAAGGACATTTACATGCGCCGCGAGCAAGATTAGTTACATGACACTAGTGTCGTGTATTCCTTATCTACTAGCATGATTTTTTTTTTACCAAAAAATTGTTGAAGTATACCAAAATAAATTATCAAAATAGTAGTGTTTTATTTTACAAGTGGTTTTAAGTTTCAACAATGAAAACAGATTACAGTTAATTTAAAGTACCTAAAGGCTAAAGCCCGTAAAGTATTTACATAAATTTGGTGACCCATTAAGTTGGGCTATCAAGTTTCATATTTAGGCTTTTACGGCTCTTTTATGAAGGCCCATACTAAGTTAGTACCAACCAAAGCCCATAAACACTCTTGAACATAATTCTAGTTATAGTTTTATATGCTTTACAAAAGCTCTCTCTGAAATCAGTCTCTCTCTCTCTAATGATGGGGTAAAGTTTGCCTATATCTCACCCTACCCAGACCCTACTAATAGCTTGTGGGACTTCCTGTGTTCGGTTGTTGTTGTTCGCTTTACAAAAGCCTAAACATTACCACAAAAAGACATAAAAGAAAGAAAAAAATTCTTAAATCCAGACATTACACTAGTTTCGTTACTAACTATTCAATATATCCCCCTACAAACTTCATTAATAACATATATACCCGACCTAAAATTTTATTTACATATTTCCCCTTCCAAAAAGGTAAAAATATCAAATATACTCATTTTAATTTATTTTATTAAAAAGTAGATTACAAAAAGACTGTTTTACCCTTTTTTTCTTCCTAAAACTTAAAAACTTCTCTAGATTTGAATAAAAACTTATAAACCCTAATTATCAGCCTACCAACTCTACGCGATGAATAGGTTTAAAGATAAAAAAAATTATTGTCAATGTATTCAATCAACGATGAACTATATGAAGATCGATCAAGTACTCAGATGTTAGGAGCATTAAAATCACTTATGAATTTGCAAAAACAACTAGCAAAAAGCTTTGATTTTGATTTCATACAAGCTTTGATTTTGATTCCATAAAAAGACAGATCCTAGATCTAGAGGAAAAACAAGATTGTAGAAACAATTTTCAATCTATGAAATTACTCAAAATAAAATGAAATTAAAAGGGGGAAATACTTAGAAATTAACGAGTCTTGTCCACAAGTTCATTGTTTTGGTGTGTGAGCAAAAAAGAAAGATGAAAAAGCAAGGGTTCATAGCATGTTGACTGTGAAAAAGATTGAGAAAGAGAAGAGAGAGATAGAGTGGGAAAAAGGGTATTCTTGTCATATTTGGTAATTTTATAAAAGAAGGAGATATAAGTTTTGGGTTGGGTATATATGTAATTAGGTTTTAAAATAAGGGATATATGTAATTTTTCCTTAAAAATATTAACCTTTTTAAATAAGCTTCAAGTTTCAAAGTTATATTTTCCATCAAAATATGATATTAAATTTATGGCATTCTAAAATAGCATCAACAATTTTATGTTTTGTGTTTCCATTCTTGTGCAGCATGCATACACACTTGGGATGATCAACTTCATTTCATATTTTCATTTGATATTTTGATTGGTCAATAACCATTGATCACAAATTACAATCTGTAATAACAAACTGAACAAATATCAAATAAGTAGAGGGCTTATCCATCAACTAAAAATCTAGCAAGCCCACTGACCCAACCCGACCCATTAGTGCTCGAATTGACTAATCTAAAACCTAAACAAGTAAATTCTTGCAAAGAAACTGTTTTAAAACCTATGCAAGCAGCAAATTCTTGATGGATGGATTCATCTTCTTAAGAACCAAATCATCCTCAGTCGACTTTAATGGCGAATTATACGAAATTTGACCAATTGAGGCTAAAGCCAACAGCTCAGACTCATCTAATCCTTTAGCTGGACCAAGATTGCATCCATCTGGCTTGTACTTTAATAATGCATCCTTGAATTTCTTGATCTGTCAGCATACAAATCAAGATTCTCTTCATTAATCAATTATTGTTATCAAGTCAATAGTCTTTTGGATGATACATATTAGAGGTGCCAACATTAACATATTAAAACAACAACAGGTTTTAGTTAACAGGGTGTTCGGGTATTGGGCCCGTTGATGGACAAGCCCGACCGTATTATCAATCAGAATAAGGGGATGTTTGGTAAGCCTCTTAATGAGACTCTGAACCATTCAGCGCTGAATGATTCAGCATTCAACGCGTTTGTTTCAGCTTCTGAATGGTTAAGGCTGAACCATTAAGCATTGAACTAGGCTGAATCTTAATGAGACTCTCCTACCAATGTGGGACAAGAAAACTAACCATTAAGAGGTCCAACTTAATGATTCAACACTTAACCATTCAGACATCTTAACCATTCAGACATCTTAACCATTCAGCACTTAATCAACCAAACAGTACCAATACACGACCCATTATCCTCGCCTCCTCGGGCAAGATGGTATGGATCATCCCACAACTTTTTATCCTTTTTTTTAATTATAAATAATATTTCCTATGTGAAAAAAATTAAATAAATTAAAATAAAACTAATATTGTACTGATAATTCTATTCTTTACAATAAATAAATTCAAGTACTTGTATACATTACAATTAATGTCACCCCAATTGATCCATACAACCTGTAATTCATTTATTTTGATATTGAATTTGACCCTTTCAACATTAAAAAAAATAAAAAAACTTACAGTTGCAACAGTGCAGCTAAAGCTACAAATCTTTCCCTGATGACCTCTATAAAATCTAAAAAATGGCAGAACATGAACATGGAGAGATTGACACATGGGTTTAAGTTCTTCATAGTTCACTTGGAGGAAAACTGCTTCAGGGTTTGACTCAGCCAGTTGACAGATCTGATTATAAACACAAAATAAATCATTTAAAAGAATATTAACAACTAAAATCTTTTTTTTTTTTTTTTTTTTTTTTTTTTTTTTTTTTTTTTTTTTTTTTTAAGATGGAACTTTATAAAGTTCATACCTTTGGATGTAGAGCTTTACAACCACCACAACCAGGTGAATAAAAGTCCACAATGACCAATCTATCCCCTGCATTTGATAATGTATCCACAAACTCTTGACCTGAATTGATCTCAATCATGTTGGGCTTAAGTGTCTTTTCCCACCATCTCATGGATTTGCTTACACAAACTGAAGCATGTGCCTGTATACTCATGCAAAATGAAATCAAATTAGATTTAGACCAAACCACTTTGATAGAAACTTATATAATAATAATAATTTTGAACATACAAGAACAGGGGTTTTAGCATTCCAAGAACTTGAAGTTAAACCCTTGTGATCTGATAAAAGCTGTGATCTTTGGATTAAATCAGTAGAGATAAGTGAAGAAGAGAGAGACCCATTTGGGTTAATTAGGTTTTCTTTAAAAGGAGTCAAATAACCAGGCAAAAGAATGGAATTTAATGAAGAAGCCATTGGAGGGATGTTATTGAGGTTAAAGAATAAAGATTGAAGAATGCACTAAGAACTATTTTTTTTTTTTTTGTTTCTATGATGTGAAGCAAGACAAGAGAGCAATTGAGGTTTTATATAATCCAGTTTAACAAGAATCCACAAAAAAGATGTGTTGTTCTTTTGATGAGAGAGAAGTATGGATGAAGATGTGGGGAAAAGGAAAAGTAACAGGTTGGTTGTTGGTGGGATCTTTTGTTGTTAACTTATGTAGGTTTTCCAGTTTCATTAAATTCAACGTTATCCACTCACAAAATAATTGTGAATTTTTTTGTTCTATTGAGAAAAAGGTAAAAGAACTAATAATAATCTATATAATGATAGGTTAAACAAAAAAATACACTTTTTGTCTCTGTGGTCTGTCTAAACTAACAGGTTCAGCCAGACATAAGACCCTAAGTATCTGAGGTTTGTTTTTCTTACACTTTACGTCCCTCGACCTAACATTCGTCACATCTGTCGTTACATCACCCTCACGTGCACCTCACGTGAGGGGTATTATTGTCATTTCGTCCTATCGGTAGTGGCAAATCGGCGGGGGCGGTGTCAACCCAGACTCAATTTACCTACGAAAATCATAATTTTATATTACTGCGCCAAAAAACAGGGAGGACAATGCCACCCCTAGCCCAACATATCATTCGTCCCTGCCTAAACTACTACTTCTACTTTCCCTCAAATTTTAAACTTTAAGTGTTACCCCTTGCATGATTACTCTATCTTTGCACTCCCTCAACTTTTAAAAATTTTATTGTTAACCCCTAGACTACTGCTCCTACTTTTGCAATTGCAACGCATTGTATTTTACAAATTTTGTGTAGCGTATTATGTCTTAGGCATTGCCATTTAGAGTTCGGGTCTAGTATTCTGTTTACACCTTTTTGTAATTGTGTTTTACTAATTGTGTATAGCGCATTATGTTTTACATTTCATGCTTACTGCACGTTTTAACCCGCCATGCGTCGCCACATCGCCCCACATGAAATAGTAGTTAGTAAAAGTTACTTATTGCTTTATGTCAAAAGTTTATTATTATTATTATTATTATTATTATTATTATTATTATTATTATTATTATTAATAATAATAATAATCGCATGTTCTCCTCTCTGAGTTTTTAAAAAATGATGGTATTTTATTTGAAACAATATATACTTGAGTTTATTAATTTAAGTTAGCGTGGATCTACTCACACTTAAAAGTCTATGGTTGAATGAATTGACGAAACCATTTTTCCAAAAAGGCTTTAAAAATCCATTAGGCGTGCTGTAGTGGGGTGCGGAAAGGGGTGCGGAATTAACGCCTGCTACTCCACTTTCATTGGTTCCAAAAACAAAAAACAAATTTACGCCAAAATGAAGCGTTAAATTTTTAACGCTACGCCCAAAAATTGATAATTAGCACTCAAGGGGGCAGTGTATGGGGGTTGTGGGGCGTTAAATGATATTGTTTTACGCCCAATTTCATGCACAATTACACATGATCTTAACTGTTTTAACAGAATAACAGAATTCTTGAACTAAATGGTTAGGTATTTTTTTTTTCCGGAGATTCATTGGCACGAGAAATTATTGATGATAAAATGATGATCCTTGCAAGTTGACAACTAAAATAACAAGGTTTATTGGAGAATTCGGTTGGCCATTGCCCATTGGAATTATAAATTCTGCTTGACGAATTCAGATTTTTTTTTCTATAGTTTTCTTTTTTTTCTGTTAGTCAAATTTTTCATGACCAAATATTAGAATTTTGGGTCAGGTCAAAAGATAAAGTAATCTTTCCGCTGGCCCTAGAATTTTCGGGTCGGGTTGAATCATGATATTTGTACTTTTTTTTTTGTTCGGGTCAGAAAATAAAGTAATCATTCCACGACCAAATAGTGCTTCCTGCTTCGTCTTGAACTTTTTTAACTTGGTTAAGTCGCAGGGAACCAATTAAGAGTTGCGTCGTGTTGATAACACACTATGTCTACACATTAAGTCGACTTCCTCAATTACCTTTTTCGTTAATGACACTCAACATACACCAAAACAATGATGATGAACATATTATCAACATTGTTAGACCATATGTAGTGGAGACGGGAATGGGCGTTTTGGCCATAAATCCACGCCCCCATTCAATTCCCACACCGCCCCTATGGGCGTTTTTTGGCCAAAAAAAATTGGGCCGGGAAATTTTCCACGGCGTGGTTATAATGGAAGGAACCAATGGAAGGGACCAATGAAAATCCTTTGGTAATGATTGGAAAAGGGCTTGAAATTTTTCACCTAAACACCACACCCCGTTTTCATTTCAAGCCCCATGTGGAACCCACATGCCACGTGTCGTTTAATGCTCATGGGGCTTGAAAATTTCCACTTACCACTACACATAATCTTAAAATTGTTATTTTCTTATATTATAGTACATTAATTTCTATGTTACATCTACACATATTTTAACACTTTATATTAGATTTGTGTATGATAACTTTCAAAATATAATCTAATATATTGTGTATGAATATATCCGTATGAACAATTATTGTTGGCTTAAAATAAGGCAATGGATGAGTTTGCTGAGTCGATATAAGGGTGTGTGTAGTGGTGGATAGTTATGTTCGGGATCAACCGAGTCAGAGGTCCTCGACTTTTTTGAAGGCCTCATATTTTTGGCCCTAGATGAAGAAGATCCAACAGTTGGGCGCACGGGGTGCCATTTGGTGCAGTCTTTCAGCACGCGCCAACATTTCACGTACGGGAAATTCCCGTACGTCTGATTGTATTCTTCCAAAGCCGCCACAAAGACATCCTCGTCACTTTGACCACTTTTCCACCCGAACTTGGTGCGCTGATAAATGCCCTGAAAATTAGTGCATTTTTGGTTGATATCGGTCCACTTGCCCGATATCGAATCATTCTCCCGGTAGCCTTCTCCTTTACCCGAGAGATCAAAAAATATTTCCCGTACTCTTTTCCAAAAATCGCCTTTAGATTGATAGTTGGCTGAAAAAAACATACCAAAAAATATAACATTACCAAAAATTATATATCTTACCAAAAAAATTTAACATTACCAAAAAAATATATAATATCTTACCGACTTCAGGATCCTCCGACACGTCAACCCACGCTCGGGTTAACGAGTACAACTCGTGGTCGGTCCATGGTATAACCTTTTTCTTGGCACGACCGCCCGTCTCTTTTCTTGCGTGACTCCGTCGCGCGGGTGCCTTGCCTCGCCCGGGCTCTTCCTCTTCAACCGGGCCTTGTGTCTCCGGAACCGACTCTTGCCAAGCATTTGAAGAGCCGAACATTTGGGATGACCCGTACACTTGTGTTTGGCCAAACCCACCTCCTATAGGCATCCCAAAACTCCCTCCCATGTTAACATTATACATGTTCGGGTCCCAACCATACGGTTGGTTTAAGAGGTGCGTGAAACTTTGCGGGTTTGATCCCGAACCCGGAGCTATAGGTCGGGTGTTTTCGCCACTGGTTTGGGAACCAAACCCGAAACCTTGACCGAAAGGATTCATGTTAGTGGTGGTTTGATCAAGTGTAGTGCTTTGCTCTTGTGTAGTGTGTGTGTTTTGTGTAGTGTGTGTGTTTTGTGTAGTGGTGAAGAGATCAAGTAGTGGGTATTTATAAAACAAAAATTATTTTTTTTTTTTTTACCGACCTCGAGTGTCCCCCGGTCAAAAGAGCATTCAACCCACTCTTCCCAATGCAAGCCAAAACGCCTGCTATGTCCAAAACGAAAGCCCTCCATAACGCCCTATAGCGCCTGGGGGGGCGGTGTTCCCCGGCGCTATAGGGCTAATAACGCCGTATAACGTGCTCCACTACAGGTACTCTAACGTGTCCTCCATTATTAAAATTACTACACGTTGCCCATCACATTATGCACGTTGTCCATCAAACTATTACTCTGTCCTGTGTTATGGTGTGCGAGCAAGCAGACGAGTCAGTGAGCCACGTGACTCACGAACATGATAACGGGGTGGCATGAGGGAGGCTACGAGTGAGCTGACGTGAGTGTGCTCGCTGGATTAGCGTGGGAGGGAGAGGAGAGCATTGCTAGCATGAGAGGTCAAGGTGAACCACAACAGAGTCAGGTAAGCGAGCGGCTTCTTTTATCCGATGTCACATCAGCGTTCAGTTGTCGCGGTATGATAGGATAAAATTTGTGCTCAATGTGAGCCACAACACACAGTCTGAGTTTGGGAATGGTTTATTTTTTTAACGGCAAAGAATTTTATTCCAACAACAAATATTTACATACAGTGATACTAACAAGACGTTAGTATACTAAGAGATATTCTGCCAGTAAGTGCTGAGCTATTAAGATGTTTGATCAAGTAATGAACCATGATCCTAGATCATAAAAAATACCTAGTTCAATTTTAGTACGTAAATAACTATAATATACCATGAGCATACGAACTTCTACTTCTATTGGATCATATCTCTACTCATATCTTTCGGCCTACGTCAAAAACGGATTTCGATTTCGATGGTTAGATTGTTTTGGGATTTCAGCACCACTTGCAACTAAGGCCGTTCAAATCACTCGGCGCTTGTTACTCGCTCGTCGCTTTCTCGGAAAATTGTAACATCCGACCTCTCTAACCACCAATATTCTCCGCTTTGCCCCGATATGTTGCCCATCCAGAGCTCACGGATTTGTTTTTGGAGGTCACCCATCCTGGTACTGCTCCCACCTGAGCACGCTTAACTGTAGAGTTCTCCTCTCATCCACTAACATTAAGCCCCAAAACGTGTTGGTGATTTAAGAGGCATTGGATTACATATGAACCAATGATCTTTCCTAGCCACGATCGATGTGGGATTTTCCTAGGGTGTCACATTCACCCCCTGTTAGAGTCTCATCGTCCCTGATGAGGTATGTACCCACCATCCCGAACGGCACATGAGTGAATCTGATACCATCTGTAACATCCGACCCCTCTCACCACCAATATTTTCCGCTTTGAACCGATGGCCCGATGGGTTGCCCATCCAGAGCTCACGAATTTATTTTTGGTTGCCCCGGTGGAGACTTCCCAGGAGGTCACCCATCCTGGTACTGCTCCCACTTGAGTATGCTTAACTGTGGAGTTCTCCTCTCTTCCACTAACATTAAGCCCCAAAACGCGTTCGTGATTTAAGAGGCATTGGATTACATATGAACCAATGATCTCTCCTGGCCACGGCCGATGTGGGATTTTCCTGGGGTGTCACAAAAATGCTCGAAAAATGCTCGCTCGATTTTTCGTTCGGTTATAAACGAGCCGATCGGCTCAGTTCGGTTTGTAAACAAGCCAAGCACGAACAAAGATCTGCCCGACTCGATTCGGCTTGAATCAGTTTTGTTAATTTATTATATATATATATATATAGAGGGTTAGGATCCGTTGAGAACTCGATGAGTTGTGAGAACTCGCGAGAACTAGACGTAAAATGCGAAAAAAAAAATAATTTTTTTGCACGCTAGTGTAAAAACACGTAAACCCCGCTGTAAATTTTTTTCATTAAAAAAATACATTAATTTACACCAAATTACACCGGTGTAAGGGATTTTTACCACATACAAGTATATTGATATTTTATTCATTATTTTATTGTTGTTTAATTTTGGACCACATATTCATTTTTATTAGAATAAGTGTGTGGTTATAAAGTGAGTTCCTATGGTTCTCACAACTCATAGGAGTTCTCAAATGATCCAAATCCTATATATATAATTGTATATGTACACACAAATTACAATTATATTTTATAGTTTTATGTATGCCCTCTATTGGTTTGGACTAATATATTCAATTAAAAAATAACTAGCCCACTTAACCCAACAAAAACTTAACACCAAGTTTAATAGTTAACCCCTAAGTTATGGAGTGAAAATCTGGACTTTTTTTTTTATCTTATTAGTAGTCTGTCACCAATCGTCGCTTAATATCACCCTACACCTCAATGTGACAATTGTTCTCTACAATATGCTCATCACGTCAATGGCCTCAACATAAGCCTCATTCTCGAGCACTCGGATCTCAGTATTACTATTATCATTGATCAGTTCGACCTTAGTCGTCACTCGACAACGAAAACATCAAAGGAAACATCCCAAATTCATGGTTGTCTATGTTACTCTCCACTCGTCACTCGCTTGGAAAAATTCATGTTTGAAAGTTATCCCCTTGATTTTTGGCTTGGTTGTAAACGAGCCGCTCCGCTCGGTTCCATTTGTAAATGAGCCAAGCACAAGCAAAGGTCTGCCCAGTTCAGCTCGACTCGGCTCGTGAACAACCCAACTTGCAACTGCATCACGAGGTGGCTAGGGTACCGTTAACCCTAATTCCGAATATAAAAGTTTATATTCAACTTCTATCATGTTCAAGTACAGTATATATCAAAGCAAATTACACTAATAATGGGTTATTATTACCTTTTTACGGTTTCTAAATCAATGTACGCATCCATTGAAACTGGATTAGGCATGATCAGAGAGACGAAGGACGGTGGAGATAGGGTATGCGTTCATTGATGTTTCAAGTGGTGCCTTCGGTTTGCAGGTGGTGACATGTGACGGAGGTTACCAATGTGTGGTTGCAAGTGCATGTCGGAGAATGTGGTTCAAGGTGGAAGGAGAGAGCTACAAAATGTGAAGAATGGAAAATGTGGAGATTAAAGGTGGGTGTAGGGTTTTGGTTATAGTTGGAAATGACCATTTTGGCCCCATTAAGTTTTTAAAGGTAAAATATATGGCATCTATTGGAGGGGTGCGAAGAAAAAGAAATTACACCACATGGAGCTCCACTTTAACTTTAAAGACTTTACCATTAAACACAACCCCTACCCCGTATTTAAAGAGGTTTTACGTATGATCTTTAAATTTTCAAGTCCAATGTACATTCATAAATTTATTGAATCTATCAAGGTCATTATTTTTTAATAAGAAAAAAGTTAGTTCATTGTACAAAAAAATAAATTAGAAAAACAAGTTTCAATGCACATTTAAGTGCAATTAGGAGATTTGAAGATAAACTCAATATAGATTTGAAGTTTAGCAAAACACAAGTGACTATAGATTTATTTTTTTTGCTAGAAAATCATAGAATTTAGAACATTTTAGTAAGAGTTAATAGCCATTTTCGTCCCTGAGGTTTGGGCCAGTTTGCCACTCCAGTACAAAAGTTTATTTTTTTGCAATTCCTTCCCTGAGGTTTGGATTTTGTTGCCAAATTCGTCCTTTTCACTAACCCAGTTAAAAAAGGTCGTTAGTGTCAGGGGTGTTTTTGTCTTTTTACCACCCTCAGGGACGAAAATGGCTATTAACTCTTTTTTTTTATGTTTCGCAAAAAGACCCCATTTTAGTATTTGCTTTAGGCCCCCACAAAGATTGAGCCGACAAAAAGTTAGGGTCACAATGGTTTAGCAATATTCATTATTCCGTCCCATATGTATATAGTTTTCAGATGCAGAAAATGGCAATACTTTCATAATACTTTACAAGATAAATGGAGTTGCATTTTTCAAATTATGAACAACAGTCCATTGGTTTACCCTTTTTGTGTTAGATTATACAACTAACAGCTAAAATGACCCAACAAAAAACAGTACCAATGCCCAAAACCAAAAATACACATCTCCTAATAACTTGAGCTACAACCTTCTACTACCATGTACCTCTGAAACTGCAGGTTCTTTGCTTTTGAACCCGAAATCCATTGAAAGGCTAACTGAGGATGGAAGGAAGGACCGGATGAACTTACGTGACGGTTCTTTTTTGCTCTTTTTTCTCCTTGAAGACCCGCCCATGGCCCCTGGTTCTTTGACTGATCTTGAAGACGTTGACTTGAAAATTGAGGACCCAAAGGAATTGTCATCGTTTGTGGTGAAAGATGTGGGTCTGCCGTTATGTGTTGGATAGCCGAGAGCTGCATCTTGTAAGTCCGAAACTTTTATGTCGTTTTGATTGTTGTTTAACTCCGAGTAAAAGCCCTTTATCATTGTTGCTTAATCGTGTCCGATTCGGGTTAATTGAATCTGATTCTAGGGTTAGGGTTCTTGAAAGTTAAGTTTGGGGAAGAAGATGATGTATTTTATTTAAGTTTAAGTAATTTTGATTTCAAATTTATTCAACAAACTTGCTTCTTGGTAGAGTGGTTATGTATGTGTGGTTCCATAGAACAGACCCGGGTTCGAGCCTCTCAACCTGCGGGTCTTTTCTTTATTTTTAAACTTTCATCATTAGGCAAATTCAGTCCCTCAAGGTTAACTGAATTTTAAATGCCAAATTCGTCCCTGACTGGTAAAAAGACAACCCTACCCCTGACACTAACGAGATTTTTTAACTGGGTTAGTGAAAAGGACGAATTTGGCAAAAAAATCCAAACCACAGGTAAGAGATTGAAAAAAAAAAACTTTTGTACTGGAGTGGCAAACTGGACCAAACCACAGGGACGAAAATGGCTATTAGCTCTTTTAGTAATTATTAATTTATAGTTTCGTTGGAACCAATATATATACATTGGGATTTCAAATCTTTTATCGATTGGGTATAATTTTGTACTAGTCCTGGCATGATTGGAAGCATCGATTGCACACATTTGCCATGGCGTAATTGCCCCATTGCATGGAAAGGGCAGTTTACGCGAGGTGACGTGGGAGAGTTGTCAATTATTCTAGAATCTGTTTGCTCACAAGACCTTTGGATTTGGCATGCATTCTTCGGAGTTGCTGGTTCATGTAACGATTTAAATGTTCTAGCAAGATCCATGGTTTTCGACAACATGGTTAGAGATATAGGTCCTGATGATTCTTTCGTGCTCAACGAGGTAGAATATAAGCACAGGTATTATCTAGCGGATGGTATATACCCAAGTTATGCATCTCCTGTGAAAACGATACCATTCCCACGGATGAGAAAAGGAAAAAGTTTGCGAAGTGCCAAGAATCGGCGAGAAAAGACGTCGAACGGTTATTTGGTGTGTTAAAGGGGAAATGGCATGTAATTGGACGGCCCGCACGTGCATGGCATCTAGAAAAATTGAGATATATTATGTATGTAACATCGCATATTTTCCACAAATTTTTAATTAATAAAAAAATGTTTGTTTTAAACAATATATGTTTTAACCGCCTTATACTAATAATTATTTAAAAGCGTTGGATCTCGTGGTCGTAATGGGTTTTAAAATTTTTTCGTAAACATTATTAACTAGTATAACCATAATATGTATTTAATAATATAGTCTATATGTTTAAAAAGCTTAGAAAAATAAAATGTTAGAACCAGGACTCGAACCCGCGTCCAACCAACCCACACACACCCAAACAACCACTGAGCCATATTTGATTTGTTTATGGTAAGGAGATGCACTGATAGATCATCAAGCATATTCTACACACCAATTGCAATTAAAACTTTCCAAAACCATGATAATTACGCATTTTTAAAAAAGGAATGGTCAAATCTTCCAAATATATGAATCGTACGTATTAGTATAAATTGAATCCTTGATAGCAACCTACAAGTGCCGAATTACAAAACCCCTATGCAACCAGTCACTCTTAATCTCTAAAAAAAACCTCGATTTTAAAGCTTGTATGGTCGTGACTTGGTGTTCTAAATACGCCACCTTTCGGTACACTTCTATCCTCTTGTTTATATGATTTCGAGTCGGTATTCAGTAGGGATCAAAAGCCCCATGGTCTAGTCAGTTATCATAGTCGATTTTGATTGATTGTAAATTCCAGGGTTCATCCTTATATTTGGGGAAGATGACACCACGCTGTAATCATATAAAAAAATAATCGAGTCCAAATAAAAAACCATCTGATTACAGATCAGATGGTTGGGAATCTGTGTTAAAATCTTCGGGCCGGCTCTGGTCGGGGTTATAACACCCCAACCGATGGCGGAAACATCGGGATGTCACGTAGTGATGATTGTTCAATAGCTCATGGTACTAAATGAAAGTTGAATAATATTAAACAATTTACAATTTGTCTTACAAGTAATGATTACAAAAGTTGATTAATATAAACTAGATCCAAAGCTCCTACGTGTTCCAAGACTTGTACAACTTTCAATAGCAAACAAAACCTGAAACATGTTAAGTTGGAAAGATGGGGGGGGGGTCAACTATAAATAGTTGGTGAGAATACATAGGTTTTGTATATAGTTGAAATCAATATATTGTATAGCAATCATAGTTGAAGTTTAATAATGAGTAATGAAAGAATATGAGTCCGACATGTAACAATGCGTCTTTTGTACAATCAAACCTTATGTCGACTGAGACCTAACTCGCAAGTTAGTAAAAGTGTAACAGTTATCGATCATCCCTGAATTTATGCGGGGAAATGGATTTGTCAGACCTATAGCGCTATAATCTAAACAGGCGGCTTGATCATTGTTAATGATTGTACTGTGTCTTTTTGTTACAGTCAAATGATATAATGAGTAAATGATAGTGTAATTGAATCACAAGTTTCAACAATGTAAGAATGAGTAAATGATAGTGTATAAAATGTTTAAACATGTTTCACCCCAAAATGTAAAATAGAAAAAGGGGCTATGTAAACTCACCTTAGCAAAATGTTAAGTCTCGTGAAATAGAATAAGTGTAATCCAACGATGCCAAGTATTACCCTATAATTAAGGTAATAAATATGTCTAAGTCTTTCTATTTGATGTATTGTAAAATACATCTATTTCCAGTGTAAAGTTTGTATAATTTTCGAGTCGTTTAGATAGTGTTTTTATTAGTTTTAGGCTTTTATTGGTCTATTTTATTTAGTATAGGTTTTTATATATTTGTTTTAGTTTTGTGTCATTTTTATTACTTATGTATTTATAGCATATTTTTGTAGGTGTTTATGGACGCTGGAGCATAGACGAGCAAATCTGGTCAAGTCAAAAACACCCGAGTCAAGAGCACGGAGTCATAATACTATATATAAGTAATAATAATAATAATAATTAAGTCTACAAAAAAAAAAAAAAAAAAGAACACACGGGCTATAGGCCCAAGATCATTTTGGGAAAAAACCTACGTAAAGTGGGGATTAATATGATTACGAAGCGGCGCATGAATGAAGAGGATATATTTATTCTTGGCAGATTACTTGGGAGGGGGATATCATTCTTTACGAAGCTGACATCGGCATATGCACACATATATAATTGAGAGAGGTCATAATTTGGAGCATCGCATATTATTTTTATTTGAGGGGCGCACGAATTATTCTAGAAGTGGAAAGCAGGAGAATATTATTTTCAGAGGGAGCCATATCGAGGTCAGCAGCATCAAATATTATTAGAGAGGCAGGCCAGGGATCAAAGGTTCTAAGCCAGGGAGCGAGTATTCGGGTGTCAATCATTCGGTTTCTTCGTTCTTTTATTATCTTTGTTCTAGACCATGATTGCTAAATTTTTATTTGACTTTGTTTTTCTTTTCAAGATGATTTGTGGCTAAAACTTTTAATAGCTACCTAGGCCAAGACAAATAACTATGTTTTGATTTGTTTTTATTTTCTATGGTTTTTTTGGAACGTGTTTTGGAGTTATGATTCAGTAAAGATTTTGATTTCTTTAGATCTGGTGTATGTGCGTATCTATTAATTTTTAATTGTCACTTATTCACTCCACTTGCACTTTTGTGAATGTCTTTCATGTATGAGTGCTAGTTAGGTTGCAGACTTTGTGTAGCAACTAGTTTATGGTCAATAGTCGTGAATTTACCATAGGAGTGATATTTGGTGGTTAGAAGATTTTAGGTATTCTTCCAAGTTCAATAGCTGTGAGGTGAGGGCTTGTTGGTATGTCTAGGTTGTTAAATTGCTAGGTTAGAGGCTTTGTGAGAAGATCTGCCTAGTTGCCCTTTCAACTCTTGCATATCAAGTTAGATCTAGGCTTCAATAATTACCCCTTACACCTAGTGTACTGAGGCTTTCGCGCTGTGAGGTAGATTGTCTAGCGGGTACTCGATCATAAGAGTTAGATAACCTGTGAGGGTTTGTACTCCAACCGGTAGTTTAACAGCACAAAAATATTCTAGGGTTTCCCCTTGAGAAGGGTCGAGGGTGTCTAGTTTATTCTTGATGTTTAGTATTTTAAGATCCCGGTTCCAATTAAGTTCCATAACCATAGAAACTTATCAGGCATAGTTAGGAGTCTGGTCTAGGTAGTGTCTTGTCATCATCTGAATTCGGCTCAGCTAAGTTCGTGTCTCTAGTTCACTTTAGTAAATTTTAGTTTACCTTTATTTTATTGCAATTTATTTTTCAGTAAAACCCCCCTTTAAAATAATAAATTAATTTAATAGATATTTAGGATAAGTAATCGAGTCTAGTTTTCGTTTTCCATTAGAGTCTCGTGGGTTCGATATCCGGACTTACTTTAGCTATACTAGAGTCGATAGGTTCACTTGCCTGTCAGTAGTTTAGTTTTAGAGAGTCTAGAGTATTACTAGGTGTCTAGTTTTAGGTTTAATTTAGTTATTTTTATTAAACTACTTTTAGCACATCAAGTTTTTGGCGCCGCTGCCGGGGACTCTTGGCGATTGCGTTTACTAGCTTTGATTACACTTATCTTCCATATCTGTGCTACTTGTGTTTTGTTTTGAGTCTGTCTCTTTGTAAAATGAGTCGTAGGAGTCTAATTTTATGTGTCTTTTGTTTCTTTTGAGTCTGTAAATATGTGTGAGATTTGTGGAGGACCCCATTTTACTATTTTATGTCCACATATGAGGGGTCCTCTGCACATTATTGTGCTAATTTCTTTGTGCAGCCGCAGCCATATTATTCACAGGGGTGTCCTACATATTATTATGATGACTCGTATCAGCAGCCACATTTTAATCAGTATCCTGATCAATTTTCTGGAAGCAATTCTTGTGAGAATAGCGGTAATGATTGGAGTAAAATTGAGAGTCTGTTGACATTATTAGTTTCTAAGGATGCCAATACCCAGAACATGTTAGCAGAGCAGGACACCCTCCTAAAAAACCATGACATCCTCATAAAAGACCGACAGGCTGCTCTTTTAGATCTTCAACGAACAGTAGAAGACATTGCAAGGAGATTAAAGGAAGAAGAAGAAGAAAAAGTTCAGCAAGAGCAGCTGCCTAAAGTTGGTTATACATATGATGAGGAGGGCAACTACCTCGGTTACATGAATGCTCTGGGGGAGTTGTTCCCGACATTTCCAGAAGAAGGGAAAGAGCCGATCATGCAATACGCTGATGAGTCAGATGAAGAGATCACCCCAATCACGGAGACGAAAATGGACATTGAAGTCCCACCTCCGGTGCCACAGGTTACTATATATGATTTTGGGAGTGACTCTGATGAAGAGGATGACGAAGAAGAATGGGCGGCGTATCAGAGGTCGTTAGTAAAAAGGGAAGTGAATGAAGAAGAAGTGGAATTGGGAGATTCCGTTGGTATGATGTTTGGTGCAGAGGAAGACAATAAGATGGGTGAGAAGTCATTGTCTGAAGAGGATGAGTTTTTAGATCTGGAGTTAGAGGGTTTGCCTGTTTATGAAGATTTAGGGGAGTCTGATCCTGATGGAGATATGGCATACCTGGATGCCCTACTCGAAGGTGAACCGACAGACATGACTGAACCTGCACCAGATGAAAGAAATAAGTGTGGGGATCATCCCATGGAAATGGTGGTAGAAGAAGCGCACCATAGCTGGCCCGTGGTATTAGTGATAGATGGAACTTCAAAATCAACAGCATCACGGGAGAGGGCAAAGAAGAGAAAAAGAAAAGATCGGAACCGGAAGAGGATCAATAGTTGGCACGAATTGGAGAAGAGGAAGGCAATGGAAGTCAAGCACGATCAGTCTTCTTGCTGCATGTCACGCATCCGGTTCAATCCAGGTAAGTTTAAATTTTGGTGGTTTGACCCGTTAAGAATGGTTAAATTATTTTTCAATTCCACAATTAAAATTTCAAATTTTAACGAGAGTCGGGTGGAATTAAACGGGTTAGATCGGGTCCAGATAAAAGAGAAGCCCCCTGATTAACTTTAAGTGTGGGGAGGCTCTGTAGAGTTTGTAAATTTATTTTTATACTTATTTATTTTTTTCTAGCTGTTCATTTTTTTTTTGTGGTCCGTCGTTTGGTAGTGGTTCCTAGGTTTTTATCTTTCTATTTTATCTTTGTTTTTGTGTCTTTGAGTCTGTTTGTAGGTTTGCGTGTTTGCTTAGGTAGAGGAAATTTCACATGAGCGGATCCCATGTATTGTCTTTATATATATTTTTTTTGAGTGGGAGGTTTGGTAAAGGTTTGGGTAATAAGAGTATTTTTCTTTTAAAAAAAAAATTAATTAACTTTCTGTGAAAAAAGACTTTTCACGTAACGTGAGGAGTCTGGGCTGACGTGTTCGCCTCATGCGACCAGCTATTACCCCGGAAAGTTATATTTTTTTTCTTTCTCTTGCAACGCGTGTTGTGATCACCAGTGTCCTTCACGTTGAGCGAGAACCATATTTTTTTTCTTCTACCCATTTGGTTCTACCGCCATTCACCGCCATTCTGCCAAGCAGGTACGTTTTCTTGTTTGTTGTTATATTATGAGTCTAAGTTAATAGTTTTAATTTTTTAATTTTTGTGTGGTTCGGTACTATGCTCGGGTTTTGTTTGTTTCATTTTGCGCAGGTTTGGATTGCACCGCCCGTACTCAATCTCCATTCGGGTGATTCCGGAGTTGTTTAACATTTATCAAGGCAAACCCGAGAGTTTATTATTGTGTCAGAGCCGATCGCGAATGAAATGCTATACGATCGAGCTGGATTGGACTAGAGTTTTTGGAGCTTACGCGTTAATAAACCAGCTAAGTCCTTTCCAATTTGCCCTTTTCTTTTTATTTTTGTATTCGGATTTTTTTTAAGTCGTTTTCTATTCCTACATTGAGGGCAATGTAGAGTTTAAGTGTGGGGATGGGAAACTGTCGTTTGGTTTGTATATAGAGTCGTTTTGAGTCCAAAATTTGAGTCCAAAAAAAAAAAAAAAAGTCCCTGATTTTGAAGTTTGCATTATATAAAATATGGAAAATGATAGGTAAAGTTAGGTGTCCGGTTTTCAAATAGTATGTATAATAAGAGATTAAAATTGATTGAAAACGTGTCTGATTTGGGATATGTGGGTAGGCTCGGCCGGTAGAAAGGTTTCCTTTGAAAAGTAATAAATTAATTATGTTAGGCTATTTTGTGGGTTCTCATCTAGGAGAAACGGGGAGACCGAAACCGCCAAAAATAGTATAAGAAGCACCGTTATAAGTTTAAAACCGTTAGAATTTCTAATCACTTTGAAAAAAAAAAAAAACTAGAAATCAAAGCAAAAATGCTGAAGCTTAAGGTGCATGGCCACTGGGATAGCGACTTGGATTGGTCACACCCTCTGAGTTAAGTATGCTGAGATGAAAAAAAAAATGCTGAAGCTTAAGGTGCCTGGCCACTGGGATAGCGACTTGGATTGGTCACACCCTCTGAGTTAAGTATGCAGAAGAAATTAGTGATTTTAAATTCTCTTGGTTTTTTACATAAGACGGTTGGGAAATGGTCAATTGGTCGTTCCTTTAGCTTCATAAGCTTGAGGCGGGATTAGGAGGAACTGTGGCTTCCTTCGAGTGAGACCCTAGATAGACTAATCAACATGAACTTAACATAAATAAAAAGGGGCTTGGAAACCGGTATGGGTTTAAGAGGATCAATATATCTGCAATCGCAATCAACACGTTAGTAGATTATTAATTAAGTAACCTATGTTTTGAAACTGGATGTAAACCTAACTGTGATTCCATAGCATAATTCTTTTTCAGGGACGAAAAAAGATAAGTGTGGGGATATTTGATGTATTGTAAAATACATCTATTTCCAGTGTAAAGTTTGTATAATTTTCGAGTCGTTTAGATAGTGTTTTTATTAGTTTTAGGCTTGTACTGGTCTATTTTATTTAGTATAGGTTTTTATATATTTGTTTTAGTTTTGTGTCATTTTTATTACTTATGTATTTATAGCATATTTTTGTAGGTGTTTATGGACGCTGGAGCATAGACGAGCAAATCTGGTCAAGTCAAAAACACCCGAGTCAAGAGCACGGAGTCATAATACTATATATAAGTAATAATAATAATAATAATAATAATAATAATAATAATAATAATAATAATAATAATAATTAAGTCTACAAAAAAAAAAAAAAAAAAGAACACACGGGCTTTAGGCCCAAGATCATTTTGGGAAAAAACCTACGTAAAGTGGGGATTAATATGACTACGAATCGGCGCATGAATGAAGAGGATATATTTATTCTTGGCAGATTACTTGGGAGGGGGATATCATTCTTTACGAAGCTGACATCGGCATATGCACATATATATAATTGAGAGAGGTCATAATTTGGAGCATCGCATATTATTTTTATTTGAGGGGCGCACGAATTATTCTAGAAGTGGAAAGCAGGAGAATATTATTTTCAGAGGAGCCATATCGAGGACAGCAGCATCAAATATTATTAGAGAGGCAGGCCAGGGATCAAAGGTTCTAAGTCAGGGAGCGAGTATTCGGGTGTCAATCATTCGGTTTCTTCGTTCTTTTATTATCTTTGTTCTAGACCATATTTGCTAAATTTTTATTTGACTTTGTTTTTCTTTTCAAGATGATTTGTGGCTAAAACTTTTAATAGCTACCTAGGCCAAGACAAATAACTATGTTTTGATTTGTTTTTATTTTCTATGGTTTTTTTGGAACGTGTTTTGGAGTTATGATTCAGTAAAGATTTTGATTTCTCTAGATCTGGTGTATGTGCGTATCTATTAATTTTTAATTGTCACTTATTCACTCCACTTGCACTTTTGTGAATGTCTTTCATGTATGAGTGCTAGTTAGGTTGCAAACTTTGTGTAGCAACTAGTTTATGGTCAATAGTCGCGAATTTACCATAGGAGTGATATTTGGTGGTTAGAAGATTTTAGGTATTCTTCCAAGTTCAATAGCTGTGAGGTGAGGGCTTGTTGGTATGTCTAGGTTGTTAAATTGCTAGGTTAGAGGCTTTGTGAGAAGATCTGCCTAGTTGCCCTTTCAACTCTTGCATATCAAGTTAGATCTAGGCTTCAATAATTACCCATTACACCTAGTGTACTGAGGCTTTCGCGCTGTGAGGTAGATTGTCTAGCGGGTACTCGATCATAAGATTTAGATAACCTGTGAGGGTTTGTACTCCAACCGGTAGTTTAACAGCACAAAAATATTCTAGGGTTTCCCCTTGAGAAGGGTCGAGGGTGTCTAGTTTATTCTTGATGTTTAGTATTTTAAGATCCCGGTTCCAATTCAGTTTCATAACCATAGAAACTTATCAGGCATAGTTAGGAGTCTGGTCTAGGTAGTGTCTTGTCATCATCTGAATTCGGCTCAGCTAAGTTCGTGTCTCTAGTTCACTTTAGTAAATTTTAGTTTACCTTTATTTTATTGCAATTTGTTTTTCAGTAAAACCCCCCTTTAAAATAATAAATTAATTTAATAGATATTTAGGATAAGTAATCGAGTCTAGTTTTCGTTTTCCATTAGAGTCTCGTGGGTTCGATATCCGGACTTACTTTAGCTATACTAGAGTCGATAGGTTCACTTGCCTGTCAGTAGTTTAGTTTTAGAGAGTCTAGAGTATTACTAGGTGTCTAGTTTTAGGTTTAATTTAGTTATTTTTATTAAACTACTTTTAGCACATCACTAATCTACAAATATTTTTTAGGGTTTCGAATTTGGGGATAGGTATTCGTTTGATTAATAATTAAATTGTTTATTAAATAAAAGAAATTCGATAAATAATAAACAAAAGTCTTTTTGTGGACTTTAGACTAAATATGGTCATATTATAAAGTTATAAGTATAAAAATAATTTTTATAAAATTATTTTCTTAAAAAATAGAATATTTAGTCTATTTATTTCCATTTTGCCAAAATATAACTTTAATATCTAAAAATATTAAAATTAAAGAACTTTTAAATTAAAATTTGTATTTCTGTTCTAAATGGACATAAATAATTTATATAAAATTTTGGTGCAAAAATATTGAAAAATGAATTTATTATGATTTATTTATGATTAAAAATAACAAAAATTGATTAAAAATATTAAATAAATGATTTTTCGAAAATAAAAATCATTTCAGAAATGTTTAATGTTTTATAAACTCCGAATAATTTTTGTGCAAATTTATATAATCGTTTTGATATTTTTATTGAATTTTATAATTATAATAGAATAAACTTGTAATATTTATTATATATAATAAATAAATGATTTTTGAAAAACTAAAAATCGTATGATAAACTTTTCTATTAGAATATCATAAAATAATTTTTGTAGAATTTATAAACCATTTTTAGTATTTAAAAACTATTTTAAAAGATTAATAGTTAAAACATATATAAATGGAATGGTAAAAACAAATTGCTGCTCATGGGAATCGAACCTGGGCCATTGGCCGGTTCGTGTTCTGGAGCAAAGGAGGATAACCAACTGGTCTATGAATCTGTTGGTGTTTATTTTCTTTCTGTTTTAAATAAATACGATAACAGTTCAGTATCATCTTCCCCAAATAACAAAACCATGAACCCTAGTTTATCAATTGATCAAATCATCAAACAATAATCCCAGGAATCATGGGGTTATTGTTTGGGAAATAACGGTAAACAAAAACATGCTATTGATTGATACTTACAAGTCAGAAACAAGGATATGTGTCCGGTCAAACGAAAAAGTCAACAGCGAGTTATTCTTGATCAAAAACGAATTTGTTAATAGAAATTGGAGATGAGGGTTTGATTTTCGGCACTAGGAAGTGGTTCGGGACGTCTCAATTTATACTATGATTACCGAATTGGAAGGTTTTGAATGCTTGACCATCTCATGGTCAAGCTTACTGTCGTCGAGCCAATTAGGGCCTGATTAAGCGTGATTTCAGGTTGAGACTGACGCGTGGTGACGTGTTGGTCAAAACCGATTCATATAATCCAAGTATGGTTTCCATAATAATCTCAATTATGTAGTCAAAGTGATGGTCAAAGCAAGAAATATATATATATATATATATATATATATATATATATATATATATATATATATATATATATATATATATATATATATATATATATAAGGAGCCAAGGTCTGTGTCTCGAGTAGCAGACAAGGAAGAAGGGAAATAGGGATTGGGCCAGATCTGCCGTGGGCCGGTTTTCTTGGTTTGGGCTGGGTTCCGACTTTTTAAAGGAAAAGCAAAGAATTGGTTGGGTTTGTGGGCTTAGGATTTAATAGGTTTAGTTATGTTTGTTTTTATTATTATTATTATTATTATTATTAAAATAAAATGTTTTGACATAATAAAAATTTGCCATGGTTATTTTTGTACAAAAGTAGTTTAATACAAGTAAAGTGGTGATCTTACCTATACAAAATTTAGGAAAAATTTGCGATGTTACAGTCTCCCCTACTTTTAGAAACTTCATCCCGAAGTTTATTGAAAACACAGGGTTGAAGGTGATTGGGTAAAAATAATTGTGATTTGGAAAATTTGGGTTATAGCATGATATGAATAGAATAAACTGTCTTAAATAGTTTGGATAAGAGGCGTGTTATGCGTTAGTTGATTGACTAAATGAACTACCAGGTAACTAGAGTTTACATTTGGTTATTTCCCGAAACCTTGAAAGAATTTCACACTACCTTAACGTACCTGTAAATTCATGATTATGTTCCGGACCGCAATCATCAATTTACCTTACATTAGGGTTTTGTGTCCTTCTATTACTCTAACACACATGTAAGTAATGCAGAAATAATCATGTGGTTGAACCTTTGTATATAATGAGTCCAACCGTTGAGCAAGGAAAAGACTCTCACCAGTTAGTGAGTAGGAACCTCTACCGATTGTTGAGCAGGTTCGATAGTCTCCACCAGTCGTGGAGCAGGTTGTAGGGCCTCTCCCGACTGAGCAGGTTGTAGGGCCTCTCCCGACTGTTGAAAAGGCATGATGACCTCTACCAACCGTTGAGTAGGTTATTTGGTACTCAACTAACTGTTGAGCAAGTACTTTGTCCTCTATTAAGTGTAGCAATTATTATACACATAAATTGCAAATTGATAATATGTTTATGCAAGCAAGTTTATAAGTATAAAGAGTATAGTATATGAGTTTTAGTTGTATAGATTTAGATATTGATATGGCAATTAGTTCACATTCAAACAAGCATGCATCCAGGTGTTATGGTCATAGATGAACAACTCTCAGACAAAAGTTTCAATGCTAGAATTTATTGCTTGAATCAAAAAGCGTCAATACATAGAATAAAAAGCAAACAACATTCAAATGGTGGGACTTGCTGTTAAGTAGCTGGAGGGTCTTGGTCTCGGTTTAGTTTAGGGCATCGGTTACAGAAGTGATTTGGGTCTCCACATTCATAGCACTGACCATAGTTGTATCTACCAGGACGATTAGGATTTGCAGCCTGAGCAGGGTTGGTTGGTTGGTATTAGGGTTTGGGGTCTCGCGACATGTGTTGACCAGATTGTCGTACTTACCACAATTGGTGCACAAGCGACACGCTGAAGCAGTGGGATGATGTCGTTTGCATGTGTTACACAATGGAAGGTATCCTGTATAAGGTTTCTTGTTAGAAGCTTGTGTAGTGAGGTTTGCATCAGGATCCCTAGTCTTACGCTTCTGGTTCTCAGTAGGTACCGCGGCTACAATACTTGCTTTCTCGCCTTTCCGAATTAAGGTCCCATTCTTTACGTGATTATCAGTTAAGGTAGCTGCTAGACGCTTGGCCTCTTCGAGGGTAGCAGGGTTCCTTCCCCATACCGTGTCCTGAATCTGCATGGGCAAACCACCGATATACTTCTCGATGGCTACGGGTAGGGGAGTGACCTTATGGGGTAACAACAGACTGAGCTCATGGAAGCGGGTATTATAAGCAAGGTTTTCCCCACTATCCTGAGCAAGGGTGTGGAACTCGTCCTCTAATTTCTTGACCTCGTTACGTGGGCAAAATTCAGCTTTCATTATCTCCTTGACTTGATCCCAGGTCATAGTAAGTGCAACTTCAGCTCCACGGGTGCGCTTTTCCTCATTCCACCAAGTGAGTGCTCGTTTGTGAAGAACACTCATGGCATAACGGACCTTAAAGTTATCGGGACACTCACTGTTAATGAAGGTATTCTCAATACCCTCGAACCATTGTAGGAGACTAGTAGCTCCTTCATCCCCACTAAACTTAGGAGGATTGCAGGTATTAAAGTGTTTGAGGGTGCAGACTGGGAGACCATTCCCGTTCCCATTGTGATTTCCATTGCCGTTTCCATTTCCGTTGCCGTTTCCATTCATTTGGATGACTTGAGCCAGTAAGTTTGGAACCAGAGTTGCGATCTGTTGTGCCATTTGTTGGGAAATGATTGCAGCCAGTTGGGCATCACCTCCATTGTTGTGGTTAGTGTCGTGGTTGTGGTTGTGGTTGTGATTGCTACTCCTTTCATCATGATTGTCACCACTGTTAAGACGAGCGCTGCGACGTGGAGGCATGATCTGTAAGAGACACAATGAAGGTTCAATGAGACATGAATGAGGTAATATAAGGAATGTAATCATTTATCCATTTATTAAAACGAATAAACGAAAACGTTGACTTATCAAAGATTCTAGATTCTAATAACATAGTGAAGACATGCTTTAGCCTATAAGTGAACACTCATCCCGAGAATTCCCAGGTAGGCATCTGGGTCCCTCGTCTGATTGGGATATATGCGCAATGCCAGCCTAGACAGAAAACTCAGAATACAGGCGTTCACCCTTCCAGATTGCACGTGTTCGTTATTAAAATCTAGAACTTCGACGAGATTTCAAGGTGGTTCAAGCTAAACCTGAGGATTTTGTCCTATTAGTCTAAGAGTAAATCCAGTGATGGAAAGCAATCTTCTTATAAGGATTAAAGTAGGGATAAGAAGTAGGAGGGAGATAGAGAATAGGAATAAGTAGAGAAGCAAGTAAGAGGAACAAGTAGGAGGGAGATAGAGAATAGGAATAAGTAGGGCACTGGCTTAGATCTCATACAAGTTATCAACTAGTATGTTTATTGGCCATGATGAAAAACAAAATAATGCATAGTATAACAGGGTTTTGCTCAAAACAGGAAAGAAAATATGCATACCAAATATGTGTTCATGTAAGTATATAAGTATAGCATAAAATTCCGACTGAAAGAATAGTATAACATAAATCAAGTAAATCGCACAATTGCACAAAATGAAAGTAAACGAGTTGAATTAATGCAAATAGTCAATGTGAAAATAATCACAATAACGTGTTAGAAATAACTATGAATAAAAATGGTGCAAGAATAAAATAATGAAATTTACGGCAAATGAATGTGCACGGAACGGGTGTATAGCCTACTGATGTGCTAAAAGTAGTTTAATAAAAATAACTAAATTAAACCTAAAACTAGACACCTAGTAATACTCTAGACTCTCTAAAACTAAACTACTGACAGGCAAGTGAACCTATCGACTCTAGTATAGCTAAAGTAAGTCCGGATATCGAACCCACGAGACTCTAATGGAAAACGAAAGCTAGACTCGATTACTTATCCTAAATATCTATTAAATTAATTTATTATTTTAAAGGGGGGGTTTTACTGAAAAATAAATTGCAATAAAATAAAGGTTAACTAAAATTTACTAAAGTGAACTAGAGACACGAACTTAGCTGAGCCGAATTCAGATGATGACAAGGCACTACCTAGACCAGACTCCTAACTATGCCTGATAAGCTTCTATGGTTATGGAACTGAATTGGAACCGGGATCTTAAAATACTAAACATCAAGAATAAACAAGACACCCTCGACCCTTCTCAAGGGGAAACCCTAGAATATTTTTGTGCTGTTAAACTACCGGTTGGAGTACAAACCCTCACAGGTTATCTAACTCTTATGATCGAGTACCCGCTAGACAATCTACCTCACAGCGCGAAAGCCTCACTACACTAGGTGCAAGGGGTAATTATTGAAGCCTAGATCTAACTTGATACGCAAGAGTTGAAAGGGAAACTAGGCAGATCTTCTCACAAAGCCTCTAACCTAGCAATCTAACAACCTAGACATACCAACAAGCCCTCACCTCACAGCTATTGAACTTGGAAGAATACCTAAAATCTTCTAACCACCAAATACCACTCCTATGGTAAACTCGCGACTATTGACCATAAACTAGTTGCTACACAAAGTCTGCAACCTAACTAGCACTCATACATGAAAGACATTCACAAAAGTACAAGTGGAGTGAATAAGTGGCAATAAGAAAATAATAAATACGCACATACACTAGACCTAGAGAAATCAAAATCTTTACTGAATCATAAATCCAAACAAGTTCCATAAACCATAAAAACGCAAATCAAAACATAGTATTTGTCTTAGCCTAGGTAGCTATAAAAAGTTTTAGCCACAAATCATCTTGAAAAGAGAAACAAAGCCAAATAAAATTTCAACAATCATTATATAGAACAAAGATAATAAAGGAACGAAAACACCGAATGATTGACACCCGAATAATCGCTGGCTTAAAACCTTTGATCCTTGGCCTGCCCCCTTAATAATATTTTCTTCTTGTGCTCTGTCGTGCGATGTCCTGTTCCCCAAAAAATAATATCTGCGCCGCTCCCCCCAGTTCTCTCCAATCAATCTCTTCTCTTATAATTGTCCTTCATAAAAAAAATGCCCTACTTGGGCCTTGGACCAACTTTCAGGTTTTTGTTTTATTGTATTTATTTTTTTATTATTATTATTAAACATATTATTATTACTATTAGTTTATTATTAATATTATATCTAATATACTATTATTTATATATAGCATTATAACTTCATGTTTTTGACTCGAGTGTTCTTGACTTGACAAAAGTTGTTCGTTTACGCTCCAACGTCCATGAACACCTATAAAATAAAAATAAAATAGATAAATCCTATAAAAGACCAAAACCTAATAAAAATATATAAAAACCTATACTAAATAAAATAGATCGGTACAAGCCTAAAACTAATAAAAACACTATCTAATCGACTCAAAAACTATACAAACTATACAGTAGAAATAGATGTATTTTACAATACATCACCTACTGGCATATGAGTTAAAATCTAGTAATTTTACATATATGCGTTATACTGTAAAAGACATTTAGCAACATTCTGATAAAAAGATATATCCATTGTTTTGTTAAACCAAAAGTTTTGCAACTGAAAGAGTATAAGTGTAAAAGGTAAATTTTCGCAGTTTACTCGACTTTGTGATATTGTTGAAAGAATAGTAGTGATGCATGAGAATAATTTTTTTTTAGAAATCGAAGTGTGTTTTAGATTCAAAGCAGGTTTATTTGCAAAATCTTCGTAAATACACATTTTCATGTGTTTACGAGAAGTCGAGTTTGAAAAATGTTATAAGGCTTATTATTAGTTGCAAATTTCTCCCGAAAATATATATTGAATACGTCATATGAAAACAAAAGGTTGACATTTGACCTTTAAAATATGCAATACAAGTTTGTAAAATGCAAAATGAAACCATTTCATGAAGTATGTGTAAATCTAATGTGTTTTAAAAGACCAAGATTTAAAATGACGTGAATGATAAGATTAAAGTATGTAATAGATTATCAACATTTAAGAAAATTTATAATCAACGAGATGTAGAAATAGATCCTTGAGATGTGGATTTCACTCCTAACTCAAAGATGTATTTCAAAATTGAAAACGATTGTGGAATGAAACCAATCACTAAGTTAAGGATATCACTCCCAGCTTAGTGGTTAAGTTCCTTTTTGAAGGAAATACTCTTTGAGGTGTGGATGTCACTCCTATCTCAAAGATATATTCCTAAGATAAATAACATATAGAGGAGTGAAACTAATCACCAAGGTATGGATACCACTCCTAACTTGATGATATCGTTTCGTTTGTGAAATACGAGTGTCTTCTTTGCCAAGCAAGTATTGAAAGAATAACGAGAAATAATCATAACGAAAATATCTTGAAAGAAAATAATAGAAAATAAGAGAAATATAAACGAGAGGACTCGTGAAAGTAAGCTTAGTTATAGACTAGGCTAAAAGGCATTCTAATAACCTAATTCCCTATAACCATGGCTCTGATACCAATCTGTAACACCCCAACCGATGGCGGAAACATCGAGGTGTCACGTAGTGACGATTGCTCAATAGCTCATGGTACTAAAATGTAAATTTGAATACATTGATTAAATAATTTATTACATTGAAATGAAATTACAGGATACAATAATTCTAAAGTGACAAGTCTAGCTAAAATACAATGTAGTCAAGACTAAAATATAAAATCCAAAAGCCTAAAAGAAGCGTCTAAAAACAACCTGAAACATGTACGAAAACGATTTGGTCAATACAAAATGTATTGGTGAGCATACCCTGTTTGATTAAATATAGTAGGAAAAGTGTTTAGCAATTTATGTGCGGTACCATTTGCAATTATGTAATAAGTAATATCCGTTCAAAATCAACCCTATGTAAAGAAAAGCAGATATATATAGTATGCGCTAGTAGTAATATAATACATAGCAATGACGAGGACTCTCAACAGAGTCACAAGGGTATATACCATAGTACTATTCATTGAAATGCCAGGTCCTCAAAGGTTAATGATTTTGACAAGTCATAGACACACAAATTAACATAACGCAAACACACATGAGAATTGCATTTAGTGAAAGAATAACATTTAGTAATAGTGTACATGAATAGCCCCAAAAGAGTAAAACAAGAAAAAGGGGAAAGATATACTCACAGTTTGCGAAAGCGATCAAAATCCACTTAAGCGGTCGTGAGCTAAGTAATGGGAATTCCGAGGAATTCAACCTATAATGTGTAAGAATATAATAAGGAAGTGTCTAAAAAGTCTAAGGTATCTAGGGTCTAAGGCATTAGGGTTTGCTAAGTCGATTTGGGGAATTAGAGTTTTAATGATAAGTTGCGTTAATGTAAAAGTTGTATATCACAAATAATATATGAAAGATTGTAAATGTGGTTTAGGTAATATAATTATTACCTATTGAATATTTAGATAAAAATATGTTTGAATAATTAAGACGAAATAATTTAGTTAATTATTTTAACTACAATAATCATTAATGTATACATAAATAAATAATTATGTGTTTCACAATGACTTAACAAATGGTAATTAAAATTCTCAAACATAAAACATTTCTATTTTATAATAAAAGTATTTATAAAATATATGTTTAAATAGTGTAAATAAATAAATGTTCAATTATGTCTAATTAACATAAATAAGATTCAAAATACAAGACATGATCCAAAAATGTTAGTTTTATAGGAAATGGATTCTTTATGATGTAAATCAATGAAAATAATTTTCTCATAATTTTTATAAACCTATTTATATTTAAAACTGTTTTAATAGAATTAAATCATGTTTAAATGATTAAAAATAGGAAAATTAATAAAAATAAGTGTTCTCTAAACCAATAATTTTTATTTCCATTCATAATGATTAGAAATAATTTATCAAGAATTTTGAGATTAAAATCATTAAAAATGAATTTTTTTATCAATTAAATATGATTAAAACAATTTAATTCAATAAAAATATAAAAATAAAACATTTTCCAGAAAATAAAAGTGTGATAATTTTCTTTACGGTGTCAAGAAACTACTCCTAAATTTTTATAATTTTTGAAGCAAAAATGAATTTATTACGAATATTATAAGTTTACATGAATTATAATTGAATATAATATCAAAATATAATAAAAATAAAAAGGAAAAGAAACTAAAAGAATTGTGGAGCATGGGTCTCGAACCCGAGTGGTCTGAAACACCATCCCACACATCAACCACTACACTGAATCAATTTTTGTTGAATAATTTGATTTAGAATACTATATAAATAATTACAATCTAGTCATCTTCTTCCCCAAATGATCAACCAAACCCTAACCCTAAGATAAAATTCAATAACCTGATTCAGAGAACGATAACTCTCTGAAATTGAGGGCTTTCGATCCCAAAACACAAATAAACAAAACGGCATCAATATAAACGACTTACAACAACGTTTAAAGATCGAAAAACGAGTGTGCAGGTGCGAAGATATGAAGGCCGATACTCGCAAATTTGGACACTAATCTGAACGAATTTTGTAGGTTTTAAAGTGCTTTTAGGATGCTAGTGGTTGCAGAAACGAAATGGCACGATCATAATATATAGTTGTTGACAAAACGAGCGTTTTTGAAGGTGTCTTAAAATCCGGTCGGTTACCCTCAATAAATCCGAATTAAAACCCATTAAACTCATGATTTTGTACGTTTAAATGATGGGTATTAGAAGTTAAGGGTGAAGAAACGTTTGGGGAAGCATTTGATCGAGCTTTAAGCGTCAAAAACGGCCCTTTTGTATTCGCCGGAAAAACTGCCGCCGGCGAAGCCCTCTGCCGGAAAATGCAGGGAACAAGGGTAGGAGACAAAACAGATTTTAAACTTTCACTATTTGGCAAATTCAGTCCCTGCAGTTAGTTTTTGATATACTAGTTAGTTTTATTCAAATTTAGTTAGTTTTCCCTTTATAAAACTTAACCAAGTTAACTAATGTTAACCAAAATGTTTTAAACTTTATACAAGTTAATTTTTTTTTATAAATGCCAAAATAATATCATGCGTTAGGTTAAAATGTAAACGTGTCCAAACAATAATTGAAAGAACCCAACTTTTATTAGATTTACAAACATAGAAAGTACATGGACTAGATTTGACAACTTGTTAAAAGATAAAGGTGACGGTTGTCACATCAGACCTATAGCGCTATAATCTAAACAGGCGGCTTGATCATTGTTAATGATCGTACTGTGTCTTTTTGTTACAGTCAAATGATAGAATGAGTAAATAATAGTGTAATTGAATCACAAGTTTTAACAATGTAAGAATGAGTAAATGATAGTGTATAAAATGTTTAAACATGTTTCACCCCAAAATGTAAAATAGAAAAAGGGGCTATGTAAACTCACCTTAGCAAAATGTTAAGTCTCGTGAAATAGAATAAGTGTAGCCCAACGATGCCAAGTATTAACCTATAATTAAGGTAATAAATATGTCTAAGTCTTTCTAGTCTACAAATATTTTCTAGGGTTTCGAATTTGGGGATATGTATTCGTTTGATTAATAATTAAATTGTTTATTAAATAAAAGAAATTCGATAAATAATAAACAAAAGTCTTTTTTGTGGACTTTAGACTAAAGATGGTCACATTATAAGGTTTTAATTATAAAAATAATTTTTATAAAATTATTTTCTTAAAAAATAGAATATTTAGTCTATTTATTTCCATTTTGCCAAAACATAACTTTAATATCTAAAAATATTAAAATTAAAGAACTTTTAAATTAATATTTGTATTTCTGTTCTAAATGGACAGAAATAATTTATATAAAATTTTGATGCAAAAATATTGAAAAATGAATTTATTATGATTTATTTATGATTAAAAATAACAAAAATTGATTAAAAATATTAAATAAATGATTTTTCGAAAATAAAAATCATTTCAGAAATGTTTAATGTTTTATAAACTCAGAATATTTTTTGTGGAAATTTATATAATCGTTTTGATATTTTTATAGAATTTTATAATTATAATACAATAAACTTGTAATATTTATTATATATAATAAATAAATGATTTTTGAAAAACTAAATTTCGTATGATAAACTTTTCTATTAGAATATCATAAAATAATTTTTGTAGAATTTATAAACCATTTTTCTATTTAAAAACTATTTTAAAAGATTACTAGTTAAAACATATATAAATGGAATGGTAAAAACAAATTGCAGCTCATGGGAATCGAACCTGGGCCATAGGCCGGTTCGTGTTCTGGAGCAAAGGAGGATAACCAACTGGTCTATGAATCTGTTGGTGTTTATTTTCTTTCTGTTTTAAATAAATACGATAACAGTTCAGTATCATCTTCCCCAAATAACAAAACCACGAACCCTAGTTTATCAATTGATCAAATCATCAAACAATAATCCCAGGAATCATGGGGTTATTGTTTGGGAAATAACGGTAAACAAAAACATGCTATTGATTGATACTTACAAGTCAGAAACAAGGAGGTGAGTCCGGTCAAACGAAAAAGTCAACAGCGAGTTATTCTTGATCAAAAACGAATTTGTTAATAGAAATTGGAGATGAGGGTTTGATTTTCGGCACTAGGAAGTGGTTCGGGACGTCTCAATTTATACTATGATTACCAAATTGGAAGGTTTTGAATGCTTGACCATCTCATGGTCAAGCTTGCTGTCGTCGAGCCAATTAGGGCCTGATTGAGCGTGATTTCAGGTTGAGACTGACGCGTGGTGACGTGTTGGTCAAAACCGATTCATATAATCCAAGTATGGTTTCCATAATAATCTCAATTATGTAGTCAAAGTGATGGTCAAAGCAAGAAATATATATATATATATATATATATATATATATATATATATATATATATATATATATATATATATAAGGAGCCAAGGTCTGTGTCTCGAGTAGCAGACAAGGAAGAAGGGAAATAGGGATTGGGCCAGATCTGCTGTGGGCCGGTTTTCTTGGTTTGGGCTGGGTTCCGACTTTTTAAAGGAAAAGCAAAGAATTGGTTGGGTTTGTGGGCTTAGGATTTAATAGGTTTAGTTATGTTTGTTTTTATTATTATTAAAATAAAATGTTTTGACATAATAAAAATTTGCCATGGTTATTTTTGTACAAAAGTAGTTTAATACAAGTAAAGTGGTGATCTTACCTATACAAAATTTAGGAAAAATTTGCGATGTTACAGGGGTTCGACTCCAGGCACCTTTTTTTTCTTGATAATTATCAATTAAATTTAGGTAACCTATATAATAATAATTTGAAATCAATTACAAATGTTCTCATGGTCCAGACCAACTGGTCTGGGCTTGTGATTTAAAACCTTTAACCCGGGTCAGACGCGGGTTCGAGCCTTAGCATCAACAACATTTTTTTAACCCTTTATTTATATATTTAACCTATTAATCTTTTAAAATAGTTTTAAAATACCAATTCAAATTTATAAATTCTAAAAAATTTATTATATGTTATTCAAATGGTAAAGTTTATTATACAATTTTTAGTGTTTCAAAAATAATTTATTTAATATATATAAAATATATTACATGTTTATTAGTTAATAAATGAAAAATTCTATAAAAATATCTAAACGGTTATATAAAATTCCACAAAAATTATTTTTAAACTTATAAATCAGTAGATGTTCCAGAAATAAATTTTAATTTCAGAAAAACATTTCTTTAGTATTTTTAATTAATTTTTGCTATTTTAAATCATAAATAATTCATAATAAATTCATTTTCCAGTATTTTTACATCAAAATTTTACATAAATTATTTTTGTTCATTTAGAACAGAAGTATAAGTTTTAATTTGAAATATTATGAATTTTAATATTTTTAGACATTAATACTATATTTTGACAAATAAATATTTATTAACTATAAATTCAGTAATTAAGAAAATAATTTTATAAAAATTATTTTCACATTTACAACATTTTAATACAACTACCTTTAACCAAGATCTTACAAAAATTCTTTCTATTTAATTATTTTCTAAATTTCTTTATTTATTAATTCATTAACTAATATTTAAATTAATTATTAATCAATTATCAATCCCCAAATTAGGAACCCTAGAATACCTTTAGACTAGAAAACTTAGACTTATTTTATTGCCTTGAACTTAGGGTAATACTTGGAATCGTTTGTGCCACACTTAGACTATTTCAAAGGATTCAAGACTTGTGCTAAGGTGAGTTTACATAGCCCTTTTTCACTATTTTGGGGCGAAACATGTTACACTTTCAATTGCAATTCAACATTAGTGTCTATGTGTTATTCTATATTGCATTATGTCTTAAACATTACTATGGTAAGCACAATTAGACTAGCATAATCATTAACTTCGTACAAGCCAACGATACACAATGATAGATCTATTGGACTGACAACTCCACCCGGATACTTTACCTCCAGTATGGGTAGCGTGGGTGATTGTTATCGCAACAAAAACGAGTGAACCATATGCGTATGGGATGAACCACAATATTCTAGTCACAAGGTTTAATTATGCACACGATTTACCAGGTAGTATTGTTTTCACATATGGACTAGACTTGCCATGACACTCGAATTGTACAAATTTTATTCAATATTCAAACCTATGTAATTCTCACCAACTTTTGTTGACCCAAAATAATTTCAAACTTAACATGTTTCAGGTTATAGTTTTGCTTGAAGATTAGAGTTAATGCTTGAAGATGTGTATATAGTATTTTTCATTTTGATGTACAAATTCTTTTGGAACAATTGTATGTAATTCATGTAATCAATTAATGAAATTTATTATTTACCATGAGCTACTGAACAATCGGCAATACGTGACATCCCGATGTTTCCGCCATCGGTTGGGGTGTTACAATGTACGCTTGTACGATACTACATAATATGATAATCGAAGATGAAGGCCGCGTGATATGTGAGTATGACCTGAATGACGTTGAAGAGAATATCAAGTCGGTTAACGACGCACAACAAGAATCGAACAAGTGGGCGTTACAGGATACTACTGTGCACAACAACCTTTGCTCGGATTTAATCGACCATATTTGGAACAGTTTCTGCGTCGATAATGTTGATGACGAGTAGCTTGTATTTTTTTTTAGTTTCTTTAGGTTTGTATTTTTTATTAAGATCGTTTTTTATGTATTATTCGGATTTTTTTAATTTTTATGTATTTTTTTTAATTTTAATGAAAAAAAATATTAATGAAATATAAAATCTATAAATAAATAAAAAAAATGAAGGGGGAACCATTTCCCTTAAAAGGAGAGAGGAAGGAGGAAAATGACATGACGTTGATGTGAATAATGGGGAGGAAAGAGGGAAGCGTTTCACACCCATAGCCTTAAATCCACCTAATACATAGCTTTTTGTGCATATCAAATCATCGTCATCCCTTTGATAAAGGGGGGAATTTGTGTGACTGTTGGTCTTAGTGTATGTGTAGCGAGGAGGCTTTAAGAGGCTCTATGAGACTTTATGAGATTAAAATATTAATAAAATATTAGGAGGGTTTCATGGGGCTTTATGGAAAATATGTGTGTAGTGGGTGAGAGGCTTTATGGGGCTCCATGAGGATTAAAATATTATTATTTGATTGGGTGTAGAAGAAAATGGTGTAGAAATTGATTAAAAATAATATTATAAAATTCCTTTTTTTTTCCAAAATGCCCGTTATACACATGAAGCTCTTCCCCCATAGAGCTCCATAAATCCCCAAAACGCCCCCATGAAGCCCACTACACATGCCTTTACATCCATGCCTTAGGAACATGAATTTAACGTTACACAACTAAAAGTAGGGCTACAAACGAACTGAACTTTCAGCGAACAGTTCATGAACCGTTCGGTGGGAAGTTCGTTTGTGTTTGTTCGTTTAATAAATGAACGAACATGAACGAAGGCTGCGTTCGTTCGTTTATGTTCATGAACGTTCGGTAACGTGTTCGTTTGTGTTCGATAGCTTAATAAGGTTTTAAATTTCTATAATTTTTTATATTCTTTTATTTTTATTTATTTTACCCAAATAAATAATTTATGTAAGGTAATTATATGGCTATATGATATCAATAACCCTACTTTTAGTATCTACGCTCACTGCTCAGTATATATTTCCACGTTCTAACGCCGACACCCTCCACATGTTTGGATAATTAGGTTATACTTTGAATGGATCTAATTAATGTCTTGATGTATGTAAATTCGATCTTATTCGAAAGTTAATATATGTCCGTTTGTGTTCGTGTGTGTTCATGAACAAAATTAACAAACGAACACGAACACAAGTGTTTCCTTAACAAACGAACACAAACAAAAAAATTCGTTCGGTAAGTGTTCATAAACTGTTCGTGAACAAATAATTTCCTTAACAAATAAACACGAACAAGACTTTGTTCGTGTTCGTTCAGTTTATTTGCAGCCCTAACTAAAAGACCAAGCTGCCTTTCAAAAAAAACTAAGAGACCAAGGACTCTACGTTAAGTTAAGGATGTGTTTATTTAAATGATAATCATGTAAGATTCTATATGAACATTGTTTACCACAATAAGTATGTAGGCCCGTTTTTCACATGAAACTATGTATATGTGATCAATTTTCATATTTCATATTCCATATTTAACACGAGACTCAGTATATAAGTATAAACAATCTTAACTCTAAAATACATTCGGTTACTAAACAAGCTCCTCCTCTTTGGCCTCTTCCAACTCGCGTAGACCGCCAACCTTCTGCTCAATCTCCTCGATCAACTCTTCACGCCACAATGCAGCTCTCGCTTTCTCTTCTATATCCTCTTGCTACGACAAACATAATATATCATCATACACATATCCAACATAAATCTTTATAAGTTCCTTAACTAAGACCGTCCTCTTTAAAAGCGCTAGAAAGATGAAGCTAATTATGTTACATACCTTTTCATACACCCAATGTCCGGTTCCATCTCCTCCATCTTTCCTATAATCTTCTGAATCATAATACGGATCCTAGCACATTTCATGGTCCTATAGTAAGTACCAGTAGCGAAACCAGAAACTTTACGAAAGTGGACAATATTAACAAAACTACTATAACTATTTAACGTGTCATGGTACATTAACATTGCTAAAGAAACATGTCTACAAACAATTTTAACTTGCTTACCTTTGTTGAACCGAAGAAACAACAACCCCATACCGTAAACATTATGTACAAAGTATCTACAACAAGTACAAAACAAAGAATTAACATCAAAACGAATTAAAATAATCGAGTGAAAATCAAGCAAGACTCACATATGTTCTTGATGGTTTGATCGTTAAGATGCCATATCGATTTGTGGGTGATGAGGTCTCTTTGGCCTTCCATGTGCTCAACTAAAACCGCCATTAGTGTCAAATCTGGTAGAGCATTCAATCTACTCCTTTTGCTGTATTCACCAATGGATTGCTACATGTGTTCATATGAACATACATGATTCTATTATATTAGGTACTCTATCATAACTTTTAAAGTCAAACAAGACTTTTTCTAGTTATATACTTATCTTCTTAAATAAGGTTCACATCAGTATAAAAAAATTAAATCTTTTTTGCAACCCATTATCAGAATATTCATATTTAATATGAATTGCAAGATGATGAGTAGAATCTAGTTACCAGATGGAAGTCATTGGTGAATCTTGAGCCTGAAAATTGCCTAAACTGAAAAGTGAAAATAAAGAAACATTATTAATATATAAGTTGGCTACAAATAAAAACTGAGATTAAACTGGGAATACTTACTGATTTAGATTCCAGTCTTGATGTCTGGAAACAAGGCTTATGATGGATGTGAGGGTTGATAACTTTGAAGCTCATAATTGCTTCTGCCATGGTGATGAATAGAAGGAGATAAAGACTGAGCTTCTAAATCTGCTGAGAGTTTTCTGTTTTCTTTTTATTTTTTCCTTTTATTATTATTATTATTATTATTATTTTTTTTTTTTGTGTGTAGTTTTGTTGGGTGGGGAAGACTTGAAGAGGATAAGGAGCCCATTTGGAGCCACCCTTTTATTTTATCTTAGAACCTGATCTTTTATAGAAGTATGGTATTTTCTAAAACAAATTTATTGTGTTTTTCACAGTTTAAAAATGTTGCTATAATTAAAAGAGTTAATATAAATTATGAAATCTTTTATAAAGTATGATACTTACAGAAAACATCTAACCTTAAAAGAGAGAATACTTTTGTAACAAAAAATATACATCCTTTCAATCACTTTACCAAAAAAATATATGTATAACTAGCTGACTACCCGGGAGCGTCCCGGGGTTGTAATATATAATATTAACACTACTAGAAAATTGGGCAATTGTCACCAAAATTTGCCACAAATTAAAAAAGGTAGCAAATTTAGCAACCAATTTCCCACTACATGCGAGCTATGCGTATTTGTTATGGCATGGTAGCTAAGTGGTCAAAAATTTTGCCACCCCTTTTTTTTGGTTGTAAATACGTAAGAAAAAAAATATTTTATAAATTATTTGGTAAGACATGGTAGCTAAGCGGTCACAAAATTTGTCACCCTTTTTCTGGTTGTAAATTTGTGAGAAACGTATGTATGTAGTTGATTTGCCACCGTATTAGTGACCCGTGAAATTTGAGCGGGTTATTTTTTTTATCAAGCGCACCATACTATTTACGATTCACAACCGGCTTCTCCACTAATTAGGGTTTTCATTAATAGAATTTTGACTCCTAAAAATATTAACCGTCTAATAAATCTCCTCTATACACCATTCCATCGACTCCACCCACTTCACAAATTAGGGCTTTGCTACTTCATCATTCCAAGGTATGATTCTTGATCTCCGGTTAACTTTTAATCGAATGGCTTCATAAGAACTAATTTCAATTGTCCTTTCTCCATGGATTATTTAAGAAAAACGTGAGATTTATGTTAATACTTTGATATTGTATTTTTTTTTTTTGGATTGTTCTACTAAAGTCAACGATGGTTTCTTTTGTAATCTATACATGATGGTTGGCATTATCATTATACTTATTATACCATAGCTGGAGATGCTTTTCTGTTTTGATAGATGTATTGGTTAATGATATAGTTTTAGTCCCTTAATCCATTAAACCTATTAGATCAACATTCAAACAAAAAATATTAGTTGTTGTTGTACATACATCAACTAAAAGCCTGTACATACATCAGCTTAACATCGACTAAATAATGCTTTTACTGCTAATTAGTTGTCTAACATTCAAAGAATTGTATTGTAATTAGTTTTCTTTTTCTAATGGTTTTTCTAATTATTTATAATTGCTTTTGTTATAGATACCATGGCACGTACTATGGGGCGAGGTAGTGTTGCAGCTAGTGGTCGGGGTGTTGGCCGAGGTTTTGGACGAGATGAAGGTCAAGCTGGTGAAGGAGGTTTTGGACGAGGTAGTAGTCAAGGTAATGGTGTAGTTGGTGATCAAACGGTTTGGCGTAGTGGTAGTCGAGTTGTTGTACGAGGTGGTGGTCAAGCTGGTTATCTAGGAGTTAGGCGAGGTGGTGGTGATCAAGCTGGTGATCGAGGTGTTGGTGATGATAAGTCTATTTATCATGTGATGAATTCTCCCATTGAAAGTAGTGCTGGTGATGATGAGTCTACTTTTCATGTTGCTCTCGTGAGACGGGGAAGCGCATCCCAAGTTCAAGTACATGAACCAATCAATCGTGATTGGATTTGGATTGTAGAAGGAGAGTAAGTACAAATACAAAATTTCTTTATGTATATAAAAATGTAACTAATATACTTTTGCATTCATTACTTTTCATTTTATAGATTTAGTAATCAAGGGGATACTACCCAAGTTATTTCATCAAACTTAAAGGCTTTGTAGTCCGGTCCATGGGAAAGCTGGAAAGATGTTTCTAATTAATGACGACAGGACACGGTTATTTGAGCGATTCCAGGTGTGTGATATAAGTGAAATTTTATTTAACTTGTTGGATCATTTTGTATGTGTATTTAAAGTTTTTTTTATTTTTATAGACGCATTTTCAGTGGGAAAAGAAACAAAATGCACAAATTTACAGGTACTGGGAGAAGTGCATTGTTGGTAAATTCCCTAATTTCTTGCGAACAGTATGAGATGAGGATAAAGCTATCGCGAAACAAAAACATATAGAGGTTGGAGACGATATGTCTGTTCTTATTGACTTTAAACCACCATGGATAAAATCTGAGATATGGAAACAAATGGTTAACCATTGGAACACACCTGAGTGGAAAGCAAAGTCTTTAAGAAATAAAGATATTAGAAGTAAGGCAACCGGGGGAAAACATACATTAGGATCTCAAACCTATGTGACAGCGAAAAGAAAAGCGGTAAAAACTATTAATTGCCCTCTTTTAGTATATATATATATCATGTCAATATATTATCATTTTATTAACTATAACTTCAACATTTGTAGGCTAAGATACTTGGGCATGAACTGTCAGCTCATGAGATGTGGAAGCAGTCACACTGCAAGAAAGGAAGCAGACTATTGGATAAAGATCCTAGTTGTAGCAATTCACTACTTTTGGACGTTGATTCAGAAGGGGACGTTCAAGCAGAAAATCTGGTCTGGGTTGACGATAGGGCAAAGGAGACTTGGGTAAGTTGACAGATTAGTAAATCCAAAAAATATATTTCCAAAGAAAAAAGTTTATTACAATGAAATTTGAATAATATAGTTATATGTTCATCCCAATAAGTTAAATATGATTGGCTTCTATTAGAGAAGTATGGGAAAGAACGTAGCAAACATCCAAAATTTGATGAAGACTTATGGTCACGAGCTGTGGGCAAGAATAACGGAAAAGTGTACGGGTTAGGCAGGGTTAGTGACCCGTGTGTACATGACAGAGAAGACCCTGAGGTATGTTTATTCCTTTTTAGACCTTAATTTTTTAAAATAAAAAAGTTTCTAATCTCTAATATAAGTGAAATCACATATACTAGTAACTTGTGTGCATTTGTATCATTTCCCAATATTATTGTGTTTGTTTGGTTTGTGATGTCTAGTTTTTATTGATAGGTTTGATGCTTTCAATGTAGTGAGAATGTGTAGGAATTTCTTATTAAGTTGATTACACTTTCTCTGTAAGTTGTTTCGTACAAAATTTGTTTTTGACATTAGGTAGAATTTCATTCTTGGTATGTAAACATACTGCATGCTATTTGGCCTTATAGCACTTAAATTGTAACTTAGAATTGGATTTTGTTTTTCTACAACCAGCTTGACCCATTATCAGTTTTCTTTAATTCTGACTTCTTGATTCTATTCTTATGTTGTTTTGTAGATTGAAAAGTTGAACTTATTTATCAAGGAGCTCATTAAGGAAAAAAATGAAGAAAAAGAAAGGTTAGATAGAATTATTGCGGAATTGTTGGCTGAAAAAGAACAAGATAAGGTGGAAAAGGATGCTATGAATAATAGGATGTCACAAATTGATGAAACTATGTTAACAGCTACAGTTCGAAAATAGGCTACAAACACTTAGTTTTGAATGTTTCGATAGTTATCATGTTAGGATGATTTCAGTTGGTATTTTTATTTTAAACAGTAAATACTGAAACAAAGATGTCTTATATAAATTTGGGATTTCCGAATTTTGTTGGAATGGTTTATGCAGTTTTGTAATTTTATTGAAATGTAATTTTGATTGATGCTGTGACTAAATGGTCGAAAATCTTATTGACTAAATTGTTTTCAATGAAAATGGTGGCTAAATGGTGAAAAATATAGGTGAGTAAATGTTTATATTCAATGAAAATGGTGGCTAAATGGTGACAAATTTCAGTGACTAAATGGTTTTAATGGTATGAAAACGGTGCCAAAAAAACATGAAAAGGTGAGCAATTTAGGTGGCTAAATGGTGGTAAAAAAACCCGTCACAACTCGGTAGCAAACAAGGTGACTAAATGGTGAGGAATATGGGTGGCTAAATGGTGGCAAAAACCCCGTCACAACTCGGTAGCAAACACGGCAGACCATAGAAAACAAGGAGCGGTCGCAAATTTTTTGACCTTTTTTGTGGTGGCAAAAATTTAGTAGCAAAATATTAAAATGGTCGCTATTTGGTGGCATTAGAGCAATTCACACGGGGGCTTTTGCCACCACCTTTTCGGTGGTAAAATGGTGGCAACACAGTAATTGCTATCGTTTAGCGACTGAAAATATGGTGACAAAAGCCTAGTTTTCTAGTAGTGTAATGAATGTTAAATGGTTAATTGGAGTAAGTATTTTTACAATGAGAAGTGGAATATGTTAAAAACTTGTTTGGTAGGTGTTTGTAAAATTCAATGGTTATAGGTGTATAATAGTTAATATTAACTTTCTCATTGCTCTTCACAATGTATGCTACTCTTGTGGACCCCAAGAAGGGCTTTTTTGAAGGGCTAGGGCCACTTCTAAGTGGGCTTGTGGTAGGTGCCAACATCATGGGGTTGAAATTTTATTTAAATCGATCAAGAAAGAGGAGATAGTTTCTTGTTTGGTATGAAAGTTAAAAAATTCGGTTGATTATACCAAACCATTGCAACTATTTAAGAATTATGTGTTTTGACCCGTTACAACATCACTTAGCCTGTATCATTGCATGGTAAACCAATAAAACATGACTGTCGTGCACAACATAAGGATCAATTTGATATTACCTAACTTTGACGAAATTTCGTACACTTTCCATTTGATCACCATTTACATCTTCCTGCACAGCTTTTGCATTTTGTTCATCACCGGCTACTTTCATAGTCGCCTGCTCTATTGCTGGTTTTTTCACAACTTTTGGGCTTTGTTCCTCAATTGTAACCTTCACATCAACTTGCTCTTCTGCTCTGCTGGCTTTGCCTGTAATTTTCAGTACAAATTTAAATCAAATATATTGGTTTAAAGGGTTTCAACCTTGAAAAAATCAAGTGGCAAAAGAAGTCAAAAATTAACCTTGTTCTTGTCACGCCATCTAAGCCTAAATGGTCTAAATAATAGACTAATCTTTCTTTCTGGTATTTCTTGTGAAAGTTCTTGACTTGTTCGTATTGCTGAAGAATCATGATTAGGTTTTATTCTTTTATCACCAAGAAAAGAATAAAAAAGGAATAATTAACCAACTTAATTTAGGTGTACAGAAGAACCATCAACGTTTCACAAAACTTGATATAAGGTGATCTATTAATATATATTAGGAATTTATACATGATATGACAGTTGTAGTTAAGATCATACTGGTCAAAGCCGTAAGGCACACACCCAAGACAAAGAAAACACAATAATAGGAAAAGCATAATAGGCACAGGAAATGATGACATGAAGTAAGAATGAAAGATTAGTCCACTCAGTTCAAGCTTTCCACCACAAACTGTGAATCACCAGCTTAGCAAGTGTTTAGAAACAGGTAGTGACGGACTGAATAACAGCTACAAGAAGGGTCGAGGGATTGTGCAAGAGGGGTAGCAATTAGCTAAAGTTATAAAGCCAGAGCAAAGGTAACCGAGTAACAGTCAGCAGCAAGAGAGGTAGGCTGCTGTGTACAGGACTTTAGGATTAAATAATTAAGTTCCAATGGTTAAAACAAGAAAAAAACACCTCGAATTCCAGGTGCCCCCCTGAGCTTGTTTGTGTCTGACCTAAGCGCCCATAGAAGAACCACACCTTGCATCTCTACTTGAGTTGCATTGGCCTCGCCTCAAGGTGCGCCTTGTGCGCTTTTGACTACTATGATTATGTTAGATATATATGCATTACTGTTAGATTGGTTAAACTCAAAAACACTATTTATAAAGCATATAAACATTTTTTACTCATTATACTGAACATGAAAGAAAAAATGCAGATAGACGCTTTGTTAAGATATATATATATATATATATATATATTCTTTGAGGATAAGAAAGTGGACTAATGATAATTGTAAGACACGAGACCAGGAACATAAGCAATGTCAGCAAGTAAATATGCTATTTAAAATATTAAGCACATAATATATGACCAAGAGATGAAATATTGCTCACTTTTTATAATTGCGGTTTTTCGAGTGATACTGCATACCAGTCCTCTGCAGAAACCCTTTATCCTTCAAGGCATGCCATTCATTTTCAGTGGAAAACGTTATGTGCAATGATGAAACCTGAAACTGTCAAAGTGCATATACAAACTCAAAATGGGACCATTCAATGCAAGTTTCATTAATTACGGATCTGTTCGAAATTCTGGGTTTTTTTTAGATTATTTAACACCCTATAAACATAAATTTGAACCATTTTGTTATTTGTAATGGTGGAGAGTTGAAACAGCCAAATAACATAAAAATTGAACCCCCACCAACTTTTATGAAAATTTAGAAATAAGTAAAATGATCATAGTCATTAGTTTTTGCTTAATTATAACCCGCCCACAATATCAAGATCTCACAATCATGGGCACCAAACCCTACCCACCCATCATCAAATTCTACTCATCTTTTCCGCCTTCCGTTGTGGTTGAAGTTTCTGGCTTTTCCTCTTTAGCTTCCGTTGGCTCTGCAACATGAGCAGCAGCAGCTGTTGTAGATGGCACAGCTGTGTTCGACTCAGCAGGGTCGGCTGCAGCTGGTTCTGCAGGGTCCGCTGCAACCGATGTCTCAGGTGCACCTTCAGGTTTCTTGATGGATCCAACCTTGACATACTTGCTCATGAACTTATATTCCCAATCTTGCAACGTATCAAGCTCGAATGCACCAAGGCCAGTGAGATCAAAGGAAAAGGTAAAATGAAAACAAAAAAAAGAAAGAAAGAAAGAAACACCTCCAAATACTTGAAAGGTGATTGGTTAGGGGAAATTAGGAGTGCTTCAATATTATCACCACCAATCACTTTGATCCTACCATCTCTGCAAGGAATGAAGGAAGGAATGAATGAATGAAATAAGAAGATTGATTATATATTGAAATATATATATATATATATATATATAGAAGAGCAGTTGATTAAATAATGGAAATACCTGATGATTATGATGACTAAGATGATGATGATGATGCTTGGTAGCTTTCTGTAACAGTTTCTTCGCAAACATCACCACCCGATACTTCTTTCTGTTTTTTATATTATTAACTTTGCTATCCAATCCCACTTTTCTGCAGCTTTTATGTCATCAACATTCAATCATATCAATTCCCTAAATCAATATAACTCAATCATCACCAAGAAACCATATAATTTCACATAAAACCAAGGCTTGTGAAATTGTAATCATATGTTCAAATCAATAATCTGAATAAAAAAGAAACAATTATTATATTATAACTTGTAAAATATAAAAACCATATAGTAACCTGCAAATAAATAACTTGTAAACATCTTCTGAATTAAACAAACTACATCCACAACACTAAACATTACTTATGCCTTGTGTGAAAACGACTTAAAAAAAAGGAAAAAAAAAAAAAGAAAAACCTACCTTGTTGAAATCGGCTCTTGCTTCATTAAAATCACCAACCTCCATGTAAGCCATTCCTCTTCGATACAGTGCTTTAACATGAACAGGGTTTGCATCTAATACTTTCACAAAGGTAAAACAATTGTTCAGACCCCATCAATTACTTTAGAAAAAAGAATAGATTTTAAAAATAAGGAACTTACTTTATTACATGTCTCGATTGAATTTCGGCAACCCATGTATTATAAATCCAATTGAGTAAATGTATAATGTATAATAACCAATATACCTCTCGAGATAGTCATGGAAGAAGGGGAGAGAAGGATCAGTGAGAACCGTGGAGGGTGGTGGCCAGGGATCCTCCTCCGCCGCTCTCTCTCTCTCTCTAAAGTGTGTATGTGTTTTGTTTAATAAGAACAGGGAATGGGTGAGAGGGTTAGGGTTTTATCTAATTGAATTAAAAAACAAAAAACGCGTGTGGATTTTTTTTCTTTTTTGGTTAAAAAAGGAAACATTTCAAAAACCTCAAAAAAACATCTATTATTAAGCCACTTGGCACAAAAAAGTGGAGGTGGAGGCCTCCATTGGACGCCACGTCAGCAAAACCATTTTCTTTTATATATATTAATAGATAATAGATATTTTTAGGTGAAAGATATCACCCTCTCTTCTCTACGTTAGTGTAACACCCCAACCGATGGCGGAAACATCGAGGTGTCACGTAGTGACGATTGTTCAATAGCTCATGGACTAAAAGTGTAAATATTTATACATTGATTGAATAATTTATTACATGAGAAAACAAAGATACAATGATTCCAACTAACTATTTAAACTGAAATACAATGAACCAAAATCTAAATAAGAATCCAAAAGCTTAAAAGTGATCTCATAACAACCTAAAACATGTACGAAAATAATTTGGTCAATACAAAAATGTATTGGCGAGCATACCCTGTTTTGAATAAGTATAGTAGAAAAATGTTTCGCAATTCACGTGTTATACTGTCTACAATTTAGTGTTCAAGCTATGTACAAATGCTACCCAAAATCAAACCTTTCGTTCAAGGAATCAAGAGTCACATATATATAGTATTCGCTCATAGTAGGCGATGAATAATCGTTCACACATAACAATAGTTAAGTACTATTTATTGCTATGCTAGGCCGCCCAGCGGTTAATGATTCAGGTCATAAGTACACACTATCAGCGAATCAACAAGTAAAACACATACAAGAATTGCGATTGTGAATATAGAATAAACCATGATTAAGTGAATGAAGTAATAAACGTACATGAGCACCCCAAAAGTGTAAAACATGAAAAAGGGGAAAGATATACTCACATTCGACAATTAGTAACTTGACTAAGTGAGCGAGCATAAGCGAGCAAATCCAAATGTTTAACCTAAAGTTTAAAGTGTTCCCAAAATAAGTATTTAAACTTAAAAGTGTCTAGGGTTTCTATTCTAAGGCACTTAGGATGTTAGGTCTATATTTGGGTTTTTAAGTTTATCGAACATGGCGAAAATTATGATTTTTTTACTATCATGTGTTATAAAAAAATATAAGTTTGGTTTTTCTAACACATGCATTTTTCTAAGGTTAATAATATTAAGTTTAATTCATAAAAATATTTGAAATAATATTTAAGAAGTCTTTTATTATTTTTATATCAATAACAATTACACAAAATCATAAATAAACTAAATTCACTTTGAAAAATAAAAGTTTTTATGAAGAATCAAACCTACTGACTTAGAATTTCCCAAAATAATTTTGATAGAATTTTGGGGTTAAAATAGATTTATTATAAATTTTATTTGATTAAAGCTTATTAAAAAAAATAAAAAAAATGATAACATATGAAAACGTGTTAAAACTGAGAAAAATGGTTATGAAAATTGTTCTAATATAATGGAAAATATTTCCACCAATTTTCATGACCAACGCATTATCATTGATGTAATATGAATTTAATATGGTTAAAACATATAAAAATCACTAAAAATATTATATAATGCCTAAAATGCCAAAATGGAGTTCTAAACTTCCTAAACAGCCATATGAATCACCATGTCAAATTTCATAATTTGAAGGTCAATAATAACGAGTTATGAATTTTTTTTTAAAGTTCAAAAGATTTTTTATTAAAAAAAAATCCCAAATACTCCTAAGAACATCCTAACCTTAGAAATTCAATTGAAGCCCTTAAAGACTATAATTGACCAAACAAACATAGGGCTTTTGACCTACAAATGAAAACTAAGAGTATTGCAAAAAGGAATTGGAAAAACTTACAACGTAGCTAGTCCAACTAAGAAGAAAAGAAAACTGAATAATAGAATAATAAGCTTCCAAATTCGCCAATAATACGAGATAATGATCAAAGATTTCTTCGCAGAGATGATAGACAATAAGAGATGAATATTTGGTGGGATTTAGTAACAACTGAATTGTTGGTGAACTTGAAAATGGGTCAAGAAACTAGTTTTTATATTAGTTTTTGGCTTAATTCATCATTAAACCAATCATAAAAGCTACTAATGGTTGGAGTTTGAAAGGTTCAACATTTATCATCATTATGTTGAGCTTAATTGTGCATTAAAATCGAATTCGAAACAGAAATGACCATAATCAAGTCTAAGACTCGTAACAGCTGCAGAGGACGGGTGCTCGAGTGTAAATGTGAGTATAAAACGTGTATACTTATAATTATATTTGATCTTTTTAGACTACAAGGGTTAAAGATGAACATTTTAAAATAGTTGAGGGACCAATTGTGTTCATTTACAAAAGTTGAAGGTTCAGATTGTCACAGTCTCCCCTACTTTAGAAAATTTCGTCTCGAAATTTGTTTCAAGTGGAGGTTACTATGAAATAAAACGCGTTGTAAAAGTCAACTAGATTTTTCTTTAAAAATTTTCATCACTTACGGATTGTGAAAAAAAATTAAAATGGTTGTCTAACACCTCAAAGTAAAAGTTTCAAAATCTTTTGACAGTTGACCCGACGTTAGAAAGTTAAGAGTTTAAATGAGAAATGTTTTGGGAATTTGTAACTGGTGAGGAAAAAGACACTGATGAAGGTAGTCTCCCCTACTTTATAAAGTTTATGATTAAAGTTTTATTAGGGTACGTAACAAGTCAAAAATGTAAAAGTACACAAGGTTTGCATGTTCCGTAGAGGTGGTCAAAAGAGAGATTCCAAGAAGACGAATTGAAGCTCGTGTAGGAACATTCTTATCGAAAATGTTAGTTGCTTCTCAACGATTTAATGACGAGGTAATTATAAATAATGGGTAATAGGTAGGTTCTTGGTTAGACTCCTAGTCCGCTCCCGCAGTATCGTTTATGCTTATATATAGGGTGTACCGCAGCTGACCCACCACACTTCCGATACATTGGACTCGTACTGATTGTCTACCAATAGCCTAAATAGAATTACACACCACCCTCATGTACCTGTAAACCCATGATTGCGTTCCGGACCGTAATCATCGATTTACCTTACACTAAGGTGTTATGCTTTTCCATAACCTTAACAAGAAATAAATGTGTGCAACCAATATGTAATAGCCACTGTAATGAAATGATGTTCAATCAAGACATGGTTAGAGGTTCTTCCCTTCCGGGTTTTCCCTTTAACCGTAATGTGAATAACATGTAAGTATATGACATGGTTAGAGGTTCTTCCCTTTCGGGTTCACCCTTAACCGGTAGTTTATGTTTACATCGTTGGCTTTAAACACTCATATTGATAGACTCTGAGATTTACACCGTTCCCCTCGGATTAAAGAAATACTCTAATCCGAGTCGTACGTGGGCACTGGCTTAGATCTCATACGAGTTATCAACTAGTATGTTTATTGGCCATGATGAAAAACAAAATAATGCATAGTATAACAGGGTTTTGCTCAAAACATGAAAGAAAATATGCATACCAAATATGCGTTCAAGTAAATATATAAGTATAGCATAAAATTCCGACTGAAAGAATAGTATAACATAAATCGAGTAAATCGTACAATTGCACAAAATGAAAGTAAACGAGTTGAATTAATGCAAATAGTCAATGTGAAAATAGTCACAAATAACGTGTTAGAAATAACTATAAATAAAAATGGTGCAAGAATAAAATAATGAAATTTACGGCAAATGAATGTGCACGGAACGGGTGTATAGCCTACTGGCATGTGAGTTAAAATCTAGTAATTTTACATATATGCGTTATACTGTAAAAGACATTTAGCAACATTCTGATAAAAAGATATGTCCATTGTTTTGTTAAACCAAAAGTTTTGCAACTGAAAAAGTATAAGTGTAAAAGGTAAATTTTCGCAGTTTACTCGACTTTGTGATATTGTTGAAAGAATAGTAGTGATGCATGAGAATAAATTTTTAGAAATCGAAGTGTGTTTTAGATTCAAAACAGGTTCATTTGCAAAATCTTCGTAAATACACATTTTCATGTGTTTACGAGAAGTCGAGTTTGAAAAATGTTATAAGGCTTATTATTAGTTGCAAATTTCTCTCGAAAATATATATTGGTTATGTCATATGAAAACAAAGGGTTACATTTGTCCTTTAAAATATGCAGTACAAGTTTGTAAAATGCAAAATGAAACCATTTCATGAACTATGTGTAATTCTAATGTGCTTTAAAAGACCATGATTTAAAATGACGTGAATGATAAGATTAAAGTATGTAATAGATTACCAACATTTAAGAAAATTCATAATCAACGAGATGTAGAAATAGATCCTTGAGATGTGGATTTCACTCCTAACTCAAAGATGTATTTCAAAATTGAAAACGATTGTGGAATGAAACCAATCACTAAGTTAAGGATATCACTCCCAGCTTAGTGGTTAAGTTTCTTTTTGAAGGAAATACTCTTTGAGGTGTGGATGTCACTCCTATCTCAAAAATCTATTCCTAAGATAAATAACCTATAGAGGAGTGAAACTAATCATCAAGGTATGGATACCACTCCTAACTTGATGATATCGTTTCGTTTGTTAAATACAAGTGTCTTCTTCGTCAAGCAAAATACCGAAAGGATATCGAGAAAGAATCATAGCGAAAATATCTTGAAAGAAAATATAAGGATAAAGAGAAATATATACGAGAGGACTCGTGAAAGTAAGCTTAGTTATAGACTAGGCTAAAAGGCATTCTAATAACCTAATTCCCTATAACCATGGCTCTGATATCAATCTGTAACACCCCAACCGATGGCAGAAACATCGAGGTGTCACGTAGTGACGATTGTTCAATAGCTCATGGACTAAAAGTGTAAATATTTATACATTGATTGAATAATTTATTACATGAGAAAATAAAGATACAATGATTCCAACTAACTATTTAAACTGAAATACAATGAACCAAAATCTAAATAAGAATCCAAAAGCTTAAAAGTGATCTCATAACAACCTGAAACATGTACGAAAATAATTTGGTCAATACAAAAATGTATTGGCGAGCATACCCTGTTTTGAATAAGTATAGTAGAAAAATGTTTCGCAATTCACGTGTTATACTGTCTACAATTTAGTGTTCAAGCTATGTACAAATGCTACCCAAAATCAAACCTTTCGTTCAAGGAATCAAGAGTCACATATATATAGTATTCGCTCATAGTAGGCGATGAATAATCGTTCACACATAACAATAGTTAAGTACTATTTATTGCTATGCTAGGCCGCCCAGCGGTTAATGATTCAGGTCATAAGTACACACTATCAGCGAATCAACAAGTAAAACACATACAAGAATTGCGATTGTGAATATAGAATAAACCATGATTAAGTGAATGAAGTAATAAACGTACATGAGCACCCCAAAAGTGTAAAACATGAAAAAGGGGAAAGATATACTCACATTCGACAATTAGTAACTTGACTAAGTGAGCGAGCATAAGCGAGCAAATCCAAATGTTTAACCTAAAGTTTAAAGTGTTCCCAAAATAAGTATTTAAACTTAAAAGTGTCTAGGGTTTCTATTCTAAGGCACTTAGGATGTTAGGTCTATATTTGGGTTTTTAAGTTTATCGAACATGGCGAAAATTATGATTTTTTTACTATCATGTGTTATAAAAAAAATATAAGTTTGGTTTTTCTAACACATGCATTTTTCTAAGGTTAATAATATTAAGTTTAATTCATAAAAATATTTGAAATAATATTTAAGAAGTCTTTTATTATTTTTATATCAATAACAATTACACAAAATCATAAATAAACTAAATTCACTTTGAAAAATAAAAGTTTTTATGAAGAATCAAACCTACTGACTTAGAATTTCCCAAAATAATTTTGATAGAATTTTGGGGTTAAAATAGATTTATTATAAATTTTATTTGATTAAAGCTTATTAAAAAAAATAAAAAAAATGATAACATATGAAAACGTGTTAAAACTGAGAAAAATGGTTATGAAAATTGTTCTAATATAATGGAAAATATTTCCACCAATTTTCATGACCAACGCATTATCATTGATGTAATATGAATTTAATATGGTTAAAACATATAAAAATCACTAAAAATATTATATAATGCCTAAAATGCCAAAATGGAGTTCTAAACATCCTAAACAGCCATATGAATCACCATGTCAAATTTCATAATTTGAAGGTCAATAATAACGAGTTATGAATTTTTTTTTAAAGTTCAAAAGATTTTTTATTAAAAAAAAAATCCCAAATACTCCTAAGAACATCCTAACCTTAGAAATTCAATTGAAGCCCTTAAAGACTATAATTGACCAAACAAACATAGGGCTTTTGACCTACAAATGAAAACTAAGAGTATTGCAAAAAGGAATTGGAAAAACTTACAACGTAGCTAGTCCAACTAAGAAGAAAAGAAAACTGAATAATAGAATAATAAGCTTCCAAATTCGCCAATAATACGAGATAATGATCAAAGATTTCTTCGCAGAGATGATAGACAATAAGAGATGAATATTTGGTGGGATTTAGTAACAACTGAATTGTTGGTGAACTTGAAAATGGGTCAAGAAACTAGTTTTTATATTAGTTTTTGGCTTAATTCATCATTAAACCAATCATAAAAGCTACTAATGGTTGGAGTTTGAAAGGTTCAACATTTATCATCATTATGTTGAGCTTAATTGTGCATTAAAATCGAATTCGAAACAGAAATGACCATAATCAAGTCTAAGACTCGTAACAGCTGCAGAGGACGGGTGCTCGAGTGTAAATGTGAGTATAAAACGTGTATACTTATAATTATATTTGATCTTTTTAGACTACAAGGGTTAAAGATGAACATTTTAAAATAGTTGAGGGACCAATTGTGTTCATTTACAAAAGTTGAAGGTTCAGATTCTCACAGTTAGCCTGTCGAGTTTCCTCCCTTATCATCCCAAGAATGAGGCTCTTGATATGTACGACCCGTGGCCCACGCTAAACCTAGTTAGCCAAAGTTTATCTCCATGTTTCTACATGCACACGAAGCACTAATTTAGGACCCATTAATTAGCATGTTTGCATGTTTTTATATGTAAACCCATGTTCCTTTATTTTCTCAGCATGCATCTACATGTTTATTCTTTGTAGGCCTATAAAGGCATGTTTTTTATTAGTGAATGCAAGAAGAAAATTATTGAAAATTATTAAAGTAAACTTTAGTTTATGTCTCTCCTCTCTTGAGTTCTTGGAAGTTTGTAGGTTTTCTCCGTAAACCTATCAGCTCTCTCACCTCCCCTCTCCCATTTCCCACATGTAGTAATGGATAATGGATTCACTCATCTATCCTCGTCACATTCTTTACATATGTCTTCTCTCGGACTTCTTTGTTCCACATCGGCCCATGAATGCCGTTTGCGTTGGATATGCTATTGATTTTGTTATATGTTTCAATGATGACTTGTTAAAAGGATAAAATCTTATTCTGGTAATTCAAGCATGATAATAATAAAATGGTATTGGGCTATGTGTTTGGGCTATGATTGTATCTTTACAAGTTTTGGGCCTTATTATGTTTGGGCTTATACTGTAACATTACGCATTTAAACTTGTACGTTACACGATCATTATTAATAAAACGTCAAGTTCTATCGTTAATATTCGCATTTAATTATTTTGTCGCATTTGTGAAACCCTAATACCATAGATATTATATATATTATATGGATATATGTGGATAATTATCAAAAAAAAAGTGCTTGGGCCGGGAATCGAACCCGCGCCCAAGACCGGCCCAACACAAACACACACATGAACCAGCTGGACTGGCACTCTTGTTTGTTCAAACCCCGGCTCGAATTCCTTTTAAACCATCCAAGGTCTGTTCACAGTTGACATGGAAAGTCAACTGTGACAGCCTATAACCTTAATCATCAACATTAAACTCGTGATTTGTATATTCTTGGCAACAATACACGATTATCGGCCATCTATTACTCACCAACACGCTGATTATCAATCAATTGATAACCAATTAACCTTATACGCGTATAACATTGAATATGTGGTCAACACTTACCATTTCATCGATCCAACGCTTAACACTATAAATTGAACATTCACGAGCCATCACAACTCGCCAATACTCCTCTCTTAACCCCCAATCTTCTTAATTATACTCTGTTTGTTTTCACGATCGCATTCTTGACTTTTTGGTTTGACCAATCAATCGAGCTCGTAACAACTTTGTAAGTGTAATGTTTTCTGTGGGATATGTTCATCGGCATCCACACATCAATAGCCCTATGATTAATTGGGCTATTGATGTATGAATCAAACTATTGCTGAATCTAGGGCTTCGAACGTTTGATTTGGGGATAAACTCAATTCTGCATAGTGTACTTATTTTAAATAAAACAGAATTAATCACAACCACTGGTCTGGACCAAGTGGTTGTGACTGATGTTTGCCTCATGAGCCACCCGGGTTCGAGTCCCGGCAGTGGCGTCCTTTTTTCCCTTTTTCATTTTTAAAACAAACAAACCTCACTTAATTATATATATTACATATAAACTTATAAATTCGTTTTTAATTATTAAAACCCTTTTATAAATTCTAAAAAAATTATTTTTAACTAATCTGATATAAATGTTCCACCTACAATTTTTAGTTTTCTGAAATTAATTTATTTAATATATATAATAATTAAATCAATTTTATTCTATTATATTTATAAAATTCCATTAAAATATCAAAACAATTTTATAAATTTCCACAAAAATTATCCTGAGTTTGTACAATGATAAACTTTACTGAAATGATTTTTAATTCTGAAAAATCATTTATTTTATATTTTTAATCAATTTTTGTTAGTTTTAATCATAATTAAATCATAATAAATTCAATTTTTAATATTTTTGCACCAAAATTTTATACAATTTATTTCTGAATATTTAGAACAGAAATATAAATTTTAAAATAATAATTCTTTAATTTTAGTATTTTTAAATATTAAAGTTAAATTTTGGCAATTTGTAATAAATAGAATTAATATTCTATTTTAAAGAAAATAATTTTATAAAAATTATTTTTATACTTCAAACACATTATTGTGAACATCAAAAATTCAAACTTTATAAAAAGACTTTCATTTATTTAATTATCAAATTTCCCTTTAGTTATTAAAACATTTTATTATGAATTCAACAAATGGATATCCCCAAATCGAGACCCTAGAATATACTTGTAGACTAGATAGACTTAGACTTATTTGTTTCCTTATACATAGGGTAATACTTGGCAATCTATTTGGCTACACTCATACTATTCCTCAATACCTAATACTATACCAATGTGAATTTACGTAACCATGTTTATGCGATGCTTTATGCTTGCAACATTTTATTTAAGCAATTCAACATGCATGTCTAGTTGTAAACTTTATTGCCTCATGAATTAGTCAACAACAGTTTCAACGAGTTTCAACGAGTTTCAACATTACATAATCATTAGCTATGGCCAAGCCGGCGATACTCAATAATAGATCTATTGGATTGACAACCCCACCCGGATACGCGTACCTCCTATATAGGTAGCGTGGGTGATTGTTATCGTTCCAACATATTACTAAGGTGAACCGTAGATGACGGGATGGACCTAAACTAGTCAGAGGTTTGATTATGTCGATTCAACATATTATGCTATTTCATGTAGACTTAAACTTACGATAGACATATGAATTGCTAAACTTTTATACTTAAACTATTTGCTTAACATGGATTATGTATTCTCACCAATTTCTAGTTGACCCCCCCCCCCCCCATTTTTACAACTCAACAGGAAATAATGATGCATGAAGACTAGAGTATTTTATGAAGACAATATGAAGTCTATGCTTGCTTGATCTTTTGTGATGTATTAGATTTCCACATTTAAAACTCATTATGTATTTCTACTTTTGGATATTTGCACTTTAAATTTATTTCAATTAAAATTTGGTTACCATGTGCTACTGTATACTCATTCTTACGTGACACCTCGATGTTTCCGCCATCGGTTGGGGTGTTACAGATTGGTATCAGAGCCTTGGTTATAGGGAATTAGGTTATTAGAAAATAATCTAGACTATAACCTTAGGGACTTAATCAGTACTTGCTTCTCTTACTTGTAACCCTAATTGCTTCCCTAATCCTATCCTTATCCTATACCTTATATAACCCTAAGCCTACATGTGACTACTCTTATTCGTCTGCTGCAATCCTGATCCACCATTAGATTAATAGGACAAAATCCTCAGGTTTAACCTGAACCCCCTTGAGATCTCGTCGAAGTTCTAGATTTTAATAACGAACATGTGCAATCTGGAAGGGTGAACGCCTGTATTCTGAGTCATCTGTCTAGGCTGGCATTGCGCATATATCCCAATCAGACGAGGGACCCGGATGCCTACCTGAGAATTCTCGGGATGAGTGTTCACTTATAGGCTAAAGCATGTCTTCATATGTTATTAGAATTTAGAATCTTTGATAAGTCAACGTTTTTGTTTATTCGTTTTAATTAATGAATAAATGATTACATTCCTTATATAATCTCATTCATTTCATTGTGTCTATTACAGATCATGCCTCCACGTCGCAGCACTCGCAACAGCAATGGTGAGAACCACGAAGAAGGTGGTGACAACCATAACCATAACCAAGGTCCTAACCACAACAACAATGGTGTCGATGCCCAACTGGCTGCGATCATTTCTCAACAAATGGCGCAGCAAATCGCAACTCTGGTCCCCAGTTTGCTAGCACAGGTTATCCAAATGAACGGCAACGGGAACGGTAACGGCAACGGGAACGGGAACGGCAATGGTAATGGAAATGGAAACCACAACGGGAATGGAAATGGTCTCCCAGCCTGCACCCTTAAGCACTTCAATTCTTGTAACCCTCTAAAGTTTAGTGGTGAAGAAGGAGCTACAGGACTCCTCCAATGGTTTGAGGGTATTGAGAATACCTTCATCAACAGTGAATGCCCCGACAACTTCAAGGTTCGTTACGCCATGAGTGTTCTTCACAAACGAGCACTCACTTGGTGGAATGAGGAGAAGCTCACTCGTGGGGCCGAAGTTGCTCTTGCTATGACATGGGACCAAGTCAAGGAGGTCATGAAGGAAGAGTTTTGTCCTCGCAACGAGGTTAAGAAGCTTGAAGATGAGTTCCACACCCTAGCTCAAGATAGTGGGGAAAACCTTGCCTACAACACCCGCTTTCACGAGCTTAGCTTATTGTTGCCTCACAAAGTTACTCCCCTGCCGGTAGCCATCGAGAAGTACATCGGTGGTCTGCCCATGCAAATCCAGGACACCGTTTGGGGAAGGAATCCTGCAACTTTGGAAGAGGCCAAACGTCTAGCGGCCACTCTTACTAATAATCACGTGAAGAACGGTACTCTTTTCCGCAAGGGCACTAAGAAGACGGTTGCCAAAGACACTCCACAGCCCGCAATTGAAGTCAAGCCTGAGAACTCAAGCAACAAAAAGCGCAAGGCTAGGAACTACATGGTTGCTACTACTCCACCTACTGCCCAAAACCCAGCCAAGAAGCCATATGGCGGGACTCACCCTCTTTGCAACACTTGTCAATACCATCATCTTCCTGGTAGACCGTGCCGCCAGTGTAATAACTGTAAGCGGTATGGACACTACACCAATGCTTGTCAAGCCCCTGCTGCCCAAAACAACCAAAACAACCCAGCCAGAAACAACCCAGCTCCCAACCAACAAAACAACAGGCCTGCTCGTGGTCAATGCTACGAGTGTGGCAGCCCTGATCACTACATCAACAATTGCCCTAATCGTAACCAAAACCAGAACCAGAACCAAAACCGCAACCAAAACCAAAACCAGAACCGCAACCAGAACCAAGGTGCTCGAGGTCGCGCCTACAATCTCAATGCTAACCAGGCTCGTGACAACAACGAAGTGGTGAATGGTACGTTCCTCATTAATAACCACTATGCATCCATATTATTTGATTCGGAAGCTGATAAGTCATTTGTATCACTGAAGTTTGAACCTTTACTTAACTTACCCCATACTAATCTAGAGGAACCGTTAGTGGTAGAGGTAGCTAATGGCAAGTCTATTTCGATCGACTCTATTATTCGTAACTGCTTGTTGAACCTCGACGATCATACCTTCGATCTCATCCCCATGCATCTTGGAAGTTTTGATGTTATAGTAGGCATGGACTGGTTGTCAACCCATCGTGCCGAAATTCTGTGCTTTAAGAAAGTCATACGCATTCCTCTCGAATCTGGTGAGATTTTGAAGATCTATGGTGAGAAACCCCGTGGCGAGCTTAAGCTCATGTCTTGTACTACTGCCCAAAAGTACTTACGAAAGGGGTATACAGCCTTCTTAGCTAACGTGATAGAGAAGAAGGACAAAGGCAAAAGTATCCAAGACATTCCTATTATTCGAGACTATCCTGAAGTCTTCCCAGAGGATTTACCTGGTTTGCCTCCTGCTCGACAAGTGGAATTTAGAATTGATCTTGTTCCTGGTGCTAATCCTGTCGCCAAAGCTCCTTATCGTCTTGCACCCTCTGAGATGCAAGAACTTGCCAGTCAATTACAGGAACTTTCTGATAAAGGGTTCATTCGCCTTAGTTCTTCTCCATGGGAGCCCCTGTTTTGTTCGTTAAAAAGAAGGATCGTTCTCTTAGAATGTGTATTGATTACCGTGAACTCAACAAACTCACTATCAAGAATCGTTATCCACTGCCTAGGATTGACGATCTCTTCGATCAACTTCAAGGAGCAACCCACTTCTCGAAGATTGATCTCCGTTCTGGTTATCATCAGCTTAGAGTCCACGATGAAGATATTCCCAAGACAGCTTTTCGCACACGCTATAGTCACTATGAATTCATGGTTATGCCTTTTGGATTGACCAACGCTCCCGCAGTGTTTATGGATTTAATGAATCGGGTTTGTAGACCCTACCTCGACAAATTAGTGATCGTTTTCATCGATGATATTTTGATCTACTCTAAATCAAAATCCGATCACAAGCAACATCTTCACTCCATCTTGGGTCTCTTAAAGAAAAAACAACTGTATGCCAAGTTCTCAAAATGTGAATTTTGGCTTAAGGAAGTTCAATTCTTGGGACATGTCGTTGATATGAATGGAATTCATGTTGATCCCGCAAAGATCGAAGCTGTGAAAAATTGGAGTGTTCCTAAAACTCCAACTGAAGTCCGTTCTTTCCTTGGTTTGGCTGGTTATTATCGTCGATTCATCGCCAATTTCTCCAAGATCGCTGTTCCTCTCACTACCTTAACTCACAAGGGTAAAGCCTATGAGTGGGGATCAAAGCAAGAGGAAGCATTTGAAATCTTAAGCTGAAACTCTGTGAAGCTCCTATCTTGTCTCTACCTGATGGTAATGATGATTTCGTGGTCTACTGTGATGCATCGAACCAAGGTCTTGGTTGTGTTCTCATGCAACGAGGAAAGGTTATTGCTTATGCGTCTCGACAACTCAAGACTCACGAAAAGAATTATACCACCCACGATCTTGAATTGGGCGCTGTTGTCTTTGCTCTCAAGATTTGGAGACATTATCTTTATGGGACCAAATGTGTGGTGTTCACGGACCACAAAAGTCTCCAACATGTTTTCGATCAGAAAAATCTTAACATGAGGCAACGACGTTGGGTTGAGTTACTTAATGACTATGATTGCGAAATTCGCTACCATCCTGGCAAGGCGAATGTTGTGGCTGACGCACTTAGTCGTAAAGAGCGTATCAAACTTCAATGTGCGAGAGTTCGTACTGATCTTCAAGATCGCATTCTTCAGGCTCAACATACATCAGTCACCCAAGGTAACATGTATGATGAAATGTCTTGTGGTGCTGAAACTCAACTTGAAACTAAACCTGGTGGTCTTCTTTATTTTCTTAATCGACTGTGGATTCCTGACCATGATGATCTTCGTACTTTCCTCATGAACGAGGCTCATAAGTCTCGTTATTCTATTCATCCTGGAGCTGACAAGATGTACCATGATCTCCGTTATTCTTATTGGTGGCCTGGTATGAAGAAAGACATTGCTCTTTTCGTTGCAAAATGCCTCACTTGTTCAAAGGTCAAGGCTGAACACCAACGACCATCTGGTATGCTCGAACAACCAGAAATTCTTGTATGGAAATGGGAGAGCATAGCTATGGACTTCATCACCAAACTCCCTCGTACACCCAAAGGTTTTGACAGTATTTGGGTAATCGTCGATCGTTTGACCAAGTCAGCCCACTTCTTACCTATTCGTGAGAAGTATTCTGTAGAAAGGTTGGCAAAGATGTACGTTAGTGAAATCGTATGTCGTCATGGTATACCTTTGGACATTATCTCTGATCGCGATGGTCGTTTCACCTCTCACTTTTGGGATTCTTTGCAAGATACTTTGGGTACCATGTTGAACCTGAGTACTGCTTATCACCCTCAAACAGATGGTCAGACTGAACGGACCATCCAGACACTTGAGGATATGCTCAGGGCATGTATCATCGATTTTGGTGGCGCATGGGATTCTCATCTTCCTTTGGTTGAGTTTTCATACAACAACAGTTATCACGCTAGCATTAACATGGCTCCTTTCGAGGCACTCTATGGTCGTAAATGTCGTTCACCTGTCTGTTGGACTGAGGTTGGTGAAGCCCGTATCACTGGACCCGAATTAATCCAGGAAACCACAGACAAAATTCAACTTATTCAGGATAATCTTCTCAAGGCTAGAAGTCGTAAGAAGAGTTATGCTGATAAACGTCGTAAACCCTTGGAATTTCAAGTTGGGGACCTTGTACTACTTAAGGTATCCCCTTGGAAATGAGTAATTAGTTTCGGTAGAAAGGGAAAACTAGCTACTCGATACGTAGGCCCCTTCAAAATTCTTGACAGAGTTGGAAAAGTGGCTTACAAACTTGATCTTCCACCTAAGCTAAGCAATGTTCACCCGACCTTCCATGTTTCGAATCTCAAGAAATGCTTAGCGGATGAGAACCTTCATGTTCCTCTTGAGGATGTGCAAATTGATGAAAGCATGCACATTATCGAGAAACCCGTCGAGATTGTTGATACAGGAGTCAAGAAACTCAACCGCAGTCGCATTCCGATCGTTAAGGTTCGTTGGGAATCTAAACGAGGCCCAGAGTTCACTTGGGAACGTAAAGACCAGATGAAGTCGAAGTATCCACATCTTTTTCCACCAGACTCTCCAACTCCAACTTCGGGACGAAGTTCCTAAAAGTAGGGGAGACTGTAACATTACGCATTTAAACTTGTACGTTACACGATCATTATTAATAAAACGTCAAGTTCTATCGTTAATATTCGCATTTAATTATTTTGTCGCATTTGTGAAACCCTAATACCATAGATATTATATATATTATATGGATATATGTGGATAATTATAAAAAAAAGTGCTTGGGCCGGGAATCGAACCCGCGCCCAAGACCGGCCCAACACAAACACACACATGAACCAGCTGGACTGGCACTCTTGTTTGTTCAAAACCCCGCTCGAATTCCTTTTAAACCATCCAAGGTCTGTTCACAGTTGACATGGAAAGTCAACTGTGACAGCCTATAACCTTAATCATCAACATTAAACTCGTGATTTGTATATTCTTGGCAACAATACACGATTATCGGCCATCTATGACTCACCAACACGTTGATTATCAATCAATTGATAACCAATTAACCTTATACGTGTATAACATTGAATGTGTGGTCAACACTTACCATTTCATCGATCCAGCGCTTAACACTATAAATTGAACATTCACGAGCCATCACAACTCGCCAATACTCCTCTCTTAACCTCTAATCTTCTTAATTATACTCTGTTTGTTCTTCACGATCGCATTCTTGACTTTTTGGTTTGACCAATCAATCGAGCTCGTAACAACTTTGTAAGTGTAATGTTTTCTGTGGGATATGTTCATCGGCATCCACACATCAATAGCCCTATGATTAATTGGGCTATTGATGTGTGAATCAAACTATTGCTGAATCTAGGGCTTCGAACGTTTGATTTGGGGATAAACTCAATTCTGCATAGTATACTTATTTTAAATAAAACAGAATTAATCACAACCACTGGTCTGGACCAAGTGGTTGTGACTGATGTTTGCCTCATGAGCCACCCGGGTTCGAGTCCCAGCAGTGGCGTCCTTTTTTCCCTTTTTCATTTTTAAAACAAACAAACCTCACTTAATTATATATATTACATATAAACTTATAAATTCGTTTTTAATTATTAAAACCCTTTTATAAATTCTAAAAAAATTATTTTTAACTAATCTGATATAAATGTTCCACCTACAATTTTTAGTTTTCTGAAATTAATTTATTTAATATATATAATAATTAAATCAATTTTATTCTATTATATTTATAAAATTACATTAAAATATCAAAATATAAATTTCCACAAAAATTATCCTGAGTTTGTACAATGATAAACTTTACTGAAATGATTTTTAATTCTGAAAAATCATTTATTTTATATTTTTAATCAATTTTTGTTAGTTTTAATCATAATTAAATCATAATAAATTCAATTTTTAATATTTTTGCACCAAAATTTTATACAATTTATTTCTGAATATTTAGAATAGAAATATAAATTTTAAAATAATAATTCTTTAATTTTAGTATTTTTAAATATTATAGTTAAATTTTGGCAATTTGTAATAAATAGAATTAATATTCTATTTTAAAGAAAATAATTTTATAAAAATTATTTTTATACTTCAAACACATTATTGTGAACATCAAAAATTCAAACTTTATAAAAAGACTTTCATTTATTTAATTATCAAATTTCCCTTTATTTATTAAAACATTTTATTATAAATTCAACAAATGGATATCCCCAAATCGAGACCCTAGAATATACTTGTAGACTAGATAGACTTAGACTTATTTGTTTCCTTATACATAGGGTAATACTTGGCAATCTACTGGGCTACACTCATACTATTCCTCAATACCTAATACTATACCAATGTGAGTTTACGTAACCATGTTTATGCGATGCTTTATGCTTGCAACATTTTATTTAAGCAATTCAACATGCATGTCTAGTTGTAAACTTTATTGCGTCATGAATTAGTCAACAACAGTTTCAACGAGTTTCAACATTACATAATCATTAGCTATGGCCAAGCCGGCGATACTCAATAATAGATCTATTGGATTGACAACCCCACCCGGATACGCGTACCTCCTATATAGGTAGCGTGGGTGATTGTTATCGTTCCAACATATTACTAAGGTGAACCGTAGATGACGGGATGGACCTAAACTAGTCGGAGGTTTGATTATGTCGATTCAACATATTATGCTATTTCATGTAGACTTAAACTTACGATAGACATATGAATTGCTAAACTTTTATACTTAAACTATTTGCTTAACATGGATTATGTATTCTCACCAACTTCTAGTTGACCCCCCCCCCCATTTTTACAACTCAACAGGAAATAATGATGCATGAAGACTAGAGTATTTTATGAAGACAATATGAAGTCTATGCTTGCTTGATCTTTTGTGATGTATTAGATTTCCACATTTAAAACTCATTATGTATTTCTACTTTTGGATATTTGCACTTTAAATTTATTTCAATTAAAATTTGGTTACCATGTGCTACTGTATACTCATTCTTACGTGTCACCTCGATGTTTCCGCCATCGGTTGGGGTGTTACATATACTAACTCTTGTCAGCTGCTGGTGGGCTTATAAGGATGGGGCCCAGTATCTCAAGTATTACACGAGTGTGTTTCTTTGGACGGCTCAAATTATTTTACTTTATGATCCATGGTGCTGATGGGTCTTCACACAGATCGTGCTCTGGGAGTATAACTAGATTGTTTTTTTTCTCAGATTATTATTATTGAGTCTCATTTTGTTTTCTTTCTTGTATTGTCTAGGGTTTCCCTATGTCTCTCATTTGTATCTTCATTGTAGCGTCTGTAAGTTTGTGTATTATCAAACTTTCATTCATAATCTTCTACTGATCTTATCAATCAGCAGACGATTAGTATTGTATTGATTATCATTTGATTCTCAGTAATTTGCTGAGAATCATTGGGTTGGTTTTAATAATAGATTTTGTCACCGTTTTGTCGCTATTTCTATGTTGTTATTGTGTTGAGTTTTGTATGTTTGTGTGTTGAGATTGTGAGATATATTGTTTTTAACATAGTATCAGAGCCTATGTTCTAGATCCTGTGGTTTTCTGTTTGTCTTTTCCGCTGTGCTGTGGTGTCTTGTTATAAGAACTAGACCTGTTGAGTATTTATCAGATCTAGGCTTCTTGGTCTCAAATATCATCAAACTCGGATCTCTGATATAGATCTAGGGTTTGTGGTATACGAATTAGATCTGATCTTTTTAGATCTTGTCTATTTCTTGTATTTGTTATTTTTTGTGCATATTAGGGTTTCTTGTCAACTAATTGTTGGCTGATTGGGGAGCTGATTGATTGCTGGTAACTTGGAGTGGATTAATTTTTTGCTTCAATTGCGCTCACAACTCTATACCCTAAGTGAAGGTATAGGTTGTGAGATTTTGAGAACCCTAACTTGGGAACCCCTCTCGGTGAGATTGTTCCTTATCTCTGTTCTACATTTTTTGTTTGTGTCTAGGTGTCTTGACCGGGTTAGGGTGGACTGACGGGTGGTTCAACGAACACCCTTTAATAGTGTTAAAATGCTTATTTCATCCACATTTATTCGTGATATTGCTTGGAATTGGGTGACTACGGTTGCTTTGGTTGTAGGTGTAATAAGGAGTTAAAAACGACGAAATACGGGCTTTGAGAATGGACCGGAATGCATCGGAACGAGGTGGAAGGCAAGAAGAAAAAATGAAGATTTGTAAAGGGTCCACCGTACCCTTACGGTAGCCACCGTAGGGTTACGGTGGCCCCAGGACAATTATTTCCACCGTACAGCAGCGTAGAAGAACCGTCAAGATTTTGGATATACCGTACCCCTACGGTAGCCACCGTAAGGGTACGGTGGCCTCTGCACCAAATTGTAACTCCTTCATTAAAAGGCCACTTTATGGTGTCTTTTCAGCACTTCTTCCGTTGTGAACGTTTCTAAGCATCCTAGGGGCGATTTTTGGGCTAGAACAAGGTTGGAGAACAATTATAATCCTTTGGTTATTGTATTTGATTCATATGAACAATTATTTGAAGATTATGATGATCCATTCCATGATGCTAGGCTAGAACTCTTGATGATCATCTTTGGTGAAGTTTTTCTTAAACTCTTTTATGTTTGTTCCTTTCATTTCTAGAACGATAATCTAGTACATGTTTGCTTGATTGTTGTGGTGTTTGAACAATTGCTTGTAGTAGTTAATCAACTTCTCAATATCTAGTCTTAATCGTACGTTCTTGGTGTTGCTAACAATCGGGATATTGCGGGAAGGATTTGGGTTGGATAATTGATTAATCGGTCATCGGGAAACAACCTCGCATTGCTATAATCCGAGTACTTTGTTCCCTTTTATCACAATAATTGTTTAAACACGAGTTATGTCTATGTAACTCTTTCTAGTGGAACTTTTGCATAAAGGTTTAAGGAAAATGGATCCAGGGATGGTCATTGCTCGTTAACTTGAAGAACAAAACCCATTTCAAATCAGTAATTTAGTTTTCTTTTTATTAAGTCTAAATCCAAATCAACCAACAATCTTTGATCTTTAATTTTGTTAGTAGTTAAATATTAGTTAAATCGCAAAGTTATTTGTTTACACAGATTCCACAAACTCCCTGTGTTCGATACCTTCTTGCCACTATACGTTAGTTGTAATTGGGAAATTTTACGTGTACCACGATAAGCACGTCAAATTTTGGCGCCGTTGCCGGGGAGTAGTGCGCAACGTGTGTTAAGCTTTTAGTTTTGTTTGTTATTTTCGGGTTTACACGGGTTGTGTTTTGTGTGCAGGTACTTCAAGTGTATGCATACTAGAGGCTCTCACGAGTCATCACCACTTTTGTTTGATCCGGAGATTGAAAGAACATTGAGAAAGAACCGAGTTTTGATCAGAAGAAACAAAGTCATTGATTCACCTACTTCACCGTTCACACCAAGAAACATAATGCAAGACTCTCACATACCAACAACGGGTCAAACGACCTCATCATTCATGCCTACTTCTTCACAAATTTCACCCAACACCACATTACCTAACCTTTCCACCAGTCCTGAAACACCAATCCATACCACCCAACCGAATTCCACTCAAGTTGATCCAAACCTTACCTTGAATCCATCAAACACCATACCACCATTTTCCCATTTTTTCCCAACTACGGGTCAATCATCTTCTACCATCCCACAACCACAAGGACAAGGTTCAACAATTGTCCACACCACATCTACTTATCAACCACCTAACCAATCGGGTTTTTACTATTCATCTTTCCAAGGTGGCCAAAATTCGAGATTTCAAAGAGATGTGTATGACGATGGGTATGATGATGAAGAGTTTAGTGGGTACAATGAAGAGGGTTATTATTATGGAGGAGAAGGTGCATTTGTGGGCTCTCAAGCTCAAACGGGTCAAGTAAGTCAACCACTTTTACCATTTCAAGACCCGGGAAGACTACCGGTTGGTGTGCAACATGTTAGACCGCAAGGATTGCACTTGCAACGTCCCACGCCACTCAATCAAATGCGGCCTCCGAACATGCAAGCTCAACATCAAAGGCCGAATCACCACCAACAACCACCTATGCATCCAAATCAACATCAACAACAATTTGCACCACAAGGTGCAATGCAAGGACAAATGGGTCAACCAAGAGAGCCATTGGGAGCACCTAGAAGACTCCACCGTGATGTTGTACGGGGAATTGAAGCACATTTTCGGCCTATTATCACTAATAATCCATCACCGATAGTGATTCCGCAAAATGCAAATGGAAGAACATTTGAAGTTAGAACAACCGCACTCCAAAGTCTACCAAAATTCAAGGGGCTAGCAACGGAAGAGCCTTACTTTCATTTGGAAACCTATGATTCTATTTGCAACACTATTGGGGGTCAAGGATTTACTCCGGATGATGTCAAGTTGGTTCTCTTCCAATTTTCATTGGAAGATAAGGCAAAAAGATGGTTTCACACTCTACCATCCGCATCAATTTTCACATGGGCCGATATGCAACAAATCTTTTTGGATGAATTCTATAGTTCGCAAAAGACCAATGATGCAAGGAGGGGGTTGAGAAGCTTTCAACAACAGTCGGGAGAGATGTTTCATGAAGCATTTGAGAGGTTCAACATGATGCTACGAAATTGCCCTCACCATGGTATCCAACTGTGGGAATTGTTAAATGCTTTTCATGAAGGTTTGACATCGGAGGATGCACGGGATCTTATGTCCATCACAAATGGCACTTTTGGTACAAATTTTGAACAAGATGATTGGGCATATTTAGAGCAAATGGCAGTGACTTCGAAAAGGAAGGCCCAATCTTCAAGAAGGGCAAGACATGTGATTCAAAGACCACAGGTGCATGCGGTAGAAGGTGGTAATGTGCAGAATACTAATCAATTGTACAATGTTTGCAGCACTTGTCAAGAGATAGGCCACACGGCGGAGGTTTGTGGAGTGGGTGTTCAAGAAGCACCAAGTGAAGAAGTGAATGTTATTCAAGGGGGTGGGAGAAATTATGACATGAACTCCAACACTTACCACCCTGGGTTACGAAATCATCCCAACTTTCGATATGGGAATGCTTCTAATCAAGCCAACCTGAATTTTCAAGCTGCTCAAGGTAATTATGTGCCTCGCCAACAATACAATCAAGGGAATTATAGAGGCGGATACAATAGTGGCTACCAAGGGCAAGCTCAAACTGGACAAAGAAATTCGGGTCACGATTCGTCAAGCGGAAATGAAGTCATGGAGATGCTTAAAGCTATGCAACAAGACATGCAAAGGCGAAACCAACTTGATGAAGCACGGATACAAAAGGATGAAGTTCGTGATAAAAGCATTCAAGCATTGACAACTCAAATGGGGCAATTAGCAACTGATGTGGCGGAATTAAAGAAAGGTAAAGGCAAGCTTCCTAGCGATACTCAGGTAAATCCGTCACATGGCTCTTCACGAGGTAACAATGTTAATGTTAATCAAGTGAGTGTTTTAAGGAGTGGGAAAGAATTTAAGGCTGATTTGTCATCGGGTTTTGTCGAGGGGGTAGTCGAGGATGTCACGGGTGAGGAAAGTGAAAATGATGAAGTTACACCGGTTTTACAAAAAGAAATAAATGTTAAAAAACCGGAAGCGAGTGAGAGTGAAAAAACTGAAAATGAGCCGAATCAAGTTCCATTTCCATCGGCTCTACTTGACCCGGGTAAGAAAAATTTTATTGCATCAAGAGGTCCCCAAAAAGAAGAAATGTGGGACATGTTTAAACAAGTAAAAATAAATCTTCCTTTACTTGATGCAAGAAAACAAGTACCCGCATACGCTAAATTTTTGAAAGAATTGTGTACGCAAAAGAGGCAACAAAAGAAAAAAATGCCTAAGCGGGTAAATGTTACCGGTCAAGTGAGTGCAGTTTTAAATGGGGAGCTTCCTCCTAAGCTTCAAGATCCGGGCACGCCATTAATAAACATTCAAGTTGGTAATTTTCAAATGGCAAAGGCGTTGCTAGATCTTGGAGCCGGGGTGAGTATTTTACCGGGTGGGTTGTATGATCAATATGACTTTGGTCCATTAGCTAGGGTGGAGACAACGGTTGTTTTAGCCGATTTGTCTCATAAGTTACCCCGGGGAATGGTTCAAAATGTCATTGTGAAAATTGATGAATTTTATTACCCGGTTGACTTTTTGGTATTGGATTACTCATCCGCAGATTCAAAACAGCAACAAAATGTCATATTGGGTCGGCCATTTTTGAACACCGCGCATGCGGTAATTGATTGTAGATTTGGCACGGTCGACATGACATTTGGAAACCGGAAAATGCGTTTAAATGTTTTTACTAACAATACTAATGATTCCGGTGTTGAAGAATGTTTTATGGCAGATGTCATCGAGGGATGCAATCCATGTGAGTATGAGAAAGATGGAATGGAATTGTGTGCTTGTAATTTTTCTGAACAGGTACATGCTTTTGATTTGGAGAGTGAAGAAGGAAGGCAAGATGTGTTAGCATTGAAGGAGGGTCGACCACCATGGTCCCACCATTTTGATAGTTTGCCGGTGGAAATTGATTCGGGCACCAAACCCTCGTTAGAAGTACCAGCAAAGTTGGAACTGAAAGACTTGCCAAGCCATTTGAAGTATGCTTTTCTAGGGGATAATGACACATTACCGGTCATTATTGCCTCTAATTTGGAGATGGCTCAAGAGCAAGCTTTGTTGAAAGTGTTGAAAGAGAATAAAGGGGCTATTGGGTGGACGATTGCCGATCTCAAAGGAATTAGTCCATCCATTGTGATGCACAAGATTATCACCAATGAAGATGCAAAGCCCCACAAGAGAAGCGCAAAGAAGGTTGAATCCTAACCTAAGGGAGGTAGTTAAAAAGGAGGTGAAGGGGTGGGGTACCGCTCTAAGGCGCACCCCACCCGCCATTCAAAAAAAGCCTCCGCGGGAAGAATCACTTCCAGGAACACCACAGCGCCAAAGGCGCAGGGGCACCAGTTGGCAACACCCAAAGACATCCCCCTTGGACACCAACTTGCTTCCTCCCGTCAGATGTCAACTGACAAGTGGTCAGCCGTCTGACAGCTGACGCCCCTGCACACCATCCACAGCACGCCACGTGTGTGGAGGACGAAGAACCTCCCAACCCACCAACCACGAGGTGACACGTGGTCCAATCAGAAGAGGCCCTCCCCAACTTGGATCACTTTATCTAACCAAGGGTTAGGATCCAACTAAGTGGGCCTACCAACCAACCGGCCCGGTCCCCAGGCCCGGCCCATTAAAGGATGGATGGGCCCCAGAATCCTCGGCCCATGCATCTCCTATAAAAGGAGGACTTGACCTCCTTTCTCTACACGAAAAAACCCAGCCAAGAAGAACGAACACACTTGTATTTTCCACTTGTATCGTTATTCATATTCATTAATATAGATCACTTTTTATAGTGGACGTAGATCTTACAAGATCGAACCACTTATATCTTTGTCTATTGTGTATGATTGCTTGCCGTTCGTGTATACAATCATAGACCAACCATCGTTGTGAGCCAAGGATTATACCCTGCTGCGAACACGAGTCGTTACCTCAAATACCACCCCATCCTACATATACCCCTTTATACCCGTTGTTTCTTCAGGAGGTAATTAAGTGCTTAGATGCGGGAATTATTTATCCAATTTCGGATAGCTCTTGGGTAAGTCCTACTCAAGTGGTACCTAAGAAATCCGGCATTCAAGTAGTCAAAGATGAAAGTGGTGAACAAATAGCCACTCGACCCGTAACCGGGTGGCGAGTGTGTATTGACTACCGCAAATTAAATGCCGCCACTTCTAAGGATCATTTCCCACTTCCTTATATTGACCAAATTATTGAAAAATTATCGGGTCAAAAATACTATTGTTTTTTAGATGGGTATTCGGGGTACAACCAAATTGCAATCCACCCGGATGACCAACACAAGACCACCTTCACTTGTCCCTATGGTACTTTTGCCTTTAGGCGGATGCCATTTGGCTTGTGCAATGCACCGGCTACTTTTCAACGATGTATGATGAGTATTTTCTCGGACATGGTTGGAGAGTCGCTTGAAGTGTTTATGGATGATTTCTCAATATTTGGCACTAGCTTTGAATCTTGTCTCAACGAGTTACAAAAAGTTTTAAAAAGATGTGTTGAGAAAAATTTAGTGCTTAGTTGGGAGAAAAGCCATTTCATGGTGCAAGAGGGAATTGTGTTAGGTCACGTGATTTCGGAGAGAGGTATGGAGGTGGACAAGGCAAAAATTCGGGTTATTTCATCATTGCCACCACCAAAGAATGTGAAAGGGGTAAGGTCATTTTTGGGACATGCGGGTTTTTATAGACGTTTTATTAAAGGTTTTAGTGTCATTACCAAACCTTTATGTAATTTGCTTTTGAAAGATGTTCCATTTGACTTTACTAATGAATGTTTGCAAGCTTTCAATGTTTTGAAGGAACACTTGGTCAAGGCTCCTATTTTGCAACCGCCGGATTGGTCAAAGCCATTTTAGATTATGTGTGATGCAAGTGAAACTACAATTGGAGCAGTTTTGGGTCAAAGAGTTGATAAAAAGCCGGTGGTGATTTACTATGCGAGCAAAACTTTATCCGAAGCGCAACTGAATTACACCACGACCGAAAAAGAATTATTAGCGGTGGTGTATGCTTTGGATAAGTTTCGTTCGTATATTTGGGGGAGCAAAGTGGTAGTATATTCGGACCATAGTGCGGTTCGTTACTTGATGGAAAAGAAAGATGCCAAGCCACGTTTGATTCGGTGGGTTCTATTGTTGCAAGAGTTTGATTTGGAAATTCGGGACAAGAAAGGAAGTGAGAATGTAGTGGCGGATCATTTGTCTCGAATTCCGGTGGATAAAAATGATGATTTTGGAGAAATAAATGAGAGGTTTCCCGATGAGCAATTGATGGCGACATCTACTATTGATGCACCGTGGTTTGCTCATTATGTTAACTATTTAGCCACGGGGGTCATTCCGGATCATTGGACCAAGAAACGAAGACAACAATTTATGGTCCAAGTGAAGCAATATATTTGGGATGAACCGGATCTCTTCAAGGTTGGACCCGATCAAGTGATTAGAAGATGTGTGCCTGAATCGGAGGTGAAAGATATTCTTACACATGCTCATTCATCTGCTTGTGGGGGGCATTTTAGTGGACACAAGACCGGCTACCGGGTTCTATCATGTGGGTTCTATTGGCCCACCATATTTAAAGATGCTTGTGAATTTGCCCGGAATTGTGTAAATTGTCAAAGGATGGGAAGTATCTCCAAGAGGGATGAAATGCCTCTACAACCAATCTTGATTGTAGAAATATTCGATGTTTGGGGCATTGACTTCATGGGTCCCTTCCCAAATTCTAATGGGTTCTTGTATATTTTGGTAGCGGTTGATTATGTTTCGAAGTGGATTGAAGCAATTGCTACAAGGACTAATGATCATTCGGTGGTTTGCAAGTTTGTGCAATCCAACATTTTTGCCCGTTTTGGTATTCCTAGAGTGATCATTAGTGATGGTGGGTCACATTTTAAGAATTTCAATTTTGGGAAGTTGTTGAAGAGATATGGAGTAAATCACCGGGTTGCAACGCCGTACCATCCGCAAACGAGTGGACAAGTTGAAGTGTCCAACCGTCAAATCAAAGAAATTCTCATGAAGACAGTTCGTGTGGATAGAAAAGATTGGTCAAGTAAATTAGATGATGCTTTGTGGGCATACCGTACGGCCTACAAAACTCCGATTGGCACGACACCTTATCGGATGGTGTATGGGAAGGGTTGTCACTTGCCAATGGAGTTAGCGCATCGAGCACATTGGGCGATCACGACGGTAAATGCAGATTATGATGAGGTGGGGCGAACAAGAAAGTTGCAATTAAGTGAATTGGAGGAGATTAGAGATGAGGCTTATGAATGTGCATCGGCTTACAAGGATAAACTAAAGAAGGTTCATGATGCCAAATTGAGAACGAAGACTTTCGAAGTAGGGCAAAGGGTGTGGTTGTACAATTCAAGATTGAAAATGTTTGTGGGCAAGTTGAAAAGTAAATGGATGGGTCCGTACATCGTTTGCAGGATTGGTAAATTTTGTGAGGTTGAAATATTAGATGAAAACACCAATAAGCAACAAACGGTGAATGGACACCGCTTGAAGCCATACTTGGATGGAAATGACATCAATGCGTTGGAGATGGATTAAGCGGGCTATTTTTTACGCCCGGTAGAAGAAGTGCAACAATGAGAGGCCAGGTTTGGTAGTGTAAATAGTTAGCGTTTATTTTATTTTTCTTTTGTGTGTGTTCGAAACCCGTGTTTGAAACAAGTGTGGGGACGTTCGGGTCACGAAACGGTTCTAGCATTGTGTTGAGGACAACACGGGATTTTCGAGGGGGTAGGGTAATTTTCAGGTTTTCAAATTACTAGTTAAAAAAAAAAAAAATTGCCCAGGTCCACCGTAACCCTACGGTCCCACCGTAAGGGTACGGTGGAATAAAAATCCCTACGGTGATTCAGTGCTGCCATACGGTGAAGAAAAAGGATCCTTGGGCCACCGTAAGGGTACGGTGCCCACCGTAACCCTACGGTGGGGTCTGGGCAGCAGCAGCGAGTTTATAAAAAAAAAAAAAAAATTTGCCCAGGTCCACCGTAACCCTACGGTCCCACCGTAAGGGTACGGTGGAATAAAAATCCCTACGGTGATTTAGTGCTGCCATACGGTGAAGAAACAGGATCCTTGGGCCACCGTAAGGGTACGGTGCCCACCGTAACCCTACGGTGGGGTCTGGGCAGCAGCAGCAAGTTTATAAAAAAAAAAAAAAAAATTGGGACCCTTGCAACATAAAACCGCCGGGCCACATTCCTTTGCTTCTTCTATCTAACCTTTATATTCATCTTCTTCTTCTCTTTCATAGGAACACAACCCCATTTCTTCTTCACCTTAAATCATCCATTAAACCTTCAATTTTTCATCAAATCACTTGATTCTTGAGCCTATTTTGCATAAAATCTTACAAGGAGTCCGATTTGTGGAAGGAAATTACACGAAAAACACTTTAAGTGGGTCGGATTCTAAACCCTAGAACCCGAAAATTTGGGGCTTTTCAAAGTTTTTGTTTTTCTTGTGTGTGAGCATCATCTATTCCAAGGGAAATGGCACGCACTGGTGAAGCCGCTGGATCAAGTTCATCCGCTGCCAAGGCTAAAGGAAAGCAACCTGCTCAGCAATACAAACGAAGGAAGTATGTTTCCCAAAATACTGAGTCTGATATAGAGATGGAACAAGCACCGGAGGCGCCAAGGTTAGACTCGGCTGATAAGCCGGAATGGAAGACGGGCCCTCTGAACGCAAAACCAAGGATCTGGCAACCTACTTTATTTCATGATCAAATTAAAAAGTTGTCAGATCGGCCAGGGGCATTTATTTATGAAAGAGAGGTGAGCAGAAAAGATTTTGAACCATTCGGGGTTTTTGATAGATTTAAGGCGTTAGGTTGGGAAGCGGCACTTCACTGTTATGATCAAGAAGAGAGGAGGGTGTATTTGGATGAGGTCGAGGAATGGATGGCAACATTAAGATGTCCTAGATATGATTCACCCTCCAAGATGAAGTTAGTCGGTGAAGTAAATGGGATAGAAGTGGAAATGTCTTATGAGACGTTGCGCAGGCTTGCAAAGTTTGATAGTCTACCTGCAAAAGAATATAAAAACCCGAGCATCGATGCGTTGTTGATTAGTCCAGACAAGCATCCACGTTGGATGGAAATGTTGGATGATTTATTTTTGCCGGGTACTTATCATGATACATTGTATCGAAGGAATTTGAAGATAGAGCCCAAACTTTTGTTGAATTTTATCATTCTGAACGTGTTACCAAGACGGGCTGATAAGGAACAAGTGCGTTTTCCCGAGGTTCCTATCTTATACGCTTTGACGCACGGTGGTCCGAAATTTTCCCTTCGGTACATGATCTTAAATCATGTTTGGATATGTAGAAATTCGGTGGAGAGGTCAATCATTCCCTATTGTCGAATAATTACTGGGTTGCTGAAGCAGCAGGGTGCGATAACTGAAGAAGATGAAGGAAAGAAAAGAAAGAAATTCAAACCTATTGATCTATCAACAATGGGGTCCGGTTGGGTTTATTCCGAGTCTGAGAGATATCATAAACTTAAAAGTGGGGGTCAAAGGTGGAGAATGCTTAAGAAAGATGCGAGGGCACTTTTGCCCGGTGAGGAGGATGAAGCTGAGAGTGGGGGTGAAGCGCCACCAAGTGATGATGAAGAGTACGAAGACAATCCGGCTGGAGGACATTTGGATATAGGCCAGGGGAGTTCGAGTGGGACCCATGGTGGAGGGTTTTATGACTTTACCGAGAGGGCGTATGTTGATGGTTGGGCCTTTGGGGGATCGATGCAGGAGGTAATTGAAAGTCAACGTCCCCCAACCTCGGTATTTGACACTTGGTCGGGTTCGAAACGCACACTATTTGATCATCAAACAATGATGAGTGCTAGCATGGAGAGAAGGATGAAGCAGGGTTTTGATCGTCAGGAATTGTGGAACCAAGGACATGCTTATGCTCAGCAGGTGGAAATCAATCATAGATACATTGATGATCAAAATAGGAGAATGAACGATGATTGGCATGCGGGGAGACCCGTAGTCGCAAATCCACAACCGGTGGATTACGGGTCCCTACCGCCGTATGATGGAAGCATCTCCTATCCGACCCCACCAATCCACCATTCTACCCACAGCAGCAACAACAACCCACGGATCAAGGAGGAAGCGGTGATGGAGCGTTTGGCTTTGGCGAATGGAATGATTTGTTCACTTCGGTGTTCGGGCCGCCTCAGTCGCGCTACTACTAATCAGGTCGTGCTCTTTGTACATAGCTTTATATTTTGTTTGTTTTTGTTTTCGCTTTTGCTTTTGGTTTTTGGGTGGTTGGGTGGTGTATTGAATCGTATTGAATTGTTGATGAGTTCGGGTTGTGGTAGTAGGATGTGTGTTTTTTTTTGTTTAAAAATTAAAAATCTAAAAAAATTATAATATGAAAAAATCCAAAAAGAAGTTTGTGGTTTGAGTATTTGAGCATTTCTTTCCAAAAACCGCACATTGGGGACAATGTACCCCAAGTGTGGGGATGGGAGGAAATTTTTGGAGATTTTTAAAAAAAAAAATTTGAGGTCAAGTGCAATGTTGTAAAAATTGGAACACCTGGATTTAACCCCCATTAGACACACCGGCAACCCTTAATACCCGTTTCTTTTTCTTGGTGAGAGTTGAAGCCACATATGTAAATAAATAAATTCTTCCTTTGTGAGAGTGGCAACGGGTGGGGGTGCACTAGAACTTGTGCTTGAATACAGCTTGAATCCTTAATTGGGCATGGGTGTAGAGATGATAAGGGCATTAGGTAGCCTCATCATGTGAGTGCGAGTGTGGGTTTTTGGGGGGTTGGACCTCATACATTACATATGAGCAAGGTAGCGAGAGGGGCGGGGGGTTTGGACATTTAGTTGCCCATTTTTGAGCCTAAAAGCCTATCGATTGTTAACCCTTTAGCTAGTTCCCTAAATAAATACCCAACTTGACCCGGTCTTGTGTGTTTAAATAGAGTGTTAGTGTGTTATTTTAGTATTACAAGTTGAAGTTTTAGTTGAGCGTGTTCGTATGTGTATGTATTAGTGTTTCTTGATGTATTAAAAAAAAAAAAGAAGAAGAAGAAATTGAGAAAAATGATGAAAAGAAAAGAAAGAAAGAAAAAAGCAAAAGAAAAAAAGAAAAAAAAAGAGAAAAAAAAGGAAAAGGAAAAAGAAAAAAAAAGGGGAAGTTTATGTGTGGTATCTATTATAGTTTGTGTTCGTATTTGTGTTTGCGTGTGTTAGTTATGTGTGTGTGTGTGTCGTTGTGTAATAAAAGACCGGGTAAAGTTATGCGCTACTAAAAATATACCACATTTTCTACCTTTACACTTAGCCACATTACAACCCGACAAGACCCATTGATTTGCACTTATGTTTAGCGTTGTAAGAGGAGGGTTGATTCAGGTACAAGCTTATGGTTGCGCACTCATTTATTTGCCTTTTGTGTGCCTAGCTCCTAATTGCTAGTTTTCAGTTGTCACCGAGAGGAGAGAAACTGTGAGGGGTGTGTTGATTTGGTTGTTAAGGATGGGTTAGTATATGGATTGCACGTTAATGCTTGATTTAAAAATGATCGTCTTTGTGTAAAAGTGATTTTGATATATTGCTTGGGACAAGCAATGGGTAAGTGTGGGGATGTGACGGGTGGTTCAACGCACACCCTTTAATAGTGTTAAAATTCTTATTTCATCCACATTTATTCGTGATATTGCTTGGAATTGGGTGACTACGGTTGCTTTGGTTGTAGGTGTAATAAGGAGTTAAAAACGACGAAATACGGGCTTTGAGAATGGACCGGAACGCATCGGAACGAGGTGGAAGGCAAGAAGAAAAAATGAAGATTTGTAAAGGGTCCACCGTACCCTTACGGTAGCCACCGTAGGGTTACGGTGGCCCCAGGACAATTATTTCCACCGTACAGCAGCGTAGAAGAACCGTCAAGATTTTGGATCTACCGTACCCCTACGGTAGCCACCGTAAGGGTACGGTGGCCTCTGCACCAAATTGTAACTCCTTCATTAAAAGGCCACTTTATGGTGTCTTTTCAGCACTTCTTCCGTTGTGAACGTTTCTAAGCATCCTAGGGGCGATTTTTGGGCTAGAACAAGGTTGGAGAACAATTATAATCCTTTGGTTATTGTCTTTGATTCATATGAACAATTATTTGAAGATTATGATGATCCATTCCATGATGCTAGGCTAGAACTCTTGATAATCATCTTTGGTGAAGTTTTTCTTAAACTCTTTTATGTTTGTTCCTTTCATTTCTAGAACGATAATCTAGTACATGTTTGCTTGATTGTTGTGGTGTTTGAACAATTGCTTGTAGTAGTTAATCAACTTCTCAATTTCTAGTCTTAATCGTACGTTCTTGGTGTTGCTAACAATCGGGATATTGCGGGAAGGATTTGGGTTGGATAATTGATTAATCGGTCATCGGGAAACAACCTCGCATTGCTATAATCCGGGTACTTTGTTCCCTTTTATCACAATAATTGTTTAAACACGAGTTATGTCTATGTAACTCTTTCTAGTGGAACTTTTGCATAAAGGTTTAAGGAAAATGGATCCAGGGATGGTCATTGCTCGTTAACTTGAAGAACAAAACCCATTTCAAATCAGTAATTTAGTTTTCTTTTTATTAAGTCTAAATTCAAATCAACCAACAATCTTTGATCTTTAATTTTGTTATTAGTTAAATATTAGTTAAATCGCAAAGTTATTTGTTTACACACATTCCACAAACTCCCTGTGTTCGATACCTTCTTGCCACTATACGTTAGTTGTAATTGGGAAATTTTATGTGTACCACGATAAGCACGTCAAATTTTGGCGCCGTTGCTGGGGAGTAGTGCGCAACGTGTGTTAAGCTTTTAGTTTTGTTTGTTATTTTCGGGTTTACACGCGTTGTGTTTTGTGTGCAGGTACTTCAAGTGTATGCATACTTGAGGCTCTCACGAGTCATCACCACTTTTGTTTGATCCGGAGATTGAAAGAACATTGAGAAAGAACCGAGTTTTGATCAGAAGAAACAAAGTCATTGATTCACCTACTTCACCGTTCACACCAAGAAACATAATGCAAGACTCTCACATACCAACAACGGGTCAAACGACCTCATCATTCATGCCTACTTCTTCACAAATTTCACCCAACACCACATTACCTAACCTTTCCACCAGTCCTGAAACACCAATCCATACCACCCAACCGAATTCCACTCAAGTTAATCCAAACCTTACCTTGAATCCATCAAACACCATACCACCATTTTCCCATTTTTTCCCAACTACGGGTCAATCATCTTCTACCATCCCACAACCACAAGGACAAGGTTCAACAATTGTCCACACCACATCTACTTATCAACCACCTAACCAATCGGGTTTTTACTATTCATCTTTCCAAGGTGGCCAAAATTCGAGATTTCAAAAAGATGTGTATGACGATGGGTATGATGATGAAGAGTTTAGTGGGTACAATGAAGAGGGTTATTATTATGGAGGAGAAGGTGCATTTGTGGGCTCTCAAGCTCAAACGGGTCAAGTAAGTCAACCACCTATGAACCCCTCTCGGTGAGATTCTTCCTTATCTCTGTTCTACATTTTTTGTTTGTGTCTAGGTGTCTTGACCGGTTAGGGTGGACCGGTATTGTTTGTTGGTTATCTGTTCTTTGTGGCTATTATATACGTATATATACATATATAGATAATAAAAGAACTCCTGTGTTAAGATCTGGGTGGGAACCCTTGAGTGATGAACCCACTATCTGAACACTGACACAGTTTCGTTCTTCTTAGGGCTATTTTACCTGCTATTGTGTGATTTGTTGTGCTGTCTTGGCTTGTGTTTGTCTGTGCTTGCATTCTGTGTGTGTTTGAAGTATGGGTGATGTTGTTGTTGATCATGCTGCTGGAGGAGGTAATGGTCCTCCAGTAGGGACTTTGATAAGTAAATTGGACATAGGAGACCCCTTGTATATTCACCCTAGTGACACCAGTACTTTGACTATTGTTAGTATAAAGCTAAAGGGTACTGAGAACTATAATGTATGGTCCAAATATATGAAACTTGCATTAGAATCTAAGTACTATGAGGTCTGTGGATGATGAAGTCTTAGGAAAGCAGTGGGATAGATGTAATTCTGTGGTGTTATCTTGGTTACTTAATTCTGTAAGTGAAGAGTTATACTTAGGTCAAGTTTTTTTCTAGAAATGCTAGAGATGTATGGTTGGACCTAAAAGAAACATATGATAAGGTTGATGGATCTGTAGTGTTTAATTTGCATCAAAAGATATGTTCTATAAATCAAAATGGTAGTACTGTTTCTGAGTACTATCATAAACTTAATACAATGTGGAAAGAATTTGATTCAATTGTTCAATTACCTCCTTGTACATGTGATGCCTCTAGAGAATACAACAGTTTTAATGTTTTGATAAAACTTATGCAGTTTTTAATGGGATTAGATGAAATATATCAACCAGATAGAACTAATCTTTTGATGCAAGATCCTCTACCTTATGTTAAACATGCCTTTTCTATAGTGTCTAGAGAGGAGTCACATAGGAAGTCTAATAGTGTTGTAAAAGGATCCAATGTTTCCTTCCTAGTTAAAGGAAACAATGTTAATAACAATGTTAACAACAGGAGGCCTTTTAACAACACTAATAGAGGTCCTAATCCTAATCTTAATTGTACTCATTGCAATATGATTGGTCATACCGTGGATAGGTGTTATGAACTTGTTGGCTATCCACCAGGTTTTAAGAAGAAGAATAACACTCAACCAGTTAGAAGCAATGCTACTGTTGCTTCTACTGGAAAGGTGAACGTGTCTAGTAACAATGTTTCTGCTAGTTCTTCTATTCCCTTCACTTCTGAACAGATTGCAAAACTGATGAGTCTTATTAGTGAAAAGAGTGGATCAGATCCTCAAAGTTCCAATTCAGCAGGTGAGGATGTGATTGTTAGTGGTTTTTGCAATGTGTCTGTTTTGTCTAAGTTGTGTCATGTGTTTGAAAATTTTGCTAGTTGTTCTATTGAGATAAAAACTGCTTTACTTTTGAAATGGATCATGGATTCAGGTGCTAATCAACACAAGGTTAGCACTGATGAACACTTGATCAATGAATTTGATGTGTCTCAATATAACATGTCTGTTAAACATCCAAATGGGACAAATGCTAAAGTTAAAAAAATTGGTGATATTAAAATCAGTGAAGATGTTATCTTACATGATATCTTCTATGTTCCTGATTACTGTGTCAACTTAGTTTTTGTCAACAAACTAGCAAAGGATAGTAAGTTGAATGTCTTGTTTGATGAGTATAAGTGCTATGTTCAGGATGCCAGGTCTAAGAATGTCCTGGTGACTGGTTGAGCTCATGATGGACTGTACTTCTTAGGAGACAGTGTGAGTAATACCAATGTGTGTTTTAATAGTATTGTTTAGTCTAATCTGTGGCACAGTAGACTTGGACATCCATCTGACCAGGTTCTAGCTGTGCTAAAGGGGTCTTTAAATATAGGAAAGGTCTGCACTCATGTAACATCCCGTTTTTGTTATATATATAAAATGTGTTGGTTCATATTTATGAGCGAATGAAACGGGTTATTGGTCGATAAAACGAATCAATGACATATAAGATGGATACTCGTGTATTTAAAATTAGTTAACTAGTATGTGGCGGATAGCATGATTATTTGAGATGTGAGATCTAGGCGATTAATTACTATTATAGGAGCCCGTTTGGTAATAATATAATATATTATATTATATTTGAACCTTACTCCGTTTTTAATGAAACTTAGGTTGACGCGTAGATGAGAATTAACTCGTCTTAGCAGTATATTCGGAAATTTATAAAACGTTATATTTTATTAGTTGGACGAGAAAAACGAGTGAACCAGCTGAATTAATTATAATAATATAATAATAATAAAACTTAAATAATAAGATGTGTATATATATATGGTACGTGTAAATACATTTATGCGTGTATGCATACGATGATATTTGTAGTTGTATTATGAGTTATCTTCAACAAGAAGATTTCTTTTAATTGAAAATAATATAGGAAGTCGGTAACCTTTAGAAACCGATTCGAAGACAATTTCTACACCTCTATATAAGCAAGAAGTGTTTGGAAACAAAATTATGCATCTCATTTACAACCTTCTTGACTATGACCAGATACTAGATTTTATTAATTTGTAATTTTATCATATAATAGGAATATGTATAATACCAGTACTAGGTTAAAGTCATAACATGGGCAGGAATATGGTGACCTAACCCTAATTTATGCATAGACTGATCACCTATGCTTAAACTAGGCATGGTTATTCAAAGCCGACCCTGGTAACGACTAGTTAGTAGTTACTCTTTATTTAACTAGTATCTAAGATGGTCATGGCCTTGATCAAGGAACCAAGTTTGGATTGATTAGACCAAACATCTATAAAGCAGAGGTGAGTGTTACACACCTCTGGAAGTATATATATATACAATATGTGTTGATTAAGTGTTAGAACTGTACGAGTGTTATGGTAGTTTTATTTGATCAATATTTGAATGTTATATTAGAATATGTTGAATCAGATGGGAGTTTTCTGATTTAACATGAGATCGCTGGAAGTTGGCGATCTTGGTGAATTATTGGACTCAGATGGGTCTTTTCTGGTCCAATAAATTATATTTGAATGTTATAATAGTGTATGTTGAATCAGATGGGAGTTTTCTGATTTAACATGAGATCGCCGGAAGTTGGCGATCTTGGTGAATTATTGGACTCAAATGGGTGTTTTCTGGTCCAATAAATTATATTTGAATGTTATAGTAGTGTTTGTTGAATCGGATGGGAGTTTTCTGATTTAACATGAGATCGCAGGAAGTTGGCGATCTTGGTGGATTATTGGACTCAGATGGGTGTTTTCTGATCCAATAAATAATCGCATAGGAGTCTTGCGATTTAAACCATATGGAAGTTGTATGGTTCTCTATTATAGTGTGTTGTTATTGTGGTTTTGTGACATGGTGATTTAATGTACACTCACATAGCGAAAGCTAATTGGTTGTTTATATATATATATATATATATATATCTATATTATCTTATTAAGGAGGAGTGATGGCTAACATAGTCATTTTCATTTCCGTACAACTTAAGAAGCAACATGTACAACATATTTTAGCAAGAAATTTAAGGGTATTATGGGTATAATTGTGAACATTAAGACACTTAGGAGGGCAATATAGACAATTCACCCACCTCCTCCTTTACAATATCAAAACAAATTTCCATTACTACCCTCCATTTCCCTCCCTAACCCCTTACAATGATGGTTACAAAAAGGTTATTCAGACGAAAGGGTTTGAATTCAATGCTATTGAAGATGTAAGGTCTGCAAATTTATAATAGGACCTAGAAAAGTTTATCGCTAATCTCCCTCTTTTCATCTCAAAGCTTGCAAATTTTTTGTCCCCGCCTCTTTAATAGACGAAGTGCATCTGATATCCTCTTGTATATATATATAGGGGAGGGTTTAAATGAGAACACCATCTTTTGTGAGAACCATGAGAACAAATCTCAACCACTCATTTATTTCCCTTGTGTTTTAATTAAAAGGGTAAAGTGGTAATCTACCAATCTCTTATCCACCAAACAATAAACAACAACAGATAAATCGATCATCATCTAAACCTATCAACCATTTGAGATATCGATCATTCATTTGTACAATGACATCGATCACCCTAAACATTGTTATTATTCATCCAATCAATCAGCAGAGACACCGATCAACAAAGACAACTATCTTCTTCATCCAATCGATCAGCATAGAGACATCAAACAAAATATCAGGGTTTTGTATCTTCTTCTTATCATCTTGCATTCTAATCGTATGATTCCTTCTGCTTAGGGTTTTGATTCTTCATTGTTTCTTAATGCTTTTGTAATTTCAGTTCATATGGTTGTTCTTAATTTGAGCTAATTTGCTTTTTATTTGGTTAATTGCAGTCATGGTATGTATGTTTACAAGTAATTAGTTCTATGTTTTTGCTTGTATTGTATGCATTTGAATAGTTACTGGTTATTTTAATGTAATATTAGTGTTTTATATTTCTCAAGTGTATGTTTTTTTATGTTTATGTCATGGTTTTATTATGCTTCCACTGAAATTAGTCGTATCACTTAATGTTCTGTTTTTACACATGTGTAACTACTTGATCCTTTCTATGCAAAGACAAACAATTGAGGAAGATGTTGTTTCTATCTATTAGCCTTATGCCAGACGGTTGTGTTTGATATTAGGTTGTCAACACCTAGGAAAGTAAATGGTATTATTGCATTTAGATATGTTGTTTGTAGTGGAGCCGGATTACCAATTATCAAGTTGGTCTATCTATTGCTATAAGCTACAAACATATTATCAATAAACTTCATGCCAAGGTATGTATATATGTTAGTTTTTTCTTTTAGTCTATGCATATATTTACCGTTGAGATATTAGTTAAAGTTTACATATGTTCAATTGTATTACACATGTGTAAGTGTCTGTTTTACACATCCGTAAATAGCTCCCTACCACTTATTTAAAGCTGAGATACAGATGTGTAAAATGTTAAGTGTCTCGGTTCTAGGTTACCTATGATCAGTTGTATTACACATTTGTAAGTGCCTGTTTTATAATGTGTAAATAGCTCACTATCACTTATTTGAAGCTGATATACACATGTGTAAACTGTTCAGTGTCTTAGTTCTCGGTTATCTATGTCCAGTTGTATATATCATGTGTAAGTGTTTGTTTTACAAAAGTGTAAATAGCTCATTGCCACTTATTTGAAGCTGATATACACATGTGTAAACTGTTCAACGTCTTAGTTCTCGGTTATCTATGTTTAGTTGTATTACACATTTGTAAGTGTCTATTTTACACATGTGTAAATAGCTCACTGCCACTTATTTGAAGCTGATATACACATGTGTAAACTGTGTAGTGTCTTAGTTTAAGGTTACCTATGTTCATTTGTATTTAAGATGTATTAGTGTCTGTTTTACACATGTGTAATTTGCTCACTGACACTTTTTTTTTTTTTGCATCTATAGGTTGGTGGAGATGTGTTAGAGAATACCAACTTGAGAAAACATATACATAAGTTGCTATGGAATGTTTTTATCACACCTTTCACATTTGAGGAGCGATGGGAGTTATTGATGACTAAATGCAACTTGAAAACCTTATCCAGGTGTGAATGCTCAAACGTACTTTTCAAGACTACTTTGACTGCATCCAATACTTTGGTTCAATTTATGATTCTCGAAACTGTCCTACAAAACTCAATCATAATGATGAAGAGAGTCATACTGATGAAGATGGTGAAGAATACGTTGATGGAGAAGAATACGTCGATGGTGAAGAAGATATTGATGGTGAAGAAGATATTGATGGTGAAGATGTTGATGTTGAATGAACTTTACCTTTTATATCTTTACTTTTATTTCTAAATAAGGTGTGCATGTAATATGAATTTCATACATGTAACGTATGACTTTGACATTAAAATTTTGCAGTGTTTAATTTTATAATTTCAGTGTTCTTATATTATGTGTTGAGTTTTGTTTCTAGTTTATTTCAATTGTTTGTTTTACACACGTGTAATTGCCTGTTTTACACATGTGTAAGTTGCTCGCAGCCATGTTTTTGGTTTCTATATTATACATATGCTGCTATTTTACACATGTGTAAGTGTCTAGTTCTTTCCAATTGTCTGTCTTACACATGTGTAAATTACTCGCCTTCACTCATTATGTTTACATATTATACATTTGCTGCTGTAAATTTTACACATGTGTAAGTGTCTAGTTTTGTTCAGTTGTCTGTTTTACACATGCGTATGTGTCTAGTTTTGTTTAGTTGTTTGTCTTACACGTGTACATCGCTCACCGTCACTTATTTTGTTTTTGTACCACAACAAACGTACACATGTGTAAACTGTTATTGCTCACAATCACTAATTTGTTTCTAGATTACACATTGGCACATGTATCACACATGTGTAAATTGTTGATTATCATTTATTCTATTTTACCTATGCTAAGTTGCATTATATAAGTGATGTTTTACACATGTGTAAGTGTCTGTTTTACACATGTGTAAATTATTTGTTGTCACTTATTTGTTTCTAAATTACACATTTGCATACTTATTACACATGTGTAAATTGTTCAGTGTCACTTATTTGTTTATGGATTACACATTTGCACATGTGTATCTGTTGACTTTCGTCTATTTCTATATTTACTTATGTTTAGTTTTATTACACTCGTGTAAGTGATGGTTTACACATGTGTAAGCGCCTGTTCTACAAATTGTAAGTTAGTAATTGTAATTTATTTGTTTCATAAATTACACAGTTTCATATGTATTGCGCATGTGTAAATTGTTTACAGTGACTTATTTGTTAATGGGTTACACATTTGCATCTGTATTACACAAATGTAAATAGTTCATTGTCATTTATTTCTATTTTCACCAATCTTCAGCTGTATTACACATGTGTAAGTGTTGTTTACACATTTGTAAGCATCTATTTAAAGCATAATAGTATTGCCCGTATATCGAAGGCATTCAATTTCTCAACAAGTCATAAAAATACAGTACCCACGATAACATAAATACAAAAGTCATAATCCTTGACATACGGTCATGATAACATAAAAAACAAGTCACAATACACAATATCATCTATTCTTTTTCTTTTTCAATTTGGTCTCTCTAAAAATACAATGACTTCTTGATCACATATCTTACGTGAGTATTCGCTTTCAAAAATACAATCTTCGTAGCATTTTCTAGGATTCTATGATTAACACAGTTGACCTCTCAAAGTTCTCCTTGTCCTTTTCCAACGAACGTCATAACGTACCCACTTTTCTAAAATGTGCCTGGTCAAAGTGACAAAAGAACAATACCTTTAATCCATTTGTTTTTAATGCTATTCTAAACAAATAATCTGACTGACTTAGACATGTGTACATGAGCAAAACTGCTCATTTACACATGTGTAAACTGCATAAGTACACCTATTTAATCATACTTATTTGTTCTAATATCATTATATCATTGTGCAAAGGCATAAACAACTTACTTACACATGTGTAGACATGTTATTTACGCATGTGTAAATGCAATATTCACTAAGCTGATTTACACATGTGTACATAGGTTATCTACACATGTGTAAATTGCTTAATTGCACACATGTAGTAGTAACTAAGCTGATTTGCACATGCTAAAATTATACCTAAACATTTCACATATTAGTTATAATTACATAGATTGGTCAAATCCAATGGTTAGTAAGAACTTTATGATCAAACAAACAATGTGAAAAACACTTCGTTTAAAACCTTGAATACATTGATCATTCAATGGTCCAAACATGTTTTTAATCATAGAAACCATAACTAACTAACCAAACATGGATCTGCAACACTCAACGCATTAATATTAATTGCTTTTGGGAGTCAACAGAAACACTACAACAGCTCAAAACTTGGGTACACCAAAGCTATATAAATAAAACATCATTTCGCATCAAACCTAATTCAAACGTTTACAATTCACATAAAACCTAACTACCCAATAAAGTCCAGATCTGTATAAGTCAAATTTAACTTAGATGCTTTAAGCAATCCAGGGCAACAATATCACCTGCTCTAAAATTAATCAAATCATCTACAAAAGTCCAAATTTTTCGTCCTTACGCACAATAACATCAAAAGATTCGATACTCAGTTACCTACACATACATATATACATAGAATCTAAAAATTTTGAGTGCTTTTAGTTAATACCACAGTCGACTTATTCTAATGATACTTTCTTTCATACACCACTCATCTTCTCTCAATTAATCCCTAAAAATTTGAATCGAACGATGATACATATCATAATCCAGCCTTAGAATCAAAGCTATGCTGATTATCGACAATAACCAACAAAGCAGGAAACACCGATTTAAACCCTTGCTCAGGAAAGTCCAATTTAAACCTAATTTAAATAAGATAATGTCATCGTCTGCTCCTTATCCTCTGATTCAACTTCGTCACCTTCTTTCACATGAAAATCTGATTGAACCCTTGATTTTGTGGCTGTTGTCTCTGTTGTTGGCCTTGTCTCTAATGATAAACTTGGGGTTGTGGGTTCATGAGGAAGAAGGTACTGTGGGTTTCACGATGTATAAGATGTGAGGGTTTTGAAATGTAATTTTACATTGATGCCCTTTTTTAGTCTTATGTTTATGATCCCTTCTCATTTAAACCCACTCTAATCTTAGCCCTTCATTGAGAATGATCTATGGATGAAAATGGTTCTTAGTGTTCTCACAAATTTTCTTGTTCTCAAGATAACCCTTCCCTATATATATATATATATATATATATATATATATATATATATATATATATATATATATACACACACTTGCAGGTGGTTTCCATAAGCAGAAGGGTTGGACCAGATCAAGTCTTGCGGTTAAAGGATCGAACGTGTTTTTAGTAAAATATCATGAACGATAGTCAAACTTGTTTTGGCAAACTAACGGTTATACAATAATAGTTTTTATGGGATAAAAGTTTGACGTTTTGTATAATTAAATTGGGACCTTCCGCTTAAACTCTGATATAAGGCGTGTTTAGAATAAATAAATAATTATGGGTGTTTCAAGTTGGTATCAGAGCATGGTTTGAGGGATTCGGGTATGGGCGTAAATACCCGAACTCAAACTTGTTGCTCTTGACTAAAAAAAAAAAGGTTGTTCGATTCAAGACTTGATCAAGAAATCAAAGACAAGGTGTTAGTCTACTGATTTCTTACGAAACATATTGAAAGTATATGTATTTGTTATGAGTGTATTAGTGTTGATATATGCACGGAAATTTGATGCTTAAAGTATGACGTGATAATAAAAAGAATATTAAAGTATTGTAGGTAGACTAATTCGCCTGGCCAGCGTAATTAGTGTGCGTACGGTACTGTAATCTTCTTGGAATTATCATAATCATATCAAAAAGTGTCGAAACTAAGTAATGTGGTAGAATACGTAGTATAAACCTTATATATCGTGTTACGATGCAAGGATATTTTATGGATATATTACGACCGGAATAAGATGTAGCTCATTTATATGCATAGAACTCTCGTTTGGTAGAGTTTAAGATGCTGGATTAGAGTTATACATCCTAATATCGTATGGTTATTTCTGTCGGATGAAATAACTAAAAAGAGAAACCCAGGTTTATGTCATAATACGGTGAGGAACTCGTTGAAAGGGTCTTGGTGATGAGTTGTCCACAATGAATTAATGGGTACAAATTCAGGATTTAATTAAAGTATGGTTAAGAGCCGACTTTAGACAAATAGTGTATTGTTTAGCTAGCGATGGCTAGTTAAGATTGAGGTGGGGCCATATGGACGAAGCCAAAATCTTGAATATTAATTAATGGCGTCAATACAATGCTATTAAGATTTTGGTAGTGGTGAAATTTAGAAGAAGTGAGATGAAAAGCAGGTTGTCGTGTAGCTGCATTCCGGGGATGGGTGTGATGGCCGAATAGCATTATACGACGACAATTCAATGCTGTCAAGATGGACCACAGGTTGTCAGTGTTCCGGAACAGTTTTTGATGATTGAAAGGATTGCATTTAGCGGCATGTTAAAGTGTGTTTTGAGGAGCCAAAACAAAGAGCGACCAAGTGAGATCTAGCGTTGGTCAGTTAGGGATTTTATGTAGTGCTCATGGGTCGATAGTCAGGTGTGATTTTGATCAGGATGAGTTTTAGAGTTCTTCTAAACTCATTTGATCCTTAGGTGATTTTGGTTTTGACAACTAGTTGACTTTGTTAATGGCATAGTATGGGTATCATAACATGGGTAATGACACATTTAGATCACGGGCTTTTGTGATCTCAGCCATTGGTAGGGTGTTCGGCCAAGGTTAATCAAGGAAAAATTTTAAGGACTGTGGTGTGTGGTTGCCAATTGAGATCAAAGTTTAGAATCCGATGGTATTAGGTCCATTAGGACCTTAATTTGGATTGTTAACTAATTAAAGAAGGTGTGAGTGGTTTGGGACTCTAGTTTGGCTACATGGTGTTCGATCATGGCCCGGTTACAACCTTGATGACCTGGCATAAGCGGGTGTAGGTTGATTTGCTTGCTCCCAAGGTTAGTGTATCCTAGACACTATTTAACGTGGAGCCTAGATTAAGTGATACATAGATTAAATTATGTATTGGGGTTGGCTTTGATTTTTTTTAAAAAAAAATTGTCATGGGATTCGACTTTAGTAGTGAGACTTGAGGAGTTGCGAATTAAAAGGAGTGTACTAATGCACCCTAGATATGGAGGATCAGACTATTGTAAGAAGTAATTCTCTAAGAGAGAGGTACCAGGAAAAAAAATTGGGCTAATGAGATAATATTGGACATAGATGTGTAAGGAAATCTTGGAAATGTTGACTCTAGAAAGATATCCCTAGGACAGTATTTCATACGCGTTATGGGTATGACTTTTTAGTGATGTTGTCTGGTTTGACAAACGACATCACTGCTTTCATTGATTTAATGAATCGGGTATGTCGACAAATGTTGGATTAGTCGATTATCGTTTTATAGGGGACATCCTAATCTACTCAAAGAGTGAGGGAACAATATAAACTCTTAAGGATATGCAATGTGTGTGTATAATTGATTTTAGAGGGAGTTGGGATAATCACTTACCTTTAGTAGAATTTTTATATATCAATAGCTATCATGCAAGTATTGGCATGCATCCTTATGAAATGTTACACGGAAGGAAGTATAGGACCCCTATGTGTTGGGGAGAGATTGACCAGAAAGAGTTAGGAAGTAAGGAGGTCGTTAAAGTGACTAATGAAAATACTAATCAGATAAAGGCGCGATTGAAAGCCACGCAAATAGGAAAAAAATCGTATGCTGATAAGAGGCGGAGGCCTATTGAGTTTCAGGTTAGAGAGTATGTTTTACTCAATGTATCCCCGTGGAAGGGCATTATTAGATTTCGTAAACGGAAAAAAAACAAAAAATTAAGTCCACGCTATATTGAACCACTTAAGGTTATCGCCAAAATAGGACAAGTGGCATATCCGTTAGAATAAGCCACATGAACTAAGAGGTATTCACCATACCTTTCATGTGTCTCATTTACGGAAATTGTTTAGTTGACGAGTCAACCCATGCACCACTACATGAGCAACTTCGAGAGAGGGTGGTGAGACAAGTAAAGGTATTATGAAAGTATAGAAAGGGTTCTGAATTTACATGGGAATCTGAAGATGAAATGAAGGAATTTTACCCTCATTTGTTTTCTGTATAACAGGTTTCGAGGACGAAACACAACTTAAGGGGAGGTAGATTTGTAACATCCCGTTTTTGTTATATATATAAAATGCGTTGGTTCATATTTATGAGCGAATGAAACGGGTTATTGGTCGATAAAACGAATCAATGACATATAAGATGGATACTCGTGTATTTAAAATTAGTTAACTAGTATGTGGCAGATAGCATGATTATTTGGGATGTGAGATCTAGGCGATTAATTACTATTATAGGAGCCCATTTGGTAATAATATAATATATTATATTATATTTGAACCCTACTCCGTTTTTAATGAAACTTAGGTTGACGCGTAAATGAGAATTAACTCGTCTTAGCAGTATATTCGGAAATTTATAAAACGTTATATTTTATTAGTTGGACGAGAAAAACGAGTGAACCAGCCGAATTAATTATAATAATATAATAATAATAAAACTTAAATAATAAGATGTGTATATATATGGTACGTGTAAATACATTTATGCGTGTATGCATACGATGATATTTGTAGTTGTATTATGAGTTATCTTCAACAAGAAGATTTCTTTTAATTGAAAATAATATAGGAAGTCGGTAACCTTTAGAAACCGATCCGAAGCCAATTTCTACACCTCTATATAAGCAAGAAGTATTTGGAAACAAAATTATGTATCTCATTTACAACCTTCTTGACTATGACCAGGTACTAGATTTCATTAATTTGTAATTTTATCATATAATAGGAATATGTATAATACTAGTACTAGGTTAAAGTCATAACTTGGACAGGAATATGGTGACCTAACCCTAATTTATGCATAGACTGATCACCTATGCTTAAACTAGGCATGGTTATTCAAAGGCGACCCTGGTAACGACTAGTTAGTAGTTACTCTTTATTTAACTAATATCTAAGATGGTCATGGCCTTGATCAAGGAACCAAGTTTGGATTGATTAGACCAAACATCTATAAAGCAAAGGTGAGTGTTACACACCTCTGGAAGTATATATATACAATATGTGTTGATTAAGTGTTAGAACTGTACGAGTGTTATGGTAATTTTATTTGATCAATATTTGAATGTTATATTAGAATATGTTGAATCAGATGGGAGTTTTCTGATTTAACATGAGATCGCTGGAAGTTGGCGATCTTGGTGAATTATTGGACTCAGATGGGTCTTTTCTGGTCCAATAAATTATATTTGAATGTTATAGTAGTGTATGTTGAATCAGATGGGAGTTTTCTGATTTAACATGAGATCGCTGGATGTTGGCGATCTTGGTGAATTATTGGACTCAGATGGGTGTTTTCTTGTCCAATAAATTATATTTGAATGTTATAGTAGTGTATGTTGAATCGGATGGGAGTTTTCTGATTTAACATGAGATCGCAGGAAGTTGGCGATCTTGGTGGATTATTGGACTCAGATGGGCGTTTTCTGATCCAATAAATAATCGCATGGGAGTCTTGCGATTTAAACCATATGGAAGTTGTATGGTTCTCTATTATAGTGTGTTGTTATTGTGGTTATGTGACATGGTGATTTAATGTACACTCACATAGCGAAAGCTAATTGGTTGTTTATATATATATATATATATATATATATATATATATATATATATATATATATATATATATATATATATATATACTTTCAGGTGGTTTCCATAAGCAGAAGGGTTGGACCAGATCAAGTCTAGCGGTTAAAGGATCGAACGTGTTTTTAGTAAAATATCATGAACGATAGTCAAACTTGTTTTGGCAAACTAACGGTTATACAATAATACTTTTTATGGGATAAAAGTTTGACGTTTTGTATAATTAAATTGGGACCTTCCGCTTAAACTCTAATATAAGGCGTGTTTAGAATAAATAAATAATTATGGGTGTTTCATCTCAGCCTTGTGATGTGTGTTATAAGGCTAAGCAAATCAGAGAACCTTTTCCTCTGAGTGAGCATAAGACCAAGGAGGTAGGGGACTTAGTTCACGTAGATGTATGGGTCCCTATAGAATAACTAGTAAGGAGGGATATAGGTATTTTTTTACCACTGTGGATGATTTTTCAAGAACTGTTTGGTGTTATATGCTTAAAAACAAAGGAGAAGTATTTGAAAATCTTGTTATTTTTTATAAACTACTTATAACTCAGTTTAAAAAACATGTTAAGATTTTTAGAAGTGATAATGGAACTGAGTTTGTAAATCAACAGTTTAATACATTTTGTAATCACAAAGGTATTATACATCAAACGTCTTGCATTCACACTCCATAACAGAATGGTGTTGTGGAGAGGAAACATAGACACCTTCTTAACATAGCTAGAGCTTTGTTGTTCCAAAGTCAAGTGCCTCTTAATTTCTGGTATGAATGTATTCTAACTGCTGCATATTTAATTAACAGGCTTCCTTCTTCTGTGTTAAATGGTAAGAGTCCCTATGAAAAAGTTTATGGGTTCCCCCCAATTATGAGTCATTTAAGAAATTTTTGTTGCTTGTGTTTTAAAAGAATTTTGAATGAAGATGATGTCTGATAAGAGTGTTTTAATAGGATATTCTGTTTTTAAGAAGGGGTATAAAATCTGGAATTTGGGTAAAAATCAGATTGAATATTCCAGAGATGTTATATTTTTTGAAGGAATTTATCCTTTCAAGTTTTAAAAAGATAAACAAGTTTTTGAAAATCTAGATCATTTAAACTTTTTTGATCAATCAAGCAACAAAGTTTCTGAAATTAGTGGTCTTCCCAATGATGAAGGGGGAATCAATGTGTCTCAAGAACACTCCTCTGGCGAAGAGTTAGATGACTCTTCCAGAGCTGCCAGAGAGGCTGATTAGTCTAGTTCAGATCAGCAGCCTGGTAGTACAGGTGTTAGGGGGACTAACCTTCCCAGAAGTGAGGTTTCTGATGATGAGAACAAAACTCCTGAGGGAAATAGGATTAGTCCTAGAAGGTCTAATAGGGAACTGTGTTACCTAGGAGGTTTGATGACTTTGTTATAGAAGGGAAAGTGAAATATGGTGTAGAAAAGGTTGTTAATTACTCTAGGTTATCTGTTGATAATTATTGTCTTGTTTCTAGTCTTAATAAGTGTGTTGAGCCTAATAGTTATTCAGAAGCCTCAAAAGACCCAAAATGGGTTGAGGCTATGAATAATGAAATGGAGGCTCTTCATAGAAACAATACCTGGGTTTTGTGTGATTTACCTAAGGATAGAAAGGCCATAGATTGTAAATGGGTCTATAAAGTTAAATACAAGACCAATGGTGAAATAGAGAGGTATAAAGCTAGGCTTGTAGCAAAAGGCTACAATCAAAGAGAAGGCTTAGACTTTGGTGAGACATTCTCACCAGTTGTCAAGATGGTTACAGTTAGAACTGTAATCAGTCTTGCTGTTCAAAACAATTGGTCTTTGTTTCAACTTGATATAAATAATGCCTTCTTGTCTGGCTCTTTAACTGAGGATGTTTATATGAGCGTACCTGAAGGATATTATTCAAAAGGTGAAACAAAAGTGTGTAAGTTAGTTAGGTCTTTGTATGGGCTTAAAAAAGCTCATAGAAAATGGAATGAGAAGCTAACTGATGTTTTAGTTCAAATGGGTTTTAAACAAAGTGTATGTGATTACTCATTATTTGTTAAGTCTAAAAAAAATGTCTTTATTGCACTCTTAGTCTATGTTGATGACATTGTTATCACAGAAAACTGTGAAACTGAGATTAACAATGTTAAAAGTCTATTAAGTAACAGTTTTCAGATTAAAGACTTAGGAAAACTTAGGTATTTCCTGGGTATTGAAGTCTTATATTCTGATGTTGGTGTTTGTGTGTCCTAGAGAAAGTATTGTTTAGAATTGTTAAATGAATTTGGGTATCTTAGGTGTAAACCTGTTAACACTCCTATTGAACCCAATCATATTGTGACTAATAAAAATAGCAAAATTGAGGTCTTGTTAAAGAATTTCTTAGCCAATTCATGCATAAACCAAGTCAAGGGCATCTTCAAGTGGCTCTTAGGCTACTAAGGTACCTAAAATTGTCACCTGGAAAAGGACTTATGTTCAAGAAGGGTGATAATTTTGACTTACAAGGGTATGCAGATGCTGATTGGGCTAAGTGTTTAGTTACAAGGAAATCAGTAACTGGTTTCTGTATTTACCTTGGTGATTGTTTGATTTCATGGAAAAGCAAGAAGCAAAACACCATTGCTAGATCCACAACTGAGGCAGAATACAGGTCAATGTGTTTAGCCACCTGTGAGATGATATGGCTTATAAACTTACTAAATGAACTTGGTGTTTCTTGCAAATTACCTGTCTGTTTGTATAGTGACAATAAAGCAGCTATTTCTATAGCTGCAAATCCTGTCTTTCATGATAGAACTAAACATTTTGAGTTTGATTTACACTTCTTAAGAGAAAAAATTGCTAAAGGAGTTATTAAGACTGAAAAAGTTAGCTCTAAGCAACAAGTTGTAGATTTGTTCACTAAAGGAGTTAGTGTGGTACAACATAATGTTCTTTGTGAATGTTTGGGGTTACATGACATGTTTAGTGCTTGAATTATGGGGGGGATGTTAAAAAGATAACATCTTATTCTGGTAATTCAAGCATGATAATAATAAAATGGTATTGGGCTATGTGTTTGGGCTATGATTGTATCTTTACAGGTTTTGGGCCTTATTATGTTTGGGCTTATCCTAGCTCTTGTCAGCTGCTGGTGAGCTTATAAGGATAGGGCCCAGTATCTCAAGTATTACACAAGTGTGTTTCTTTGGACGACTCAGATTATTTTACTTTATGATCAATGGTGCTGATGGGTCTTCACACGGATCGTGCTCTGGGAGTATAAATAGATTGTTTTTTCTTGGATTATTATTATTGAGTCTCATTTTGTTTTCTTTCTTGTATTGTCTAGGGTTTCCCTGTGTCTCTCGTCTGTATCTTCTTTGTAGCGTCTGTAAGTTTGTGTATTATCAAACTTTCATTCATAATCTTCTGCTGATCTTATCAATCAGCAGATGATTAGTATTGTATTGATTATCATTTGATTCTCAGTAATTTGCTGAGAATCATTGGGTTGATTTGGGTACTTTTGGGTTGGTTTTAATAATAGATTTTGTCACCATTTTGACGCTATTTCTCTGTTGTTATTGTGTTGAGTTTTGTATGTTTGTGTGTTGAGATTGTGAGATCTATTGTTTTTAACATGACTCATCGTTAGGACTCAGAAATTCAATGTCGATAGAAGTAAATGATTTAATCAGATATATCAAAAATCAATAAATAGTAATGATCATTGGGGCTATGGGTATCAAAAGTGGCCCAAAAACCTTGGACCAAACCTAACCTTGACAATATAAAAATAAGTGGTCTTGAATGTAACAATAATATATTGCAAATGTTCTGGTCTCCGTAACATATTAAACAAATCCAGCTCAGAAGAGCAACTTTATTCTTAAATATAGATAATAAAATAACTGTTCAGTTTTTTACATTAAAAAAAGTTGATACATAAGTTGTTTTATTTGTTCTCTCTAATTTAATATTATTCTAAGAACTATATCCTTAGTCTAGAAAGGATAACTGTATCGGCTTAGAACATGCGTAGTGGGAGACTTTATATATAAAGTCCCCCTTCCTGATTGGTCCATGTGGTTGCTGAGTCAGCGTGGAGAGAGAAACTGAAAAAGGGGTGTAGTGGTGAGGCTTTATAAATAAAGCCCCTGTTTCTGATTGGTTGATTTTTTTTATTATTTTTTTTAATCTTTTAACTCAAAATAATTAAAATAAAAGACAGATAAATATAAAAAAATTACAAATAATAATAAAAACACACAACTAATATTAAAAAAAAAGTTACACACTTCCTAAATTACTTATTTAAACATTACATATTCCTAAATTACCTATTAAACATTACATATTCCTAAATTACCTATTAAACACTAGAGAATTCCTAAATTACTTATTTAAACATTACATATTCCTAAATTACCTATTTAATCCTAATTTTCTCCACTATGGAGAGTAGTTGTCCCAGTCCTCGAGTGTGTAGTACTCGGGGGACACGGAACGTGAGCTATCCCGTCCATCGGATCTTGCATCCGAGGGGAAATAGCATTACTCATGGGGAGGGGAAGGAAGGCTCCAGAGGCGTTCCTCCTCCTCAATTTCCCTAAGGGCTTCCAAGTCCTCCTCAGTTGGGGTAGTCTCGTGGTAGGGGGTGGGGGGGTGGTGGTGGGGATAGCAACAGTCTGGTGGTGGGGGGTAGGGGTGGGGATAATAGCAGTCTGGTGGTGGGGGGTGGGGATAGCAGCAGCAGTCCGGGTGGTGGGGGCCGACATCATTAGTCGGTCCATTTTGTTAACAACCATGACATAATCCATGGCCCAAACCATTTCCTCATCCGTCCAGTCATCATCGGCTTCAGGAGGAGGAAAGGTTGGTTGTGCAGCAGCAGCAGCAGGAGGAGGGGATATAACCAATGTTGTGGAGGAGGAAGAGGAGGTTGTGCAGCAGTAGGAGGAGGAGAGGAGGTGAATGGTAGTCTCCGAGGGCGGCCCCGTCCTCGGACTTGGCGAGAGTACTGCCGGACATTAGATGGTCCGGCAGCTCCTGGTTGAAAACCGACCATTTTATTCATTGTTTTGAGGATGAGGAGTTAGAGGTGTGACTGAAAAATTAGTTTTGGTGTTGTATTTATAGGGTTAGAAATATGACCGTTTGGGGGGGGAAACGTTTGAAATTCAAAATTTGAAATTTAAACGTTTGGGGGGGGGGGGGGCGGGGAATTTTGAATTTCAAACGGTTTGGAACAGTAACCGTTTAAAATTCAAATGTTTCAATATAATTTTTTTATTATTTTTTTAATAAATATTATTTTGTAATATTAATTATTTTTTTATTTAATCTAATAAATTTTATGTTTAAATTATTATTATTATTATCATTATGTTTATTATTATTATTATTAAAAATAAAAAAATACCTTTGACTTTGACCTTGCCACATGGCAAGGTTTGATTGGGTGGTTAAATTATCAAGTGGCGTTATAAATATAAAGCCCCACATTAATTTTGGTATATAGCGCCCCCTGTAGCGATGTGGGAGGAGCTATTTTTGAAAAAAATTGAGAAACCACGCCCCACTACGGGGGTCTTAACGGAATAAATTGATGCATGATGCATGTCCTACATATTTATTCATGTAAAATTTAAGAAGTACAAGTTAATTTGCTTATGATACAACACACAATGCACATAATAACTAAATTTTAAGGGCAAATTAGTCTTTAAAGCATCATATTTAATAATCAAAATGAAATCAAGAGTCATGTTTATGATAGGTCATGACATTTATTTCTACAAAACATATTAAATACAAAACATGTAAAAAAGAATTTTCATAATGCTATGTGTTTTATTATAATCTTTTATATACAATTAGTTACTTTATAAAAGTTAGTTAATCTACTATTATTCATAACAATGTTACTAAACTTTTAGGTATTTGGGTCGTTTAGGAAATATCTAAGGCATGAATAACTTGGCATATTGAGAGTAAAATTGAGCTTACCCTACTAAATAACGTAAAGTTTTATTATTCATAGAACAATGTGCTTTTATATTTTTCCTTAAATCCTTTTATATGAATGGGTCAAACTTATTATTTTTTGATAATATTATCTTGTGTTAGAAGAAAGTGAAAGAAGAAGTTCCTTTATTGTTTCTATTTTTATATACGTTTCAATGTAAGTTTCGTTTAAAACAAAATTGCGTGTCATAATGTACAAGTCATCTAAGCAGAGGCGGATAAGTCTTTAAAGTGTTTTTTTAGTTTTTTATTTCCATTTTTTATGTGAATTTGTTACGGTTTCGACTTAGTAGCTTTTTCTATGATGATTTTTATTTTTTTTATTTTTTTAATATGGCAAGTTAACTCGCCGCCATGCATGTGCGTGATTTAACGTTTTTTCATCTATTTTTTTGTTCGGTTTAACTGTCCCGCCGCAACGCGCGGGTTTCTCACTAGTATATTATAAAGCATCAGTGAAGGATACCCGTAAAATTTAAGTAAATACAACCTTGATTGCTTATAGTACAATGCTTATTGAAGTCATTAGGGGGTAAAATTGTCTTTCTACCTAAATATTAAATTGTTGAAGAAATGAATTTAAACATAATTATAAAATTGATGAGGAAATTAAGAATAATGTGGTGACTCTTTACATTCATAACATCCATGTCTTTATTATGTTTGTATCAATGTTATAGTCTTATAAATAGTGGTCATGTATTTTGTATATAAATAATGTGGTGACTCTTCACATACATAACTTACATATCTTTCAATGTTTATAGTAAATAAATTACATCATATATTATGTATTTATAACTTCTTTTTAAATTTATGTGGTTGTGGGATGGTATGATGTGACACTTCTGTACACAAATGAATATGTAGGCTTGAAGTTTGCCAATACACCCAACCCATGACACATTTCAACCCATTAAAATGAGCGATATATGTAGGCTTGACGTTTATACAAGCAAATATGGTAGAGATACTTCATGAGCAACGTTATCATCTTCCTCGATGGTTTTTTGTTTTCTCTGCTACTATAAGGTTTTAGGAAAAGAATTTAAGTTTCTGATCTCACGAAGTCACCAATTGTTTACATATCCAAAAGAAGACAAGTTCTTATCAGTCGATTTGGTAGTTTTAACTCTATTGATTACTAATTTGTTTGGTCCAATATATTTGTTACGACGTTTGTCAAACTAACATAAAACGAGAGTATCTATGCAAATCATTGACTCCGCTACATCTCGCGGGTGCCATAAAATAACAGAAATATGTTACACACTACAAACTGCATTTTAGTATTTACGTCACTTCCACTACAATCTTATGGTTATTAAGAGATACAACGCCACTTCACTACGCTAAGCACCGCTTTACGATGGCATACTTATCTGCCTTCGAGATACATAAAAGGGTGTCACCGAAGGACGTGGTCCAATCTAAGGGTGTTGCAAGGAATAGTACGGCCTATTGTGATGTACCATTTAAAGTATTCTGAATATATACTTATGAGTTTCAGTTTTTAATAACATATATTTTATACATCATTGTTTTCTACTTCATCATAACGAATAATCAACAAACACGATGCACGAGGTGCAAAACAGATGCACCCGCTGCAACACGCGGGCATTCCTACTAGTTCATGTAAAACAACATCTACCGTGATCTTAATATAGTTAACAATACAATCAGTGTGCTAGCTACTTGCTAGCAAGTCATTGAATTTTTGGGTATGAATCAAATGCTTCTTTGGCGTTAATAATAATAATAATAATAATAATAATAATAAACGGGTAACAAACACATTAGATTTGTTTTAAACATGTTAAACATTTTAAAATTGTCAACTCCTACCTAAAAAAATTAAAGAACAAAACTGTACAAACATGAAAATACGTTAAATTCATAATTTAATGTGAAGGAATAAGTTCACCATATTTATAAATGTTATATTTATGAAGTTTTACCATCGTCAATACAATTGCAGTGTAGTGGTAGAGATATCGGTGAGTAATGATAGAAGTCCCAAGAGATTCTAGGTTCGATTTTTGAGCCAGATGATTTTTGGGTATGAATCAAATGCTTCTTTGGCGTTAATAATAATAATAATAATAATAATAATAATAATTATAATAATAATAATAATAATAATAATAATAATAATAATAATAATAATAATAAACGGGTAACAAACACATTAGATTTGTTTTAAACATGTTAAACATTTTAAAATTGTCAACTCCTACCTAAAAAAATTAAAGAACAAAACTGTACAAACATGAAAATACGTTAAATTCATAATTTAATGTGAAGGAATAAGTTCACCATATTTATAAATGTTATATTTATGAAGTTTTACCATCGTCAATACAATTGCAGTGTAGTGGTAGAGATATCGGTGAGTAATGATAGAAGACCCAAGAGATTCTAGGTTCGATTTTTGAGCCAGATGATTTTTGGGTATGAATCAAATGCTTCTTTGGCGTTAATAATAATAATAATAATAATAATAATAATAATAATAATAAACGGGTAACAAACACATTAGATTTGTTTTAAACATGTTAAACATTTTAAAATTGTCAACTCCTACCTAAAAAAATTAAAGAACAAAACTGTACAAACATGAAAATACGTTAAATTCATAATTTAATGTGAAGGAATAAGTTCACCATATTTATAAATGTTATATTTATGAAGTTTTACCATCGTCAATACAATTGCAGTGTAGTGGTAGAGATATCGGTGAGTAATGATAGAAGACCCAAGAGATTCTAGGTTCGATTTTTGAGCCAGATGATTTTTGGGTATGAATCAAATGCTTCTTTGGCGTTAATAATAATAATAATAATAATAATAATAATAATAATAATAATAATAATAATAATAATAATAATAATAAACGGGTAACAAACACATTAGATTTGTTTTAAACATGTTAAACATTTTAAAATTGTCAACTCCTACCTAAAAAAATTAAAGAACAAAACTGTACAAACATGAAAATACGTTAAATTCATAATTTAATGTGAAGGAATAAGTTCACCATATTTATAAATGTTATATTTATGAAGTTTTACCATCGTCAATACAATTGCAGTGTAGTGGTAGAGATATCGGTGAGTAATGATAGAAGACCCAAGAGATTCTAGGTTCGATTTTTGAGCCAGATGAGTTTTACCGGTAATTTTATCGTCGTGCCTACGGGCGTGTGGGTACCGATTTTTCCCTATTTTTGGTGTTTGACTACTCAGATACCCTCAGAGTACTTGAATTTATTGAAAGTGCATCTCAAAATTACTCAAGTTTGATTTGTTAGCCGTTAAAAAAAATTAAAAAAAAATTGAAGTTTCATCATCTTATCTACTGGACCATCCGGCCCAGACCTTAACAAAAGTACAGTCACAAAGCATATCCGGTGCATGTTAGCAAGGCATACTTCAAGTGCACGTTAGCAACGAGTGACGACACACACGGATACACATCAACATCACCGTTTGCGTAGATGGACTATTGAATCAGCCATATTTGAACCAAATCATTAAACAAAAACCCCATCTTTTCTTCATCTTTATAACCCCTTTAATTTTCAAGATTCATAATCTTCAATAATAATAATAATAATATCCAATGGCTAAACTAGCGTTATTTGATCTTGAAAACCACTTTGCTTTCTATGGGGCGTATCATAGCAACCCAGTGAATATCTTTATCCACATGTTGTTTGTTTGGCCCATTTTGTTCACAACTCTTGTGATTCTGTATTTCACTCCTCCTTTGCTTAATAATAATATTTCTTTACCAAATGATTTGGTTTTAAACTATGGGTTATTGTTTACTGTAATCTATGCTGTTTATTATGTTTGTTTGGATGTCAAAGCTGGTTCTTTAGCTGCTTTGCTTTGCTTTGTTTGTTGGGTGTTTGGAAGTTTTCTTGCTCAGCATTTGGGATTCTCTCTTGCTTGGAAGGTAATAATTTATTTATTTATATATTTTTGTGTTTTTTTATTGATTAATATTTATCATGCAGTTTATAAGTATTAATACCCTCAATTCCTGTAAACCTAATCTAGTTAGTTAAGTATTAATTTAGGCTAATCATAGTTGTGTGTGTGTGTAACTTTTTTTTTCTTAATTTATGTATTATTTTTTTTCTTAATTTATGTATTATTATTGTGTGTGTGTAACTTTTTATTTTATTTTATTTTTTTCTTAAGCTCGTTGAGTTTAACTTCAGATTGATGGCCTTAATTCCAGTATGTAACACATGGAAATGAGCCTAATCTACTTATTCTTAAGCTATTAATAATTTAGGTTAATCATAGTTATGTGTGTGTGTGTTTTATATATTTTTTGTATATTATTATGCAGTTTTTTTTTCTTCTATAAAGTAGGATTAAAGCTCTCATTGAGTTCAAGTTTCAGATAGGTTTTTGATAAAATCCAGTTTTGAAGTGAAGTGTGATGTTTTGTTGAAACTATGCTTTGTAGGGATTGACTAGAGGTAATAAATAGGACTGAAGATTGGAGATTAGGTGTATGGTTAGGAATAGTTTGGTCCTTTTAATCACATGTTTATCTCACTAATTAGTTCTATTACGGCGTGCATTTAAGCATAGGGAGACTAAGAATTAAATTTAGGAATTGTTAGGTAGTCTACTGATTACGTCTCGAGAAAAAGCTGTTTAGTGATTTTTTTTAAAGACATGCATATGCCTATCTTAGTTGTAAAAAGCGTGCCTTAGGCAAACAGCGATGCGCTTATTCCAATATCAAGTGAGACCCGTACACGAGGCGGCCGCTTCCACACGCTTCAATCAGGGCTGCGACTTGTGATTGATAATGAGATGAGATGAAGGTGACAGGCGAGTTAATAGTTTAAACTCTTAACCCACACATTTATTTTCTTTTCGCTAATTATATTTTTGTTGTCAAAGTTATAGTTTTTGACTTTTTTCTAATTTGTTTTCCTTTTCTTGTTTTGTTATGTTTGTTTACCGTACGTAGAGCTTGGTAAGTTGTATATTCACATATAGATTTTGGCAGGTTTTGTGCCTTTTTAGATTGTACATGTAGTCTTCAAGGATAAACATTATAAATATATATTATCTAGAATTAATTTACGATATGAATACATGGCGTCTAGCGTACGTGATGTATGCGCCTTCACCTTGGCTGTAACACGACTATACTTCCTTACTTTGCTCTTAACATTAGGGGTCTTCACAATAGGTTATTGGATATGGTGTTTTCACCCTTTTTATTTCATTTGCGGGGTATTTCCTGCAAATAATCAGTCAGTGAGTTCATGTCTTTTCTGTAGCTCGTAATTGAGTCAGAGAAAACTAATCGTGCTAGAATGGAGAAACGTTTCCCTAAACCTTGCAGCATACACATTGGTTCTTGATTTCTAGTAGAGGTGGCGAGATGTGGGTTGGGTCGGTTGAAACTTGAAAGGGGTCATTTTTAGTATAGGTGGATATGGGCCAGGTTGGGTCAACCGCAAATACTTCTTTGTTCACTTCTTTTAACTTTTGTAAGTAAATAGCGTGTCCATTACTATTAAACAATTCAAATATTTTAAAAAGACGATTTAGGATGGTGTATGCGATAAAGAATTAAAATTTGCCTGTTTTTCAACTTCTTGTCCTAGCTTTTTGAGTTAATCCATTTGACCCGTTTGAAATAAAACGGAATCCGAATATACCGACTTATAAATAAGTGCGTTCGAATTGTTACCTCTAGTCATTCAAGGTGCTTTTAGTGAATTTATGTAGCATTTTTGCTGCAATTTGTCAAAGTTTACACTAATCTTCTAATTAATTTAGTTGATTTTGTTGCATAAATGTGTTATTAGTCGCCATATCGTTATACACTTACATATCGTATTATCAGGTTGTCCTGGCTGCTCAGCTATTCTGCTGGACTGGACAGTTCATAGGACATGGCGTATTTGAGGTATGTTACACCATTTAAACCACTTTTATTTTGTTTTCTTGTTAACATTTTAATAATCGAATTTTACTTGCTTTCTGATTAGAAACGCGCACCTGCTTTGTTGGATAATCTCACACAAGCCTTCTTGATGGCTCCTTTCTTCGTGTTGCTAGAGGTAAGATCATGTGCCCCTATATATGCCACTGTTAAAAAATGGAATGCGTCGTAAAGGGCCATTTTTAGTACGGGTCAAAAGAGGTGGAGTCAGATTGACTGGCAAACACTTTTTCCTTCTTCTGTTAATTGTGTTTACATAAACATCATTATTATGATAATAATCTAAGGGGCTGTTTGGTAAGCCTCTTAACGAGGCTCTGAACCGTTCGGTGCTGAACGATTTAGCATTCAGCGCGTTTGTTTCGGCTTCTGAATGGAATGGTTAAGGATGAATCATTAAGACTTGGGATGTAGCTAAACCATTAAGCACTGAACTATTAACCATTCAGACCTCTTAACCATTCGGCACTTAATCAACCAAACAGACCCTAAATCTTGGGTAAAACGACTTTAGAGGATGTATACTTAAAATAAGCTTTTGCTTGATTATCGACTTGTTTTATCCATTTCTTTATTTTAATTTGACCCGTTTTAGATAATAAACAGTCAAAACCAACATGTTAACACTTGAAACTACTCTATTACATTATAATTACTGTCATTGATGATCACAGGCACTTCAAATGGCGTTCGGTTATGAACCATACCCAGGTTTTCATGCTCGTGTTAAAGCTAAAGTAGATGCCAACATCAAAGAGTGGAAGGAAAGTAAGCAGAAGAAAACAATAAAAAATACCAAGTCAAATGTCACAATGTAACCTACCTAATGTGTTAGATTCGTGTCACAACGTCGTTCTGCTTTGCTGTGGATAACAAAATAAATTAATTCTGTTTGTGCAAATAGCAGTTTTTGTTCTATCCGAATTTACATTTGGCACACGACGATTGATAATTATGTCCGGTTCAGATCGAGCGTTCATGGTACACCGATGAAACTGTTACCAGGGCTCGGTTTTTGAACTTTGTTAGCTGCCATTGATCTTCTTACTCTTGATACTTGGTTCCAATCTTCTACACTTGCATAAGTATTAGCAAGAAGAACATAATCACTACTATGATCACGGTCCACCTCGAGAAGATGTCGTCTCACCTTCTCGGCTAGTTTGACGTTTCCGTGCATATGACAACCAGCCAATAATGTTCTCAAGACAATCGCGTTGCATTTCATCGGCATATTTTTGACCAAATCATAGGCCTCGGTTACCAATCCTCCTCGTGATAACATGTCTACCATGCATCCGTAGTGTTTTATTGTCGGTTTAATGTTATATTCAGCGGTCATTCTGTTGAAATACAGTTTTCCTTCTTCGATCATTCCTCCATGGCTACACGCGGTTAGGACTCCCAGAAAGGTAACATCATCAGGCAGTACGCGTTTTTTGTTTATCATTGACGAAAATAGAGACAACGCGTCTTGAACATGACCATGTGTCGCTAGCCCTAATATCATAGTGTTCCTCGTTACTATGTTTTTATCATCCATCTTATCAAAAATTCTCCGTGCTTCTTGAATCTCTCCACATCTCGTATACATATGAATAAGCGAATTAGCAATCGACACATCTTTCATCAAAAACCTTTCATCAACAATCAAATGAACCAACCTCCCAATCTCCAACGCTCCTAACGCAGCACAAGCCGACAAAACCACAACCAACGTAGCATCATCAGGTCTTACACCCTCATCCTGCATACGCGAAAACAAGCCCAATGCCTCTTCATGCTCCCCACAATAAACATGACAATCAATAATAGTGTTCCAAGCAACCAAGTCTCGTTCAGGCATTTCATCAAACAACTGACGCGCAACATGAACATCTTTCAACATTCCATACATATGAACCAAAGTATTCCTCACAAAAACATTACCCTCAAACCCATGTTTAACCACACCACAATGCACTTGTTTCCCCAACAAAACTGACCCATATTGCCCACTAGCTTTAAGCAAAAAAGAAAGAGTAAAACTATCCACAACATGTCCACACTCAACCATCAACTTATAATAACAAAACACTTTATCCACTTGATTAATCTTCCCAAACCCTCTAATCATAGTGTTCCAAAGAAACCCATCTGGGTATTCAATCTTTTCGAAAACCGACACCGCATAATCCATCAAACACTCATTTGATACAGCACAAAAGACAATAACTTTCCCAACAACAAACAGGTTCTGAGTGAACCCAGATTTAATAACATGAGCATGGAGTTGTTGTATATCTGTTTTGGTGCAAGATTTCTTGAACAAAGAAAGAAAGGTTTGTTCTTGCTTTGAGTAGGTTGTGTCATGTGGTGTTTGTGAAGAAAAATGGTGAAAGAGATTGGGAAATTTTAAAGATTGTGTTACAGAAGTAACAAGTTTAGATTTTGATGATGGTTTGATGATGTTTAAGTAGTTATTCATCATACCCACTAACAGATTTTTAAGTTATTATTTGAAAGTTTGTTGATTTGGGAAAGAGGTTATAACCATCATCTTTGAATTTGATGGATCATGGAACAAAGAGATGGAACAAAGATGTGTTGTTTTATATAGCAGAAAAGAAATGGTGTGAAGACTGATGACATGACAGTAGCCCATTTCAGTCTTTAATTTACAGCCCATGTGAGTTGTAGTTAGCACAATGTTAATTCTCTTATTTTGCTGATAAAAAAAAAAATTAGATTTTAGGAAGGTATTTAGGAACAATACACCCTTTGATTAGGAATGATATACTCTGACTCACATCACACATTAATAGGAGGGTGCCACATATCCTATAATATGATGTCACACACCCCAAATATTATGTCACAGGGTGTATGAATCCTAGAACCCTTTTAGGAAAGGTGATTTGTGATGGGACCGTTAAACCGTATCGAAGCGTAAAACATAGAGAAGAATAAGAATTATAAAGAAAAATACTTATTATACAAATATTACATCTAAGTTCCTTAGGTTTTAGTTTTGTATATTTACATTTCTTTTGAGAAACACAAAAAAGTTTCATCTATATCTATATATTAGGGTTGTGCAAAGGGTCGGAACTGACTCAGAAGTCCGGAACCACAATAACCGTATACCCTTTTATTATTGAAATTGGGATCCACAAACCGAACCTTAAAAGGCGATGTGGTTTCGGGCATAAAGGTTATGATGGGTCGGGTAATGTGTCTGACCCTCCAAAACCTTTTAATGTAATAAACCTTTAAAGGGTTATATATTCTTATTCTTTTACAATGTTCATAAAAGAATAATACCCCATGAGTTTGTCTTTTTTAAGTCACTTTTCGTTGCTTAACGTATGTTTCGTAACAGTTTTGTCATTCTCATCACTCGAAACATTATGTGAATATGTTATGTATACCTAAAAAATACACACGTATATACACATACGCACACATATCAAAGCAACATACATAAATATTTACCTAAAATTTGAATGTAATAAATATATTAATACATTGTATCTATACATATACATCAAGCCACAAAATATTTAACAAAAACTCATTGTTATTTTTATAAATAATATTTTATAATATAATATTAACATTACGTGAAATTGATTACAATAATATGTAAAAAGGATAACGAAAAGACTAGAAAAGAGTATTGTTTTATTTTTTGCGTTAACAATACATATCAATTGGATCATTTTTATAAATTGTAGTTGTTTATACGTTATTAATCTATTAATAAGTCATGCTCTAATTAACATACAAACGGGTCTTGTGGTTCTTATCTTAGAAATGTGGGTTTGGAACCGACCCGACCCGGAACTGATATTTATATAAATCTAGAACTGAAAACTGACCCATATATTTAAAAAGGTTCGGGTCTAAGGTTTTCGTGGGTCTGAACCACGAAATGCTCACCTCTATTATATATACAATAAACGAAAAAGAGTATGCCACATGACAATATAAACGATAAAGAGTATGCCACATGACAATATGTGAATCCTTCACACCCCTTCATTTCCCTTTAAAAGTCTTTTTTTAATTATAATTTAAATAAGGATGACTATTAGCTATTGTTTTAAAATTTTAAATATATTAAGTAATATTTTTAACTTTATCTTTTTTTATTTTCTCTCACAATTTTAAAACATTAGTAACTTTTATATACGACAGTTTTTTTTAAATAAAAATTACACTAAATTAACAAGCATTTTATTATATTTTCAACGAGTACCATAATGCTATATAAAAAAAAGACATTTTTAGTGGGTTTTGTTCATGTAAAAAAACACAATGTGTTTAGGTAATTCATTAATCATGTCTAGGCAAGTCACTAATCATGTTATGATAGTATATATGCTTTTGAACCCACTGTTACATATAAGAATATATTGTTTTTGTATTTTGAATGGTGTTGCTAGGAACATTGATTACAAAGGTTGCTAATTCGGTTATATGTAGTCTATGATTCTTAAACACCAAGTAAATCTCTAGTTGACAAGTGATAATTAATCACCCCAACATATACGCCTTTTCAATCCATCATCATCGTGACATACATTTGATACCAATTTGGCTGTTTTGTGGAAGTGACTAAGTTGTATAGAGGTAATTCAAAAAACGACCTATTCCTTTTACGATACACACATTTTATCACATCGTATTATATTTGTCTTTTGTGGCTTGAGCTCAAGCTCGGCTTGGATCGAGGTAATTCAAAAATAATTTTAAATGATCTAAAAGCTCGGCTTGAGCTCGCTTCAATTGCTTAAACAAGCAAAAGCTCGACACGAGCTTGGCTCACCAATATTATTAAATAAAATTGAATATGTTAAAAGGAAAAAATCGCATACATAAAAAATAATATGACATTTGTTTAGGCTTGCGAGCCTAAACGAGCTTTGTATGTAAGGCTCGAGCTCGGGCTCGATAACTAACCAAGTCATATTTCAGGCTCGGACTCGTTAAGGCTCAGCTCGTTCTAGCTTTTTACTGAGCCAATCCTGAATAGCTCTTGAGCCGCTACGTGTCATTTACACCCATGTTTATACCAGATGTTGCTACAACAAATAATAGCCTAACGTTAGTTTCGAGTCACAGGAAGGGTTAAAGGGTTTCGATCTGCCAAACGCAGGTCGTGGTGTCCCCCTACGTTGCAAAACGTAGAAGGAGATTCAAGATAATATTGTTTTGAAGTGTTAGAATTCTGGTCTGAGTATTACTCAATACCAGAATTGTTATTCTAAGACTTGAGTGATGTGTGCGTGTGATGGAGATAGACTCCTCACGTATGTGTGGACCAAAGGAATAGAAGATTGAGTGTAAGAGAGAATAATTAGGGATGGATCAGATTTGTGGGATTGATCCTGATTATATAGAGGAGTTGTCTTCTAATTTGGGAAGGCATATTATCTTGGACCATGTTGCAACAAGAGGACATGCCACTTTAGGTTGGTAATGGCTTTGGACCTGCGGTCCGAGCTGTGCAATGTCTACACGATAGTTGCTTTGAGCTGGCCGAGGAAAAGGTGACAAGACAGGTCATCTTTTGATCTGTGCTTATTCGTCGTTTGAACCTTTGTAGGTTTCAACACTTCAAGCATATATTTGTGATGGTTGTTAACCTTTTTGCCTTGGGCTACCTACGTCATTAGCCTCCCCAAGTCAGGAGTCTTTGTGGCGTAGGTAGAAGGCTTCCGACTGTTTGCTATTTTTGTTCTTGGTTGAAAGGTTCGAAGGTTCATAGGTTTTGGGCGGTTACTTTCTCTGGATTTGAATTGTGATTTAACTGATTGACGTGACAGGTGTCAGCCGTTCAGTCTTTGTATTAACTATAGGGCATCATTATCTATTTTATTTTTATAATAACTGCCCTTATATTACCTCTTTGGCATAAAATTACTTTACTCTTTTACCTTCTTCTCCAATGATTCTTCTTCACTTTCTTAGGGCTTCGCTTGTGCATTCACCAGGTCAGTCTTTTCTTCTTTACTTTTCTTTGCTTTTGATCATCCTTCACGGCGCTATGGGTGCTAAGAAGGATATGTCTATCACCTTCTCTTCCCTTACACAAGAGGAAGTTGAAGCATTCTGCTTAGAGTGGGACATTGATCTGTCCTTCAAGCCTACTGCTCCTGGTCTTACAGATCCTGTTTCCAGTTGTCCTGATGGTTCGATTGCATTATATTGTCGTCACTTTGAATTTTCCAACGTTCGTCATCCCTTTTCTATTTTCTTGCTCAATGTTCTTGAGTATTATAGGGGTTCGTTGGGTCAAATCCATCCTCATGGGGTTGGCCGTGTTTTGCATTTTGAAATCCTTTGTAGGGCTCTTGGTTATGACCCAACCCTTCTTGTGTTTAGGCGTTTCTTTCGCCTTGCCAAGAATGGCGATTGGTTCACCTTTGAAGGGTCCTCGGTTGAAACTAACTTGATTTCTTCTCATGTAACAACCGTTGGTCAATGAAAGACTAGGTTTTTCTGGGTTTCTGAATCCATTTTCCCCTTCAAGCCTGTGTGGAGGCATCCCGAGGCTGTTCTTAATGAAGCAGAACCGTTGGAGTCTGCCTTAGATGAGAATTTTCTTAAGGCTATTCGGGCATGTCCTTCAAGGCTTCGTCCCTTTGGCGAACCTTTTTCTGGTTTTATCCGGTATTAGCACTCGTTGGGACAAACAGGGTAGAGACCCTGTGTTGATGAAGGGTGATCAGGGTATGCTTATTTTTATCACCGTTTTTACTTGGTTTCTTTTTCGTATTATTTATGTTTTTTGTTTTTCTTATTGTTTGTCTTGTAGTCATTACGGCTTTGGATTTCATTAAGGGTGATGATTCTTCAGAAGTTGTTTTCAAGGATGCTGAAGCTGCCGAGGGTGAGGATGCTTTGACTAAGTATGAGAAAGGAAGGTATGATGGTGGTAACTATGTCGCTGTTCCCAATGTGAAAAGTTTTTCTAAGCCTACTTCGACTAGGAGGTCTAGTCATCGTTTGTTGAAGGTTGCGAAGTCTGTGGATGTTTCTGAAGCGGTTGATGTTAGTGATGATATAGAGAACTCCGAGGAGGAGAAAGATCTAGAGGTTGAAGGTTTGGTGAAGTTGTTGGTAAGAAGAGTAAGGGTAAGAAGGTGGCTGCAAAGGTTGTTATGATGAAGCATGGTGAGGGTTCCACAAGTGTGGATGGTGAAGGGGTGTATACCCCTGGTTGGAATGTGAAACTGTCTGATACCTTTAAATCATCTTCTGTTTGTGAGGATGTTCTTGCACATCTTGCTACCCCTGGTGCCAAGGCCTGCTTGGAGGGGTTGGATGATGATGCTCTTTTGACTAAGATGATGGTTGGAACTTGCAATCTGGCTGCAATGCTTCCTAAAGTTGTGAGCAGGTTTAGGAAGATGATGGGAGAGTATAGTGATTTTGCCAAGAAAAGAAGAGAGATGAAGCAAGCTTTGGCTTCTTTGAAGAAGGATGCTTTGGAATGGGCTGAAAAAGAGAAGACCCTTGTTGGTTTGATAGATGAACTGAAGAAAGGGCATGAAGCTAAGGTTGCTAAACATGAGGCTGCTCGTGTGAAGCTTGAGGTTGATAGGTTGACTCTTGAAGCAGAGAGGGAGGTGTTTGAACAAGAGAGGGTTGGGTTGGAGGCTTCCTTTGCTGGTGCCTTGGATGACAATCAATGGTTGATTGAGGAAGGTTTCCAGCAAGTTGTTACGTATCTGCTTCATTCTACGGAGTTTAATTCTACTCTTGGTGAGGTTTATACCAAACTCCTCATTCATGGTAAACATACAGGTTTTGTTGCTGGTTTTAAAGCTCATGAAGCGGGTGAAGTTATGGAGGAGTCTCCTTTATTTCAGCCTAAGTCCCTGGATGTTTTTATAGAGACGGTGTTGAAGATGGAGCAAAAATCCTATCATTATGTTTCCTAGGTGTCCTCTTGCTATGGAAAACCTTTGCAGGTGCTAAAACAAATGAAGCCCATCGGTTTGAATGAAGATGTTTGTGCTCAAGTGCTTGAATTTGTTTTCAAGAAACGGGCTCGCTCTGGTGACAGCGAGGAGACTTTAGATGCTGAAGAGTTACTGTCCAAGGATGCAAGTGTTGAAGCTTCTGAGGCTGGGATTGTTGGTGAAAAGCCTTTGAAAAAGGGAAAGAAGACTAAGAAAGCAAAGGTGGCGAAGGTGGTTGGAGAGGAAAAAGCCTCGAAGCCTTCGGGGTCTGGTGATGTTGCTTAGCTTCTTATCCTTTATTCGTAGCTTTGTTAGCAATTTGTCTGTAAACAATTAACTGGTGTTTGAATAGTTTGTCTTTTGTTGGAGCTTGGTGGACTCCTTTATGGTAGTAGGCTTTGATAGCCTTTTGAACAATTTGTAGTACTTGGCCTGTTAAGGCCTCTAATGTTTTAAGCCCTTAAGGCTATTTTAGGTTTTCTTTCTTTGTTGGCTTTTTGACTATGTTTGTTCTATGGTATTTGTCTTTGTTATGTTTGGGAATGTTTAACCGGTAGCACCTTAAAAGGTTGAATGCTGCAGTCATTCATCCTGAAGGTAGTCTAGGTAAACAAGTCACCATCTATCCTATACACTATTTAGTGTTTTCTATTTTTTCGTAAGTTTGTTCAAAAACTTAAGGAACAATTGATGTAGGTTGTTCAGACCCGTCAATGAGACGTGTATAGAGAAAGTTTGTAAGTCTCATGGAGTTGGATTGACCTAGCAACTCACCCCTTATATAGGTTCATTCAACCCTTGAACCTATTGAGCGATATGGCCTGGGAGCTCATCCCCTTACATGGCCCTTGCCATGGAGTTTCTTGCAAGGTTCTCAACCTGAAAGTAGGATAGAAAGACAAATTTTCAAAAGAAGATCTACTGATCCTTTCATTGATTTAACAAGTCAATGTTATATCATTCAATTAGGAGAGAAACTACATTTCTTGAAAGCCTAAACAAAGAACTTTTTAAGGTTCTTGCCGTTCCAGTGGCGTGGTAGCTTCTTGCCTTCTATGTTGGCAAGTTTATAGGATCCTCCTCTGTGGGATTCTAGGATGGTGTAGGGACCTTCCCATTTTGGTCCTAGCTTTCCTTGATTTTCTTTCTTGCTTGCTTCGTTGTTCCTTAAGACCAGATCTCCTGGCTTGAAGCGTTCGTGCCTTACCTTAGCATTGTAGTAGGACTCCATATTTTGTTTGTATTGAGCTTCTCGAATTGCTGCTAAGTCCCTTGCTTCTTCTAAGAGGTCTAGGTTGAGCAGAGCTTCTTCCTCGTTGGTCTTAATGTTAACGTGAAGTGTTCGGGGTGTGGTAACCCCAATCTCGGCCGGGATAACTGCTTCGGATCCAAAAGTAAGACTGTATGGCGTTTTCTTGTTACTTGTCTTCTCGGTGGTTCGGATGGCCCATAAGACACTTGAGAGCTCATCCAACCACCTTCCTCCTTTCCTGCCGAGTCTAGCCTTGATCCCTTCAACCACACTTCGGTTCATTCTTTCAACCTGGCCGTTTGATTGTGGGTATGCCACAGAACTGAAAACTTGAGTTATTCGGTATTCCTTACACCAAGTGTTGAAGGGTTTCTCTGGAAATTGCTTCCCATTATCTGTGACCAGTACTCCGGGTAAGCCGTACCGACAGATGATGCTTTCCCAAACGAAGTCGATGATCTTTTTTCCGGATATTTTCCCTAAAGGCCTCACTTCTGGCCACTTTGTGAAGTAATCAACGGCAACCAACAAGAACTTGACTCCTCCTTTTGCAGGTGGGAAGGGTCAAACGATATCGATCCCCCATTTGTAAAACGGCCAAGCTGAGTTGACTGGGATCAGGTCATGCTTGGAGCTTTTTGGGGTTGGGGCGTGTATTTGACAGGCTTCACATTTTTTCAATTGCTCCGATGCATCTCTGTGCATGGAGGGCCAGAAGTAGCCGAGATTCATGAGCTTCGCTACCACTGATCGTGGACCATAATGAGCTCCACATATACCTTCGTGAACCTCCTTAATTAAATATCTGCTTTGTTCCGGGCCAACACATTGAAGCAATGGAGCCAAATACCCTTTTTTATAGAGTATGTCTTCTTGGATGATGTATTGCCTTGACTTGATCCGGACCCTTTCGGCTTCAACATGATCTTGAGGTAGTTCACCTTTTTTTAGGAATGTTATGTATGGAGTCATCCAATTTGGTTCATTTTCAGTGATTACATCTTGTACTTCGAGTTCGGATATGGAAGGATGTTGGATTACTTCAACCAGCACTTTCTTGGTGAGATGGGCAAAGTTTAATGAGGCGAACTTGCTGAGAGTGTCATCTTTTTTGTTGTGTGATCTTGGAACTTGCTTGATTTTGCAGGACTGGAAGGTGTTCATGATTTCTTTTGCCTTTTCTCTGTATTTTTCATGTTTGGTTCTTTGGCTATGTAGCTATCATTTACTTGGTTGGAAACCAAGAGTGAATCAGTGAACACTTGAAGCTTTTGGACGACCATCTTTTTTGCATGCTTCAATCCTGCAATCCGAGCCTCATATTCTGCTTCATTGTTGGTGGCCTAAAATTCCAAGCGAAGAGCATATGTGAATTCTAATCCCTCAGGATTGATTAAAACAAGACCTGCTCCAGATCCTTCAACGCTGGAAGCTCCGTTAGTGTAAAGCTTCCAGGCTTCTGGATCGGAGGGTTCGTCTGTTGCAATGTTAACCTCGGTGGTTTCCACCCTTGGAACCTCAGCTATAAAATTAGCTAATATTTGTGCCTTTATTGCCTTTCTCGGGACGTAGGTGATTTTGTGTTCACCTAGCTCGACGGCCCATTTGGCCAGTCTTCCCGAAGTTTTAGTTTTTTCAAGCACACTCTTGATGGGTTGGTCGGTGACCACTTGTATGGGGTGTGCTTGAAAGTACCTTCTGAGCCTTCTAGCTGTTTGTACTAGGGACAAGGCTAGTTTTTCTAGAGGAGGGTACTTGACCTCTGCCAACATTAAAGTTTTACTGAAGAAGTAAACAGGTACCTGGGCTTTATCTCTTTCAATGGTGAGAACAAAACTGAGGGCTTCTTCAGTAACACAAAGGTAGACAGAGATAGTCTCTCCTGCTTCAGGGGCTGCAATGGTTGGGAGGGAAGCCAGATATTGTTTCATTTGGTTGAAGGCTTCCTCGGCCTCTTCTGACCATCTGAAGTTTTTCTTGTCTGTGCAACCCTTGAGAGTTTTGAAGAATGGTAGGGATCTTTCAGCTAGTTTTGACATGAAGCGTTTTAAAGCAACGAGTTTGCCGTTAAAGCTTTCTACTTCTTTCTTGGTTTGTGGTGACTTCATGTTCAGGACGGCTCGAACCTTGCTGGGGTTGGCCTTTATGTTCTGCTTTCCCACGATATGTCCCAAAAATTTTCCTTCTTCAAACACAAATGAACACTTTACAGGGTTGAGTTTCATGTTGATTTTTTTGAGGTTGCTAAACGTTACTTGTATGTCTTGAAGCATTTGTTCCCCCGTCTTTGTTTTTATAACTAGATCATCCACGTAAGCTTCCATGTTCTTACCGATTTGTTTAGCGAACACTTTATCAACCAACCTTTGGTATGTGGCACCTGCATTCTTTAAGCCAAAAGGCATCTTTTGGTAACAAAAGATGCCCTTGTCAGTGTGAAAAGCTGTTTTCTCTTCATCTTCCGCCTTCATCTGTATCTGGTGATAACCTTTATAGGCATCCAGGAAACACTTGAAGGGGAAACCTGTCAATGAGTCAATTTTTAAGCATGCTTCATGCAAAGGATAACAATCCTTGAGGTAGTGAATTAACTTTTAAGTCAACTTTAGGCAAATGGGGAACCTGTCAATGAGTCAATTTTTAAGTCAACCTCAGGCAAAGGATAACAATCCTTGGGGCAAGCCTTGTTGAGGTCCTTGAAGTCTATGCACATCCTCCATGAATCATCGGGCTTCCTGACCATCACCGGGTTTGCAACCCAGGACTGGTATTTGACTTCACGGAGGATTCCTGCTTCGACCAGCTTGTCAACCTCTTGGCATGCAGCCTTGCTTCGTTCGGGGGCAAGGCTCCTTTTCTTTTGTACAACCGGTTTGACATGTGTAGGAATCTTGAGCTCATGTTTAGCAACGCTTCGAGGGATGCCAGTCATGTCACTAGGACACCAGGCAAAAATATCAACATTGTTTCATAGTAACCCTTCAAGTTTTGAAAGTGTTTCTGTGGGGAGATCTGTGTTGACCCGTATTCTCTGTTCTGGGTACTTTGGATTGATGCTGAGGACGAGTTTGTTTCGGTCATTGTTATCTTCGCTAAAGCCTGCTCGCGAGCCTTAACGAGTCTTATATATATATATATATATATATATATATATATATATATATATATATATATATATATATATATAGGGGAGGGTTATCTTGAGAACGCTAAATATTGTGAGAACCGTGAGAACAAGTAAAAAAATAAAATAAAATCAAAATTTTTTTAATACAAACCTCATTATAATCAAAATACAACATTAATAAATGAATTTTCTTTCCAAATAATTCATCTTTTCTTGCAAAAACACTTTCAAATTAACTTTTTACACATGTGTAAATGAAACAGTTTACACATGTATAAACAGTAAATTTACACATGTGTAAAAACAAATTATTTTCGTATACGTTTGAATTTTTACGCGTAAATTGTGTTTTTGAGATTGTATTTTAGTAATAAAGACAAGTGTAAAAAGAAATTTTGAATTTGAATGGTTTTAGAATGCCGTTCTCACGGTTCGCACGAAATATAGGTGTTCTCAAATTAACTTTCCCCTATATATATATATATATATATATATATATATATATATATATATATATATATATATATATATATATATATTAAAACTATATGTAATAGTAATGATTACAATTTATGAAATTATAAAAAATAGCAAAATTATATATAAAATAATATTTATAATAAATATATAAATAATAAACGAGCCGAGCCCGAGCCAAGCCTGAGCTTGGAAAAATACCTACGAGCCAAACTTGAGCTTTAGAAATAAAGCTTGAGCCAAGCTTTCAAAACCTAAATGAGCTTGAGCTCGGGCTCGGCTCGTTTGCACCCTTATCAATAATTATAGTTATATATTGTTAAACTGGATTCTGTATAGTGCTAACTAAAATTGGCGTCCTTTTCGTTAAATCATATGTATATATACCGCAACCCAAACGCCAATAAATCCCAAAAACCAAATCACCTACACGTTTTTTTCTTTAGAATATGAGGCTCGAGATAAGTGTTCATTTCCCATGAGCCACCCAGATACCATTAGAATTTGAGGCTTGTTTGTAAAAGATTCGATAAATTGCAGCTCCAACTCAAAATTCTTTATGGACTTGATAAGATTCAGTTGTAAATGTGCTGAGTTTAAAAAAAGTAATGTCTCGGCTCTGGGTGGAATGATAAAGTTACGTTTTTAGTAGATTAGGGTTTGCCATTTAGAAAAGGGTGGCGGTGCAGCTTGTTGCCGCCTTCCCGCTATCTTGATGTAATATTTTCGGTTATGGAATAGTAAAATTGGAGTACGCAAAAAAAAAAAAAAAAAAAACTAAAATTATTAAGAAAATGCAAATGCATGTAATATTCTATCTATCCGATGCAGTTTTGGTTGAAATAATTATAAATTTTTGTTATATCTTCGCCTTTTCTATGTTGTTTTGTTTTTGTCTTTTGCCGCTCTATAAAAACTAATAGTAAAAAAATAAAAGAAAAGAATTAAAAGATAGAAAAACAAAAGGTTGCCAATGATCACCACGCAAATTGGTTTAGGGTGGGAAGGTTTACCCATTTAGGCGAGTGTGACACCCGGCAAATTATGGTTAACAACGTTGTCTAGATGAAAGTCTACCTTAGCGAGTCACGCGTATATTGTACTTAACTGGGTTAGTTAAGTCGGGTTATGGTTCGGGAACTATCGGTTTAGTCTAGAGGATCATTGGATGTTGGTCTAGAGGTTCATTAGATGTCAGTCCTTAACCAAGTGTACAAACGGTGACGATTTGTAGGATCGTCAGGACATACGGAACATACGAGTCTCGAGTCCCGGAAATTGGTGAACGAGGGTGAATATGTGTATTTACATGTGTTATGTGTTTACAATCATTATGTGACTTGTCGGAATGTGAATATGTGTTAACATATGTTAAAACGGGGTTTAACGCACAAAACGCATGAAACCAGCCCCTATAGGCGATTAGGCAAGCCTAATCGCCCATAAGGGAGGCGAGTAGGCATCATGTGGGGCGAGTAGGGGACTGATCGCATGACTGTTCATGCGATTAGGCCCCAATCGCATGAACTTACATGCGATTAGGCTTCCTGATCGCGTGTAAAGCTGCATAATCGCATGTTACGTGCTGGACGACTAAAAACGACTATAAATACCATACTTGACCTCATAAACTTCATTATACAAACCCTAGTCGTCCCATAACCTGCCCCAACACACACACAACCTCTGGAACGCGATTTTTGATCAAAACATAAGGATTCAAGCATAATCCATCGTTCATTCATAATCCTAAGGTTTGGTTTCCATCCATGAATCTTTATAAACGTTTTTAATCAATCCCTAGTGGTCCAGACCTGTTCTAAAACGAAAAAGCTTTCTGATAATCGTTAATAAGGGTTGTTAATCGGATTCTAACTAGTATACATGTGTTATGGGTGTTTATGATTAGAAAGCTAGGGTTTTTATGATTCATAATGATGGATTAACATGTTATTAGGTTAAATCAGAATAATATTAATGTTATGATGATAATATCTGAGTAATTGATTATTAGGGTTATTGTTATGCATGTTAGTATGATGATTGCATGCTATGTGAATGGTGTTTGGATTACGTGATTGCATGCAGGGCTGATAATACGAGGCAAAACGAAGGGTTTTGGTTGAAACATGTTTAGGATGGTGTTTGGGATGATATTGGGTAGTTACACACGTTCTGGATCTGATTTGGAGCGTTAAACGCGCGAAAAACCGGAACAGCAAGGTTACAGGCGATTAGGATTGCTAATCGCCAGTTTTTCATGCGATTAGGGCCTAATCGCATGAACTTACATGCAATCAGCCCTGATTGCTAGTTTTTATATGCAATCAGCCCTGATTGCTAGTTTTTACATGCAATCAGCCCTGATTGCTAGTTTTTACATGCAATCAGCCCTGATTGCTAGTTTTTACATGCAATCAGCCCTGATTGCTAGTTTTTATATGCAATCAGCCCTGATTGCTAGTTTTTATATGCAATCAGTCCTAAATGCTAGTTTACTTTTCCTAATCGCGTGTACTGCTGCTGTAAGTGTAAATTAGCATTCCGAGACTCGATTTGACATGTAGTAACATGCTAGGAACCTCGTAACATATCTAATAACTTGGTAACATATGTTTGGATGTAATTCGGTGATACGTGAACTATGTGCTATAACTTGGTGTGCGTTAACGTATGTTAAGTGTGATTGCATGATTTCATGTTTGAGAGTATAAACATAACACGGGGAGTCTCGGGTCACCAATGGGATGTCGAGTCTTGTACTTTGGGTCAGTTAAACAGTCACGGTGTTTTCAAACGAACTTGGTTATGGTCTGGACATCTAGGGACTAATTAACCTGCGGGTTATTAGTCTAAGTACTTGTAACTGTCATATGTTAGGTCGCCGCTTTACGGGACTAGCATAGCAGCTGAGTTTACTCGGGTTAAGGAGTAACGCAACTTAAGGTGAGTTTACGGCCCCTCTTTTAAACTGGTTTTATACTTTCGGGGGAGAAAACATGTGTTAAAACGATTATTTGGTAACTACTGTCATACTATGGGTTTCTATTGTGTACTACACGATCTTTGGAAGTCCCGGGGGGAACCATGAATGTGCGGGTTTGCACAACGGGGAAATGTGAATAGCGCTATTGGGAGTGACCAACCCCGCTCGTCGACTTGGAGGGTCGGCGGGTGCATATTGTCTCAAACAGGAACAACAGGAACAACAGGTTTACTACATCGGGCACACATTTGGTATTCGAGTTAGTAATGGTTTTCCAATCGTGGTAGTAACAAAACATACGCCTAGCTAGCGTACTCTGGTTTTCGATTTGTTATAGTATGGACAGGTTGACTTGGTACTTGGATACAAAACCTGTAAACTCACCAGCATTTTTTGTGCTGACGTAAACTTTTACATGTTTTCTCAGGTCGCTAAGGTAGCACGACTGGACTAGGGCGCACGCGTCTGCACGGCGTCTAACTAGGGTTGCATGGTCTTATAAACGTTGAACCATTGTTTCACTGTTGAGATACTGTTTTGAATAAGCTTCCGCTGTAAGCGGGATTTTTAAACTATGTTTTGAAATTGCATTTATATTCATTTAGACTTGTTTATTGTGATCGTTGGTTTGGATCCTGCTTTGTCATGCGCCTCGCGGTAAAACTCCGCAAGTGGATTTTGAGGGTGTGACAGATTGGTATCAGAGCCAATGGTTATAGTGAACTAGGACTGCATGTAGAGTCTAGTCTATAGCCGAGTCGCACACACTAGACGATCACATGGTACTAAACATTAAGGTGTTTACGTATGGTCTTGTCGGGGTGTCTCTAAATTGTTGGTCTTTCTACGTTACATCATCCGTTCTATCTTAGGTCGGGTTACGTACTTTCTAGGCGGGGTAGTATATTGGAGTAAATCGTGTACTCTTGAGATTTGTCCAAGGCTCGGACATCTCCCTTTCATACTCCAATAGAAACACTTGCCATAAACTACCGTAGTATTACGGTGTGTAGCTAAGAGTCTATGTTCGGTGACTTGAACTTTGAACTAGGAGAACACTTGGAGGACCATGTAGAGCGGTTTATCATTTTGGGTGCACACAAAATCATAAACCGAAATGCATGGAAGCCCTGGTGAGCTCTGGGTTTGAAGGGATAGTCCTGGATTGGAACTAGCTTTGATCTTGTGAACATTAGTGGTTATCTTTATCTGCGAAACTAAATTTTCTCGTTCTTTCTGCCAGAATCATGTCTGGTGTACGAGGAGGACGTGGAGGTGGTCGCAATGGTGGACGTGGTGGTGGTCGCGGTGGTGCTGGTGGTCGCGGAGGTATTAACCTATCGCAGGCTGATCTGAACAACTTACTCCAAGCTTCCTTTCAGTTAGGGCACAACGGTGGTGGTAAGTTGATTTATCCATTTTCTTTGCCTCATTGGTGAACCTTGTTTACATTATTCGTGGTTTCTCATACGTTTCATTTCAGGTGGTCCTGTTGACCCACCCCCACCCATGTGCACCTATAAGATGTTCCGGGATTGTAAGCCCCAGGAATTCTCTGGCACTGAGGGTGCGGTGAGCTTGCTTAGGTGGTTGGAGAAAGTGGAGTCAGTATTTCTGATGTGTAACTGTCTCCCAGAAGATCGGGTTAAGTATGCTGCTGCGTTATTCCAGGATGTGGCATTGACTTGGTGGAATGGCATCACCCAGAATATGGGTATTGGGGAGGCATATGCTATGCCATGGGAGAATTTTGTGCAGTTGCTGAAGCGTGAGTATTGTCCGAGGGAAGAGGTACAGAAGCTGGAGCACGAGGTATGGAACCTCAAGATGACTGGGTCGGAAATTGAGAAGTATACTGTGAGATGGAATGAGTTGGCAGTGCTGGGTCCCGATCTGCATGTGCCAGAATACCGTAGGATTGAACACTATGTCTCGGGGTTAGTACCGGAAATTGCAGGATTAGTGGCTGCGGGAAATCATCCTACATACGCAGAGGTGGTTCGATCGGCTCATAGGATGACCAACTTAAAGGTGAATGAGGGTATTTTGCCTGCGAAGGGTTCGACTGTTAAGGCCCCAGAGAACAACAAGCGCAAGTGGGAAAATGACGGGAAAGGATCTGGGCCAACACAGCAGGGTAAGAGGTTTGATAATGGGGGTTCTTCTTCTTCGGGTAACAAGCAGGGTGGTTATGCGGGGAAACTGCCCAAATGTAACAAGTGTGGACGCCATCATCAAGGGAACTGCGACAGTAACCGTTGTCATCGCTGCCAGCGAATTGGGCATTTTGCTAAGGATTGTCGGGCTACACTTCCATCGACTCAGGCCCCGACTACTAACTCAGCTCCGACTACTCAGGGGACTACTGGAAGACAAGGATGCTACAACTGTGGTGACACTGGGCATTACAAGAAGGATTGCCCAAAACTGAAGCAGGGTGGAAACAACGGTAATGGGAACAACGAGGGCGGCGGCAGAAATGCACGTGCCTTCGTCATTGGAGCCGCTAAGGCTAGACAGGACCCTGACACAGTCACCGGTACGTTCCTTCTCAATAATCGTTCGGTTAGTGTGTTATTTGATTCTGGTGCCGACAAGAGTTTTGTATCCATGGGAGTTAGTCGACTGCTAGATGTAGTACCCGTACCATTAGAGACCAAGTATATTATTGAGTTGGCTGACGGTAAAAAGATTGAGGCTACTACTATCCTTCGGGAGTGTCAATTAGAGTTGTCGGGTTTATCGTTCCCCATCGACCTTATGCCGGTACCATTGGGTAGTTTTGACGTTGTGGTAGGAATGGATTGGTAATCTTTGTATCGCGCGGAGATTGTCTGTTACGATAAGGTTATTCGGATTCCTCTCCCTGATGGAGAATTCCTTTCTGTGTACGGTATCAAGGGTGGTGTTCCGCTAAACATCATCTCTAGCATGAAAGCCCTTAAGTGTCTTCGAAAGGGTTATCCAGCCGTTTTGGCGCTTTTATCTGTTTCCTCTAGTGATGAGAAGAAGATCGACGACATTCCGGTGGTACGCGAGTTTCCTGATGTTTTTCCCGATGATTTATCTGGTCTTCCTCCTCATCGTCAAGTCGAGTTTGGTATTGATCTTGTACCAGGGGCTGCTCCTATTGCTCGGGCCCCCTACCGTCTTGCACCTCCCGAGATGCAGGAATTGTCTAGTCAGTTACAGGAACTCTTGGACAAGGGTTTCATCAGACCAAGTTCTTCCCCTTGGGGAGCCCCGATTCTATTTGTTAAGATGAAGGATGGAAGTTTCCGATTGTGTGTGGACTACAGAGAACTGAACAAATTGACCGTCAAGAACCGTTATCCTCTTCCACGTATTGATGATCTATTCGACCAGCTTCAGGGTTCTAGTTATTATTCCAAGATTGACTTGAGGTCCGGTTATCACCAGCTACGCGTCAGGGAGGCTGACGTTGCCAAGACTGCCTTTCGAACACGTTATGGCCATTTCGAATTCTTGGTCATGCCTTTCGGTCTTACGAACGCACCGGCGGTTTTCATGGATTTGATGAACCGCGTTTGCAAACCATATCTTGACAAGTTCGTCATTGTGTTTATTGATGACATTCTGATCTACTCTAAGAACAAGACCGAACACGAGAAACATCTGCGGTTAGTTTTGGAACTCTTGCGACGGGAACAACTTTACGCCAAGTTCTCAAAGTGTGACTTTTGGTTACGCGAAGTTCAGTTCCTAGGACATGTGGTTAATGAACTAGGAATTCATGTCGATCCAGCTAAAATCGAAGCAATCAAGGACTGGGGAGCACCAAAGACGCCAACTGAGGTACGGCAATTCCTAGGCCTTGCGGGCTATTATCGTCGTTTCATTCAGGGGTTCTCGAAGATCGCTCAACCCCTGACCACTCTCACTCAGAAGGATAGGAAATTAGACTGGGGTGAATCACAAGAGTCAGCGTTTGAGGAACTAAAGTCTAAACTTTGTTCTGCTCCTATTTTGTCCTTACCTGAAGGCCCTGATGATTTCGTTGTTTACTGTGATGCTTCTATTCATGGTCTCGGTTGTGTGTTGATGCAACGCGAGAAGGTGATTGCGTATGCTTCTCGTCAACTCAAGGTGCACGAGAAGAACTACACCACCCATGACTTGGAGTTGGGTGCCGTGGTATTCGCGTTGAAAATTTGGAGACATTACTTGTACGGTACCAAATGCACCATCTACACCGATCACAAGAGTCTCCAACATATTTTCGACCAACAACACTTGAACATACGGCAGCGTCGTTGGATTGAACTCCTGAACGACTATGATTGTGCTATTAAGTACCATCCTGGCAAGGCAAATGTTGTAGCAGACGCCTTGAGCAGGAAGGAATCGACTAAACCTCGTCGCGTGCGGGCATTGCAGCTCACCATTCATTCATCCTTACCTGATCAACTCCGTTCTGCCCAGTTAGAAGCTTTGAAGGAGGAAAACCTTAAAGCTGAAACTATGCACGGTGCTGACAAGCACCTCGAGCGAAGGCCTGATAGCCTGCACTACTTCGCAGAACGCATATGGGTTCCTTTATTCGGAGGACTACGGGAGCTTGTCCTTGATGAGGCTCATAAGTCCCGGTATTCTATTCATCCTGGTTCGGATAAGATGTACCAAGATCTGAAGGTGCTTTACTGGTGGCCAAACATGAGGTCGGATATAGCCTCATACGTGAGCAAATGCTTGACCTGTGCTAAGGTCAAGGTGGAATACCAGAAACCGTCGGGTCTCTTACAACAACCTGAAATTCCGGAATGGAAATGGGAACGGATTACTATGGATTTTGTCACACAACTTCCTAAATCACCAAGCGGGAATGACAAGATATGGGTGATTGTCGATCGATTGACGAAATCAGCCCATTTTCTTGCTATTAAGGAGACCGACACCATGGATCGTTTGGCTCGTCTTTACTTGAAGGAAGTTGTTTCTAAACACGGGGTGCCAGTTTCTATTATCTCGGATCGTGACTCCCATTTTACTTCGCACTTCTGGAAGTCTTTGCACAAGGCTTTGGGTACCCAACTAGACATGAGTACAGCTTATCATCCACAGACTGACGGTCAGAGTGAGCGCACGATTCAAACTTTAGAAGATATGCTGCGGGCATGTGTGATCGATTTTGGCAAAGGTTGGGAAGCTCATCTACCGTTAGTAGAATTCTCGTACAACAACAGTTATCACACGAGCATCAAGGCGGCTCCGTTCGAAGCACTGTACGGACGGAAATGCCGTTCTCCTCTTTGTTGGGCTGAAGTGGGTGAGAGTCAACTCACTAGGCCTGAACTAGTGTACGAAACTTCGGAAAAGATCGTACAGATTCGTAACCGGTTGGCAGCGGCACGGGACCGGCAAAAGAGTTATGCCGATCAGCGTCGCAAACCATTGGAATTCCAAGTCAATGACAAAGTACTTCTAAAAGTCTCACCGTGGAAGGGCGTCATACGCTTTGGGAAGCGTGGCAAACTCAATCCGCGGTATGTCGGCCCATTTACGATCCTGGAACGGATTGGGCCGATGGCATATCGTCTTGATTTACCGACGGAGCTCGGTAACGTACATAACGTCTTCCATGTGTCAAACTTGAAGAAGTGTCTGGCTGACGAGTTCCTCATCGTTCCACTAGAAGAGATCAAGGTTGATGATCGTCTTCGGATTATGGAAGAACCTGTGGAGATCCTTGATTACAAGATTCGTAGCCTACGTCACAGCAAGATTCGTATCGTTAAGGTTCGGTGGAACTCGAACCGGGGACCGGAGTATACGTGGGAACGGGAGGATCAGATGAAGTCTAAATATCCTCACCTCTTTCCTAAGGAAGCGTTCGAGTCGAGATATGTCTCTTCTGCAGCTGAATGAATCTCGGGGCGAGATTCCTTTTAACGTGGGGATGATGTGACAATTCGGGTAAATCTCTCTTTTGATTTCTATCTTTTGTTTGTTCCCTTCGTTATTTCCTTGTTCTTTTGGTACTTGTGCAATTTTCGGGACGAAAATTCTTTTAACGTGGGGATGATGTGACACCCGACAAATTATGGTTAACAACGTTGTCTAGATGAAAGTCTACCTTAGCGAGTCACGCGTATATTGTACTTAACTGGGTTAGTTAAGTCGGGTTATGGTTCGGGAACTATCGGTTTAGTCTAGAGGATCATTGGATGTTGGTCTAGAGGTTCATTAGATGTCAGTCCTTAACCAAGTGTACAAACGGTGACGATTTGTAGGATCGTCAGGACATACGGAACATACGAGTCTCGAGTCCCGGAAATTGGTGAACGAGGGTGAATATGTGTATTTACATGTGTTATGTGTTTACAATCATTATGTGACTTGTCGGTATGTGAATATGTGTTAACATATGTTAAAACGGGGTTTAACGCACAAAACGCATGAAACCAGCCCCTATAGGCGATTAGGCAAGCCTAATCGCCCATAAGGGAGGCGAGTAGGCATCATGTGGGGCGAGTAGGGGACTGATCGCATGACTGTTCATGCGATTAGGCCCCAATCGCATGAACTTACATGCGATTAGGCTTCCTGATCGCGTGTAAAGCTGCATAATCGCATGTTACGTGCTGGACGACTAAAAACGACTATAAATACCATACTTGACCTCATAAACTTCATTATACAAACCCTAGTTGTAACACCCCAACCGATGGCGGAAACATCGAGGTGTCACGTAGTGATGATTGTTCAGTAGCTCATGGAGAATAATAAGTTTCATTAATTGATTTAAATAAATTACATACAATTGTTCTACAAGAATTCGTACATCAAATTGAATAAACTATGCACATATCTTCAAGCAATTCTTCAAGCAAGTAGGACCTGAAACATGTTAAGTTGAAAATATTTGGGTCAACAAAAGTTGGTGAGAATACATAGGTGTTTTTTTTTTTTTTTTTTTTTTGAGAATTAGTTGATAACAATAGTTTATACAACATCCCAAGTTGTATGATGATAGAGTATGATACCGACATGCAACAATGCGTCTTTGTACAACCAAACCTTGTGTCGACTGATGACTAACTCGCAAGTTAGTTAAATGTTATTACTGCTATCGATCGTCCCTGAGTCTATGCGGGGGATGGGTTTGTCAGACCTATAGCGCTATAATCTAAACAGGCGGCTTGATCATTGTTAATGATTGTACTGTGTCTTTTTGTTACAGTCAAATGATAGAATGATGATGTACTTGAATCACAAGTAAATATGAGTATATGATAGTATAAAATGTTTAAACATGTTTCACCCCAAAAATAGTGAAAATAGAGAAATGGGGCTATGTAAACTCACCTTGGCAAATGTTAAACTTCTTGTAAAGATGATATGATGGTGTTGCCCAAAATAATGCCAAATATTACCCTATAATTAGGTAATAAATAATAAGTCTAAGCCTAATTAATTTATAAGTGTATCCTAGGGTTTCGATTTGGGGATAACCAATTGTTGAATTAAAAATAAAATGTTAATTAAATAAAAGGGAAATTTGATAATTAATAAAAGAAAGTCTTTTTATAAAATTTGAATTTTGAATGTACACATTAAAGTGTTTGGAGTATAAAAATAATTTTTATAAAATTATTTCATTTAAAATAGATTTTAAATCTATTTATTACAAATTGCCAACAATTAACTTTAATATTCAAAAATACTAAAATTAAAGAATTTCTATTTTTAAAAATCATATTTCTGTTCTAAATATATAAAAATAAATTGTGTAAAATTTTGGTGTGAAAATAATGAAAATTGAATTTACTATGATTTAATTATGATTAAATCTAACAAAAATTGATTAAAAATATAAAATAATTGATTTTTCTGAATTAAAAATTATTTCAGTGAAGTTTAACTTTATACAAAGTCAGGATAATTTTTGGAGAATTTAATAAAATTGTTTTGATATATAAATGGATTTTTATAAATATAATAGTATAAAATTGATTTAATTATTATAAATATTAAATAAATGAATTTTTGAAAAATAAAAATTGTAAATAAAACTTTTAACTCAGATTTAATAAATATAATTTTTTTAGAATTTATAAAATAGTTTTAATATTTAAAAATGAATTTATAAGTTTTAAATGTAATATATATATAATAGAATTGGTTGTTTTTAAAAAAAAATAAAGAAAACAAAAAGGATGGCCGAAGCCGGACTCGAACCCGAGTGCACAGGGTGTCAGTCCATGGTCACAACCACTTGGCCTAGGCCAGTGGTTGTGATAATCCCCGGTTAACAATAAATAAATACACTATGTGATTCTGAGTTTATCCCCAATTTACACGAACGAACCCTAGATATTACAATCAAACAAATCAGGCATTATGAACCCGATTGATGTTGGGGCTTTTGTTGTTTGATTGCCGACTAACAAAACCCACAAAAAAACTAGAACTCACAGTGTTGTATTGTGCTCGTTTGCCCGGTCAAAGCCAAAAGTCAAACAGCGTGTAGATGGATAATTATCAGAGTGTTTCAGATGCAATTGGAGGTTGAGAGAGAGATGTGAGCGAGTTGTGAAGGTTCGTAGGTGGTCAATTTATAGTGTGGATCAGTGGGTTGGGTTAATTGGAAAGTTGACCACGATTTATTGTCATACGCGTATAGAATTCAAAATTAGTCAACGATTAGTGTTAATTGACGTGTAATACAGATCATACAAGGCCGGTAATCGTATAAGTTTGCCAATTATAGATCAATCAAGCATTGATCTTGATTGATAATCAGACGCGTCCAAGGCAGTTGACTTTCACGAGTCAATTTGCAGATTTAAAAGCGCGTATATAATTAATAAGTGTCCGGGTTTAATCAGGTTGAGGGCTTAGCCCAGTTGGTTGTGTGTGTGTGTTAAGTGCGAACCGGCTGAGGACTCGGGTTCGAATCCCGGCCTCAGCGTCTATTATAATTATTTTTTTTACAACCTAAACGGGCCGGATCTAAGGACAAGAAGAGGGGTGGGCTGTTGGGCTATTGGGCCAGCAGACCTGAAATGGGCTCAGGTTCATTGAAGGAAAGAAAAAGGCTTTTGGGCTTCCAAAGATGGTTGGATTATAAGTGGTTTAGTTATAGTGTGATTATTATTATTATATATATATATATACATAATTATCATTGTATAGGGGTTCAAAATATCACCAAAAATAATAGGGCTTGTCGTTTTAATCCGTAACGTATAAATAGTTAAATGCGAAATGTTACACTAGTCGTCCCATAACCTGCCCCAACACACACACAACCTCTGGAACGCGATTTTTGATCAAAACATAAGGATTCAAGCATAATCCATCGTTCTTTCATAATCCTAAGGTTTGGTTTCCATCCATGAATCTTTATAAACGTTTTTAATCAATCCCTAGTGGTCCAGACCTGTTCTAAAACGAAAAAGCTTTCTGATAATCGTTAATAAGGGTTGTTAATCGGATTCTAACTAGTATACATGTGTTATGGGTGTTTATGATTAGAAAGCTAGGGTTTTTATGATTCATAATGATGGATTAACATGTTATTAGGTTAAATCAGAATAATATTAATGTTATGATGATAATATCTGAGTAATTGATTATTAGGGTTATTGTTATGCATGTTAGTATGATGATTGCATGCTATGTGAATGGTGTTTGGTTTACGTGATTGCATGCAGGGCTGATAATACGAGGCAAAACGAAGGGTTTTGGTTGAAACATGTTTAGGATGGTGTTTGGGATGATATTGGGTAGTTACACACGTTCTGGATCTGATTTGGAGCGTTAAACGCGCGAAAAACCGGAACAGCAAGGTTACAGGCGATTAGGATTGCTAATCGCCAGTTTTTCATGCGATTAGGGCCTAATCGCATGAACTTACATGCAATCAGCCCTGATTGCTAGTTTTTATATGCAATCAGCCCTGATTGCTAGTTTTTACATGCAATCAGCCCTGATTGCTAGTTTTTACATGCAATCAGCCCTGATTGCTAGTTTTTACATGCAATCAGCCCTGATTGCTAGTTTTTATATGCAATCAGCCCTGATTGCTAGTTTTTATATGCAATCAGTCCTAAATGCTAGTTTACTTTTCCTAATCGCGTGTACTGCTGCTGTAAGTGTAAATTAGCATTCCGAGACTCGATTTGACATGTAGTAACATGCTAGGAACCTCGTAACATATCTAATAACTTGGTAACATATGTTTGGATGTAATTCGGTGATACGTGAACTTTGTGCTATAACTTGGTGTGCGTTAACGTATGTTAAGTGTGATTGCATGATTTCATGTTTGAGAGCATAAACATAACACGGGGAGTCTCGGGTCACTAATGGGATGTCGAGTCTTGTACTTTGGGTCAGTTAAACAGTCACGGTGTTTTCAAACGAACTTGGTTATGGTCTGGACATCTAGGGACTAATTAACCTGCGGGTTATTAGTCTAAGTACTTGTAACTGTCATATGTTAGGTCGCCGCTTTACGGGACTAGCATAGCAGCTGAGTTTACTCGGGTTAAGGAGTAACGCAACTTAAGGTGAGTTTACGGCCCCTCTTTTAAACTGGTTTTATACTTTCGGGGGAGAAAACATGTGTTAAAACGATTATTTGGTAACTACTGTCATACTATGGGTTTCTATTGTGTACTACACGATCTTTGGAAGTCCCGGGGGGAACCATGAATGTGCGGGTTTGCACAACGGGGAAATGTGAATAGCGCTATTGGGAGTGACCAACCCCGCTCGTCGACTTGGAGGGTCGGCGGGTGCATATTGTCTCAAACAGGAACAACAGGAACAACAGGTTTACTACATCAGGCACACATTTGGTATTCGAGTTAGTAATGGTTTTCCAATCGTGGTAGTAACAAAACATACGCCTAGCTAGCGTACTCTGGTTTTCGATTTGTTATAGTATGGACAGGTTGACTTGGTACTTGGATACAAAACCTGTAAACTCACCAGCATTTTTGTGCTGACGTAAACTTTTACATGTTTTCTCAGGTCGCTAAGGTAGCACGACTGGACTAGGGCGCACGCGTCTGCACGGCGTCTAACTAGGGTTGCATGGTCTTATAAACGTTGAACCATTGTTTCACTGTTGAGATACTGTTTTGAATAAGCTTCCGCTGTAAACGGGATTTTTAAACTATGTTTTGAAATTGCATTTATATTCATTTAGACTTGTTTATTGTGATCGTTGGTTTGGATCCTGGTTTGTCATGCGCCTCGCGGTAAAACTCCGCAAGTGGATTTTGAGGGTGTGACAGCGAGGTTCCTGCCCGGGAGGTCTCAGAGTCAAATCCTGACGCGGGGCAAACTTTAGCACCGGTTCAACCTTACAGTAATATGCCAAACACAGGATTCTCATTGTGACTTTGGTGATCAAAGGCCATAGACCTAATCGGATGATCTAGCCGTTACAAAAAAACAGGTTAGTTACAAGGAAACTTATGTACATTTAAATTTATTTATTTGAACGGCATGTACAATTAATTACATTTATCTTTGTAAAACTGGTGCATTTAACGTCAACTTTTTTTTTTCTTTTTATATATAGTCTCTAACATTGTCAAGATTCTTGAAAAAATCACAAAGGGGAAAACTAATGGCGAAAATAGGGTTATTTGATCTTGAAAAGCACTTTGCTTTTTATGGGGCATATCATAGCAACCCAATGAATATCTTCATTCACATGTTGCTTGTTTGGCCCATTTTGTTCACATATCTTGTGATTCTGTATTTCACACCCCCTTTGGTTAATATTTCTCTACCAAACAGCTTGATTCTGAACTATGGGTTTCTGTTAACTCTAATCTGTGCTGGATTTTATGTTTGTTTGGATGTGAAAGCTGGTTCTTTAGCTGGTTTAATGTTCTTTATTTGTTGGGTGTTTGGGAGTTCTGTTGCTCATCATATGGGATTCTCTCTTGCTTGGAAGGTAAAACTTTGTACTTTGTTGTTCATTTATTTGATTATCATGCCGAAAACCGACCAAACCGATTGGTTATGGCTAAGTATATCTCCATAACCAAGCCCATTAGACCATGTGTAGTGGGGGGCTTTATTTATAAAGTCCCCCTTCCTGATTGGTCCACGTGGCTGCTAAGTCAGTGTGGAGAGAGAAACTGAAAAAGAGGTGTAGTGGTGGGGCTTTATTTATAAAGCCCCTGATTGTGATTGGTTGATTTTTTTATTTTTTTTTAATCTTTTAATTCAAAATAATTAAAATAAAATGCAAATAAATATAAAAAAATTACAAATAATAATAAAAACACACAACTAATATTAATTAAATTAAAAAAAAACAAACAAGTTAAATAAACTACAATACCAAATTAAAAAAAAAAAAAACAACTTAAATAAACTACTGCAGGTTATATTTCGCAAGGATTTCTTGTCTGTGATGAATCGCGAGGAGTAGGGCTTCTCCCTCGAGGTGGTCGATCGGTTTGGACAAAAACTCGATGTCCTTTTCCCTTTGCCTCGCCTCTTGAATGTCGACGAACCTCTTATTCTGGGCCACTCTCTGGTCCATAGTTTGTAGACGTCTTTGGCCGAGGTCTCGAAGATCCTGTAGTCGTCGATTCATTTCATCAAACTCCTCCCTCGACGCACCACCTCCTGTCGAAGACGACTCAGCCTTGCCACCCTTTTTTGATCGTCTACCGGGTGGTCTTGGAATATCAAACTCCTCCTCCCCCTCCTCATCCTCCAAGTCAACAGGATCATCTAAACTTCCGGGTCCTCGGATATGTCGAGCCAGGCTCGCGCTAACATGTACTCCTCATCTTTTTCCCAACGCTCCTGTTGCTTTTTTTGACGAGGAGCGTTCGGGTCTTTCTTTTTATGCGAGCGTCTCCCGCGTCCGCGCCCAGAACCCTCGGGTTCGTCTTGAGTTTCTGGTACCGATCCGGGCTCCTCTTGAGAAGGTTGGATATAGTTTGGTGGAGGAAAAAATTGAGCGGGCATGTTTGGGCCCGGATAAAATTGACCGGGCATGCCAAGAAGTTGCGCGTATTGCATTGTACTCGTGTCAAACTCGCCCCAATTGGGTGGCAGCGGAGTAGTAGTGTTTGGCCTCGTAGTGTTTGGCCTAGCACCCGGTCGACCCGGGACCCCGAACGGTGAACCATATGGAAACATGTTTGTGTTGTAGGATTGTTTGTGTTGTGGTGTGTGTTTTTTAGTTTAAGTTGTATGTGTGTTTGTGTTATATTGTGTGTGTATATATATAAAGTATAAAAAAAATAAATGTTACCGTTCAAAAAATTAACGTTCAAAAAAATAAATGTGCAACGGTCAAATCTTTTTGACCGTTTTTTTCTTACACTTCGCCACGCGTCATATAGTGATTGGATGGTTGCTTTGTTACATAGCGTTATATATATAACGCTCCCGTTGGTTTTTACAAAATAGCGCCCCCCCTGGTGGTTTTCCGGGCGCTATTTTTAAAAAAAATTGGCAAGTAACGCCCCACTACAGGGGGGTCTTATTGGTTATGATTATGGTTATGATCATTAAACAATCTTCCATAACCGAATGGACCAAAACCAAACCGAAATTCTTAAATATATCATTTAAGTTGGTAAGCATATGAAGTCTTAACTAGTTTTTTTTTTTTCATAATGTTTCTACAAAACTACTTGTTTTGTAGTTCGTTTCTAGAAACTATTAGCTAGTAGGGTAAATAGGTTGTTGAATGCACGTGGACTTTAGTAGATGGTGTTTCTTTGTAATTGATAATTTAATCTAAACATTAAAATCAAACTTGATTGTTGGTTGAATTAACAAAAACTTGATTCGATTGTTAGTTGAATTGATTGGATTGAATGATTTCAATTTGGTTTGTCAACAATAGGTAAAAGATGACCGCACTCGGGTTTCATGTTTTAGAAGCAATGTATAACTTGGTTGTGTTACTATGGTTGACAATTACATCGACATAATTCATTAACCAAAAAGTTCAAAGGGTAATTCCAAGACTAAGTAATTAAGCCAGATTGCTAACTATACAAAACTGAATAAAGATTCAAGCTAGGATGTTGTCTAAACAATTATCAGTCTAATCTCCTAGTTTTGCAAAGCATCGTGTTGTTTCATGATTAATAAAAGGGGAATTAGATTTTAATAATTTAAATTATTCAAAATTGGCCGTTGGCACCCAAAGCTAAAAAATATGCCATATATAACATGTACTATATTAACCTATTGGGTTCCAACACCCAATTTGGATTAAGGTACCCAATTTGGATTCTGGCACCCAAACGTGGGTGACCTCACGACCTGCGTTTGGCAAACTGAAACCCCTGAACCTGTTTACCCCGGGGATCTCGTTACTATCTTTGGTCTCTTATTTGTTGTATCAACACTTGCATAAATATGTATTAAATAAATCACCATGTCTTTACAACTGCATTTTGTATCATCAGGTTGTCGTAGCTGCTCAGTTATTCTGCTACACGGGAGTATTCATAGGACATGGCGTGTTTGAGGTAATTTTATGTCATGTAACCATAATATTTTGGTTTTTTTATAGCTTTATTTGTTATTATAAAAAAATGATCCCACATTTTTCTCAACTTATGAATATAGTGAAAGATTTAAGTAGTTTACAAAGTTAAATTACACATTCTAATCATATATATTATACTTATTACATAGGATTTGGTTCATTTGATAACCTTCGTCAAATTAAAAATTGAGAGAATCATTCTGAATCATACATTTCTTTAATGCATTTTTTTTTACTAAATTGTCCATTTTCTTGCAAGGTTTTTTTTTTTTTCCTTTTTTTTTTGCATTTATACATATATGTATATACGTATCTAAAACTACATACATATGCAAATGTGTAGAAATAATTTCATAAACATGTATAGAAAAAAAAATTATGAGTAAGAACATGTTATTTTAATGTACATACGTGTGTATACGTGTTAAAATTTAAAAAATAAGTAGCATACCTATATGTTTGACAATATACACATATGTATAAATAGAAAAAAAAATAAAAAATTTCTTACAAGAAAAACTATGATTTAGTAAAAAAAAAAAAAAAAAAAAAAAAAAAAAAAAAAAAAAATTGCCTTAAAGAAATGTGTATTTCACAATGATTTTCTCAATTACCCTAGTATTCTCCCAAAATCCCTCTTATTACATAAACCATTATGAACTTTCTCCAACAATCTTATTTAAAGCATATATATTGCATAATCCATTATTTTCTCAAATTCACCAATTTGTATTTGAACCATATACTACATTTTTTTGGATGGCTAATTACAACAGCAGACGATTGATTTTGCACTGCCATGGCAGCAGCCCAGACCAAGTTCTGCCCCTCGGAACTTACGTTGTCTAAACCGGGCCCGCGTCCTCAGAGTATCAGAGTTGGTCTTATGGCGTCCGCCCGGAAACCGTGTCGCCTCCACACGAACTGAATCGCTAGAGTAACGGTCGGATTAAAACCGGGGGTGGCTCAGGATCAGGTCCGGACCCGCCACGCCAACTGCGGGTCAAAACTCATCACCATCATTGCCTTTGTCCCATAAATGCAACTAGCGGGGATCGAACCTGCACTTCTCCAAAGGAAAGGCCGGCCTCCTACCATTTGCGCTACATATGAGGGACAATATACTACATAGACCATTATTTTTTTCTAAAATTTTATGTTTTAGTATTCTAGCCATGGATTATGATTCAAAACAATACGAGCATCTATTATAACTCATCTTATTAACGACGTAATTTAACATATAATGCTACTATAGGTAAACGTTAGCCAAAATCCATCGAGAAAACACATAACCGAATATCCCATTAGGCTACATATTGTAAAAACTGATTAATTCTAACAAATCGCGAACATTATATATAAAATTGATTAATTCTAACCAAATATCCCATTAGGCTACATTTCTAAGCTTTGTGTAGGGATTTCAATGGGTTGGGTTTGGGTACTCTTGTCTCAAACTCGTCCCAAAACCTGTCGGCTTTATATCGGGTATCAGGTATACCTGCGGGTTTCGAGTATATCCGTTAACTTCTAAAACTTATCCATTAAGTATATCCAACTAAAACCTATTGGGTATCTATTGGGTACTACTAGCCAATTATATTTAGCATTATCTATACATATTATAAACCAAAGCAAATTTGATGACATGACATTCAATGGTACAATCTACCCCTTGAGTGTGCCACTTGTCATCCAATGTGGCATGGGGTATATAAGTTTTAAAAAAATAATACTCCACCACAATAAACAATCGTCTAACCTAATTTCACCTCATCCCACCTACCTAACTCCTTTCATCCTTTGTGAATTTCTTCTTCCTAAATCTATGATTTGTTCATCGCGTTTATGTTCTAAGGTTCAGATTCTTTCACAAGTTCAGATTCTCTTTTTTTTCGATTGGTTTTATCTTTTCTCAATTTTGTGTTCATTGCATTTATGTTCTTTATTGTTGTTTACGATTTCTTTGTCTTTTCACAATAATTATACCTAATTGAAATAGTTTATCGATATCTTTTATCTTTTCACAAATTTGTGTGCCTAATTCGTTCATCTTTTTAACAATATTAGATCTAATGTTTCTTATAAAATTAACGGTTGTTTGATTCTATTTTCTAAGTTTCACAGCATCAGGTATATCGTTCAGATCTGTTTGTTAGTTTTTTGTTATAGTACATTGATTTGGTATCGTTCAGATCTGTTTGTTTGGTTTTATTATAGTATATTGATTTGGTATGTTATTGATGTATGAATTTCATAATTATTCTGTTTTATTGATATCTGAAAGCAATGAGTCAATGACCTTCAACTTCGTGAATGCAAATATAAAGATGCAGTAGTATCCGATCCAATAGTTGACCAAGCCTAAGTCAAACTCGCGCCCACGGGCGACCCCGTATGGAAGATGATGGAACATTCTAATTCGATCTTTTTAATCTTTAAATATATGTTTCCTACTTGATAGATTTGATCTGTTCGAACATTCTAATTTGATCTTTTAGCCATTTGATTTCGTGGAGGGGTTTTAAGGAAATCGCGTTTGTGGAGCGGTAGTGTGGATTCTTTGACCGGGGTGAGCGGCATTGGTGTTTTAGGCGACCACTGATTGAAAAAAGAGTGAAACTGAAATAGGTTTGATTCTCATATAATTTGTTTTTGGATTTAGTTCAGTTTTGCTAAAAAATCAGTATAGGTTGGTATGATTTTGTAAACTGTGTTTTGGGAAATATGTGTTTTGGGGGATAATTACCTTTATTATGGTTTGTACATTAAAGTTTTGAAGTTTAATTTGTAGGTTTGGCTGAAGTTCAAGATTTCAATTTGGAACTTTCAATGGTAGGTGCATATTAGCAAGCTAGAAGCAACGTGAGATTTCAATTTGGAACTTTCAATGGTAATATTCATCATTACAAATTCTTCTATAACCAAAACTAAATCACCTCCCTTTTGTCTTCTGTGTTTATTCCATTACTGTAATCACTTAATTTGTAAAACCTTCAAAGAAAAAAAATGGCTACATCGTCATCACTAACGCCGCCATAGATCGGTGGTGAAGTGGTGGCGAAACGGAGAGGAATACCGGCAACATCTTTTATTCTTTTATCAAAGATGGAAAAGCCAAGGCAACTTAAAACCTCCTTTATTAATGCGACCACCGTTCGTTATCAGGAGCTACATCTCGCACGCTCACTTCGCCTCTAGATGTTATTAAAGTCCGCTTCCAGGTCACTTTTAGTTTGCTTTGATTGTCCCATGGTTTCGTTGATGATGGTGGTGTCAGCTTTTGAAAAATAGCGGTTGACGGTGACGATGTTGGGAATAGAGGTGAACGGATGTTATCCTTGAGAGGTTTGACAACTGTGCCGGTTGTAAGGGGAGGCAACGCGTGGTTATTTGGATTTGGGGAAGTTAAGTGGAGTTGGGTTTTTTCTTTGGATAATGAAGTTTGTTTGTGCTATAGCTTATGATTTACATAGATTTATATTGTTTTGTGGTTTTTGTAGCTATCGGACAAATTATTTACTCATGGTTATGTTTGTTCTTGGTAAGCTGGCTGATAAGAAGAGATTCAAGTGTTTGGGATTTTTGAAGTTGTTTTTACATGCTATGATGATTAGAATTTTTATTTGTAGGATTGGGATTCCTTAGAAGACTACTTGCTACTGGTAATAGGGTTGGAGAGACCAAAAATTACAGTTAAACAAAATTCTAGATGGTATGCAGGATTTGCTTGCCACCCCCAACCCTGTTGATTCTGCTCAAACCGAGGGATATCATCTCTTTATTCAGGTAAATCCATGGTCTTTTAGTAAAAAAAAATATTTGTCATCAATTTATCAAAAACTTGATCTTATTTTTGCAAAATATATCATGTGCAGGATACGGTGGAATACAAGAAAAGAGTCTGCCAGCAAGCAAAGTTATATCCCCCCTTGTGGTTACCAAGTTACTTTCGGTTTATTAGTTGTATGGATGGATTTACAATTCATAAACAATATTTATTAGTTTCTTTAGTTTTCGAATTCATTTGAACTCTAAATCTGGCTAATATAAACATCTAATCTTGCATGATCAGAAACTATGGGATATAGTCATTTTAAAATTCAGAACAATAGCCACCTTAGATATTTACACAGTTAGTTTTGGCATAAGCTATAACTCTACAAGGAAGCTTGACCAGCTAAAGCTTGAAGATTAAAACTTTGCTTGATTTTAAACGTGCAGACTAAAGTTTCAAATTAATAAAGCAAGTGATTACTATTTGCTTAGCATTGCACATGATGCGTGTCACGGTCAAAGGTACAACAGTAAATGAGCCAAGTTGCGCTTTTTTTATCGGTCAATTTACATAGCAAAACTAAATCTTTTAAAAAAGATATTTGGGTCATAACTCATAATAGTAACTCACTAGCGAAGCTTAGATGACAATCCTCATTGTGCAAGCCATATATTGAAGACGTAATGACTATAGTATACAAAAATTGCTACTTTTAGCGATCTTCAAATAGATTATAAGAAACTCACACCATATTAGATTTTCAACCCCGGGACGCTCCCGGGGTATAAACTAGTTAAATATATATGTAAATGATTACAACTTATAAATCTATCTATCTATCTATCTATTAATATATATAAAAGAATTGAACATTGCTGACGTGGCGTGCAATGGTGCCTTCAATCTCTCCATGAAACTGCCACGTGGCATCATAATTGAAAGATTTTAGTGTTTTTGAATTATTTCCTTTTTTAATTAAAAAAAGATAAATATAAAACTCTGAATTTATCTCTCTATCTCTCAATTCTCAATTACTAAAATTAAATTGAGTTATTTTAGGAAAAAATAATTTAAAAACAAATTTAAATTTTTCTCTCTTATGTTCCTCCATAATTTTTTAACGTTAATATCTTTTATATTCGAGATTTTTTAAATAAAAAAATTACACCAAATTAACGAGCGTTTTATTATCTTTACAACGAGTACCATAGTGCTATATAAAAAACAGAGAAAAAAACAACTATTTTTTGTGGGGTTATGTTCATACAGAAAAAAAGAAACACAAAGTGTTCAGGTTATTCATTAATCATGTTTTTTCTTTTAAACCAGGTTCTTATCTACGATGTTGAAATTCGCCTCAATCGCCATGCATTGGAATTTTACTCTTCTAAAGATGGATAGATATAATTCATCAAGAGAAGCTAAGAGAAAGAATCGCGCAACACTCCAACACATGGTGTCACCTTATAGCAAGGTTATTTTTTTATTTATTTAATTACAAGAGTAAAAATTATTACTATTAGTATTATTAGAATGGTTATATTTTTCAACCCTCATCATGAATTATACATCTATATAAGTCAAAGTCAAATTGTAACATATTTTAAATTACGTGAAGATGATTATATGTTGAAGGTTATCCTTTTAATACTGTATTATGTTTAATATGGTTTATCCTTTTTATTTTTTTAACTTTTTAAATAAATGTTTTTTTAACTAAGATTGATTATGTTTAAGTTATTTACTCTTTTCGTGATTTGGGTTTTCTTCTTTTATCTTTTTTTATTAAATCATATTAAAATTTTCAACCCCGGGACCTTCCCGGGGTAATCAGCTAGTACATATAATAAATCAAAGCCATTTTAATGACATGACACTCAAAGAGACATTCTCTTCCTTGAGTGTGCCATGTGTCATCCCATGTAGCATTGAGATATTTTAGGAAAAAAATAATTTAAAAACAAAATTGGATTTTTCACCCTCATGTTTCCTTCCATAATTTTTAAACGTTAATATCTTTAATATACGAGAATTTTTAAAGAAAAAAATTACACCAAATTAACGAGCGTTTTATTATCTTTCCAACGAGTACCATAGTGCTACATAAAAACGGAGAAATTTTTTTGTGGGGTTTTGTTCATACAGGAAAAAAACAAAGCGTTCAGATAAATCATTAATCATGTATAGACAAGTCACTAATTATGTTTAAATCAGTAAATATGAAAAAAAAATTTCAACCAGAGCCGAATAGGTTAATAGAGTTATATGTTGTTTTAAGTTAGGTATCAATATTAGTATGTTAGAGTTGTACATTTGTTTAGTTTTTAGGATAGGTGTTAATATTAGAGTTACATTAAAGTTCTACATTCTTTTAGGTTAGGTATTAGCATTGGAATTGTACATTGTTAATTTGTTTTAGGTTATATATTAATATTAGAGTTATACATCAGTCTATTTCATATGTAAAATTGATGTACCATATTAAATTTCTCAACCCGAGACGCTCACAGGGTATAATCTAGTATAAAATACTCTAAGACATAGACAACGGATAGTATACACTATTTTTTGGTGTTTTTAGCATAAAACGACAATCTAGATGACCACTTAGATATATTATGTATACACATTTAAAAAGATATATAACAAATTATATCAGGTAAACGAATATATCATCAAATCCTAAACCCGCGAAAAATAAAAACTAATCCCATACTCGGACCCATACCTAACTACCCGACTCCAAACATGTCCTAAATGTGTGGAGTTTCGGGTTTACCAATCAAGTTTGAGTTTGATTGCCATCCCTAGCCTTTTGATGTCATAGTTAACAATCCATAAATTAGGATTCTTAGCAAAAGACCCACCCAAATCCAAATCACCAACTTCTTAACTTGAAAACATAATAACACATAATTGTTTTGAATGGTATAATAACACATAACTGGACCCAATGAATTCATACAAAATTTAATCATCACTGTGATAAATCTAATATTATTAAATACTCTAATCACTATTAATTTCTAGGAATCATGAATTGGTATACAAGCTTAAAAGATTCGAAAATTGGAATGGTTTTTTTTTTGAACGGCCAACAAAATTTCATTATCACCCAAGCTAGCGGGGTACTAGCAAATCACCCAGTACAATGAGAGAAACCATTACAGCCACCAAGAACAGAAAATACAAGAACAGAAAAACAAAACAAAAACACAGTTTACCATCTAATGTTTGAAATATTAAACGCGCGCCACCTATTCCAGTCAAGTTCATAATGTTTAGATCTTGCCTTCACCCAAAAGAGACTTCTTGACTTGATTTCCCCAATAATGCTATGTAGAGAACACATTTTTTGTCTAAAAACCACCTCGTTCCGCGCTTTCCATATACACCAAATCGTAGTTAAACAAACCGCATAAAACGCTTTCCTCATACCTTTCGAAAATTGGAATGGTGGAGAATGGAGCTTGTCACATGGATATTAAACCACTACTAATTCCTCATAAATGTTTGAATGATTAAACCACATTTACAGCCTCTTTTCTTCTCTGGGTGTTGTTACACCTTAAACACCCACTAAAATACACATGAATAAGAATGAATTACTATTTTTGTTTATGTGGTTTAGTGCTTTTAACTACTCGAGTCTAAAATCAAAATTTAACCTTTTGAAAACCTGGTCGGTAATTCTCTAACCATTTGAGTCCAACTGACTAACTTCGTTAACCAATCCAATTAAGTACAAGGGTATTTCAGTCATTTTATACCTAGGTACAACCCTATAATGCATAAGGTATAAAAAACAACTCGTTAATGCATAGATGCATTTTAGTATATAAAAATATAAATATTTTATATATAATATAATGCACACACAATGGACTCTCTCTCTCTCTCTCTCACATACACACACACACATATATAAACATGTTATCTCTAAAGCCCACCATCCATCATCGCCGTGGACGTCCAAGAATTCCGGTCACCCTCACAACATAAACAATCACGACCACCCCAACCACCTCAACTTCAAATATCACAACCGTGTTAATCTTTACGAAAACCCCCAAAATCCAAACCCTGAATCATTATTCAACTCAAAAATAACATTAGAAAAATCCTAAAATCATAATGGTTGTGTTTACCTCATACAATTGTGAATCCCCCACCTTCGTATAAGACAGGTGAAGAATCTGGGGAGTTTTTGTGCGCCACCTCCCCCTCTTATTTGAAAAATTAGACATATGGCACTGATTCTTGCTTTTCCACCTGCAATCTAACACTATGTGATGTCTCATTGCCAAAATATAATATAATGATATACATGTTCTAATTGTTAGACAATTCATTGTCACCTGGAAAGGTGGATACAAAACCTCCTCTGTCCTCAATATGCTTTCGTTTCTTGCTAGGTTCATGGTCAATTGATAACTGTTTAGCCACACCTTTTTTTGCATATCACAGCACGTGAGTCCCCTTGACTAAATGATACCCGTGAATAACATGTTTCGACATCTTGCTTTTTTCCTCTTCCTGTTTCAGCCGAAGATTTGATTGGTGCACCAATACATGGAGTGGTGTTGTAGGGTGCGGTGTAGGGGTTGAAGATGCGGGAGGTGGGTGGGTTAGGTTAGTAGAAAGGGTGTAGAGAGAAGGAAAAGATGGTATAAAGAAGGGTTAGGTGTATATATTTCTTTTATTTTTTAATAAGTAGGGGTATTTTTGTCATTTCATACAGATTTAACAGACTTAGTTAACGGAGTTAGTAATTTGGACTCAATAGGTTAGTTAATTTCCAGCTAGGGACGCAAGTAATTAAAGTTTTCAACTTTAAGTAGTTAAAACCAATATAACACAAGGAATCAAATAGTAATTCATTCCCTAAACAATTTTTCTTTTTTTCTATATTCTAAGAGGTGAACAAATCCCTTATCTAGGGATTCTATTTTGTTCAAATAGCAAAAGTGGTCCCCTATTTTCATTAGTTTTGGTATTTTAACACAAAAAATTTAAACCGGTTTTATATATCAACATTTTAGTCAATTTTTGTTAAATCAAATTGAAATTATGCCAATACATTTGAAATGGGAAATGATCATTATTAATAAAAAAAAAAAGTTATTTTCAAAATACTATACCGAATATTTGGATGTTACAAGCCGTTCATAATAATTTTATTTCATTTTCTCATTTACATTATTACTATATTGTTCCCCACCATATTAACCACCATTTTAACACAAAAAAACTGCTTTCAGATTAATCACCACCGTTGGATCGATACAGTTTTTCTTGAAAACAAATCTTGACCGCAAATAATGTGCGGTTAGCCTAAAAATTTGGCGGTTACAAATTAATGTTGGCAGTTTTTTTCACAACCTCCCCACTACTCCTCTCCCCCCACTACTCTCCCCCAAATTTGCCAAATTCTCGAAACATCTGACTGCTACAAATTTAAAACACACAAGCACATTTGACACTAATTTCCACAAACCATCTTACTCTGGTGGGTTATCTGGTCCTTATTATTGGTTTATTGCTTATCATATAAATGATAAATTAGTTTTAAAACTGCATGTATGTTCATGTTATCTGCAAATTTGGTGGATAAGTTATGTTGATGATATTTTATGTTTTCTTCTTATTATATGGTTACAACTGGAATAATGGTTTTTCATGTATTTTGGTTCTTATAGCCTACTTTAGCACATCTATCAATGATGGTCCTCGATGTTTGACATTAAGATGTCCCATTCCGTCGTGTGGTGCTGCTGTTGGTGTGGACATGGTCAATAAGTTAACTTCAGATGATCAAGATATGACGGAATATAGTCGTTATCTTCTTAGATCTTATATTGAGGACAATAGAAAGGTATGCACTTAACGTGTTCATTTTCGATGATTATACAAAGTGATTAAGAGATGTATATTGAAGTTGCAAAACAAAAAGCATCAAACTTGGTTGATCAGTCAATCTTTCTTTAGGATATTGACAATCTACATGTCATTAACGAAATTTTGAGTTATGTTAAAAATGTCTAAATATTAAGTTTTGATTCGTGTGGTTGCAGCGAAATAATCAAGCCTTCATGTGTATGTTGTCTACGGCTCTGCTTTGCGTGCGTGAGTGTGTGTGTATGATGTAGAAGATTTTTAGATATGAAGGACATTATGGAAAGCGATGATCAAGACTTCTGCATCCATTGTATTAGTTGTCTACATCTTCATATTCATGAATGCCCTTACCGCCTTTTATATATATCTCAACGGTACAAATCAGTTCATAACTCATTTTCCTTACGTTTCACCTTATTTTAAATATAAAATTCAACTTAATGGGTTGATTTTGATTACATTTTCTTCTACGGGTACAAAAAAATACCTTGGGGACGAAGTGCTCAACTGGGTCGGATGTTTCTAAACGAGTGTATTTAATGCATAAACCTCATTATTCTATTATACCAATTTAGAAATTTACTTTTTAAGTTTATTTGGTTGAATATATTTGTTAAATTTGGTTGTTATTTATTTCGAAAAGCCAGTTGACGGTATAAAACTAGAGGACATGTGTGTGTCATTAAACGTTACACATGTTGACTCTTATTTACCATACATGATTGTTTACAACCATATCAATGATTGAGTGCTTGCTCTTCTTTTGGAACTGTTGTTGCGCATTACCGCTTCGCTCTTGTAAGCTGACATGGAACCTGGACAAGGAGAGATAGTGCCGATCTATGGTTTATCCGTGTCAGTTAAGCTTGAAGGTTCGGGTGAGACAGTTTAAGCTGATGATTCTATTGATTTGACAATTTGAAAACTGTATGAAAATGGGGTTCAAATGCAAACAATATTGTCTAGAACAAGTGTATGAAGAAGATGGAGTTGGCTTGATACTTCAGTTAAGCTGTAATCTTTGACTTGTATTAATAAACCTGCAAATCCATCTAATCCATATTTTCATTATATTGTGTATATACATATCAAGAACAGCTAAAACAATTCTAGCAAGCAGTTACAAAAAGTTAGATTTAGATCAAATGGATTGTTGGAATTCATTAGTGAGATGTTGCCTCAAATTTAAAAAAAAAAAAACACTTATAGTAATATGTACAATAATGTTACTATCAACCAACACCATTGATGGAATCTAATAAGAGTTAAGTGTATCAACTATGACTCACTAGCTGATTACCCCGGGAAGGTCCCGGGGTTGAAAAATCTAATATTACTTGATAAAAAAATAAAAGAAGAAAACATAATATTCAAATAAATCTTCATTATATTCATCTTTGAGTAAATCTTGGTAGGTACGGTCTTGAACAATGCTTTCCTGTTTATTTGATTGGACTTTAGGACCAGAGGGGACTAATGGTTTCTTTGGTGGGCTTCCTCTAGATGCTGGGATTGTACAAACTAAGAGAGTTGAATTGTTTACCCATACATAACTGAAAGTCAAAAGAAACATAAATTAGAAAATATAACAGAAGGAAGGGCATACGCACGAAAAAAAAAAATGAACTTTACACTTCACAATTTTAGCAACCAACTTCAAATTATAACAGCTTATTACCGATTATAGCAAACAACATCAGTTGTTGAAGTGGCGTTGATGTATTGTTCCACATAAGTACCAACTTTATCTCTAAAAGTCTTTGATAAAAGATGTGTTTCCGCATCTGCAGCATCAGGAACGATGGAACTGCAACCTGAACCTGAATCTGTTAATGGAACCAAATCAACATCTTGAAAGAACAAACAAATTACTAAACAATTAAACATTTTCTAAATATAAAATTAAAAACTTAGCACTTTTTTCTCCTCCGGAAGTTCAAATTCTAACATGGAACATATTAACAAACGGATTAACAATTAGAAAAAGAAGATTTCATACATGATGATTGTATTGTGTAGATAGTTGATTCAAGCAGAAGGAACCCAATCAACACGATGTTGTAAAAACTATTTTGCAAACCACTCTTCTTCACTTCAACCGTCACTGACCTAACATACATAAACTGAAACTATATCAAACTTCGATCATAGATCCAAGAATTTAAATCAAACATCTATCTATGAATTTTGAACAAACAAAAACAACTAACAACAATCGGTGACGGAGAACACCAACAACCGACGAATAAGAACAATTACCATAAGAGAAAAAGGAGCGGCGCAATGAGAACAACTTTTTCAAAAAAAAAAAAAAATCTATTAGTAAATCTCTAGTCACTGCATATATGTATATATTTAGTGCAGTTTTTTGTTTTAAAGCACAAAACAGACTTAAACTACACATATATACATAAAAGATTAAATTTTAGATGATGTCAACAGAGCCACAGTTACTGGTTTAAAAAAATAAAAACACACACTCTTTCAAATAATATGATTTATTCTTTTAGTAAACCTCTAAATGCTACATATATTAGTGCAAATTGTTGTTTTTAAGCACAAAACAAATTCAAACTGCATATATATGCATAATAGGTATAGTTTAGACTTTAGATGATACCAACAGAGCCACAATCAATAGCTAGAAATAACTCTTTCAAATACCTTGATTTATTCTTTTAGTAAAGCTCTGATTGTTACATATATTAGTGCAAAATGTTGTTTTTAAGCATGAAACAGACTTAAACTACATAGTACAAATATATGCATAAAAGATTTAATTTAGATGATACCAACAGAGCCACAAATACTGGAAAAAGAAACCACTTTCAAATAACTTGATTTATTTATTTTAGTAAACCTCTAATTTCTGCATCTATATTAGTGCAATTTGTTTCTTTTAAGCACAAAATAGATTTAAACTACATATAAATGCATACGTGTCTAAAACATACTAAAACACTTAAACATCATAAACCATATAAACAAATCCCTCAAAACCCTACACATAAAACTTCAACCAATAACAACAATCTTAAAAAGAACAGTAATAAAAAACACACACAAACAAATATAATTATACCTGACACATTCTGTGGTTGCCAGATTGAAGACGCTTTTTCTGAGCAATAATGGCGGCTATACGATTGGAAACCTTGAGTGGCTCTTTTGCAAGTCCAAGAAAGCCATAGATGAAGTCACCGAAAGCTTTAACTCACAAAACAGGTGTTTAGGGTTTTGAATCTTTTATGACGATAAACAAAATAAAAGGAATCGAGCTGAATATATATGGCGGGTCAGGTTAATCGTTTTGGAGTCGGAGCCCCGCGAGAAGAAACATAGATTTATTAATTTAATCAAAAAAACGAAAAATAAAAAAATGCACCTCATCATGCCACGTGGCACATTCAAGTGAGGGTTGAAGTCACCATTGCACGCCACGTCAGCATCTATCAATTCTTTTATATATATTAATAATAGATAGATATATTTATAACGTATTGATTTTGGTCATGTTTATCTCTAATGATTTGTCTTGAAATTCAAGTACAAATAAAACATCCTAAAACGCTTGAAATAGTATAGCTTGTGTAATCATGATTGCCGCATACATGAGATATCTCTTGTACATTAACATTCACAACTCAGCTTTAAGTAAATTTATATCAAGAGGTAGATAAAAATAAACACGTTATACCTATAACTTTGTAAAACATCACATTTTAAAAGTCACAAATGAATCATTTACTTTAAAGTTTAAACAAACGAATACATGAGATATTTCTTAATTATTATTTGGTGCAGGAAATAAGTACGAAGGGGATAAAGTTATGATAATGTATACGCTATGGATAAGTTTAGTATTGAACCGAAAGTATCAATCCAGAAAAATGCAAAAAAAAAAAAAAAAAAAGTTACTGGTGCTGAATGTGGACGGTTTTTTTTAATGTCTGCATGCTGCTGAAATAAACTGAAATTTAAATAAACTGTTTTTTTTTACAGCAGTCTGCAAGAAGAAGACTGTTTGTTTGTTAATGTCTGCATGCTGCTGAAATAAACTGAAATTTAAATAAACTGTTTTTTTACAGTAGTCTGGTGATAGACGGTGGTGGTGGTGGACGGTGGTGGTGGTGGACCTTGGTGGTAGTGGACGGTGGTGGTGGTGGTGGTGGTGGACGGTGGTGGATCGCGGTGTGTGGTGGACGGTGGTTGGTGGTGGTGGACCGTGGTGGTGGTGGTAGACGGTGGTGGTGGTGGGTGGGTGGTGGACCGTGGTGGATCGCGGTGTGTGGTGGACGGTGGTAGGTGGTGGTGGACCGTGGTTGGTGGTGGTGGACCGTGGTGGTGGTGGTAGACGGTGGTGGTGGTGGGTGGGTGGTGGACCGTGGTGATGGTGGTGGTGGTGGACGGTGGTGGTGCACGGTGGTAGGTGGTGGTGGTGGACCGTGGTTGGTGGTGGTAGTGGTGGTGGACCGTGGTGGTGGTAGACGGTGGTGTAAAAAATCATAAAAAAAACATCCAAGCTTGCTACCTATACCGTAAGTGAAGAAGCCTCATATACATGTACTATAATTTGTTCAATTAGGTTTTGACATATCAATGCTCATTTCTTTTGAAGTGCTAACGTTAGTCAAACAAATAAATACACGACCCATTTAGTATTTTTACTTTCTATTATCTACAATGATATTGGGACACCGGTAAGGTTTATTGTATTGTGACAAATATTTATATTTTTAAGCTCGTCTCAGATGTCAAATAGAAAATATTTGGATGGTGCTGAAGCATGTTTGTGAGTTTAAAAATCCAACTTGCATTTTATGTCAAATGGTTCAAGTCAAAATTTTGGTCAAAATGGAGAATGAGTCAAACGGGTTATACACTTAAATGCATATACATAGCGCCGTTGATTTTTCGACATTGATTCATTTTTCATATTAATATGCTAACGTTAGGGGTGTGAATTTCCGACACGACACGAACCTAACATGAAATTTGCGGGTTTGGGTTTAGCCTAAATAGTTTTGGGCCAGTTTCATGTTGAACCCGCCAATCCATTTAGCTAAACTGGTCGGGTTTCAATCAATCCAAACAAGTTGACCCGTTTAACCTATTTTATATTAGACTTAATTTTTAGTCGGTAATTCTGTTATAGTTATAACTTAAAAAGAAATTAGCACAAAATTTAACAATAAAATTCATTTTTCATATTAAATTGTAACTTTGTTGTATTATTTTAATTTTAAATTAATATTACATGCGAAAGAAATAACAAAATAAATAAAATTCGGGTCAAACGAGCCGTGCTCGGGTCAACCTATGAATTCTAACCGAACATCGTTACCGGTATCGATATTATCAAAATCAGTACTGGCATTAGTTGTTTACTTATGTCATCACTTCATAAATTATCAGTTGTTTGTTGCCATTATTTAGTATTAGTGTTAAAATTTATTATGTTTTTAATTATGTAGGTACGCAATTGTAAATCAAATATGTTGTTAAGTGTTTGAAACTATTTCGTTATTATTTGTTTTTTTCCCGTAAAAACTTCTGGATTATACATAACGAAGCAAATATGTTAAATTGCGCCAACAACATTAAAAAAAATTGAGTTGACGTGTACAAGAATTAAGTAATTTCTATGCCTACTAATCCCGGTTGAATAATAGATCATACCAATCTTGCTGCCTACTTGTAAACAAATATAAATATATATGGTTAAATAAATTATATATTATATGGATACGGCAGAGTCAAGCGCTCCATAATTAAATACAAACCGACCGTATGGAATTTTGTATGTTTTATATGTATGTTGGTTGTTTTATCCAAACCGACCCGTATTGAATATTGTATGTTTTAGATGTAAGTTGGTCGTTTTATCTAAGCGCCAGCTATATAACTAAATTTGAGATATTATATAGATGAATTAATAAACTTTCACGCTTTCTAATCCCCATTCGAAAACCCGTCCCAACGGACGGGTATCTCACTAGTTTTAATAATCAAAGCGTATTTACATGTCTGATTAGAAACGTGCACCAGCTTTGTTGGATAACTTTATACAAGCTTTCTTGACAGGACCTTTCTTCGTGTTACTAGAGGTAATCCGTGTCTCTGTGTGTAGAAGTTTTAGGGGGGCAACATTGATTTACAAATACAATGTTATTACAAAATTATAATCAAAATTGTGTATAAAATGATTTTGGTGGCTGTATATAATCGAATTAAACTTTGGACGAGTATCAACTTGTTTGTTCAATCTCTTTTTTGTTAACAATGTTTAGTTTGATTTGTTTGACATGATACATAGCAATAGTAAACCTCCACACAAACTTATAATTTCTTTGTTACATTGTAAGTATTGTTATTGATATTTGTAGGTACTTCAAATGGCATTTGGTTATGAACCATATCCGGGTTTTAATGCTCGGGTCAAAGCTAAAGCAGATGCCAACATCAAGAAATGGAAGGAGGAGAAGCTGGAGAAAAACTTGTAAATTATAAGTTAATGTCACGAAAAGTAAAAACATTTGTAACATACATAACATGTTTGATATGTGACACAATGTTATTCCACTTTTACAGTGGAATGGAATGAAATAATAATAAGCCCAAGCTCTTTCTAGCTTCATGGTATGTGCAATATGTGCATTGTGCAAGTTGTGTAACACGTAATGGGCTTGATCCAAAAGTTAAAAAGAGTCCAGACCAACTTTTGCATCAAAGGTTTTTTTGTTTTTTTTTTTTTTTTTTTGGGGAAACACCGAATTGGCCATTGACCAAGACAAATCATCAAAATGGGCACCTCTCACAACTTTGGAGAGTCGGTTCCCCAATTCCGAGATGTCTCCTTATGCTTTAGTGATGGACCACTAGCCGATTGCCACGTGTCAAAAATAGTAGTAGTCAGTAGCAGTAGCAGCAGTAGTAGTATCGATTCTTGTTTCAATGTTCCAAGTAGACGTCCCCTTTTGACGTTCAATGTTCCAAGTAAACATTGACGTCTTGGTATTGGAGATTATGACTTTGACTAGGTAAAGTTTTATAGCCAAAGTCATCCTTATTCTATGCCTAAAGACTAGCTCCTTATTGTGTGCCCAAAAGACTAGCTACTTTCTCATTTTATTTATTTTCCTTCATGTATTTATAGAGGAGGTTATCTCCTCATTTGAATGTACCAAACATTACAATCAAATAAATATTTCATATTCTATCTCTCTATTCTTGTACTAAAACCACCTTGCTGTTTTGAGAGTCGGTGGCTATAAACCGAGCAGCCATCGGCTGCAACAATGCTGAAATAAAACCAAATAGAAAATCGCTTCCGCTAAGATTTCTACATGGTATCAGAGCAGTGTTCTTGATTCTGGAACAATCTGCTAAAAAAAAAAAAAAAAAAAAAAAAGAAGAAAGAAAACTCTCTTCACGAGCGGGACATCTCACCGGCAACTAAAAATCAACGCCACAAGAACATCATCTCCCTCTCGGTACCCGACCGATAATCCAGCTGAACCAGAAGAAGATGGTGACAGAGATGGTGACGTTTTGATGAAGAAAAAAATGGGACAAACATATGAAGAAGAGAAAATCAGAATCAAAAGATGGTTATGAAGGCCAAAATGAGAAAGGTAACTTAGTAAATGATGATTTGCCTTTCAATAAAAAAAAATAATAAAATAGAAAAGGTTAAGTCTTGGGTTACAAAAAAAAATTGTTTTTGAATAGAGGTGAATTAAAAAAAAAAAAAAAAAAGGAGAGGAACTGACGGGCAAATGTAAGATGGAGAAAATTGAAAACCGAAAAAAAAAGTCGGGTTCTTTGAGCACGCAAAAAAAAAAGTCAGGTTCTTTGAGCCCGCAAGAAAAAGAAAGTTGGGTTTCTTTGAACCCGCAAGAAAAGAAAAGTTGCGTTTTTAAACCTGCAAGAAGAAAAGTCGGGTTCCTTTGAGCTCGCAAGAAGAAAAGTCGGGTTCTTTAAACCCGCAAAAGGAAAAGTCGGGTTTTTAAACTCGCAAGAAGAAAAGTCGAGTTCTTTGAGCTCGCAAGAAAAGTCGGGTTTGCTGAGCCCGCGAGAAGAAAAGTCGGGTTCGTTGAGCTCGCAAGAAGAAAAGTCGGGTTTTAAACTCGCAAAAAGAAAAGTCGGGTTTATTGAACCCGCAAGAAGAAAAGTCGGGTTTATTGAACCCGTAAGAAGAAAAGTCGGGTCCAAATCTATGAGCCCGCAAGAAAAGAAAACACTCCAACTTGTGTGGGAATGTTCAAAAAAGAAGAAATATCACTTAGCAAGTTGGGCGTTCGTAACCTTCACGCTCCAACTTGAGGGGGAGTATTGGAGATAATTCCTCCTCCTAATTTTCCTCCACCATGACTCAAGCTCCATGATTCAAGCTCCTTGTCTTGTGCCCAAAGCTTAGCCATTTCTTATTTTATGTATTGTCTTTCTTGTATTTATAGAGGAGGTTATCTCCTCATTTGATTGTACAAAGATTTATCAATCAATATAATCTTTCTCATCCTATCTTCATACAAATCCCACTTGCCGGTTTGAGAGTCGCAAGCTAGAAACCGAGCCGCCCTTGGCGACGGTGCAACCTAACCCAAACCAAATCGCTTCCGCTAACCAAATCACAAAAACGTTTCCGCTAGAATTTTACATGGTATCAGAGAAGGAAATCGGGTTTAAATCTTTGAATCCACAAAAATCAAACACTCCAACTTGAAGGGGAGCGTTCGAAAAGAAAAAAATATTACTTAGCAAGTTGGGCGTTCGTAACCTTCATGCTCCAACTTGAGGGGGAGCATTGGAGATAATTTCTCCTCCATTGACTATGCAATGACTATGCAATCAAGTCAAAAGTCAATAGTCAAATTCTCCTCCTTATTCTATGCCCCAACACTTAGTGTCTCCAAGATTCGTGCCTCAAGATTTGCTATTTGCCTATTTTATATATTTTCATTCTTGTATTTAAGGAGGATGTTATCTCCTCATTTTATGTACTAAACATTTCAATCAATAAATAAAACAATTCTTCCACCTCTATATTTCTTATACGAAACCATCTTGCAGTTTTGAGAGTCGTTGGCTAGGAACCGAGTAGCCCTCCGGCTGCAGGGCTGAAACCAAAAAACTAAACCAAATAGAAAATCGCTTCCGCTAGATTTCTATATGGTATCAGAGCAGGTTACTATCCTGCTCGAAAGAAAAAAGAAAAATAAATAATAAAAAAGGGAAAGCAAAAGCAAAAGCAAAAGCACGGTAGGAGAAAGTAAAAAAAAAAAGGGTGCACAAGATGGAGAAGAACGAAGAACGAAAAAAAAAAGTCGAGTTCTTTGAACTCGCAAGAAAAAGAAAAGTCGGGTTTACATCTTTGAACCCGCAAGAAGAAAAAGTCAGGTTCCTTTGAGCCCGCGAGAAGAAAAGTCGAGTTCTTTGAACTCGCAAAGAAGAAAAGTCGGGTTCAAATCTTTGAACTCGCAAAAACAAAAGTCGGGTCCTTCGCACTCGCATTTAAAAAAGTCGGGCCTTTTTGAGCTCGCAAAAAAAAAAGTCGGGTTATTTATGCCCGCAAAACAGAAAAGTCGGGTTTATTGAGCCCGCAAAAAAAAAAGAAGAAAAATCGGGTTATTTGAACCCGCAAGAAAAGCAAACACTCCAACTTGAGGGGGAGTGTTAGAAGAAGAAAAAATATTACTTGGCAAGTTGGGCGTTCGTAAACTTCACGCTCCAACTTGAGGGGGAGTATTGGAGATTATGACTTTGACTAGGTAAAGTTTTATAGTCAAAGTCATCCTTATTCTATGCCTAAAGACTAGCTCCTTATTGTGTGCCCAAAAGACTAGCTACTTTCTCATTTTATTTATTTTCCTTCATGTATTTATAGAGGAGGTTATCTCCTCATTTGAATGTACCAAACATTACAATCAAATAAATATTTCATATTCTATCTCTCTATTCTTGTACTAAAACCACCTTGCTGTTTTGAGAGTCGGTGGCTATAAACCGAGCAGCCATCGGCTGCAACAATGCTGAAATAAAACCAAATAGAAAATCGCTTCCGCTAAGATTTCTACATGGTATCAGAGCAGTGTTCTTGATTCTGGAACAATATGCTAAAAAAAAAAAAAAAAAAAAAAAAAGAAGAAAGAAAACTCTCTTCACGAGCGGGACATCTCACCGGCAACTAAAAATCAACGCCACAAGAACATCATCTCCCTCTCGGTACCCGACCGATAATCCAGCTGAACCAGAAGAAGATGGTGACAGAGATGGTGACGTTTTGATGAAGAAAAAAATGGGACAAACATATGAAGAAGAGAAAATCAGAATCAAAAGATGGTTATGAAGGCCAAAATGAGAAAGGTAACTTAGTAAATGATGATTTGCCTTTCAATAAAAAAAAATAATAAAATAGAAAAGGTTAAGTCTTGGGTTACAAAAAAAAATTGTTTTTGAATAGAGGTGAATTAAAAAAAAAAAAAAAAAAAGGAGAGGAACTGACGGGCAAATGTAAGATGGAGAAAATTGAAAACCGAAAAAAAAAGTCGGGTTCTTTGAGCACGCAAAAAAAAAAGTCAGGTTCTTTGAGCCCGCAAGAAAAAGAAAGTTGGGTTTCTTTGAACCCGCAAGAAAAGAAAAGTTGCGTTTTTAAACCTGCAAGAAGAAAAGTCGGGTTCCTTTGAGCTCGCAAGAAGAAAAGTCGGGTTCTTTAAACCCGCAAAAGGAAAAGTCGGGTTTTTAAACTCGCAAGAAGAAAAGTCGAGTTCGTAAATGGCCAAAATAGCCCCTTGACCGAGCGTTTTGCGTAAATGGCCCCCTCCACCGTCTTTGGAGAGACGGGACACGGTTTCCAAAAGGGCTGAACCGTCTCCCGAGATCCTTTGGATTCCAACCAGTAGAAACCCAACACGTGGCGGTTACGATCCCGATGTCTGCCACCCGGCTCCCGTGGCGGCTTGAGACGTGTCAGCGCCGTAAAGCCGTCTCCGGTGGGGTCCCTGAGACGGTTCATCAACGGCTCAAGTTAAGCCGTCTTCGGCTCGGCTTAGCCGAATCCCTTTTGGCTGAACCGTCTTCAGCCCCATTAATTAATTTATTTTTTTTTTTTCAAATTTTGTTTGGGTATAAATATGTGGGTTTGGTTGAAAAAAAAAAACACATCTAAATCAAACCAAATCTTCTCAAATGTTTGTTTCAAGCCCGTTTAGATATTTTACCAAGCCAAAATATTTTACCAAATCAAACAAAATCTTCTCAAATGTTTTTTTCAAATTTAGTTTGATTAATCGACGTGTTTTTGAGTTTCAGAATAGCCGAATATTTTTTCGGTTAAAATTATTGCACTTTTTAAACCTAAGCCTTTGGGATTTATCTAATCCCATTCCTTGGAAAGCTTCTGTTCCGAAGTTTTTCACCCATTTTCTTTGGCCTTAAAAAGCCTTTCACCCATTTTCTTTAGCCTTAAGTTGACCTCCAACCACTTGGTAATACATTTGGAGCGAAAGGTTGAAGTGATGGATAGGTTTCGGTCGGAGTTAGTGAGAAGTAAAGCGAAAAAGGCTTCAGTTGGATTGCTGTTACATCTACATAATACTACTTGGATTGTTGTTGCATCTACACGTGGGTTAACCCGTGTAATTTGCATCGACGATGTTGTAGTCTACTTTGTTGGCAAGTTCATCCTTTTCCTAAATCTCTATCATGTTCTTCTGGATCATCCGTCTTTTACATGTACAAGACGGTCGGATGTGATATTTAGGAGAGTTTGTTCTTTGACTTGTCCGGGCCGTTGGTAAGCATCTGTCCGTACGTATATTTATGTACGTATTTAGGTGATGAAGATGAAACTGGACAGTGGGTATAAAGTACACTGCGAAAATATATCTTGGCGTTCCAAGCAACGGAAATGTCTCGGTGTTTGACGTGTTGAACCACTTCGTGAATTATAATTGTTTGTATATTGTAATTGTTTTAATACTTTAGTTGTATTTTTATTGGATTCCTATTATTATTTGTTTATGTTAAGTTTGTTTAAGGTCTTGTGTTCTCTACTTTTTGGTGTTAAACAAAACACTCCCTTTAAACAATATAAATTTAAAATAAACATTTTTTATTATGACTTAAAATAAAAGGAGCATTAAAAGTAAGAAAAAAAAAACTACTAATCCAAAGCCCCGGCGACATCACGAATCATCTGCCACGCCGACAAATGAGTAAAGGGTGGTCGGCCCGAAAACTCGTGCTCAATCTTAGCATGTTCTAGTTTTTCATGGTCCGCAGTGTCTTGTGGGAGTTCACGGATAGCGGTTTGATAAAACCCCTCGAAGAGACGGCACTTGTTTTGCAAGTCCGTCCACTTCCGGTTGAGAGACTCCGTTGACCTGCTTGAACCTCCAACCAAAACTTTGAACTCGTTGAGAACGAGTGGCCAAATGGACCCTCGACGTGGTGGGTTTTCTTTAACAGTTATCCAAGCAGTGCACAGGGCAATTTCTTCTTCTTCTGTCCACGGTTTCGGTGCCATTGTGATTTTGGGTTTGGGTTTCTTATCTGTGACGGTGTACTGACGGTCTGTAATGTCAAACCGTCTACTGGCTTTATATAGGAAGGACATATGCGGGTGGGTTAAGCATTCAATAGGGAATATCAATAGATTTCTATTGAATTAAAAATTACAACATTTTTTAAAACACTAAATAAATTAAAACACTTTATTAATAATAAAACATACATTAAAAAAAGAACATTACATAACATTATTTTTAATAAAACCTAAATTTAAATATAATCACGTAACAAATGCCACGCGGAAAGGTATTCGAATTCTTCGTCGTAGTCCAAAAAGTAGTCGATTTTCGCCAATTCTATGAGCCCTTCCTCGGACTCGTTTGGCGACTCCTCTTTGTTGGAGTTGAAGAACCCTTCGAATACGGTGCACTCCGCCTTGACGTTGTGAAACTTTTCTATAACATCTTGTGTCGTACGGTTTGTCTGGCCGCCGACAAGTGTTCGAAACTCAAAAAATACTCTACTCCAAAATGGAGTTGCACGAATTTCTTGACTGGTGTTTGAAACTCGGGTGTTTTCGGCAACATTTCGCCATGCCAGTGTAACCCCAAGGATCTCCTCGTCGGTCCATGAAGACATTTTACTTGGTTTGATTGATGTTTTGTAAGAAAAATATGTGATGTAGTGAAGAATTTGTTAATTTGACGGGTATTTATAGTGTGAAATAATTTAATTTAATTAAATATTTAATTTGGTAGATAATAAAAATAAATAAGGACAATTAAAAAAATAAATAAACTTCCAAAATAAGAACATTTTATTAAGAATTGTTTGGACGTGGTAAGCACCTCCAGAAATACATTTTTTCAGCCATGAATCGTCTGTAAGACGAACATGTTTGTTTTAGATCACCGTTCGTAGTAATTGGTTTATCAGTAACCAAATGCTCCATCAGCATACAAAGATATACCGCTTCATTACCAGACAGGGAGTTATGTGGTGCAACATAGTCTTCGTTAAGATTGAAAGTTATACATTTTTCTGGATTACCTGTTTTCTTCCAGAATCTTATGTTCACTAGTAAAGCTCCTAAATAAACTTGTATCTTCGTCAGCTTTGGGTGAACAATGGTTCTGTATTTGTCTCTGATACGAAGGTCTTCGCAAGCATACATAACAAGTTCTTGCGTCACCAACTCTAGTCGCACCAATAACCATTCCCTATTTTCAAGCTGAACGGGGAAAAAAACAAAATCAACGTCGAAAAATGAAGGAAACGGTTTGAATTTGCCATTGCAATAGTTGGCCAAGTTTTTTGGTACAGATTCTAATAACGAATTATAAAATTCTGGTGGAAGAATTGTCCACCGCATATTTAGCGAAGCATTTTTTTGTAGCTTTCTACTCCTCCAGTTCATCAGTCTTCCAACCCATCCTTCAACATGCTGAAAAATAATTGAATCACAATTTCAGTAAAAAAAAATAAAAAAAAACATTAAAATTTAAGTTATTACTGTTGGTGTGAGGTAGCCGTTAGAACGATAGCCCAACAAAATTCCCCAAAAATTTTTGTCAAGCTCAATACTTCTTGAAAAAACAGCAGAATAACAAAACGGTGCGTCGCCTTTATTGTAGAAGTCAACAACATTAGTTGCCCAATTATCATTCTCATCGTCCGGTATAGCCCATTTGCCGATAACGTTTCCGTGTAAGCTTTGTCGATTACTGATAAATTCTCTTTCTTTGGTAATTTCAGGTTCCTTCGGACGCCTCCATTTTTTTAGTATCCAACTCGATGAATGTTTCTCTGGTTGAGAAAAGTATTCTTCTGGAGCTATATTTTTATCACGGCCGTCAGACATTTTCTTGAGCGATACTTCTCCAACAACCTTTTTTAACCACAAAATATTTTACGTTTACAACTACTTATATAAAGATGATTTTAAATATAAATTATTTATTTAAATTTTTAATTTTTTGTTTTTTAAATTTTTAATTGATTAGGGGCCCACAAAATGTCTCATCAGACGGGTTAGTATTGGGAACCGTCTCGTCAGACGGGTTAGCGTTGGGAACCGGACCCGGCTTGTGAGACGGGTTGGGAACCGAAACCGGCTCAGCAGTTCTTTCCATGTACCGTCTCAAAAGACGTGTTGGGAACCGGAACCGGCTCAGCAGATCGTTCCGGGTACCGGCTCAAAAGACGGGTTGGGAACCGGGACCCGTCTTTGTCAGAGGGTTGACTGAGAGGCTTTGGGAACCGAACCCGTCTTGGTCAAACCGTCTCCTGAGACGGCTTGGGAACCGGACCCGGCCCATGCAGCCCGGTCCCACTAGGGTTTACCTTTTGGGGGTAAAAGTAAACTTTCGGTGAAAGTCTCTCCACCGAAAGACGCTACGTTGACCGGAACGCTCTTTTTACCGGTTTTCTTGTTTATCATCTATTTTCCGGCGAACGGTTTGCTAGGACTCCGGTCAAATTATCAGACGACGGTCATTTATAATCAAAAAGGTAATATTAACGTTCCTTTTTAAAGTTAAAATTTTTTTTTTCATTGAAAACGACGCAACACAAACGGGACCACCCGACATATTTTTGGTCATGTGGTCCACCACGAACGTGCTCACCGTCGACCGTCGATTAATTTTTAATTTTGTTTGTTTTTTTGTTGTCCGTTAATCGAGGTTGACCAAACCCGTTTGACCATGTTTAATCCGAGTGACTTTGTCGACCCGACGAACCCACATCAAATACTACAAGAGGAACAGTATGAAGAGTTTTTTCGGCACCCACAACAGCCGAATCCTCCTCGGAGCTTACCTCCTCCGGTAAGCGTTTGCTACCATTTTTCAGTCAAGTATTTTTATCATTTTTCATTTACCTTGTTTGTTACTAAAAAATTTTTTATAACCTTTTTTTTAGTCTGATACCGAAATAAAAGTCCGAAGTGCCTGGAACAAAGTAACAGAAATGAATAATAGAATGTCCGAGGCAATGAAGACGCGTTTTAGGGCGACCGTCTTCGGTCACTTTCTGGATGTTATGAGCCATGTTTGCGAAAGTAATTTGTTACTCTCAGTGGCACAACATCAGATTGAGACGGGACTGCCTAGTATCGACGGCCTTTTTTATCAAATCGGTCCTAACAGTCTTCTATTCACTCCACAACAGTTTTGTCTGATAACGGGCCTAAGATTTGGCCGTCACGATGGTTGGGAACTCGCACAATCCCCAACATCGTTTAAAAGACGAATATTCCGTGAAGTGAGTAAGGTATCTTATCAACGTGTGCTTGATATTTTCAACGGTGACTGGATCGATTATGAGGAGGATGATGTTGTCCGTATTTGTATCCTGGTATTAATTGAATCGGTGTTTAAGGGTACCCAAAATAGCGCTACCGTGGATGATCTAGTCCTCGATCTTGTTGATGACTTTGAAGCGTTGAATGCATTTCCATGGGGAAGTTATTTTTGGGAAGATTTGGTTAAAAATATCAATAACATGCACCTGATTCAAAAGCAGGGTACAAGGGGCTTCAGTTTAAAATCTTGTAATTGGGTTTTCAAGGTATTAGTTTTTATGAATTATTTACTTTTACCTTGTTTGTTTTAATAAATATTGTTGATATTTCTAAATTTTGTTTAAAAACTTGCAGATCTGGATATTTGAGATATTTCCAGAATTTAAAACCGATCCACATTTTTTTGTTGGTGATGCAATCCCCAGAGTTCTTTCCTGGGGTCCGGGAAGAAAAATGCAGAGGAACACCATTGATCGTAAGATCACCGTAAATTCTATGGTAATCTTTTGAAATCATTTTCTACCGAATTTTTTTTTGAAAAGCTAAATATAAGTGATAAAATTTAAAAAAAAATTGTTGTGCTTCAGCTTGAAGGGTTTAAGCCGTTTAGGTTTCTACTTCCGAATGACGTTGAGCTGCGCTGTGCCTGGTACACTGATAGTGCCCATTTTTTACGAGGACAAAGGAACCAGGCTCAAGGGTGCTTTAATAAGTCGGCCGAGTTTCATCCGTCTGCCTATGTAAATTTTGATAATACGGGAGCGGATGATATAAATTTCGATGATCTGCATACGGTTTACGGTGATGAGCCTGTTGATTCGACGGCCAAAAAAAGAAAGTCGGAAACTGTTCCGACAACCTACACTATCAACGATGATTTAATAGAGCAATTTAAAGCGTTGATGGATGATAGGTTGGAAAACTTTTATAATAACAAGTTGAAAGGTTTACTGCCTGAGGTAAAGTTGTCGTATGATTATTATTAATCCGTATTAATTTGTTGAAAAGTTTAAAATAATTAACTTTTTTAAATCTTAGGTACGTAAATCCCAACCGACTGGTGAAGAAGGCCCGACGAGCTCGCATCACAATGAAAATGTTGATGAAATGTTTTGCTCGGGTGATGTATATAGACCAGACACCGACGGCCTAAAAAAGCCTGTATGTTTTATTTTATTTTTTTCCTTCATAGTTTAGCATTTAAATTCAAAATAATTGGTTCACTTTTGTCACTTTAACAGTTGAGACGGTCTCAAAGGTCAACAAAGCCATCCTCGTGTATGCTTTCCCCATTTACAACAATAAAAGGTGCAAAAAAGAAGAAGTTCAAATCTGACGATGAAAATGAAAACATAAAAGTAATAAAAAAATGGTATCCAAAACAAAAGGATAAAAATAGAACTTGTGCACTATTTGGGGGAAATATATTCCCGGATGACTTTTGGGAAGATCTTTTCGGCGATTATCCATCGAACGGTTGGTTAGGCAGCGAGGTAATAATTTTTAAATATTTGTTACTTTTATTAACTATGTTTAATTTAATTAATGTATTTACCGCAGTTTAATATTGAATATTCAAATTATTTATTATAGCACATATATGGATGGACACACCATCTCTACGAGACTCTTTGGAGCTCAACCTCCCGTTGGAGCATCCTTCCTCCATATTTTGTGGGGGGTTTATTTAGCCGTACTAATAACACGCCTTTCAAAGATTTGTTTGATGGGTCATTCCCACCGTTTCCAAAAATCGCTGATGTTGACGAGGTTGTTTTTCAAATTTAAATCATGGTTTTGTTTGTTGAACATATTATGATTTGTTTTTAACATTTTGTTTCAAACTATTTGCGTTTTAATAGGTATATGTTGTGTTGAATATAAGCTTACAACATTGGATCCTCGGAGTTTTTAACCTGCGCCAGCGAAAGTTTACCATCTACGACAGGTAAATGTTGAACCTATTCATTTTAATGCCGGTTTTCATTAGGCAATAGTGTTAATTTTGATAATGTTTTTTCTATATTTTGCAGTTTACTTGGTTTGAGGGGCGCGGAGAAGGCCAAAAGAGACGTCATATGCAATGCTAATTATGCATTTGAGCTTTGGCTAAGATCCAATAATTACTACGAATCCGTAAACCCGTACATATACGCCCCTCCTTTCGATGTCGTAGAGCCTGAAGAAGTACCCCAACAGTCCGGAGATCTTGGTGATTGTGGGGTTTGGGTGTGCATATTTATTGAGAGGTTGATTAAAAACGAACCTCTATATAATAAACATGAAAACACCCAAGAAACAGCTTTAAAAATGCGGCACAGGATGGCCTTAGAATTTTATAGGAACGTTTTGCCGGAAGCTGATACGGTAGATAATAGACAGACTCCCGATGAAGACGAACTGAAATTGTTAAATTAATATTACTAATGTCATTATTATTACTACTCCTCTTGTGTTACATTAGTAGATATGCAAACAAAACCCAACTAACTACCAAAAGTAACTTCAACAATCTGGCCTGCAAACGGTATTTTCTAGCCAAAGCTTGTTGCTCGTCTAACGATTGCCTCAACCCCGGAACGATTTTTTTGCACCTGAAACATTCCGACGCTTCTACCCACCTAATAAATCCACAACCAGCAGTCTGTGGTTTAAAAAAAAAAAACAGTTATTTGATGATCATTAAAAGCACACGATAAATATTAAAATTTAATACTTACGCAACACACGAAGTCTCTATCCGGGTTTGCATCAGTTCTCGAGATAAGTATACGTGTAGTTGCACCGCATGAACATATTTCTCTTGACCTGCTAAATCGTCTAGATGAAGACCTTGAAGATGAAGATGATGACTGAGACATGGTGATGGTATATAAACCTCTACACAATTGATGATGAACGGTTGGTGGTAGGTATATTTATAAAAAAAAACGAAATAGTTATTTGCCAATTTAGTCCTTGACGTTTGGCAAAAATTGCAACTTCCACCCGATATTGGTACACCTATCAACCTAGGTCCTTATATAGAAGCTCATTTCACATGCAGATGAAATAGCATAATGACTAACATTCCTGCTCCCGTAGAGAACACAATTTGGGTTAATCCACATAACCAATCAAGTTTTTGGGCTCCAAATGTTCTTGAGTTTTACTACGATGGTGATAGCACATGTTGCTATACAACCTATATGGGGCGTACACCATTAAACAAAGAGTGGTGGGGTGGTATTTTAGGGTACTGTGGAAGCGGATATCTTCAAAAAACGGTAAATACTATGACTGTTACGTTATACGTTATATGATATGATAATTTTTTTGTGATTTTATTAACATTTATTTACAGCATGTTCGTGCATGGTGCAACAAATTGATGTCGTTAAGGGACATTGAACGACAAAGAAGACCAACAACATGTAGTTATGGTCTTTGGACTGTTCTTCCCCCTAATTTCTATAACCTAATTATTGAACAAGATCACCATGCTTATTGCTACGCAAACGGCTCGAGAAGAATATATCCACCTCTTTGGGAAGTTGATATGGTAGAATACTGTTTTTTTTTCGTATATTTTATACCTTTTTATCGTGCTGTATAAAATCTACATTTCGTTTTGGACTGTAATTTTCAGGTATATATACCAGCCTCGATAGACGATGAAAACTGGTTTGTTCTACAAGTTGACATGAAATTACTACAAGTAACAGTGTATTTCCCAAATAACTGTAGTCCCATAGATTGCGGCGATACTTTTTGCAGTCATAGAAAAATTCATCAAATTCTTATAGAATTTGAATCTGCTTTCATATGGTTTCTAGGGGCTATAACGTACTGGCAAAAGTCTGGTAGAAACGAAGTTGAATCATTACAATTTTCGGGTGATGTTGTCTGGCCTGTCACCAATAGTCGCATTGGTCGACATTCAGGGGTAATCGTTTGTATGTTGCTGAGAAATCTTGTTCAAAACATTACATTGACTTGGAGAGAAGGCAGCCTACATGATGCTTGCATGAGATTCAGACGTTTCATGGCAGATGAAATTTATGCTGGTCGTTTTGCACCGTCAAATATTTAAATATTTATCTACCTAGTTTATGTATTGATGTAAAACTTGATATATCGAAGTTATTTGTAAGTTTTATGTTATAAACATTGTTAAGTAAATAAATTAAAGTAAATAGCACCACTAAAAATCAGCAAGGTTAACAGTCGAACAAGTATTATGAATTACATATTCTGCAAAGTCATCTGCTTCAACGAAAGTGGGGGACGGTGTTTGATGATGATTTTCTTTCTTTGAACCACGCCTAGCAGATTTTGATCGTGAGGCAACAGGAGCTGAACATCGGTCACGATGATGACCGTGAGTTCTACAACGACTGCAATATACAGGCGTAGGTTCCTCGCCTCTCGATAAAATTCGTTTATTTTCACGAGGACGTCCCGACTGTCATTTTGTGATATGTGGTGGTTGTAGAGGAATCAAACACTCTGGCGTCTCCCATTCAGACCTGTGGGGTAAAGGATAAATGGCCTCTTCATATGTTGTTTTGTATAACTGGTTGCTATACCAAGGTGACGTATAATGACTGCAGTCCTGTTCCTTCAGTAATTTTGATACTGCAATCATGTGGCCACATGGGAAACCAGATATCTGGGGAACACAACAACTGCATGTTTCATTAGACAGATCAACAAAACCATTTTTCCCACCGTCTAGAACTTGAAAAGTGTTAACCCCAACGCCATAAGCCTTCCACGTTCTAGAATATTCAATCTTTTTAATAATTTTTTTTACCGCGAAAGGAGTCAGTACGTGTTTATTTTGAATAGCCTCATTTCGGCGTTCGTAATACCATTGTTGAAGTTTTTGTCTAAAAAATTCAACCAAATGGGTGATTGGAACTTTTCGTTCGTCCTTAGATAAGGCGTTGATTGACTCTGCACTGTTAGATGTCATATAATGATATCGTTTCCCCGAACAGTGTGCTCTTGACCACTTATGTAAACCGATACTCAATAGAGTATTCCTAACCCGTGGTAGGGCTGCACACAGCGCGTTAAAACTTTCTTCAAAATCAGACACCCGGTAAGCTTTACAAGTGTTCCACCACAGTGTCTCTAAATCCTTCTTTTTGCTTTTTGGTATCTTTAAGTTCACCATCAAATGTCGACAGCACAACCCGTGAAATGCATTAGGAAAAACCGTCCGAACTGCCAAATCTATTGAGTTGGCTCTGTCAGATATGATCGCCAAATCCGGGTGCTCACCGATACACTCTTTAAGTTTCGATAAGAACCACGTCCAACTCTCACCGTCCTCGGATTTGCCGATACCATATCCAACGGGTAAAATTTGGTTGTTACCATCCATGCCAACAGCAAGGAATAACGTTCCCTTAAACTCACCTTTTAAGTGTGCCGCGTCTATAATAATGACCGGTCTTAAAGACAGAAGAAAACTCCGAATCTGTTTAATAAAATGAAAAACAGATAAATTTTAGACTTCAGTAAACCAAAACATCAATAATTTATTTAAGTTGGTATGAAAATAGGTAAAAATATTTTACTGACCGTTGCACCAATGGCAATAAAAAGCATTTCAAAACGATTGTCTTCATCAGTTTTAATCTCAGTAACAGTCCCTGGATTTGCATTTCGCAAATTATAGCAGTAGAACGGAAGCTCAGAAAACGATTGTTTGCTACTTCCTTGCAAAAGCTCAAGTGCATGACACTTCCCCCGCCAAGCTTGAGTATATGATATATCAACCTTAAATCTTTCTCGAAAATCTTGTACTATTTCGTTTCCACGATAAACACGTCTAGTATCTCGCAATTGGTGCTTCAGTATGCTACCAATTACTTGCGGGTTAGCTTGACGAAGATGGGGATGTGTTTGAGTTTTAGAACATGTGTGGTTGTTGTTAAAAAATGTAACAAAAAACGTGTCTGAAGTTGGGACAGAACGTGACCTAAATTGCCAATCACAATCATCAACTAGACATGAAATTTCATACCTCGTTTTAGATGACCTGTCGACTTTATAGGAAAAACGTTCAGACAAACAAAAATTTCCTAACTGCAATTTCAATTCATCTTTGTTACGAAATACGGAACCTTCCGAAAAAACTAAAGAGCTTTTGGTTATATCTGAAAACAATTCAGAACTTGGCTTTCCATAAAATTCTTCTTTTTCAGCTTTCTCATCATCCAAATTTCCAAAACACCCATATGGTGTGTAATGATCAAAATTTTCTATAGACAAATTTAGATCAGGGACTTTTGAATCATTTGAAGGTACGTCGTTTAAATGAGCATTACTAGACGAACCCACACCTGGTTCATCTACAACATACAACTTCAATACTTCATGGGGGTTTTGCAAAGCAACTTTAAAAAGAAAAGATACATCACGATCATTAAAAATGTCGATTGCATCATCAAAAGCTGACATTTTATAAGATAACCTTGAAATGTTTGGAATCTCACACACATCGGAAACTACATTTAAAAAACTAAGATACGAGATATTTGAATCAATTTCAAAACCACGTCTTTTACAGCTACTATCAACAACGTATTCCATTCGACCGTTGACAACTTCCCACCTGCCTCCACTATAGATTATAAAACTAACCATTTTTAAAAACACAACTTTTTTTTAACACTTTGAAAGAAAAATAAGGAATACAAGAAAAAATTCAAACAAAATTGTTACAAAATTTACTAATTTTATAACAAACGGTTCGTCATGGACGTCACATCACCGAAAACGTCTCCGTCGATGTACGACGTCCGGCATCGAGTCGGTTCAGAAACAGTAAAAAGACGGTACGGGAAGCCGTCTTTTTCGTACCCGCTGACGTCTCAGGAGACGGTTCATGAATTTTAAAAGACGTCACCGGAGACGGCTTTTTCGTACCCGCTGACGTCTCAGGAGACGGTTCATAAATTTTAAAAGACGTCACCGGAGACGGCTTTTTCGTACCCGAACCGGCTCAGGAGCCGTCTCCGGTGGGATCGGATATATTATTTTATTATAAGCCGAGCCGAAGACGGCTTAACTTGAGCCGTTGGTGAACCGTCTCAGGGACCCCACCGGAGACGGCTTTGCGGCGCTGACACGTCTCAAGCCGCCACGGGAGCCGGGTGGCAGACATCGGGATCGTAACCGCCACGTGTTGGGTTTCTACTGGTTGGAATCCAAAGGATCTCGGGAGACGGTTCAGCCCTTTTGGAAACCGTGTCCCGTCTCTCCAAAGACGGTGGAGGGGGCCATTTACGCAAAACACGCGGTCAAGGGGCTATTTTGGCCATTTTCCCTTCTGTATATGTATATTTAGAGGTGAAAATTCTAAATGAAAACTGTTGTCACGAAAAGAAATTAATAATGGAATACATATTTGATGACTGCCAATCTGCCAGAACGTCCTTGTATTCACCATCCCGTGGGCTGCTATTGATTTTGTTTGTAGGCTTGTGAGCTAGTTTCAGTTAGTTCCAAGTCCATATAATTAGTTACTGGATTAAAACCCATTTAATATTTATTGATGAAAATGGGGCAACCGGCTCAATCACATCCTGGTTACTTCTGTCTTTACATCTCATCCAAACATGCATTCTTTCTTTAATATACTAGTAGAAATGCCCGCACGTTGCAGCGGGTATGGATCAGACAGGATAAACATTAGTATGTTAGTTTGATGATGAGCTAAAATCAAATCTATAGCTAATTTTTAGGTTTTTGAATATTCATAATCTACTGGTTTTTATTGTGACTGGCTATGTTGTCAAAAGCGACTCGGGCGTGATTAGGCACTGCAAGGCAGGGCTATAGCGCCTAGTGGCAGCTCAGGCGAGAATACGGGTGTTTTTTGTGTGAAAACGGTGCTAAGGCGCATGCGAGAAAAACATGAGCTTAAACCACTTCTCTTTTCCTGTAAAGATACGCCACCAAAACTTGATAATCAACTGAATCAGATAAAACACAGCTTGCGCTTTACAGGTGCCGCCTTGAGGCCAATTATTTCAATACTAATCAAAATGAAAAAGTATCAAGTCGAACTGTTCCTCAACAACAAAACATATTACCATAAAGGATAGTTTCTCAAAGTCTTACTTTTGACTACTTAAAAGTAAAAGACACCTTGCTTACTTGTCAATTCTCTTCATCACCATCAGCTGGACTTCCTTCAACAGGTGGACCATCTTCATCAACCGGGCTACCCTGAGCCGCATCAACATCATGGTCAACCAGGCTCTGTTGTTCATACGCATGACTTGGGCTACGGCCGTGACCATTGGCTTCAGCTGTAGTTTGGCTCTTTGCTCTCTATGGGCTAATATTGTTGTTTGAGTTAACCCTGTCAGGAGATTGGCTGGCCCTGCCTTAATTAGGAGTTGGGCTGCAGTTCTTTTCTTTTCTTTTGAAGGAGATGGTGAACCACGTGCCTCAGGACTGCGACTGCGGCTTCGGCTTCGGCTCCTAGATTCACGGGGACTCTTTGACTTCCTTTCATGGTCCACAATATGTTCTCTCTTTTCAGAAGATCTTGAACGGCAGGCACCAAATAGAGAAAAAAACTAATAAACTTCTGTTAACAAAAGCGAACGAAAAGTTATGAAAGTCGTAATTTCAATCCATTTAGTTATGAACGACTGTCTTAGGGTTTCGGGTCAAACATATAAACTATAAAAAAGGGTTTAGCACAAAAAAAAAAAGAAGCTTATGCCTTTCGTGAAATACACGGTTCCGTGTTGACCAACCCATTACCCAAACCCACTCAAGCAGTCTATTTGGCACTTGTAGCTACGGCTTCAGCTGTGACTTGGGCTCCGGTTCTGGCGACGACGAGGAGAGCGTGACTGAACAGGTGACCTTGAGAAGCTCCTAGCATGACATGTATTATGTACACACACTATGAATCGGCGCCTATATAAATGGAACAATTTAAAAAGTATATTAGTTTACATCAGAGAAAAAAACTATGATTGTTGCAATGCTAGCTTGATTCGGTATATTCTTGTCCAAAATTTCACATACCAGTCACAGTTATTTGGGTTGGCATCTTTGATGCATTTTTTTTCTCAATACAATTGCAAATACCTCAGGTAAGACAAGCATATAACCAGCCTCTGAAGATATATCTTCATACAAAATGCACCTGTACAGAATGGGTTACATTAATTCCAATATCATAGGCAATATAAATGCATAAAAAAGAGGATTATCACAAACAGATGATCGTATACAAAACTCCATAGGAATTTAAACGGGTTGTGCATTCCATGTTTGTGACTCATTGAGCAGCTCTCTACAAAATGTTGCATCATGAATCAATTGATATCTGACAAGTCAACAATAATCCGGAAATGTAATATAAAACTATGGCAATCTGATTTATAGTATAAATGTATAATACAATCAAGATACATACCTTGACTCCGCTTTCATCTACTACTGAAACTTCGATGAATGATTCTCCATTCAAGGGTCCACAATGGTATTCCAATTAGAAGACTTAATATATTTTCCTTGAGCTGTGGCCTGTGGGATGATCACAAACCATATAAATATTTCCAATTATAAGATAAGTTCATTTCTTAAAATGCATATGGTTGAACAATTTATCTTGTAATGGGTTGATATGAGTTACGTTTGATCCTCAAATGGGTTATCAAATTACAAAAAAAAAAAAAAAAAGCTAAACGGGAAACGAATCAAATAAGAAACCATTTTGTAATGGGTTGACATGAGTTACGCTTGATCCTCAAACGGGCCATCAAATTAAAAAAAAAAATATCTAAAGGGGAAACGGGTCAAATAAGCAACCTGATTTAAGGACATATGAAATCTATATATTAGAGTGTAGTATGTATTTAACATTCATCTAACTTCCTTTAAGGCTATTATTCAAATAGATATAACCTTAACATCCCTGTGTTCCTTAGTAGGGTCAAATGACCATATATGCGCTAACTTGAAGCAACAAATCAGATGGTTATTAAAATATAATTTCATGCAAAAAAAAAAAAAAAACGACCCCAGTTAAAACTTTTAAGTACACAATAGAAAATCCTGAAGATCTATACACACATCATGGAGTAGATATGACTTATTAGACAAATGCGTAGAGCCCTTCACTCACATTCCTAAGGCATTACTTTTTTTCTTAATGTTTATATGTTTTAAGAAAACTAACAGAAAACATATTATAAGAAAATTCCCAACATAAAGAAGGCAAGCCTACACTTCCAGCTCAGTCATGAGGCTATCCATTAAACCTAAACATTTTTAGCTCACAACTATCGGTAAAATGTTATAACTAATTGTGAAAGTATCTTTGTAATACTAAAGCACAAAAGGGAATAACATTTCCTAAGGCTGAGGGGTGTGGGAGCGGTAGGGGGGATCGGTGGGTGAGGTGGAGCTGCTTGCCGACGGGGAACACCGCCCCCCCCCGATGTGAGCTCGGCAAAAACGGTGATATTCCACCGATGGTACCGATCTGTTTTTTATTATTAAAATATTGTGTGTGTGTGCGGTACCGATCTGCTTGCCGACGGGGAACACCACCCCCCTTGATGGGGGAAGAAGAGGAAGAAGATGAGGTGGCCTTGGGGAAGCTATGGGGGGTCGGTGACCACACCCCATAGCCTAAAAGTTCATTATGTGAACATGCTAGACTGATCATTTATAGGCCTATCTTCAAGTGTTCAATTACTATTGACTCAAAAACCTAATCAGTTGAAGCAATAAGATCAGTTTGAATTGGTACCAATGCAGTATAGAAATGTAACAGAACCAGTTGATTTGCACGCCTTAACCGATGATTTGGTCAAATTTTTTATTTAGATGGTGGAAGTATGAGTTAGCCTTCATACAGGATGAAAGGAATTGAAATATTTAATTGAATTCAAGTGCAATTTGTTTTCCAGTACTATTTAACGTTTATCAATGAAAATTTTGAATAATCCTACATATATGATTATAGGCTTCTTACATTCAATATCAATAACGAATTTCAAATTTTGTATTATCCTAAATATTTGATTCTAGGCTTCAAGATATCAACATTTAGACTTGGATTGACCATATACATACATAATCGTATTTTTGTAGCAATCAAACTATCATTGATAAACAACTAATCATGACATATAAAATCGTATTTTTGTTTATCAAACTATCATTGATAAACAAACTTGGAACATAAATAAAAAATATACATAGGTAACCTGAGAGGCACTAGGTGACAACCTCAAACTTCGAGATGAAGGAAGCATCTTTCGCAGATGCACGTTAGCCATAAACTTCGTTGTCTCGCCGATTATTAGGATCCTCCTGCAAATTTATGATGAAAAACCTAGTTAGGTCAAAATATGCAATAATCAAATTGCATCAGTGAAAAGGAGAACTCACTAAGCCAAGTTTTAGAGTGACGTAGGAAATGGTTATTTGTGAAGTTTTTCACTTCCCAAGCAATGACTGCAAACAGAACAAATATAAGAAAATTCGTGGTAAATTTCTGTTGATGCATTTTGCGACTAAGGATTGGATATACTTGATTAACATATGTTAGTGATGGCCGAAGGTGATTATAGACTGGGCGAATGTAGATAGTTATGGGCGAAGGAAGACTGATATGGGTGAAGGTAGATGTGGACTGGGCGAAGGAAGAATGGACATAAACAAGAAGACACATTCGACCACTTGTAGTGGGCGAATGTGGAAAACACTCACATTCGACCAGTTGTAAGGGGCGAATGTGCAGTGCCTATATATAGATTTTGAGTTTTTGATAATGTAAGAGAGTTGTCATTTGTGTCCAGGTTCAGATCAGGTTCATAGGTGTTTTTGAGAGATTATCTGTGTGATCTAGATTAACATAAACTCATTGTAAATGTTTTTTGAATGAAGTTAATCTATGAAAATGTTATTGAAAATGATCTTAATTGTGTCGTGATTTGTGTTTTATCAATTTGTTCAGATCTAGGGTTTCCGCACCTAGTTTTGTGACTTGTATGATCGTGTAATCCTGTTTTAGATAAAATCCAACGCTCACAAAGTGGTATCAGAGCCTAGAGGATCATACAACAACAAATTTGATAAGATCAGAGCTGATTTGGACATGTTTTTGACAAAATATCATCTGTTTTTACATAAACTTTGTTTTTAAGAGTTTTTGATCGATTTAAAGGTGAATTTGTGGTCGAATTCAAGTTTTCCAAGACTTAAAGTTGTTCCAAATCAATTCCGAAACATAACCTGATTGAGATCATTCAAATCCATGAACTTTTGAAAATCTGAGATCAGAATAACCGTTTTTCAAACAATAACCGTTTTTCAAAAATGAGATCTGCTAGTTTTGGGCGAACCTGGAACCTGGACTGAGTGTTGTGGTCGAAAGTGACTAAAAGTGGGCGAACCTGAGTATAAAGTGGTCGAACCTGAAAATTTGTTTAGAATTTTTTCACTTTCGGGTAGAAAATTCCACCTTCGACCGTTCTGATTTGGGCGAAAGTGGAATAGCGTTAGTCTGTGGTTACATTCTGGTCAAATTCACATTCGGGTGTTACTGTTGGGACGAAAGTAGAACCAGAAGGGACGAGAGTGTGACAGTTTGGACGAACCTAGGATTATTTGGACGAACGTGCTGAATTTCGGGCGAACCTAGAGTTTTTGTTGAAAAATTTTCTAAGTGTTGAGATTTTCAGATTGTGATCATGTGGCGTTTTCAAACTACTCCGGGATCAGCAACAACACAACCACAACAGCAGACAATGGACCCATGGACAGTGGCAGCGCAAAAGACGAACACACAGTCTTCACAACCACATAACTACATGACAACAACGAGCACGATGCCTCAAAATGTAGCACATCCGGCACTACAATCAGATTACTGGGGAGTAGCGGCAGCGGCGGTAAATACTCAAACCACTAATGCTATTTCTACTTTGATTAAGGATTTGTCTACAGGTAGTGGAACTCGGCCACCGAAGCTCATGGATATGCAAGAGTATAACCAGTGGCACACCATGTTCAAGATCCATCTGGAAGGCATGGGAGTTGAAGGAGCAGAGGCATGGAGCATGATTGTCAAAGGATACACAGCACCGATTCTGGAGAACACAGGTGAGTTGATTCCTCTGGAAAGCTTGACTGAGGATGAAAAGAAGAAATATGTGGTAGAGAAGAAGGCGTTTTCTCAACTGACACAGGCAATCACAAGTGACCTGTTGCATCAGTTTGGGACATGTACTACGTCAAAGCAGCTTTGGGATAAGCTGAAGAGGAAGCATGATGGTAACGAGAAGACCAGGAGTCTGAGAATGGAGGAATTAGTCAAAGAGTTTGAGAATTTTTCTTTCATTAATAATGAAACTTTGAAAGAACTAACTCCGAGATATATGCATTTATTGTCTGAATTGTCTAGTTATGGTGTACAGATTCCAATGACTAAGCAGGTGGATAAGTTTGCAGATGCTTTACCACCACAATGGGATCAGCATGTGGAGGTACTCAGAGAGAAGGATGCTTATCAATTCTGGACCATTTCAGAGTTTATTGAAAAGCTGGAGAACAAAGAGTTGGAGGACAGGAGGAAAGCTAGGAGGTCACAGATTCCTCAGAATCCCAGTTTGTATTTTGGAGGTACTTCAGTTCCAGCTGGAAACTCGAGCTCTGGAAGCGTTGCACCACATGTTGCATGTATTTCCAATGTCATGGATTCATCAAAACCAACCACCAACTACACACCACCACAATACAATTCCTACTCACAACCATCATACACACCACCACAATATAGTTCCTACATTTCACCAATCTCTCCAATGCAACAAGCAAGTTTTTACACCGCTAACCAAACACAACAACCATTAAACCAAGTTACTCAACATAAACAACAACCGGTGGTTTTAGATACATCAAACTTGGGAAATGTAACTGTGGAGGTTGCTCAGCAACACATTGCATTAGTCTCTGCAATGGTTTCATCCTACAATGGGTTGGTTGCTAGTCAGATTGGGAACAACAACTTAACCAACGAAGACTACGCACAGATAGACAAGGAAGAGATGGAACTCATTGACATTCAATGGGCTTTTGCGAGTATAATGAGGAGAGCAACAGAGTTCATCGAGAAAACTGGAAGGACTGACTTGGCAACTTCTCCCAACACAACCTATGGTTTCAACAAGGAGAAGGTTACGTGTTTTAATTGTGGAGAAAAAGGACACTTCAAAAGGGAATGCACCCAGCCACCTAAACAAGGTAATCGAAACCCTTTCAATGCAAATTACCAGAACCGTCAACAAAACCAAGTTTCTTACCAAAATAACAACAACTACCAAAACCGAAACTTTAACAACCAAAACAGACAACCAAACACTCAACACCAGATTCAAAACCAATCTCCTAATCACACAAACCGAACAGTTGTACCTATCACTACACCTAATGAGACTCAACAAAATGCGAGTCAGAACCAAGCTTTGGTGACTCAACAGGATGAGAGGTTTGACTGGTCGGGTATGCAAATAGGAGTTGAGGAAGTGACTACTGGTGGGAATGTGGCTTGTGTTGCTTATCAGGTTGATATGGAAGAGTCGGTGGCAGTTGATGAGAAGAAAGAAACTGAGGAGAGTGAAAGTGATGATTCTGAGACCGAGATGGAAGTGGAGAGTGAACCTGTTGAGGTTAAGGCTGAGGAGAAGAGTTCTGGGATGGTGATTGATTCAGTTTCTGATGCTCCAGAAGAGTGTAGATCGGTGTATTCAGATTCTGAGAGCGAATCAGACACAGAGGGAAGTGTTGATTCTTTAGATGATGATATTGACCAGTTGCTGGCAGAAGCTGACTTTTTGATGACGAGGAAGTCGTGCATAGCTGATGATGCTTTCACCAAGATCGACTACTCCAAGTTTTTCACTGGAAAGGAAGCTCATTTTGCGTTGATGGCAATGACCGAACCGCCAAAACCTGTAAGTTCTGAATCTAGCACTGATGTTATGAGTGATAAATATTGTGGAACATGTGATAGATTGACAGAGGAGAATAAACAACTCCGAATTTCACGAGATAGTGCTATCTTGAACTGTCAATCTACTCGCAAAGAGTTGAATGCTTTTAACAAAGTATTAGATGGCTATAAAAAGGACATTTCCGACTTGAAAAACACTTTGTCGTTGAAACAATTGGCAATAAATAACTATATCAATGAAATTGAAAACACCAAGTTGGAAATGGCAGCCATAAAATGCTTTGCTGAAAAGGTGAACAAAAAGCTGGAAAGTTATAAGAATGTTGCTTATGTGGTAGATCATATCATTGATGATAACACCACCAATTACAAGTCTGTACCATCTCCGGTTCTTTTTGAAAACCATAACTATCACCAAGTTATACCGGAGAGTTCGGTAAAATCAGACTCATCATCGGAAAAGGAATCTAATACCTCGAGTATTGGTGATCCATATTCCGATGTGAGACCGATTTTGGGCTTGAACAATGAGGGTGTTTATGCTGAGAGTGATAGTTCAGACTCAGAAAATGATGATACTGGTAGTGATCAATCTGTTAATGAATGTGAGATTCCAAAAGAAAATCACATCATTACTACTGAACCAGTGTCACCATCTGATCATGTTCATCCGATGGCAAATGCTAATCGTGATAAAAAGTCTGAAAAAGTTGATGTTAAGAAAGATAATGTTGTTAAGAATGAGGTCAAAAAGAATGAGCTGAATGAACAAAGTGACAAACCAGTTAAAGTGTTTTATCGGATGGAAGGATCCGATAAAATCATTTCTGATGAGGAATTTCCGATTAAAAATGTTAACTATTCTAAACTTGATAAAATCTTGCAAGAAAGCACAATCTGGTTTCCAAAACATGAGAGAACCAATGAAATTCCACCAGAAATCTTAAAGAAACTGTTTTCAGAAGTTCCTCAAGAACCAAAAATCCATGTCACTGAGTTCATTCGTCCAAATGATAAAGCAAATGGTTTTCATGAGCCTTCTTACTCGAAAGGACCACTTCCTGAGAGTTTAAGAAATCAACAGTATAATGATCAATTTCCTGTCAGATCATTTGCTTCACCAAATGCTCATTATGTATTTGAGGAATATAGAAAATGCTTTAAATGTGGAGAACGCGGGCATTTACTTGCTCAGTGTCCATATGTAAGGCACAAAAGACATGAGGTTGAGGTTAAGAATTCCATGAAAAAGCCGATTGATCATTATGTCCCACCACATAGACGGGTCGTTCCTCAACAACAACAATTTTATAATCAAAACAATTTTCAAATGAGGAACAACCGTCCATTTCAATATGATCGAAGGAATCGGATTGCAATGGAACAATCTTGGAGAAAACCTGCGGTGAACACAACAGCTGATAGACAAAAGGTTCCACAAAAACCAATTGTCAAGTCAAATGTTGGACCTAAGTCTGTTAATTCAGATAAGGTTGCTAAGAAAGTTACTTTTAGTAACAATGTTCAGAAACCTATTGAGAAACCAAAATCTCAAATTCGTATTCTCAAAAGGTCTGAACAATCTTGGACACCTAATGGTACTCCAGGAGCTTCTACTTCAAAGGTGAGTGAGAAAAATGACACTGTTTTGAAAAATCAGAAAACGGTTGATTCAAAACAAAAAGTTGTTGAAAAAGTCATTGAGGATGTTTCTTTGAAATCAAATGTTCAAAGGCCCAAGACTCAGGCTTGGGTCCCCCGAAAGAACTAAATGTTTACTTTTTGTGTGCAGGGAGCTTCAGTTGGCCCTATTAGCAGTCTCTGGATTGTTGATAGTGGAGCTTCAGGCCACATGACGGGGGATTTGGCGTTGCTGTTTGATGTGAAGAATATTAATGGAGGATATGTCGCGTTCGCGGGTAATAAAGGAGGTTATATTACGATGGAAGGAAGCGTGAGTAACGGGATTGTAACTTTCGAGCGGATTTCTTATGTCAAGCAGATAGACTATAATCTGTTGAGCGTCAGTCAAATATGCGATAAACAATTTTCTGTGCATTTTGATGACAAATCCTGCTATATTCTCAAACCGGGCTTCAAGATTCCAAAGGAGTGGGTTATGTTGATGGCACCTCGAGTCAACAATCTTTATATTCTTGATATGTCTAAGGCGATGACATCACAGGGACAGATAACATGCTTTCTATCCAAGGCGACCGAAAAAGAATCGATAATGTGGCACCGAAGAATGGGGCACATTCATCTGAGGAAAATGAATCAGTTAGTGAGAAATGGACTTGTCGATGGAGTAAACGTGAAACATTTCCATCTGAACGACAAGTGTGTGAGCTGCATGAAAGGAAAACAACACAAACAGTCCCATAAAGTGAAGAAAGTTAACTCTGTTGAGATGCCGCTTGAGCGATTGCACATGGACCTTTTTGGACCGGTCAAACGCAAAAGTCATCTTGGAGAGCTTTATTGTTTAGTCGTCACTGATGACTATTCACGATTCTCATGGGTGATGTGTTTGAAGAACAAAAGCGACACCTTTACCAACCTACAAGTTCTGTTCACTCGACTGGAGAATATCTACAATTTGAAGATAAAAAGGATCAGGAGTGACAACGGGACGGAGTTCAAAAATGCAAAGATGGATGAACTTTGTGAAAGCAAAGGGATTCATCATGAATATTCGGCTCCGTATACCCCGCAACAGAACGGTGTTGCTGAAAGAAAGAATAGGACTCTGATTGAGGCTGCTAGAACAATGCTCGCTGACTCAAATCTTCCAGTAATGTTCTGGAATGAGGCGATTTATGCAGCAAACTACACTTTAAATCGGGTTTTGACAGTGAAGAAGTTTGGAAAAACATCTTATGAGCTGTTACACCGACGAAAGCCCAATTTAGAGTATCTAGAACCATTTGGGGCGCCATGCACGATGTTGAATCCAAGCGAGAAGTTTAGTCCTAAAGCTGAAGAGGGATATTTTGTTGGATATGCAACCCCGCTCAAACGGGTATTCAACAAGAGAACTCGTTAAGTGGAGGATTGGGCTAACGTGGAAGTTCAACGATACACACAAAATTTGCAAGGCACGGGCCCTGATTGGATGTTTGATTACAAAGATTTCTTTGAATCATTCAACCTAGATAGCTTGGTTGAAGAAGCTGTGATCAGATTACTTTACGAGTGTGAAAACGCGGCAACTTCACCATTGATGCGTCCAATCACTGTAAACCCCCCACCAGCTTCTAATGATACCAGTGCTTCTACACAAGAAGAAGAGTTGTTTCAAGAAGCTTCAACGTCATTAGACACTTCAGAATCTGAAGATGAACAATTTGAAGAAGCTGTTCTTGAAAATGCAGAAGAATTAGAAGAGCAAACTGTGAACCCAACTCCAAATCCAGATGTTGCTTCATCATCTAACACGGGTCATGATCAGAATGCTGTAGAGAACTTGACTGCTCAGACGGGAGTGATTGTACCTGTTAATCTGGAATCTCGGATTCATCGTATTCACCCGCTGGAGCAAGTTATCGGTGATCCTGGTAGTGGAGTGATGACCAGAGGGCAGCTTAAAAGCGTTAATTCACCAGAGAGTTTTGGTGCTTTAGCATTGTATGCCAAAATTCAGAAATCTGGTAGCCAAAATGATTGGTCGTTTGCATGTTATGTGTCGCAGGTAGAGCCAAGGACATACAAAGACGCTTTGAATGAAGATGCCTGGGTTGAGGCAATGCAGGAGGAGTTATTGCAATTCCATAAATTAGGAGTTTGGACGCTCACAGATTTGCCGCCAGGAAGAAAGAAAATAGGCACTAAGTGGGTGTTTAAGTGCAAAAAGGATGATCGTGGAGTTATTGTAAGGAACAAAGCCAGATTGGTTGTGCAGGGTTTCCATCAAATCGAAGGAATTGATTACAACGAAATCTATGCACCAGTAGCACGAATCGAAGCTATTCGGATGTTCCTTGCGTTTGCTTCGTATAAGAAATTCAAAGTCTATCAAATGGACGTCAAGAGCGCATTTTTGTACGGTAAAGTCAAGGAGGAGGTTTATGTCGGGCAGCCACCAGGCTTTGAGGACCCAATCCACCGGGACAAGGTCTACGTGCTGAACAAAGCTTTATATGGTTTGCACCAGGCTCCAAGACAGTGGTACGAGGAGCTAAGCACATACCTCATCTCCAAAGGATTCAAGCGCGGCCTCGTCGATTACACCCTCTTTACGAAGAAGACGGGAGATGACTTGCTTCTAGTACAGATTTACGTTGATGATATTATATTTGGTTCAACTAACGAACTCTTGTGCAGGGAATTTGAAACTGTTATGCAGGAGAAGTTCGAAATGAGCGCTATGGGGGAAATGCAGTTTTTCCTCGGCTTACAGGTGGATCAAAGACCCGACGGGATCTTCATTCACCAGACGAAATACGTAGCCGACATCTTGAGCCGATTCCAGATGGAGGACTCTAAGCCGATGGATACCCCGATTCAACCCAATCACGGGATTGGAGTGGACGCTAAGGGGGAGCTGACAGACCCATTTACATACAGAGCAATCATTGGATCTCTGATGTATTTGACAGCGTCTCGACCAGATATTATGTATGCAACGTGTCTCTGTGCTCGCTATCAATCGAAGCCGAAACAAAGTCATCTGACGGCGGTCAAGCGTATCCTTCGATATCTGAAGGGTTGTCCATCAAAAGGACTTTGGTACCCTAATGATGATGATTTTGATTTTATTGCTTTTAGTGATGCAGATTGGGGCGGCTGTGACAAAGACAGAAAATCAACAACAGCCGGTTGCCAGTTTTTAGGGAGCAGGTTAATTACCTGGCAATGCAAGAAACAGACTTCCGTCGCACTGTCTACATGTGAAGCCGAGTACATTTCAGCCTCAAGTTGCTGTTCGCAAGTGCTCTGGATCCAACAACAGATGGTCGATTACGGTTTGCAGTTTCTTAAAACCCCTATACACTGTGACAACGAAGCCGCAATTGCATTAACTAAAAATACTGAAAATCATTCTAAAGCTAAACATATCCGGATTAAATATCATTTTATCCGTGATTGTTATGCTAAGGAATTGATTGACATGGTCAAAATCCATACTGACTACCAACGTGCAGATTTGTTTACAAAAGCTTTTGACAGATCCCGCTTTGAATATCTTTTGAAAGTAAACAATATAAAGGAAAAACAGGACTAATCGGCTCCTCGGTTTATCATTTTTAGTTTTTAGTGTTAGTTTTAAATTTTTGCTAATTGGGAATTTCTCTTTGCTAATTGGGAATTTCTCTTTACTATCATAATCCTCAAAGAAGTTGATGCTTTCGAAGAGGTTGTTTAATCCTCAAAGAAGTTGATGCTTTCAAGTGGATTGTTTCTTTCAAATTTTTTTTTTTTGTTTTTCAGAAAAATTAAAAACCCAAAAAATATGTTCTTTATTTTAGGGGGAGTCATTTTATCAGAAAAACCAAAAACATTGAAAAATTTTCAAAATACCTAAAAATTAGAAAAACCCAAAATGATTTCCTGGATAAAAAGAGGAAATGATAGTACATCAGTGGGGATCTGACACAGGCTAAAGAATTGTATAGTTTAATGAGACGTATGTTGATTACGTGTGATGTGCTGATAGGCTTCGTAGACTATATATTGCGTGCATTAGTGATACAAACATAACAAACTACGCGTTTGTGGATGAACACCTCATGGGCATATGGTCTTAGTACCGTAATTTCGTTTGATAGGGTGTTTGTACAAAACTCAGAGGTTTAGGGTCGTTATGTTATTAGTTGTCTGGGGATAGCCTATCTGATCTTCTGCTGTAAGTCATTACGGACCTAGATCAGACAGGATGTCTTTATAAAAGAGCTTTATGCCAAATCCTAAAGTTACCGAATTGAGGAACTTTCCATGTTATATGATGATCAAAGATTATCTATAATATCGTATTGATCATTGATGCAAATCATGATTAATATTAGTCCTCAACCTGGTATGATGCATATGTTACTTTGCTGCATTAATTTGCTGACCTGTATACCTCTATGCATTATATCTTGTACAATTACAGACGACGAAAGCATAATCACGCTTTACAATGAGTCTTTGTGCAGATTACTTCTTGATACGGGAGTATGTCGTGTGTGTGGGAACCACAATGTGTTAGTCTAATACATCTAATTCGTATCATTTTAAAGCATTGCGTAATTGTCTGCATGAGAGCTTATGTGGACAACAATATCAGCAATTGCCGTGTCACATATTGTTTCTAATGATAATATTGAAACAGATCAACGCTGTGTTCAGATTTCTCAGAAAACTGATATGATCCTCTTACCGGAAATCACAAAATGTTTATTGCTTTCATTTACTTTGATGCATTTTACTTTGTCGCATTTTACTTTTATTGTCAAAAAGATACAAAATCCAAAAAGATTTTAGGTGTGTTTTGATAAAATTTCAGAAAATCCAAAAGATTTGCATTTCTGCTTTATTTTTGATATCCGGGGATGCTTGATGGTCAATTTCTGAGATTTGAGAACATCATCTGGACTTTGTAACATTCAAAATGTGAAAATTTGAGTTTTGGAAGTTTAACGGATTGAAAAATGTTGAACGGGATTCGAATTCGTGATTTGGCGAAATTTTCAGATTTTTCCATTTCACATTCGCCCCTTAAATGGGTTGAATGTGGCAAAATCATCACCTTCGACCGTTGTGAAAAAGGGCGAATGTGGATATTTTCACTTCCGGGTGAAATTTCCACTTCCGGGTATAAAATTTCACCTTCGGGTCTTTACAAACCGGGCGAAGGTGGAATAGTTCACTCTCGTGCCATTAACTTGGGGCGAATGTGGACTTGACCCACATTCGTCCACCTCAAACGGTCGAACGTGGGCTTCTTATAAATACCTCTTTCAGGTTCGAACCCTTCATTAAAAATTTTTTTCAAAATTTCATCAGTACCAGACCTTGTTGCTTGTGTTTTCTACGATCCACTGTTTTGTTCCCTGATCTTTACTCATCATTTTAAGACTAATATTGCAGGTAATGGACTTCATATCAGATCAAAATTGATCGGTTTATACACAGGACCTAGGGTTTCAGTTTTAAAGATTTTTGATGTTGATTGATGATTGTTTTTGATTTCCGATCAGTTATCATAGGTTTTAGGGGGAGAATGTGGAAGGAATTAGGATAATAACATGTCTAGATGTTAGTTTTGATCGATTGAACACAGTTGAACCCTAATTCCACTTTAAAACCTATGTAAACTGATTAATTGACAAAATTGCTTATAAACGAGTGTTAGTCGGACTTGTTAGCATACATTAGAATCAAAAATACAGGTTAAAATCAACAATGGCAAAATTTTAAATTTTGGGGGTAAATCATTTCACATTCGGGTGTGATAAACGGTCGAAGGTGAAAATGATTGGGCGAATGAACATAAAAACGGACGAATGTGATTTTTAATCAAAACTTTTTCACTTTCGTCCATATATTTTCACATTCGACCATATAATCTTACATTCTGCCATTTCAAAAGGGGCGAATGTGCAGATTAGTTTTGACCAAATTTTTTTTATAATTTGTCGTTTTTGTGTTTTGACGTGTTTTATTGATTTTCATGTGCAGATGGCTGAACAACCAGAGAATATTGAATCACCAGCAGTGAATGTTGAAACTCCAGCTGAGATCACAGTTCAAGATCCAGTACCAGTAGCTGAAACATCTGTTCCTAGCAGTTGGCCTTTTGAACGATCGCACAACTGTTGCGCTTATCTAGGAGACGTTGAGAAGAACACGGAGTTTACCGGGATTATAGAATTTCTGAAGAGAAGCAGGATTGTTCATGCCTTAGCCACACCAACCATCATATACAAAGACATCATAGAAGACTTTTACCAGAATGCTAAGTATGACTACTGGGAGAATCAGACAATAATCAAGAGCAAGATACAGGAGATGGAGATGTTCTTGACTGAAGCTGATATTCGAGAGGCGTTACAGATTAAGTTCGAAGATAGTGAAGATCCCAGGGAGTTATCGTGGACAGAACAGAAGGCGTGCTTCTTAAGAATGAAATACAAAGGTCCAATCACTGACGGATCTATGTATAAGGGGAAGCTGGGAGTGCAGTACAAGTATTTTGCACATGTTCTGATTCATGTCTTTGGATGTGTGAGTGGTGGTTATGACGTGATGAGAAGGAGTTTGAGTTCATTAATGGTTGCGTTGACACTCAACAAACCATTTAATGTTTCCGGGATGATTCTTGATCACATGCTGGAGATGCTGAAGGGAATGAAGAATAAGAAGTTCATGTTGTATCCGAGGTTTCTAATGATGATCTTTGACTACAAGTATCCTATGCTGAAAAAGGATCCGACTATGATCCTAGGTCAAGATCACATGAATATTAGAACCTTGATGAGGATGAAAGGTTACAAAGGTGTGCCTGACAGTGAGAAGCCACCTAACAGGAGATTATTTGGCGCTTTGGCTCGTCCGGATTACATTGATCCTGGCAAGAACAAAGCAAGACATGATGAGAGTGACTCAGACAACGATGATCCCTTAGTGTATGTTGATTCAAGCACTAAGCGGAAACGTCAAGTAGTCAATCCTGGAGCCAAAGGGAAGGGCAAGGGAAAGGCTATAGATCAGGGAAGCACTAAGCAACAAGTAGCTAGAAAGAAATCGACGGCGAAGAAAGGATCGGGTTTGGTGGATGAAGAGTCTGTAGATTCAGAAGAGACTGAGGTTGATGAACAGTGGGATTCTGATGACGAGAATGTAAGGACCACCAAACGTAAGGCCACTATGGTTGGTGTGTCTGAATCCTTGAACCAGTCGATAGAGGAAGCTGAGAGAAGAAAGAAATCGGTTGAAGATGAAGGTTTAGGTGTTGACTTAGCTGAACTGAGTGTTGGAGAAACTGTAGTTGTGAATTTGCCTAAGAAAACAAAGAAACAAAAGACTATGGCAAAGAAATCTAGTGTAAAAGAACTGAGAGAAAAAGAATTGGCTCAGTTGTTGAAGGGAAAGAGATTACCTGATGCTGGTACACCTTCTAAGCTATCTTCACCAGTTGCCAAGAAGCAGAAGAAAGCGAAAGAGGCAGAGACTTTACCAATCGATCAGTTCAATATCGATATGGATAAAGTGCTCGATATGTTTAGAAAGCCTCAGAAAGAGAAAGTTGTTGAAGTTGAGCCATCCAGATCTAAGTCGAAGAAAGTGACTGTGGATGATGATGTTATGAAACAGGTTAATAAGAAGATGGAGGACATGATGAAGATGCTGGTTGCTCAACAAGCTGAGATTACTAAGTTCAAGCAGAATGAGGAGAAGATGCTCCAGATTGTAGTTGCTTCGAAATCTAATCAGGATGATATAAATGATAAGATTAAGTTGATTGAAGCAAAGAATGAGAAGCTTGAAAGAAAATGTGAAAGAAACAAGAGCAAAATCAAACTGATTAAGGCTGATAACAAAGAATTAAAGAAGGAAAACAAACGCCTTTGTGGTTTGATTGAAGAGCTTTATAGCAGAGCACCCCAGTTGAAAGAGGGTGAAGAAGATGAAGAAGAAGATGAACAGAAAGTTGATTATGAGTATTCTGAATTTGAGAAAGAAGATGATGATGATGAGGATGATGATGGATCGGATAAAAGTGATGATGATAATGATGATGATGATGATGACAATAATGATGATGATGATGGTGGTGCTGAAGGTACGGGGAAAAAGCAAGGTGATGAGTTTAGCAGTGGAAGTGATCATGATGGAGGAGATGATACTTCTAGATTTAGTTATGAGAAGAGAACACCACAGAAGAAGAAAGATACTGGAGAATCGAGTTTCAAGAAGAAAGGTGGGAATGTTGATTCAGATGAAAGTATTTTTTGGAACGAGAAGGTGAGATCTCTATCTGATGATGCTAAACAGATATATAAGAATATGTTGGAAAAGAGAGAGTGGACCATTGAGTTCACAGGATGCTTCGCTGAAATATTCCAGACTGATGATTTGAGATATGAGTTGGAATATGAAGATCCAGATCTTGAAGAAGGGGAATTACCTGCATCTGTGGCGAAAGAAATACTAGATGGTCTCGCACAGAGGGTGGGAAAGACGTTTGAGGAGTTTATGATGGATGAATCGATTCCTGATATTCCTGAAAAGGATATGGGAAGTCATTCAGATGATGTGCATACTCCAGAGAACAATGAAGTTGAAGTAGAAGACATTACTCATGAAGAGTTTCCCCAGTATTTCAGACAAGAAGATGAGAATGAAGTATTTCCTGACTTCACTGAGATACCAAATAAGTCAGCAAAACAGAAAGCAAAGAAAAGAAGTGAAGAGTTTGTTGAGAAGGTATTTGGAACTGAAAAGAAAGATTCTTCTAACCAGTCTGATGTGTTGAAGAATTATATGAAGAAGTTGAAGGAAATGGATGAGAACCGACCTAAGTCTGAAGCTCAAGGTAATTTCTATCGATTTCATAATGCCAAGTTCAAAGGCAGAGCTCTCGGGTGGACTTACTTAGGCAGACTGAAGTGTATTGCTGCAAAATGGGAAACCGGAATTCTGTACTTCAACAGATTCTGTGACTTGCTTACTCTACCGTACTGGGCGGTGAGAGACTTATGCAGATTCCCAATGTCAGGTGCCGAGGTAAATGGATCGCATGTCGGTTGGTGCGCAGACAAATTGGTTTGGGAAAGTCGTACGAGATGGAACAGGTTCAAGCCTCAATATCCCCGTAGAAAAGAGCATAGGGATATTGATCCACAAACCAATATGAAGCGTGTTACTTTGATTTATAAAGCACCTAATGTGATGAGGAAGATACCGTTGATGCCAATGCCACAGCATTTTAGTGCTGATTTCATCTTTTGGTATTACGATTGGAGAAAGGCAGAAGCGGTGATTGTGTTGAGAGATGGAAAGGATAAATACAAGCATGTTCATGTATTTGATCCTATGTGGCTGATTAATTGCACATTCGAAGACATCATCATGTTATTCTACAATCCGATCTACTATGAACCCAATGACTTTGCTCAAGCGAGAAAGTATACACAAGTTGTTGGAGTTTGTTTTGCATATGATATAAATGCAGGAAGCAACTTGGAGGGTAAACTTGGTAAGACTGTGAAGATGGTCAATGTGTCAAAGCCTGTGAAGAAAACATTCGAGCCGCCAATGACTTCTGAGCAGAAGAAGCAGCTCAGAATCAAACTGATGAACAAGACGATGGACTATCAGAGAAAACTATCCAATCAATAGTCGAGGGGGAGTTTGTTGATGCATTTTGCGACTAAGGATTGGATATACTTGATTAACATATGTTAGTGATGGCCGAAGGTGATTATAGACTGGGCGAATGTAGATAGTTATGGGCGAAGGAAGACTGATATGGGCGAAGGTAGATGTGGACTGGGCGAAGGAAGAATGGACATAAACAAGAAGACACATTCGACCACTTGTAGTGGGCGAATGTGGAAAACACTCACATTCGACCAGTTGTAAGGGGCGAATGTGCAGTGCCTATATATAGATTTTGAGTTTTTGATAATGTAAGAGAGTTGTCATTTGTGTCCAGGTTCAGATCAGGTTCATAGGTGTTTTTGAGAGATTATCTGTGTGATCTAGATTAACATAAACTCATTGTAAATGTTTTTTGAATGAAGTTAATCTATGAAAATGTTATTGAAAATGATCTTAATTGTGTCGTGATTTGTGTTTTATCAATTTGTTCAGATCTAGGGTTTCCGCACCTAGTTTTGTGACTTGTATGATCGTGTAATCCTGTTTTAGATAAAATCCAACGCTCACAATTTCAACCCTAAAATTGTAGTTAATGGGAAGCAATCAAGCACTCCTATTGGAAGCGTTGAAAAACATAGGTTTGAAGTTGGCATATAGTAAGCAGTAGTATATTAGACCCTCCTTTGAGGGACATCCGAAGAAGATGATACAAAAACCAGAAACACATAGCGGCGTACAAACCTGAGCAGAGCAAATCATTATAAGGGGTGGAATGAAAGGTTGGGCGATTCATTTGCATCATGCTTTAACCTTCCATCACATTTAAGAATTCAATCGATTAAGATGCATTCGAGGGTAGGGATGGAATATATTTTGCAGGATGTGAGGTATGAGACCATGGTAAAATTACATTGTTATCCTTGTTAGTGTCTTAATGTTACAAAAAGTTCCAATTATACCCTCATTGTATAAGCTTCATTTACTTGTACATGTTGCTATAATAGTTGGATGGTGTACAAAATTACTATGTTAGCCATCACTCCTCCTTAATAAGATAATATAGATATTTTTATTCTTATTCACATGATTAAAATTGTCGTTTTCTCATATTATAGTACATTAACTTCTGTGTTACATCATAACACACATTTTATCATTTCATATTATATTTGTCTATCCCAAGAAGATCTCGAGATATAACCTAATGTGTGTATGCATGTATCATGTTTTGGATTTAGGTATGGTGTTTGGGTTGTTTTTGCTAGAAAAACACTAAACACACTAATTTAAAACTCAATGCAATGTATTATAGCCATTGAACTCAAAACATAGCTAAAACACAACAATTTATAACACATGTTCTTGGCATAGTGTTTTAAATTTTTAAGCCTAAACTAAGTTGTTGTTTTTTTGTTTTTAATTATTATTTTTGGTGTTATTTTAGCCTAAACAATTCAAAACATCATGATTAAGTCTAAAAAATGATTGCTACATATCAATTATTAATCTTTCTCACATTACTCACGAAATATGGCATTTACACCCTAACACCACCATATATATATAACTTAGTTATTTCAGCCCTATATTTCTTATTTATTATGTAATCACATATTTATATAATATAAAAAAATGTTATATTTATATAAACAATAAATAGTAAGCTTGTCTAGGCCCGTGGGTCTTCAATGTGTAAAACTCGAGCTCTACCTTGTTTTGATTCAGTTCAAGCTTATAACGACTTAATATCAAGTAACTTACAAGGGACTCTACTCGCTTAGACACCTACTTTAAATCTAAGAAGATACTAAAGAGGTTTATGTGCATGGACAAAATTTAATATATGTTTACTAGCTTTTATTTCGGGAGTGTCTCGGGGTTTAAAAATATAACCATTCTAATAACACTAATACTAATAGTAATAATTATTACTCTTCTAATTAAATAAATAAAAAAAATAACCTTGTTATAAGGTGACACTATATGTTGCAGTGTTGCGCGATTCTTTCTCCTAGCTTCTCTTGATGAAGTATACCTATCCATCTTTAGAAGAGTAAAATTCCAATGATAGCATGGCGATTGGGCTAAATTTCAACATTGTATATAAGAACCTGGTTTAAAAGAAAAAACATGATTAATGAATAACCTGAACATTTTGTGTTTTTTTTCCTGTATGAACAAAACCCCATAAAAATAGTCGTTTTTTCTCCGTTTTTTATATAGAACTATGGTACTTGTTGGAAAGATAATAAAACGCTCGTTAATTTGGTGTAATTTTTTTCTTTAAAAAATCACGTATATAAAAAATATTAACTTTTAAAAATGATGGGAGGAAATATTAGAGAGAAAAATCTAAATTTGTTTTTAAATTCTTAAAGAGATTAGGGTTAGATAAGTGTAGGAAAATGGATGAAAACAAAATAAAAAAATAAATTAAAAACTCTCACCTCAACGTGTCACGTGGCACATTCAAAGGAGGGTTGAGGCCTCTATTGAATGCCACCTCATCAATATTCAATTCTTTTATTATAAGTTATAGATTTATGTTAATGAATGTTTGCTTGTGTTTGTGTTCATTTCCGTTCAAGAATGATTGTTTATGTTCATGAACGTTCGTTTGTGTCGGTATATGTTCGTTAACTAAAGTTAACAAACAAACACAAACAAGTTCATTTCCTTAACAAATGGCACGTACAGAAAATCTCGTTCGGTAAGTGTTTATCAACGAATACATGAATTTCCTTAACAAACGAACACAAACAAGACCTTATATCTGTGTTCGTTCAATTCATTTGCAACCCTAATAATTTGGGTAGGGCCCTCACAAAATGGTAGATACATTGTCCTTAATCAGGGTAGAGAATATTAATACAAAAACACAATTATGATGGGTCGTAGCTTGTGTTCCATGCCTTCTATTTGGTGTAGTAATTGAAGTCCATTATTCTTCAGTTAGTCAAACAAATAGATACTTTTAATAGTATATTCTTTTTAAAACTAAGCATATATATATATATATATATATATATATATATATATATATATATATATATATATATGGTAGGGATTCTAAGAGAACCAACCCCTATTTAAGAACTGAGAGAACCATTCTGGGCCACACATTCCATATAAATGCAAAAAAAAAAAAAAAAAAAAAAAAAAAAATTAATCGCACATTTTTATGCAAGGATTTTTTTTTATTTTTTTTTGAATTTTTTTTCATTTATACATATGTGTATATGACAATTATACATATGTGTATATAGCAATTATACATATGTGTATATAGCATTTTTCAGCTATACATATGTGTATATTTCAGTTATACATATGTGTATAATGCAATTATACACATGTGTTTACTGAAAAAAAAAAATTTTCCTTGCATATAAAGCAACGATTTTTGCAAAAAAAAAAAACAAAAAAACAAAAAAAAAAACAAATTTTTTTTGTCTTAGAGAAATGTGTGGCACAGAATGGTTCTCACAGTTTTCAATTTGGGAAAAGGTTCTCATTTGAACCAAATCCACATTTCTCTAAGGCAAAAAGATTTTTTTTTTTTTTTTTTTTTGCAAAAATCGCTGCTTTATATGCAAGGAATTTTTTTTTTTATTTTTTTTTGTATTTTTTTTCAGTATACACATGTGTATAATTGCATTATACATATGTGTATAATGCAATATACATATGTGTATAACTGAAATATACACATATGTATAGCTGAAATATACACATATGTATAGCTGAAAAATGCTATATACACATATGTATAATTGCTATATACACATATGTATAAATGAAAAAAAAAATTTCCTTGCATAAAAATGTGCGATTAAAGCAAAAAAAAAAAAAAAAAAAAAAAAAAAATTGCCTTTATATGAAATGTGTGGCCCATAATGGTTCTCTCAGTTCTCAAATAGGGGTTGGTTCTCTTAGGATCTCTACCCTATATATATATATATATATATATATATATATATATATATATATATATATATATACTAGGTTAGAGTTCCGTGTGGACACACGGTGCATTCACTAGTAAAATGAAAAAAAATTCTATAAGGATTGTAGTATGCAAGTCGTTTTATTGATTGAAGGTTATGTAATACAATTCGTATGGATTTTGGTTGCTTGCAAAAACTTATCAAAATGGTTTAATATAACGCAATAATAGATATATGGATCAACAAATGTTTGATTTGACGTTGTTTAACAACAAATAATGAAATTAATAGCATCATGTATGTGTGTTTTAAACAATCAGGCTATAGTATCACCTAGTACCATATTTGTCTCATACCTTAATGTCCATCTCAGATGCTTCGTACTTCAAACTTGATGTCGGGTTCATGTCCGTTTTTCCATCCCAACTTTGATAATTGACCTCAGTTAGGCAAATGGTTTAACATTTGAAAATTGGAAGTGTATAACTACAATTGTAGCTATTTTGATGAGACACATTACACATTAGAATAAAATTAAACACGCTCAAAAAGGTCGAACTACATGATTCATGTTGTCTACTCTTGAATGACTTAAGAAAACAGTTGACATCGGCTTGATTTGAGTTGCTCTTTAACTTGATCTACGTGAAATGAATAGACTTTTGAGTTGAGAATGAGTATACTAATACGCAATAAGTAAAACTTGTAGCGCAATAACACTCATGTTATTTTAAACTTTAACCCTTTTATTTAAATGTTTTTAGATAATTAGTTGTATAAGTGAGTCGAATCGAGCTTAAAGGTTAAAGTATCCGGATAAGTATAGGTGATTTGAGCTTGCCTAACAGGTGTGTTGGAGGTTGTATATCACTGACAGTGGGTTGAGTATTGTGTTGGTGGTGACCTGTGGGAGGTGGAGACATGCGTTAGGTGGTGGTCACCATGATTGAAAATGCTTTCACGATCAATAAACCAACGTCAATTCTATGGGAATGATCATAACTTTCATAAGTATACAAAAGAACATCTTATGAAATATACACACGTAGAAAACCATGCATTTAGATTATATCAAGAAAAGTATATAAATCATTCAAAACATACACAAGTGCGCCTATTTTGAGTCAAGTGGTAATCTCAAGACCTGTTCGTATGAGCTGAGGTTCCAGTAACCTTTGACCATGATGTTGGCTTAAACCCTCAGTCAACAACTTAAATGCTAAAGCTGCATTTGTTCTTCGTCGTTTTGCCTCAAGCTCCAACCTTCTTGAGCATGATGATGCACATGAGTATGAGAAAATTGATGTAGATTTGATCAATGCTCGTTTAGCAACCGCCACATCTTCTTTTGGTTCTGGGAATTGTCTTATCCCAAGCCCCATCTTCGTTGCAGCCACCTCTTCTTCAGCAACTATTTTCTTTTGAGACTGTCATTTAAAAAAAAGCAAGAGAAGTACATAAAAAGGAAAAAATTATTTAAAAGCTTGGTTTTAAGAAGCGCGAGGCACTCCAAGGCGGTTAAGCCCCGAAAGTCAAAGTGTGAGCAGAGAGCTTCACATACGTGAGGCGTTGCTTTTGGTAGAACCAAAAGCTACATCTGCCTCATTTCTTTTACATATAAGCCTTTTAATCAAACAAACTATTCATAATCTATTCATCCTTTAAGTCATTTTAACATTTTCAACCTCCTCAATACCCTATATTCCATTAAATTTGATCCACATGTACATGAAGTACCACTTCAAGGACCTCAAGCATTTGTCAAACTGCTTGGCGCCTCATGGACGCTTTTTAAAACCATGTTTAAATGTTCTATTAGAAAGGTTACGTACTCTATGTTTGGCACACAACGAATTTGTAACACCCCAACCGATGGCGGAATCATCGAGGTGCCACGTAGTGACGATTGTTCAAAAGCTCATGGTACTAAAATGTAAATAATTGATTATTGAATATTGTTTTACAACATGTGAAATTAAATACAAAACAACAACAATAAAGATAATTGATTGATTTAATCTAAGTCCAAAGTCCTATGTGAAGCGTCAAGCAGCTTATCCTGAAACATGCACGAAAATAATTTTGTCAACATATGATGTTGGTGAGTACTACTTAGTTTTGTACATATAGTATAAGTTTGAAAAGTAGTACAATTCATGTGTCTAGTATCACCAAGGCATTATGTAAACACGCAAGTAACCAAACAAGACAAAGATCAAATGTAAAGTTGGTAATAATGAAATTGATAATGAGCACCTCAACACGTGTCAAGTCTAAAAGAGCACCATAACATAAGTTATGTCTAAATGAGCACCGTAACATAAGTTACGTCTATGTAAAGAGCACCATAACATAAGTTATGTCTAAATGAGCACCGTAACATAAGTTACGTCTATGTAAAGAGCACCATAACATAAGTTATGTCTAGATGTATGATTTTGCATGTAAGCTACGTTCATGTTCAAACATAAGCACAAAGATAAATAAGACACGTATATGAATTGTAAATGAATAAAAATGTATGTGTAAATGAATATGAAAGTTTTGTATACTTGTGCATGAATCACCCCAAAAGTTGTAAAAGCGAAAAAGGGGATAAGTAATACTCACCTTAGCACGGTGGTAAGTCTTGGAATTGAATAAGTGTAAACCAACGTTTGTCAAGTATCACCCTATGTATAAGATAACAAATAAGTCTAAGTCTATCTAGTCTATAAGTATTTTCTAGGGCTTCGAATTTGGGGATAAGTATTCGTCTGATTAATGAATTAAACGTTTAATAAATAAAAGAAATTTGGTAAATAAATAAACAAAGGTCTTTTTGTAATATCAAATTGAAGATGGTCACAATATAAAGTTTTAAGTATGAAAATAATTGAAAATGGAATATTTAATCTATTTATTTCAAATTGTCAAAATATGATTTTAATATCTAAAAATATTAAAATTAAAGAATTCTTGAATTAAAAATTGTATTTCTGTTCCAAAAGAATAGAAATAATTTGTGTAAAATTTTGGTACAAAAATATTGAAAAATGAATTTATTATGAATTATTTATGATTAAAACTAACAAAAATTGATTAAAAATATTAAATAAATGATTTTTCAGAAATAAAAATCATTTCAGAAAAGTTTATTGTTATAAAAACTCAGAATAAATTTTGTGGAAATTTATAAGATTGTTTTGATATTTTTATAGAATTTTATAAATAAAATAGAATAAACTTGAATTATTTATTATATATATTAAATAAATAAATTTTCAGAAATAAAAATCTGAATAATGATATTTAGGGTATGAACATCATTATGTAAAATTTTGGGAATTTTTGAAGGCTTATAAGTATTTTAAATAATTAAAGTGAATAATTATATAATTTAAACCTATAAATTGAAAAGCCAAAAAAAAGAATGTATGGGGTGGGATTCGAACCCGTGTGGTCCGGTTCACAAGGCACCAGACACAACCACTTGGTCCAGACCAGTGGTTGTGTTTGGGTTCAGTTTATTTAAAATAAATAATATAAGTAAAATCGTGTTCTTCCCCAAATTCAAACATATGAGCCCTAGATTTGCAATTGATCAGATTACACAACGATAACCCAATTAACCTTAGGGTTATCGTTGTATGTATCCCGAAGGTCAAAACCCACGAAGAAAAAGATACTTACAAAGACGTTTGATGTCAGATCGATTAGTCAAAACACAAAGTCAAATGCGAACTAGAAATCAAGAATAGTGGGTTGTTTATAGAAATTGGAGGTTGAGAAAGATTTATTGGCGAGTTGTGAAGGGATTATGACATTCAATTTATAGGGACGGGGTCTGGTTCGATAAAGTGGAAGGTTTGACCCATTGATGATAAATAATTCAATTAGGAAGGATTGGAGTTGTTATCTGCGATGATTATGCATAGGATTAATGTGTATTCGTTAGTCGCACAGTATAAGGTAGTAAATGATGATTATTGTTCCAAAAATCACGGCCGCAATGCTGGCCATTCGTGCGCACAGCAGCAGACATGAAGGAGAAGAATTCTGGTTTGTTTTAGGAAGGGTTTAAAACAATTAAGGTTTGGTTGTAAACAACAAACAAGTGTGTGGTGTAGTGGTGGTGTTGACGTCTGACCCGGCTACCTGCCCGGGTTCGAGTCCCGGCAGGAGCTTCTTTTTTTTTTTTTTTTTTTTTTAAACTGATAAGGGAGGTGGATGGGCCTGGCTGATGGGCCGGTGTAGTGGGCCAAGCAGTGGGCTCCGAAAAATAAAGGAAGCAAAGGTAATGTTGGATTGTTGTTTGGGCTCAAGACTAGTAATATTATTTATTATCATTATTATTATTATTATTATTATTATACAAAAATAAAATAAAATAAAATAAAATAAAAGTGACGGATGTCACAGAATTGTGTATGGAGTAATCATCCATTTGTCTAGCATCAGATACTTTTTTAATTCGCACCATCAATCGCTATGCTTCATTTTTCTTTTTTAAACCTTCTTGGTGTTCAAGACGATAGAAAGGATCTGATAGCTTGCTTCTCTCTACAAAACATATAGTTTATCAGCATTTATGTTTGAGGATACAAAATGGTCAACTCCTCCTAATCATACTGACCTTCATCGACAGGGAGAGCCATAGTTTCTGCATCTTCGGTAGCAAAGTCTTCAACCTTCTTTGAGCTCCACTAATGACAAGATACTCCGGTGTTCTTTAGATCGGTTTGAAATACAATTTCATGCTGGTAGCATGCAGATTTCATAGTGAAGTTTGTTAGTGCATGATGTCCCTAGGCTAGTATATATGTTGTTTGGACGTGTTTCGGGGTGTTTGGAGACGTTTATATGCGTTTTTGGGTGTGACTGAGGCTATCAGGCGAATAGGGGCCTCTATAAGCGATTATGGCCCTAATCGCCTATAGTTAGATGTCTTATAGCTCCTACTCGCGTATACTAACCTGTACGAGTACGGGAGGTATAAATAGGCCCAATCATTGCCCTAATATTCAGTTCTTGCCACACACACTCTCCAAACACCCTCCCCAGGTCTGAGATTGCTTGGTTTGATCATTGTAACACTCGTGCTCTGTTTTAATGATATAAACTTTAATCTTTTGACCCGTTTGTGTGTTGTAATTGCTCGTTTATCATTGTTTCAAGTTAGTTTCTGTTATTAAGACATATTCAAGGGATTCCGCACCTTGAATATAACCCTCGTGATTGTCGGGTGACACGTTCGTCGATCCTACAAGTGGTATCAGAGCCAAGGCTCTTATCACGAGTGTTTTGATAGCAAAACGAGTGAAAACAGGTAGGTTTTTGTGTGAAAGTTGTGATTTTTAATCAAAAACCTGTTTTGAACTTTGAAACTTTGAGTTTTTCACAAAAACCCTTATTTTCAAATTCTTAGTGTGTGTTTATGGATGAAAACATGTGTTTTTGATTAGGTTTTGTTCTAAAATTGTTTTGGAAACTTTTCCAATCATTTTGGGGTTAAACACATCGTTTTGGATAAGATTTTGAGGCAAAAAACGGTGGTTTTTGAGCAAAAGTGTTGTTACAGATCAGATCAGGCGATTAGAAATCCTTGCATGCGATTAGGGCTACATTCGCCACTCCAATACACGAATACAAGTTCATTCGCCTGTTCCAACACGCGATTAGAAGCTAATCACTAGTTGATAACTTCTAATCGCTTGAAGTCCACCACTAGCCCCAAATCTTGTAATCGCTCGACTGTTCACTAGCAATTACACCCTAATCGCGTGTAATACTAGTGATTACAACTATACTTGCCTATAACAATCCCTAATCGCCTAGAAACACAAGAATAGAGTTCCTAATCGCCAATAAGGACCTGAAATTGAAAATTTGACTAAGTATCAGACTTTTAACGAACTTAAACATATGGCAAACCCGTGGGGACATCTGAACCAACCAAGGCAACAATATAATCAACAAATGAATAATCAAACAAACGTACCCACGAACCCTTGGCAATTCTCAGCCGAGCGTAACGCGCAACGGATGCAACAAGCGCAAATGCAAGCGAATGTTGCCGGAATCAATCCGTGGGCGCTAGCGGCTCAACAACAGGAAATGAATGCAAATCCTTGGGCACTCGCGACTGCTGCGAATTCACAGACGAATCATCTATCTTCCGTTCTCATGAGTGACTTAGAGACGGGTAGTTCGAATAGGGCACTGAAACTGCAGTACATGTCCAACTACCATTGATGGAAGGGCAGATTTCAGACGTATGTTGAGGGTATCGATGGTCTCGTGTGGTCGGCTATAGAGACAGGGTACAGTAGGCCGATGGTTGAGAATTCGAATACTCCGATCTCACTAGAAGATATGAATGAAGATCAGAGGAAGAAGTATATGAAAAGAAGGCGATGGCAGCATTGAAGCAAGCTCTTCCTAAGGATATACTTCATCAATTCGCTCAGTGCACTACGTCACAGATGCTTTGGTTAGCACTTGCTGAGCGAAATGAGGGGAATCTGAAGACTCGAACGGTCAAAATGGATCAACTCAAGAAGGAGTTCGAGAACTTCAATGCTATTGGGAACGAATCACTAAGAGACATGACTGCAAGATACTACCACTTGATGTCTGAAATGTACCAGTATGGGGTCTTGTACTCATCTGCAGACCTTGTGGAAAGATTTGCTGAGGCGCTACCTCCTCATTGGCATCAATGGTTGGACATCCTGAAGTCAAGCAATGCTTATCAGACTCTCACCATCAATGAGTTCATTACCGAGCTGGAGAACAAGGAGATAGAGGAGATTAGGAGGGAAAACAAGGCGCTCATTCCGCAAAATCCCAGTATCTATTACGGGAACCCTCTTCAGGACACCAGTGTGGGTGGAACCAAATCACAAACTGCTTTTGTGGTTAACCCGGACCCAGTTTATGCATTTGACAATTATGGTCCCCCAGCTGATGTTCCTCCTCCAACCTATCTCTTCGGACCAACCCAGTATCCTTTGAATTTTAATACTAATCATTTTGGTGTTAACCCGTTTTCTCATCTTGCAGCACCAGCGCAGGCAACTGCAAACTTTGGTGGACCTTCTCCTTCAGGTTTTGGTGGAGCTCCAACTACAAGTTATGGTGGATATGGAGGTGCTTCGACTTGAAGTCAAGGTGGCTATCGGACCAACCCAGTCCCAGAGCAGCTGAACACCGCAAGTTTAGAGAAGGTGACTGTAAAGTTAGCTCAAGAACACATGGCTCTACTGTCAATCTTGGTAAACTCCTACAGCGGATTGGTTGCTGGACAGATCGGGAATCCTCACCTTACACAAGAGGATTATTCGCAGATCGATAAAGACGACATGGATCTGATAGACATTCAGTGGCACTTCGCAAGTGTGGTGAGAAGGGCAAAGGAGTATATGGACAGGACGGGAAGGAGAGATGTTCTGATTAACAACAACACCAAGTTTGGGTTTGACAAAACGAAGGTCACGTGCTACAACTGTGGCACCAAAGGGCACTTTGCAAGAGAATGTGACCGACCGAAGCAACAAGGACATCAGAATCCCTTCAACAACAACAGAGCAAATCAGAATCAGAGGCAACAAGCTCAGGCACAACCTAATCCAAATACTGAGCGAGCTATTGTCCCAGTAAATAACCAGAACCAGAGGCCACCTGCAAACAACAATCAAGGACAAGCCCTGGTTATTCAAGCTGATGAAGGTTTCAACTGGAACCATTTGATCACTGCAGAAGAATCTCCTCAGGGTGGTGCTGCATGTTTTGCTCAACAATCGTCTGAAGCACCATCTGAAGTTGAAGAAACCTCAAGTCAGTCTGACGTTATTACTTCTGAATCTGAAGCGTCCGAATGTGACTCTGAGTGTGATTCTGATATGGGAGAAGATTTGGAGGATTTGTTAGCTGAAGCAGATGCGCTGATCGGCAAAAGATCGTTTCTTGTGGATGCTGACTGCACTGAGAAGAACTTTGGCGAATTCTTTGGAGCTCAGAAGACTGCAGCTCATTATGCATTGATGGCCATTACTGAATCGTCAAACAAGGTAAGTTCTTCCTCTAACTCTAAACTAGAGTGTTTAGAGTGTAATCAGTTAAAATTCAAAATTAAAGAATTAACTGAAGAAAATCTGAATTTAAAAGCTGATGTTGGTCCATTGCAAAGGTCAATTGATTCCTTAAAACAAAAGGAGAAAAATTTTCTAAGTACAATTGAAAATTACAAGAAGGATGTTTCTGAAGTGTCAAAAACCTTAGCTAACAAGTAAATTGCTATCAATAATTACATAAATGAGGTAGAAGACACTAAGAAGCAATTGGCCATTGTCAACTGCGACTATGAGAAGATCAAGAAGAAACTTGAAAGTTACCTAAACTGCAAGTATGTTCTTGATCACATAGTTGAACACTCAGAAAAGGAAAGCTTTTCCACCAGTCCCAAATATTCTCAGTGTCTACCTCCGGTGAGATTCGAAAATCACAATTTTGATGTCTTGCCGAAGGAGGAACTTGTGGACGTGGCAGCTGAAGCAGCAAAAGCTGTAGAGGCGGCCAAAGAAACTGAAGCAGCTAAACCTGCTGATGTTATTAAGGCTGCTACTCCTGCTAAAGCTGTCAATCTTGGTAAGAAAGCTGATGATATTAGTGTGTATGACACTGACTCGTCGGATGATGAGCTTGATGAGCCTCCTAGGTATGCACCGGTCAAAACTCAAAATGTTCCTCTTGAAAACCATATTATTACTACTGAAACCTTGAGTGAACTTGTACCGAAAGTGCAAACCGAGGATGGCAGAAGGATTAAGGTGTTTTATAAACTAAAAGTGTCTGAAAGGGTATATGCTGATGAGGAAGTCCCTCTCAAATGTATCGCCCCTGGTCTAATTGCCAAAATCTGGCAAGAATCTGTCATTACCGTGGAAAAGGAAACCTGGAATAAAAAGAAGGGTAAGGGTAAGGGTAGAAAAGACCAGGGTAATCAGCCAAATGAAAATAACAAGAAAAATCAAAAGATAAACACCGTTAATCCTCAAAGTCATGCTCAGAGGAAAAATCCAAAGAAGCATGTTACTGAGTTTGTTAGATCTACCGGAAATGAGAGAAACGACGATCCTCACGTCGATCTGCAAAGAAAATGCCTTGAGGATCTGAAGCACAAAAACTCATTTGCCAGTTCATCTAGCAAAAAGATCAAAAAGGAGAACAAGTCCGAATCTCCTAGATTTGAAGAATACAGATCCTGTCACAAATGCGGGGAACGTGGGCATTTAGTTGCTGCGTGCCCTGAATTGAGACGAGAAAGGATCAAAGTGGATGATTCTCCCAGTTCTAGCAAAACTAAGCAACCTGTTTCCCCTAAACTTTCTGAAAAACAAAAGGGAAAACAGATTGTTTATGATGATCGAAACAAGATTGCTATCAACCAAAAGCCAGTTGATGGCAGGGGTCCACAACTGAGGGGGAGCATTGTTCCCACAAAGGTTGAAGCAGCGCCTAAGCCACCAGCAAAGGCTGCAGCTAAACCACAGGGCAACCCCAAAACTGTTCCACGTGTAGTTAAATCTGAAGTGGATCCAAAATCTGTTCCTCCTAAGGAGTCTAAGGCAAGATCTTCTAGCCCCAAAGCCAAGAAGAAGCCTAAGCCAAAGAATCCTGAACAGGTTTGGAGACCCAAGTCACCACCCAAAAGTGGAGAATCATCTGCAGGTGAGAACACTACCGGACCATCGGGAACAACACCAACTCCAAATGGAAGATGGGTTGATTTTCCGACATTAGATGAAGATGGTAGACCCAAGACCGTGAAGGCTTGGGTCCCCCTTAACCACTGAACTTTGAATGTTTGTGCAGGGAGTTCCACAGGGCCTTATCAGCAGCCTCTGGATTGTTGATAGTGGAGCTTCAGGGCACATGACAGGCGACTTATCCCTGCTTTTTGACATAAAGAATATCAACGGGGGGTATGTTGCTTTTGCTGGTAATAAAGGGGGTTATATCACAAAAGAAGGCAGTATGAGTAACGGTATTGTAAGCTTTGAGAAAATAAGCTTTGTCAAACAAATAGACCACAACTTGCTGAGCGTCTCGCAGATATGTGACAAGAAGTTCACTGTGTTCTTTGATGACAATGCATGTTTCATTCTGAAACCTGGATTTAAGATACCGAAAGAGTGGGTCATGATCTCAGCTCCCAGGGTCAACAACTTATACGTCCTGGATATGAGCCGATCCATGACAGCAAAAGGTCAAGTCACTTGTTTTCTGTCTAAGGCGACAGAAAAGGAATCGACCATGTGGCACGGACGTATGGGGCACATCCACTTGAGAAAAATGAACCATCTAGTTCAGAATCAACTGGTGGAAGGTGTTTCTGTCAAAAATTTTCATCTAAATGACGTCTATGTCTCATGCAAGAAAGGGAAGCAGAAAAGGAAGTCTCACAAGCCTAAGAAGACAAACTCAGTTAGTCTACCTCTCGAACGACTGCACATGGACCTGTTTGGCCCAGTCAATCGAAAGAGCAAGAACGGTGACTTATACTGCTTAGTGGTTACGAATGACTATTCTAGGTTTTCTTGGGTCGTGTGTATGAAGCACAAAAGTGAAACTTTTGAATACTTGAAGAATCTGTTCACGAAATTGGAAAACATATATCAACTAAAGATCCGTAGGATTAGAAGCGATAACGGAACAGAGTTCAAGAATCATGCTATGGAGTCGTTGTGTGCAGAAAAGGGTATTCATCATGAGTTTACAGCACCGTACACTACTCAGCAAAATGGGGTTGCAGAAAGAAAGAATCGGACTCTTATTGAGGCAGCCAGAACAATGCTCGCAGACTTGAACTTGCCTATAATCTTCTGGAACGAGGCAGTTCACTGCGCGTGTTACACTCTAAATAGGGTTCTAACGGTAAACAAGCTTGGCAAGACTTCTTACGAGCTTCTGAACCGGAGGAAACCGAACTTAGAGTTTCTGGAACCTTTCGGAGCTCCATGCACCATGATACATCCCGATGGGAAGTTTGGTGCAAAGGCAGAAGAAGGTTTCTTTGTTGGTTACAACACTCCAAATAAAAGAGTTTATAACAAAAGAACCAACAACGTTGAAGAGTGGCTTAATGTCGATGTTCAACGTTATACTGCCAATGCACCTGGTGTTGGACCTGATTGGTTGTTCGATTATAAGAGTCTATTTGATTCCTTCAACGTGGATAATTTGGTAGATGATGCTGTAGCGCAAATGTATTACGAGTGTGAAAACGCAGCTAGCTCACCGCTAATGCGTCTGATCATGGTGAATGCACCTGCGCCAGCACCATCTAATTCCTCTACATCCATGGGTCCCCCTGGTAAAACCGCAGTAGCAGAAGTTGAGGAAGTCTTTCAGGAAGCGTCAATAGAGGTTCTCGAATCTTCATCTTCAGACGACGATTTTGTGGAGTCTCATGAAACTCTTACTGAAGAACAAGCTGGAAATGGTGAATCTACCACTACAGCTCCAGTTATTGCAACAGGAAACAATCTAGCTGGTCCTTCTTCTTCAGCAGCTCCAGGGATAGGTCTTCGGATCGATCTCTCAGGTTTTAATATGCAACCCGCTGCTCCCTCCAGTTCAAGCGCCGCAGAGACAAATTTATCTCAAGGTTTGGAGAACCTTAATCTGCATTCGGATGATCCAGTGCCGGCACATCCGGAATCTCGGATTCACAACACTCATCCGATGCAGAATGTGATTGGTGATCCGGCTAGCAGAGTTATGACGCGCAGTCAGCTCAGAAATGCTAGTCCAAGTGACAATACAGGTACCTTGGCACTCTATTCGGAAATCAGGAAAGCAGGTCATCAGAACGATTGGTCCTTCGCTCTATATGTTTCTCAAACTGAACCAAGAACCGTGCAAGAGGCATTGATGGAGGAACCATGGATTGAAGCAATGCAAGCCGAGCTTCAGCAGTTCCAAAAGCTAGGGGTGTGGGACTTAGTTGACTTACCTCCAGGCTCGAAGAAAATTGGAACAAAATGGGTCTATAAGTGTAAACGGGATGACGACGGGGTGATTATTAGAAACAAGGCTCGATTAGTTGTCCTCGGCTTCCGCCAAATTGAAGGAATAGATTACAACGAAGTATACGCTCCAGTTGCGCGCCTTGAAGCTATCCGAATGTTCTTAGCTTACGCTTCGTACAAACGGTTTAAGGTGTATCAAATGGACGTGAAAAGTGCTTTTCTGCATGGTGTCGTGAAGGAAGAGGTGTATGTTGCTCAGCCACCGGGTTTTGAGGATCCGATTCATCGCGAAAAAGTTTACAAATTGAACAAAGCGTTGTACGGACTCCATCAAGCTCCGCGTGAATGGTACCAAATGCTTAGCAACTATCTTATATCCAACGGGTTCAAACGTGAACTCGTGGATTGCACCTTATTCACCAAGGAAAAGGGTGGTGACCGTCTTCTGGTACAGGTTTATGTTGATGATATTATATTTGGGTCTACTAATGATGTCATGTGCAGGGAATTTGAAAAGCTTATCCAGGATAAATTTGAGATGAGCTCGATGGGGGAGATGCAATTCTTCCTCGGTCTACAAGTAGAACAACAAGAGTCGGGGATCTTCATCCACCAAACAAAATACGTTGCTGACATCTTGAGCCGGTTCCAGATGGAAGACTCTACTCCAGTAGGCACACCGATTCAGACCAATCACGGGATTGGGCCTGACGAGAAAGGACAAACCATTGATCCTTTTCTCTATCGAGCTATGATAGGCTCACTCATGTACCTCACTGCATCAAGACCTGATATAATGTTTGCGACATGCCTACTATCAAGATACCAGTCAAGGCCGAAACTGTCCCACCTGGTTGCTGTGAAGAGGATCTTACGTTATCTAAGGGGTTGTCCGACCAAAGGTCTATGGTACCCTAATGACGATAAGTTTGACCTCATCGCTTTTAGTGATGCTGAATATGGCGGATGCAAGACAAACTTAAAATCCACATCGGCTGGATGCCAGTTTTTGGGACCCAGACTAGTCTCGTGGCAGTGCAAGAAGCAAGCCTCGGTAGCGCCCTATCCACCTGTGAGTCGGAATATGTAGCAGCATCGAGCTGCTGCTCCCAGGTTCTTTGGATACAGCAACAAATGAGAGACTACGGTTTGAAATTTCTTAATACTCCCATTCACTGTGACAATGAGTCCGCTATAGCTCTTGCTAGAGACTCAGTTAACCATTCCAAGGCGAAACATATCTTGGTTAAGTATCATTTCATACGCGATTGCTATGAAAAGAAACTTATCAATATGGTCAAAATCCACACGAATTACCAACGTGCCGATTTATTCACCAAAGCTTTTGACGGTCCTCGTTTTGAGTACTTGTTAATCATAAACGGCATTAAAGTTAAGCAGGATTAGATCCTCATCGGTAATCATTTTTGTAAATATTTTTCTTTAAAAATCAGAAAAAACCAAAAATATTGTCTTTTCGCAAATTTTTAGATTTTTAGGGGGAGAAAATTCAGAAAAATACAAAAACATCAGAAAATGCAAAAATTCAAAAAAAAAAGAGAAAATCCCAAAATCAAAAAAAAAATGAAAAATGCAAAAATGAGTTTCTTTGGTGAAAATGGGAAGATGATATTAACCCATCAGTCGGACTGTCTGGACTCTTATCATCTTAAAAATATTGGAACTGATAAGTAGCCTCTACAATGATGTGTCGGTAGGCTCAAAATCATTTCCAAGTTCGGCACGGTGATATAAACCTAAATCAACTGAAACATGTGTGGATCAACGTGCGTTGGCATATGGTCTTGGTACCGAAATCTCGTTTGATAGCATGCCAAAATCCAAGGTTTCAAGGTCTTTATGAGGTTGGTACATCCAGGGTGAACTGGACGTCTCTCAGAATAAATAGGAGTGGCACACGTGTCGTACGTTGGGTTCGCAGCCTACAACTGAGACGCCTCTATGTCGTTTCCTGAAAAAAAAATCAAAAATCAAAACAAAAAAAATAGAATAAATTCTGATCAGGAGACATCCGGGAATCCTAAAAGAGCAAAAAGATTCATATATGCCAAAACCCTATTCTCAAAGAGAATTCGCTCTAACGTATCAAATCATATACCTAAAGCATCGTACCGTGAAAAATCAAATATACGGTATTTGACTTGAACCCTGGTTTGGATTTCACTGGTCTCTCTGTTGCAGCGTATCTGCAGACCTGATCACCACTGAGTCCATTCCTCGTAAAATACGGATGACAACAGCTTACTCACCGGTTACGAGGAAGCTTTGTGCATGACTTCATACGGGAATGTGTTGCGTGGCGGGGAACACCTTGTACATCAGTCTTAATATTACCTTAACGTATCTAAAGTGCCTAGCGATAAAACTTGATTTTGAGCTTAGGTGGACAACAATATCGGCAGTTGTTGTAGGATGCTTATTGGTAATTTAAACTAAAAACTGAAAATATAAGGGTTCTAGTAAAGTCCGTACACTGATATGATTCCCTAACCATTGAAACTCGCAAAAATACGATAGTGTACAGTTAGTTGATCTCCCGTTTTTGTGTTATTTATGCTTAGTTAATCATTCTTGATTGCCAATGATGGAATCCTAATCCATTGTAATCTTACTTCTTCGAAAATAAAACGCCGAAAATCAACAAATTGAAAATTGTGTTTTTTCCGGGTTAAAACTGTACTTTCTCTTAAGTACAGGGGTTAAAAATGAAATTTTTTCAAAGACATGAGTCGTCATCAGTGTTATGTGTTAAAACGGGGTGAAAAACGCATGTTTTGAACCTTTACGGGTCAAATATGTCAAAATTGTTGCTGTAGGGGCAATTTGGTAATTTGTGTGAAAATTATATGCATTTAGTGATTCTAATCGCCTATTGTTTTAGGCGAGTACGTGTACTCGTGTGTATTCTTTAGGCGAGTACAAGTTACTCGCTTATTTTCTCATGCGATTAGAATTATATCTTGCTTAAACTTAAAAGAACTGGAACGAGCGATTAGGGGGATGTACTCGTGTATTATCTCTAGCGAGTAGAGCCTCCTCGTGTGTAAGGGGTAGCGATTGGGAACAGGTATATAAAGAACACTTGGTTTTTCTTTGCTCATTATTTTAAAATCTTCACAAGTGTTCTACGTTTCCCTCTAATCAGCCCTTTCCAAGACCTTGTTGCCCGATTATTTCTTATCTTAGAATCTTGTTCCACACTATTAAGGTATCATATATTCCAATTTTCAGACCATAACAACATGTTTTAAGGGGTTGAATCTATCCATTTAGTGTCGAAACCCTAGCTTTATCTCTTGTGATCATTGGACATTAAAACGACTTAGTTGATGATAAATGTGGGTTGGGGTTACTTAATCGGCACCTTTAGGTTCTTAGTATAGCGATTTCAAACCTTAGAACCCTAGTTTTTGAAACCCGTTTAATTGACCCCTGATTCTGTCTTGTTAGTGTAATATTTGATAGGGGTTTTTCTAGTCGGGTGATTTAGGGCTAAATGTGACAAAAATCCGGACTCGAATCAACACGTTTCAAGAATTGACTAAGATTGATGCACGAAGCCACTGTTCACGCGATTAGAACTTCTAATCGTGTGAACATGATAGCGAATGGCTGAGTTGAACTCCTAATCGCGTGAATAGTATAGCGATTAGGAGTCACTCGTGTATAATTATCTGTTTCGTGCTCTAATCGTGTAAAATCTGGTCTACTCGTGTGTCTGTTACGTGATTACCATGTTGTAATCGCATGTAACAATCTGTTGACCAAAATTCGTCTAAACTTGTCCGATTTCTGTCCGTTTTGTCCGTATTATGCGTATATGATCTGTTTGGAGTACTTATAACTTGTTTTGATGTTCAGGATGGTGATTTGGAAAACATCTCCCAAGCACAATTGTTGTGCTTTTCTCGGACCTGTCACGATGGAGAAATGCAAGACTTTTCAGGGCGTTATTGACTTTTTGAAGCAGTCAAGAATCCACTACGCGATAACCAAGCAGCACGCTGCATACAAGGATAACTTGCTGGAGTTCTACCAAAACGCCAAAGTTGACTACAAAGCTGTACCGATCATGATCACCAGTTCGATACAAGGAAAGGAGGTCATTATTACAGAACAAATCATTCGAGAAGAGTTACAGTTTGGCGATGCTGATACTGATCCCATAGTGTTTGACGCCATTTTGATTCGTGGCGGTTTTCTGAGGATGAAATACATGGGAAATGTCAAGAAACAGCAGATGCTCATGAAAGGACTACTTTTGCCCGAACTCAAGTATCTCACACATGTAGTCTTGAAGTGCATTGGTCCGAGAAGAGGCACTTTTGATGCTATCAGGGATACGTTGGCTTCTGCGATAGTCGCCTTGACTCTCAATAAGCCATTCAACTTTTCAAAAATGATCCTACATCATCTGAAGGAGATCATATTGCAGAAGACGACGAAGACTTCATTCATCGTCTATCCTCGATTTCTACAGATGATTATTGATCGCCAAGTACCTGACTTGATGAAGCATCCTGCAGAATTCATTGTGATTGAAGACATAACTCAGAAGGAGATGAACAGGATGAGAAGTTATAAGAACAGACCGAAGTCTGAGTATCCTCCGAGCAGACGCATATATGGGCATTTGAGCAGTGACGATTATGTGTCACCACCGGGCAATAGGTGGAGACATGATGATAGCGATTCAGAGGATGACGCCCGAATTCATAGGTTGGTGTTTAAAGAGGGGGATGATATTGGGCGAGAAACAACTGAGTTAGGAGAAAACGCTCCTGGCAGAACCACTGACACGGCTGAAGGTAATGAGGATGATTTTGATCCAAATGTTCTAGATTTCTCAGTTAATCATTCTTGTAGACTTAGATGTAGAGCTTGACACGTCACCTCCTCCAAAGAGACATAAGACGACTGCTAAGAAGGATAGTGTTCGTGGAAAGAAGACGATGTCTCATAAACCGCAAATGGAGAAGACTTCAAGGAAAAGACGGTTTAATCTTCCTGAAGCGTTTGGGGTTCAAGACACTCAATCCTCCCAAGCAGCAGCAATGACAACAACAACAACAACAGCAACAACAACAACAGCAGCAACAACATCATCAGTTCCCACTCCTGTTAGTGCAGCTATGCCTGCCAGAGTCACCATGTCGATGCCTACTTCGGTAATCTTCACTGAGCCAGCCTCAGTTACCGAAGCAGCGACTAGTTCCCAGATTGTTTCCAATCCTATTGGTGACAGGATTAGGAAGATGAGACAAGAAGTCCGACCTCTGGCTTCTAGGTCGACCGATCAGACCTCTTCTTCAGCTTCTGTAACAAATGACAACTTCAGCGAAAAATCAGCGAGCTAACTGCTATAGTGGCTACTCAAACGCGTGAAATAGCTGAGCTGAGAACCAAGAATGCTAATATTGAAGAGAATGAAACAGCACTGCTTGAGCTGATCGGGGAAACAATCCAGTCTAACACAGAGCTGCGAGCGACAGCCGATGCGCTTACATTGTCTAATCAGGAGGTTATTGAATCAAACAGGCAGCTAATGGAATCTCATCAGCAGCTGATGTAGTCGAACCAAAATACTTTGGAGAGACTTGCAGGTGTCGAAGCCACAAACAGCGAGCTTCGACTTATAAATGTGAACAATGAACGTAGAATCACCAAAACTGAGAAAGAGAACACAGAACTGAGAGCTAGGTTAAATGAGTTGACTGGAACTCAACCTAGACTCACTGGTGGTGATAGTTCAAAAGCTGCGACTGGTGCTGATGATGATGATGAAGATAATGATGATGAAGAAGATGATGATGAGGACGATGATGATGATGAGTCGGATGATGGTAATGATGATGCTGGTAAAGGCGGTGATGGTGGTGATCTTGGAGCCACAGGTGGTGGCGGATCATCAGCTGGATCTGGATCTAAACGTATGAAGAAAAGCCATGACAGACAAGGCAAGGATCCCGCAGCAGGTTCTTCTGCTCAGGGGGAGCCTGATCACATGAAAAGCAAGATTCAGCAGCTACGGGATGCAATGAAGAAAGCCGTAGTTCCAGTGGAGTATGTTGAGCCGTTGAACTGTTATTTTGCCTATGATGATGAAGGCAACTTACTTCCTCTACCTGCGATACCAGAGTATGACTTAGAGGAGGGCGAGATACCTCCTGGGATGACCTCTGAGGACATGAAAGAGGTTTATGGACACGTATATGGAGAATCTTCCGGTGCGAGTCAAAGTCCACCACCAGAGATGCATCCGGACAACAATGAGGTAAATTTGGAAGAAGGAACCAGTGTGCCCACTCCCGAATATGTGGTTGATCATACGGGCACTGGTATTCCTAATATTTCTGAGGAGATGGTTAATGAAGCTGAAGAAAAGCTGAAATCTAATCCTACTCCTGTTCCTGACAAGGTAAAAGAGAGACACAACAAGATCAGACAGAAATATCCAAATTGGTTTCCATCGGCTGAAGAGAAAAAGAAGAAGAAGGGACCAGTACAAGCTTCTATCTTTAAGAAATGTCTGTCGAAGATGTCTGGAGATGTTATCAGTTGGGCTTATATAGAGAAAACGAAGATGTTGGGCGTGAAATGGGAAGAAGGTATGTTATACTTCAGCCCTTACCGGAATGTCCTCCGTCCCCCTTTCTGGTATATCCGAGATCTGATCAGACTAGACTTTCCTCTTTATTATGAGAAAGAATCTAGCCTGGATACTTTCTACAACCTTCTAGCTAAAGAGAGCCAATCTGAATAGAGATCAGCCTCAATATCCTAAGTCATACAAGACTGACAAGATTCATCCTCGCACCAAAAGTCTGATTTGGGAGCATAAGATCAAGCCACCAAACTGTGTACCAAAGATTCCTCTTGTCCCAGTCGAGCAAGACTTCTCCTCCAAGTTTTACTACTGGCACTATGATGCAGTGACTACTGAGGCAGTGATTGTCTTGAGCAACTCGCCTAAGCCGTGCAGGAAGATCGGGATTTTGGATCCGATGTGGCTGATCAACTGCTTAGAGAAAGACGTGGAGACACTGTTCCTGTATCCCATTTAGCATTTGAAGGCCGAAGCTGATCAAGCATTGAAGTATCAAAGGGTGATTCGTTTCTGTCACGCCAACAAAGTTCATGCTGGATGCGACTGGTCAAGACTTTCAAGGATCAGGACGATGTCGATTTGATGAAGACTGAAGATGCTGCGTGTTTTGTTATGTTATGTTTTGTTATGTCTGTTCTCAATTTTTGAGTCTGTAAAGTTGTTGGTATTTGTTATATACGATGTCTTTTGAAGTCTCTGTACGTATACTAGCCTGGTCCAAGGGGGAGTCTGTTAGTGCATGATGTCCCTAGGCTAGTATATATGTTGTTTGGACGTGTTTCGGGGTGTTTGGAGACGTTTATATGCGTTTTTGGGTGCGACTAAGGCTATAGGCGAGTAGCAGATGGGTATAGGCGATTACAGCCCTATACCACATCATTGTTCAGGCGAATAGGGGTCTCTATAGGCGATTATGGCCCTAATCACCTATAGTTAGATGTCTTATAGCTCCTACTCGCGTATACTGACCTGTACGAGTACGGGAGGTATAAATAGGCCCAATCATTGCCCTAATATTCAGTTATTGCCACACACACTCTCCAAACACCCTCCCCAGGTCTGAGATTGCTTGGTTTGATCATTGTAACACTCGTGCTCTGTTTTAATGATATAAACGTTTATCTTTTGACCCGTTTGTGTGTTGTAATTTCTCGTTTATCATTGTTTCAAGTTAGTTTCTGTTATTAAGACATATTCAAGGGATTCCGCACCTTGAATATAACCCTCGTGATTGTCGGGTGACACGTTCGTCGATCCTACAAAGTTCCATATCTGAATAAAGAAGTAAGAATCACCATCAAGAACTCTAGACAAAAAATGGTGAAGAGATTCATTATGCATAAGTTTGAAAATGCAATTTACCTTTGTGGAAAATAATTCCCCACTTACTTCTTCTCGGCATTGAACCTTACACCCTTTGCAATCATGGAACTGCAACCGCCACACCAGATATTGAATGGCATCTTAAACCTGGAAATCACCCACAAAATATAGATTTAAGAATTCTACGCCCGTAAGATCATATATGGAATATCATTTTGGTTGGCATCAATTTCAAAGCAATATCATTTTGGTTAACATCAATTTCATTAACCATTGTAAACTCTTATGGCCATATGTAAATCTGATCTCTATTGATTGACGGTCATATGTAAATCAAAATACTTTCCAAAAATGATATCTATTGATTGGCGGTCAAATTGAAATCAAAATCTTTTCCAAAACTGATCTATAGGCGCGCCAATCTGTTTGAATCTGTCGGTTGTAATGAATTGTTTTTTTAGTTATTGTATATATAAATAAAATCATATAAAATGAAATTTCATTAATGAAAATAAACCAAGATTGAAAATTATTAAAAGAATAACTATATTAGTCAATTTACACAACTATATAAAAACCGTTGATTATGTTTAAGTTAATTAGCATATGACTTTTACATTTAGATTTAAATATAGAATATATAACAATTAAAGATTCTACACATTTATAGAAATAGTAAAGCCTAAGCATGTCAAGTCCTAAATATGTAAATTTGAAAATAGTACAAACCAAAAATCAATAGAATATTTTAAATTTCAATAACAATGTTTCTATTTTATAATTTTTATTAAAAAATCTAAATTTATGAAATTTTAATAAAAAAGAAGTAAATTTTGTCAATGGCATTAAGAATATTTCCCTTTTAAGTAGTTCATAAAACATTTTTATTGAGATTATAATGATTTTAATCTTAATAACTTGGTTTCCATTTAAAAAAATATATTTAAAAATTTGAATTAAAATCAGTAAATTATGCCTTATTTTCCGAGATGTAAAATAGGTAACCATTTAATCTCAATAAATATATTTCCATATCAAAAAAAATTGAAAATTTTGAAATTATAACATTTTGAATGAAAATAAGTAAATTATGTTTGAATATATTATATATGTGTGTGTATGTGTGTATATATATATTATAACATTTTCGTTTCTCGGAATGCCCCATTTTAAAAGTTTGCCTTTCAAAAAAAAAACATTTTAAACTACACGATTAAAACAGATGATTATAAGTGAATGAAAGTATGAAATAAGAAAAGTTTAATAAAAATAAAATAAATGTTGCATAAAATTGAGCTTTCCAATGTACCAATTTAACATTATTCAAATTGCAAATAAATTACCTATTTGCTGCAACCTTACAATGTAACAGCTTCGGTTGGGTTGAACACCATTTGAACTTACAAGAATCAATAATTAAAATATCCCGTGATTGAAACAAATATCGTTATCCATCAACAAAAAACCTTAAGACACTAAATTATTAAAACAATAAGTCAGTTTGCTTTCATGATTATAACATAAAAAGATTAGAAAAAATATGCACCATATGCGAATAACACACCTAGAGATAAATGTGAAACACAAGCCTTCTGGTACTTCTCGAAGAATTAATTATAGAAACTAACTTCTAAAGTTGAAGCATGCCAGTTATGTATACAAGTACGCCTTGTGCCCAAGAAACTAAAAAGGTTATAAAACAATGACAAATGTCAGACTGGACAAAACCTTCACAATCAAAAGTACATAAGCCGTTTGTTTTAAATTACCTTTTTACATAGTCAAAACGTTCAAAGGTTGTACGATCATACCAAAGTAAATATATCTTCAACAAACCTATTTGATCCTAGATCAGAAAACATATATGCATCACATAAATTGCATTTTGCCAGACTAACAAATAATCGTTCAAAGAAAAACCAAAACAAATAAAACAAACAATAACCGAAAAAGGTCACCTGTCGTATAATCATGAATAATCACAAAAGATCACCTGTCATATACTCAAAAAAAAAAAATGAAACTGTCATATAACAATAGAAACCTAATCTTTAGCATAAACAATCTATAATTCTGAATAATCACAAAAAAAATTCAGTTTACGAAAGGAAAACCCCAGAAATCTTTAGTAACAAATAAATCAAATACAAAACAAATTTAAATCAAGAAAATATAGTGAACAGTACCTCATGATTTTTGAAGTTTGTTTACGACCGAACATTACGGCGGGAACGAAGCCTAATCGGGGATCTCATTGATAACGGCGGTTTACATTCTGAATGTAGAATCGTTGATATGTTAAGAAACAAAGATTTTAGGTTATGTGATATCATTCAAGATCGGATTTTGCTTCAACCAAAGCAAAATAAACATGAGCAACAACTGAAAAATACGAAACCAATAACTAAATCAGTCTTAAATCAAAGGATTTTGAAACCTATTAATTAGGTAAAAACAGCATTTAAGGGATAAATCCCAAACATCTAATCGGAAAACATAAACAAAGATGAATCAGAAATTTGTAAAACTATATCATAAAACAAATAATAACACATATATGAACACATATCTAAAACATCTAATTATATTCCGATTAATAAAAACCTAAGCATCTTCAAAATATGTATATCTAAAACATAAAACAAATAAGAACACATATCGGCAAACATATCGAAAAACATATAATCGTTTGTTAGAAGATGAATCCCGAACATTTAAGGGATGAATCCCAAACATCTAATCGGAAAACATAAGTTGAGATGAATCAGAGATATGTAAACGTATAGCATAAAACAAATAAGAACACATATATGAACGAAGATCTGAAACATCTAAAATCAAACCATCAAAATCAAAAACTACAAACAGAATCATACATTCATACTACACAATAACCAAATATAATAATGTAATATACCATGATAGTTTTCCCTTTAAAAGTTATAAACACACAAGATTTCCCAATCTCACTTCCAGCACCTAAAGGTGTTATAGTCATGATATCCGATTCTCGAGCCAGCATCGAATCACGCCTCTTCAACGATGCCGATGACTGTTACGGTTGCCCCATTGAAGCCATTTCATTTACCTAATTTTCTACACAAGTAAACTAATTAAAACCTTTGCTAACCAAATTAAATAACACATAAGCAAAATATTTCTGCATTTTCTGTTCCAATTAAAATTTTGAAATTACAATTAAAGATTATGTAGCAGTATGCCTAATTAGAAGTACGTTTTTAAAAATTTATAAAAAAAAGAGATTAAAATCGAAGTCAGGCTTATTAGTAATATACCTACCAAATTTATAAAGTATGGAAATTGATTATATGGAGTGGACTAATGGCTGGATAGTCAGCAGATCGTAGTTGTGGGGAGGTTATAGAGGAGATGATAGATAAGATAAATGCTCAATTAGTGTTAAAAAAAATAAGAAGGCTAGGGGCGGAGGGATTGGAAAAAAAATGGTTTTTATATGATAGTTATTGGATGTAAGATGGAGCTCCATATACAAATCTGGATCCTAGAGGCCCTCTATAAGGTCTCCATTCGACCCGAGATGTATTCATTTATTACATAGATAGATATAGTGGAGAGTTTAAATGAGAATAAGTTTTCTTGTAAGAAGAAAAAGAAGAAATTTAAACCAATAGAAATCTCCCATTTAATAGTTGTATTTAATGTTAAATAAATTTTTAAGTTTTTGTAACTCCCATCAAACTAGTTAAATAAATGAAATCATAATTCTCTTTTAAATATATATCTTTAAAGCAAAGATAATTTATAGTGAAGGGTAAATTTCGGTATGTGTAGGATGAATTTCTACATGCGTAGGATAAACCTAATGATATTTTCGATGTGTATAGGATAAATGTATGACAATTTTGATATGTGTAGGATGAATTTTGATATATGCAGGACAAGTTTTGATGTGTGTAAGATAAAATATTTAAAACTAATTAATTGAATAATTAATGTGAAACGAGTTAAAGTATTTAATGTTATTTCTTCTCAAATTGAAATTCTTCTCAAATGATCCCCCTATATATATCTAGGGGAAAGTTATTTGAGAACACGTATATTTCGTGCGAACCGCGAGAACGCCATCTAAAACCATTCAAATTCAAAATTTCTTTTTTACACTTATCTTTATTACTAAAATACAATCTGAAAAATATAATTTACGCGTAAAAATTCAAACGTATACGGAAATAAATTATTTTTACACATGTGTAAATTTACTGTTTATACATGTGTAAACTGTTTCATTTACACATGTGTAAAAAGTTAATTTGAAAGTGTTTTTGCAAGTAAAGATGAATTATTTGCAAAAAAAATTCATTTATTAATGTTGTATTTTGATTATAATGAGGTTTGTATTAATTTTTTTTTTAATTTGATTAATTTTTTACTTGTTCTCACGGTTCTCATGATATTTAGCGTTCCCAAGATAACCCTCTCCTATATATATATATATATATATATATATATATATATATATATATATATATATATATATATATATCCATAGGAAACTTGGTTGAGTTGGAGAATCCCTTGAAACCCATCTCATGGTCACCCTCCTTCCACATCTACCATATTGTCTTTTGTGAGGAAGGGTAAGATTGTCATTCCACCTTACCACACCATCTCATTTCTGACCAACTATTTAAATAAACATCAGACACTCATACTAGTCTCTATCTCACACACTCCTCTCTCTCTCTCTCTCTCTCTCTCTATCTCTCTCTCTTTCTCTCTCTCTCTCTCTCTCACTCACAGACACACACTACTTTCTCCCCCTCACACACACACTCCTCTCTCTCGCTCGAAACAGATCTGAATGGGGGTTGAATCTCAAAACAGATCTGAATGGGGGGTGGGGGTGGGATCTCGAACGTGGTGGGTTTTCGTGGTTGCGGAGATAGGTGGGTGGAGGTGATGGGTGGTGGTCTACGGTTGGTTTGGAGGTGATGGTGATTGTTTTTTGGAGGTGATGGTGGTCGACGGTGGTTTTGGAGGTGACAGCGGTGGTCGAACAGATCTGTACCAGGTCTGTTTCTTGTTGTTGTTATTATTATTATTGTTATTATTTTCCTTGTTTTTATTATTTTTATTATCTAAATCAGATCTGAATCTATATTTTATTATTTTTATTCTTCACATACATGACCTCGTGGTTTCAGATCTGGTGGTTATCACCCAAGGCAAATAGAGAAGGCCATGAAAAAAGGCTCCATGAAAGCTAAAAAATCAGAAAGTAGGCTTCACACAGGTATTTGAATATGTTCAGGTTGGTGGTAGTGGTAGGGGTGGGGTGGGGGGTATAATAATAATAATATTTCATTATTTTGCGTTTGGGATCTGATTAGTGATTTTGGATTTATTTACTACGTCACAATTGTAAACCAATAAAATTAAAGGGAAATAATAAAATACTATGTGATATAGTTTTTTAATGTGTTTTTTGTTTTTCTTATTGATTGTGTTTATATGGAGGTGCCTGAAGAATTGATTCAAGGAGCTGTTGATTTGAGTTTGAGTTTAGGTGGAGAGTCTTCTGGTTCACTGTGGGAAGCTATTTTTTTTTTTTTGAAAGTTTAGGGATTTGATGATATGTTAATATGAATATGAAAGAATGGTGTTTTGTTAAGTGGTGAAATTTCTTTGTTTTTTTAGGATTGTGAGAGCTTTCTTCTATAGTTAATTCTTTTGTATTATTCTTGATAATCTTTTGTATTTCATAAACATTTTTAGAAATTGTGTATATATGTCAAAAAAAAAATCATTATGATCTTTAGTAGTATAGTGTGTTGTCAAATTGCTCTTTTTCAGTGTAACCGGTTTGAAAATGTAATAATGTAACAACGTAACACATAAGTTGTTACAGACCAATTTGACTTATTGTTATCTATTAAAAAGCTTAAAAAATTGAAAAAGTGTAAAGCAAGGAAAAAGAGAGGAGAGAGAGTCAGGAGAGAGAAGGGAGATGAGAGAAAGTTAGGAGAGAGATGAGAGAGAAGAGAGATGGACAAAATACCTATATTACCATTATCCTTTAAAAAATAAAAATGATATGTACTTTAGTGAAATAAAATAATCAGAATTAATCTCAACCATAGATGCTTGTTGATCAATGGCCACCATTGAGTTTCATGGGTTTCTCCAACTCAATGGAGTTTCTAAATTATCCTTATCTTATATATATATAGGGTAGGGATTCTAAGAGAACCAACCCCTATTTGAGAACTGAGAGAACCATTCTGGGCCACACATTTCATATAAAGGCAATTTTTTTTAATCGCACATTTTTATGCAAGGAAAAAAATTTTTTTTTTACTTTTTTTGATTTTTTTTTCATTTATACATATGTGTATATGGCAATTATACATATGTGTATATAGCATTTTTCAGCTATACATATGTGTATATTTCAGTTATACATGTGTATATTGAAAAACAAATACAAAAAAAATAAAAATAAAATTTCCGTGCATATAAAGCAGCGATTTTTGCAAAAAAAAAAAAAAAAAAAAAATTGCCTTAGAAAAATGTGTGGCCCAGAATGGTTCTCACAGTTCTCAATTTGGGAAAAGGTTCTCATTTGAACCAAATCATATATAGGGTAGGGTTCAAATAGGAACCAACCCTTAAGTAGGAACTATAGGAACCAATCTGAGCCATCCATCTGTCACACCCCGACAGCGCACAGCGGAAAGCAAGTCATGAGGTAACGGAAGTTGTTACCATAAGGTTTAGCGGATCAAATAAAGTTACGTGTGGACATCTTGCTAACACCCTCTAGTGAAACGTTGTTTTATTTTCGTGATAAACGAAGCATTGTTAGAAACAAGAAAAAAAGTTTTACCAAGATGAAGCGAAAATATATGTTAATATTGTATTACAAAACACAAATAAAAACAAAGTTTTAGATAAGGTTATCATTATTATTAGGTCCCAACATCATGTCCACCGTAGTGCCCTAGCCAAACCACTCTCATTTAACCTATGCATCAGTACCTGAAAAACATGCTTTAAAACATCTACAATATGTTGGCGAGTTCACAGGTTTAAGAGTAATAGTAAACATTCAGTTTAGTAAAGCATATGATCGAATAGAACTAAAATAAAATCAAGTAGAGTCATGAGGTCTACAAGTATGATGTATCCAAAGGCTTTTAATCAATCCATAACTTTGTTTCCCGAGGTGCCGTTCTTATCCAAGAGGGACTTGCTGATGTTTATGTTCATTTTTCAATCAGATCCCATGACAAACAATACAATACCTTGATCATGAAAACGGGGGAGTCAACCCAATAGTACTACAACATAAACAACGGCCTTTTCTGAAGGCTAATGATTAAAATGTGCTGGGAGAGAGAGAGTGGCAACCCGTCGGTTGACACTGGCGTCACATTATTGGTCTGGCGTCACATTATTTCTAATGTATCCACCTGGTGCACTAACCTAAGGCCATCAATATTCTATTTTATAGTCTATCGTATCATATAAGCATGTTAATCCCCCGATTTGTAAAACGTTCAAAAACATTTAAAAAGAAAAGGGGCCGTGAAACTCACCTTAGCGCAATACTTCTGGGAACTTTCCAATCCCGATCACAATCATTCACCTAAATCACCTCCCATATCGTAGGTCGATTTAGTAACCATACTAAGTCTAATTAAGTTATTCACCAAATATCCCGACTTAGTAAACCAATAAATCTCCGGATTTTAGTCATCACTTACCCTATTAACCCCATTGGTGACACGTGACGAGAGGGTAAGTCTAACCAACGTATAGTTTGTCTAACATTTCAAGCTTCATATATTGTTTTTAACAACTATTCCTCATGATTATTATATAGCTTCCATTTAAGTCATAAGACAAATATTCAATCTAAGTAACAACCTTATATTTATTATTCAAGTCTTGCTACCTTTTGCTAACATTTATGCCTCATAACTATGTTTCGGGCCACTTTCAGGGCATAGTTTCGCACTGTAAGCGCCCCTTATCAAGGTAAATACCTAATATACCTTGATTAGTGCTCAATATACTACATTTTCCATTATATAAACATTTTACATCAGATCTACATGCATGCATTTCTAGTGCTCAAATCTAACGATATTGGGCGTTTTTATGCATCCTAAGCCATTATTCTTAAGTTTTAACCTTAAGTCTTTCATGTTAAACTTATAATACTTTATTTATCATCAAAATGAGTCATAAAAATCTGTTCTAAATCAGTTTAGAAAATCATCCTTTAAAGCTTAGTTTTTGGCACTTTTAAGCCGAAAAATGGGTTCCGATCGTACATGCAATGGTTCCCAATCATGTAGATCATATCAAAACTTGTTTTGCACTAGTTTAAGTTCATAAAATCCATTAAAACTTTATCATAATTAGGTCTGAGTTTATATTTAAAATCATCCAAACTTATGTCTTATCAAAGTCCATTTCATGTCCATAAGGGTCCATAAGTCATTTTCCATTTAGTTCCTCCAAGAACTCATTTATCTAAGTTAGTAACTTCTCAAATGTTTGGTTATTATCAGATTTCTTATCACCCTTTTAATCCTCTTCCATGTGTCTAAATATGAAGGATCTTAACATTTTAACCATCAAAACATCAAGATTATTACCCTAAACACACTCACACACACCAACACACGCACGCACACACACACACACACACATACGCACGCATACATACACATACGCACGCATACATACGCCACATTCATATACTTTCTCCTTTTATTTCCCCATTAGTTTTAGATTGAAAAACCTTTGTTTATTTGGTGAATACTTATGTAAAAACTGAAATAAATAATAAAATAGTTTTAGTTTCATACTCACCTTACTAACAACTTGTGGGTTTTCCTTCTAAACTTCTAGTTCTTGAATCTTTAACCTCTAAATCACCAAAGAATGCCTAACTCTTCATATAATCATGCTTCTCAAGACGATTACATGATTAAAACTAAGAAAATAGGTGGTGGTGATGGTGTTTTCGGTTGGGAGAGGGGAAGAAGAGGGGAGTTGGATGGTTTTGTAGAGAGAGAGAGTGATGAAGAGTGTAATGAAAGGTTGTAAAGGTGAGTGGTGTCTTGGGATGACACACTCCCTTTAAATAGGCAATGATTATTGTCTTTAATAATAATAATAATAATAATAATAATAATAATAATAATAATAATAATAATAATAATAACAACAACATTGATAATAATAATAATACTACAACACTTTATTATTATATATAGAGAGAGAGGGCGAGACATGGGGGGGGGGGTTGGGTATATTATTTTTTTTTATAAAAACATTTACATAATATACACAATCCTACCTTTTATAAGACCTACAAACCTTACTTATCTAAGGTTTTCACCCCTTAATCCAATAATAATAATCACACTCATCCATGAAATAACTTAACGTGTCGGACTACGTATTACGATTTAACTAGACTTTCTACCATTAGTCGGGTCGTCACCAAGGTCTAATACGGTAATCTATCACTACGTGATATGGAATCGCTAGAATCCCCATAATATTTCCAACAATATTAATTTCCAATAACAACTTTCAGTTATCGCTCAAAACAAATATATCATATCTCATGAAATCATATTTACAGTTATTATATTTATACGGATAGTACCTGGATTTCTACCGGTTGTCACAGTCTCCCCTTGTTTCAGAAATTTTGTCCTCGAAATTTTCGTTTAGTCACTACTGGTTTCGATTTCGACGGAAACAAGTGAGGGTACTTTAGCTTCATTTGGTCTTCTCTTTCCCACGTGAACTCGGGTCCACGCTTAGAGTTCCATCTAACTTTGACCAGTTTGATGTTACTCCTTCTCAACTTTTGTATTTTCCAATCCGTAACTTCAACAGGTTCTTCAACAAAACGTAACCTGTTATCAACCTTTACTTCCTTCGAAGGAATAACCAACGTTTCATTTGCTAAACATTTCTTCAAGTTGCAAACGTGAAAAACATCATGAACGCCTGCTAGTTTTTGTGGTTGCTTTAATCGGTATGCAACGGGACCTACCCTTGCTACGATCTTAAAGGGTCCAATATAACGAGGACTAAGCTTACCTTGCTTGCCAAACCTTATAACCCCTTTCCAAGGCGAGACTTTCAACATGACCTTGTCTCCCACGTGGAATTCCAACGGCTTCCTTCTGTTATCTGCATAACTCTTCTATCTATCTCTGGCTGCTTTCAATCTATCTCTTATCTGGAAAATCTTGTCTGTCGTCTCTTGTATTATCTCTGGGCCTGTCAAACATTTGTCTCCCACTTCTGCCCAACAAAGAGGTGAACGACACTTTCTACCGTATAGAGCTTCGAAGGGTGCGGCGTTGATACTGGAGTGATAACTGTTATTGTAGGAAAACTCAACTAAGGGAAGGTGAGTGTCCCAGTTCCCTCCAAAATCAATCGCACATGCTCTTAACAAGTCTTCAAGTGTTTGAATCTTTCTCTCACTTTGGCCATCAGTCTGGGATGGTAAGCGGTACTCATATCAAGTCGGGTTCCCAGTGCGTCATGCAATGACTGCCAAAACCTTGACACAAATCGACCATCTCGATTGGAAATAATCGATATTGGAACACCGTGTCTGAAGACAACTTCCTTGATGTAAATCCGAGTTAACTTCTCAATAGAATAGGTTCCCCTAATCGATAAGAAATGTGCGGACTTAGTTAATCGATCAACAATTACCCAAATGGCATCATGCCCACTTGATGTCCGGGGTAACTTCATGATAAAATCCATTGAAATACATTCCCACTTCCATTGAGGAATCTCCAGTTGTTGAAGCAATCCCGAAGGCTTCTGATACTCAGCTTTAACCTTTGCACATGTTAAACATCTGCTCACGTAAGCTGCTATCTCTCCTTTCATGCTCGGCCACCTGTAAAGTTCTTTCAAGTCTTTATACATCTTGTCGGAACCAGTGTGTATCGAGTACTTAGACTTATGGGCTTCATCCATAACTAACTCGCGCATACCGCCCTTAACTGGTACCCAAACACGATCCATGAAATACATCACTCCATCATCCTTCAGATTCACATCCTTAATCATCTTGAAAAGACATTCTTTCTTCAAATTCTCTTCCTTCAACGCTTCCTGTTGTGCTTCCTTAATCTAAGCAATAAGACTCGAATGGATTGTCAAACCCAGCGCGCGAACACGCAACGGTTTAACTCTCTCTTTTCTGCTTAAGGCATCTGCCACAATATTGGCTTTTCCGGGATGATAACGAATCTCACAATCGTAATCATTGAGTAGCTCGACCCATCTACGCTACCTCATATTGAGCTCTTTTTGGTCAAAGATATGTTGAAGACTTTTATGGTCAGTAAAGACTGTGCATTTGGTACCATAAAGATAATGTCTCCATATCTTGAGCGCAAAAATTACTGCTCCTAACTCCAAATCGTGTGTTGTATAGTTCTTCTCATGCACCTTGAGTTGTCTCGATGCATATGCTATGACCTTATCATTCTGCATTAGTACGCATCCCAACCCTTGATGCGAGGCATCACAATATACAACAAATCCATCATTTCCATCCGGAAGTGATAATATTGGCGCACTACACAACTTCTGCTTGAGAAGCTGGAAGGCTTCTTCTTGCTTCTCTGTCCATTCAAACTTGCGGTCTTTTTGGGTTAATAGCGTCAAAGGCTGCGCTATTTTGGAGAAATTACCAATGAATCGCCGGTAATATCCTGCCAAACCCACGAATTGACGAATCTCCGTAGGAGATTTTGGTGTACTCCAATCCTTAATCGCCTCGATTTTCGCTGGATCCACCTGAACGCCTTTTTCGTTAATAATATGACCTAAGAAATGAACCTCTTTAATCCAAAACTCGCATTTGGAAAACTTCGCAAACAACTTCTCCTTCTTCAGCAACTCCAAAATGAGTCTCAAATGCTGTTCATGTTCTTCCTTTGTTCGTGAATAGATAAGTATGTCATCGATGAACACTATGACAAATTTATCTAGATAAGGTTTACAAACTCTGTTCATTAGGTCCATAAACACTGCTGGAGCGTTAGTTAGACCAAATGGCATAACAAGAAACTCATAATGACCGTATCGTGTCCTGAAAGCGGTCTTTGGAATATCTTCTTCTACAATTCTCAGCTGATGATAACCAGATCTAAGGTCGATCTTTGAGTAAAAACTCGATCCCTTCAACTGATCAAACAAATCATCGATTCTGGGTAATGGGTATCGATTCTTTATAGTGAGTTTGTTCAACTCCCTATAATCAATACACATTCTAAAGGTTCCGTCCTTCTTCTTGACGAACAACACCGGTGCTCCCCAAGGAGAATAACTTGGTCTGATGAAACCTTTATCCAGTAACTCTTGCAATTGATTTGAAAGCTCTTGCATTTCGGATGGTGCTAATCGATAAGGAGACTTAGCGACTAGCGCTGCACCTGGTACAAGATCTATTTTAAACTCCAATTGCCTCGTAGGTGGTAATCCAGGCAAATCCTCTGGAAAAACTTCAGGGTATTCCCTAACCATGGGAATGTCTTCAAGTTTCCTTTCCTCAACTCTGGTATTAACCACACTAGCTAGAAATGTCGGGTAACCCTTCCGTAGAAACTTCTGCGCCTTCATCACATTAATCAATCTTAGAGGTTTCTTCTCGGTGTCACCTCGTATGATTAAAATCTTGTTATCCGCAACCGGAATGCGAACTAACTTTTCGTGACAAATTACTTCCGCTCGATACTTGGATATCCAATCCATTCCTATGACTATGTCGAAACTCCCTAATTTTACTGGCAAGAGGTCTATGCTAAATGTATGACTTTCGAGTTGTAAGGCACAACCTTTAATTATCTTACAGGCTTCAATTAACTTACCATTTGCCAGCTCTATAGGATAAATCTTATCTAATTCATTTGATTTCGCACCTAGTAAAGGTTTAAATTTCTTTGAAACAAAACTCATATCGGCTCCGGTATCAAATAAAATAGATGCAAATTGATTATTGACAAGGAACGTACCGGTAACCACTGTAGTATCTTGGCGTGCTGCTTCCGTGTTCATTTCAAAGGCTCTGCCCCTTGCATTCGTTCCTCGAAGTTTAGGGCAATCCCTCTTGAAATGTCCTACCACGCCACATTCAAAACATCCCTGGTCGCTCTTGCCTTTCTCCAAAGGCAAACTTGCTCTACACCATGCAGCTGTATGCCTGAACCGTCCACATCTTTCACATTCAACCACCTTGCATTTACCAGTATGCTTAGTGTTGCATCTCTGACACATAGGTATCGTCCCTTCCACCTTCTTACCTTCACTGACGGTTGCATAGAGTTTTCCCGACTCACGCTTCCTACCTTTCTTATTTCTGGATGCCTTCCTTGACCTTTCAGATCCTTTCCTTTTCCTTCCTGACGATACTGCTTCTGACTCAGGAATCTTTTCCACGACATCCGATACTTTCTTTCCACCGTCACTATTCTTAGTCAACGTTCCCATCCTGATCGCATCGTCGGTCAAAGAATTCGCTAGAGATATAGCGCTCTGTATCGTAGTTGGTCTAGAAGATGATACCATACCTCTGATCTGTGGTGCTAAGCCCCAAATGTATCTTTCAATGCGAACATAATCCGGTGTAACCAATCGCGGAACTAATCTGGCTAACTCATTGAACCTGGTAGTGTAAGCCTTAACCTCCGCTCCTTTCATAAAAAGAGTCCAGAACTCAGCCTCAATCTTCTGCAGTTCACTACGTGGACAATATTCTTTCAACAACATATCCTTAAGTTCGTCCCACGAAATTCCATATGCAACTTCTTCTCCTAACGCTTGCACTTGCGTGTTCCACCATGTAAGAGCATCATCAAGAAATGAGCAAACGGAGTACTTAACCTTTTGGGTAGCCGAACAGTTACTGATCATCATGACTGATTCCATCTTCTCAATCCATCTAATGATATCCAGTGGACCTTCAGCTCCGGAGAACGTTCGAGGATGGCAAGACTGAAATGTATTATAAGTGCAACCTACCTCGGCGTTTCCTGTTTCATTCAAGTAGGCCTTGGTTATTAGTTGATATGCAATCAAAACTATAACTTTATGAAACATCGATCTCATCCCAAAGGTTTTTACCTGATGTATTCTCGATATTGGTTCGCTCTCTAGGTCCTCTGGCAGCTCCTGGTGCGCCACCGCCGAGTGTGCCGCCACCCGGTGCGCCACCGCCAGATGCGTCGCCACCTGGTGCGCCACCGCCTGATGCGCCGCCACCTCTGCCTCGGGCCTCACGCTGGTCGAATACGAAATTCACCTGTTGAGCTATCATCCTGGCTAGCTGTTCGTTCGAAACCGGAAGTGATGATCCTCCCGCATCTGTGCCTGATCTGGTAACGGGTGCCATGATCCTTTTTCTATATATTTAGGAAATAAATATATATAAGAAACATGCTAATGATTTAAGAACCATTCTTGTTCATATCATAGACCACTCCTCATGATCTATGTACAACCAAGGTAATTCATAAAAAAAAAATCATCATTCACCACCATAAATCAATGCATAGAAAAGATAACAAACAAACAACAATAAAGGAAAGATAATATCCATAAACCACGGTTATAATGTTTACATAATAAACCAAAATAAACCATTAGATTGCTTGTTTACTGTTTACATGGATCATACAACCAAACATCAAAGTGTTTTAGGAGATCGTACTAAACAACGTGGTAGATCAACCACCAAAATGACAAGCAAATATGGATACAACCAAAAGATAGGGCCTAATATGCCCATGAACAACATCAGAATCAGAAATCAAGAAGCCTTGCCCCCACGAAGGGCAGACGCTGTCACCATCAGGACCATCAATGCCAAAGCCATCGTAGCACTGTGTCCTTCCTCTACCGCCACTAGTCGCTGCTCTAAACCCAGAATGCTAGCCTCGGTCTCCTCTACCTTGGCTTCACTCTCCACTAGTTTCTTCTGAGCATCCCCTATCTCTTCCTGAACCTCACGAAACTTGGACTCTAACTGCTCGATCCTAGCCAACTGTCCATCTCGTGCCTGGCTATCATTGATCATATACTCCTCTGCCGATGATATCCTATCATCCATCCCATCAACTCTAGTGTCCATGCCTCTAATCTTGTCATCTAGAGACGCAATCTGATCATCCAAAGAGTCCATCCTACTACCCATGCCTTCTCTATACTGCTCGGACCTAACAACCCCATGCTGAAGCGCATCAATCTTCCTATCCAAGGATGAATGTCTATCCTGTAGCTGAGATATCCTGTGCTTTGTGCGAGCTCCTTTGGCTACTAGCGTAGCCACAATACGTGCCGCGGGCTCACCCGTCAATAATGGATAATCTGCCGCTGATGAAGACTCACCCAACTCATACGTGCGAGGTATGCCTTCGATCTCTGCCCAATCCTTCAACTTCTTAGGCAACCACTCCCAGCAACCCAACTCAACCTTACTGATCTTGTTTCTGGTCGACGACTGTCCCTCGGTATCCATCGGTCGCTTGCGTATAGGTAACGTAGCAATCGCTGGAGTGCTAATCTCAGTATCTTTGGGCTGTGACCTGAACATAGCGAAAAGACCGTCGTTCTTAGGCTCTGAGGGTAACATGAATGCAGGTATAGGCTCCTCCATGATCGACGCCTTAACCACATACTCTGTGTCAGCAGTCGGTGCAACTGTTGGTTCCACTTTAGCTGGAGCCACGAGTACAGGGTTATACGGATCCTGTTGGGGCTCACTGTCGGTACTGGAGAGACTGACGTGTGAAGTAGCCATGATCTGTGACAAGTATATCCGTACTAGATAAGTATATATAGCTTTACATTATACTAAATTACTTAATCACAATAATAACATAATATCACGTATAATTATGTCTAAGCCCTATTTTTCTAAGGTACTTTTAAGCGATGCATAGTAAGTCTCGACATAAATTAAAATAATATTCGAGAGCCTTTATGGTTATAGAGTAGATTAAAATTTACTACTTATCAATAACCACCGCTCTGATACCAACTTCTGTCACACCCCGACAGCGCACAGCGGAAAGCAAGTCATGAGGTAACCGAAGTTGTTACCATAAGGTTTAGCGGATCACATAAAGTTACGTGTGGACATCTTGCTAACACCCTCTAGTGAAACGTTGTTTTATTTTCGTGATAAACGAAGCATTGTTAGAAACAAGAAAACAAGTTTTACCAAGATGAAGTGAAAATATATGTTAATATTGTATTACAAAACACAAATAAAAACAAAGTTTTAGATAAGGTTATCATTATTATTAGGTCCCAACATCATGTCCACCGTAGTGCCCTAGCCAAACCACTCTCATTTAACCTATGCATCAGTACCTGAAAAACATGCTTTAAAACATCAACAATATGTTGGCGAGTTCACAGGTTTAAGAGTAATAGTAAACATTCAGTTTAGTAAAGCATATGATCGAATAGAACTAAAATAAAATCAAGTAGAGTCATGAGGTCTACAAGTATGATGTATCCAAAGGCTTTTAATCAATCCATAACTTTGTTTCCCGAGGTGCTGTTCTTATCCAAGAGGGACTTGCTGATGTTTATGTTCATTTTTCAATCAGATCCCATGACAAACAATACAATACCTTGATCATGAAAACGGGGGAGTCAACCCAATAGTACTACAACATAAACAACGGCCTTTTCTGAAGGCTAATGATCAAAATGTGCTGGGAGAGAGAGAGTGGCAACTCGTCGGTTGACACTGGCGTCACATTATTTCTAATGTATCCACCTGGTGCACTAACCTAAGGCCATCAATATTCTATTTTATAGTCTATCGTATCATATAAGCATGTTAATCCCCCGATTTGTAAAACGTTCAAAAACATTTTAAAAGAAAAGGGGCCGTGAAACTCACCTTAGCGCAATACTTCTAGGAACTTTCCAATCCCGATCACAATCATTCACCTAAATCACCTCCCATATCGTAGGTCGATTTAGTAACCATACTAAGTCTAATTAAGTTATTCACCAAATATCCCGACTTAGTAAACCAATAAATCTCCGGATTTTAGTCATCCCTTACCCTATTAACCCCATTGGTGACACGTGACGAGAGGCTAAGTCTAACCAACGTATAGTTTGTCTAACATTTCAAGCTTCATATATTGTTTTTAACAACTATTCCTCATGATTATTATATAGCTTCCATTTAAGTCATAAGACAAATATTCAATCTAAGTAACAACCTTATATTTATTATTCAAGTCTTGCTACCTTTTGCTAACATTTATGCCTCATAACTATGTTTCAGGCCACTTTCAGGGCATAGTTTCGCACTGTAAGCGCCCCTTATCAAGGTAAATACCTAATATACCTTGATTAGTGCTCAATATACTACATTTTCCATTATATAAACATTTTACATCAGATCTACATGCATGCATTTTTAGTGCTCAAATCTAACGATATTGGGCGTTTTTATGCATCCTAAGCCATTATTCTTAAGTTTTAACCTTAAGTCTTTCATGTTAAACTTATAATACTTTATTTATCATCCAAATGAGTCATAAAAATCTGTTCTAAATCAGTTTAGAAAATCATCCTTTAAAGCTTAGTTTTTGGCACTTTTAAGCCAAAAAATGGGTTCCGATCGTACATGCAATGGTTCCCAATCATGTAGATCATATCAAAACTTGTTTTGCACTAGTTTAAGTTCATAAAATCCATTAAAACTTTATCATAATCAGGTCTGAGTTTATATTTAAAATCATCCAAACTTATGTCTTATCAAAGTCCATTTCATGTCCATAAGGGTCCATAAGTCATTTTCCATTTAGTTCCTCCAAAAACTCATTTATCTAAGTTAGTAACTTCTCAAATGTTTGGTTATTATCAGATTTCTTATCACCCTTTTAATCCTCTTCCATGTGTCTAAATATGAAGGATCTTAACATTTTAACCATCAAAACATCAAGATTATTACCCTAAACACACTCACACACACCAACACACGCACGCATACATACGCCACATTCATATACTTTCTCCTTTTATTTCCCCATTAGTTTTAGATTGAAAAACCTTTGTTTATTTGGTGAATACTTATGTAAAAACTGAAATAAATAATAAAATAGTTTTAGTTTCATACTCACCTTACTAACAACTTGTGGGTTTTCCTTCTAAACTTCTAGTTCTTGAATCTTTAACCTCTAAATCACCAAAGAATGCCTAACTCTTCATATAATCATGCTTCTCAAGACGATTACATGATTAAAACTAAGAAAATAGGTGGTGGTGATGGTGTTTTCGGTTGGGAGAGGGGAAGAAGAGGGGAGTTGGATGGTTTTGTAGAGAGAGAGAGAGTGATGAAGAGTGTAATGAAAGGTTGTAAAGGTGAGTGGTGTCTTGGGATGACACACTCCCTTTAAATAGGCAATGATTATTGTCTTTAATAATAATAATAATAATAATAATAATAATAATAATAATAACAACAACATTGATAATAATAATAATACTACAACACTTTATTATTATATATAGAGAGAGGGGGCGAGACATGGGGGGGGGGGGTTGGGTATATTATTTTTTTTTTATAAAAACATTTACATAATATACACAATCCTACCTTTTATAAGACCTACAAACCTTACTTATCTAAGGTTTTCACCCCTTAATCCAATAATAATAATCACACTCATCCATAAAATAACTTAACGTGTCGGACTACGTATTACGATTTAACTAGACTTTCTACCATTAGTCGGGTCGTCACCAAGGTCTAATACGGTAATCTATCACTACGTGATATGGAATCGCTAGAATCCCCATAATATTTCCAACAATATTAATTTCCAATAACAACTTTCAGTTATCGCTCAAAACAAATATATCATATCTCATGAAATCATATTTACAGTTATTATATTTATACGGATAGTACCTGGATTTCTACCGGTTGTCATACCATCTTTAATGGCATGATTGTAAATAAGTAAAACTTTAATTAATTGTTATTTTAATAAAGGGGTATTAATGTCTTTTGTTCAATATCATTTATAAGTTAATTAATAAGAAACTCATGTATATTTGGAAACAGTAAATTAGTGTTTATGGTATACCCAAACGTATTTATTGTATATACTATTAAAATTATATCTCAGTATATATACAACAGTATTGGTGTATATTCGTTTTTTCATTCATTATCATCACCAACACAAGATATACATTGGTGTATATTCGTTTTTTCATTCATCATCATTCAACATCATCAACACAGATATACATTGGTGTATATTGGTTTTTTCATTTATCATCATCAACACAGATATACATTGGTGTATATTCGTTTTTTCATTCATCAACACCGATATACATTGATGTACACAAATATACATTGGTGTATATTGATTTGCAAAATACAACGGTGTACATCAGTTATACATTGATGTATATCATTTTTTTTTTCTTTTCATTCAACATCATCAACACAGATATACATTATGATAAGAAACTCATAACAAAACAACTATTTTGCAAATCAATAATAAACCACACTATAAGGCTAATCCAAATAGAAATCACAAAAAAACGTGATTCTCGCACGAAAAACAATTAAAAAAAATAAAAACAATACATAAATACCTTGATTTTCAACACTATTTAGAAACAAAGCTTGTGATTGTGTTTCATGATCTTCTATCACATGAGATTGTGATTCAATGTTTTCATGTATAGAATTATTATCCATAACTTGGAAATCTGAATTGTTGGCCGATTTTAGATTCTTTTAAATCGAAAGTTTTTTCAATTCAATCAATTTAAATCTTCTAAATTCGACTGGAAGTTATTTCGATTTAATCGAATTCAATCGAACGTGTTTTTTTTATTTGGGATTAGAGATGATAATAGGTTGAGAGATTTAAGGAAAGTCAAAAAAAAAAACTTGCATATTAATTGCAGGAAGATAATTAACTACCATATATAAAACTTTTAATTAAATTAAAATATAATATTTAATTGTCTAATTACATAACTACCCCCTAGATCAAGATCAAAGATGAATGGGTCAGATTGGTTCCTAAGTTCCTAACTAGGCTCTTGGTTCCTATTTGATCTTTTTCCATCATATATATATATAGGGGAAAGTTAATTTGAGAACACCTATATTTCGTGCGAACCGTGAGAACGACATCTAAAACCATTCAAATTCAAAATTTCTTTTTACACTTATCTTTATTACTAAAATACAATCCCAAAAACACAATTTACGCGTAAAAATTCAAACGTATACGAAAATAAATTGTTTTTACACATGTGTAAATTTACTGTTTATACATGTGTAAACTGTTTCATTTACACATGTGTAAAAAGTTCATTTGAAAGTGTTTTTGCAGGAAAAGATGTATTATTTGAAAAGAAAATTCATTTATTAATGTTGTATTTTGATTATAATGAGGTTTGTATTAAAAAAAAAATTTGATTTTGATTGATTTTTTTACTTGTTCTCACGGTTCTCACGATATTTAGCGTTCTCAAGATAACCCTCCCTGTATATATATATATAGGGAAAAGTTAATTTGAGAACACCTATATTTCGTGTGAACCGCGAGAACGCCATCTAAAACCATTCAAATCAAAATTTTCTTTTTACACTTATCTTTATTACTAAAATACAATTCCAAAAACACAATTTACGCGTAAAAATTTTAACGTATACGGAAATAAATTGTTTTTACACATGTGTAAATTTACTGTTTGTACATGTGTAAACTGTTTCATTTACACATGTGTAAAAAGTTAATTTGAAAGTGTTTTTGCAAGAAAAGATGAATTATTTGGAAAGAAAATTCGTTTTTTAATGTTGTATTTTGATTATAATTAGGTTTGTATTGAAAAAAAATGATTTTGATTGGTTTTCTCATTTGTTCTCACGGTTCTCGCGATATTTAGCGTTCTCAAGATAACCCTCCCCTATATATATATATATATATATATATATGGGAAAGTTAATTTGAGAACACCTATATTTCGTGCGAACCATGAGAACGACATCTAAAACCATTCAAATTCAAAATTTCTTTTTACACTAATCTTTATTACTAAAATACAATCTCAAAAATACAATTTACGCGTAAAAATTCAAACGTATACGAAAATAAATTGTTTTTACACATGCGTAAAAAATTAATTTGAAAGTGTTTTTGCAAGAAAAGATGAATTATTTGAAAAGAAAATTCCTTTATTAATGTTGTATTTTGATTATAATGAGTTTTGTATTAAAATTTTTTTTATTTTGATTGATTTTTTTTACTTGTTTTCACGGTTCTCACAATATTTAGCCGACCCCATATGGTGGTTTGGTCTAAATTTATGAAAAATTATATAGATATATTTGGGAATAAAAATTATCTATGCTCATATTTGATTTTGAGAATAGTGTTGATGACTGAATTTTGATGATCAAAGAAGTTCATTTTCATATATAGTGAAATCTTTTTTTATACTTGGGTGTCCTGTGTACACATCATCTCTTAGATGTTGGAAGTTAAGGACATATGGTTAGACAATTTACATAGTGTGTCATGAAAAGTTATAAGAATGTATATGTTGGATATAAAAAAATATACTTTCTTTTCAAAGTTTTAAATAATGAAGAGAAATAGATTAATTTCATATACATCGTTTCGCATTCAAAGACAATTACGTTTTTACACTTTTCCTACAGCTTGGTGGGCTAACACGGCTACGCTTGTGCATTGTTCAAAAAAAAAATATATTTATCTTAACTGTCCCGCAGCAACGCGCGGGTTTCCCACTATATCAAGTAACTTACAAGGGACTCTATTCATTTAGACACCTACTTTGTTCTTGTTTCTAGGATTCAATAAAGAGCAAAATTTTAATGACAGAAGCATACGCCTTGCAACGTTAAACCTAAGAAGATACTAAAGAGGTTTTTGTGCATGGGCAAAAATGTTGCAAGAAACCGTTCTTGTCTCAATCTTGATTGTAACAATTAGACATACCAACGACCACACATGATCATATGTTGGAGACGATAATTGTTTTAGGAATGTAAGAATTGGCTTTACACTTGCCATGACCAAAAGTTAACAAGCTAATTGTCAAAATAAGAATAAAGGATTGATTCTTGACAACTAATACAAAAATTAGGTCATCATCACCTATGCCCACGTACACCTACCCCTATGATATATGAAAGTATTATACGGTAGGGTTCAACTAAAAAGTATATTTTTTCTAATAAGTTTAAGAAATCTATATAGGTATTGTGTTCTAATTTTCAAGAGAAACATTAATATTTTTTGGCGTAAAACTAGAGAGAGAGAGAGAGAGAGTCGGGGAGGAGGGAGAGATCTCTCCGTTTCCACCGATAGGGAGTGGGGCCCCGACAGGGCCGACTCCCACGTCAGCTCACCGAAGCCTTCCCCGATATGGCGTATTGTGGGCTAATTTTTTTGCTTAACTAAATGGGAAATATGGTTGGGGATTGAATGTGTTTATTGTTTAAGATTCCAAGTGGCATGACATCAAATTTTGTTAGATTAGTTGTGGGTTACTATCTTGATTCATTCATTTCACCCTGCGCACGTGCAAGTGGACAATTTGTCATATTAATAATTCATCCCAATAAAATTTTTTGACATTATAATAATATATATGATTGAATTAGGTTGTGCCTTCCTAGTCCAAACTTCCAGTTTTTCCAACGAGAAGTTTAAATATGTTTTCTCTGAGTCAGAAGTTTGATTTTAGCATACTATGGTTATATTTGAAACAAAAATAAACACAAAATTAGGTAGCACAGCTAGTAAGATGAAGAAAATATGGAAAGGGGGACATTTTCGATTCAAATACGTGAACTAAAGTTCATCCAATATTAGTTTATAATGACGTATGTACTATTTAGATAGCTGGTTTGTATATGTATAGAAGTATTATTCAAAAAATTACAACTTTATCTTAAAAAAATAGACTGGACAAAAGTTATATATCAATGTTATTAATAAAGGGTTGTTTTCTTTTTTTTACTTTTGTGTGTGTAAAGGTGACCATCAATACAAAATAAGTTTCACTACAACAAAAATGGCTTTTAAGAACCTTTTATGTGGGACACCTGTAAAATAAGGTCCTAAAAACTATTTAATAGGACGAATGAACTTTTAGGGTCCTTTTATAATATAAGCTACTAAACCAGTGTTCTAAAAAGCTATTTAATAGGATGGACGATTCTTTGGGGTCCTATTATCATATAACTTAATAAGACACTTAAAATGTGAATCCTAATAAGGTAATTTATAAGACATTTAGTTGTTGGTGTCCCATTATGTGGTAATGTAATAAGACACTTGATCACCGGGGGTCCTATTATAACCTAACTTAATACGACACTTTGTAGTTAAGTCATAAATGTTCGATGTTATAGGACCCTTTCTAGTCGAAGTCATATTAGAACATAACTTAATAGGACACATGACAAATGGGTCTTATCCCTTTAACCTTTATAGGACGCTTAATCATTTTAGTGTTATTATAATACGCCGTAATAGGATACATGATACTTGAGTCATAAAACATCAGTTTTATAGAACGCTTATTCGCTAAAGTTTTATTATAACATAACATAATAGGACACTTAACATTTGAGTCTTATAACATTAACCTTTATAGGACACTTAATCATAGTGGTGTTATTATAATACACCGTAATAAAACACTTGATATTTGACTCATAAAAAAACATTTTTATAAGACAATTATTTGTTAGAGTTTTATTATAACATAATTTAACTAGACACTTGACACTTGGGTTTTATTACTTTAACCTTTTATAGTGGTGGTGGTGGACAGTGATAATGGTGGATGGTGGTGGTGGCTGGTGGTGGGTGATGGTGGTAGTAGACAGTGGGTGGTGGTGGTGGTAAGTGGTAGGTGACGGTGGTAGGCTGTAGGTAGTGGTGGTAGACGGTATGTGGTTGTGGTAGGCGGTGGGTGGTGGATGGTGTACGGTGGTCGTAGGCGGTGGGTAGTGGTGGTGGGTGTTGGTGGTAGGCGATGGGTAGTGGTGGTGGGTGTTGGTGGTTGACAGTAGTGGTAGACGGTGGTGGTGGTAAAAAAAAGGTTTAAAGGGTGTAATGAAAGGGGTGTAAGAAATTAGCTGTTAAAAAAAAATCCAAGCTAATGATCTCCAGCCAAGCTGGTTTGAGATAGAGTGGGTTTTCCCTTTGGGGTTCCCATACTAGGGGTAGGTCACAGGTTCGATCTATGCACACCACAAAAAAATTCCCCGTGACGGTTTGAGCTTAGGCAAGGAGGACACCGGTGTGTGGGTAGGTATTCAAACTTGAGACTGCTAAATTAGGGTTGTACAAGGATTTCCGCTTACCAAACCTTCAAAAAAAAAAAATTCTTACATGAGATCGCATACATGCCAGAACAAATTTCCCTCTTTTTACTCGTTAAAACGATTTAATAAAATTTCGCCGCCCCCTAAAATCATTCCCTCCCACACTAACACTATGTTCCCGAGTTTCATTAAAGGATGGAAGAGAAAGGATCTTCCTCCTCTTTCCTTCTCTCCAATTCCTTCCAAATTGGAAAGATTGAAAATCACACTAATATTTTTTATTATCCCTCTCATTCCCTCCCTTTTCCTCCTACAAAAAAACTGTGGAACACATTTTTTCCTCACTTTCTTCCCAATCCTTTCCCTTCCATCCTTTAATGAAACTCTGGAACAGAGTGTAAATTCCATCTACATCAAGTCAAATACACCAAATTCAATGTGAAAACCCTAAAACCCATCCAGTCTCCACCCTACGGTGAAACCCTTGAAACGCATCTACTGCAACAAACCCGGGCAGACGCATACCACATCGATGTGGTATAATTTCGAACACCTGCTAAATACGGCTTCAGGTGACTAAATCCTAATCATTTGGAGACGGTTCCGGTGATTACGAAGGCAAAAGGGGCTAGTGCATACTCGTGGGTTGATCGGATAGGGATCTGTGCTTCGCTAGCAAAAGAGGTTTCGTACTCTTTGACACAATTGTAACTAAATAATTTGTTATGCTATATTAAACCTCTTTTCAATATTATTTCCTAATAGTAATTCACTAATTTGATCATAGTTGGAAGTTTGATCATTTAATTTATTGATTACCCTTCATAGGATGGCGTGAAATTGTGGAGGTGAAAGAAATTGGTGTTATGATGCAGCAAAATAAATGTCTTGGTGTGGATAAAATATATATTTAGGGATTAGAAGAGAATACATGTTATTGAAAGTGCTAAACATTCTCTCTTTGTTATAGGCCATTTTTCGTATTCGTAATCACATGTTATATCCAGGTGCTTTTTATTTTAAGGCATTAACCTTATTATATTTACATTATCAAACTCATTTTTAAATAATCTGTTTTATCATAACATTAGAATGCTTGCAGGTTGAGCAACATAAATAGATATTGTGATGTATTGTCTGGGTAAAGTGCTACTGTTAGATATTTATGTTATGGCATATTGGTTTTATAGCATATACAGAAGAGTTAAATACATAAAATTGAGGTTTTTTATTTGAATTTGTGAAGATTGGAAGGCCAAACAGAACAAGTATGGTCAGGTATATATTCTGCACTTGAGGGATTTTAGTATTACTAGATATTGTGATCCGAAGGCATTTTCTCTTTTTATTGGTACTTGAACGTTTACCTCACACCATTCTGAGTTGCCTATAGTTTTTTTTTTAATTCTGTTATTGGCTTGGTATATCTGAACATAGTTATTATTGTTGGGTTATACTTCTGCTCGGTACTTATTTGCGTCTGTTTTTACATTAGTTTTGTTTGTATGAAGTTGCTAGCATGATTTTTCTAATTGATTGAAAATATGAGTTCCGTTTGGCTGAGTTCGGACGTAATTTAGATACTTTGTTAGACTATGGGATATGTAGAAGCTGCAAAATAGAGGTAAATTTTAACTTGTAGACTCATCTCAAGAATGATTGTAAGTTTGGTGATTAAATAGGTTGCATAGGGTTACACTATAAAACAACAATGTCTATTGATGTTTTTTTTTTCACATTAGTTTATTTCTATAAAAATCATAGCATGCTAGTTTTTTTTTCACATTATTTTGACTAGAGTTTAATAAATGTTTGTTGAAAACTAAAATCTAGGTCAGAGATAAAGTTTTCCTTAAAAGCATTTTAAACTCTACCGAGACTGTAGCAAGAGGATGGGTGAAGATTTTGGACCCAAATGAGCTGGTTAGTGGTATAGAGATTGGACCAGAATGGTGTGAGGTAAACGTTCAAGTACCAATAAAATAGATAAAAAGTTGGTGAGACCATATGGTTTATTTTCCACAATTCAAGACTGTATTGGTGCATCCATTGCATTGCATTGCATTGCATTGCATTGCATTGTCTTTTCATCTTGGTATGTATTTGCTAAACTTGTGATACGAATAGTTTTAATAAGCTGTAACTTAATACTTATACATGGATGGTTTATTTGTAGGTAGTATGGATGGTTTATTTGTTAAACTTGTGATATGAATAATTCTAATAATCTGGAAATTAATGCTTATACATGGATGGTTTATTTGCAGGTAGTCCGTGATGATTGATGACGCATGATGACCCAAGATTCTATTCTGCTTGTTTCTTTAATTTCTTTTAATTTCTTTGTTAAATGTTACAAGACTTTATGTTAGATAATGCTATAACTTATTTATATATAAAAAAGTTTTATAAATTTCATTAGTTGATGGTATATACACAATACCTATTTGGATTTTATATCTTGATTGTCTTTTTATTGAATAATAAAAACCATTATTTGAATGTTCATAACCACATAGTAAAATTGTCTGTGTGGATGTTTAAAGAAGCGTTGTATCATATGACTTGTTAGGACTTTGAAATTTTGTCCTATTAAACTTGTCAGAACATTGTAAAAGTGTCCGAATATGTTTTTCTTATGACGCTATATGGGTTGTTCATAGACATTATGCGACCATAAAATTGGTTTCATAATCTTATTTGGGATATTAGTACCCTTTTCTTGACACTAAAGAATCTATAATGTTGCATCATAAGGGTCCTAAAAATTATTTTTTAAGGACCGTTGTATTTGTATTAAAATATTAAAAGTAGGTAAACACATGTTAAAACATTGTAAAAGTGTCCTAATATGTTTTTATTAGGAGTTTTTTGAGTTTTTCATAGACATATTATACGACCATAAAATTGGTTTCATAATCTTATTTGAGATATTAGGACGCTTTTTAGGTTTTGGGACTTATTACGACCCCTTTACATGAAACGCTTTTACCGTTGGTCCTATCAAATAAAAGGTCCTATAAAATAACATTTTAGGACGCTTTTATATGTACTAAAAACCCATTTTTGTTGTAGTATTTTAGGACATTCAACTATGTGTCAATCTTTTTCTCTTACTCAACGCTAGTAAGGTGCTGTTTGTTTTTTTGCAGAAAAATGTCTGCAGTCTGTGGACTACATCTGCAGATATTTGCAGGAGAAGAGGTGGACCAAAGGTCTGCAGTCTGCAAGAAGAACACTGCTTGTTTTTTAACGTCTGCAGGCTGCTGAAATAAACTGAAATTTAAATAAACTGATTTTTTACAGCAGTCTGGTGGTGGACCGTGGTGGTGGTGGACGGTGCGGTGGTGGGTGGTGGTGGTGGTGGTAGTGGTAGTGGTGGTGGTGGACCGTCGTGGTGGTGGTGGGTGGTGGTGGACTATGGTGGTGGTGGTGAGTGGTGGTGGGTGACGAGAAGAGAAGAGGAGAAGACCTTTGAAGACTTTGGAACAAGTCTGCACCAAGAAGAGGTCAAGAAGATCTTTTTGAGTGAAAGGTCTTTCAAAAAACAAACAATCTGCAGATCCCAAACGTTTGCGCGCGTTTGCGCGATGCAGACAAAAGATGTCAGAAGTGCTTCTGAGCAAAAAACAAACAGCCCTAAATGTTGTGCCGGTAACATGCTCGATTGACTCTAAACTAATAAGCAGGGCTAACAATAGGCCACCTATATAAAACACGATCAGACATGTTAATTAAAAATTACACTATGTGAGCGTTTACTTTTTTTTGTTATATAATAATTATGATTAGGAGGATACGATCTACCGTTTTTCCTTATTGGTAAACATATAACGTTATATATTTAGAATTTGTGTTGTTCGCGTTGTCAAAGGCCTATTAAACCCACAAAGACACGATCGGTAGTGGTTAGTAGCAGAGGAAGTAATGGTGGTGCGTGAGAGGTCAAGTGAGGTTTATGAACACAAGTGAAGACACGATAGGGTAAAATTTTAATCCAGCGTTATTTTGAAACTTAATAAGTAAGAGGCTTGATCTCTGATTCAGATGTGTTATTATGGTGAACCAATGCTAACTAATTCAAATGTAGTGTCTTAATGGAATCGTTAAGAGACAACCAAACAACCCTAAATCTAATCAAAACCTTGTTATAAGGACACAGAAGAACAACTTTTGTTAAAGAACCTCAATCAGGGGCGAAGTATTGTGAGGGCCAGGGGTGGCCCTGGCCCCCCCTGTTTTTTGGCGCAGTAGTGGAAATTTGCGATTTTCATAGGTAAATCTAGTCCGGGTTGAGTCCGGCCCCCGTCGATTTGCCACTGCCGACCGAAAAAAATTGAGTCCGGCCCCCACCGATTGGCGAACCAAGCTTCGCCACTGACCTCAATAGAAAAAAAAAAATTCATTGTTAGCTAAAATCGTTAGGAACTTTTGTGATTATTTGATTGTATGTGGTTTATTCAAAATAGTATAGATGGATTCTTTAAGAAATTTTGATGTTATAAGAGTTATTGTAACATTATCAATATGGCAGGCTCGGAGGGGGGACTGGGTGGGTGATCACACAGAGTCCACCTTTTTAGGGAGCCGAAATTTATATATTGTATGTATGTGGATGTTTTTGGGCTCTTTTTTTGCCTCGGAATTTTCTATAGCATTCTACGGGATGGCCCTGAATAACATAAATAAATCATGTATCGTCTGTTCATAGGAGATATACAAGAACATAAAAATGTTTGGTCTCAGATATTAACAAAACGTTCTGACGAAAACGATGTGGATGAGAGCTCTTGATAGCTTACACTTTATGAACTTTAAAACAAAGCCCAAACTACTTGTAGTCAAGAACTCAAGACGGAAAATATTGATTTGTATGAAAAATTGTATGTTACAGTTATGCAACTAAAAGCACCTAAATTTATTCACCTGCTTAATACATATCTAAGTTACCTTATTAAGGAGGAGAGATGGCTAAGATTGTCATTTCACTATCATTTTAAGATGGTAATCCAAAAGTCACAAGTATAAATCACTATTTTTTACCATTATTCTTCCTTTTATGCCCTTGTGTACTATTTTAATTCTACAAGAAGCTAAGGATATTATAGTCTCTAAAAGCCTCTTTACTTGAGGTTGGATTTCTTGGATTTTAGCTCATATCGCACCATATTACCATGTGGCAATTTTGGTTATATGTCTTATCGCTAATGGGTCAAATGGCTAATCTAAAACATCTAACTGTGAAAAAAATACAAGTGAAATGGGTGAGAGGTCAAATGGTTGAAAGTCATGCGTAATGTATTTGAACGCATAAGAACCTCCTAAATTAAGTTAAAACCACTCCATTAACATAGTTCTTGTAGTCATCTTTAGCACATCATATATTTACACACATTAAAGAAAGTATTTGCGAGTCGTGTTTCGTTTGACGATTACTAAATTGGTTTCTTTTGACATGTTACCTAAACACCAGCCTGTCCTTATTAGTATAGAACTTTTAACTTAATAAATTTTAAGTTGGCTTCTATGTTCTTTTTTTTTCAATAAATAAAAAGTCTTCTGATACTAAATTGTAGTATGTTCTTCCTACATGTCTGAATTTTAGTATGATTTAATTATTGAAATGCTTTTTATATAGCATGTACCTGTGATATGCCATAACACGTTAAGGTTGTTTTTTCTTGGCTCCGGATATTTGCACAAGTAGCAATTTTATTCAGACAACCCTATACGGGTCGTAGAGAGCTCTACGGGTCGTAGAGCCAATTTTTTCAGAATTCTACGAGCCGTAGAGGCCTCTACGGCTCGTAGGTACTCATTACCAATGATTGGTAATCATACAATCATTGGTAATGATTACCTACGAGCCGTAGAGGCCTCTACGGCTCGTAGAAGTAGTCTTATTAATTTTGAGAATGAAGAAGGACGAGATTGATGTTTTAAGATGCCTACGGCCCGTATAGGCCCCTACGGGTCGTAGACAAAAAAAAATCAAAAACGTTTGGGACGAGGTTCGATCTTAGGCATATTATCACACAAACACACACACAAAGTCTTATTAAGTATATGGGGACCATCTGGGCTACCAGTTCGCTGGTTTCTTAGTTGGAAAGTTTTAATATAACATAAACCAGTCTTAGGCAGCCTCTACGGCCCGTAGAGGCCTATACGACCCGTAGATAGGGTTTTTTTTTTTAAATCATTTTAATTATGTAATAATTAATCCCGAGCGTGTAATACATTAACACAAGCATGTAAAACGTGAACACAATTGTTTATAACATAAACCAATATAAACCAACGTCGTCTCGATAAGCGTGTAAAATAAACGTTAACAGAAACGTTCAAAATAAAACTAATCGTTTATATACGCAAAAAAATAAAACTAAACGTTAACAGAAGCGTTCAAAATAAAGATTGTTTAAATACATAAGATGATCAGAAATAAAACATCGTAGAGTCAGTCGGCGGCGACGTCCCGGGCTGCTGCGAAGACGTCTCGGGCTGCTGGGAGGACGTCACGGGCTCGTGCGTGCTGGTCCCTAAAGTCGGTGGGACACGAGCCTGCATGCCTAGGTGGCGATACATATCCTGCTGGCCAGCAATCAACCAGCGCATCGCGTCGTCCTGCCGATCACGCCACTGACGCGTATCAGTGTCCTGCTGCTGACGCCAGGTGTCCTGCTGCTGACGCCAGGTGTCCTGCTGCTGACGCCAGGTGTCCATCTGCTGACGCCACGCACGCATCTCGACAGCCTCCTCGTCAGCCGCACGAACGTCCGCCCTAACATCAGCAGGCAACCTAAGAGAGTGATAAACGCGCGCCGGTATCTGCACGTCCTCAGGCTGCTGCTGAGGCATCTCGACGTCCCTAAGACCGCCCCCCTCCTGCTCATGCACAAACTGCAACCCGACCTCCACAGCATCACCTGCAATGGATAACAATAAATAATTAATAAATAATAATAATATTCCAGGATTTTATAAAAAAATTGGGCAGAGTTTCCCCTGTTTTTAGGCAAACCAGACAACACAAGTTGTCTACAAGTTTCCCAAATAATAATAATAATAATAATAATAATAATAATAATAATAATAATAATAATAATAATACCTCTAAGGCCCTGATGTACTAACGGCTCATGCACAAACTCCACGCCACCGGGACCAATCAGATAGTGGAACTCATCATGATCCGGCGTCTTCGCCTTCTTCGCCGCACAAAGCATAGCCTTCATCGTGTGTAGACCTATTGGGCTGAAAGAAACTCAAAAACATTAACATTAATAATAATAATAATAATAATAATAATAATAATAATAACATTAATAACCGAAATACCTAGGCGGTAGTGACGGAAACCGATTACGGTTAACATAACCGTAATACTTCACGGCATCGCAGCGCTCAGCAATCTTGCTGATGAGCCCCCCGCATGGGATGCCTCCCTTCAACGGCTTATGGGGGAAGGAGGCAAAATACTCGGCCATGACCCGATGCAAGGCAATCGGCGTGCCGGTGAGTATGCAATGTAGGTACATCAGGTCCGTCTTCGTCACCCGCTCGTTACTATTCCCCCGTGCCGTTAGGGAATAAGTAATGCAACGGTGAATGTAACGAACTACGGGGTGACGAATGTTGGATGCCCTGTCACACCTCTCCCTGCACAGCATAATAATAGTAATAATAATCAGAACAAAAATATTGAAAAATAATAATAATGATGATGATAATAATAATAATAATAATAATACTTCTGTGCCGGGTTGCCGAACTCGGGACCGCCAATGGTGGGCCACCACGCATAGAGGACGTCATCAGCGACAGTAGTCACCGCCCTAGTGTAGACATCCTGAACATTATCATTAACATTAACATTTCGAATAAGAACAAAAACAAAAATAATAAGAATAAAAATAAAAATAATATTAATACCTCTACAAGGTCGTCGCGAGTGTACCACCGGATGTGCGTAGCCCACTCATCTAGAGAATAACCATACTCAACGCCGAGTATGGAAAACTCAATATCCCTCGGTGGGCGGCCTGACGATCCGGCGCCCGACGATCCGGCGTCCGACGATCCGGCGGTGGGCGGGCGAAACCGAAAGGTGGATAGAAACTCTATCACCAACGGCCGATGGGACGGCGCGCAAAAGTCGTCGAAAAACCTGTCCAGTGGGCTCCCTTTCGGGATCCACTGTCGGGCAATCGCCTCAGCACCCCTACACTCCCGAAGCGCGTCCCAAGAAATCCCACGCGCCTTTCCAATCTTCTTCTTCCTCAACCTATGAAATCTGGCACCCGGGTAATCGACTCGCAGAAAACTGCAATGCTCATAGCCTGACAAGTCACCCCCTGCCATGGCAGCCCCCGCCTGCACCACGGCCTCATCCTCCTCCTGCTGCTGCTCCTCCTCCTCCTCGCCCATGTACTGCTCGTCTAGAAAATCTGCCATAACTGCAAAATCAAAGAATATATAGTTAGTTAGGGCGTTTCTATAATTAAGGTGTTTCAAAAGAATCGCCAAAACTATATAGTTTTGGCGATTCAAAAGAAACGCCAAAACTATATAGTTTTTGGCGATTCAAAAGAATCGCCAAAACTATATAGTTTTGGCGATTCAAAACAAACGCCAAAACTATATAGTTTTTGGCGATTCAAAAGAATCGCCAAAACTAATATAGTTTTGGCGATTCAAAAGAAACGCCAAAACTATATAGTTTTTGGCGATTCAAAAGAATCGCCAAAACTATATAGTTTTTGGCGATTCAAAAGAAACGCCAAAACTAATATAGTTTTGGCGTTTCAAAAGAATCGCCAAAACTATATAGTTTTTGGCGATTCAAAAGAATCGCCAAAACTAATATAGTTTTGGCGATTCAAAAGAAACGCCAAAACTAATATAGTTTTCGCGTTTCAAAAGAATCGCCAAAACTATATAGTTTTTGGCGATTCAAAAGAATCGCCAAAACTAATATAGTTTTGGCGATTCAAAAGAAACGCCAAAACTATATTAGTTTTGGCGATTCAAAAGAAACGCCAAAACTATATAGTTTTTGGCGATTCAAAAGAATCGCCAAAACTATATAGTTTTTGGCGATTCAAAAGAATCGCCAAAACTAATAACATTATACTCGCTAAACCCAATCAACAACAACAGAAAAAAAAAACTGAAAAAAATCGACCCCTAAACCCCTAAATCTGAAAAAAAACTGAAAAAAAATGAAAAAAAAAACTAAAATCAACAATTATCTACAACCATCAACAATAATCTACAACAATTAACTAATTAAAACATAAAAACTAATTATAATTAACTGAAAAAAAAAAACCTGTTTCGAAAATGGGGGATGGATTCGGGTTGAAATTAGGGTTTTGGTGGTCGGATTCGGGTGGTGGTGGTGGTTGCAGTGGTGGGCCGGTCGTGGTGGTGGTGGTTGCAGTTGAAAGGGGGCAGAGGGGGGTTAGGGTTGGGTTTTTTTGTTTGGTTGTGGCAAATGAACAGATCGTCTGTTCTAAAAGGGTTTTAAAAACTTACCTACGGCCCGTAGAGACCTATACGGGCCGTAGATAACTATAAAAAAAATGGTTGGAACAAGGATCGAACCCGGGCACTTTATCAAACACACGTTATATACACACACATACAAACCATCTGGGCTACCAGTTCGCTGGAATATTATCCAGAAATTTTATATATAACATATAACTGAAAACCCAAATTTTTTTAAAAAAAATCCTCGTCTACGGCCCGTAGGGAGCTATACGGGTCGTAGACTCATATTTTTTTTAAAAAACTACTGATTATATTTATAAACTTTACAAAGTTTTTAGAAATCAAAAAATTTTGCCTACGGCTCGTAGAGGCCTCTATGGCCCGTAGGCTCAATGGCCTCTACGAGCCATAGATGGTGTCTACGAGCTTGTCCCAGAAGCCTACGGGTCGTAGAGGGCCCTACGACCCGTAGATAAATCTCTTCTACGGCCCATAGAGCCCTCTACGGCCCAATAGAAGTTTTGTTTTTTTTAAATTTTGTTAGTTTTAATTAGGTGGTATAGGTTTTTTTTATAAAATAACGTTTTCATTTCATATTGTATATGTAAAATAATAATAAAAAATAAAAAAATGTATTTAATAAATCATTATACATTATAAAAACAAATTTACACCGAACTATCAGATAGCCTACGCCCCTCATCAAGACGATCCCTGTATAGTGCTAACCATGGGTTGTGATTTACATCTACCCAACGCCTCCATGTTCCACTCGGATAAGGCATCGGAGCGTCGTCTGTTAGCTTTAGCATGATGAAGTGGTTGCCGTTCACGAAGGCCATCGAAATGACCCGATGTTCTGGCACGCTTTGAGGATGCTTGTGAATAGGGAAGAATGTGCTCGTTCCAAGAGGACTGAAGAATTGAAGGACCACACCAAATGCCTGAGCAATCACTAATCCAGTCAAAGGCATCTCCATCCACTTTGAATTAGGTGTGTTCCCGACTCCCGTCCAATCTAAGGACGAGTATATGCGGGCGAAACCGTTATCGTCGAATTGGTTCAAAATCTCATACCAATACTCATGGTATTGACCCATCATCTCTTCTTTAAGAAGGTGGCGGATCAAATCCCAGTCTTCCTCCTCCATATCCAAAGCCAAAGCTACAGATCGGAACCCACAGTTACCGTCTGGCTGAACATTTTGAATATGCGTGACAAACCGTCGATAAAGGGGATCAATCTGATGCTTAAATTGTCTAAGCACAAATTTATACCTGTCACCGCTAAACATTGGGAAATCATGATTAGGGGATGTGTACATATGTATGTATGTATAAATAGTTATTTATGTACCTGTCCCCTACTAAGAGTGGATACTTTTTGCTACACACTCTCATTTTATCTTTACCCGGGTCTGATGGCCTACGTCTTCTAACAGGCTCGTCTTCCTACAATGGATAATAATAATAATAATAATAATAATAATAATAATAATAATACTAACATCTTCTTGCGCATCCTCCTGCTGTTTTTTTTCTTTAATTTTGTAGTTGGGCGCCCGCGAGTATTCTTTTGTACCTCAGGAGGTTGAGTGTCAGTCATACTTGGATTTGCCACCGACTTTATTTTTGACAACATATTTCTTTGAACGCGTGGTGATTGAGACATCAGTGTCTCTTTGACTATCTCCCACTCACTCGCAAGGTCACGTTCCCCCCATACTACTTCCGGTTCGTAATTCAGTCGTGTCCAAAAGACGTCTATTTCGGACAGCTGTATTTTTATTCCTGTATTCAATAAACATAAACATAAACATAAACATAATAGTTGTAGTAGTAGTAATAATAATAATAATAATAATAATAGTAATAATAATAAAGTAATGGTATTACCTTTATTTATATACGAATCTAATTGACATGCACACGGCAACCCAGAACTCGTGAAAAGCTGGTGACCACAACTCATTTTTCGTTCCTTCAACCTCTCTATATTTGTTATCTCTTTTATCAACTTCTCGATCGCTGCATGGGAAACTTTACCGAGTAGGTCCTCAAAAAGAGGTATGTCATGGTGCACCTTTTTCACAGATAAACTCTCTTCAAACGAGTGGTTTATTGCCCTCTCTTGTGACGTTACAACATCGTCTGCAATCATCACAAGTTTGTGGAGTGAGTTGTTAGCCCCCTTAATGTGCATCTTAAACCTTGCATGCTGGCTCTCAACTCTGTTGGTCGTATACTGACCAAAGTTGTAGTTTGTGTATGTCCATGCAGAAACAAACCTTTCTTTGTAGTCACGGAGCCAGACCCGGTCTATATATTCAAAAACACCTGTAAAAGATAGAAAAAAGATATTTGTTAATGTGTGTATGTATGCGTTTTAAACTAAATTAATAAAATATGTACCAGCTCGTTCGTCCTGACATAGTCGTTTGTAGAATCGATCTAACCAGAGACTATAAAATTCCGGAGATGAAGATCTACATAATCGCTTAAAAGATTTCACGAATATTTCCCAATCTGCATTTCCAAAGGCTTGTCTGCAGTGCTTCAATATATTTTGTTGAATGTGATACCTGAATGTATAATAATAATAATAATAAAATAATAATAAAAATAATTAATAATAATAATAATAATAATAATAATAATAATAATAATATGTATACCTGCATAACAACTTCGAAGCTGCTGGAAATACAATGTCGCATGCATTCATCAAGGCTTTCTCACAATCAGTTATTATAGCACGGGGCTCCGTACTATCTTCTAGCAACTCTTTAAGCCTTTGTAGCACCCATAGGTAGTTATCCTTTTTTTCACGGGAGATGAATGCATGGGCGACACAAAACGACTTGGATGTTGATGTCATACCCACAACTTGAACAAACGGAAGTTTATACTCGTTCGTTTTGTAGGTCGCATCAATCATCAGCACATGCGGGAACGCACGCCATAACCTGTGCGAGGTGGGATGGACAAACAAAATATCCTCGATCGCATTTGTCGAGTCATTCCTCCGGGTGAAGTAAACAATTTTTTTTTCCACCAATGTGGCTTCGAGTACCTGCATAGCAATAATAATAATTAAAAAATAATAATAAAGAAGTAATAATAATAATAATAATAATAAAGAAGTAATAATAATAATAATAATAATAATAATAATAATAATAATACCTGCATTTGAGTCCTGCCGCCATATAACAAATGCTTAACCTTGGTTATTGTGTTATGTATGTCTCTTAAGATGCAGGGACTATCCGGGTTTTGTTTTCTAACGGCCGAATGTATGTTTACTGGCGTAACATTTTGAAAATAAAGTGTATCCACCAATTTTAACTCGGCCGGACCCAGCCTCCTAGCATACGCGTGACCCTCGATGTGTTGGAAAGGTTTGTGATTATGTGTTTGGTTTTGGACCTCCAAAATATAACCATCGTGGCCGGAGTGGTATCTCCCTATTAGTTGAAACGGGCAATTACATTTTTTACTGCCCGTCTTTCGAACCGTGGCTACACTATGATGTACGCCACTACGGTCACATCGTATCCATGCCGATGTTACCCTCCTATTCGGCCCCCTGCCTTCAGAAACAGTACGTCCGAATACGGTAATGTAACCATTTTCTTTTGCTCTTTGATAAACCCACTCTTTGAGGTCTTTAAGAGACCTGAATACCTGCAAAATTTATATACGACTTCAAATAGCAACTAATATATACGAGTTCAAATCTCACAAACCCTACGAGTTCAAATCTCACAAACCCTACGAGTTCAAATAACAACTAATATATACGAGTTCAAATCTCACAAACCCTACGAGTTCAAATAACAACTAATATATACGAGTTCAAATCTCACAAACCCTACGAGTTCAAATAACAACTAATATATACGAGTTCAAATCTCACAAACCCTACGAGTTCAAATAACAACTAATATATACGAGTTCAAATCTCACAAACCCTACGAGTTCAAATAACAACTAATATATACGAGTTCAAATCTCACAAACCCTAAAACAAATTTAGGTACGGGACTAAATATACGAGTCTAAATATGTACACGGGTCTAAATATCTCACAAACCCTAAATATACGAGTCTAAATATACACGGGTCTAAATTATAAACAAGTGCAAATTCATAAACACACCTGATTCGTTTCGTACGAAACATCCGGGACAGGTTCCTCGCCACCGTTATCACCTCCCTCGTACTGTGGATGACTTGGCGGAGGCAAGTAAAATGACCCCGGTTCTTCTACGTACTCCTGGTTCAAATCGGGCAGCAGGTTCAAATCGGGTAGTGCATTCCCGTTACCATAGCGAACAACGGAGCTAACCTCCTCCTCACCACGTTCCACCACGGCTCCGAAAAGGCTTTCCGAGACGTGAAATAGGCTAAACGAATGCTCCCATTCATCCGAAACATTACCGTAGTGACCCGAAGACATCGTGGTAGCTTGGAATCGATCGGATTTTTGTGCACCGCGTTTTTAAATTTTCTTTCGTTAACTGAAGAAAGAAGACAAGGAAAAAGAATATATCTGGACCCTCTACGGCCCGTAGAGGCCTATACGGGCCGTATAGGGTTTAATGCTCCCAACAACCAGGTTTTCTACGGGCCGTATAGCCCTCTACGGCCCGTAGAGGGTTAGCTTTTTCAGACTGACACACTGAATGTCAGACACTTCATTCAATGACCTCGTACCTCGTACTCCCTACGGGCCGTAGAGCCCTCTACGGGCCGTCTAGGGTTTAAATGCACTCGACCAACCCACCTCTACGGCCCGTAGAGGGCTTTACGGGCCGTAGAGGGTTGAGCATTTATTACACTGACCCCCTATACGGCCCGTAGAGCCCTCTACGGGCCGTAGAAGGCTGTGCAAACTTCCTTTTTGTTATTGTGTAAATAACATACCTCTTTTTCTTTAACAAGCCAAATAAGGAGGTATAGAAGTAGTGATGTTTTTTTAAATTGACCAATAATATATACATTGACTAAAATAGTGTCAATTGGTTTTTGAACAAATGACTTAATTTCATAAAGGCTTATTCGAAACAAAACGTTTATGCTATTAAATCAATATCCTTGCATTTTGTACATTATCACAATGTTTTATTGCAACCCATTTGTTGATCCCGCGGCAACGTGCGGGTAAACCCACTAGTTGATCTAAAAGCGTAAATATTGTAGAAACTTGATTATTTATTTTTGGTCTAGAGTGACAATACTTTAGTATCGCTAACAAAATTATTCTTTTGATCTTAATCTTCAAAATATTCCTATCAAAACAAGATTAATTGTCAACTACAGTGACGGATCCGGAAATTTTTTCCAATGATGTCACTATTTTAAACATTTTAATTTTGTAGAACCGGACATAAATATTTTCGGGTGGATCGGTTTGACGGTTCGGGTCAAGTAAGGTTGATCACATAATAAAAATATTATACAATAATAAAAAAAACATCATCATTAAAAATTTAAAAAAACACATAATATAAATTCGATGGTCTTATGAGCCCCCTGAGCTCCTACGGGGTTGGTGTTGCAGGGATTGGTCGTTTTGTGTGTCTTTAACGCACACGACCTGAGCCATTTCTTCATTTTCGGTCATGCGAGTCATTTTGAAGGTGTGGGTTTTGTTGATGTTGAACTGTGTTTCACCACCGTGGTATAATGGTTTATATACAAAAAAATCTCAACCGTATTGCATGTTAAATTCAATATTTCTGACGGTTAGATGAAACCGATTTTAATGCATATAATTATTTTTGACCGTGTTGATAGGACGGTTTATGAGAAATCTGACCGTTTGATAGTAAAACCGTGTGAATTAAAAAAAATAAAGATTAAGATTTGAATTTAAATAAATAAAAGAATCAGTGGAGTGCTGCCTCCAAAAAAGTGTATCAGTGAAATGATGTGGAGTGCATGATTGGTTAAATCAGTTAAGTGAAAGTGAATCCTATAAGTGCCTCTTCCCTCTAATGGGCTAAATAGTGGAGTGGACTTGTAAAATGTTATTTTTTATCTACTTAAAAATTATAGTTGAGCTCATTTAACTGGAATTGGGTTGGGTCTAATGCAGTCACCATAAAAAAACATTGATGTCACTCGAAAAACTATGTATACATGTTTATATACAACTAAAAAAAAGACTATTGTCCCGGGACTACGTCCCACACAACATACCTCCGCCACTGGTCAACTAAATGTGTTTGTGAAACTTTGATCAGGTTTCATAACCATTAGCCTTCAAAACTGCTTCTTGTATGATCACTTATATTATAACGATACTGACTACGAGGAAGATTAACATGGATTAATGTAACACCCTAGGCAAGTCCCACATCGGTTGTGGACATAGACGGATCTATCTGCGAGCCAGACGAGGCCCCCGCCCACCCAGCTTTGTCGCTTCGTATTGTAAATTTTACCGAAATATTTATATGTATTGAGTCCAGTCTTACCTGAATGAGTCCAGTCCTACCAAGTTTTTTTGTTCAAGATCCCCTATTAGCCCGTAGACAGGAGAGATTCTTGATCCATAAGGAATAAGTGCCCCTAAAATCACCTTTTCGGGCTTAGTTGGTTGTGTAGCACATAAAAACTCCACAAGCGTGCTCAGGTGGGAGTAATATTAGGATGGATGACCTTCTGGGACGTCTCCACCGAGGCAACCAAAAGCAAGTTCGCGAGCTTCTAGATGGGCAACCCATTGGGGCAAAGCAGATAATATTGGTGGTGAGAGAATCAGATGTTATAAATGGTATCAAAGCCACTCCTATATCGTTCGGGATGGTGGGGCAAACCGCAAACCTCATCAAGAACGATGAGTCCCTAAAGGGGTGATTGTAACGATACTGACTACTGAGAAGATTAAGGGGTTGTTTGGCAACTTCTGAATGGGTAAGTGCTCAACCGGTAAAAGTTATGAACCATTATGTGCTGAACTAGTAAGGGGTCTGAACCATTCATACTCAGTATAATGATTACCCATTCAAAGGAAAATATTTGACCAATTCAGACATTTGTTCGCAAAAGAAAATAGTCCGAATAAACTATGTTAGACCGATTAAGGCATATGTACCATTAAGAGCTAAAACAAACAACCCCTAACATGGACCATTGTAACACCCTAGTTAAATCTCACATCGACCGTGGACAAGAGAGATACTTGTTTCATAAAGAATAGAGTGCCTTCTAAATCACCAACAAGTTTTGAGCTTAGATGGCTGTGGAGCACATAAAAACTACACAGTTAAATATCGGGATGGATGACCTATTAGAAAATCTCTACCGGGGCAACCAGTGCGAAAATATCGACAACTTGAGTTTTCAACAACATAAAGTACGATACACAATTAAAAATCTTCACTCATACCACATGATCAATGTATTGATGAGAGAGAACTATTCGTCGACATAGTGAAATAGGACGTAATGATTATGCACACTGGATTTTAGATACTTATACCCTTATCTACACAGTATAATTAAGATATTTTTCAAGTCAGATATACCCTTATATGATGTGTAATCAATATTTTAAAAACCCGTAAATACCGGCCGGTTATTCCGGTATTATCGTTTTTGGATAGAAATCCGGTATGAAACACTCTGGTAAATATGAGAAACGGTATCGATTTTATACCGCCGGTAAAATCCGGTATACCGGTTTGAACCACTATACCGGTACCGTCATAGGTTAGTTTTTTGTTATAACTTATTTTTAGATAATTTTTTATTAAGGAATAACTTTTAAAAAATTAAAAACTTTATATTATCTTTTGGATTATTTCTTAATTGTTGATTAACTTTTTGATAGTATTTTAGTATGTAATTATGTACTTTTAGATTATTTTTTGTGTTAATATTGTAATTTATGAAATTATATAGCTAACTAATTAACCTGGTTGAACCGCGTAGCCCGATACAACGCCGTTCAACCGATTCAACAATTTTTTAACCAAATCCGATATAATTAAAATACCGATTTTTAAAACATTGCGTGTAATACGCAAAGGTATTTTTTTCAAGTAGTTAATACATCATTAAATCTTGGTAATGTAAAACCAACCGTAACACAAGAGAGTTATTGTTTCTCTTTTCCTCCCTACTAATGGGATGTCGTTAAAGGATTGTCTATTTCATGGCTCAATATTTACATAAATTACTAGGTCAAGTGAGGACTTAAGTTTTGGGGGACAGTCTATAATAAAGGAGATATTTTCTGAATGATTTCTCATTATACACAATGTGCCATTTATAATACAATGATAGGCACAATCTTAGGAATTACAATATACTTGCCTAAGATATAGATAATTATCATAAATACAAATAAGTGCTATTAACTATTATTATAATTACTATTAGACCCCCGCAGTTGAATCGGGAGGTTGGTGAACGTTAAGACTGGAGCGAAAGTCATCAAATAAGATGCGCGGGAGACCCTTGGTGAAGATATCCGCGATCTGATAACGTGCGGGGACGTGTAGGACGCGAACACACCCCGTTGTACGAGCTCTCGAACAAAGTGAATGTCCAGTTCAATGTGTTTGGTCCGCTGATGTTGGACAGGGTTACCTGATAAATAAATTGCACTGACATTGTCACAGTATGCCAAGGTGGCTTTGAGAAGGGGCTGTCACAGTTCAAGCATCAGATTATGTAACCCGCAAATTTCAGATGCAGCATTTGCTACCCCTCTATATTCGGCTTCAGCGCTGTAACGAGAGACTGTAGGCTGTCTCTTGGAGGACCAGGATATTAAGTTGTCTCCAAGATACACACAATAACCAGAAGTGGACCTGCGAGTGTCTGGACAGCCTGCCCAGTCAGCATCCGTGTAAACACAAAGGGAGATGTTCGGGGCTGGAGTGAGAGATAACCTGTATTCAGTAGTACCCTGAATATACCGAATGATACGCTTGAGAGCGTTACAATGATCATCAGAGGGAGAGTGCATATGCATGCAAATCTGCTGAACTGCATAGGAGATGTCAGGCCGTGTGAAAGTGAGATACTAAAGTGCTCCCGCTAAACTGCGAAATGTAGTGGGGTCATGAAATGGAGCTGAAGAGGCGGAGCCTAGTTTAGTACCAGTGTCAACAGGAGTAGCAACGGGCTTGCAGGAATCCATAGCGGCCCTGTGTATAATGTCCCTGGCATAGGATTGCTGAGATAAGAACATGTTATTCCCGGACCGTGTGACTGAGATGCCGAGAAAGTGAGATAACGGGCCCAAATCCTTCATTGCAAATTCGCTAGATAAAGACTTCATTAGGCGACCACGAAGTGAATCGGATGAAGTGGTGAGGATGACGTGATCCACATAAAGAAGAAGATAAGTTGTGTCCTGGCCATGATGATAAATGAACAGCGAGTGATCAGACTTGCTTTGTGTGAAGCCCTGCAATAAGACAAAGTCAGTAAACCGCTGGTACCAGGCGTGTGGAGCCTGTTTGAGTCCATATAGAGATTTCTTCAGTTTGCATATGAAGTTGGGAAAACGTGTATCACGGAATCCCATGGGCTGGTGCATGTAGACAGTCTCCTGTAAGTGACCATGTAAGAAGGCATTTGTGACATCAAGTTGGTTGATGGACCAGGAACGTGACAGTGCCAAGGTAAGTATGAATCGTATCGTGGCTGGTTTAACCACGGGACTGAAGGTGTCACCACAATCAATGCCTACCTGTTGACTCCGACCATCACATACAAGTCGAGCTTTGTATCGCTCCAAACTACCATCTGAGCGAAACTTATGTTTGAAAAGCCACATACACCTAATGATGTTCATATCCGGTTGACGAGGAACTAACTCCCAAGTCTCATTTTTAATAAGTGCACTAAACTCGTTGGTCATGGCAGTAGACCATTCAGGCGAGGACAAGGCAACCTGTGGGGACTTGGGTATAGGGACAACCGTGGTGGTATGGAGATTAAAATGGTGTTTTGGCTTGGAGATGCCGTCCATGGCACGTGTGCGCATGGTGCGAGTCGGGTGTTGGGGAGCAGGTGAGGGATTGGTGGGTTCGGGTGGGTTGGTGGGTTGGTGGGCTTCCGGAATTGGGTCAGGAGGAGGGGTGGCGTTGTGAGGTGAGGGGTGGGCTGTGGGTGTGGTATGGGAATGGGCCGGTGGAGATGTTGAGGAGTGGGCTTGGGTTTGGGCCTTAGGGGAGGTTGATGTGTTAGGTGGGATATGGGCCGAAGCAGAGGATGTGGCGGGCGAGGTTTGATGTGGGAGTTGGGTGGGTTGTGAAGTGGTATGGGTTTGGGAGTCGGTCGTGTGGGGACGGTGAGACCATAGTAGTGGGTTAAGGCCATGTTCAAGGAAATGGTAGTCAGATGGTTGAGTGGGAAGTGTAGTTGAAAATGGGAAGATGGTTTCTTCAAATTGCACATGGCGAGAGATGAAGATGGAATTGGAGTTGAGGTCTAGACAATGGTAACCACGATGATTGGGCGGGTAACCGAGAAAGACGCAACGCTTAGAGCGATTGGCTAGTTTATGTAAGGTTGTGGATGGTAGTAATGGGTAGCATAGGCAACCGAACACCCGAAGGTGGTCGTATGTGGGGTCACAACGGTATAAGTGGGAGGTGGGTAAGAGGAATTTGTGGTGTTTGTTGGGAATAATGTTTAGAAGGTATGTAGCGGTTTCAAGGGCGTGGTGCCAAAATGAAGGAGATAATGAGGATTGGGCTAAAAGAGAGCGTATAATGTTATTTATTGTTCTGATTTTACGTTCGGATTTACCGTTTTGGGATGAGGTGTAGGGGCATGAGAAGCGGAAATGCATCCCATGAAGGCGACAAAAATTATGGAAGGAATGATTGTCATATTCCTTTCCATTGTCGCATTGAAATTGCTTAATTTTGGCACCAAATTGGGTGGTTATAAAGCTATGGAAAATAGTGAAAACAGAGAATACACTAGATTTATTAGTTAAAGGAAAAGTCCATAGAAAATTTGTAAAATCATCTAGGAATAAAACATGATACCGATGACCCCCGGTGCTAGGCACAGGAGATGTCCAAAGATCACTGTGAATTATATCAAAGGGTAAAGAAGTACTATTACATGAATCAGAAAATGGCAAACGCACACTTTTACCAAAAACACATGCTTGACATAAAGTTTTGTCATTATTAATAGTACGAGAAACAGATAACGGTAAAGAATGCAGTGTGGATAAGCTCGGGTGCCCAAGGCGTTGATGCCAACGGACTTGAGTGATGGCCAAAAAAGCAGTAGAGTTGGTCTCGGAAGGGATTGGTGCAGTCATGTAACCTCACGAATTTTCCCATTTATTTTGCATTAAAGTATTTCTCGATCCATGATATAAAGTCTAATTTATTTCTAAGTATTCTTATCTTTATCCGTGCACTCTATTTTTCTAAGGTCCTTTTATCATTGTACTTAAAAAAAAAAAATCTTCAATCATGACATATGTCCTATCCTAATTCTATTTATAAAATCGTCATTTTATAAGACGGTGTTATTTTTATTTTCTAATTCAAACTAATGATTTTTTTTTCTTATTTAAAACTAATCATTTTTCCAATTACATTTTCAAACAAGGAAGATATAAATTCGTTTCAAAATAAAAATATATATATATATATATATATATATATATATATATATATATATATCAAAGCCTTGAGTCAAGAGTCAAAGTCTTGACAACATAATTCTTGGAGTCAAAGTCTTAGTCAAACAGTCAAAGTCCTAGTCAAATAGTCAATTCATCATAAAACCTTACTTTATGGTGTTGACCAATTTTAATGGCTAATTGAATCCAAAACTAGTATAAAAACCCACCTATGACCCATTATACTTGGCACCTCTAAATCGATTGTTTCAATCCGATTAAACTTTCCCTCATACCTTTCTTCTATAGTCTATTACTTCTACAATTGAACCTTTGATTATAAGCTCTTGTAATTGGCGAATTGGAAGCTTGATATTCTTTCTTTTTCGGTTTTTATTTCTTCAAATTGGACTAGCTACGTTGTTGAGTCTTTGGGATTCGCCTCACATACATTCACAACACTTAGAGGATAATTCACCTTAGCCAATGTGAGTTTACGTAACCATGTTTATGCAATTCTTCATACTTGCAACATTTTACTTAAGCAATTCTACATGCATGTCTAGTTGTAAACTTTAATGCCTCATGATTTAGACAACAACAACAGTTTCAACAAGTTTCAACAATACATAATCATTAGCTATGGCCAAGCCGGCGATACTCAATAATAGATCTATTGGATTGACAATCCCACCTAGATTCGTTGACCATCTTTTATGGGGAGCGCGGGTGATTGTTATCGTTCCAACATATTATTAAGGTGAACCGTGGATGACGGGATGGACCTAAACTAGTCGGAGGTTTGATTATGTCGATTCAACATTTCATGTTTATTCATGTAGACTTAAACTTACGATAGACATTTGAATTGCTAAACTTTTATTCTTAAACTAAATTGCTTGACATGGCTTATGTATTCTCACCAACTTCTAGTTGACCCCCCCCCCCCCCCCATTTTTACAACTCAACAGGAAATAATGATGCTTGAAGTCTAGAGATTTAGCATGAGGAGAAATTTGAAGTTTATGCTTTGTTTTGGCTTTTTGATGTATTAGAATTCCATTCAAGACTTGTTATGTATTTTCAATTTTGGATATTTTTCCTTTAAATAAATTTCAATTAAAACTTGAATACCATGTGCTACTGTATACTCATTCATGCGTGACACCTCGATGTTTTCGCCATCGGTTGGGGTGTTACAAGTCAGTGGGTATAAATCGCCCGAGCTATTGCATCGCAGGAGGTGGGCCTTGGTCTTGAGATCCTTCACAGTGAAACCGAAAGGGTCAAATTCAATGGACAATAAATTATCAGTAGTTAGTTTACGGACAGAGATAAGGTTTTTGATAAGGTTCGGTGAATAAAGTACGTTGTTTAATTTAAAAGGCGGAAATGGTGGTGGTAGGGTTAAGTTGCCTTGACCTATCACAGGAATTGTCATGCCATTCCCAACAATAATAAATTTATTAGTGCAAGTATTAAAAACAGACGGAGAGTCAGTACCTTGAGGATTTTTCATGTGACCCGAAGCCCCAATGTCCATGAATCCTTGGGGATCCGGTTGATTGAGAGACAAGGCATATAGGGCTTGCTGAATGTCCGTGGGGGACAGCGTGGCCGTGTAAGCTTGGTCCGGGGCTGCTCTCAATATTCCCGCGAATGAGTTGTTCTGGCGAGGAGTAGAAGGATACGGGCAGGGAGGTGTAGCATTTTGTAGAAACCAATTCTGATGGGGGGTTTTGCATCATGGATTGCCACTGGCTGGCGGCCCAAGAGTTTGGGAAAACGATGTATGGGTGCTGAGGTTGACCGCTAGAAGATCGACCACGTCGCGAGGCACCACGACCACGGCCACGTGACCGGCCACGGCCCCTGCCACGATGGGCAGCAGACGCCGCAGCCTGGTCAGAAGGCAGGGTCGTGGTGGTTGCTGCCAGAGCAGTGGCTGCGTTAGAAGCCGCACGAGTAGACAGTGATTTCTTCGTGGTTTCAGCCATGGTCAAGCGAGAACGGCATTCATTAAAGGTTGGTAGAGGATCCCTGTTTTGTAAAACCGTGGAAATGCTTTCATAGGCTTCGGTGAGGCCAGCCAAGAGTTGGGTGACAAGTCGTTGGTAGTCGACGGGTGCCCCGACATTGGTTAATTGATCCGCAAGTGTTTTGCCTGTTGACAATAAGCGGCCATATTTGGGAAGGCATCAAGATGAAGGTTAGAAAATTGTTGTTGGAGGTGGATTTGGCGAGCGCTTTTATTGTCGTTGAAGTGGTCTTGGATGGCTATCCAAGCTTCATAGGCGGTCTGACCCGGAACAATAATGATGTAAAGGAGAGGTTTAGAGATGGTACCGTAAATCCATTGCAGTACCAAGGCATCAAGCCGAGCCCAGAGAGCATTGGCATCCGCCATGGCAGCAAGAATTTTGGCCGCGTCTGGATCAGAAGAGGTTCCAAGAGGGGCGGCGTTGGGTGGGCGGGGCTGCAGATGGTCGAAGACCTGATAAGCCCGACAGTGCACCTCAAAGAGGGTTGTCCAAGTTGAGTAATGAGAGGATTTGTCTTCAAGAATAAGAGGAATCATGGATTTTATATTGGTTACCGCCATGGCAGGATGAAGAGAGATGTCCATGGCGAGAGGGAGAAAGCAGAGGTGAAACGAGGAGGGGAAAAAAGAAATAGGGGAGGCGGAAGGTGGTGGCCGGCTGCTGTGAAGCGGCAGCAATAAGGAGGAGCCGGCTGTGAAGCGGTGGCGATAGGGAGGAAAAGAAAACTAGTTATGATACCATAAAGGAGATATTTTCTGAATGATTTCTCATTATGCACAATGTGCCATTTATAATACAATGTTAGGCACAATCTTAGGAATTACAACAAACTTGCCTAAGATATAGATAATTATCATAAATACAAGACTGAATTACAAGTTTGGTCCTTTAACTTTATACCAGATTTCAAAGAATGTCCTTTAACTTCAAAATTGATTGGTTTTGTCATTTATGTTCCAAAATCTTGCACGTAATGTCCTTTATTCCTAACCCAGTTAAATTTTAACGCCAATACGAGGGTAGATTCGTCTTTTTACTTTTTCAGGGACTATTTGTGTAATTAACTTAAGGTTTTGCACCAAAATGAAATTACATCTCTTTATTTAAAAAAAAAAAAAAAAACCTTCCAACTCTCCATTTCTCTCTCTCTTGTCTGCACAACTCACAACTCACCACCAACCTTTCTTTCTCCCTAGATTGAGGAATCGAAGACATTTCACTGAAAGATAGATATGGAAGAACAAATATATATCTCAAAGAACAGATTAAAAAAAGGGGAAAGAAGAATTCAAGAGATGAACGAAGGATCAGAACTAATTGCTTGAAAGTATTGCCGGAGAAGAAGCAATTTCACTGGAAAAACTCGCCGGAAAAAACAGAAAAGGTTACCCGCTGGCGGTGAGTTGTGAGTTGTGTTAGTTAAACTGCTTCTTCTCCGGCAATACTTTCAGGCAATTAGTTATGATCCAAAATAATAACAACCACATCCATTTGATATGTTAATTAAACTGGGAATGATAAAAAGATTGCAGCTTTTTAATACCATAAACATCAGAAATTAGAAGGACTGCAAGATTTGAATCAGGGTTGCTGGAAACATAGGAGTTGATGATACAATGGTTTTGATTTGGCCGGATTGTTTGCTGGAGGAGGCTGCCGGAGGGTTATCGCAGCAGGCCGGACCAGACATTTGAAGGAGCAAGTGTTGGGGTCAAAGACAGGAGGCCTTTAATTTGGTGTAACAAGGAATAGATCGGTGCGGGTGGGTAGGTGGTGATTGTGGTGGGTTGTGCTGGTTGGTTGGTGGTGGTGAACCGACGGTGTTCGTGGTCGGGCGGTGGTGGATGGTGTTGTGATGATGGTGGGGTTGGGGGTTAGGAGAGAAAGAGGGAGAGATGAGAAGGTGGTGGTTATGGTCAAAGGTGAACAATAACGGCCGACGGTGCCGGAGGCGACGTCCGGCCAACAAAATAGGTGCCTGCCATGGTGTTTCTGGATGATGATGGTGGTGGGTGTATAGACTTTAGACTTTACAGAGATGGAGGGATGGACAATTGAGAGGGTCTTGTGTTTATTTCTTTTTTTTAGATATATAAAATCATATATATTTTCATATTTTCATTTTGGTCTAAAACTTTAAGCTAGTCATACAAATAGTCACTAAAAGAGTAAAAAGGCAAATTCACCCTCACATTAACGTTAAAATCTAACTGGGTTAGCGTTAAAGGACAAAACATGCAAGATTTTGGAACATAAATTTTGAAGTTAAAGGACATTCTTTGAAATCTGGTATAAAGTTAAAGGAAAAAACTTGTAATTCAGTCTAAATACAAATAAGTGCTATTAACTATTATTATAATTACTATTATGTAATTACTAAATTGGCCAACAATACACCATATAATGAGCAACACTACGTACTTGGAGCATAATTCACTATCTAATGTTAGAAAACATCAACATAGTTTATGATGGACCAGGTGGTTGTTTGCTTTTTGTCTTACCATTACGTGAGTTAGAATAGACGTCAAGACGTGGAGAGAGAGACGTGCCCATGACTACCAACTACGAACCATGGACCACCGTTGTGACTTGTGATCACTGGATATATAATCAACATTATAATAAATTCGGTTTTATACATAACAGTAGTCTCATAGGATGTCATCAAATGCGAATGCAGTCGTATATAAGTTTCTTCTTCCCTGTCATCAGCATGATCCTCACGGCACATCCGCCTCTTGCCCTTATCATCGTGATAATACACATGACTATATATCATTCGGTTATGTTTGTACTTCGTAGGCACTATTACTTATTAGACCAGACCAGCTGTTGTGAGCCGCGAGCGAGCCCCGGCACGAGCAAGATTTCAGTCCGGTGCTCACCTCCAGCGCACAACAGCCCTGACGCGAGCACACGCGATGGTGCTTGTGTGCGTTAACGGGAGAAAGTGAGCACATGTCGCGCCGGTGCTCACCCCTAGCCACAACGGGGTCAAGCGAGCACATGCGATGAGGTTACTTGAGAGTGAAGTCGTTGGCTCGCGACTGGTCGCTCGCAGCCCAGATGGTCTTCCAATTAGCTTTCTTTCCTTTGATTTGCTCATTGTTTTATAACTTTTTTTAGCCATCCTACAATACCCAACCCCCTCCATGTCCGGCCCATGTTGAACGATACTTCCCCACATACCACCTCTCCTCTCACTACACCCCCTCCCCACACACACACCACAAATAAAAAAAATTATAATAATACAATTATCAAATCCTATACTAATGACCATACCTACTACCTACTCTATTTAATAATAATTTAGATTAGTCTAGAAAGATTTTGTTCCGACATACGAACTTCAATACTTGAATTTTGAGTTAATAAACTAGTGAAATCAATTAGCCAAAATGCAAATTAGTTTTTATAAAATCCCCTAACACAATGACTCATGCTTTCTTATTATGTAATCAAAACAAAAATAAAATAAACCTTATAATGGATTTTGGGCACGTATAAACACAGAGACCCTTTTCTAAACCGTTATCCCTTAATTCTAGAAACTAAGATTTATTGTTTTAATTTTAGAGAACTAAGATGAAATAAACCTCTTTTAAGTCATCTTTGTCTTAGATATATAATATATGATATGCCAATGACTCTCAGCTCAGTTGGGGAGAGGTGAGAGGGTTTACTTCTTAGGGAGCTTCCCGCCCGGGGGAGGTGCACGGTTTAAATCCCATGGCCAGCAAAAATACACCCATTGGCTTTGAAAGGGCTTATGCCCTCAGAGACGATGAGAAGGGGATTCGAAACGGGATACCGAGGTGATGTTCTTTGCCGATCCAAAAATAAAATATATAATATATGATATAATACTTTATATTATATTACATAATATAACCTCACTCTATAAACTAAAGATAAGACACAAAAGAATTAAGACAACATACCAAACTCAATTTTATATAATTGTTTTCCTTTTCATTATAAAAGTCTGGAAAGAATTTAGGTAACTATATGAATCTTTTTAAAAAATATTTTAATATATTCCATGAGTAGCTTGGGATATAATAATCACACCGAAAAAGAAGGTGGTTTAGGAGTGGCAAAGATTCCAGAGGTTAACCATTCGCTCCTTCTGAAATGGACATGGAGATTCAACAAAAAAAAAAAAGGTAATAGTTTGTGGAAGAAAATCATTTTGTGTTGTCATGTGTCAAGTAGACCTTGGGCTATGTTACCATGCATTGCCTCGGCTAGTAGTTGTTATCGTAAAAGTGGGAGAGAAAAAACTTTCAAACGGTTTGGCTCTCAATTCCTATTTTGTGGGTCTACTTGGTGACGGTTCTTCTATAAATTTTTTGAGAGACATTTGGTTACGAGAAGAACCTCTTCGAATTATATACCCAAATTTGTTTAGGCTTGAAAAAAAGAAATGGGTGAAGGTCTCGCTCGAATTCATCGTGTGAACAATATCAAAAGTTTGGAATGAGAATGGAGAACGAACCCATCTTCATATTCGGAAGTGTCAGAGCTGTTTAATCTCCTAGGAGATATACATGATTTGGAATGGAATGGTGGCAAAGATGCTTGGAAGTGGAAGTTAGAAAGTGATGGTACATTCACGATATCTTCGGCCAAGAAGTTATTCTCGGACAACTCGATGATTGCTGCTAGTCGATCGATAAAGTGGAAATGTTGGGTCCCTTTAAAATGCAAAATCAAGGTTTGGAGGGTTGCCCGTAATCGACTTCCTACAACTTCGTAGCTTATGAAACATGGTGTGATTTTGCAACAATCATTTTGTTCCCTATGTAATACAGATTAGGAAACGGCTATTCATATCTTCACCGGTTGCGGATTTTCATATGAAGTTTGGAGTAGAGTCGAAACGTGGTGCCGTTTGAGTCCTATGCTTCTTTTCAATCAACTTGCGGAGAATCAAACAAACGTGAAGGAAGCTAGGTACATTATTAGAGGTATTGTGTACACTACAATGTGGGCAATGTGGAACGAACGTAATGCTCGTATTTTCAATAAAAAGTTTCGGCGGCCGATTGAGGTGATGGAATTTATAAAGTCGACGACGTATTTTTGGATTCGAAATAGATTTAGATGGAAAGATGTAGTTTGGAATAATTGGGGTAAATATCCCCTCAATTTGATGTAATTTCGGTTGTTGCCCGGGGGTCCTTGCTTTGAGGACCGCTTTGGGTGTTTTAATGAAGTTTACTTTTAAAAAAAAAAAGTTGTCTTTTATATGGAGATAGAATGTTTATTAATTATTAAATCTTTCTATACTAATAAAAAAACACATGAGGGACACATGACACTCCTTCATGAATTCTCTAATTTTACTATTTAATATAATAAATTCAAATATAATTATATTAATTGATTTACAAAATCATAATATAAATACATTAATAATCATAGTTGTAACAGAAATCATTAAAACCGGATTTAATGATTTCTGTTATTAATATAAATACTAAAATTCTATTTAACATATTTTATATTATGTTTTCGCATTTAATATAATTATGTTTTACAACAAAATTTGAAATAAATTATTAGACATACTTTAAAAAGATCTATTAAATAACCGAATTAAAAATTATTTAAACATCACTGATTCTTTTTTATTTATATCACATGAGGGACACATAACACTCCCTCATGAGTTCTCTAATTTTACTATTAATATAATAAATTCAAATATAATTATATTAATTGATTTGCAAAATCATAATATAAATACATTAATAATCATAGTTGTAACAGAAATCATTAAAAACGGATTTAATGATTTCTGTTATTAACATAAATACTAAAAATTCTATTTAACATATTTATATTATGTTTTCGCATTTAATATAATTATGTTTTAACACAAAATTTGAAATAAATTATTATACATACTTTAAAAAGATCTATTAACTAACCGAATTAAAAATTATTTAAACATTAGTGATTCTTTTTTATATAACATATTTATATGTCATTAACTTTAAATTTAAATCATGTACCTTAAATAAACCCATTTATAAAATTTTGATCTTTTATTCTACGTTTAAAACTATGTTTGTTATGATGTTTGACAAATGATTATTAAGTTTTTTTTTATTATTTTGGTCATTGTTTTAGATGTTAAATATGCTCAGCAAGTACATAATAATTCTAGATGTTTAAAAGAGTTCAAAAGTCAAATAAGCAAATTAATACACAATGTAAGTGATTAAGCTTTTTTGTTAGACTTTCATATTCTTCTAAACAAATAAATAAAGTAAACCAATCAACATTAATCTATTGCTATCTATACTAATAAAAGACAACACATGGAATACTAAGAAATAAGAACTCCCTCATAAAGCCTCTCATTTTCTTATTTAAAATAACACAATTATTTTAATTTGTTTCTTTATTTAAAAATAAATATTTTTTAATTTTTATTAGTTACAACTATAACTATTAATTTAGTTATCAAAATTTAGTTCAATATATATATATATATATATATATACACATATACTATGTATTTGTAAATTAATTAATATGATTATATTTGAATGCAAAATTAGAAATAAATTACTAGACATGATTTTAAAATGTTTATTAGCTAATATAAGTAAATATTATTAAAAAATATTCATTTTTTAAGATAGCGTATTTATATGTTATTAAATTTAAATTTAAATTGTGAACGTTAATTAACCTATTTTTTAATATGTGGTCTTTCACTCTAAGTTTAAAACTATATTTCTTATAGTGTTCTGAACAAACAAAATAAAAAAATCAATCCACGTTAATTAAATATTTGATTAATTAAAACTAAATATGCTTAGCTATTTTCGTATTATAATAGCTTGATATATAAAATACATTTTATATATGAAAAATCATTGTTTGAAATTTTTCATTGACTGTGTTGTTTCAAGTTACTTCAACAGAGAAATATAATAACTAAGTGGCAACAGTCTTTTAATTAGTAATTTGTTTTAGCTTCATTTTCACGCTATTAAATCACGAACTCTTTTTTTATAATTGCAGTCATATTGAACCAATAAATGTCATTATGTTTAAGGACCTTGATGTTAGAAAAAAATTATTATACACTCAAGGTTAGAAATATTTTGGCTTTGCAAGAAACTTGATGTCAAATCCAAATTAACGATATTCAATTTGGATGGTTTAACGGATGAGGAGATATTTTTAAATTAATTTCATTTCTTACATCTTAGCCTAAACAAATTTATGTTATTACTTTTGATTTTTTTTTGGTGTACCTGCGGTCTACAAGGTAACAGCTACGGTATGGAAGATATATGTTAAAAAGTTTGAAAATAGCTAGTTTTATGTGAATATGAATATCTTTTCAAGAAATTATTTAAGGGCTGATGCATATTTAATATTTTTCGGTTGTAAAGGCAATTTTAATTATTTTAAATATAACATGTAATCTAATTTTTCTTAATTATATTTTTAATTTTATATGTAATATATATAATTTAAATTGTTCAACCCGTGTATCACACGGGTACATAACCTAGTTAAATTTCAATTTCCATCTAATGGATAGAATTTATTTATAATAAATTTAATTAAGTAAGGGAAGAGATAACGTACAAAGCTTCTTAACGTAAGAAGCAATCTCAGCCATTAGATTAACAAGATGGTTGGATGCTGATTAAAAACCCTAATCATACTTGGGTCAAACTAACCAAGGGTAAATTAGGAAAAAACGTCTATTTTTTTTTTCAAATCGTAAAAACAGAATCAAAATAACGAAAATCAAAACATAATTTTTCATCGATTGATATCGATTAAACGTTCTGAGTAATTACACAATCAAAATAATAAAAAACATTCGATTACAATGAATGAAAACGTAAGATCAGTATTTGAATATAATATAAGCAAAAACAGAGGATTATAATAGGGACGGAAAATCATACGAAAACATACAATTATGAATAAACGCTCGTAATAGTTGTCAAATACTTTCGATTTTGCTTCAATAAGTATGATTAAACATAAAAATTAGGTTAAAAAAGTTGCAGGGGAAGAAAATGAAGTTTAAACGCACCAACAAAAAAATTTAAATGGATTTTTATCTTTGGACACACTAACATAAAATTAAACACACCAACAAAAAATGCAGGCTTTGAAAATAAACGCACGCATGTGTGCTAAAAAAATAACAAACGCACTCACAAGCTACAAACCAAATAACAAACGCACTCACATGTTACAAAAGAAGCAAAAACGCACCTTGAAAACTCATATCAGGACCCTATCAACCAAAAAAAGAGAAGTGCTTGGAATGATAGCTGGCGGCATTGTGACGTCAATTCAAGAGCCCTAAGGCCCAGAATTGACTCTCATTTCAAAATAATGATCACAATCTTGCTGCAAATTCATAAAATTACAAGAAAATTCCAATTTTTGGTCATTCGATTTGAGACCCATAGGAACTTGTGCAGCTTTGTGTGTATTTATATTACTTAATAATAATATTAATGGTGTGATGATGAGGTGATGATGAATGCCTGCGTGAGTTGTGATGATGAAGATGTACAGGTGTTTGGCCACGTAAGAGGAAAGCAGAGAAAGGTGTTTGGGTGAAGAGATGCTTGTTATTAGCAGCAGCAGAGCAGCTAAAATGGGTAGGTGGTGAGACCCATCTCAAAATTAACGACTAAAATCACATGTATGAAATTTTAAACGCACCAACATAAAATCGGTCTAAATATTTAAACGTACCAACATGAAATTTGGATGCACCAACATAAAATGGGTCTAAATATTAAATATTTTGGACGCACGTTTAAATATTTTGGACGCACTCATATATTTGGACACATGTTTAAATATTTTGGACGCACTCATCATCTCTCACTTTCTCTTCAGTATCATACTTTTTTTAAAAAAAAAAAAAAACAGAGCATGTTTTAAGTGGCGGGTTTTCAAAATCAGAACATTCATTTACAGTTAATTTATGAGAACACAAATTCATATTTGAAGCATGAAAATAAATAACGAAGATATTATATAATCGTGAGGAATCTTGGTCCTTGGCATCACACACAAACACACACAGCACAACTAGATCTCCTTTGTGCTTTCCATTTGACCAACATGGCCCACCTCCCTCTTATTATTTTAAGTATAAATATATTTAGACGCCCCTATTATAATACACTATAATTTAGACGCACCCACTGTAACACCCCAACCGATGGCGGAAACATCGAGGTGCCACGTATGAATGATTGTTCAGTAGCTCATGGTAGTACACAAGTTTAAATAATCCTTTAATACATTACAATATTGAATTACATTAAAGTCTACATCAAGTAATCAACAAAGCTTCAAATATCTCCTCATGCTAGCTCTAGACTTCAAGCATCAGTATTTCCTGTTGAGTTTGAAAAAATGGGGGGGGGGGGGGGGTCAACTAGAAGTTGGTGAGAATACATAATCCATGTTAAGCAAATAGTTTAAGTATAAAAGTTTAGCAATTCGTATGTCTATCGTAAATTTAAGTCTACATGAATAGTATAATATGTTGACATAATCAAACCTCCAACTAGTTTAGGTCCATCCCGTCATCTACGGTTCACCTTAGTAAGATGTTGAACGATAACAATCACCCACGTTACCTATGTAGGAGGTACACGTATCCGGATGGGGTTGTCAATCCAATAGATCTATTATTGAGTATCGCCGGCTTGGCCATAGCTAATGATTATGTAAATGTTGAAACTCGTTGAAACTGTTGACTAATTCATGAGGCAATAAAGTTTACTACTAGACATGCATGTTGAATTGCTTAAAATTGTTGCAAGTATAAAGAATCGCATAAACATGGTTACGTAAACTCACCTGAAGTGTATCATGAAAGAATAGCAAACAATATCTGAAGCTGGGTTAATTGAATCTCTTGTACCCTATTTCAAGTAAAGGATACCCTTAATTCTAATGCAAACAAGCGTGTTTCGTTTCTTGGTTGTAAAGATAGTTTATCCAACTACCTAGACTCGTATTGTAAACAATACGTGTCTTAATGTGTATAACTTAACGAACCGATAGGAACTTGGTTTTGTTTCTCGAAAATAAATGCGTACGTATAGTTATTTGAAATAAATACTTTAATATATTATTCAAGGTCGCGTCTTGATGTTATAGTTAAAGACATATTTTGTATTAAGAAACTAATATTTGTGTGACTTGACTCGGATGTTAACTTGTTTCGCAGGTTGGATAGTGTATAATTATTAGGTATATATATATATATATATATATATATATATATATATATATATATATATATATATATATATTTCTAGTATGATAAAGTATGGTTCGCTAATAAAATTTATTTGTAATACATAGCTTTATTTGTACAAGGTAATAGGTTTGACCATTCAATATGCTGCTTATATTTTGTAAAAATTTGGGCAGAGTCTCCTCTGTTTTTGTAAGAAACCAGACAACTCACGTCGTCTATATTATCCCAAAAATCAATCGTCCAATATTCTAAACACATCAACTAAGCCTTTAAACATGACGAATGGTTTCACTTATTAAAACTATATTAGTGAGAACTAAACACTTTGATAAGTAAAGGTATACATACATGGTTGACATTTGATTAAATCTCGCGACAATAAGTAAAATATTTTTTTTTTAGTCACAAGTCGGTTCGGTTCGTTACAAGCGTAGGCGCCGTTAATGTTTTATATTTAGAATGATATTATATTTATATAAGTAAATACAATGTAGCGCGAAATGAACGAATCAAGATAAGGCGCGCGTTATACCTTCCCGAAAATAGACTCGCGAATTGACACGTACACGCCTCGAATCGAGTTGACTGGTCTGGCCCGGCTTGACCGCTGACTGGAGTTGACCAGCTTTGACTGAAGGTTGACCAAAGTTGACCGACTCATTTTTGTGTTCGACCGGCCCGGTATCACTACCGTCGTGACCATCATATCCAGAAAAATAACATCACGACTACGAGCCTTGAACTCGGACCGCTAAAGATTAGCAATGCACCAAGCGAAGCTGAACAATAGTGCCAGGAAAGAAAACAAATCATAACTTATTATTGAGACCAACATCCAATCAAACCTGCCATTGTTGCTGCACCATAACCAATACCATCACCCGTCACCTGCGCCATAACTGAGACCAACACCCATCGTTTCCCCAACAACGGTCCGTTCCTGGTAACCACTACATCCCTAAACGAATAACCTGGGTTGAACCATAACAGGAGTGTGTCGGGTCAGAGGTAGAGGGTTGGGTTGTGACCTGAACTTGCCGCCGCTGCTGTTGGTTTGTGCCTCCGTGTCATCCTCGTCCATTGCTGATGTTGTGGAGATGTTATTGTTGTTTTTGGCCGGGAAGAGGGGCGGCACTGGTGGATTTCCCCGGATCCGGTCATCGGTCAAGGAAAGAGAGGAAAGTGTGAAAGGTTGGAGGTGGTTGGCGGCGGCGACACCTAGGGTGAGAGGGAGGTTAGATGTGGTGGTGCAACAGTGGCTCGGGTGGCTGCTGCCGTAGGTGGTGGTTGTTGTCTGCAGATCTAAAGTAGGAGATAAGAGAGAGGTGCGGGAGAGGAGAGAGAGGGGTGTTTGGCGGATCAGTGCGTTGGAGGGAGGGGTGTGTTTGTCGCTGCTCTAGAGGGAAGAAGAGATGAGGTGAATATTAGAGGTGAGGGAGAGTTCTGCAATGCGTTTCTTGGTCAAGACAAGGTTCTATTAATAATATTATTGTTGTTAAGGAAATGTTTAAATCATTTGACCATTGTATGGTCAAACATGTCAAAAAATTTGGGAACCAATTAATGAGATTGAGAGTGATATATGCAAATTTATGAGTTGGATCTGACGCGTCTTGTGGGTCATGCATGGTGGTGAGCTGGGTTAAGTGGTTGGGTACCGCGTATACGAGCCAGTTACTGACTCGGTCTCGTTGTAACTTGTTTAATCGCTAAAATAGAATTTTGTTAAATTTATTTATATAAACCAACTTAAAGCGAGTGGTTGGACTATTCATTTGTTATAATATAGGTTTAGTCGCGTTTAGAAATTTACAAGGATACAGGCCGGTTAACCAGTATGTTATTACTTACAAATGCGTTAATTAAATTTATTAATGGAAAAAGAATGTACTTCTTGCTAATAAGGTATTATTGTTAACGAATTAACGAATCGTTTTAAAAATAAAATATTATTATTATTCGAGAACGCTGGGCGTTACAGTCTCCCCTACTTTAGGAAACTTCGTCCCGAAGTTATTAAAACACATGGTTTAGGTAAATGCTTGGACGGCTATAATTTAGTTTAAAGTATGGCAGAAGTTTTATGGATACTAGGATAAAGTGTTACGTATGAGTTATGAGGGTTGGATTATGATAGTCTAAAATAACGAGGGGGAATAAACACCAATCCTAAGTTACATGAGATAATAGACTATGGATGGGCTAAATGAACTACCAATTAACTAGGGTTTGTTTGGCTCGACCCCAAATCTCATTTCCGATGTACCGTTAGTGTTTCTTACCAAAGTCCTAATAGAATTTCACACCACTCTAACGTACCTGTAAATTCATGATTACGTTCCGGACCGCAATCACCAATTTACCTTACATTAAGGTTTTGTGTCCTTCTATGACTCTACCGATTGTTAAGCAGGTTCGATAGCCTTCACCAGTCGCTGAGCAGGTTGTAGGGCCTCTCCCGACTGTTGAAAGACATGATGACCTCTTCCAATCGTTGAGTAGGTTATTTGGTAGCTAACTAACTGTTGTACAAGTACTTCATCCTCTACTAGTTGTTTGATTAAGTGTAACAATTGTTTTTGGCTTAACACATAAGTTGCAAATTGATAATACATACATGTAAGCAAGTTGGTAAATGCATCAAGTATCAAGTATAGCATGCGAGCTGCAATAGAGTTGCCCTAGACAAGGTTAATGACTCTAGATGTGTTTATAGCAAATAGTTTATATTCCATGCTTTCAAGTATCATGAATAATCATTTGTTCAGGTAGATAATCAAATCCTCATGTATAACTAATATTCAGGTTTGATGCAACGAACAATTAAGTTTTCAATGGTGCGGTTATCGTGGAGATCAAGTTCATGTTCGAGGAGGTAAAGGATGTGAATTTGGATATTGAGAGATGATGAAAACTCAAAGAAAAATCAAGGTTGTGAAAAATGGTGAATGTGTAAATGGTTGATAAAGGGTTTAATTTATAGGGTTTCAAAAAGACGCAAATGGTAAGGTGATCATGCAGAATAATCGTGGGGTTTGAATAAATGGTTAGATACAAGCGTATGAGAAAACATGATTGTGGTATTTGCCAAAAATTTGTAATAGTTCGAACAAGTTTTAAAATAAGTATGTGTCAATGGAAAAATAGTAGAGTAAATTTTGTTCCTGTGGATGAAAAGATTTTTATTTTCTAAATTGGTTTCGTATATAAAACAAAAGTCATTAAATTGTACAACTAAATTGATTTAGATCAAAATATTTCGATGAGTCATAGGTTTTTAAACACGATGTCGGATTACAAAAATCAAGAATTTGTTCAGACGTTTTGTATAATAGACTTCGAGTAATACATAAAAGAAGTCATTCTTAATAGATTAAAACATTTTTATCGTAAATCATTTGTTACGCCAATAAATTGTTCAATAAAAATTTGAAATTTAGCAAATAAGTTTGTGGAAATAAAAGACTCTTTTTTAAAAAATATATATATATATATATACACATATTTATTTGTTATAGTTTGTAAAATTCCCAAGTGATGAAAGTTTGACAAAATTCAGTACTCTTTAGTTTTGGTGTTAAAGTATCTCTTATAAACAGGTTACGAGATGATAGTTTGAACAAGGATTTTAAAATCTTGAATATGATAAACTTTTATGGTTGATAGCATTTTCAAAATATACATATATATACACATAAGTAAAAATGTAGGGGGGGGGGGGTTAAAATAAAATTGGTCAGAAACATCAAAGATAATAGATTTAAAATATGTAACATGATGTAAAGGGAAACATGAGATTTGGGTTAGATGTTAAAAATAATTAGACTTATGAGTAATATTATAAATTTGTAAAACGAATTAGGATTTGTGAAATCCAAAAATGATTCATGAAGTTTAAGCTAATGAGGGAATTATATAAGAAGAAAATATATTTGAATTGTAAAAATTTTGAGATTCAAAACTTAGATTTTATACGGGAGTGAGGGGGTATAAATGAAAATGAAACACAAGGATTGTAAATATTTAACCCCGAATAAACGAAGATATTGGCTTATCAAAACAGATCAGGTCTAAGCCCAACGAATTTGCCTTAAAAATCAAGAAGTACGTTAGGATTGTAGCAAGTAAGTGAAAGAGAGTAGGCAAGACCAAGTTAGGCTAAGGATAAGGATGAGGATAGAGATAGAGATAAGGATAAGGTAGAGCTACAAGTAATTGAAGCAAATACTGGTTAAAGTCCTAAGGTTATAGACTAGATTATTTTTCTAATAACCTAATTCCCTATAACCATGGCTCTGATACCAATCTGTAACACCCCAACCGATGGCGGAAACATCGAGGTGCCACGTATGAATGATTGTTCAGTAGCTCATGGTAGTACACAAGTTTAAATAATCCTTTAATACATTACAATATTGAATTACATTAAAGTCTACATCAAGTAATCAACAAAGCTTCAAATATCTCCTCATGCTAGCTCTAGACTTCAAGCATCAGTATTTCCTGTTAAGTTTGAAAAAATGGGGGGGGGGGGTCAACTAGAAGTTGGTGAGAATACATAATCCATGTTAAGCAAATAGTTTAAGTATAAAAGTTTAGCAATTCGTATGTCTATCGTAAATTTAAGTCTACATGAATAGTATAATATGTTGACATAATCAAACCTCCAACTAGTTTAGGTCCATCCCGTCATCTACGGTTCACCTTAGTAAGATGTTGAACGATAACAATCACCCACGTTACCTATGTAGGAGGTACACGTATCCGGATGGGGTTGTCAATCCAATAGATCTATTATTGAGTATCGCCGGCTTGGCCATAGCTAATGATTATGTAAATGTTGAAACTCGTTGAAATTGTTGACTAATTCATGAGGCAATAAAGTTTACTACTAGACATGCATGTTGAATTGCTTAAAATTGTTGCAAGTATAAAGAATCGCATAAACATGGTTACGTAAACTCACCTGAAGTGTATCATGAAAGAATAGCAAACAATGTCTGAAGCTGGGTTAATTGAATCTCTTGTACCCTATTTCAAGTAAAGGATACCCTTAATTCTAATGCAAATAAGCGTGTTTCGTTTCTTGGTTGTAAAGATAGTTTATCCAACTACCTAGACTCGTATTGTAAACAATACGTGTCTTAATGTGTATAACTTAGCGAACCGATAGGAACTTGGTTTTGTTTCTCGAAAATAAATGCGTACGTATAGTTATTTGAAATAAATACTTTAATATATTATTCAAGGTCGCGTCTTGATGTTATAGTTAAAGACATATTTTGTATTAAGAAACTAATATTTGTGTGACTTGACTTGGATGTTAACTTGTTTCGCAGGTTGGATAGTGTATAATTATTAGGTATATATATATATATATATATATATATATATATATATATATATATATATTTCTAGTATGATAAAGTATGGTTCGCTAATCAAATTTATTTGTAATACATAGCTTTATTTGTACAAGGTAATAGGTTTGACCATCCAATATGCTGCTTATATTTTGTAAAAATTTGGGCAGAGTCTCCTCTGTTTTTGTAAGAAACCAGACAACTCGCGTCGTCTATATTATCCCAAAAATCAATCGTCCAATATTCTAAACACATCAACTAAGCCTTTAAACATGACGAATGGTTTCACTTATTAAAACTATATTAGTGAGAACTAAACACTTTGATAAGTAAAGGTATACATACATGGTTGACATTTGATTAAATCTCGCGACAATAAGTAAAATATTTTTTTTTTAGTCACAAGTCGGTTCGGTTCGTTACAAGCGTAGGCGCCGTTAATGTTTTATATTTAGAATGATATTATATTTATATAAGTAAATACAATGTAGCGCGAAATGAACGAATCAAGATAAGGCGCGCGTTATACCTTCCCGAAAATAGACTCGCGAATCGACACGTACACGCCTCGAATCGAGTTGACTGATCTGGCCCGGCTTGACCGTTGACTGGAGTTGACCAACTTTGACTGAAGGTTGACCAAAGTTGACCGACTCGTTTTTGTGTTCGACCGGCCCGGTATCACTACCGTCGTGACCATCATATCCAGAAAAATAACATCACGACTACAAGCCTTGAAATCGGACCGCTAAAGATTAGCAATGCACCAAGCGAAGCTGAACAATAGTGCCAGGAAAGAAAACAAATCATAACTTATTATTGAGACCAACATCCAATCAAACCTGCCATTGTTGTTGCACCATAACCAATACCATCACCCGTCACCTGCGCCATAACTGAGACCAACACCCATCGTTTCCCCAACAACGGTCCGTTCCTGGTAACCACTACATCCCTAAACGAATAACCTGGGTTGAACCATAACAGGAGTGTGTCAGGTCAGAGGTAGAGGGTTGGGTTGTGACCTGAACTTGTCGCCGCTGCTGTTGGTTTGTGCCTCCGTGTCATGCTCGTCCATTGCTGATGTTGTGGAGATGCTATTGTTGTTTTTGGCCGGGAAGAGGGGCGGCACTGGTGGATTTCCCCGGATCCGGTCATCGGTCAAGGAAAGAGAGGAAAGTGTGAAAGGTTGGAGGTGGTTGGCGGCGGCGACACCTAGGGTGAGAGGGAGGTTAGATGTGGTGGTGCAACAGTGGCTCGGGTGGCTGCTGCCGTAGGTGGTGGTTGTTGTCTGCAGATCTAAAGTAGGAGATAAGAGAGAGGTGCGGGAGAGGAGAGAGAGGGGTGTTTGGCGGATCAGTGCGTGGGAGGGAGGGGTGTGTTTGTCGCTGCTCTAGAGGGAAGAAGAGATGAGGTGAATATTAGAGGTGAGGGAGAGTTCTGCAATGAGTTTCTTGGTCAAGACAAGGTTCTATTAATAATATTATTGTTGTTAAGGAAATGTTTAAATCATTTGACCATTGTATGGTCAAACATGTCAAAAAATTTGGGAACCAATTAATGAGATTGAGAGTGATATATGCAAATTTATGAGTTGGATCTGACGCGTCTTGTGGGTCATGCATGGTGGTGAGCTGGGTTAAGTGGTTGGGTACCGCGTATACGAGCCAGTTACTGACTCGGTCTCGTTGTAACTTGTTTAATCGCTAAAATAGAATTTTGTTAAATTTATTTATATAAACCAACTTAAAGCGAGTGGTTGGACTATTCAATTGTTATAATATAGGTTTAGTCGCGTTTAGAAATTTACAAGGATACAGGCCGGTTAACCAGTATGTTATTACTTACAAATGCGTTAATTAAATTTATTAATGGAAAAAGAATGTACTTCTTGCTAATAAGGTATTATTGTTAACGAATTAACGAATCGTTTTAAAAATAAAATATTATTATTATTATTATTCGAGAACGCTGGGCGTTACACCCACTATATCTACACTGTAATTTAGACGCACCCACTATAATCTACACTATAATTTAAACGCACTATAATATACACTATAATTTAGACGCACCCACTATATCATTTGGATTTTGGAAGCACTATATCATTTGGAAGCAATATATTTAGACGCACCATATCATTTGGAAGCAATATATTTAGATGCACCATATCATTTGGAAGCAGTATATATAGACGCACCATCATTTGGATACAATTTGGACGCACCTTATATTTTAGATACAAAATTTAGACGCACCATTTATCATTTGGATACAAAATTTGGACGCATTAATTACATTCAGTTTTTTTTATTTGAACGCACTCTCTCACTTTTGATTTAGTACCATGCTCTGTTTTTTATAAAAAAACAAAGCATGTTTCAAGTAGTGGGTTTTCAAAAATCAGAGCATTCATTTACGTTTAAACATTCCATCTTTTTCATTTACATTCAATAACCATGCTCTGTTCTTTTAATTTTTGGAATGAAACTCTACAATCGTTTTTTTTTTATTTTTTTTTTATTTTTTTTTTTGCATTGTTTTTCATTTTACTTTCAGTTTTTTCTTCTAATAATGTGTTTGATCGACTGATGTTGTATAATTAGAAATCGAATTTGAAATCGTTCACGTATGTTATGAAATCGTTTACGAAAAGGAACGTAATCAGTTACAGAGAAAAAAGTCCGATTTGCCCTTGGGTTTAACTGCAATTGAAGTTAATTAGAGTTTAGTTAGGTTAATCGTGGTTTGGTTAAGTTGACAGGTGGCAACTTCTCATGGCTTCCTACACTTCTTATGTTAAGGTTCTTTGTATCGTATATGTGATACCCCGCAATTTCAGGTTCTTAATTTAACTAAACTCTAGTTACTTGCACCTAGATTACTTGCATACTACTTTACTAGAGTTAACTAGGAAAGTCACACGTGCACACACTAGATGTATAAGTATCTATGGACTATCATAGATGGACAAATACATGGTTAAACTTATGAAGATTTGCAAATATTAATCTATGTGTGTACATACAAATCAATCTCCTATACTCTTATATGTTGTCACACCCCGACTTTTCCCCAAATCGGTTGTGACGTTTGGTGCCTTTGCCAACGCAGCGGAAAGATGCATCTAAGACTCTGGTTCCCTGAACGCCAATTCTAAACCTCTAGGATTCCCGATCCCAACTGTCACCTACTCCAACCGTGCCGTTACCAAAGTTTAAACCTGAAAGACATACTTAAAAAGTCAACATAAAGCTGGTGAGTTCATAAGTTTTGCAAAATGTTATCAAACATTACCAAGTTCCAAAAGTGTTACCATGTTCACCCTGTCAATACTATGCAAAATGTATACCAAAGTACGCTAGCTAGGCGTATGTTTTGTTACTACTACGATTGGAAAACTATTACTAACTCGCAAACCAGATGTCGTGCCCGAATAGTAAACCTGTTGTTCCTGTTTGAGACAATATGCACTCGCCGACCCTCCAAGCCGACGAGCGGGGTTGGTCACTCCCAATAGCGTTATTCACATTTCCCCGTTGTGCTAACCCGCACATTCATGGTTCCCCCCTGGACTTCCAAAGATCGTATAGTAAACCATAGTGTAACATCGCAAAATTTTCCACGAAATTTCTACGAAAAAGCCCTTATTCTATCCTTAATTCTACACTAATATGCCCAAGTCTATATTTATTTTTCTAAACTCGCAACCTATATATATATATGTATATATTGCATTTTTTATATAATAATAATAATAATAATTATATTTCAGTTTTATAAAAAAAAAAAATATATATATATAGTTAAAACAGATTTTACTGCAGCCCACATATCTATTCCCTTCTTTTTGAAGCCCACTGTGCCAGCCCAGTTAAGGCGGCCCAAGAACTGAGCCCACTGAACCTCGGCCCAACCCCACCTCCCTTTATCCCATTTTTAATCAAAAAATAAAAGGTCCAGCCGGGTTTCGAACCGGTGACCTTTTAGACACACACACCACGCCTCAACCACTAGTCCATGCCATCATATCTGATTTGATTTAGGAACATTATTTACTTAAGCATACTTTTAAAAACAAAAGTGTTTCCATATCTGCTGCTGTCAACGCGAGCTCAGCAAAAGGAAATCAAGCCCTTTGATTTATCAATCAAGCTCACTGATATGGTAAATATACATGATTATCGGCTTCTTCTAACTGTGATACACGTCAATTATCAACCAATTGACCACCAATTAACTATATTACGCGTTTGGACTTCAATGCTTGGTCAAACCTGCCAATTGAATCATCAAGACACCCACACTATAAATTGATCGTCCCTTAGGCTTAACAACTCGCTCATAAACTTCTCTCAAACCTTAATCTTCTTCATTTCTGTCTGGGCATCATCATACAATCAAACAGTTGACTTTTATGTTGACCACTCAATCGTACACGAAACCACATTGTGAGTCCAATTATTTTTGTGGGATTTGTTAATCGGCAATCAAACAACAAGAACCCTAACATTAATCGGGTTCATGTTGAGTGGTTTGTTTGATTGTAGAATCTAGGGTTCAATCGTTACAAATTGGGGATAAACTGGATACACACAGCATATTTATTTTAATTAAACTGAGGAATGTCACAACCACAGGCCTAGGCCAAGTGGTTGTGACCAAGGCTTGCTACAGCAGCTACCCGGGTTCGAGTCCCGGCTCTGGCTCTCTTTTCCTTTCTTTTTTTTCTGTTTTTAAATAACAAAGCAATTTATAAATATATTTCATTTAAAACTATTAAATTCATTTTTAAATATTAAAACTATTTTATAAATTCTAAAAAAATTACATTTATTAAATCTGAGTTAAAAGTTTTATTCACAATTTTTATTTTCCTAAAATCCATTTATTTAATATTTATAATAATTAAATCAATTTTATACCATTATATTTATAAAAATCCATTAAAATATCAAAACAATTTTATTAATTTCCACAAAAATTATCCTATGTTTGTACAATGGTAAACTTTACTGAAATGATTTTTAATTCAGAAAAATCATTTATTTAATATTTTTAATCAATTTTTGTTAGTTTTAATCATAATTAAATCATAATAAATCCAATTTTTAGTATTTTTACACCAAAATTTTATACAAATTATTTCTGATCATTTAGAACAGAAATATAATTTTTAAACTGATAATCATTTAATTTTAGTAATTTTTAATTATTAAAGTTAAAGTTTGACAATTTGAAATAAATAGATTTAATAATCTATTTTAAAGAAAATAATTTTATAAAAATTATTTTTATACTTTAAACACATTCTTGTGACCATCCTAGATTTAACATTTGTAAAAAGATTTTTAGTTATTTATTTACTAAATTTCTCTCAATTGGCGAATATTTTTAATATTAATCAAACGAGCAATTATCCCCAATTCGAAGCCCTAGAACTTATACATTTGTAGACTTGATAGACTTAGACATATTTATTACCTTATTTTAGGGTGATACTTGATACATTGGGTCAACACAATTATCCAAATTTCTCAACAGATATAACATTTTACCAAGGTGAGTTTTACATAGCCCCTTTTCTATTTATCACCATTTTTGGGGTGAAACATGTTATAACATTATCATTGCAATTCAATCATCAATGTGTCTATGTGTTTTCTATGTTGCCTTATGTCTTGAGCATGATTAGAGTAAGCACCATTCTAGCATAATCATTAACTCCGTACAAGCCGACGGTATACATTGATAGATCTATTGGACTGACAATCCCACCCGGATACGTGCCTCCTACAAAGGTTACGTGGGTGTTTGTTATCGCATAACATATTCAATTGGACCATGAGCGTATGGTATGTATCATTTTATAACCGTCATCAGGGTTGATTATGCACTCGATTTATTTCTAGTATGTTCTCACATATGGACTAGATTGACATGACACATGAATTGCACAACACTTCTATTCTATTATCAAAAACCTATGTAATTCTCACCAACTTTTGTTGACCCAAAAACATTTTCAACTTAACATGTTTCAGGTTCTATTGCTTGAAGATTTGAATTGATGCTTGAAGATATGTGTATAGTTTTATTCAATTTGATGTACAAATTCTAGAACAATTGTATGTAATTCATTTAAATTATTATTGGAATTTATTATTTACCATGAGCTACTGAACAATCATCAATACGTGGCACCCCGATGTTTCCGCCATCGGTTGGGGTGTTACAGATTGGTATCAGAGCCATGGTTATAGGGAATTAGGTTATTAGGAAAATAATCTAGTCTATAACCATAGGATTTAACAAGTACTTGCTTCTTTTGCTTGCTATTCTCTATCTCCTACTTCTCATCCCTACTATCATCCCTACAAGAAAGTTACTCTCCATCACTGGATCTACTCCTAGACTAATAGGACAAAAATCCTCAGGTTTAACCTGAACTACCTTGAGATCTCGTCGAAGTTCTAGATTTTAATAACGAACACGTGCAATCTGGAAGGGTGAACGCCTGTATTCTGAGTCTTCTGTCTAGGCTGGCATTGCGCATATATCCCAATCAGACGAGGGACCCGGATGCCTACCTGGGAATTCTCGGGATGAGTGTTCACTTATAGGCTAAAGCATGTCTTCATATGTTATTAGAATTTAGAATCTTTGATAAGTCAACGTTTTCGTTTATTCGTTCTAATTAATGAATAAATGATTACAATCCTTATATAATCTCACCCATTTCACTGTGTCTCTTACAGATCATGCCTCCACGTCGCAGCACTCGCAACAGCAATGTTGAGAACCACGAAGAAGGTGGTGATAACCATAACCATGACCAAGTTCCTAACCACAACAACAATGGTGTTGATGCCCAATTGGCTGCAATCATTTCTCAACAAATGGCGCAGCAAATCGCAACTCTGGTTCCCAACTTACTCGCTCAAGTCATCCAATTGAACGGCAACGGGAATGGTCACAACAACGGGAACGGGAACGGCAATGGCAATGGAAATGGACCCCAAGCCTGCACCCTTAAGCATTTCAACTCTTGTAACCCTCCAAAGTTTAGTGGTGAAGAAGGAGCTACTGGACTCCTCCAATGGTTTGAGGGTATTGAGAATACCTTCATCAACAGTGAGTGCCCCAACAACTTCAAAGTCCGTTATGCCATGAGTGTTCTTCACAAACGAGCACTCACTTGGTGGAATGAAGAAAAACGCACTCGCGGAGCTGAAGCTGCACTAGCCCTAACTTGGGATCAAGCTAAAGACATTATGAAGGCAGAGTTCTGTCCTCGTAATGAAATTAAGAAGCTGGAAGATGAATTTCATGATCTTGCTCAAGACAGTGGGGAAAACCTTGCTTACAACACTCGTTTTCACGAACTTAGCTTACTGCTACCCCACAAGGTCACTCCCTTACCTATTGCAATCGAAAAATACATTGGTGGTTTACCAATGCAAATTCAAGACACAGTGTGGGGAAGGAACCCTGCTACTTTGGAAGAAGCAAAGCGGTTGGCTGCCACCCTAACAGATAACCATGTGAAAGCAGGAACCCTAACTCATAAAGGGGAAAAGAAAAAGGATACTCCCCAACCTACCGTTGAAATCAAAACCGAGGCCTCAACCAACGGGAAGAACAAGGTCAGGAATTTTGCAATAGACACCACTGCCCCACCCACCAAGAAACAATACAATGGGAACCTACCTAAGTGTGACACCTGCCAGTATCACCATCCAACTCAAGTACCCTGTCGACAGTGCACCAATTGTCAGAGGTATGGGCATCTTGCGGAAGCTTGTCGAATCCCTGCTACAAACGCTCTTGATGCTCCAAATAATCCCGCTTGAGACCCTCCAACTACTCAACATCAAACCCTACCATTTGAATAATATCTATTTTCTCTTTAATTTTATGTATTGCCACTTTTTGAATCAAATAATAAAATCAAGTATTATCATAACATCTGTGTGCATGCTTGTTTGAATGTGAACTAATTGCTATATCTATACTTACTTGCTTGTACAAACAATTAGTTAACTACCAAACAACCAGCTTAACGATTGGTAGGGGTCATAATGTCCTTCCAACAGTCAGGAGAGGCCCTACCACCTGCTCAACGACTGGTGGAGACTATCAGACCTGCTCAACAATCGGTAAAGTCATAAAAGGACGCAAAACCCTAATGTAAGGTAAATTGGTAATTACGGTCCGGAACGTAATCATGAATTTACAGGTACGTTAAGGTAGTGTAAAATTTTATCAAGGTTTCCGGTGGTTGGCCAATTGTAACCTAGTGTTTCTCTTAACTTCGGGACGAAGTTCCTAAAAGTAGGGGAGACTGTAACATCGCAAAATTTTCCACGAAATTTCTACGAAAAAGCCCTTATTCTATCCTTAATTCTACACTAATATGCCCAAGTCTATATTTATTTTTCTAAACTCGCAACCTATATATATATATATGTATATATTGCATTTTTTATATAATAATAATAATAATAATTATATTTTAGTTTTAAAAAAAAATAAAAAAAAATAATATATATAGTTAAAACAGATTTTACTGCAGCCCACATATCTATTCCCTTCTTTTTGAAGCCCACTGTGCCAGCCCAGTTAAGGCGGCCCAAGAACTGAGCCCACTGAACCTCGGCCCAACCCCACCTCCCTTTATCCCATTTTTAATCAAAAAATAAAAGGTCCAGCCGGGTTTCGAACCGGTGACCTTTTAGACACACACACCACGCCTCAACCACTAGTCCATGCCATCATATCTGATTTGATTTAGGAACATTATTTACTTAAGCATACTTTTAAAAACAAAAGTGTTTCCATATCTGCTGCTGTCAACGCGAGCTCAGCAAAAGGAAATCAAGCCCTTTGATTTATCAATCAAGCTCACTGATATGGTAAATATACATGATTATCGGCTTCTTCTAACTGCGATACACGTCAATTATCAACCAATTGACCACCAATTAACTATATTACGCGTTTGGACTTCAATGCTTGGTCAAACCTGCCAATTGAATCATCAAGACACCCACACTATAAATTGATCGTCCCTTAGGCTTAACAACTCGCTCATAAACTTCTCTCAAACCTTAATCTTCTTCATTTCTGTCTGGGCATCATCATACAATCAAACAGTTGACTTTTATGTTGACCACTCAATCGTACACGAAACCACACTGTGAGTCCAATTATTTTTGTGGGATTTGTTAATCGGCAATCAAACAACAAGAACCCTAACATTAATCGGGTTCATGTTGAGTGGTTTGTTTGATTGTAGAATCTAGGGTTCAATCGTTACAAATTGGGGATAAACTGGATACACACAGCATATTTATTTTAATTAAACTGAGGAATGTCACAACCACAGGCCTAGGCCAAGTGGTTGTGACCAAGGCTTGCTACAGCAGCTACCCGGGTTCGAGTCCCGGCTCTGGCTCTCTTTTTTTTTTTTCTGTTTTTAAATAACAAAGCAATTTATAAATATATTTCATTTAAAACTATTAAATTCATTTTTAAATATTAAAACTATTTTATAAATTCTAAAAAAATTACATTTATTAAATCTGAGTTAAAAGTTTTATTCACAATTTTTATTTTCCTAAAATCCATTTATTTAATATTTATAATAATTAAATCAATTTTATACCATTATATTTATAAAAATCCATTAAAATATCAAAACAATTTTATTAATTTCCACAAAAATTATCCTATGTTTGTACAATGGTAAACTTTACTAAAATGATTTTTAATTCAGAAAAATCATTTATTTAATATTTTTAATCAATTTTTGTTAGTTTTAATCATAATTAAATCATAATAAATCCAATTTTTAGTATTTTTACACCAAAATTTTATACAAATTATTTCTGATCATTTAGAACAGAAATATAATTTTTAAACTGATAATCATTTAATTTTAGTAATTTTTAATTATTAAAGTTAAAGTTTGACAATTTGAAATAAATAGATTTAATAATCTATTTTAAAGAAAATAATTTTATAAAAATTATTTTTATACTTTAAACACATTCTTGTGACCATCCTAGATTTAACATTTGTAAAAAGATTTTTAGTTATTTATTTACTAAATTTCTCTCAATTGGCGAATATTTTTAATATTAATCAAACGAGCAATTATCCCCAATTCGAAGCCCTAGAACTTATACATTTGTAGACTTGATAGACTTAGACATATTTATTACCTTATTTTAGGGTGATACTTGATACATTGGGTCAACACAATTATCCAAATTTCTCAACAGATATAACATTTTACCAAGGTGAGTTTTACATAGCCCCTTTTCTATTTATCACCATTTTTGGGGTGAAACATGTTATAACATTATCATTGCAATTCAATCATCAATGTGTCTATGTGTTTTCTATGTTGCCTTATGTCTTGAGCATGATTAGAGTAAGCACCATTCTAGCATAATCATTAACTCCGTACAAGCCGACGGTATACATTGATAGATCTATTGGACTGACAATCCCACCCGGATACGTGCCTCCTACAAAGGTTACGTGGGTGTTTGTTATCGCATAACATATTCAATTGGACCATGAGCGTATGGTATGTATCATTTTATAACCGTCATCAGGGTTGATTATGCACTCGATTTATTTCTAGTATGTTCTCACATATGGACTAGATTGACATGACACATGAATTGCACAACACTTCTATTCTATTATCAAAAACCTATGTAATTCTCACCAACTTTTGTTGACCCAAAAACATTTTCAACTTAACATGTTTCAGGTTCTATTGCTTGAAGATTTGAATTGATGCTTGAAGATATGTGTATAGTTTTATTCAATTTGATGTACAAATTCTAGAACAATTGTATGTAATTCATTTAAATTATTATTGGAATTTATTATTTACCATGAGCTACTGAACAATCATCAATACGTGGCACCCCGATGTTTCCGCCATCGGTTGGGGTGTTACAGATTGGTATCAGAGCCATGGTTATAGGGAATTAGGTTATTAGGAAAATAATCTAGTCTATAACCATAGGATTTAACAAGTACTTGCTTCTTTTGCTTGCTATTCTCTATCTCCTACTTCTCATCCCTACTATCATCCCTACAAGAAAGTTACTCTCCATCACTGGATCTACTCCTAGACTAATAGGACAAAAATCCTCAGGTTTAACCTGAACTACCTTGAGATCTCGTCGAAGTTCTAGATTTTAATAACGAACACGTGCAATCTGGAAGGGTGAACGCCTGTATTCTGAGTCTTCTGTCTAGGCTGGCATTGCGCATATATCCCAATCAGACGAGGGACCCGGATGCCTACCTGGGAATTCTCGGGATGAGTGTTCACTTATAGGCTAAAGCATGTCTTCATATGTTATTAGAATTTAGAATCTTTGATAAGTCAACGTTTTCGTTTATTCGTTCTAATTAATGAATAAATGATTACAATCCTTATATAATCTCACCCATTTCACTGTGTCTCTTACAGATCATGCCTCCACGTCGCAGCACTCGCAACAGCAATGTTGAGAACCACGAAGAAGGTGGTGATAACCATAACCATGACCAAGTTCCTAACCACAACAACAATGGTGTTGATGCCCAATTGGCTGCAATCATTTCTCAACAAATGGCGCAGCAAATCGCAACTCTGGTTCCCAACTTACTCGCTCAAGTCATCCAATTGAACGGCAACGGGAATGGTCACAACAACGGGAACGGGAACGGCAATGGCAATGGAAATGGACCCCAAGCCTGCACCCTTAAGCATTTCAACTCTTGTAACCCTCCAAAGTTTAGTGGTGAAGAAGGAGCTACTGGACTCCTCCAATGGTTTGAGGGTATTGAGAATACCTTCATCAACAGTGAGTGCCCCAACAACTTCAAAGTCCGTTATGCCATGAGTGTTCTTCACAAACGAGCACTCACTTGGTGGAATGAAGAAAAACGCACTCGCGGAGCTGAAGCTGCACTAGCCCTAACTTGGGATCAAGCTAAAGACATTATGAAGGCAGAGTTCTGTCCTCGTAATGAAATTAAGAAGCTGGAAGATGAATTTCATGATCTTGCTCAAGACAGTGGGGAAAACCTTGCTTACAACACTCGTTTTCACGAACTTAGCTTACTGCTACCCCACAAGGTCACTCCCTTACCTATTGCAATCGAAAAATACATTGGTGGTTTACCAATGCAAATTCAAGACACAGTGTGGGGAAGGAACCCTGCTACTTTGGAAGAAGCAAAGCGGTTGGCTGCCACCCTAACAGATAACCATGTGAAAGCAGGAACCCTAACTCATAAAGGGGAAAAGAAAAAGGATACTCCCCAACCTACCGTTGAAATCAAAACCGAGGCCTCAACCAACGGGAAGAACAAGGTCAGGAATTTTGCAATAGACACCACTGCCCCACCCACCAAGAAACAATACAATGGGAACCTACCTAAGTGTGACACCTGCCAGTATCACCATCCAACTCAAGTACCCTGTCGACAGTGCACCAATTGTCAGAGGTATGGGCATCTTGCGGAAGCTTGTCGAATCCCTGCTACAAACGCTCTTGATGCTCCAAATAATCCCGCTTGAGACCCTCCAACTACTCAACATCAAACCCTACCATTTGAATAATATCTATTTTCTCTTTAATTTTATGTATTGCCACTTTTTGAATCAAATAATAAAATCAAGTATTATCATAACATCTGTGTGCATGCTTGTTTGAATGTGAACTAATTGCTATATCTATACTTACTTGCTTGTACAAACAATTAGTTAACTACCAAACAACCAGCTTAACGATTGGTAGGGGTCATAATGTCCTTCCAACAGTCAGGAGAGGCCCTACCACCTGCTCAACGACTGGTGGAGACTATCAGACCTGCTCAACAATCGGTAAAGTCATAAAAGGACGCAAAACCCTAATGTAAGGTAAATTGGTAATTACGGTCCGGAACGTAATCATGAATTTACAGGTACGTTAAGGTAGTGTAAAATTTTATCAAGGTTTCCGGTGGTTGGCCAATTGTAACCTAGTGTTTCTCTTAACTTCGGGACGAAGTTCCTAAAAGTAGGGGAGACTGTAACATCGCAAAATTTTCCACGAAATTTCTACGAAAAAGCCCTTATTCTATCCTTAATTCTACACTAATATGCCCAAGTCTATATTTATTTTTCTAAACTCGCAACCTATATATATATATATGTATATATTGCATTTTTTATATAATAATAATAATAATAATTATATTTCAGTTTTAAAAAAAAATAAAAAAAAATAATATATATAGTTAAAACAGATTTTACTGCAGCCCACATATCTATTCCCTTCTTTTTGAAGCCCACTGTGCCAGCCCAGTTAAGGCGGCCCAAGAACTGAGCCCACTGAACCTCGGCCCAACCCCACCTCCCTTTATCCCATTTTTAATCAAAAAATAAAAGGTCCAGCCGGGTTTCGAACCGGTGACCTTTTAGACACACACACCACGCCTCAACCACTAGTCCATGCCATCATATCTGATTTGATTTAGGAACATTATTTACTTAAGCATACTTTTAAAAACAAAAGTGTTTCCATATCTGCTGCTGTCAACGCGAGCTCAGCAAAAGGAAATCAAGCCCTTTGATTTATCAATCAAGCTCACTGATATGGTAAATATACATGATTATCGGCTTCTTCTAACTGCGATACACGTCAATTATCAACCAATTGACCACCAATTAACTATATTACGCGTTTGGACTTCAATGCTTGGTCAAACCTGCCAATTGAATCATCAAGACACCCACACTATAAATTGATCGTCCCTTAGGCTTAACAACTCGCTCATAAACTTCTCTCAAACCTTAATCTTCTTCATTTCTGTCTGGGCATCATCATACAATCAAACAGTTGACTTTTATGTTGACCACTCAATCGTACACGAAACCACACTGTGAGTCCAATTATTTTTGTGGGATTTGTTAATCGGCAATCAAACAACAAGAACCCTAACATTAATCGGGTTCATGTTGAGTGGTTTGTTTGATTGTAGAATCTAGGGTTCAATCGTTACAAATTGGGGATAAACTGGATACACACAGCATATTTATTTTAATTAAACTGAGGAATGTCACAACCACAGGCCTAGGCCAAGTGGTTGTGACCAAGGCTTGCTACAGCAGCTACCCGGGTTCGAGTCCCGGCTCTGGCTCTCTTTTTTTTTCTGTTTTTAAATAACAAAGCAATTTATAAATATATTTCATTTAAAACTATTAAATTCATTTTTAAATATTAAAACTATTTTATAAATTCTAAAAAAATTACATTTATTAAATCTGAGTTAAAAGTTTTATTCACAATTTTTATTTTCCTAAAATCCATTTATTTAATATTTATAATAATTAAATCAATTTTATACCATTATATTTATAAAAATCCATTAAAATATCAAAACAATTTTATTAATTTCCACAAAAATTATCCTATGTTTGTACAATGGTAAACTTTACTAAAATGATTTTTAATTCAGAAAAATCATTTATTTAATATTTTTAATCAATTTTTGTTAGTTTTAATCATAATTAAATCATAATAAATCCAATTTTTAGTATTTTTACACCAAAATTTTATACAAATTATTTCTGATCATTTAGAACAGAAATATAATTTTTAAACTGATAATCATTTAATTTTAGTAATTTTTAATTATTAAAGTTAAAGTTTGACAATTTGAAATAAATAGATTTAATAATCTATTTTAAAGAAAATAATTTTATAAACATTATTTTTATACTTTAAACACATTCTTGTGACCATCCTAGATTTAACATTTGTAAAAAGATTTTTAGTTATTTATTTACTAAATTTCTCTCAATTGGCGAATATTTTTAATATTAATCAAACGAGCAATTATCCCCAATTCGAAGCCCTAGAACTTATACATTTGTAGACTTGATAGACTTAGACATATTTATTACCTTATTTTAGGGTGATACTTGATACATTGGGTCAACACAATTATCCAAATTTCTCAACAGATATAACATTTTACCAAGGTGAGTTTTACATAGCCCCTTTTCTATTTATCACCATTTTTGGGGTGAAACATGTTATAACATTATCATTGCAATTCAATCATCAATGTGTCTATGTGTTTTCTATGTTGCCTTATGTCTTGAGCATGATTAGAGTAAGCACCATTCTAGCATAATCATTAACTCCGTACAAGCCGACGGTATACATTGATAGATCTATTGGACTGACAATCCCACCCGGATACGTGCCTCCTACAAAGGTTACGTGGGTGTTTGTTATCGCATAACATATTCAATTGGACCATGAGCGTATGGTATGTATCATTTTATAACCGTCATCAGGGTTGATTATGCACTCGATTTATTTCTAGTATGTTCTCACATATGGACTAGATTGACATGACACATGAATTGCACAACACTTCTATTCTATTATCAAAAACCTATGTAATTCTCACCAACTTTTGTTGACCCAAAAACATTTTCAACTTAACATGTTTCAGGTTCTATTGCTTGAAGATTTGAATTGATGCTTGAAGATATGTGTATAGTTTTATTCAATTTGATGTACAAATTCTAGAACAATTGTATGTAATTCATTTAAATTATTATTGGAATTTATTATTTACCATGAGCTACTGAACAATCATCAATACGTGGCACCCCGATGTTTCCGCCATCGGTTGGGGTGTTACACATAGAAACCCATAGTATGACAGTAGTTACCAAACATAAGTTTAACACATGTTTTCTCCCCCAAAAAGTGAAACCAGTTAAAAGAGGGGCCGTAAACTCACGCAACCCGTTTCATTTATCAAAAACTTGTTCGTTTGGAATTCCTCAGGTTTTCATAAAAGAAGCATGTCTTCCACCCCGAAAACATTTATAAAACAGTAAAAAGTGGGGTCATGAACTCACCTTAATTTCCTTGCTAAGCTAGCAAACAAAGCCTGAATCCTCGACCGACTTCCTTGTGCCCTAATACAACAAAGGACACCTTAAAGTCTAACACATATAAACCTAGCCTATTATCCGGCTAAAAGATAGTTTATCCAACTATCTAACTTGTGGGTATTAACCCAGGTCTTAAGCATTTTAACTCGTCGAACCGATCGTGACTTAAATATGTTTTCTACGACCTAGTACCCAAGTTACTCACTTGTCACTATTCGTGTGTAAACCATGTTGGACCAATATTATGAAACGTATAACTTATCCTGAGCCGTGGCTCGTATTATAATTATATTTTAGGAAGATACTCTTTGATAAAAATGCAAGTATGGTTATTTAAAGCCGATTAATAACAATATTGATTCTTTTCCAAATCTATGTCTTTAAAGGTTTCGAACATAAATTTTTGTATAATTCTTTCTCAAATAGGCTGAGCGTTTTGTAATTCAAAACCATTTAGATAGAAATGTTTTAGTTACCAAAATCTCTGAAGATTGACACAATTGACGCTCAGCAAATATTATGTATTTGTTTCGGAAATATTGTTCGACGTTTTTCTTTAAATGTTACAAGAAATCATTTGTCGAAAACCTTTTGCGATATTGTAGAAAACTACATTTGTCAAAATACTTGAAGATTGTTTATAATGAAATATACAACAAACATTGCCTTCGTTTATGCTTATAAATTTATAGAAATTTCGATAGAGTTTCCTCTGTTTTTGTACAAACCAGACAACACCCGTTGTCTACAATTTTCCCCCAAAATCAACTTTCAAACACAATTCAACAAGTTCTTTTTATCCACATTTCTGATTCACGAGATTATACGTTTCGACACCTAAATACACTTAGTTATATAAATATATATATATATACCAATATATATATATATATATAATATAGTCCGACAATATAGTCCAATTATATTTAGTCCGAGTTCGAAACCATAAGTCACGTCAAGTTAATAATTTACCAAATCGTCCGATATAATATATAGTTACCGTTCATTATTATTATTCGGTCCGTTCACGAGTCAAAACTAGTTCGTCCACATCAATATATTTATAAATTTATAATATTCATAAACATAATAATATTTACAAATATATAAATTTATAAATATACGATATCTATAATAAATAATAAATACGAATTAAGGTATACCAAATCGTACGCGCGTAACCCGGGTCTGCCTCGAACTACGTGTAGACCCGAACATTGACCCGTTGACCAACTTGACTGCTCGTTGACCAAACTGAACCACGAGACCAAGGTTGACTGGTTGACCGCTCTGCAACTGACCCGAGCCCCGAGATCCGAAATGTACCCAAACCGGAAGCTGGCCAGATTAACCAGATCTGACCAATAGTTGACCCGACCTGAACACAGCCATAACCACGAGCCAAGGCCTGACCCGAAACCAACCGAACCATGTCTGACCCAGATCTGACCTGAGTCAACTTGACTCGAACTAGACCCGAAGACCAGACCGCCTTCACCGGACCAACTACCAAAACCCAACACAAATCATGACCAAACCTGAGCCCCAGTCGGACCTTCACAACCAACTTGGACCGCTGCCGCCGCCGCCCTGCTTTTGAACCCCACCGGCGCCACCACTACAGCCCATTTACCACCACCCTCGGCTGCCATCACGTTCACACCAAACATCCATCAACAACCATAACTATAACCGGCCCAAAACCCAAGCCAGCAACCTAGAATAACCACCGAGCACCACCTCTGCTAACCACCACCACTTCCTTGTCTCTCCCCTCTGTGAAACACCAACCAATCCGCCACCAAAACCCAAACCATCGGACCCCAAGATGAAACCAAGACCCGAGACCACACCCACCAACCCGGAACTTAATCAAAGCATCTCCCAACTCGAGACCCAAAACCGATCGAACCAAACAACCAGATGAGCCACTATCGACCACCACAGTTCGGTTTCTGCAACAACACCACGCCGTCACCACTCTGAACCACGAACCACCGCCCCTGTCCCCTTTTTACAGCGCCGCCACCACCAACAATGGTGGTGGTTGGCCGTTCGTGACTTCCAGAGAGAGGGAGAGGGATACGAGAGAGTGAGAGAGATGGAAGAGAAAGAGAACTCGGTGAGAGAGAGTAGAGAGAGTGTGTGACGGTTTTAGAGAGAGAAAGTGAGTGGCTAGGGTTTTTGAGTTGGGTGAATAATGTGAAGAAGAAGAAGAATATGATGCTTATATAGGTAGGGTTATGTTAGGTGGAGTGTACCGCGTATCGAACCCGTATTAACGTTGCAAGCCTCGGTTTATTTTTAGGCTCGATAATAAATTACAGGATTTTATCGGTTTTGTTCGTAATTATAAAATAGACTAAACCGAGCAAAAATATAAATATTTTCGTTATCCGGCGCGTGCTGTCAAAACACGCATTTAAATCGCGTTAAAAGATCCGATTACGGTTTCCTTTGTTAAAACCATCCGTTAACCTCCGAAACTTAATAATTAACAATATTTAATAGTAAATAATTATTTCACATAATTAAAATCACATCGGTATTGATCTGAAGTTGCCGGTTGTCACATATGTGCTTGTATATATATGTATATACACAATACATACACTAGGTTTTGACAAGAAAAACTATATTTTGTTAAACACCTTCTAGAAGCTAACATACATACATACATATATAAACGCACGCACATATACACTCCTACACTCTTGGAAGTTTCCTTTTGTCTTCTAGTAGCCGCCAACTAAACCTCTAGTTCTCCTAGCTTACACCTAAGTGAGAAACAAACATTCCTAATCTATCCTAGGTGTGCGGCCGAAAGGGACAACACAAGAACCTCTTGGAAGTTTCCTACACTCTTGGAAGTTTCCTTTTGTCTTCTAGTAGCCGCCAACTAAACCTCTAGTTCTCCTAGCTTACACCTAAGTGAGAAACAAACATTCCTAATCTATCCTAGGTGTGCGGCCGAAAGGGACAACACAAGAACAGTTAGAGACAATCTTGGAACTAGGAAATGTCACTATCCATGCCAACACCCTATGACTACCCTTAGCCGAAGTCTATGCAAGAAAATAATGAATCGGATCCAACTCACCCATATTGCATGATGTCATGGATCTAGAAGCATGATGAGGTATGCACTTACACTCTTTTGGTAAGAAACACAAACATGAACAAGCCTCTTCTCAATGTTAACCTTCCTAAACTAATACACCATGTGCATAAATTGGCCAAACACCATGAGCATGAAGCCTACTATCTATCACTATCACCTAGAGTCCAATACCTTTTTCTTGCCCCATATTGCGGCTGAAACAAGATAAAGAAAGGTCACTCTCATCCTAAGCTTATATCTAATTAGCAAAAACTATCTCACTTCAATTACCTAAGACAACTACCCTTCCATAACTAGAAACAAACAAACTACCCTACTCTACTCATGTTTTGTGGCCCATAGTGACAACACAAGAAACACAATAAGACAAGCTAGGAAACCATGTAATGTCACTATCTAACCTCACTTCTAGGAAGGGACTAAGGTGTAACATCGCAAAAATGTTTCCCAAATTTTTTACGTAAAAAGCCCTTATTCTATACATCTTTATATAAAGGCGCCTAAGCTTTTATTTTTCCAAACTCACAACCCATATATATATATATATATAAATGTATATAATAATAATAATAATAATAATAATAATAATAATAATAAAAAATCAGAATTTTCTTTAGAATGTTAAAAAAAATTTATATACCTATCATTTTATTTCCTAAACCATAACCATAATAACAACCAACCTACAACCCAACCCAACACCCCTAGCCCAACACTAACTCTGATCCAGCCCAATAACCCGACCCAAACCCCTCTCCTTCTCACTGGTATGTAAAAAAAAATATTCTGTTGATGACCAGACTCGAACTCGAGTCTGGTCCGGTTCAAACGTTTAACACAAGAAGCCTTAACCATTTGAACTATCTGTTTCATTTGTCTGTATCAAGGAAACTAATACATTTTAACGCGATTTTTCTTCTCCTCTTTCTTCCCTTTTTGTTCGCTGCAAACAAGGTCAAGTTTGAACAACTATTTTGACCAAGCGATTAACATAATTTTGGAAGGCTAGAATCAAATTAACTGATTATGTGTTGTTTGATTGATTATTACGCGTCCTTTCCAACTCATAATTGCCTTAATTTTAGCTTCAATTCCCCCCTTCTTGCTTCATTTGCGACGTGGTTGACCACAAGATTGGTCAACCAATCAAACTTTCCAATTAAACTTTTTCCCTATAAATTGAAGCGGCCTTGGTTCTCTACAGATGCCGAACACAAAAACCCCACCAACACCTTGCTTATACACTCACGCGTTTGATTAGATTGTCGCTTGTTGACTATTTGTTTTGACCCACGTTTTAGAAGATTGGCGTCTGGTATGTTTCAAATCCGTTGTCCCATTATGTTAATCGGCCCTTTTCCTTCAAAAGCCCCATAATCAATTCAATTATCATTGTCGAATTGAATTGATTGGAAATCTAGGGTTGTTCTTAGTTAATTTGGGGAAGATGACCATGTCGTGTGTTTAATAAGTATTTTAAATGCTGAAACATAAACAAACCTGATGCCCAAACCAGTTGGGTGGACAACCCTTATGCTGGGATCAAACCGCTTGTGAGGCGGGTTCGATCCCCAGCAACACCACATTTTTTTAAAGAACCTTGTCTTTTATATTTTTCTTGTATTTATCTTTTAAATAATTTTAAAATACCTAAAATGATTTATAAATTCTCCAAAATTTATTTTATGTTATTTAAGTGATAAACTTTATTATCCAATTTTTATTTTTTCAAAAATGTTTTATTTATTATATATAATAAATATTACAAGTTTATTCTATTATAATTATAAAATTCTATAAAAATATCAAAACGATTTTATAAAATTCCACAAAAATTATCCTAAACTTATAAAACTATAAATATTCCAGAAATGATTTTTATTTCTGAAAAATCATTTATTTAATATTTTTAATCGATTTTTGTTATTTTAATCATAAATAAATCATAATAAATTCAGTTTTTATTATTTCTGTATCAAAATTTCACATAAATTATTATAAATCATCTAGATCAGAAATATAAATTTTTGATTCGAAATTTATAAATTTTAATATTTTTTGTCAAATAAGTATTTATATGCAATATTCATTTATTTAAGAAAATGATTTTATAAAAATTATTTTCACATTTATTACATTATAATTCAATTACTTTTAGTTGATACTGGTCAGAAAACATTCTTTATTTATTATTTCTTTATTTATTTGAATTATTCATATTTAAACATAAATCAATTATTAATCCCCAAATTAGGAACCCTAGCACATTTTAGACTAGAAAACTTAGAATTATTAAGTTTTCCTCAACATTTTTTTATTACCTTGATATAGGGTAATACTTGGCAACGTTGGGCTACACTTATTTTATTTCACGAGACTTAACATTTTGCTAAGGTGAGTTTACATAGCCCCTTTTTTCTGTTTTATATTTTGGGGTGAAACATGTTTAAACATTTTATACTATCATTTACTCATTCTTACATTGTTGAAACTTGTGATTCAATTACACTATCATTTACTCATTCTATCATTTGACTGTAACAAAAAGACACAGTACAATCATTAACATTGATCAAGCCGCCTGTTTAGATTATAGCGCTATAGGTCTGACAACCCCCCCCCCCCCCCCCGCATAAATTCAGGGATGATTGAAAACAGTAACAACATTTAACTAACTTGCGAGTTAGGCCTCAGTCGACACAAGGTTTGATTGTACAAAGACGCATTGTTACATGTCGGTCTCATACTCTACCATTATACAACTGTGATTGTTGTTACAAACTATTGTTATCAAAAACCTATGTATTCTCACCAACTTTTGTTGATCCAAAATATTTTCAAACTTAACAAGTTTCAGGTTCCACTTGCTTGAAGATTTGAGATAATGCTTGAAGATGTGTACATAGTATTATTCATTTTGATGTACGACTTCTTGTAGAACAATTGTATGTAACTTATTTAAATTATTTAATGAAATTTATTATTCACCATGAGCTACTGAACAATCATCATTACGTGACATCCCGATGTTTCCGCCATCGGTTGGGGTGTTACATAAGGCCGATTCAATGGAGGCATAACACCTCAGCTAGAAGACACGTGAGGAAAGCCATCTAGAAGCTTGTAAGGTAAGCACTTTCACACATATAGTAATCAAACAAGGTTATGACAATTAGATAATCCAAGTCAACTCCATCCTCTTTGGTAGAAGCATGCATTTCGGCTCATGCACAAGCATGCAAGCCTTCTCTTTTGTTTGTTTATAACCTACACCTATCTTATACCAAAGTAGTAACTTACTTTATACATTGCATCATCCCAAGAGACTTATCTTGCCAAACAATCGCCTATATAAACCTCCACCCTCACCCTCATTTCTTGCACACACCACTCGAAAATAACCTCACACCCCCTCTCTAATACTCTCGGCCGAAGAACACCCCTTGGTTAGAGTATCCAGCACTAGGAAGCTTAAAGTCTACAAGTTTCCCCCTTCCTACTAGCTAGTATCAAGGTAAGTTCTAATCGCTTGTTTTCTTAAGTTCCATTGGACCTTATTGTGAACCCAAACTTAGGCCTTTGATCATTAGGATCGGCCCTCAACTAGTGTTAATAAGATGATTATTATGCACTTAGTAATCAAGCTTCTAGTATGCATATATTGTTTCACTTATATAATCAATTATGTTATCTAGTGTTGAAATAATTGGTTTTACATTTCACACGGATTCATGAAACATTTTTAGATCAAACTTCTTATACGTGAAACATGATCTACACAAGTTGATATGGTTCACAAAAGTGGGTGCCAAACTTGTGTGATAAACAAGAACATAGTTTAATATGTCTTAATTATCATAGGGAGATCTTTGTTGGAACGATATTTACTTTCTTTGCTTTGCTAGATCTCTCACATAAACACCAGGTGAGTTTCACTACTCTTTTCTCAAAAGCATGCGTCTCGGGTTTGAGACAACTTACTTAACTTTTTCCAGTCCGGTTTGGGACTACTTTCACATCCCGGGTCTGGGGTGCTATGACTCCTTGTGTGGGTCGGGCTTTGCTAGTTTCACACTCTGTGTCCTTGATGAACTAAACTGCATTCTATCACGGAAGTCCTCTACTATTTACCGAATGAGTTGCCGGGTTATGGCAAGCGGGTTACTAGTTGATAGCGCTATTAGGTTTGACAAACCTCACACCGTGCTGGGAGCCGGGCGTGAACTACGACCTTAGACTTTATCATTGTTGATAGGCAATGATGGGAGGCAAAAACCAACTCGCGGGGCGAGTGCATCGTTTGAGTAACAATTCGGTATATCATTGATTAGTTATCATGAAAGGGTTAACTACCCTTGGCATACGCTGAACTAGTGGTTCGTGGTTCTTGTTTCTTGGTTCTTGGTTTTGGTTATTGATTACTACTTTGGGTTCGGGAAACCTAATAAACGTTCTTGGTTTGGGAAACCTACACTTTGACTTACCTTACTTTGCGAACTCACCAACTTTATGTTGACACGCGATATACATGCTTTTACAGGTAGTTAGCTTCCGGTGCCGCGATTAGAAAGCCTGGTCACTAGTTTCAGAGCACGTGTAGGGCATGCATCATATAGCGTCATTGGGATATGAACACTTAACTACTTTCGAATGTTTAATTATCTATTATGATTTTGAGCGCGTTGTTTTGCGCAGACTATATGGTTAACTATTATCTTTAAATTCGCTTCCGCAACTATTTGAATAAATGATTATCTAGTAAACCTGTTTTCGATAACGAACTAAATGGTTTGGGCATTTAGAGTCGTTCATTATGGCTATGGGATCCTGGTATGTCACACGCCTCGCGACATAAACCCAGCAGTGGGAAATTTGAGGGTGTGACAGTATACTTTCTCATTAAATAAAAACATGTCAATGGCCAGCTCTAGAATTTCTCTTGCTTTCGAATTTGTTAAAGAGTAAATTTCTTTTTGAGTCCCTGTGTTTTGTCGATTTTAACTACTTTAGTCTAACATTTTGATTTTTAACATTCTGAATACCTAAGTTGTAATTTTGTAACCTTTTGAGTCCAATTTTGTAACGACGTTAATCAAGTTAGTTAAGTATAGGGGTATTTCAGTCATTTAACACCTAAGTCCAACTTTCTAATGCATAATGTATAATGAACAAGTCTTTAATGCATAAAGTTTTTGATAATATATAAATAAGTAAATATATGTATATATATATATACACACACACACACATATAGACACACAACACATTTCTCTCTCTCCCACACCATTTGCACACACTCGCTTCCTCAACCCTAACCCAATCGCCCACCCCACCTCACCACCACCATCCACCACCACTGCCCCTCCTACCAAATTGTAATTCACTACGGTTTGAACCCAAACCTCTATATTGATTTCATACCCGACCCTGTCGAACCACCATCACATCATGTCGTCCCTAACAATCGATTTCAGACCCAACCCTCAACAAACCACCATCATCGTTCCACCACAACCACCCAGTCAACCACCCACAGTCAACGCCAAAACCCAAACATTCGATCAGTATAGATCTAGCCTTTATCTTCAACCATCTGTACAGATCTGCACCAGAGATTTACATATCCACAGAGAGAGAGAGAGAGAGAGAGAGAGAGAGAGATTTACACATCCGGCCGACATTTCCTCTCCGATGAATCATGCTCACGAACAAAGGGCTAACGGAGATGAACATGTCGGTATTTGGCTCTGTGGTGGCTATGGTGTTCAGTTTCGGACCTAGATGAGCGATGGTCCTAAAAAGGGGTCACTGTTCATGGAGGGTTTCGGTTGTGGTTTCAGGGCTGAGGCGGTGGAGATTGATGGTGGTTACGAGATGGGGGTGGTTTAGAGGGAGAAGGGGCGAGAGAGGACGAAAGAGAGGTGGTGGTGGTGGTTGCTGAAGGTGTATGGTGGTGGTAGATTTGGGTACTTTTAGAGAGAGAGAGAGAGAGAGAGAGAGAGAGAGAGAGAGAGAGAGAGAGAGAGAGAGAGAGAGAGATTTGTGTTGTGTGTGTAGATCTATGTTGTGTGTGTATATATTTAATATTATAATTATAATATAATAAAGTATAATATTTAATAATATTTATTTTTAATTGTAGGGGTACTTTGGTCATTTCACAAATATTAACAGAAAAAATCTAATAGAGTTAGTAATTTGGACTCAAATGGTTATAGAATTATCAACCAGGGCTTCAGAATGTTAAAATAAAAAATGTTGGACTCAAGTAGTTAAAATCGATAAAACATATGGACTAAAAAAAGAATTTACTCTTTGTTAAAATATAAAAACGAATTAAGTCTGTAAACAATAAACTAAATCGTTTTTTAGTAATATATGTGTCAGAACTATGGCCACACTAGTATTTATAAATAAAAAAAACGTGAAATGCAAATCCATGTTTGAATAATTAAATCTAATAATTGGGAGAAAATATATATATAACACATCTGCCAAACTTGAAACTCCTGAGTTTACGGCTTCTCAGCCAATGAGGGCTTGCCACGGAGGATTGTCACCATCGTTGCTACATGTTTGGCGATACGGAAGCAGGGCCAGCAAAACCCAAGGTCATATGGGTCAACTCTTGAGTTAGATAACTATGCTAAATTATTATATGATGGTTTATTTAGAAGGAAATTTCTAGAAAAAATATAATATAATTAGTTCACGTAAGGTAAACTAAATGCATTTTATTTTAGAAGTGAAGTATTTTATCATCTAAGTACATTGAGGTTTTTTTCTCTCTCTATTTTTTAACTTTTTTTAGTCTACTAGAGGGACCCACTGGTTTGAGCTGTTCGGCTAAGGTAGCTTCGCGGCTAAACGGTCCCGGCCAAAGGGGTTAGCGGCTTGAAAGTTGGGCTTGTGGAGACCGATCGGCTTGAGCAATGACCGTTGCAATTTATTTTAAAAAAAATCTTTTTAAATTATTTTAAACATTATATAAACACACAACTCATAAACCAAATTTAATAACCCTCTCATCCAACAATTAACTATCATTCTCTCATATCAAATTTCACACGTTCACAATTATCTTTTCAAATGGCAAATAAATACCTATGATTATTCTACCAATAGAGTCGGATGACGATATTTCAAACGATAGCAGTCTTCTTTTTTCTTTTTTTTTTTAACGATGTGATCGAGCAAGTTGATGAGGAAGACACGACATCATCAAAAAAAGTCGTTAAGCGTGATCGCGAAAAAGGTAACCAAATCCTTATGAATGACTATTTTGTTGCCGAACCCAAATATAATGATGATGTTTTCGGCTATCGGTTTCTTATGTTGAAACAATTTGCTTTTAAAAATTGTTGACGACATCGCAACCAAATATCTATGGTTTCAAGAGGGTTACGATGTAAGGATGAATAAAAGTTTTACACCTATTCAAAAAACCACTTCTGCCATTAAACAACTTACACACGGCAACACGCCGGATGAATACAACGAGTTTTTGTGCGTGTCTGAAAGGACTTCACGTGAGTCCCTTTTTTTTCTTGCAACGTTGTAATTAAAAGTTATGGCAAGGAGTTTCTACGCCGACCTACAAGCCACGATGTTGCAATTTTATACCAAAACCACGAAGAAAAACATGCATCATATTCCTGGCATGATGGGTAGCATTGATTGTACACATCTAGAATGGAGGAATTGTCCAAGAAAGTTGAAAGGAACATTTACGAAAGGTACGTACAATCACCCAACGGTTGTAGTCGAGGCGGTTGCGTCACAGGATATGTGGTTTTGGCCTGGTTATTGTGGTGCGCCCGGTTCACTCAACGATATCAATGTCCTCCAAACTTCTCATATTTTGCTAAATGAATGGAATGGAACGGCGCTTAAATGTCCATTTATTGTCAATGGACTCACATACAAACGTAGATACTATCTAACCGATGGTATATACCCTATTTGGACGTTGTTTGTGAAAATATTTCCACATCCAACGGATCCAAATGAGAAGAAGTGGAAGAGATTGCAAGAAGGCACAAAAAGGATGTTGAACGCGCTTTTGGAGTTCTGAAGGGAAAATGGAGCATTTTAAGACAACCCATGCGTGCCTACACAGGGGACAAGACTAGAGCCGTGGCATATACATGCATGGTATTGCATAAACATGATCCTTAAAGACGAGGGAAATGCCTTCTCGTCGGTTCACATTAGGGATCCAGTTATTCAACCAGTTTTGACGAGGATGCCCTTCGTGAAATTATGGATCCACACACTCATTTCCAACTTCGAATTCGTATTGACCTAGTCGAACATATTTCAACTCAAGACCTACCATATCTCGAAGAATCCGACGACGTTGAGTAATTTAATTTTCAACATTTTTAATTGAATTTTTTTTTTATGTTTCATATTTTTTTTATTTTATTTGCATGTATTTTATTTTATTTAATTAATGTTTACTTGGATTTATTTTGTATTAATTAATATTAAAAACGAAAAAAAGTTTTAGGCTATGTTAGGTTAGGGCATTTTCAATGTTTAGGCTACTTGAGAGGTAAAATGACATGACATGACAGCAATGTTTTTTAGACCGGACCAGCCGGTTGGACCGGTCCGACCGGAAAACGTGGCTTCATCCGGTCCGGTTTGGGGCATAGGACCGTATTTGCAAGTGGTTGGCCGGTTGGACTGAGGGCCGGTGGTCAGACCGGAAAACCGCTGAATTAAAGGGTCGGACCGGATTGATGATTTGTAGGTCGTTTTCGTCTTCCTCAGTCGACTTTGGTTTGCATGTCTCCTTCCTCATCAAACGATTTCCTCTCATGAACCCCACATACAAACAACCATACTTTATCCCGATTTCTATATCTAGAAAAATCTGGATTACAGCTTATGCACTGCATCTTGAACCATGTTGTTGATATTGTAGGAAGAGAGACGACCATGAAAGAGAATAGAGTTTTAGATTGAAGGTTATTATTCTTTTCAAAATGATTTTTTTTTTTCTTTTTAGTTTAAACAGGAAATAAGTCAAGAGAAAGTATACAATACATATCTACTTTAACATGAGAAGTGTATGAAGCGACCACAGTTTGACACGTGTAAACCATTGTTAACTCCAACTAACTCAATCCTTGTTGATTAAAAGTGTAATCTAGACTTTTATAAAACACCTAAACCCACCCTTCTCTATTATAAGACACACCTAAAGATTAACCGGAGAACAGAGAGAGGGGAGGAGCCGGAGACCTCCCCACCGCCATCGACGGCGGAGCTCCGGTCAGCAACCACCACTTGAAACGGTGGAGCCACAACCTGGTTACTCATCGGAAAATGACGTCACAACCCGGTGATTCATCGAAAACTTGTGTAGCTGATGTGCTAATTGAATATGTAGTTTAAATTAGCATTTATAAGTTGAAATGAAAGAATTTAATTTGATATTGATTGTTGATGGTGAATGACCATACCACCATTATCATTCGAAGAAGAAGACGAAGTCAAATCATCCGTACTAAAACTTGGTTCCGTCGTCAACACCAATAATTCGATAGATACCTCATTAGACGCAATCGAGAATCAACTCTCTTCAATCTCATTCAGCACTCCAATCAACGTAACACCAACACCAGCTGCTAATTACAATCACGAACACGTCATAGATATCCAGTCCAGACCCAACTGTGCGTTTAAATGATGTATATCATTGGGATGATAGGGTGAGGTGGTAGGTGTGGAAGGGTGTTATAAAAGGTGCGTTCAAAAATTTTCAAATGTGCGTTTAAAATTTTTAAAAGGTGTGTTTCAATTTTTTCAAAGGTTCGTTTATTTTTTTAACATGCGTTTAAAAAAAATACAACGTGCGTTTGTTTGTTAGACCAAAATATACAACGTGCGTTTAAAGAATATACAACGTGTGTTTAAAGATTGTACAGCGTGCTTTTAAAGAATATACAAGTGTGTTTACAGAATAATGAACATGCGTTTTTACACCCACTGTTATCAACATCTTCTTCATTACTTCCTTTTCTTTTAACATTCAGTATATACTCTGGTTTTTTTATTTTTTGAATGATTCTCCGTTCTTCTTCTTATTCTTTTAATGTTTATTCATAATCATACGTTTATCGTGTCATTTAATCATCTGTGTATACAATCCTCTGTTCTTTTTTTATTCAAACTCTGTTATAACGTTTAATCGACTTTTTATTTGTTTATTTGATTGTGTAATATCTCAAAATGTTTAATCGATTTGAAATCCTGTAAATTAATCTTCGGTTAACTCTCTATTGAAATAAATAAAAAAAAATTTGCACGCTTTTTTCCTAATTTACCCTTGGTTAGATTAAGCCGACCATGATTAGGGTTGTTAATTACCATCATGCCACCGCCCACATCTAAGGGCTGAGAATGTTTCCTACGCTTCTCACGTTAAGGAAGATATATACGTTATCTCTTCCCTATAAAAAGAGTAAGGGGGTGTTTGGATTGATTATTCAAAACAGATTATGCGTTTTGGAAAAGCAGAGATGGAGCTGCTTATAGATTATTGCGTTTTGGTACCCTAAAATACCGATTATCTGCGTTTTGAAAACGCAATAATCTAAAAATCATATTCAAAACGCAATCCCAAACACCCTCTAACTTGCAGGTTTATATTTCCAATGTTGTATAGCTGGAAATATTATTTACAATTCTAATTACTAAACAAGTAAACCACTATTGAAATAATTATAGTGCCTAAATTAAATTATTAAATCATTTTAGGTTTGTTTTTATTGAATATTTACATGGTAATTAATGTTTCAAGTTCCGTAAATTATTTAGAAATTTTATTACAAACTATATATATTTATTTTAAAAATGCTTATGTTATTTATGATATCATCCGGTTCTTAAATCCGGTTCGACCGGTTGGACCAGTGAACCAGTAAAACATCCGGTTCGACGTCCTTTCCGATTATGAAAACATTGCATGACAATGTGTGATTGGTTACGATGAGGCTACATGGGGCTTGTGCCCCTTCCTCCCTTATAAAGTTTGTGTAAGATAATTAATGAAAACCCATGAGGCGTTATGTATTATTAATCATCTACTATATATGAGACTACAATTGGATAATTACAAAGAAAACATAATTAGTATCTCTTAATTATAGTAACAACATAATATACTAAACTATCTATTTTGTATATTAAGATCATGTGTAATGGATATTATAGTGGCATGAATAAGTATGATAATGCCCTCAACACCATCACATTGAGCATTATATGGACATTAAGAGGGTGTGACATTTCTAGTATAATGCCTAAAAATAATAAAAAAATGGAAATTAATAACTAAAAAGAGTATTAAGTGGCTTTAACCATTTGACACATGTCATTAATACAGACATTTGTTTTTTTGTTTTTTTGTTTTCTAGTTTTTTATCCTAGTTAATTAAGGATACTTATATTTTAAGTTTTAATTAAAGAAATTATTTCTTTTCTTTCTTACTTAATTATGGATAATTATTCTTTAATAAAAAGCAGATGTTATATTGTTAACCTTATAAATTTGATATAAAATTAATTATTAATACTTTAAACAAATGTATATTTTTTACTTATACATTTATGTTAGCTAAAATATTAAAAATGAAAAATAATGAAGCTGCTTGTTTTTATAAGTGATATCTCAATATGTTTATACAACTGATGTGGTTTGATGATATATAAAAGTAAAAATACAATATGTTAAATAATAAAAAATAAGTGGTATTAAAAAAACAAAGTTACTTCCCATTTGAAATAAAGTGTTTTAAAAACTAACTTAACAAAATTTATAACCGTAACGCAAATGCTCATTTTTTTATATACATATTTTGACGACTGTATGAGTTAACAAATTACATTATATTTTATTAAGTTAGTATAATACACCGATTTTCTTAACCGCGAAATGCATATGTTTTTTTAAACATAACTTTTTTTCTTAATTATATAACATTATATTTATCAACCCGTGTAATATAGGGGATTTTAACTTATATTCTCTAATAGTTAGTTTGTGTTCTGTATTTTTTGTTTATCAATGTCTACTATGAAAGATTTATTATATTCCTTTTTCTTTATGTGATAGAAAGGTAATAGTTGTGTTTTCTGACATTTGACCGCGAGGTTTTCTTCTTTCGATTTTGGCAACAGTTTTCCCACAACGAAGCAAAGACCCGTCAACCACCACTGTAGGCACATCGCGTTAGGCAACAACACTAACCGAGATGGAATAACGGCGGTATGCCAGTAGACTTCGGCGGCCTTTGTGCATCGACACACGCTTCCATCTATAGACCGTTTTGCCCACCGCCTGAAAAACAAGTACAACGGATCAATTTTCAGATCTGACCTTCGAACAAATCAGTTTCTAAAACGGAGGGCTAAGGTAGGGTTCGCAATGGAGTTGCATGTGTGTGTCGGACGTTTCGGCAACCGGAGGTTACCTCCGCCGATGGTCGTCGCTACAACCATGACCTGTAAGTCGTTTAACGAGGTAGAGGTTGTGATGTGCTACTTTACCGATGTGGATCTACATTGAGTAGCCGGAAATAGGGATGTTGGTTCTGACATCTTGTTTCTCCGTCGGAGGCCGTCAACAAGCTCTAGTGGCCGTTGATTCTACTTCTTTCACTATCTGCACCTGTGTTAACCACAAAACACCTGTGAGGACTACTGAATTTTGTGTATTTGATAAAAAAAAGGAGAACAAACTAACGGAAATTCATCTTAGAAAGAGAAAGGAAAAGGAACGGGGTTGGTGTGGGTGGAGAAAAAGACGAAAGAGAGAGAAAGGAAACCAGGTGTAAATTGGATGTGTAAGGATCAGGAGTGTTTGGAATTGCTTATGACAAATGGTAAAAACAAAAAAACAGGTGCCTAGAATGGTTATAGCAAACTGTAAAAAAACATAAAAAAATAGGTGGTAACAATAACAAATCGATACCGATAAAATATCCGTCGCAACGCATTTACTATTCAACTCCGTTAAGTTACTATAACGAAGTTATTATTTCTACGTTAACTTTTAACCGCAGTTAACTAAGTTATGAATAGCGACTTAACCAACTGTGTTACTATTCTCGGTTATTTTCTTTGAGTTTGGGAATCGTAAGTTAACAGAGATCTACATAACAGAGTTACTAACAACTGAGTTACGAAGCATGGGAATAGTAAGTTAACAGAGATCTACATAACAGAGTTACTACTAACTAAGTTATGATTACTTACTTAACAACCTTACTATTCTCCGTGAATATGCGTTACTATTCCCCAACAAATTCTTGGTGTTCGGGAATAGTGACCTAGCAAAGTTATTGTTCTCCGTTATTTTTAACGGCCGTTAACCCATATAATATCAAACCCATGTCACGAACCCTTTTTAATAATAACGAACCTGGTTGACCCAGTTCTCATATTTAAACCGGTTTCAAACCCACCAAACAACCAAACCCGTTCAACAACCAGAAGCCAAAAGGTTATGTTAACTATTTTATTTTCGCAATGGAGTTGCATGTGTGTGTCAGTACTGTACCAATATGTGGAATCAATATTGACGGAATCCCCGCCGCATTGATGTTAGTATTCGTTTCAAGTGTCAATATCCTTTTACACATATCTATTTCGACTGCTGATATCGTGCTGATATAGTAACGAATCGATAACGACCGAACATCCGCCGCAACGCGGCGGAATCCTACTAGTTAAAATAAATCATTATTTTGGATGAGTCTAGAAAGATATTGTTCCGACATACGAACCTCATTATTTTGTAATCAAAACAAAAACTAAGAAGCGTTTCATGCTAGATTCTTGTTTTACTTGTGACAATGAAAGTATTTGAGGCAGAATCACCAAACTAGCACTATGAATATCGCATTATTGAGGAATTCCTTAGGTTGTTCTAGTACATGTGAAGAATTCCCGGATAAGAACATAAAGTCGGCGCCATTACACCATCGTTAATCCCCCTCCCTATAGTTTATTTTTCGCTACCATCGTCTAATATATATCAAGAACACATAGGACTATGTATTTGGGGGCAAAAGCACCAAGAAGGAATAGTCGTGGGTTCTTTCGTCGGTCAACAGTTCTTAAAGGAATGAAATTAGTGTATGCGTATGTATAATACACATATATCTATTTTTGAAGGTTATTATGGGTGTAATCTAATGACTTACGAACATTTTGACAGTTTTTGTTGCTCTAAAAAACTTCATGGTAATGTGCATGCTATAATTTCCAATAAAGATGTGTATGTTTACAGAAGAACCACATCCATATCGCATGTTGACACATATAAAAACTGAGTTCATTTTTTGATTTCTTACATCTAGGTTTTTCTTAGGAACACAAAATGGTTTCGGGAGAAGAAACACTCAAAACTAAGCCAAGTGTATAAAAGATAAAACCATAAAAATCCTCCATTTGAAACAATGAATATAATAAAAACTAGTATCAAGCGGGGCGCGCGTTGCGGTGGGGCAATAAAATCTTTTTAAATAACATCAATGCCACACCATCTCTAACGACTTTTAATACCAAGAAAACTTGTAAAACAAAATAAATAAATAACGAAAAAATAAACCGAATGAAAAGTATACGAAAAAATGTTAAACCATATATACTCGTTGCGATGTGTGTTAATGCATAAATTAAACCAAAACTTAAAACACAACGCGACCGTTAAAAGGGAAAAAATTAGAGGTAAAACGCTAAATCACATACACAAGTTAAGCCGTTGAGGCGTGATAAGTGTTAAGTCAAAAAATTTAGAAAGAAACGTAAAACAAAAAAATGGTAAAAGATGACAAGTATATATGACTAGGGCTGTTCATGAGCCGAACCGAGCCGAGCCAGGTCAAGCTCGCACTCGGCTTGGTTATAAACCGAGCCGGCTCGGCTCGTCTCAAATTTGAAACCGAGCTGAAAATCAAAGCTCGAGCTCGGCTTGGTTTTAAACCGAGCCGACTCGGCTCGGCTTGGTTTGACTCGAATTTAAAAAGAAAAAAAGAAAAAATGGCTTTCAAAATTCAATAGTCTAAAATATTATTCAATAATTAAAAATAACATATTTAAAATAAGTTCAACCTAATGCATTACAAGCTAAAATCAAGTTCAAGCAAATACAAAGTAAGTCTCAAATTTCAACGGAATACAGTATAAGTTCATCAATATACGAATTAATTTGGGTACTTGGATCAAAAGCAGTATTAAATAACTTGATTAGTTGTAACTTCAATCCCAAGCACATAATCTCCATGCTACTATTACCAAATATTAAATATATAACATGTTCTCCATCTTTTTTAACATTTTCATAGTATATTATATGTATATAAAAAATATATATTAAAAATTAGAATTATTCGAGCAAAACCGAGCCGAGCTAGGCTCACTTTCTAACCGATCCGAGCCGGCTCAGCTCAGTTTCAAACCGAGCCATATCGAGCGAGCTTTTTTCGAGCTAAATCGTAGCGAGCTCCGACCTACGGGCTTTTTGGACAGCCCTATATATGACCAAAGTTGAAATTAGGAAAGTGTTGGAGTTAAATATAAAAGATGAAAACTGTTATGATTAAAAGTTAAAAAAGAAGAAAATACAAAGATAAAACACCATAAATGCATAATAAGTTGTAAATTAATAGTCAATAATATATATATATATATATATATATATATATATATATATATATATATATATATATATATATGGTAGGGTTTCTGTAAGAAAATGGTTTTGTGTAGGATGTGTTTTTAATCATTAGATTTAAAGATGGATGATGGAGATTAAAAGATGGGTTGAATGCTTCCTACATTCATGGTACCTCTCTCTCTCTCTCTCTCTCTCCTAATTATTATTTTCAATAATATCATTCAAACTCAAACATTCATCTTCAAAAAATAAAAGCAACTGTGCACCCATCTCCAACATTCATATTCAACAGTGTTTTGTTTGTTATAAGATTGTTACATCAAAAGTGTTTTATATAAGACTTTGTTAGTTAATTGTTAGATACAGATTAAACATCAGATGTGTTTTATAAATGTTTATGTATATTAGGTGTAGTTGTTGTGGATTAAAACATTTCAATAGTGTTTTGTTTGTTATAAGATTGTAACATCATAAGTGTTTTATATAAGGCTTTGCTAGTTTATTGTTCGATATGGATTAAACATTAGAGGTATTTTATAAATGTTTATGTATATTAGGTGTAGTTGGTGTGTGGATTAAAAAAATTCAACATTGTTTTGTTTGTTATAAAATTCTAACATCAGAAGTGTTTTATATAAGGTTTTGTTAGTTCAATGTTCGATGGATTAAACGTCATAAGTGTTTTATAAAATTGATGTTGCTATGATGCAGATTTTTAAAAAATAGATATGCTAATTCGAAATTGAATGAAAGATAATATGATAATATGTTAAAGATACTTTCCTAAATTAGTGGGATTCCTTAATTTTAAATATTCGTAAAAAAGTCTCAATTGCCCTTAATCTCATAAATTGATTCAATGCCTATAAATTTTTCTTACACTTCTCACACAAATCAATTTTCCTATATGATCCTCTACCTATCTTCTATATCTTCTATAATATATAAATGAAAGCAATGTGGGACACATGGCATATTCTTAGGCCATCTAACTATGTTTTTCCCGCTCATTTTACTGGTCAATTAAATGGGTCATAGATACTCAATCTACTATTAAATTATTTTTTGTCTCTCACGTGCATAGCACATGCACTTTCCCCCATGACTTTTAAACGTTAATAACTCTTTTAAATGACTTTTTTTTTTTGAAAAAAATTACACCAAATTAACGAACATTTTATTATCTTTCCAAATCAAGAAGTAAAGCATCTGTTGCAAGCAAAGTTTGTTTACTAAAAGTTTGTTTACTAAGGTCTGTTCTAGAGCAGTGGGTCTGTTAAGAAGGTTTGTCTGAAACAGCTGTTGAAGTCAACAAATTATGATAAATAACTTAATGTAATTTCCTTAAATTTGCAAGACAAATTTAATACAACAATTAAATAACTTATTAACTTATACTAAAAATAACACATAAAAATTTGACTAACATATTCAAACTTAAAGAAAAGAAATAGGCATCGTCCCATTCGTGATTGACTTGGTCAAAAAAGAATGCATAAATTATAGTTTAAAAGTGATTATATATGTAATAAAAGTTTAAGGTTAAAAATTACAATCAGACAAATGTTGTGTTAATCAAATCGAACGCCATGGTTATTGTTTTAATCAAGAGCAACATTATGGTTTCTTTGATCTGCGCATACAATACAAACTTCTCTTTCACATCTATAGGTGTCTCATTAGACGAAACAATCGCCAACATAACATGAGAAATGGCGTATACACTTTCGGAACATATTAGGGAATATACTACAAAATCGACCAATTAGTACCACGGAATGGCAAACCCATCCCATACGTCCTTCTTTATTTTTGATGGCTTCAATTAGAGTATTTTGCTAATTTTTTTACTAGAGACTGAGATCCTATCTTCTGTTTCAAGTTTTCAGTATTCTCCTACATCACTTTATATTTTCATACGTGCTTTCAATATTAAAGGACTTCCCTTACATATATTGTGTTCAGGCGTATTTCTTTTAATAATTATTTTTCACTTATGTTTTTTGTATTTAGAAAACTCTATGGTGTCATCTATTGTTTCACACTTTGGGTTACTTTTACACCGTATGATATTTATTACAAAGGGCATGTTTGGCTCTCCAACCTCCTTATCTCTTTTTGTACTTTTTCAAAAAGTCTCAATTTGTAACTTCTCATTTTCTCTTTATTAAAGCATAAAAACTTTTTTTCAACTCATTACCCAAACACTATAAAACTTAAGAAGTTAATAAGTAATAAGTTGGGTAAATAAGGAGAGCCAAACATGGTCAAGATTCTCATTTATGTCATTTATTTCATTAATGATTCGCACTAAAATATGAATAACTGAAAGGTCGGTTAAGAAATTATGGCTAGACAAATACATTAAATGGTATTCAGTTTTTCTTTAAGCCAATTCAATTTTATAAAAATCTAAATAATTATTTTAATGTCAACGAAATTTGAGACTATTTCAAATTCTCGCCGGGCCTTGGAAACAAGTAACAAAATCCTTTGAGTTAATAAAAAGGATTGGGGTGGATTTGGGCAGGGGCATAAAAGGGGTTGTGGGCGACGGGTCAAACATTCTGTTTTGGCTGGATTGCTGGCTGGGAGATGCGCCACTGGCTGATGTTTATCCTGCACTTTTTGCACTTGAGAAAAACAAGTTTGCTTGTGTCGCTCACCGGGTGCATTCTTCGGGGCTAGGCTGGTCATGGGACTGGAAGCGTGTCCCTCTTCAGGGGCTGGAGACATATGAATTGACGGCTTTCTTACTACAGGTACAGCTGCCGTCGATTAGCAACTCGATGGATAGATGGGTCTGGTTTGCGGACAATTCCTGTCCATTCTCGGTAGGTGATGTTAAGCGGCGTATGCATGACTTGGTTTACACTCCGGCGGATGTTGTTCTTGAAAGAAATTCTTGGGTGCCTAAAAAAGTGGAGGTTTTAATTTGGCGAGCTGCTCTACACAGAATCCCTACCAGGGATGCGTTGCGCAGACGGAATATTAATGTTGGTGCTGAGACGTGCCCGTTCTGTGGCGATGTTCCAGAATCTGCAGAGCATCTCCTAGTTACTTGTAGGTTTTCTCAGGCTGTTTGGGGGCTGCTGTCTCAGTGGTGCAGGGTACCCTCTTTGCCCGCTGCTCGTATTGCTGATGTGCTGCAGTTTCACGCGTCGTTGGGCAGATCTCCGAAGCAGAAGAAGGCTCTTCATGCGGTGGTTATGATATGTATTTGGTGTCTTTGGATGTGCCGGAATGATGCAATTTTTAACCAGAAGCCGATTGTGTTACAAAATGTATTTGGTGAGATTAAGTCTCGTAGTTACTTATGGGTCAAGAGTAGGTCGAGGTGTCTATCCCTGAATTGGGATACATGGTGCGCTTTTTCTTTATCTAGAGTCGGTTGGTAAAGTCAGGTGTCTTGGTGGATGTATTTGTGTGATTGTATGGTGTATTGCTAGTATCCCGCTAGCGAGGTGGAATAATATTTTGTTGATCGTTCAAAAAAAAAAAAAACATTAAATGGTATTCAATTTTTCTTTAAGCCAATTCAATTTTATAAAAAACCTAAATAATTATTTTAATGTCAGCAAAATTTGAAACCATTTCAAATTCTCTAAATTTATTTTATGTTGACAAATTTCTAAAGTATTTATCAATTCATTTATTAATTTAATACTTTAGTAAAAAAAGACCGTTTTGCCCATTATTAACTTCATTAAGTTGTTATACTATAAGTATAAAATGTTGTAATTATTTAAATTTGGTTTTTTTTGAACGACCAAATAAAACTTTTATTCAAAATGCTAACAAGACGCTAGCAAAACAGTCCGAGAAACAACAACCCGAAAAAACAAAAAAACAACCCGACATACAAGAGAACCCGCAACCAAAACAAACAACGAGCCCCCGACACTACCCCATCTAATACGTATCAAACCTACCCCACGCATCCCACGTCATATCCAACATCCTCCCTCGGTTCGTAATCCACAAGTAACTCATAATCTTGATTTCTTTAAACACATTCCGGACCACCACCGCCTTTTGATTATGAATGAGATCGTTCCGCGCCTTCCATAAGCTCCAAAAAGTCGTTACCACTACACCATAAAAAGCTTTTTTTAGCCTTAGAGGTTGTTTTCGCCGTCTTGTGATATCTAAGTAAATCTCGGACATGAAAGATAAACAAATTAGGAACATTACACCATGAAAAAACCGTCTGCCAAACTTCCATTGCAATCAGACAACCCGTAAACAGATGCTCAGCCGACTCTTCATTCGTTTCGCACATTCTGCATGAAGTTGTATCCACAAAGATGTTCCTCCAGGCTAACGCCTCAGCAGTGGGTAGCCGATCTAAAAATGCACGCCAAGCCACTATGGCGACCTTTCGTGGTACCCAATTACACCAATGATAAACCTCCTCCGGCACTGCAAGATTCGCCTTAATTATACACTCCTCAACAACACCAACTGTGAAGGATCCTGAACCAACAAACTCCGCAGACCAAGAATCTGACCCAACTATAATATGTGTCCCCAAGAGCAGAATCTGCAGCACTTGAAGCTAATTAAATTCGTCCCGTGCAGTAATATCCCGCCGCCAATCCCAAGTGAACTGATCACCATGCTGGCCGGAGTGGATAGTGTCCGAAACAAAACACGCCTTATACTTTTCCAACCCAAACAACAGAGGAAACTTTCGCTGCAACACATCATCTGAAATCCACCAATCCAGCCAGAAATGTATACCCGAACCATCACGAAGTTTGCCTTTTATCATCTTATGCGGATCCAGATTAAGCAAACTCAACAATCTCTATACACTAGCTATTTGTTTCCACGTCCCAGACATTGATTCTTTAACCGGAACAAAATTCCATCCCCTCCCATTACCATGAATGGACCAAACAACCTTGCGCCAAAGATCATTCCGGTTAGTTTTGAAACGCCACCACCACTTAGTTAGGAGACTAACATTGGCGTCTCTAAGAGAACCCAACCCGATCCCACCATATTTTATTGGAGCCACCACTTTTTCCCATGCTAACCAACTCAATTTATCCACTTCATCCGTTCCACCCCAAAAAAACTTGCGTCGAATCCTCTCAAAGCTATCAATGACTTATTTAAATTTGGTTGAAAACCTTGTTAGATGATTTATAATATATATATATATATATATATATATATATATAGGTTTAGGATCCTGTACAAAGTACATTTTTCGTGAGAAGTGTGAGAAGGACTAAGAATTGACATGTAGACATCATTTTTTGGATTTAGGAATGATTTTTTAGGTTGTTTAAACTTGAAAAACACCAAACACAACAATTTAAAACACAATACAATGTATTATAGTCATTAAATATAAAAAACAGCTAAAACACACTACTTAACGCTTAAAACAAACTGCTAATGTTCTTAGCATGGTGTTTTAAGTTTTAAGCCTAAAATACATTGTTTTCGGTTTTTAATTGTTATGTTTGGTGTTTTTATAGGCAAAACAATCCAAAACATCACGACTAAGTTCAAAAATTGATGCCTAAGTATCAATTTTTAATACTTCTCACACTTCTCACAAAAAAAAAACACTTTGTACACGATCTTGACCCTATATATATATAATGCATCCTAGATGGATACATTTGTAATTTCATACTATATATATATATATATATGTATATATATATATATGGGGTGGGGTTAACATACAAAAGGTGTGTTTTGTGAGAAATGTAAGAAAGAAATGTGTTCATTAGATCATAATGATGGATGGTTAAGATTAAATGAGTGGCAAAATTGTAAATAGTGTTATAATTTAATTAATAAAAAGAGGCTTATGAGGGTATAATTGTCAACACACAAGAAAAGTCATTAAAACAATTCCTAGATATAAGCTCTCTCTACTTGATATTTATTATTATTCCCATATATATCTCTCCCTCTATGTAGCAACAAAGTATGTTGGAGTCAAAGCCAAAGACCTTGATTCTTCTTGGTCATCCTCTGAAGACATTTTTATACCACTTGCCCACTCGGAATCCGATCTACACAAGTGACGACCAACGATTGGAGATCCAGGCCGACTACATGCAAAAATTTCTCTCCCTCTTTGTTTTACTTCAGATCTGATTTGAATGGGGTTACGGCGAGGGTTGTTTAGCGATGACGAGGTGTGTAGCCGGCGGCAAGTGCTGAGAGGTTGATTCCGGTGGTTTTTGGTGTCGTGGGTGTGACTATGGAACCCATGGTGTCGATATATGGTGGATGATGGCTGTGACGGCGGTGGTGACGTCTGTGGTTAGCGGTGTTGGTTACAGTTCGGTTACGAATTTTTTTATGATAAAACACAAGGTCCGATAATTTACTGTGTTTTATGTTTAAAAGCTTGAATTGTTTTTGGGGAAAGGCAGATTGTTCTTTTCTAGGTGTTTTTATATGTAAACTTCATGTATAGAACATTTTTTGTCTGTATTTTTATCTTTAGTGAAAAAATCTGATTTTGTGTATAATATTTTTGCTTATGTGTTTTATGTCAATGTTTAAATTATATTGTTGATTATTAAAACACAAAATATTAACAAAGGTGTGTTATAGTGGTATACCAGTAAAACACAATGTGATTTATCTTCATTGTGTGTTTTATCTACATTGGAAGCTGTTTTAAATTGATTGTGGGTTTTTTATGTTTTATATTCATTGAGGGATGTCATCAGTTAAAGTGTGTTTTATGTTTAAAGCAAAGTCTTTACTGACAAAATTTGTATTGATTTATATTGGTTTTGTTATTGTGTTTGGTTTTTTTCGATTGAAGGTGAAAATAATTAATAAACTGCAAATTGCCTCCATATTTACAGTTATTGTTTTTGTTAAAAACCCAAAAATATCTCAATTTGATTGTTGATTTAAATTTTCAAAATCTTGCTTAGTGATACATTACCTTAATGCCCTTGAGATTAAAAATAATAGTGCCACGTGTCACTCCCACAATCCTTCTTACCTTTCTCACAAAAAGAGACTTTTGAACCGGAACCCTTATCTATATATATGTATAATATATATATATATATATATATATATATATATATATATATTAGGAGTTGTGTAGAAAGTGGTGTTTTCCTAAGAAGTCTAGGAAGCCACACATTAATGACATGTGGCACTCCTAATTTCTATAGAAAAGGGTATCTTGGTAATTAACAAATTAGATTAGTTTTTTTTAATAATAAAGCAATTAATAATAATAACTAGATAATTATGGATTGGAAGCAGCCTCTCTACTCTTAGGGGTAGAGGTAAGGCTGTCTACATCTTACCCTCCCCAGACCCTACCTTAGCTTTGCTATAGGTGGGATTAACTGAGTATGATGATGATGATGATGATGATGATGATAATTATGGAATAGATTTCAGTTTTTAAATTTCCTACTTTTATGCTACTGAATATTAAGTTACGTATAATCATCTTCATCATACAATCTCAACGAATATCATCACCATCTTCATCATAATTCATCATGATTTCAACTAACAACCATTAAAAAACAATAAGACACTGTTAGTTGGGATAAAACACTATGCGAAGAAATAAAAACTGGTAAAACACTATGCGAAGAAATAAAAACTGGTAAAACACTATACGAAGAAATGAGCATTTGATAAAACACGATACGAAGAAATAAACACCGGTAAAACATCTTGCAAAGAAATAATAACTGACGAAACACCATGTGAAGAAAAAAATCAACTAACAACCATTAAAAATGATAAGACACTGTTAGTTGTGATAAAACACTATGCGAAGAAATAAGCACTAGTAAAACACTACACGAAGAAATAAACATTTGATAAAACACCATGGGAGGAAATAAACACTAGTATGTAAACCTTACACAAAAACTAGATGATATAACATCATTTGATCGTTGTATATTCATGCAAAAACACTACAAAGTTGAATTGATCCATCATTGGCGTTGATTATTGTAAAATGTTTTTTTAGTTTATTAGTGCTAAACTTTGAAAGAATGCATATTGAATCAACAATGAAAAGGGTTTTCAGTTATGTTTCGTTTGTTGTTCCCTCTAGAAGATTTTGAAAGATGGAAATGATGGTGATTTTTTAACATAGGAAATGAGCGTGAATTTAGGGGTGTTGTACAACAGTTTTTATTTTTTTATTTTTTTCCATTTAAAACATTAATGACTTTACAAGAATACCCCTACATGTTCTAATTAACTAATGATTATAAAACACTAATTACATAAATGCCATTCATTTAATCTACACCATTAAAAATCTAATCTAATGGTTGTAAACACGTCCTAGACTTCTTAGGAAAACACTACTTTCTACACGAACCCCACCATATATATATATATGGTCAAACAAATTTAAGAAAAGTCATTAATATGGTTTGATACTTGTACGAGAAGTATGATGACTTGAACCATATAACAGTCTAGAGAGACTATTTAGTGTAAAACAACTTGATGTTGTTTTGGACATATTTACTTGTTCGACTACTTGTGAGTAGTTAAGTATAAACAACTTTGTTGTTTTGAACAGTGTATTGAGGGAGTACCTCGAAACATGCCACGAGACGATATAATTGCTATTATTTCGTCGAACGATAAAGTGTTGAAGAGAATAACACTTTGAGATTTGATGTTTATATATCCTTATATGAATCCGTTTAAATATATATCCTTATATGAATTCGTTTAAATATATTTGTAATATATTATATATATATATATATTTTGGATCATCTATTAGTTTTTTTTAAATAATCAAGTGGATTAATATATATATATATATATATATATATATGAAAAGGATATGTAAAATGATATGTTTTTGGACGATGAATTTAATAAGGATATATATGTATGTATATATGCAAGATGCGATTTGCATAAACACAATGAGCGAGTTGTGTTTATGACCTATGGAATTAGTCATAAATCATACATCAAATATACAACCGGATCATGAGAGGATCATGAACAACGTGGTAAGTGTATTGAAGTTAAATGCATGAAAATGAGATATGTCATGTTGAGAGCATTTGCGTAGAAATGCACAAATGTAGTTTTGATGACTACAACATATGATAGAAATATATGTTATCATTCATAAGTTTTTGATAAATATTGCGAGATTCATTATGAAAGACTTAGAATAGTTTTGGACGTGTGGAGTCTCTACAAACCATCAATGTTGGTTGAACTATATGGAGGATTTGTGATATATTTTGGGAGAGTCACCCAATAAATAGTTTCAACAAAATATATACATATCACTTAGGCATATGTGAATGTCATGTCATTGAGTGTTAATCTAATTGACTTGTTGATGATGAATATGTTCATCAAAGTGACTTATATTAAGACTTATGTTTAAGTCCTAAAGGGTCAATGGTGAAGCCTTGGAGATTAAAGGCAAATGGGTCTTGATCCTAATGGATGGAATTAATTATGGTTTTGAAGCATTCTTTAAACCAAGGTTTTGGAATGGTAAACAAATCTCATTTTGTGTCTAAATTAAGATGTGAATGTTAGGAAGAGATAGTGAATTATCTCTTAAGGCTGTGAAGAATCAGAATGAGGTATCTTCTGTTCACATGCTAAGTATTTGTAGTGTAAAGCATGCTAGACTAATACTTGTTAATTTAGAAGCTCCACGGAGAATAAATTAAATTTGAACATTCACACATATGTGACGACATAAGAATGAATTTTGTAAAAGCAAATATATAATTCATTAAAAAAGGATGACTCGAAAGGACCGAATAAATAGTTCATTGGTTATGATAATATTTAGCTTAATATGAGGAGAACTCATATAGCTAAGAAAACGGTTCGTGTGAGAAATATGGGTTGAGTAATATAATGGATGACCTCAATAACACAAAGATATAGATAGTCGCTATCTATCACGGGTGTTTAATGTTATCATGAGTGATATTACTCGAACTTAATCAAAGTGCAAGCAATGTGGGGGAAAAGCCATTTAAGAAACAATCCGTAGGGATGTAAAAATGGTACTTGAGAAGTTTTCAAGCTACATATGAAAGGAAGAAACTTTCATCACCCCATTTGGTAGTTATCCAATAACACTTAAGTGTGGAGGTGACTTGCATTTGAAAATAGAAGGTTTGATATGAACGGGTGTGATTTTGGGAAGTACAAATCACATGAACCTAGAACAGACTTATTATAAGCCAGTCCTATTATGTGGAAAAAATTCTTGAGAAGTTCGATGGAAATGACTCTAATGTGGCTAGAACTTTCATTGACACGAGTCAACGTCTAGCTAAGAATCGAGGTGAGCATGTTAACCAATTAGAGTACTCAAGAATTATTGGCAGCCTGATGTATCCGATGAGTTGTATCAGACCAGACTTAGCAAGCAAGCTAAGTAGATACACGAGCAACCTAAGTTCAATTCATTGAAATTACGTGACACATGTGCTTTGGTAATTAGGATACATACGAGACTACAGGCTGCAATATAAAAGATATCCACCAGTTGTTGAAGGTTAATATGATGCGAATTAGATATCTGACACGAATGATTCCAAGGCACGAGTGGGTATTTGTTCACACTTGGAGGTGTTGCGATAACATGGAAATCATCTAAGCAAATGGTTATTGCTAGATCCATGATGGAATCAAAATTCATCGCTTTAGAGGATGAATAGGCAGAATGGCTACGTCAATTTGTTAAGGATATACCTAGGTGGCCAAAGCCGGCATTGGCCTAATGCATATGCAATGATAGTCAATCGGTAATTGGCAGAGCTCATATCACAATGTGTATCAGTAAGAACATGTATATAAGACGTAGGCATAATACGGTACGACAACTAATCTCTACAGGAGTTATCACTGTTGACTACATGAAGTAAAAGGATAACATCGGGGATCCACTAACAAAAGGCTTATGCAGAGAGTTAGTTAAGAAGTCGTCAATGGGAATGGGACTAAAGCCCATGAAAGGCTAAGTTTAAGCGAAGGAAACCTAACTCAACCAGCTGACTGGAGATCTCAAGATCTGATATCAATAGGACAACCTAATTGTATGAACTGGTGAAGGTCACTGTGGGGGAGAGTTGATGGAAACCCCACGTTTTGAAAAAGGGAGTTTACTATAAGATTTAATAAGCTTCCTAGTCCATTCCAAAAGTGACAAGGTTGAGGTTAAGCTTATGGCTTTTAATGATTCGACTGAGGTAACCAGTCCAAGTAGATTACCTATGTGAGAAAGAAGTGGGGTCGCTTTGAATGGTATTGTTGGGGTAAAATACCTACGAGCTCTCGCAGAACCAAGCACGTGTCCATGACCATAACAGACACAACTATGAGGACTCGACGTTGTTAGGGAGAGTCTTGTGTGAAGCGTATTATCGTCTACACAAACGGCAGACGAGTTCAAAGACATCGCGTACTACTCAGAGCCAGTGGGCTAAGTGCGTTTCATAAGCGAAGGTTCAAAGGGTAACACCTACCTATCGTATGCAAAACTCAACTGTTGAAATTTAATCGGAATGAGGTTGCTTCTCAGAATGGCTACTATTCATGTGGGGGTTTGTTCAAAATATGCGTGTTTTGATCAATCTCCATTCATGTGGGGGATTGTTGGAAATATGGTGAATGGATGATAATGAAATTATAATTTAATAAATTATAATTATTAATAAGACCTTAATGTGGTGAATTAAAGACTAAAACTCTTGAGTAGAGTCTTATGTCTTTGATTAGAGGTTTTTATTTCTTTTAATTAGAGATTTTGTGTCACTTAATTAGCGTCTTTATGTCTCTAATTAAGAAGACTCTTCATACATCCATGTTCTTATATAATGGAAGACTTTGTGCCTCATTTGGATATGTAGAAAAGAGATACTTATGCACACATATATGTAGAGAACAAACTCAATCGAAGTCCGATTATCTTTCAGGCAAGTGGGATAGTCCGGCAGTGCACCACCACTGTTAAGAAACTGGTGTACCCTAGGAACAGACCGCAAATCTGTTTAAGGGAATTGTGTCAAACACAAGCCCGGTTCACTTCTATGATTTCATTTTCTGTTATAATTTGCTGCAGCAAGTACAGAGACTATGATATATGCGAGCTTCATGTACGAAAGGCGTGCGGCGATTACAATGTAAGTTTTCTAACATGCTATTCCTGCATAATACATGAAGGTAATATACACAAAAGTTTACATACTTATATGTTCTTACTTGACGTTATGTTTTACTAGCCTTATGTTCTTATCTTTCGGCAAGCATATCAAAGCCAAGTATCAGCTTCTTTTAGCGGAGAAACTTCATGCTCATCTAGGTAGCTCTTTACTCTTGGACCTGCATATGCAATTTTTCAAAAGAATTATAAAGAAGTTAAACATAACCTCCTCAACTTGCAGGTCAGAACACATACCAGCAAGTCTGTTTGAATTCAGCACCTAATGTCATACTATGTGGGAATAGGGTTTTGATATAAGAGATTTCAGGTGGACTTTAATCCCATCTCGACTGTCGCCTAGTGCACAAGATAAATTTAACCCTTTGATTAGATGATCGGCTAAATTCTTTTGAGTTCTCATAAACTCCACTCATATTACACCATGCATGATGAGTTAACGAATTATGCTATGTCTAACACCCAAATGTCTAGATTTACCATTATACATTTGACTATAAGCCTTAGCCAATGTACCTTCACTATCACATCTAATTGATATGGGTGTTATTCGTTTAGACCATGATGGAATTTCATAAATCAGATTTCTTGGCCACTCAGCTTCTTTACCGGCCGCTGCTAAAGCTACAAACTCAGATTCCATTGTTGAGTTAGTATTGCAAGTTTGTTTCTTTAATTCCCAAAATATGGCACCACCACCAAGAAGGAATACCCATCCACTTGTGGAATAATAATCTTCCATATTAGTTAACCGAAGATATGGCACCTCCACCAAGAAGGAATACCCATCCAACATAGGGATTTTGAAATAACTTGGATAATATGGGAGTCATATAGTATACTTTCAGATTGAATAATTCGATGGTTCTATCAAACTTTCAATCCAATAAAACTCATAATTTGAGATTAAAAGAACTGGTATGAATGTATGTTGATCTTCTTGAACCATAGAATGAACGACCATAATTGATTTCGAAAATATGGATCCAATAAACTGCTTGTAACTGCCTCCAAGCAGTTACTATTTTGAATACAAAGTTTTCTCTTAAAAGAAATTAATTTTCCATCTTGAAATTAAGTCCAAAAGACCAAATTTCTGAAAATTAAATTTATAATGTTATTTTAATGTAGTACTTTAATCAAAATAAATTTCTTCCAAGCTAACCTGGCAGCTTGATCCTACGCAGGGCTCTACCCCCTGAACCCGCCTCCGGATGGCCGCCAAGGGGGCATTGCCCCTTAGAACCCCCATTGTCTAGGGCTCCCAAACACACATAATTGTAATAAACGGAACCAATTGTGCACTCTTGCACCCCCTAACTTGTTTGATGTGTATTACAGTTTCCTTGCTCTAATCAATCTCGATTACACTAAAATATCTAACATGTTATTGAGCCAAAGTCTTCTTGACGTAACGAAATTGTATGTGTCGACTTCATTTTGATTATAAGACTTATAAGAAGTACAAAACAAGTTGAATATCAACAACAAACGACGTGTATGTTTAAAGTTTCCTTATTTAGCAAAAAAATCCGCAAATCACGTAAGATTAACAAAGATATTGAACTTTATCTTATACAGATAAAAAGGAATGTTATATCTTCTTAAAAATGGTCAAAATTGGCTTTTAAAATACTTTTTATAATGAATCATGTAGGATTTGACATCTCTCTCTTTTCTTAAGCCGAGAATATAGTTTTTGTAACTTTGATTGGTGTTATTGCTTTCTGTATATAATTAAATCTTCCTTATTTTGTTGCTAAAGAAAAATACTTTAGATATCTTAACATGAAAACTTTAACTCGTATAAATACAACTAATGCCTCTATTTATTTGAAGGCAGAGCTATGAGACCACTCTAAAGATGCTTATTTTGTTTAGAGTTTAGCGTTAAGTTGATACGCATAAATACAACTAATGCCTCTATTTATTTGAAGGCAGAGCTATGAGACCACTCTAAAGATGCTTATTTTGTTTAGAGTTTAGCGTTAAGTTGATACGCATATATTTCAAGAAGTCTCATATATACTTTGATTCCTAAATAAGGTAAGAAAAAAAAATCTAAAGTCCTTTGAAGAGATTTACATTCATGAGTTGTGGATATTAAACGACTGAAGAAGATAATATTTGGACATCTATGACTGCTTTGGTCATTTCAATCCCGTCAGAAAGATTAATCAAACGATAACTATAATAGTGGCCAATTGAAGATAGTGATTGTAACACCCTGAAATTCGGGTGTAATACTTTATATTATAATATTATAAAGAAAGAAAGAAATGAATTAGTGAATGATATAAGGTGATGTGGTGTGTACTAACATCTGAGGCATTAAAGATAACATGACATGTTAACTGGCGTTGCACACCATTCCCTCCTTGTGTTAAGGGGCGTTAAATTGGTTATTTGTTAACATGTTAACACGGGATGTTAATACACTGAATTAAATTGTTTTCCTTTTTTAAACAAAACACCATTTAAATGTATAGTTATGTGAAGTTAAACCATTTTCTTGGGGTAAAGTGGAATGAAATGAGAAAAAATTGGTGATATTTAATCTAGGTGGAGTTAAAGAGGTGAAAGTATACCCAATGGCCTAAGTTGTTAGGTGAAAGTTGTAAGTTTTGAATATTTTCTTAAATGCAAAATTATAGAAATATTAAGAATGAGTGTAATAGTGAAAGGAACATATTCAGTAATGGAGCTATAAGCTAGCTATTTGATTTTATTGCAAAGTTATCTCCATGCACTTTTAATAATGGAAAATATGCAAAAAGAAAATGGAAATTTCAAGGTTGGTAGTACAGTACGTGAACGTGAGTTAACGACTTACATTTTTTATAATTTTGTTGATTAAGGAGTGTTTATGTAGTGATAATTAGCTCCCTCTCAACAAAGAAATATGGTTGAGGAAAATAATGTAACACCCGATTTTATGTTTATAGATAGCTTAGAAATGATACAAATGAACTTAAGAATGTATAAGATATATTTGAATTGGAAATCTAACAAAGTCCTATTATACATGTTGGCAGTGGCGAAGCTTAAATTTTAAGATGGTGGGGGCCGAAAGTCAAGAGATTTAAATTTACATAATAAAAAATCAAATCAATAGGGGCCGGACTTAATATATACAATATCTTCAGACAAAAACGGAAAAATTTATAATACTAAGCCTAAACACGGTGAGGCCGAGGCCCCTTCGGGCCCTTCTTAAGCTTCCCCTATGCATGTTGGTAGAATTATTGAAAATGAGCAAGTATAACTCAAGATGAAAATTTAAGTCATTGATGTGTAGTATACCAAATTATTGACTAAATATGTTTGGTCATAATGTTAAAAATGCTTAAATAGCTTTCTTTAAAAAATAAATAAATAAATAAATAAAACTAGAATTGAAATTATGGTCAAAAGGTTCAATTTTAGGAGCAATCATGGCAATTTAACTTGAATACGATCTTCGGTGAGAATTAGACTAAAGGAAAGTTTGGGTATTAGGATTTAAGCTCAAATATTATTACGAGACTGAAACCAAGTAACAATTGGTAGATTTAATATAAAATTGTTGGATTTGAATATTTGTGTATATATAATATGAAAGTTAATCTATACAGATAGCCGGGAAGAAGTTAGAAAAGATGAAGCTTTGATCAAGTATTGATGTGGTTTAGGCTCGGATCATGCGAACTAACATATAGGAGCCTATGGGCATGTAGCTCAGTTGTGAAGGGTGGAGTGCTTTGCTGCCTTAAATGTTGATAAGTTTTGACTCTATGTAATGAAAAACATAATAATAATAGTAATACCTGATAGATCTAAGAGACCTGTTACTGATGTCGCAAGAGACTTGAGGTTGACATGCTTGTCAGTGGATTCGGGTTCCCTTTAGGGTATGCAGTTCTGACGGTTTATGTGTTCTTAAGTTATGAACACATCGATAGAGAGAGAGAGAGATAGGGGACTGCTAATGGTGTTATGTTGTTATGATTGTATGTCAACCCTAATCTCATAATAACCTCTCTATTAATTATACATACCCATGGGACACCCTAATAAGGCCCATCTAATGATAGTCCGCCCATCAAAAACATATCTGTTATTGAGCTTAGGATAATATTAATAATTGATCATCATAATATAAATGCTTATAATGGTTATCGACAAATATACAAACGTTACGTATATTTATTCCAACATTCTCCCACTTAGCCGAGTAATCATTTATTATGAGTATTACGTAAGTCTGCAGAGATTAATACTCATTTTAGTTCTAAACCCAAAATGTAACAGAGAAATACAGCCTTAAGTCTTTATTCGACTTAGGACCCCATTAATCATACTACACCCAAATTTAAAACTTAACATTAGGTTCAATTAACGTTATGCCCTTAGTTGATTTGTTATATTATTGTCTTTATGCCATTATGCTAGCTTAGCATACTAATAGACAAACAAATCATAATGAGGAAAATTAATCATTAGTCATTAGACATTTATAGTACGATATGCAGTTGTACATGGTCATTAGTAAAACCATTTTCTCTTAGTTGGCCCTTAGTGAGACTTTATGGGTAATAGACCTTTAGTTATTGGATCCATAAGCATATCATGAATGCATTCGATACAAAATTCCGATTTCCTCTATTTGTTCTTAACATAAGCGAACAACAATTTCGTATCGAACTCTAATGCGGCTCCTCTCAAACTATTACCGTTTGAGAAATTATGGTAGCTGACTTTATCACAGTAAGTCTTCAACTTAGTATTTACATGGAGTTAATAAGTTATGAGTCAACTAATAAATTTTCCAACAACATTTAATGACCATTCTGTTGTGGTCATTGGGGGGCAAAAGTAAAGTTGCACTAGTTTTAACGTTATTTTACTAATTTCATGAAAATAACGTTAAAAACGACGGATGGAACGATAGATGGTTAATCATGCATCATGTGGTGGCGTGGATACCCAAAAGACAAAGGGGTACATGCACCGATTGGGTTTGTCCCGATTGCTAAGTGTTTTGTGCCTTATGTCCAAGGCTTGATACCAAACCACATCGAGTCGGGGGTCTCACTGGAAGCAGTCTCTCTATTCTTAGGGGTAGAGGTAAGGCTGTCTACATCTTACCCTCCTTAGACCCTACCTTAGCTTTGCTATAGGTGAGATTAACTGAGTATGATGATGATGATGATGATGATGATGATGATGATGATGATGATGATGATCTGTTGTGATCAGCAACACATTATGTCATGATAACTTAGGTTGTTGTTAACAGTTCCTTATGACTCATCCATGAGATAGTTATGTCTGCTAACGTATGATATACTCCGAAATTGACACTTGATTTCCTTTGAATATAACAAAGTTAGAGTAAGAGTAGTCAATCACTTTAGGTTCTCACTTCTTCTTTAGATTATAGTCTCTTGTTTCTTAAAGATATTGTAATGTTCCATTAGATGCTTTTCATCAATCTAGGCAAGTCTAGTGTTAAGCAATGCGAACAATATCATAAACAAGCATAGACTTAAATTTACATAAGTCTTCTAATTAATGAAACATAAGGTGATAATCTCAAATTATTCTATTACCCTCTAAAAGAGAGCAATGTTGTATGTTACATACTTAAGGACCCGCTTAGAGTAAAACTTATGGGATGAAACTAATATCCCGTTGGGTCTATCTCGGTATATTTTGATTCCTATCACGTAAGAGGAATCCCTGATGTTCATCATGTCAAAATTATGCATGAACAATGCTTTGACTTAGGTAACATATACTTGTCAAGAGAAACGTCATCTATGTAAGGACAAGTTTTCATTAGTTGCTCCCACTCATCTTGAGGTAGGTTCTTTAATCCACTTAGTACTTAATGAAGAGAATTTCATCATGATTCCAACACATTTTATGCTTGCATCAACCCATACATGGATCTTATTGACTTACAGACTAAGAAATCTTTTGTAATACAGATAAGAAGATTCTTTGATAATCTAATTCCTCCTTGAGTATAATCTTTTACAATCAATCTTATCTTACAACGTTCCCATTTGGATCTGGTTTAATTATGAATACCTTTAGGTTATTCAACCAAATCCCAAACGTTATTCTAAATTATGGAATGAGTTATGCTAATAATAGCTTTATTCCATTTAGAAGATTGATTGATACTAATGATTTAATTAGAAAGCTAGGGTGTGTAAACTTTCCACACATCCATTTTGTGTTAGTTAGGCAGGTTACATAATCGTCAATTTAATGGGCTTTTAGACCCAGATGACTTCCTGAGTTGAACATTGGGTTTATTATGATACAAACTTAACTTTAGTTAGGTGTTTTTATTTTCAGGTATATAATGAGCAATATTGTTTTCTAAGTGTGTAATAGTTGGTGCAGTAAGGTGTACAGGATGAATAATCAAAGTTAAATTCGGAGTTAAACTTAATGAGTCTCTCCCCCGCATCTTGTACTTGCGAAAAAGTCATAATAAGGACTTTTACTGCTCCCACTTACCTTAGAAATCTTAATGAAGCATGCTTAAGATCTAACATTTGGAAGATCCATAGATTTTGATAGAGAAAACAACCTAATGATATTTATTGTCATTTCTCTTGATGAGGATTACTTTAGTAAGAAATCTAATTTCGCCCATATGTAGGCATCCACGAAACTTTGTTAGGATTACGTTAAATGCTAAGGAGACAAGTTGTGATAGAGCGTTGTCCAATGTAAGAGGTGTAATGTAAGGATAGATCAAATTTTCTTTCCCCCCACCTCTGTAACTTTTGCAAGTCATAAGTAGGACATCTAATGCTCCCACTAATCTTTTAGGTATCTTAGTATCTCCACATAATATGTTTTAACGATGCGTGTAAACGAGAATATTTCATATATTTTATATCTGATTTCCCTTATCGTTCAGATTTCATAAGAAATTTTAAGGACATACTTAGAGGAAATCTTATTAAGTATATATGAATTGATTTCTTTAATACTTTTGGTCTGTAGGAAATGAAATAGATACAGTTAGATATTTGTCTAAGGTCCACTAATGTCAATTAGTTATGACTTATGATGGAAGCCCATTTATTCCTTTCACCATTTAATGTTTTAGGGCGTTTAACACATGCTTTAAAGTCACTGAAAATGAGATTTGATATCCAAGCATCCTTTAGTGACCTGATCACGATTTCTCATGAAATTTTGGTCTTAGTGGATGAATTGCATGGGTCTCATTTTCCTTTGTTAAATTCTCATTTTCATGATAACAAAGTTGTGAAAACGTTATTGGATCATCTAGTTTTATTTCATAAGGTTTCTATTCAGATAATGACAACAAACAATATAAGAGTTTAACTTAATAGTGGCTTTGGTTTGGTCATTAAAACCTTGTAACTATCAAAAAATTGTAGCTTTTAGTATTGATACTAAATTCTGAGTAATCGTAAGGTATCATAAAGCTTCAACACTAAGATCGGTTATTAATGGTTAATAGACCCTTAATTTTCCCACCAACTCTCATCTTAAGTATTTGTTGAATTATGGTAAGGAAACATATAAAACTAGACTCAACCATCATGTGGTAACTGTAATTCATTAGCATTTGTGGAGTTAAATATCTTTAATTAGGCACTACATATCTTAGCCAACTGTTCTCTTTACTTATGGGTAATCTCATTTCTTATGCCTATTCTTAATGGCACAGTTTTGCTTAGTAAGACTTTCCCTTTGGAGAAACTTATAGCTGAAAGTAGTACTTGTATTGTGTTTCCAAACCTTATAATTATCCTTTCTATGGTAATTATTCTTCCTCTTTTAGGTTTAATGGTAGTAAGATGAATAACATCAACTTTTCTAGTTTAATGCGTTCCTTTTCCTATACGTAATTTGCTATCAACACACTCATTTTTACTTTGATATTTCTGAGTGGTATAGTTGATTCATAATGCATCTGATCGTATTGGTGGAAAAGTCATTATGCACTAGAAATTTATTGATTTCATGTGTAACCCTTAGCTTTATGGGTCATGTTATTAAATATTAAGATGTATTCACAGATCCCATTTAACCATAAAGTTAGACTTATTTATTTCATGCTTCTTAGGAATTCGTTATATTCTTTCATTCCATAGATAATACATTAGTCTTAGGAATTTCAGAATCATTAATAGTTCACCTGATAGGAATCAGTAAAAGGAGTTCTTAATTACCATAAGAGACATTTTTATTCCACTTATTATGCTCATGTTTTATTCTGTAATACTTTATCAGATAGAATGTAGGAATGTCATGTCTTAAGAGATAACTTAATAAGAACAAAATTTAAGCAAACACTTCTTCGTTTTGATAATTAGAGTGGATTACTTAGTTGAGATAGTAATTTATAGAAGAATGTGATATTAGTTTCGAGTTATGGGTATTGATGTAAGGCAAACTTAGATTATGATCATTATATTAATGAAGGATCATTAATCGCGAGGAGCAATTTTGTAATGAAGACGTGATAATATCATAACACCAACATAAGCTACTTAAATAACATGCTCTAGCTTTGGCTATACATTGTTCATTTGTATTAAATTGCTGACAGTGAATGTAACCCATCACCTTTGGGCAGAAGTGATACATTCAAAGTCCTAATGCAATACGCTCAGTTCACCAACATAATCTGTTACACATCACCTTTGGGCAGAAATGAAACCTTATGGCACTTATGTGAACGAGCTACAATGCTTAACGAGATCTTTATAACCACCTAATGTGACACATCACCTTTGGGCAGCAGTGACACCTCAAATGTTATTGCAAGTTAAGCAAGGTTTAAGTAATGTTTTGATAAAACTGATACGTTATGTTTCGTCAAAACCTTTAAAAAATTAAATGAGATATCCTACGAGAAAATAATGGGTTTCGAAAAATAATGTTTTACGAATATCATGAAGTTCTCAAAACTTTAGAAGGTTCTAAAAAAATAATGGTTCATGAAATATTTAAGTGTTCTCAGAATAATTATTCGTAAGATACCCGAGAACAAGTTAGATTTGTGAACCTAATTTGAACCTAAACTAAGAACTAATTTATTCGGTAAAACATGATGACTCAGAAACGACCTTTTAAGTTCGGAAACTGTGATGGTCGGAAACATCATTATGGGTCGGAAACCCTCTCATGGGTTCGGAAACAGACTAATGCTCGGAAACAACCCTCTAGTCGGAAACGGTTATAAGGGTCGGACACTTAGATTCGGAAACAGTTTTATGAGGTCGGACACAGTTATAAGAGTCGGACACTCTAATGTTTCTTTGTTAACAAGTTTCTTGACGAGCTATTTTTGGAACCGATTATATCTCTAATTTTATTAAGATTCTTTTAATCCGGAAACAAGTTATGGGTAGGGAAACCCTTATTTGTTTATTAATCTGGAAATCTTATCATTAAATTTTAAAATTTGATTAGTAAAATTATGGATTATCATTAAAGTTGTTTCCTTATTTTAAGGGATAATCATAAGGTTGTTACATCCCTTGATTTTATGAAACAACAAATCAATCCTAAAACTAACCAAAACATAAGGAATTTTTGGTTTCTCTAATGAAGTTCTTGAAGAACATCAACCGAAAAAATTAGCTTAAACATTAAAAACATAATATATTATCTGGAATCGAAATCTGATAACATTAAAACTTATTACAGATTTTGAAAAAATAATCATAAACCATGAACTCGGTTAAAATAGAAAAATTATTAACCGAGAATTTTTAATTATTAACCGAAAATTATAGGAGCCCGTAAACACCATTATCAGGTTTTAACATAATTGTTTTTCGATTTTAATTCCAGATCTTAATGGAAAACAATCAAAACTGATTGAGCAACATTGCTCTGATACCACATGTTGATCAGTTTTGACTGTATGTAATGGAAAACATAATAATAATAGTAATATCTGATAGATCCATGAGACCTGCTACTGATGTCGCAAGAGACTTGAGGTTAACATGCTTGTCAGTGGATTTGGGTTCCCTTTAGGGTATGTAGTTCTGACGGTTTATGTGTTCTTAAGTTATGAACACATTAAGAGAGAGAGATATAGGGGACTGCTAATGGTGTTATGTTGTTATGATTGTGTGTCAACCCTAATCTCATAATAACCTCTTTATTTATACATACCCAGGGGACACCCTAATAAGGCCCATCTAATGATAGTCCGCCCATCAAAGACATATCTGTTATTGGGCTTAGGATAATATTAATAATTGATCATCATAATATAAATGATTATAATGGCTATTGATAAATATACAAACGTTACGTATATTTATTCCAACATTAAAAACATGTCTATTGTTCGATCTTTGGGGTTGACACATCCTCCATCGCCTTGCCGTTGAGTAAGCCTTATTTACCTCTCACGTGTTGGTCTTAGGTCGGTCTGACATGGGCTGGTTAGCATGTCTGGGTATCACACATATTTGCACCCTTAAAGAAAGAACATATATGAAAATTAGTGATCATCCTTTATTTGTTTTATCAAACAAAAATATGGTTCGTAAAATCAAGTAGCCAACACCCTTAAGTTATGTATTCTTTGTTTTCTATATATTATGCATGTTCATAGACATGTATTCAAGGGGTGCACATTTGTTTGTTCCTATGAGTTACACGTGACTCGATTGGCCTAGGGGCCACGATACAGACCTAGCTTGCTGGCTATTTCGATCTTTTGGTACAAACAAAAGCTAGGCCATCATTAATCTAGATCGGCTATATTGGTTATCAACGTAGAAGGATGTTACTTAGGTTCGTATGTCAGATAGCCAAGACTTGTAAGTGTAATGATGGATCGCTCCCTTATATGTACCTTGGACACAACACAATCAAGGTTCAAAAATGACCCTTGTGAACCATTGATGCTACCCAAGTGCTTTGATTATACACCTAAAAGTGATGTTACATTAAACACCTCCTACAACTTAACTATATTTAACATAAAGTTAGGATTAAATACACAGTGAAAGAAAAATAGGAAGTCATAGGAAGGTATCAAATGGACTTTGAGTGAACTTATTCAAGTGGCAATGGAATTGTTTCATCGAAATCTACGATCTTAGTTTTTAGGTTTTCGTTTTTTTGGATTTTTAGCATGTAGTTTTTAGAATTTACGTTATATCATTGTGTCTTTTACGTAGCATTGTGTCTTTTTCTTACTTTCATCATCGTGTCATTTTTGCAATTCATTGTGTCTTTTTTCTTCAGCATTGTGTTATATTTTTCGGCATTGTTTTATATTTTGTGGCTCATTGTGTCATATGTTAGAAAACATACATTGAAATCGAAGATGAAATCATCAGCGTGAACCAGGCTTGTGTTTGACACAATTCCCTTTAACAGATTTACGGTCTGTTTCCAGGGTACACCGGTTCTAAACAGTAGTGGTGCACTGCCGGACTTGCACACTTGCCTGAAAGATAATTGAAACTTGGTTGCTACTCTTGAGTGTATGTGTGTTGCAAGAGTTTTTTTTTAATGTGTATTTCTCATACCTCAAATGAGGCACAAAGCCTCTTATGTATACATGAGTCAATGGTGGATGAAGAGTCTAACATAATTAGATGTCACACCCCGCCTAAGGCGGAAACGCGAGGTGAGACGAACATGGTGATCACAAGCATTGTTTACATGAGAAGTACTATATGTCATTTATTTCATCAACACATATGTCACATAGTCGAATACAAGTTACAAATCCTAACAAATGTTTTCAAACAGCTACGTCAAAACCACAAAACAAGGCCTTCTTTATGCAGTCCTAAACTTGGCTCCTTAATGTCCTTACTTGGTTTCCTGAAAAATATGCCTACAAGTGTCAACTAAAAAGTTGGTGAGTCCGTAGGTTTTGTTGAATCGATAAAACAGCTTTGTTGCTCAGAAAGTTTCGTTGTCTGTGTCCATGCAGAATATAGTTACCATGAGCACCATAACCAAACCACGATGTTCATGTTCACCACGCCCCAATGCCTTATCAAGGGACATTGTAAAGTAATGGATAATATGCATTCATATGTGTTAGCGCGACTAACAGTGAAAGGGGGTGTCAACCCAAATAGTACTATTCATATAATCCACAGCTTATTGCTAAGCTAATGGTTATGATTGTCCGGGGAATTTTTTGTTGATTTGTGATAATTGTTGGTCTAACTCTTGTAACACATATTGTTGTCATGTACATATGTTGATCTGTAGCAGGTTTCTCCCCCGAAGTTGTAAAACAGTAAAACAGTAAAAGGGGCAACGGAACTCACCTGATGTCTGGATATGTGGTCTAGCAAAGCAGAAAAAGTAACTACTGTTCCAACAAAAAGTACCCTATGATTATTAAGGACATAGTAAGTTGTGTGTTCTCATTTATCATACAAATCAGGCACCCATTTTTGTGAACCGTGTCATTCGATGTGGATCATGTTTTACGTACGTGAGATTTGATCCGAAAAATGTTTCATGATTCCGTATGTAATGTGTGACCAATTGCTCACCACTAGATAACATGATTGAACATATAAGTGAAACAAAGTGCACATAATATTTGTGATTTTAGAAGCTCGATTACTAACTACATATTAACCGATTTATTAACACTAGTTGAGGGTCGACTATAATGATCTAAAGGCTTGGGTTTGTGTTCAAAATAGAGCCGATGGAACTAAGGGATACGGATGATTAGAACTTACCTCGAGTCTTGAGGATTACAAGCGAACCTTGGGACCTTCTTTGGCTTGATGCTCGTGCCTTGCTATCTTGATGGAGCTCTCGGGTTAGAGGGTGTAGGGCCGAGAGTTATAGTGGGAGAGAGTAGAAGTGTGTTTTGTGAGATGTTAGTGCAAGAATGAAAGTGATTATGGTGCCCTTTATATAGTGTATAACATGGTAAGTTGATACCTAGATTTCTAAAGTCATTGATTAGTATAAGCTTCCTATTTGGTGTAAGTTCAAGACAAAGTGATTAGTTGCCATCAATGGTGAGTTGGGCGAATGAAAGGAACAAGGAAATCCTTTTGTTTTGGAATGGATCAAGTCTAGGGAGGTGGTTACTCATCTATATAGGATCTAATTGTGTGCAAGAAAGCTACCTTGTCTCTAGTGTCATGCATGGAGCAATAGGACAAGATTAGTGTCAACATCAAGGTGATATTGGATGAGATTGTGGCTGCCGATGTAACACCCCAACCGATGGCGAAAACATCGAGGTGTCACGTAAGAATGAGTATTCAGTAGCACATGGTATTCAAGTTTTAATTGAAATTCATTTAAAGGAAAATATCCAAAATTTGAAAATACATAACAAGTCTTGAATGAAATTCTAATACATCAAATAGTCAAACAAAACATAAACTTCAAATTGTCTCTTCCTGCTAGCTCTAGACTTCAAGCATCATTATTTCCTGTTGAGTTTGTAAAAATGGGGGGGGGGGTCAACTAGAAGTTGGTGAGAATACATAAGCCATGTCAAGCAATTAAGTTTAAGAATAATAAAAGTTTAGCAATTCATATGTCTATCGTAAGTTTAAGTCTGCATGAATAAACATGAAGTATAGTATGCATATAATCAAACCTCCGAGAAGTTTAGGTCCATCCCGTCATCCACAGTTCACCTTAATATCACGTTGGAACGATAACAATCACCCACGCTCCCCATAAAAGATGGTCAACGAATCTAGGTGGGATTGTCAATCCAATAGATCTATTATTGAGTATCGCCGGCTTAGCCATAGCTAATGATTATGTAAGTTTAAGTTTAAGTCTAACAGTACTTGTCTAAGTCATGAGGCATTAAAGTTTACAACTAGACATGTATGTAGAATTGCTTAAGTAAAAAGTTTCAAGTATAAAGAATTGCATAAACATGGTTACGTAAACTCACCTTAGTAAAGTATTAAGTCTCGAGAAAAAGAATATGTGTAGCCCAAAGTTGCCAAGTATTACCCTATGTATAAGGTAACAAATAAGTCTAAGTCTTTCTAGTCTACAAGTATTTTCTAGGGTTTCGAATTTAGGGATAAGTATTCGTTTGATTAAATTGTTTATTAAATAAAAGAAATTCGATAAATAAATAAACAAAAGTCTTTTTTGTAAACTCTAGATTAAAGATGGTCACATTAGAAGGTTTTAAGTATGAAAATAATTTTTATAAAATTATTTTCTTAAAAATAGAATATTTAATCTATTTATTTCTATTTTGCCAAAATATAACTTTAATATCTAAAAATATTAAAATTAAAGAATTTTTAAATTAAAAATTGTATTTCTGTTCTAAATGGACAGAAATAATTTATATAAAATTTTGGTGTAAAAATATTGAAAAATGAATTTATTATAATTTATTTATGATTAAAATAACCAAAAATTGATTAAAAATATTAAATAAATGATTTTTCATAAATAAAAATCATTTCAGAAATGTTTAATGTTTTATAAACTCAGAATAATTTTTGTGGAAATTTATATAATCGTTTGATATTTTTATAGAATTTTATAATTATAATAGAATAAACTTGTAATATTTATTATATATAATAAATAAATTATTTTTGGAAAACTAAAAACTGTATAATAAACTTTTTTATTAGAACATCATAAAATAATTTTTGTAGAATTTATAAAGCAATTTTAGTATTTTAAAACCAATTTTAAAAATATTAGTGAATATATATATATATATATATATATATCTAAAAGGTAAAAAAAAATGTTTTGCTCAAGCTAGGAATCGAACCCGGGTCTGGTGACCGGTTCGTGTTTTATATCACAAGTCCAGACCATCTGGTCTGGACCCTGAGAACGATTAATCTCAGTTTAAAATTTATTATATAGTTATACTGATAATAGTTATGTAATCTTTTAAAAGGAAAAGAAAAGGATTGTGTGACACGGGACTCGAACCCGCGTGCCCTAGGTAACAGACAGACGACACAACCACTTGATCTAGATCAGTGGTTGTGTTTGTTTTGTTTCAGTTTTAAATAAATAGCAAGGCCTGCAGAAGGTTTATCCCCAATTCGTGGTCATCGAACCCTAGATTCTTAAACATCAAAATTGTTAACCAATATCCCCTGATATGATGGGGCTATTGTTCGTAGGGTGCCGAAGATTAAAACCCAACAACAAATTGAAAACTTACAAAGAGAAATCGTGATAGAGGCTCGGTCAACCGTAAAGTCAACTGTGCGAGCAATTGGAGCTTGAAAGGTGTTTTTAGCAGAAATTGAAGGTGGAGAAAGAGAGATCGGCGAGTTTAGACTGAGGATGAGGGCTCAATTTATAGTGGGAGGCTCGTGTGATACGAATTGGTAAGTTTGACCCTATTAAAGACTATGACGCGTAATAGATTGGATTAAGGCAAGTAGTGAAAATGATTCAGCGTGTATAACACGCGTTTTAGTCAAACATTTACATAATTTACCATATCAGAGGTTAATTACGCAGATTGATATGCTAAGTATGGTTGATTGGGTTCGCAGGTTGACTTCTTGAGTCAACTGATACAAATCAGCATCCCTATATAATTAAAAGCGTAGGATATGAAACAGATAAGTTGTGTGGACCAGATGGTGGGGCTGTTTGTGTAAGTGAATGAACCGGCCATGGGCTCGGGTTTGAACCCCGGCCCATGCCATAATTTTTTTTTGATAATTAAAACAATAATATTATGATATTATATGTATATAGTATGGTACTAGGGTCTAAACGTGTCACGATACAATTTTTAAAAGGACGATAAATGATAAAATTCGACGTTTTATTAATAATCATCGTAACGTACAAAGAATTCAATGCGAAATGTTACAGCCGAAACATCCTAAGGTGAAAGAGATAGGTGTAGTAATGTTGACAAGTGCGTGCTAGCTTGGTAAAGTCCCTTTCGGCCCTTCCTAGACTCTCAAAGGGGAAAGATAATCACTAGCAAAATCATGGTAGGTTTATTTGTTTGTTTCCTCTCTTGGTATAAGAATGTTAGTGTCATGGTGATGCAAGGGACTTGAGGTCATGCCTAGGGGTATTTCGGTCGATTGGTTTTTGGTTTAGGTAGGATGATTGTGACAACACAATGTGATATGAGTTGTATGCACATGATGATGGTGATAGTGACATCTCATGGAACATGCAAGATCTTTGTCCTACTCCTCATATGTTTCGGCCAATTCATAAGACAAAACTTTGTCTTATCTTTTCATAGTGATAGATCATGGGTTCTTCTAGTTGTCTTGAAAAGGACATGTCAAGGGTATGAGTTGTGCACATGTCTAATACATAGCTAGATAGTGTGTGTTTGTTTTGGCCGAAGAAAGGAGATAGAAATAGATGGGAAAGTGACAATTCATAGGCTTATAGTTGTCATGTGTAAGTGTTGCATGCATGTGTGTAAGGTTTTGTCTCTTTCAAGTGATATTTGTTGTTTTGTGTTCGTCTATAATACACACATATGTGTGTGTAGACAAGTTCATTGTCTTGTCCCCATCAACAATATATAATCACATGGTAATATTGTAACATTTGCATGTTTCCTAAACTTTATTTTATTTACATTTTAGTCCCCATACCTTGATCGTTTCAAATTTTAATAAAAAGCTTGAAGTTGCGTTGATCGTTACATCTTTGTTCGGATTGAGTTTCATTATTAATCATAAACGTACATTGAATCGTAACTTGAACACGTTGTGGTTGGACGTTTAAGCAAATATTATCAATTTAAAAAAAAAGTACGTTTTTACTTATCATATAAAGACAAGTTAATTTATTTATTAGTTGGTAATAATATTTTGATTTATATGCATTTAGATGAGTAAATATAAGAGGTATTTTGTAACCTACCCACACTACACTAATTTTATTCACTCAAAACATATGAAACCGATGCTCTTTAATGACCACCATCAATTCTTATTTATGAATCCTTTTAAATAGTAACTTAGTAACCTCTTCATGTTGAAACATGAAGAAACAAATAAAAAAAATTGTCATGTATATAAAAACACTTGTATTTCCCTTAATCTTCAAATTTTAGGCAGCCCCTAACACTACCCTATTCACCGCACATACAACCACCATTCTTCATTCTTTCAAGTTATTTGATCAAGAACTCAAGTTATCAAGTGTGGTGTCATCCTGAATCTTATCATTTTGTGTTTGGTATGTGACTCCATTTATATATACACACATTTATTTTATTATTATTATTATTTTTAATTCTCAATAGAATAGAATTCATGTCAAGAAAATCTAAGGCATGTTCATGGTGAAAATGGATTCTAGACGTTCACAAAAATAATAAGCTTTTACACAATATGCATAATCCTTTCACCATTATTTTCATGACAAAAAGTGTCCATTCAAATTAACTATTCAAAATGGATTCTTGATATTTTATTAATTCTCATCAAATCAAACACACATAAAAAATATGTTATGTATAAAAATCTCTAACATAGATTCCAAGGAACCAACATCAAAACAGTGAAATAGTTTCTTATTTCAAGGTGTCACATGAAATAATGATATGTATCTTTACAAATCAATATTTATTTATGTTTGTAGACGAGAAAAGTCTATTAGTAAATTATACATCGTGCATATAATATATATATAGATATATTTATATATACATATAGGGATATCATCATTGGTAGAGTATCATATACTTGTTGGTCCCAAATTATTAAGCAAGACCTATATTTATTTGTGTTAAAACTCAATGCAATTTTTTTATGAAAATAATTATCCAACTTTGAATTCTATAAATGTGAGTTCAATTCTAGAAATCGTAACTCATAAATGTTAATGACACATTAAACCTTTGGTATATTTAGATCAATTATCATACGTGAACATTTAGCTACAATATTTATTATTTTACATCGTATGGTAATGTTTAATTATAAGACTATGACTTATAAAGGTAATATTAATCGTCAAACTTAAACACTAAGTGGCATTTATTCAAGACTTACAAATAACGACGATCTATAATATGAGAACATATATAATATATAAGAAAAAACTTAGTATTATTTTTGTCGGGCGATAATTGAACACGACTAACATGAAACGTCTAAACATCACCAATTCCTATGCGATGACAAACAAATTATAACTTAAAACTTTAATTATTCAAAACAAATAGACGAGACATAACTAGAACTTGACATGACTTCTAAACTATAACGGGAATTAGCGAGTCTCCGCCGACTTTCCTCAAAACTAGTTCTTGACTCTAGTATTACTTGATTTAACTTGTAGTTTCTATTTGTGCTGTTTGACCTACTTTCCTCGGACAAACACTCAAATCACCTACATCAAGGTGAGTATACTTATCCCCTTTTTCATTTTCACACTTTTGGGGTGATTCATGTACACATATTAAACGTACACGTGCACTTATTCATAAACATTTTACATACAATTCATATACGTGTTATGCTTGAATTCCTGTGCTTTATGCTTAAACATAAACGTTGTATGCTAGCAAACATTACAAAATCATTAACTTATCTAGCCGACTTTAACAATGGATAGCGCTATATGAATTGACAACTCGCCTAGTGGAAAGTACCTATGGTGGTGGGAAGTCCTAGGTCATTGTTAATATATTAAACTTTGTCGCATAAGAGGTTTGATTTTGACTCGTATAGTGTACTTACGTGTTTTCCATATTTTCCTTGAATGAGACATGACACATGAATTGTAGATCTTATTCTTTAAATTTATTTTATACGTATACAAAACTGAGTATGCTCACCAACATTATTTATGTTGACAAAATATTTTCGTACATGTTTCAGGTTGATTGTTGAGATATGTCATGTAGGACATGTGGACTTAGTAAAGACTTGATCAAGACAACATGTGGCATAGGATTTGTACTTGATGATATCTGTAATTGTAACTTGAAGCATTGAATAAAATATTTACACTTTAGTACCATGAGCTTTTGAACAATCATCACTACGTGACACCTCGATGTTTCCGCCATCGGTTGGGGTGTTACAAATATATATATATATATATATATATATATATATATATATATATATATAGGGGAAGGATAAATTGAAAACCCTCTTGAGTTGAGAAAACCTTGGAAACCCATGTAAAAAATCATTTTTTTTTTGAAAAAAATAACCAATGTAAAATACATGTTTTTAAGCATTTTGGGCCAAAAAAATATAAAAAGCGCCGAAGGGAATTTTTTTAAAAAAATAAACAAAGTTGCTAAAAAAACATATGTTTTCAGCTATTTGCTGTTTTTTATCAGGTGTAAACATGTGTTTTCGCAGCTTTGTTTATTTTTTTTAAAAAAATCCCTTCGGCGCTTTTTTTATTTTTTTGGCCCAAAACACTTAAAAACATGTATTTTACATTGGTTATTTTTTTCAAAAAAAATTAACAATTTTTTACATGGGTTTCCAAGGTTTTCTCAACTCAAGAGGGTTTTCATTTTATAATTGGCATATATATATATATATATATATATATATATATATATATTGTATTCAGCCTATCATACATGTGTGTGAAATGTGTAAATGTATAATATTGGACTAAATATTTATTCTACACATGTGTATCTGCTAAAAAAAATATATAGTTTTAGTCTTATAAAATCCATACGTTTTGTTGATCCTTATGATGGTCATGGTGTTCGAGCAGAGTTTATTTTCACATAATCATTCAAATAATGAGGCGCACCGACACACTTATTCTAAGCACATAGTGAATCAAAACCAGTTAATTGTACGGACTCGACTAGTGAACTTGGCGGGTGTCACATTAGACACTTAATTTTAGTCTTAAAAGTATAATCAAATGTCATAAATAAATTAACTCTACTCAAGAGTTTTTCTTCAATTCACCACATGAAGAGTTATACACTTAATTTTAGTCTTAAAACTATAATCAAGTGTTATAAATAAATTAACCGTACTAAAGAGTTTTTCTTCAATTCACCACATGAAGAGTTTTAACAATAATTATAATTTCACTAAATTATAATTTCATTAAATTAAACCTCCCTTCACTTTATAATTTCCAACAATCCCCCATGTGAATGGAGATTGATCAAAACACACAAAATTTCCAACAAACCCCCACATGAATGGGAGTTATTCAGAAACAACCTTATTCCGATTAAATTTCAACAGTTGAGTTTTGCATATGATAGGTAGGTGTGACCCTTTGAACCTTCGCTCATGAAACGCACTTAGCCCACTGGCTCTGAGTAGACAACAATGTCTTTGAACTCGTCTAACGTTTGTGTGGACGACAATACGCTTCACACAAGACTCTCCCTGACAACGTCAAGTCCTCATAGTTATGTCCGTTGTTGTCATGGACACGTACCTGGTTCTGCGAGAGCTCTTAAGTATTGTGCCCCTACAATACCCTTCGAAACGACCCCACTTCTCTGTCACGTAGATGATTCACTAGGAATGGTTACCTCAGTCGAATCACTAAAAGCTATAGGCTTAACCTCAATACTTGTCACTTTTAGGAATGGACTAGGAAGCTTACCAAATTCCTATGGCAAACTTCCTTTTTTCAAAGCGCGGGGTTTACAACAACTCTCCCCCACAGTAACCTCACCTATTCATACATTTAGGTTGTCCTATTGAACTCAGATCTTGGGATCTCCAGTCAGCTGAGTTTGGTTTCCTTCGCATGAACTTAATTTTTCAAGGGCTTTAGTCCCATTCCCATGGATGACTTCTTAACTAACTCTCTGCTTAAGCCTTTTGTTAGCGGATCCGCGATGTTATCCTTTTGGCTTCACATATTCAACAGTGATAACTCCTATAGAGATTAGTTGTCGTACCGTATTATGCCTACGTCTTATATGCCTGTTCTTACTGAAACACTGTCACACCCCGAAAATCCTTGTGGGTTAATCTCTTTAATACTACGCAGCGGAATATATACTTCTAAGACTCTTGAACTCCAAACGCCATTTCTAAACTCTAAGGTTTCCAGTTCCAAGATGTTTGCCTATTCCAACCATGCCATTACCAAGATCTAAACCTGAAAGACATACTTAAAGACGGCAACATAAAGTTGGTGAGTTCATGGTTTTATATTTGTACTTTGTAAACCCATATTCAATGACGTGATTTCTTCCCATAAATCACCCAACCTGAACCATCCTGTTCAATAATGAGATTTCTTCCCATAGTTTAAAATGTATTTAAAAGCAGAAGTAGTAAAACAACACGTTCGATGCCAATATGTTTTTATAAAGTAAAAAGCGATTGTCGCATTTACAGGTTTTAAAGCAAGTTCTTGATCAGTGATAGCACAGCGGAATGTTATGAGTTTAAAGCTACACTTATCAACAGGAGTTATTACTCCCCCTGGATTCAAGAACTAATAAATGATAAGTGTTTATTGAGAATCTAAGTGTTGAATAAGAATGAAACACTTCGACAGATTCTCAATAAACATGAAATGGAAATAACAATAATAAGTGTTGAAGGATTTCTGTATTAAAAATCAATGTCTGAAACAGAGGGATGAACCCTTCTATTTATAGACTTTACAAATACATGAACCTTGCCAAAAGCAAGTTCAGAAACAAGTTGCAGTCTTGGAACTTGTACATAAAGCAAAAAGAAATACTAAAGTAATAAACTACTGATAAAATAAGGCGGTGGAAAAGATCTTCATGTAAGTACTGATGAATGACAAACTACTGATGAGTAGTTTGTCTTCAGTAGTTCTTCAGTAGAAGTGTCTGGTTTGAACTTTAGAACTTCTGATGACTTTTCTTCTTCAGCACTTCTGATTCTCTTCTTCAGCAGTTTGATCCTTGTTCTTCAGCAGTTCTATACTTAGGGGGTGTTTGGAATTGATTATTCAAAACAGATTATGCGTTTTGGAAAAGCAGGGGTGGAGCTGCTTATAGATTATTGCGTTTTGATAGCCTAAAAAACTGATTATCTGCGTTTTCAAAACGCAATCCAAACACTAAAAACTGATTATCTGCATTTTCAAAACGCAATAATCTAAAAATCAGATTCAAAACGCAATCCCAAACACCCTCTTAGAGTATTTTGGACAGAAGTGAATTAGACTAAGGTTTGCAAAAGTGGTTTCACCAATCCTTTTTGTCCTAACAATATCCCCCTGGATTGATGAAGCCAAAACCTTACTAATTCCTTATTGTTCTTTTCTGTCCTTCACAATTTTCCATATTCCTTTGAACATGGAATTCTTGAGCTGGTTCAGTTGATCATCAGTAAGAGACCCTTTCTGTGGTTCTAAGTGTTGGATTGTAAGCAGGTCTTTGGTTGATAGTTTCTTCATATCATTCATCGACCTATTGGCCCTGCTTGTCTGATCTCTTCTTGTCACAAGTACTGAGTTTCTATCAGTAAAGGACCATCTGATGATTGGTACCTTTGACTTGTCAAAGTCTAAAGTGTAGGGAACCATGGTGGTACCCTGGGTTTCTCCTGAGTGTTGGATGTTTTCAACTTCAGTGACTCTCAGGTGGGATTCACTTCCCTGCTGTTGTTCCATCACATTAGGTATCTAAAATGTTGGCAAATGATGTTCAGTTACTACCTTAGTGTGCAGTTTGTCTGTGATGGTCTTCTGGATTTGATATGCAAAGGTGGAAGGATCCCTGAATTGTGTGTATAGAGGCTTTTCTTCTATATCAAAATCAGAATGGACTACTGTACTACCTTCTAGTAGTACCATTCTGAAATCAGTCTTCACTTTCTCCTCTGATTTCTTTCTTTGTGTAGCTGGTCTTCTTTGAACACCAGAAGTTCTAACTACTGAAGTTGAAACTTCAGCAGTTTGAAACTTCTCTGGATTTGCAGCCCTTGCAGCCTTATATTTTCTATATGTGTCCACCAATCTTTCTTCTTTCCATTTGGACACTGAGGCTTTTGAACCATAACCATTAGCTACCAGTTCTTCTATCATCTGAGCTCTCTTGGCCTTTGTGTCTTTACTTGTTGCAAGTTTATCTGCAATAAGTTGAGCTCTTCTTGTCAGCTCTTCCATAGAGAGTCTCTTCAATGTGTGGGCTTTGATTTTGCTGTTCTTTGTAATGTAAGACATCAGTTGATGTCTTTTATCTTCTTCAGCAATCTGGTCTAGGCTAGCCTGCCTTTGGAGTTCAGCTTCATACGCCTGAAGTTTTTCTTCATGGCTTAGATCCAAGTCATCCCTTTCTTCCAGTGTTTTCCAGATCTGATCTTCTCTGGCCTTCTTTTGGGCTGCCACTAAACTCTTCTCAAGTAGTTCTGCTGATTGAGAGATTGGAGAAGGGTTTAGCACAGTCATTGTGGTAACTGTTGTAGTAGGCCTGGTAGGAACAGAAGTTGGTTGAATAGGAGCAGTTGATCTGGAAGGGTCAGCAATTTGAGTCTTGGAAGTGTTAACTTCTGATGGGTTGACAACTTCTGAAGGTTTGTCAACTACTGAAGGATTGTCTTCAGTACTTTCTGATTCTTCATCAGAACTTTGGCTATCAGAGGTTTCTTCATTATGCCCTTGGGATTCATCAGACTTTTCAGCATCTTCTACTTCTTGAATAGAGATACCAAATTGTTGGGCCAGTTTTTCTTTTCTGGCTTGATCTTTTTGATCTCTTGCTAGGATAGCCACTCTTGCCTTTCTTCTGGCTTCAAGTGTATCCATAGGTACCTTGATTTTCTCCCCCTTTTTGGCTTCATCAGCTTTTGAAGTTGAAGCTTGGGAGAACTGACCTGTAAGATGAGCAATCTGTTTGCTGTTGTGGTCAATCTTGTTGGACAGATCATTCATCTTCGTCTGTATCACTCCAAATTGGTTCTTCATGGACAGCTCCAAGTTAGCTGTGTATGTTTGGAAGTGATTCTTGATGAGGGTGCTCATCATGTGGTATAAGGGACCATCTGGGCTGCATAGCTGGTTCATGTCTATGCTTGTTTGCCCAGGGAATTGGGTAGGCATTTGTAGTGAGGGGTGTGTTTTTGGTTGATCTTCTTGTTGTACAGAAGATGCCACTCTAGGGGAATCATGGATTGAGTGGGCTTTAACCCGAGATGGTGTGACTAGCTTCTTGAGCTTAGATACACCAGGTGCAGGACCTTCACTTGTAGCCGTCAATTCAGTAGTTTGGTGTTTTGAAACATCATCCAATCAATGGAATCATCTGAATCCCTGATTACATCCTCAATGAGGACTGTATCAGTTACATCATGAGCTGAGCCCAACTCAGTTGTCTCATGTACCTCTTTTTCTTGGTTCAGAGGATTTCCTACCTCAGGCATTAAGCCTTCATCAGTAGTTGCCACAGTTGAGGTCTTAGCTATGTTACTTCTGTCCTCAGGTCCACCACTAGGTGGTAAATGAGTAGTAGCAGCCTCAAAAGTACCAAGAGTTTCTAAGTTTGGGCTTAGAGACTCTGGTTCATCCTCATCTCTTTGGTTAGGCTTTGAGTGTCCACATCCATGTCAATTTCTGAGGCTATGTCCCCTGTTTTATGTGGTTGATGGGGACTGACATGTGTAGATGGGACTTTCTCTTTTAGCCCAGAGAGAAGTTTGGCTATTTCAATGTCTGGTTCAGAAATTTGGGGTGCTAGTTCAGTAGTTTGGGCAGTGGGTTCAGCAGTTTCAAAAGAAGAATCAATTGGAATAGTTTTCTTAAGTCTTTTTCTTTTGAAAAGGATTGTAATTGGTGCTCTTGGTGGGGGTTTGAGATGGATGAGACTGAGAGGATGTTTCAGTCACATCTTTAAGAAGTGCGGATTGCACAATAGTTTGTTCAGGCATCTCAACCTCCTGAACAGCTTTTCTTTTAGGTTTGGTGGGTTTTTGTTTTTGTACCTTGGGTTTCTTGGCCTTTGGTGGAGTAGGTTTGGAAGATGAGGGTTCCATGGGGACTGGTTCTGGTTCCCCTTGGTCATCTTCTGGCCAGGCAGCCTGTTTGTTGTGCCTTGAGTATGCTTGTGAGGTTAAGGGTTTTAAAATTTCAGTTTTACCCACAAGCACCTCATTACCCAGTTCAGTTATTATGCATTGCATAATGAACCTTGGATATAACAAAAACTTTTTCTTAGTGTTATTATGATGTAACACCAACTCATTAAAGAAAAGTTTTGATGCCCTGAAATTTGTTTCATTCACAATGGAATGAAAGATTGGTTGAAAGGTTGAGGGCATCTGGTCATAAGACCCTGTTTTAGGACTCAAGCACATAATTATATAATGAAACAAAAGTTTATATTTTGGTTCAAAATACTTTTTTAAAGATAGTAGCTTGTGAGAGAGTACCATGATAACCACACTCAATCATGGTTAGGTGGATTGCAGAGTTGTCAAACTTTTCAGGGGCATTCACATCATTCAACCCCAGTCTGTTTGCAAGTATGGCCGGTGTGATGGCCATTTGTCTCCCTTTAATTGTTGAGTTGAGAGAGATAACCTCATCATCCACCATCACTGTCTCAGCATTAGCCCAGAACTCATTGAGAGTTTCAGGATGTATTGGTGGGTCTATTGTGAGAGCGGTGAAATATTGGGATTTGACGATGAGATCAATGATCTCATCATATTGGGACCAGCCTTCTTGTTTTTCTAAGTAGGCTCTGAGATTGTGTCCCTGTTTAAGAACTAAAGCCATGTGGTTTTGTGTGTGTGTATGAATCGAACAGTGTTTTTGTTGCAGGTTCAGGGGTTTGAGAGCTTTCTTGAGAGAGAAAGAGGGAATTTTTGTGTTTGAATGGATAAGTGTTGAAAAAAGATATTTATCAGAAGTTTTTAACCGCTTGGAACTTCTTTATTAGAAGTTTTAAACCGCCTAGGTTAAAAACCTCTTTATCAGAAGTTTTAAACCGACTAGGTCAAACTTCTGATGATGGGAAAAGTCGGATTTGCCCTTTTTGACTAAACTGCTGATGAAGAATTATCTTCATCAGTAGTTCCCATTTTCTCTTCAGCAGTTTTGAACAGCTGATGAGAAATACTTTTATAAATACTTTATTCATAACTTCTGAAGGTTGTTTTATCAGAAGTTAATCACTTTTTAGAAAATATCCCCATACTGATGTTTTGTTCATCAGTAGTTTCTTTCTTTTCAGAAGTTTTTCAAGTTTTTGAGAACAGATGTAAGTGAAAAAAAAGTTGTGTAGAAAAATAAAGAGACACTTACAAATTTATCCCTAGCATGGATACTAACTTCTGAAATGTTGATGTGTCAAGGGGTTTAGTGAATATGTCAGCTATTTGATTAGCTGTTGCTACATGTTTCACTTCAATCTTGCCTTTTTCATAGCAATCTCTTATGAAATGATACCTGATTTCAATGTGTTTAGTTTTTGAAAACTGAACAGGATTTTGAATGATGCTAATGGCAGATTTGCTGTCTACAAGCAATGGTGTCTTGGTCTCTTTGATTCCATAATCAAGAAGTTGATATTGGAGCCATTGTATCTGTGATGTACAACTTGCAGCTACAATGTATTCAGCTTCAGCAGTTGAAGTTGCAACAGATGTTTGTTTCTTTGATTGCCAGGACACTAGACAGTTTCCCAAGAATTGATAACCACCAGATGTTGATTTTCTTGACATTTTACACCCTGCATAGTCACTATTTGAAAAAGCTGATAACTTGGTATTGCTTGAAGCAGGATACCAAATTCCAAGTGTTGGAGTTCCTTTCAGATATCTGAAGATTCTTTTGACTGCAATAAGGTGTGATTCCCTAGGAGCTGATTGATATCTAGCACAGACACATGTTGAAAACATAATATCTGGTCTAGAAGCAGTTAGATATAAAAGGGAACCTATCATACATCTATACATGGTTTGATCAACCTGTTTTCCTTGATCATCTGGTTCAACTTGTGTGGTTGGTGTCATGGGAGTGGAACATGATTTACAGTCTTGTAAAGAAAATTTGTTTAATAATTCTTTAACATATTTTGATTGATGTATAAAAGTTCCATTTGTTTGTTGTTTAATCTGCAGTCCCAAAAAGTACTGCAGTTCTCCCATTGTACTCATCTCAAATTTTGATTGCATGAGTTTCTTAAATTCATCACACAATTTTGTGTTTGTTGAACCAAAAATGATATCATCAACATATATTTGAACAAGTAAGATATGATTTCCAACATGTTTTATGAAAAGAGTTTTATCAATGGCACCTCTTGTGAAGTTATCTTTGAGTAAAAAGGTTGAAAGTGTATCATACCAGGCTCTTGGAGCCTGTTTGAGCCCATAAAGAGCTTTGTCTAGTTTGTACACCCACTCAGGATGAGAAGGATCCTCAAACCCAGGTGGCTGACAAACATACACTTCCTCTTTTATTTTTCCATATAAAAATGCACTCTTGACATCCATTTGATAAACTTTTATTTTGTTGGAAATGGCATAGGCCAGAAATAACCTGATGGCTTCAAGCCTTGCAACTGGAGCAAAGGTTTCATCATAGTCAATTCCTTCTTCTTGAGAGTAACCTTGTACTACCAGTCTTGCCTTGTTCTTTATTATAATACCAGCTTCATCTTGTTTGTTCCTGAAAACCCATCTTGTGCCAATTGGTTGCTTGTTTGGTGGTAAGGGACAGATTTCCCAAACCTGTTGCTTGTTGAATTGAAGCAATTCATCTTGCATTGCCTGCACCCAATTGTTGTCTTTAAGGGCTTCCTGGTACTTCTTTGGTTCCAACTATGAAATAAATGCTGAGAATAGACAAAAGTTGGAAAGCCGGTTTCTTGTAAGAACACCTGATGCAATATCACCCATGATTTGATCAAGTGGATGGTCTTTGTGTTCGATCAGTTGTTGTAAACCACTGACAGGTGTTGGTGGCTCATGTTCTTCAAACAAACTACTGAGGTCTATTATATCTGGTTCAGCAGTTTCAGTGTCTTCAGTAGTTGCAGGTGCTGAAGCAGATGTTTGAGTTTGTCCTTCAGTATTTGTTGAATCAGAAGTTTGTGAAACTTCTGATGGTTTTGAAGTTGACTTAATGACTGTTTGAGGAGTCCATGGTGCTGGATCCTCATCATCAAACCTTTGATCACCATAATAAGTAGGTTTGGATGAAGTGACAGTCTTTTCAGGTCCAAAATGAAAGTTGTCAAGGTCAAAGAGTTCAGCAGGATGTGCTGGAATGAGAGTGTGTTTTGACTCATTGAACTTGACATTCAGTGTTTCTTCTACTATCTTGGTTCTTGAGTTAAAAACCTTGTAGGCTTTTCTAGTTGAAGAATAACCAAGAAAGTAACCTGAGTCAACTTTGGCAGCAAACTTTGAAATAGATTCCTTGATGTTCAAGATGAAACATTGACACCCAAAAGCCCTGAAAAAGGAGATAAGGGGCTTCATGCCATGAAGAACTTCATAGGCAGTCTTTGAATGTCTCTTGACAATAAGAACTCTATTTTGAACATAACATGATGTGTTAACTGCTTCTGCCCAAAAGTATAAAGGTAGGCCAGAATCAGCTAACATTGTTCTTGCTCCTTCTATTAAAGTTCTGTTCTTCCTTTCTACCACACCATTTTGTTCAGGAGTTCTGGCAACACTGAATTGTCTAATAATCCCTTTAGACAAACAGAATTCATCCAGAGTTTTGTTCCTGAACTCTGTCCCATTATCACTTCTAATGGTTTTGACAGGTAGAGAGTATTGCTTCTCTACTTGTAGAATGAAGAACTTGATGATTTCAGCAGCCTCATCCTTGGAAAATAAGAAGAATAGCCATGTAAATCTTGAGTAGTCATCAATGATGACTAAGCAGTACTTATTCTTACCAAGGCTCATGATTTTTACAGGCCCAAATAAGTCCATATGGAGTAGTTGAAGACATGCAGTTGTTTTTGATTCTTCAATAGACTTATAGGAGGACTTATGCTGTTTACCCTTTAAACAGGATACACAGTGTTCTTGACACTGGTATACTTTTAAGGGTAGACCTCTGACCAAGCCCATTTTTGTGACTTTATTTATGGTTTTAAAGTTCACATGGCCAAGTCTCCTGTGCCAGAGATCAGTTTCTGAAGTTGATGCCCTTGAGAAGAAACAGGCAGTGTTGTTCAGTACTTTGTCTTTTTCAATGTCCACTGCATAGACATTGCCACATCTTTTGGCTATTAACAAAGTATGATCTTCAATGATCTTCTCTATCAACTTCTGGCCTTCTGGTGATATGATCTTGCATGTTGTCTTTGTGAAAAAGGAAGAATATCCTTTACACACATTTGTGACACACTCAGCAAGTTGTACTCAAGGTTTTCAACCAGATTGACCTTGTCAAACTGTATTTTGCCAGAGGAGACATTGCCATGTCCTAGCACATATCCCTTAGCATTGTTCCCAAAGGATACAGATCCATCTCTTTGACTGATAGAATTATTTATCAGGTATCTGCATCCTGTCATGTGCATTGAGCCTCCACTGTCTACATACCAAATGCTATTTAAGCCTCTGGAAACTCTCTGCACAAGATAGCAAATCAGTTAGATTTAGGAACCCAAGCCAGTTTGGCTTTGGGTTTGCTCTTGAGAACATTTACAGTTTGTTCTTGACCAAGTTTAGAAATCCATGTCTTTTTGGCAATGGATTTTGCATTAAGAACAATGGTGGTATCCTTTTGAGGACCACCATCAACTTTGGTCATCAGTAGTTGTACCAAGTTCATAAGATCTTTAATCTCAGCAGTTTGTGAAACTGCTGATGATTCAGGTCTAACTACTGAAAGAGAATTTTGAGAAAAAGACTTTTGTTGAGATTTTGTCTTTTTCTAAGAAAAGGTTTTTGCTGGTTGTTGTTTCTTGGGAGAAAAAGTTTTTACATAATCATTTTTGATTTGTTTCCCCACAACCAGTTGTTGATTTTTCTTATTGAACTGAATACCTTTTCTATATCTGCAAAATTCTGTTTTGTGTTTGAACAGACCACAAATTTCACATTCTTTTGTCTTTTCTTTCAAAGACAAGTTTCTGACAGTTTTGATTGGTTTTAGGTCATCAGTAGTTTTCAGGTTGTCAACTCCTGATGTAGTTGAAACTACTGATGGCTTAAAGTCAGATTTAATCAGTACTTCTGAAGAACTTTCTTTGTGTGACTTTAGAAAGTTTTCATGGAAAGATGTGCATTCTTCCTCTTCAGAAGTTTCACCTGAAACAATTTTTTTCCCATCTTCAGTAGTTTCGGGAGAGAAATTTGTTGGTGTTTCAGTATGATTGTACCCTATGCCAAACCTAACATTTGAAGCACTTTGTTTGTTTAGCAATAGTTGGTACCCCTTACAAGATTCCACCCATTTTTCACATGTGACCTTGGTGTCAGCAAGCTCTTGTCTGACATTCCCTAGGTCATTAATCATGATTTTAATTTGTGCTTGGGTTTCAATAGCAGAGTTAGATAATTTAGAAACTTCTTTTGTTTTTGAAGAAAATTTTCTTTCTAAATCACATTTCATCTGAGTGAATTTTCTCTCAGAATCATTTGCTTTTCCTTGTAAGTGCACATTTGTTTCTCTTATGAGGGCAAAAGATTCTTTGCATGAATTTGAGCATAGTTTAGTCAAAGATTCTTTTGATACATGTGACAAGGCAGATTTTGAGGAGCATCCCTCAAATGCCATTAAGGCAAAGTTCTTTCTGCCATTGATGTCAAACATTTTGTTGTCTGCATCAGGATTGCACTCTGTGGTGTCAAAAGGAAGACTGCTCCAGTCAACATACCCTGAAGTAAATAAACTTTGTTGAGAGGGTTGTTGTTGCCGTGGAGGTTGTTGAGCAGCTGGAAAGGGAGGGATTGATTGTTGGCTCTGCATCTGTTGAGCAGGCATCTGTACATATTGTACTTGTGGCACATATTGGTGTTGTGGAGCTTGTGCCTGTACAAAATGTGCACTCCCTTGTGTTCCATTATTCCTGTTATAATTGGGGTTAAAATTGTTTCCAGACTGAGATTGGTTAAAGCCAGAGCTTCTACATTCTCTAGCAAAGTGTCCCAACTTTTGACACTTGTGACATCTAAGTTTAGATTTGTCAAAACCAAATTTTGTAGAACTGTTAAGTCCTGAAAACTTCCTTCCTGACCTTTTGTAAAATTTATTTGTTTTTAAACTTAACATGGCCAGTTGGTGCAAAATATCCATTTCTTCTAGGTCATCACTGCTGAAACTATTTAAGTCATCCATGATAAAACACATGTTATCAGCAGTTTGACCAAAGTCATTATTGTCATAACCTGGGAATGATCTTTCAGATGAGATCCCAGCAGTTATGTCAATGTGGTCAAAAGATCCAAAACTATTTGAACAAGTTGGTGAGTCTTGTCCCAATAGTGCTGTACTACCTGGTAGATAGTCATCAGCAGTTTTGCCAGAATTTTGTAACTTTTTCTTTTGATCAATTTCTCTCTCAAAAGTAAGTAATCTCCCATGAAGTTTTGTAAGAGTGAGGGAGCTAAAGTCTGGTGAAGATCTTAAGACTATTGAGTATGTTTCCCATTTATCAGGTAAAGACCTTAAAAATCTATGAAGCATAGATACAGTTGTATAGTTCTGACCATTTAGTTTTAGCTCAGATATTAATGAGGAAAATATTTCAAATTGTTGTGTTAAAGTTTCCCCATTAATGTGAGCAAAAGTTTCATATTGTTGAGCCAAGATTTCTCTGGTGTTGGCAATCACCTCTTCAGTTCCTCCAAACTGTTCTTTTAGGCAGTCCCAAAGCTCTTTGGCACTATCACAATGTAATAGGCCAGAGTAGATTTCATTTGGGAGTGCCATTGCCAACATAGAAAAAGCTTTTGCATCAAGCTCAAGTTTTAGGAAATCATCATCAGTATAGTCTTTTGGTTCTTTTGGAATCTCTTCTTTAGTTTCAAGATTTATATTTACTGGTTTATGAGGACCATATATCACAGATCTCCAACAACCTATGTTGGTCTGTGATAAGGTATGTGCCATTCTCTTTTGCCATATGTTATATTCATTTCTTACAAGCATGGCAGGTTTAGTGGCAGAACCAGTATTATGAGGATCCATTTTAAAAAGTATTGATTTGTCAAATATCTCTTAAAGTGATGGATGTTGATAAAAGTGAGCTTATAATCCTTTATTGAATATCAATAAGAGCCTGTGTCTGATTCTCAATGTGTTAGATTGATATGTGATCAGATAAACCAGTGCTCTAATACCAATTGTTGGATCAGTATATTGCTCTTTTGTATGAACTTGCTAGTTGACACTTAAGTGTTTAGCAAGTTCTTGATCAGTGATAGCACAGCGGAATGTTATGAGTTTAAAGCTACACTTATCAACAGGAGTTATTACTCCCCCTGGATTCAAGAACTAATAAATGATAAGTGTTTATTGAGAATCTAAGTGTTGAATTAGAATGAAACACTTCGACAGATTCTCAATAAACATGAAATGGAAATAACAATAATAAGTGTTGAAGGATTTCTGTATTAAAAATCAATGTCTAAAACAGAGGGATGAACCCTTCTATTTATAGACTTTACAAATACATGAACCTTGCCAAAAGCAAGTTCAGAAACAAGTTGCAACAAGTTGCAGTCTTGGAACTTGTACATAAAGCAAAAAGAAATACTAAAGTAATAAACTACTGATACAATAAGGCGGTGGAAAAGATCTTCATGTAAGTACTGATGAATGACAAACTACTGATGAGTAGTTTGTCTTCAGTAGTTCTTCAGTAGAAGTGTCTGGTTTGAACTTCAGAACTTCTGATGACTTTTCTTCTTCAGCACTTCTGATTCTCTTCTTCAGCAGTTTGATCCTTGTTCTTCAGCAGTTCTATACTTAGAGTATTTTGGATAGAAGTGAATTAGACTAAGGTTTGCAAAAGTGGTTTCACCAATCCTTTTTGTCCTAACAATATTCAATATATTTATCCGTATTTCCATCGAACGAGACTTTATACATTTCGCCATTTTATATAAATTATACTTGTATAATTATATACATCATAATTTATATATATGCATATATATATATATATATAATTATATAATATAGTCCAACGGTCCAGTCCAATATACAATATTATCAAATCCGTCTTTAATATTTACTTAATATATAATCAGTGTCGGTTCGTTTCGTGAGTCACCATAGTTTCGTATCGATAATATATATATAGGGGATGGTTAAAATAAAAACCCACCTAAAATGAGAAAACCATGTAAACTTCATCTAAACCATCCATTCTACTTGATCAATGGTCATGAATAAAAGTTAATATTATATAGCTACAAGATGACAAAAAAGGTTACAAAGGTAATTTACACCTTCTTCTCTCTCCATCAAATCAATCATACCTCTCACTCTCTCTTTCTCTCACCAATCTTCTCTTTCCAACATTCTCTCTCACACTTTTTCTTGACAAAATCAGAATTTTAGTTTATTAAAAAATTATTTTATTTATCAATCAGATTCACAGATTCATAAAAATTGTTCCAGCACCAGTGTTGTTACGTACGTAAAATCCGTCACGATAGTTTTATATTAATTTAGAAAAATCCTAACCTGTTAATTTTTTTATTACAACATGTTTGTTTTGGTTTTACTGTACCAGCACCAGAGTTGTTGCATACGTAACGAAAGGTCCATATGGTTATTTTTTGATATTCACTACTTTTAAGATTCATGTGAAATTAGTACTACATTGCATTACATTACAAAAAACTTGCAGAAAACATACTACTAAAAAAAGCGATACATCATATTGTTCATCCGCCTAAAACATACTAGTCAAGAAATATATTACAATGAAACTGTATCAACAACAAAACATACAATTAAATATTCATACCCCACCATGCATGCAATAACCCCGGCATCCCGCACTGCAACCAACAGTAGCTGACGGCATCCGATAACCATACTTTGCATAAAAAGCCCACTGTTCCTCAGTATAACCTATACCCTCCCATTCAGCCCTAATACGCCCACCTCCCGGATACGTGAACGACAGCACGGGTTTGTTAAGTTTAGGTTCATATGGTTCTTCATATTCAGCCCCTAGGTCTGATTCATAACCAACCGCCCATTCAGGTGTGTGATTTACATCATGCACATCATCCTCCGGTGTCATATAGTCTTCTGGTGGCGGATATTCTTCGGGGAAGACGTAATCAAAGGCCGCATTCCAATCAAAATCTTCGTCACTTTCAAACCCATTGTCCGCCTGCACTACGGATATAACAGGTTCTAATGGCGGAATGTCCGGGGCAACCGGGGGGGGGGGGGGGGGGCGGGTTCATGTTCGGCTGCGACAGGAGGGATGACCAAATCAACCGTTGTGGGTGGTTCAGGTACAATTGCAATGTCCGGTTCATTTTGAGGTGGCTCGTGTACAATTGGGATGAGATGGTCACGGCCCTCAAAAACCTCCCAAGGCGGAGTGTTGGGCTTGGAATCCATGCTTTGACAAAAAACAGGACCTGTAACGTATGTTATAGCAGATTAAGTGTTGACATTGGAAATATGAAACAGGGGAAAAAAACTACTCTCTGTTAAAAACATATAGGTAACAGAGAAAAACTAATGCTGCAAAAAACAAAAAAAAAATAATCTATAACTAAAGGTGGAAAAAACACGATTGTTACATGTGTAACAGGGTTTTTTCTGGAAACACATACAAACTGCTGTAGTCTGCACCCAGCATCCATTTTTTGCTGGTATAGAAAGCAAACTTTGACTACAAAACAGATACGCTACACACGTAACACCCGAGTATTACATGTGTAACAGGAAAACACAGACAACACTTATCTAATCTGCAATGAACAGAGAACAGAGTTTGATATGCTAAAACACAGAAACCATAATATCTTTTTGAAAAAAAAGATATGCTACACACGTAACAGTCTAACTAAACACAAAGATTATACAAAGATATGTCTTCGATTACACTCAGAAAATTTACTATTATTTTACTATTATGTTCTAAACCTAAATGACTCCATAATCAATCATCCAAAAAAAAAAATCTTTTTCGATGGTTTCAATTACAAAAAAAGATTAATAAAAAGTCTAAACTTCATTATTATAATATATCAGAAAAAGAATTTAATAAACAGGGGGCATTTTTTAAACAGGGGGCATTTTTTCTGTAAATAAGACATAGGTAACATAAAAAAACTCATACATGATAAAAGAAAAAAAATAGACAGGCATGGTGCAAGAACACACGAGTATTACATGTGTAACAGGAAAAACACAGACAACACTTATCTAATCTGGAGTGAACAGAGAACAGAGTTTGATATGCTAAAACACAGAAACCATAATATATTTTTGAAAAAAAGATATGCTACACACGTAACAGTCTAACTAAACACAAAGATATGTCTTCGATGGTTTCAATTACAAAAACAGCCACATCAAAAGTCTAAACTTGATTATTATAATATATCAGAAAAAGAATTTAACAAACAGGGGGCATTTCTTCTGTAAATAAGACATAGGTAACATAAAAAACTCATACATGACACAAAAAATATACGAAAATATAGACGATCTAGAAACCATAACTAAACAACATAGGCATACAAAAACAGACAATTTCTGTAAAAAAAAGACATAGGTAACATAAACAAACTCATACATTCGAAAACCAAACAAAAAAAAATAGAAAGACATGGTGCAAAAACACACAATTGTTACATGTGTAACTGGAAAAAACAGACAACTTTTGTAGTCTGCAGTAAACATAGAGCGGAATTTGATATGCTAGAAAACATAGAACAGAATCTGACTGCAAAAAAAACATATATGCTACACACGTAAACAACCTAACATAACACAAAAAATATACGAAAAAATAGACGATCTAGAAACCCTAACTAAACAACAAGATACTACAAACATAAAACACAAAACGAAAAATGATTTTCGATGTTTAACATAATAAGTCACCTAAAAATAAGGGATGCTAGTAACACACAAAAAAACAACAAGTATTTACAACTTAAAAAAAAAAATACAGACAACACTTATTTACATGTGAAACAACAATTATTTACAAAAAAACAACAATTATTTACATATGTAACAGGAAAAACACTGACAACACTTATGTAGTCAGCAATAAACATAGAACAGAATTTGATATGCTGGGAAACAGAAAAACATAATTTGACTGCAGAAAAATATATATGCTACACACGTAACAGGCTAACTAAACACAAAGATTATACGAAAATATAGACGATAAAAACACCCTAACTATACACAAAAGATACTACGAACATAAAACAGAAAACGAAAAATCATTTTCGATGTTTAACATAATAAATCACCAAAAAAAAGAGATGCTAGTAACACACAAAAAAACAACAATTATTTCCAACTTAAAAAAAAATAAAAAATTAAACCAACTGAAGAGTTGACTCTGTACAAACAATTACAATAAAATCAAATGAAGAGTCGATCATAAACAAAAAAAAAAATTCAATCTAACAAAAATTAAAGCAGCAAGTTATAAGCTTACAATAATAATAATAATAATAATAATAATAATAATTCCAAATACATGTAAAGCAGCAAGTTTATGTCACAAAAAACTAGAATATGAATCCTAGAAAATTATCAATTCATTTACAAAAAACAGAGTAAGAAGCGTAAAAACAGAGTAAGGAGGAATAATCATTCATAACCTGGTCGTCTACTCCGGTCGTCTTCTCCGGTCGTCTTCTCCGGTGAGCTTCTCCGGCGGTCTTTCTCCGGTCACCACCGAATGTGGTGTTGGTTGTACAAAAAAAAAACAGATTGACGATGATAGTGTTGTTCGTGGTTCGAGCTTCGAGATGACGATGATGCTGATTCAGATCTGTAAACACAGATTGAGCTGGTTCAGATCTGTAAACACAGATTGAGAGGATGAGGGAGAGGGTAAGGTGGAGGGAATGTGAAAATTTGAAATGGGAGAGAGAAAGAAACACTTATATATGTGGTGGGGTGTGTGTGATTACTATAATAACCTTCTCTTAATAAAAAAATAATAAAGTTGAAGGGATATGTGGATGATTGTGGTCCACTCATTGGGTTTGTGGGGTTTACTCATTTTGAAGGGTTTCTTTAATCCCTTTCCCCTACACTTATATATATATGTATAATAATAATAACAACAAATTCAAGGAAATATACCATATAATATATGCATGCAACGCTTGTTGACCAGATCTGACCGAACTCGCTTCTAACCGGCTCCAAACCACAACTTAAACCAAATCCGAGTACCAAACTGAACCGAGACCCACTCGAAACCAACATGCAGACCATAACCAAAACCGAGCCCCAACATGCAGCCACCACCGGTCCACTCCCTGAGCCGGACCAGACATCACCAACCACTCTAACCATGGTCGGACCAGATCAGAACCAGATGAGGTCTGGTCTGTCCGTACTCGAACCACAGCAGAACACCAACCATAACCATAACCGAACCCAGACCCGAGCCCCAAACAACATCACCTATCGCTGCCGCGTCACTCTGTTCCGGCAACCCCAGCTGAATCCGTGACATGCAAGCCATAAACCACCCCGAACTACAATGACTGAACCATAACAGCCCTGAACTAGACCCGAACTGGTCTGGCCGGCCCGAACCACAACCACCCTGGGTCCGCCGCCGCCGTTTGTCTCCACAGCCACCACGTCGCCGCCCCTCCCCTTGCCTCTGCCCCTCCTTCGTTCCAGCAACAACACGCCGCCGCCGCCACCTCTATGGTGGTCGGCTGGCTGTTCACCAGAGAGAGACGAGAGGGACTAGAGGGAGAGAGAGCTGGAGAGATATAGAGAGAGTTACCTTAGAGAGAGAGAGAGAGAGAGAGAGAGAGATCTTGAGAGTTTTCTAGAGAGAGAGAGGGAACTAGAGAGAGTTGAGAGGATTTGAGAGGGTTTCATTTTGTTGTAGGTTAGGAATGAAGAAGATGTGGAAGATAAAGGGGTTTTTATAGATAGGGTTAGGATTAGGTAGGTAGATACCGCGTATCGAGCCCGTTATCTCGCGAAACGTCTCTGTTCATATCTAGGCTCAATAATTAATTATAAGAATTAGTCGGATTTATTCGTAATCTTAAATAACGTTAAACCGAGCAAAAATATAATTAATATCGGTATCCTACGCGTTTTTTCGGAGCGCCCGTTAGAATCGCGTTATCCTAACCGGTTACCGTTTCCTCCATTTAAACGACCCGATAGCTTTCGATATTAAACAGATAATATTATTTATAATAAATAATAAATCCGAAAGCATATATGCGGTTAAAACCACGCATTTCGATGTCCGGTTCTCATATTAGTTACTCTCCGCGTTCTCCAACGCTTCTTTTTCATCCGTTCTTCAAGCCGATTCCACATTCGATCGCTTCAACAACAAATACGTGCCGTATTTATATGCAATAACTCTAAGTTTGTCCATTCTGACGAGTTCTTACTGATGTCAGTTCGTTAGCGTTAAGATGCGTCGTCTTTCTTTAGAACATCTAGTCGTCCACGAACTTCATGTAAGACATTTGTTGGACTTGTAACAACTCAACTTAATCAAAATCAACCTTAGTATATGCAAAGCATATAGGGATCATGATCAAGATCCAGTCAACGGTTGACCGAATTTTACCGGTTGTCACATACACACTGTGATATGAGCTCTGTAAATTTCCGATTGGCTATTATAGTGTATGCATTAGGCCGATGCTGGCTTCGGCCACCTAAGTATATCCTTAACAAATTGACGTAGCCATTATGCCTATTCACCCTCTTTATCTAATGCGATGAATTTTGATTCCATCATGGATCTAGCAATAACCGTTTGCTTAGATGATTTCCACGTTATCGCAGCACCTCAAGTGTGAACACATACCCACTCGTTGCCTTGGAATCATTCGTGTCAGATATCCAATTCGCATCACAGTAACCTTAAATAACTACTAGATATCTCTTATATTGTAGCCTGTAGTCGCGTATGTATCTTAAGTACCGAAGCACCTGTGTCATGCAACTCAAATGACTTGTACTTGGGTTGCTCGTATATCTACTTAGCTTGTTGCTAAGTCTGGTCAGGTACAACTCATCAAATACATCAAGCTGCCAATAATTCTTGAGTACCCTAGTTGGTTAATAGGCTCACCTCGATTCTTAACTATATGTTTATTCGTGTCAATGAGAGTTTTAGTCACATTAGAGTCATTTTCATTGAATTTCTCAAGAATTTTTGTCCACATAATAGGATTGACTTATAACAAGTCCATTCTAGGTTCATGTGATTTGTACTTCCCAAAATCACATCCGTTCATATCAAACCTTTTATTTTCAAATTGCAAGTCACCTCCACACTTAAGTGTTATTAGATAACTACCAAATGGGGTGATGAACATTTCTTGTAACACCCCAACCGATGGCGGAAACATCGAGGTGTCACGTATGAATGATTGTTCAGTAGCTCATGGTAATACATAAGTTTAAATAATCCTTTATTTCATTACAGTATTGAATTACATTAAATGTCTTGAATGAAATCTAATACATCCAATAATTAAACAAAGCTTAAAACTTCAAATATCATCTCATGCTAGCTCTAGACTTCAAGCATCAGTATTTCCTGTTGAGTTTGGAAAATATGGGGGGGGGGGGGTCAACTAGAAGTTGGTGAGAATACATAAGCCAAGTCAAGCAATTAAGTTTTAGAATAAAAGTTTAGCAATTCATATGTCTAATGTAAGTTTAAGTCTACATGAATAAACAAGAAGTATAGTATGCACATAATCAATCCTCCGACAAAGTTTAGGTCCATCCCGCATCCACGGTTCTCCTTATAAAGTTTAGGTCCATCCCGCATTCACGGTTCTCCTTATAAAGTTTAGGTCCATCCCGTATTCACGGTTCTCCTTATAAAGTTTAGGTCCATCCCGCATTCACGGTTCTCCTTATAAAATTTAGGTCCATCCCGCATTCACGGTTCTCCTTATAAAGTTTGGAACGATAACAATCACCCGCGCTCCCCATAGAAATGGTCAACGAATCTAGGTGGGGTTGTCAATCCAATAGATCTATCATTGTATACCGCCGGCTTGATCAAGGTTAATGATTATGCAAGTTGAAGTTTAAGTCTAATAGTCTTTGTCTAAGTCATGAGGCATTAAAGTTTACAACTAGACATGTATGTAGAATTGCTTAAGTATAAAGTTTCAAGTATAAAGAATTGCATAAACAAGGTTACGTAAACTCACCTGAAATTCACTGTGCAAGTACTAGCAAGTAGCAACAAGTCTGAACTGGAATTAGTTGAACTCTTGTATCCTATTACAAATAAAGGACATCTTAAATTCTAATGCAAGTAAGCTTGTTTCGTTTCTTAGGTGTAAAGATAGTTTATTAAACTACCTAGACTCGCATTGAACGTACGCGCGCCATAAAGTGTGTATGACTTAACGAACCGACAATAACTTGGTTTGGAATCACGAAAGTATATGCGTATTATTCATTTATTAAAATAAATACATTACTATATTATTCAAGGTCGCGTCTTGAAGTTTTTGATAAAGACATATTTTGTATAACGAAATAATATTTACGTGGCTTGACTCAAATGTTAATGCGTCTCCTATCTTCGATAGTGAATATATATATATATATATATATATATATATATATATATATATTTATATGTTTTTATATGATAATGTATGCATATGTTCCTATGTGTTTATAAAAATTTGGGCAGAGTTTCCTCTGTTTTTGTATAAAACTGACAACTAATGTTGTTTATATTTTTCCAACAATCAATCGTCCAAAATTTACAATACACTTCATGATCTAACTAATCTTTTACTCGTGACAAGTGATTAACTTTCTAAAGCTAAAAATGAAAGTAAAACATACGCTTCGACAATTAATACATATATTTATATAGTTCGCCATTTAGATAATTCTTGTAAAAAAAAATATATATTGATGTAGGGTAGTCGTTACTCGACTCGTCCAAGCTTAACAACAAGAATAATTATTTTCGTTATAAGTCGACTCAGTTCGTTTAACAATAAAGATAGTTTTTTTGTTACAGCTCGGTTCGGTTCGCTTACACTTTTAGAATAAGTGTTTATATACAATATACACGAAAAAAAATAAAAATGAGAATAAACTAAGATCGTGGCGCGCGTTATACCTTCCATTAATAAGCTCATGAACCGTCAAGTACCCACCTCGAATCGAGTTGACTGATCTGGCCCGGTTGACCCGGCTTGACTGAGTTGACCAGACTTTGACCCGAAAGAAAAAAAAGCGAACAGGCCACAACCAAACGACACCGTTGTTGCTGCATCATAACCAAACGAAACCCAAAAGAAATAAGTCGCCAGAACAGATCCGGACTAGCAACCTGAATCTGACCTAGAATCAACAGTAGAAGAAAACAATCTAAAATCACCCCACCCCTAATCACGACTATTGTTCTTAATCCGAAACATCAAGGTCTTGAGCCAACTCGTGGAGGTGTCGTGGTTATGCAAGGTGGACGAAGGGAAGGGGACCTGCTGTGGCAGTTAAGCTTCACGTCGGGGTTTCCTTAACCTCCGGCGCTGGTATATGATTAGGAGAGATGGAGAGGTAGGCGAGTCCATTGTGGCTCGGGTGGTTCTTGTTTGTTAGCGGCGGCGGCCAGAGTATAGGGGCCGCCAGTCGGAAATGAATGAGAGGGAAGGAAGGGTTATGGTGGCACAGGTGGTTGCTGTGAGGATGAGGGAGTTTGGCAGCGGGTTCTAGTGGTTCAGATGGTGGTTGGCGGCGGTGCCGCTAAAGAAAGAGAGAGGAAGAGGGATTGAGGACCTCGTGTGGTGGCTGTTGGTTGCTCAGGGGAGAAGAAAGAAGCCAGAGGTGGTTGTTGCGTGATGAGGATGGGGGTTAGGTGGCAGATTGTTGTGGCTTGGGTGTGGTGGTGATGAATGATGATGATGATGAACTAATCAGTTATGCTCCTAGAGTGAATTGCTGCCCATTCTCATCTATATATCTATATTCATAACTGGACATCGAGAAGAGTTGTTAATTTAAAGGGAGGCTTAGGTGATGGTGAAGAAGAAGATATGGGGGCTAGGGTTTTTGAGATGAGAATAAGAAGGAAGGAGAGTTAAGGAGTTTAAATAGGTAGGATTTGGTGTAGGTTAAATAGACTCCATGTATACGAACCAGTTACTGACTCGGGCCCCGTGTATGAATTGGACCCGTTTAGTCACTAGCATAATTATTTCATAATTTATATAAATGTAGACTAAATTAAAACGAGCCTTTGGACTATATATTTGTTATATATATATATATATATATATATATATATATATATATATATATTTTGTTGTGATTAAATTTGTAAGGATAAGTGTCGGTTTACTAGTATGTTATTACTTACGACGCGGTATTTGGCGAATTTAGGTAATTAATTTATTATTGAAATAAGAATGTATTTGTTGTTAATGAGATAATATTGTTAAATAATTAATGAATCGTTTTATGAATAACATATTATTATTATTATATTATTCGAGAAACGCTGGGTGTTACAGTCTCCCCTACTTTTGGGAACTTCATCCCGAAGTTATTAAAAAACACAGGGTTGAGTGATTGGGTAGAAATTAAGACAACTGTGGTTTGGAAAAATTTGGGTTAAAGCACAACATGAATTTATAAGTAATAGAATAATATTTTTCGAATAATTTGGGTAAGAGTTTTGATATGTGTGAGTTTTAAGGGTTGGATTAGGTTGGTCTGAAATAGCAAGGAGAATGAGAATCTAGCAAAGCATTAAACTTAAATTTTAGGAATCCTAAAAGAAATGCATGAATTGATTTGACTATAGAAAGGCTAAATGAACTACCAGGTAACTAGAGTTTATAATTGATTAGCTACCGAAAAACCTTGATAGAATTTCACACCACCTTAACGTACCTGTAAATTCATGATTTCGTTCCAGACCACAATCACCAATTTACCTTACATTAGGGTTTTGTGTACTTCTATGACTCTAAACACACATGTAAGTAATGCAAAAATAATCCTGTGGCTGAACCTTTGTATTAATGAGTCCAACTGTTGAGCAGGGTAAAGACTCCTACCAGTTAGTGAGTAGGATCGTCTACCGATTGTTGAGTAGGTGCGATAGCCTCTACCAGTCGTTGAGCAGGTTGTAGGGCCTCTACCGACTGTTGAGCAGGCATGATGAGCTCTACCAATCATTGAGTAGGTTATTTGGTACTCTACTAACTGTTGAGCAAGTACTTCATCCTCTAACAGTTGTTTGATTAAGTGTACCAATTATTACACATGAGTTGCAAATTGGTAATATGTACATGTAAGCAATCAAGTATCAAGTATAGCATGCGAGTTGTAATAGAGTTGCGCTAGACAAGGTTAATGACTCTAGGTGTGTCTATAGCAAATAGTTCTAGTATTAAATGTTCAAATATGGTAGATAATCAAATCCTCATGTATAACTAAGGATTAAGTTTGATGCAACACACAATCAAGTTTCAATAGTTTGGTTATCATGGGTAACTAGTTCATGTTTGAGAAGGTGAAGGATATGAGTCTAATTCTTGAGGGGATGGTAAAAAAAATCTTGAAGCAGAATCAAAGTTGTGAGAGATAGTGAATGTGAAAATAGTTGATGAGGAGTTTATTTTATAGTAAGGAGATTATATAGCGGTGCAAATTATGGGGTTTGGATCAACGGTTAGAATCAAGCGTATGAGAAAACATGATCGTGGTATTTGCCAAAAATTTGTAATAATTCGAACAAGTTTAAAATAAGTAGGTGTCAATGGAAAAATTGTAGAGTAAATTTTGTCCCTATGGATGGAAAGATTTTATTTTCAAAATTGGTTTTGTATATAAAGCAAAAGTCATTAAATAGTACAACTAAATTGATTTAGATCAAAATATTTCGATGAGTCATAGGTTTTAAACACGATGTCGGATTTCAAAAATCAAGAATTTGTTGAGGTATTTTGTATAATTGACTTTGATTATTCCATAAAAAGAAGTGATTCCTAATATATTAAAACTTTTTTTTTAGATCATTTGTTACACCAGTAAATTGTTACACCAACATTTGAAATTTAGAAAATGAGTTTGTGGAATAAAAGGCTTTTTTGACAAAAATATTTATTTGCTTTAGTTTGTGAAATTCCTAGGTAATGAATATTTGACAAAATTTAGTACTCTTTAATATTGGTGCTAGAGTATCTCCTATTAACAGGTTACGAGATGATAGTTTGAACAAGGATTTTAAAATCTTGAATATGATGAAATTTGATGGTTGAGGGTGTCTTAAAAAAATATGTAGAGGGGAGAAGTTTAAAATAAAATTGGCACGAAGGTAATACGATTTAAGAAGTAAAATATGTAATATGTTGTAAAGAGAAATATATGATTTGGGTTGGATGTTAAAAATAATTAAACAAGCGGGTAATATTACAAGTTTGTAAAATGAAATATGATTGTGAGATCCACAAATGTTTCATTAAATTTAGGCTAACGAGGGGATTATATAAGGAAGAACATAGATTTGAAGTGCAAGACTTTTTTTTTATTATTATTCAAATCCTAGGATTTAAATGAGAGTGACGGGGTATAAATGAAAATGAAATACAAAGATTGTATACATTTGTCCACGTATATGCGAAAATGTTGACTTATCAAGACAGATCGGATCTAAGCCCAGTGAATTTGCCCTATTAAACTAGGAGTACATTAGGATTGCAACATGTGAAAGAGAGTGTAGGCAAGACCAAGCTAGGGTAAGAATAAGGAGGAGGAGGATAGGGATAGAGATAAGGATAAGGTAGAGCTACAAGCAACTAAAGCAAGTACTGATCTGTAACACCCCAACCGATGGCGGAAACATCGAGGTGTCACGTATGAATGATTGTTCAGTAGCTCATGGTAATACATAAGTTTAAATAATCCTTTATTTCATTACAGTATTGAATTACATTAAATGTCTTGAATGAAATCTAATACATCCAATAATTAAACAAAGCTTAAAACTTCAAATACCATCTCATGCTAGCTCTAGACTTCAAGCATCAGTATTTCCTGTTGAGTTTGGAAAATATGGGGGGGTCAACTAGAAGTTGGTGAGAATACATAAGCCAAGTCAAGCAATTAAGTTTTAGAATAAAAGTTTAGCAATTCATATGTCTAATGTAAGTTTAAGTCTACATGAATAAACAAGAAGTATAGTATGCACATAATCAATCCTCCGACAAAGTTTAGGTCCATCCCGCATCCACGGTTCTCCTTATAAAGTTTAGGTCCATCCCGCATTCACGGTTCTCCTTATAAAGTTTAGGTCCATCCCGCATTCACGGTTCTCCTTATAAAGTTTAGGTCCATCCCGCATTCACGGTTCTCCTTATAAAGTTTAGGTCCATCCCGTATTCACGGTTCTCCTTATAAAGTTTAGGTCCATCCCGCATTCACGGTTCTCCTTATAAAGTTTAGGTCCATCCCGCATTCACGGTTCTCCTTATAAAGTTTGGAACGATAACAATCACCCGCGCTCCCCATAGAAATGGTCAACGAATCTAGGTGGGGTTGTCAATCCAATAGATCTATCATTGTATACCGCCGGCTTGATCAAGGTTAATGATTATGCAAGTTGAAGTTTAAGTCTAATAGTCTTTGTCTAAGTCATGAGGCATTAAAGTTTACAACTAGACATGTATGTAGAATTTCTTAAGTATAAAGTTTCAAGTATAAAGAATTGCATAAACAAGGTTACGTAAACTCAACTGAAATTCACTGTGCAAGTACTAGCAAGTAGCAACAAGTCTGAACTGGAATTAGTTGAACTCTTGTATCCTATTACAAATAAAGGACGTCTTAAATTCTAATGCAAGTAAGCTTGTTTCGTTTCTTAGGTGTAAAGATAGTTTATTAAACTACCTAGACTCGCATTGAACGTACGCGCGTCATAAAGTGTGTATGACTTAACGAACCAACAATAACTTGGTTTGGAATCACGAAAGTATATGCGTATTATTCATTTATTAAAATAAATACATTACTATATTATTCAAGGTCGCGTCTTGAAGTTTTTGATAAAGACATATTTTGTATAACGAAATAATATTTACGTGGCTTGACTCAAATGTTAATGCGTCTCCTATCTTCGATAGTGAATATATATATATATATATATATATATATATATTTATATGTTTTTATATGATAATGTATGCATATGTTCCTATGTGTTTATAAAAATTTGGGCAGAGTTTCCTCTGTTTTTGTATAAAACTGACAACTAATGTTGTTTATATTTTTCCAACAATCAATCGTCCAAAATTTACAATACACTTCATGATCTAACTAATCTTTTACTCGTGACAAGTGATTAACTTTCTAAAGCTAAAAATGAAAGTAAAACATACGCTTCGACAATTAATACATATATTTATATAGTTCGCCATTTAGATAATTCTTGTAAAAAAAAAATATATATTGATGTAGGGTAGTCGTTACTCGACTCGTCCAAGCTTAACAACAAGAATAATTATTTTCGTTATAAGTCGACTCAGTTCGTTTAACAATAAAGATAGTTTTTTTGTTACAGCTCGGTTCGGTTCGCTTACACTTTTAGAATAAGTGTTTGTGACACCCGGCATATTCAGGTTAATACGTTTCATACTATACATAATACGTTTCATACTTTACATACATACGTTTCATACTCTACATACATACGTTTCATACTTTGCATATATACGAGTCTACCTCAACGAAAACATTGAAAACAACTACTTAATATCATACTTGACCGGGTCGGTTGAGTCGTACCGATGATTCGGGAATCATCAGGAGTCGTTACAATGGTTCGAGAGACCATTGGGTGTCGGTCCATAACCATGTGTACAAGGATCGGTGATTCGTGGAATCGCCGGGTTTAACGCACACACGCAAGTCTCGAGTCCCGGGAATTGGTGAACGAGTGTGAACGTGTTTGTTTTCATGTATTATGTGTTTATAATCTTTATGTGACTTGTCGGTATGTGTATACGTGTTTACATATGTTAAAACAGCGATTACACGTAATTGCATGATGTTATAGGTGATTAGCCCTAATTGCATGATGTTATAGGTGATTAGCCCTAATTGCATGATGTTATAGGTGATTAGCCCTAATTGCATGATGTTATAGGTGATTAGCCCTAATTGCATGATGTTATAGGTGATTAGCCCTAATAGCATGATGTTATAGGTGATTAGCCCTAATTGCATGCTGATAGGGGGTGATTAGCCCTAATCGCCTACAGGGTAGGCGATTAGGAGGTTTGGGTAGGCGATTAGAGCCCTAATCGCCAATAGGGTAGGCGATTAGCAGCCCTAATCGCATGGACCTGCTGCACAATCGCCTGACGTGTCTTAAACGACTAGAAACGCCTATAAATACCACCCTTGACCTCTAAAACACCATTTGTGCAACCCTAGCCGTCCCATAACCTATCCCAACACACAAACACCCTCTGGAACTCGTTTTTACATCAAAACAACCATTTCCAAGCTTATTCCATCATTTCCTCTTAAATCCAAGGTGTGTTCTTCAAACCCAAACCTTTATATGATTATGTTTTGTTCCCTAAAAGTCCAGACCTGATTTCTAAATGTTTTTGTCTTTGCAAATCCATTAAAAACCGTTTTTAAACAAACCCAAACCTTTATGTGTGTTATATGTGTTATATGTGATTAAAGGTAGGATTTTTAGGATTAAAACATGATTGATCTTGTGTTATTTAGGTATTCATGGCTGTTATGAGTTAGTATGATGATGTCCTATGAGTTTGGATGGTTTTGGTTGTGTGTTGTTGATGTTTGATGTTTTGACCCATTTGAATGATTTTGAATGATTAAGGATGCTATGAGGTGTGTTGTTGATTGTATGATGTTAGGGTTTGCTTTAGGATGATGCTAGAGTAGTAGGATACTACCGGACAACGTGGTTATGTGGTGAAATCTGGATATTTGCTATTTAGGGCAAGTTATTGCATGTTGATGTGATGTTTACATGTTAAGTTTACTATTTTGGGAAAACGCTCGCATTCAGGACTGTTAGAATGATGAAAACTTAGGGGTTTTGCTTGAAATATGTTTGTTAATGTGTCATGATTGATATTGGGTGTTTACACATGTTTCGGATCTGATTTGGAGGGTTAAACGCGTGAAAAGGGCTGAACAGAACAGCGTAGGCGATTAGGATTTCCCAATCGCCTATGCTGTAGGCGATTAGCCCCTAATCACGTACCATATAGGCGATTAGGGATCCTAATCGCCTACCCACCATGCAATTGTGATCCTAATTGCTAGTTAACTTCAGAATAGCATGTCTTATGACTCCTAATCACTAGTTAACCTTTCCTAATTGCATGCTAAGTTCCTAATCGCGTGTACTGCTGTTATAAGTGTATTTTGACATTCCGAAACCCGATTCGACACCTAGGAACATGCTAGGAACCCCGTGACATGCCTAGTAACATAGTAACACGTGTCCGGACTTGTTTAGGCGTTAATTGGGCGTCATGCTAGATAGGGTGAATGTTTGCGCATGCTAAGTGTTTAATTCCATAAGTTGCATGATATCTTGTATGTGACTAACACATGGGATGTCGGGCCTTGTCTGGTGTGGTCGGTTAAACGTTTAAACATCATTTCATATGTACACGGTTATGGTCTGGACTGTTAGGGACTAATCAACCTACGGGTTGTTAGTCTAACACCTTATACGCTCGGCATGATAGGTCACCGGTATTTGGTGCCGTCTATTGAGCAGGTTTACTTGTCTTAGTGCGAGGAGCAGCATCAGGTGAGTTTCACGGCCCCACTTTACGTTTTACATTTCGGGGGAGACACATGCTCATACTTATTTCATAAATTATCATGTTATACTAGTGTTGATTCATTTACATACTATACGATACGTAAAGTCCCGGGGAAACCATGAATATGCTGGATAGCATAACGGGGGAAATGTGGATAGATCTATTGGGACTGACAGACCCCACCCGTCGGCTGGGAGCCGGGCGGGTGCATATTGTCTCGGTCATAAAGCTACTGGAGGTAGTGCATAATCGTTTCGGGCAAAAATCATATATCGTTGTCTGTAATGGTTTCCGGTCGTAGTAGTATTACTCATGCGTCTAGCTAACGCTATCATTTCTGACATAGTGATAACATGATGACTTTCATTACTTAAACATTTAACATAAAACCTGTGAACTCACCGGCATTATTTGCTGACGTTTTTAGCATGTTTGTCTCAGGTCGTTGAGGTAGCAGCTTATCATAGGCGCACGGAGTCACACGGCGTCTAGGATTCATATGCATTTTCTTATCTTTTTCAGACTTACGTACTTTTACATTTTGAGTTGTAATAAAGTTACGCTTCCGCATCGAATGGATTTATGAAAACTTGATGGTTGTTTATTTCATTTTACGTATCATATAGTGTCGTTTATTGTGACCGTTGACTTAGATCCTGGTTTGTCATGCGCCTCGCGGTAAAACCCCGCACGTGGAATTTGAGGGTGTGACAAATTGGTATCAGAGACAATGGTTATAGTGAACTAGGACTGCATGTTGAGTCAAGTCTATAGCCGAGTCGCACACACTAGACGGTCACATTCATATAAGTCATGTCATATGGGAATTGCCGGGGTGTTTGTATTACATTCGTTATTATCATTTATGCTTACATCATCTATCTATTACTCTTATTTCCTATCCTGTTCTTCATCTTCGTGCTGAAGACGAGGAGCCTTACTATCCTTGCACGGAAGTGGCGTACGTTGGAGTGGCTTCGGCATCCTTCGGAGGTTTGTCCAAGAGTCGGACATCTCCCATTTCTATACTCCAATGGACACACTTGCTCGCACACATTATCGTACACTTGTACTTGCTATTTTATATCTTGGGTGTTTTATCACGTAGGAGATCTTATCTGTTCCGGAACGTAGGTGCCTAGTGGTTTGAAGGTCAGGCTAGGAGCACGCCTCGGGGACCATGTAGAGCGACTTATCATTTCGGGTGCACACGAAATAATAAGTTGAAATGCATGGAAATCCTGGTGGACTCTGTGTTTGATCCAATGATCATGATGGAATCCAGTTCTCTGGTTGACCTTGTTACTTATGATTTCTTGTTATCTGTTCTGGAATCTGATGTCATGTCTTTGACCTTGACAGAAGATGGCAGGACATCGTGGTGGTCGCGTTGGTGGTCGCATTGGTGGCCGGAATGGCGGTGGACGTAATGGGGGTCGTGGTAACATCAGCATGACCCAGGCAGAGCTGAATAATCTGATCCAGGAGCACGTGGCAGCTGCTATTGCTGCGCAGCAGGCCGCCCAGCAGGGCCATGGTGGGGGTACTTTTTATCCTCCACCTCCTCCAGTCCACTGTACTTATAAGATGTTCCAGGACTGCAAGCCCCATAACTTCAGTGGGACTGAGGGAGCTGTGGGACTACTTCGTTGGTTGGAGAAGGTCGAGTCCGCTTTCTCCATATGTAACTGCCCAGAGGAGTATCGTGTGAAGTATGCTTCAGGGATATTCGAGGGACGTGCCTTGACTTGGTGGAATTCGACGGTGCAGACTATTGGTTTACTGGAGGCCCATGCGTTGCCATGGACCGAGTTTGTGTTTCGTTTGAAGATGGAGTATTGCCCCAGGGATGAGATCAAGAGTTTGGAGCATGAGCTGTGGAATCATCAGATGGTGGGATCTGAGATAGAGGAGTATACCACTCGCTACCATGAGTTGGCACTTTTGTGCCCGGATTCTGTGACACCTGAATATAAGGCTATTGAGTTCTACATCAGTGGGTTGGTGCCTGAGGTCCGCGGGTTGGTGACCGCGAATGATGCTACTACACTTCGGGATACCATTCGGTTGGCTCATAGGTTGACTAAGCAGAAGGTTCAGGAGGGTGTTTTGCCTCCTAAGGGTACTGTGGTGAAGACCTCTGATGGCAACAAGAGGAAATGGGAGAGCGCGGGAAAGGGCACAGTTCAGCCTCAACAGCAGCAGCCGAGGAAATTTGAGGCTACGGGTGCATCTTCTGAGCAGAGGCAGAGTGGGTATACTGGGAGGCTGCCTAGGTGTGATCGTTGTGGGTACCATCATCTTGGGGATTGTAGTTATTGTAACCGTTGTAAGAAGAACGGGCATCAGGCCCAGACATGTAGGGTGAATCTTCAGGCTCAGCAACAGGTGGTTGCCCCTACTACTACTACTACTACCACTGCTGCACCCAGGGGAAATCAGGGATGTTATCACTGTGGCGACACTGGGCACTTCAGGCGGGACTGTCCCAAGGTGAAGCAAGGCGAGGGTGGCGGTCGAACTGCTCCGGCTCGTGCTTATGTCATTGGTGCTAGGGAGAACCAGGAGGATCCTGATACTGTTACTGGTGAGTATTCTTTTCTTGAATCTCGTTATACATGTATTCATTTTCATTCACATTGCTTGGCGATTCGTATTCATTGTGTGCATTCAGTTTGGTATTTGATCATCGTTTTGCATTCGTCGGTCTGATGTGGGTCCTTTAGAGATGCTACTTGGACGGTACTGGTGTATCATTTATACCGATCACAGTAGTCTCTGGAAGGCCTTCGATCAGGAGGAATCATTGTTTTGTATTCACCTTGGGAAGGGCGGTTCCCCGGCGTAGAGTATCCGTTGCTCTCATTCTTCGTTCGCTATTATCCTTTCGTTTGCATTCTGGGAAACGTTACTTGGGTCAGGTCGACACTCATCACTGTCGAAGAGTGAATCTCGGGGCGAGATTCCTTTCAACAGGGGGATGATGTGACGACCGGGAAATTTTTGATTTCTGGGGAAAAATTTTTTTTTTCTTTTTATCGCTTCGTTCTCTTTTACTTCGGGAAATTTTCGGGACGAAAATTCTTTCAACTGGTGGGATGATGTGACACCCGGCATATTCAGGTTAATACGTTTCATACTATACATAATACGTTTCATACTTTACATACATACGTTTCATACTCTACATACATACGTTTCATACTTTGCATACATACGAGTCTACCTCAACGAAAACATTGAAAACAACTACTTAATATCATACTTGACCGGGTCGGTTGAGTCGTACCGATGATTCGGGAATCATCAGGAGTCGTTACAATGGTTCGAGAGACCATTGGGTGTCGGTCCATAACCATGTGTACAAGGATCGGTGATTCGTGGAATCGTCGGGTTTAACGCACACACGTAAGTCTCGAGTCCCGGGAATTGGTGAACGAGTGTGAACGTGTTTGTTTTCATGTATTATGTGTTTATAATCTTTATGTGACTTGTCGGTATGTGTATACGTGTTTACATATGTTAAAACAGCGATTACACGTAATTGCATGATGTTATAGGTGATTAGCCCTAATTGCATGATGTTATAGGTGATTAGCCCTAATTGCATGATGTTATAGGTGATTAGCCCTAATTGCATGATGTTATAGGTGATTAGCCCTAATTGCATGCTGATAAGGGGTGATTAGCCCTAATCGCCTACAGGGTAGGCGATTAGGAGGTTTGGGTAGGCGATTAGAGCCCTAATCGCCAATAGGGTAGGCGATTAGCAGCCCTAATCGCATGGACCTGCTGCACAATCGCCTGACGTGTCTTAAACGACTAGAAACGCCTATAAATACCACCCTTGACCTCTAAAACACCATTTGTGCAACCCTAGCCGTCCCATAACCTATCCCAACACACATACACCCTCTGGAACTCGTTTTTACATCAAAACAACCATTTCCAAGCTTATTCCATCATTTCCTCTTAAATCCAAGGTGTGTTCTTCAAACCCAAACCTTTATATGATTATGTTTTGTTCCCTAAAAGTCCAGACCTGATTTCTAAATGTTTTTGTCTTTGCAAATCCATTAAAAACCATTTTTAAACAAACCCAAACCTTTATGTGTGTTATATGTGTTATATGTGATTAAAGGTAGGATTTTTAGGATTGAAACATGATTGATCTTGTGTTATTTAGGTATTCATGGCTGTTATGAGTTAGTATGATGATGTCCTAGGAGTTTGGATGGTTTTGGTTGTGTGTTGTTGATGTTTGATGTTTTGACCCATTTGAATGATTTTGAATGATTAAGGATGCTATGAGGTGTGTTGTTGATTGTATGATGTTAGGGTTTGCTTTAGGATGATGCTAGAGTAGTAGGATACTACCGGACAACGTGGTTATGTGGTGAAATCTGGATATTTGCTATTTAGGGCAAGTTATTGCATGTTGATGTGATGTTTACATGTTAAGTTTACTATTTTGGGAAAACGCTCGCATTCAGGAATGTTAGAATGATGAAAACTTAGGGGTTTTGCTTGAAATATGTTTGTTAATGTGTCATGATTGATATTGGGTGTTTACACATGTTTCGGATCTGATTTGGAGGGTTAAACGCGTGAAAAAGGCTGAACAGAACAGCGTAGACGATTAGGATTTCCCAATCGCCTATGCTGTAGGCGATTAGCCCCTAATCACGTACCCTATAGGCGATTAAGGATCCTAATCGCCTACCCACCATGCAATTGTGATCCTAATTGCTAGTTAACTTCAGAATAGCATGTCTTATGACTCCTAATCACTAGTTAACCTTTCCTAACTGCATGCTAAGTTCCTAATCGCGTGTACTGCTGTTATAAGTGTATTTTGACATTCCGAAACCCGATTCGACACCTAGGAACATGCTAGGAACCCCGTGACATGCCTAGTAACATAGTAACACGTGTCCGGACTTGTTTAGGCGTTAATTGGACGTCATGCTAGATAGGGTGAATGTTTGCGCATGCTAAGTGTTTAATTGCATAAGTTGCATGATATCTTGTATGTGACTAACACATGGGATGTCGGGCCTTGTCTGGTGTGGTCGGTTAAACGTTTAAACATCAGTTCATATGTACATGGTTATGGTCTGGACTGTTAGGGACTAATCAACCTACGGGTTGTTAGTCTAACACCTTATACGCTCGTCATGATAGGTCACCAGTATTTGGTGCCGTCTATTGAGCAGGTTTACGTGTCTTAGTGCGAGGAGCAGCATCAGGTGAGTTTCACGGCCCCACTTTACGTTTTACATTTCGGGGGAGACACATGCTCATACTTATTTCATAAATTATCATGTTATACTAGTGTTGATTCATTTACATACTATACGATACGTAAAGTCCCGGGGAAACCATGAATATGCTGGATAGCATAACGGGGGAAATGTGGATAGATCTATTGGGACTGACAGACCCCACCCGTCGGCTGGGAGCCAGGCGGGTGCATATTGTCTCGGTCATAACGCTACTGGAGGTAGTGCATAATCGTTTCGGGCAAAAATCATATATCGTTGTCTGTAATGGTTTCCGGTCGTAGTAGTATTACTCATGCGTCTAGCTAACGCTATCATTTCTGACATAGTGATAACATGATGACTTTCATTACTTAAACGTTTAACATAAAACCTGTGAACTCACCGGCATTATTTGCTGACGTTTTTAGCATGTTTGTCTCAGGTCGTTGAGGTAACAGCTTATCATAGGCGCACGGAGTCACACGGCGTCTAGGATTCATATGCATTTTCTTATCTTTTTCAAACTTACATACTTTTACATTTTGAGTTGTAATAAAGTTACGCTTCCGCAGCGAATGGATTTATGAAAACTTGATGGTTGTTTATTTCATTTTACGTATAATATAGTGTCGTTTATTGTGACCGTTGACTTAGATCCTGGTTTGTCACGCGCCTCGCGGTAAAACCACGCACGTGGAATTTGAGGGTGTGACATTGTTTATATCTAATATACACGAAAAAAATAAAAATAAAAATGAGAATAAAATAAGATCGTGGCGCGCGTTATACCTTCCATTAATAAGCTCATGAACCGTCAAGTACCCGCCTCGAATCGAGTTGACTGATCTGACCCGGTTGACTCGGCTTGACTGAGTTGACCAGACTTTGACCCGAAAGAAAAAAAAGCGAACAGGCCACAACCAAACGACACCGTTGTTGCTGCATCATAACCAAACGAAACCCAAAAGAAATAAGTCGCTAGAACAGATCCGGACTAGCAACCTGAATCTGACCTAGAATCAACAATAGAAGAAAACAATCGAAAATCACCCCACCCCTAATCACGACTATTGTTCTTAATCCGAAACATCAATGTCTTGAGCCAACTCGTGGAGGTGTCGTGGTTATGCAAGGTGGACGAAGGGAAGGGGACCTGCTGTGGCAGTTAAGCTTCACGTCGGGGTTTTCTTAACCTCCGGCGTTGGTATATGATTAGGAGAGGTGGAGAGGTAGGGGAGTCCATTGTGGCTCGGGTGGTTCTTGTTTGTTAGCGGCGACGGCCAGAGTATAGAGGCCGCCAGTCGGAAATGAAGGAGAGGGAAGGAAGGGTTATAGTGGCACAGGTGGTTGCTGTGAGGATGAGGGAGTTTGGCAGCGGGTTCTGGTGGTTCAGATGGTGGTTGGCGGCGGCGCCGCTAAAGAGAGAGAGAGGAAGAGAGATTGAGAACCTCGTGTGGTGGCTGTTGGTTGCTCGGGGGAGAAGAAAGAAGCCAGAGGTGGTTGTTGCGTGATGAGGATGGGGGTTAGGTGGCAGATTGTTGTGGCTTGGGTGTGGTGGTGATGAATGATGATGATGATGAACTAATCAGTTATGCTCCTAGAGTGAATTGCTTCCCATTCTCATCTATATATCTATATTCATAACTGGACATCGAGGAGAGTTGTTAATTTAAAGGGAGGCTTAGGTGATGGTGAAGAAGAAGATATGGGGGCTAGGGTTTTTGAGATGAGAATGAGAAGGAAGGAGAGTTACGGAGTTTAAATAGGTAGGATTTGGTGTAGGTTAAATAGACTCCACGTATACGAACCAGTTACTGACTCGGGCGCCGTGTATGAATTGGACCCGTTTAGTCACTACCATAATTATTTCATAATTTATATAAATGTAGACTAAATTAAAACGAGCCTTTGGACTATATATTTGTTATATATATATTTTTTTTTGTTGCGATTAAATTTGTAAGGATAAGTGTCGGTTTACTAGTATGTTATTACTTACGACACGGTATTTGGCGAATTTAGGTAATTAATTTATTATTGAAATAAGAATGTATTTGTTGTTAATGAGATAATATTGTTAAATAATTAATGAATCATTTTATGAATAACATATTATTATTTTATATTATTCGAAAAACGCTGGGCGTTACATTTCTCCCATTCATATGAAGTTTGGGAAAACTTCTCAAATTCCATTTTTACATCCCTACAGGTTGTTTCTTAAATGGCTCTTCCCCCACATTGCTTGCACTTTGATTAAGTTCGAGTAATATCACTCATAATAACATTAGACACCCGTGATAAGATAGCGACTATCTATATCTTTTGGTTATTGAGGGCATCCCATTATATTACCCTACTTAGATTTCTCACACGAGCTATTTCTAAGCTATATGAGTTCTCCTCATATTAAGCCAAATAGAATCATAACCAATGAATTATATACTCGGTCCTCTCGAGTCGTCCTTTTTAATGAATTATAGATTTGGTTTTACAAAAATCATTCTCATGTCTTCACGTGTGTTTGAATGCTCAAAGTTAATTTATTCTCCGTGGAGCATCTAAATTAACAAGTATTAGTCTAGCATGCTTTAGACTACAAATACTTAGCTTGTGAACAGAAGATGCCTTACTCTGATTCTTCACAGCCTTAAGAGATAACGCACTATCTCTTCCTAACATTCACGTCTTATTTTAGACACAAAATGAGATTTTGTTTTACCATTCAAAACCTTGGCTTTAAGAAGGTTCCAAACCATAGTTAATTCCATCCATTGGGATCAAAATTAATTTTCCTTTAATCTTCAAGGCTTCACCATTGACTCTTAAGGACTTAAACCTAAGTCTTAATATAAGTCACTTTGATGAACATATTCATCATCAACACGATGAACCGTATAAAATCACTTTGATACTCAACGACATGACATTCACATATGCGTAAGTGATATATATACATCTTGCTGAAACCATTTCTTGGGAGACTCTCCCAAAATATTGTACAAAGTCTCCACATAATTCAACCAATATTGATGGTTTGTAGAGACTCTACACGTCCATCACTATTGTAAGTCTTAATAAATCTCGCAAAATTTATCAAAGACTTATGAATAATAATATATATTTCTATCATATTTTATAGTCATCAAAAACACATTTGTGCATTTCTATGTAAATATTAAATGACATATCTCGTTTTCGTGTATTTAACCTCAATACACTTGCCACGTTGGTCATGATTCTCTCATGATGTGGTTGTACATTTTATGTATGATTTATGACTAATTATATAACTCATAATTACAACACATTCGTTGTGTTTATGAAAATCGCTTCTTGCATATATATCCTTATTAAATTCGTCATCCAAAAAAAAATTTATCGTCTTACATTTCCTTTTTATATTTATCGTTTATTATATTTTAATCCACTTGATTATTTAGAAAATATAAATATAAACGATAATCCAAAAAATATATATAATATATTACAAAAGTATTTTAAACGTATTCATATAAGGATTTATAAACATCAAAACTCAAAGTGTTATTTTCTTCAACACTTTATCGTTCGACGAAATAATCGCAATTATATCGTTTGTGGCATGTTTCGAAGTACTCTCTCAATACACTATTCAAAACAACAAAGTTGTTTATAATTAACTACTCACAAGTAGTAGAACAAGTAAATATGTACAAGACAACATCAAGTTGTTTTACACTAAATAGTCTCTCTAGACTATTATATGGTTCAAGACATTATACTTCTCATACAAGTATCAAACCACATATAATTTGCAAAAGACATGTTTTATTCCTTCAAAACATTTCTCCTTTTGCAAGTGTTTTAAAACTAAACTATACATGTTTATGTTTTGATTACAAATCAATACCATAAACTCTAATATAGTTTCATTATTTAAAACATTTCTAACTCACTTGTTAGAAGAAAAGTGATTCTAACCCGTTCACTAGAAAATAAACGATTAAAAATCGTTAAAGTATATGGTTATCATGATTAACCGCTTCTAATTCGCTCATTAGAACTATACATGTACCATATAAAATATACGGTTTCAGTAATTAACCATTTCTAACATACTTGTTAGAATACCAACGATTACACGTTTCGTTATACAAAGTTTTGGTTATATTAAATAAACCTTTTTTCTAACACGCCCATTAGAAATAAATGATTATGACAATCGTTTCAGAACTTATTGGTTTATATATATAAAATAAACCGTTTTCTAACATGCTTGTTAGAAAATTTAATGTCTACATAAAACGGTGTTAAGTTTAGTTTTTATAAAATAAACCAGTTTCAAACTCGCTCGTTAGAAACCATAAAAAAAATATCGAAACCATTTCAATATTGATTATTTTTCCAAAATAATATTTTCTAGCACGCTCGTCAGAAAATGTAAACATCTTATTTGTCTTTACAAAATCATCAATTTCTAACACGTTCGTTAGAAAAATAAATATATAAGTTTAAAAAATAAACTTATGATTTTGTAAATAATTATTTCTAATAAGCTCATTAGAAATATTTTATGACACATTATTCTTTCAACGCCGTCAATTTTTAACACGCTTGTTAGAAATACATGTTTCAAAACCTTTTATTTTCAAACCTTTTATTTTCATAACTATTTTTCAATACTCTAATTAGAAAATGTAAACGTTTCAAAACTTTAAAATTATCTTTCTAATACACTTACTAGAAAGAAAACGTTAGCAAACGTTTTTTACATGGGTTTACAAAAATTATGACTTTTCTAATACTCTAATTAGAAATTTAGTATTTCAAAATGTGTAAATACATGTTAATACTTATTAAAAACCCATGAACCCGAAAACTTGAATCAAAAATTTGTTTTGTAAATCAGTCTTTCGAATTAAAGATTATATTCCCATAATGAATCTAATCCAATTCGATGTACCACAAGTTATTTCCAAAAGGAAAACTATTTACAAACTTTCGCGAACCCAAATTCCATAAGAAGAGGGTTTTATGTTGGGTCTGCTGACCTGGAGAAGAACAGATGATTGGAAAGCCAAAATATGCTATCTATTTGATCCTTGAATAAACAGTCTTTACAACTTACTTCTCCCAAAAGACTGCTGACCCTAACTACTGTTCTATCCAAACTGCTGATACAAAGAACTGCTAAGGAAACAACTGATGAAGAACAACTGCTGACCAAAGGTCTGATGAAGAGCAACAGCAGATACAAGTACTGAAGACCAAAGCACTGCTGGAAGCAACAGCACTTAGGCTTCAGCAGTGGATACAAGATCGTCAGAGTTTATCTTTAACAGCTGTTTACTATCAGTGCTTTCAATGTAACAGTAGTTTGTATAGCAGATGTTTTAGTTTGTTATTCTGTTAGAGGTCACTGTCTTAGGTGACGTCAGCCTAGGTCATCAGTGGTTTGAGTCAGTCTATAAATAGAACAGTGCATGTACTGTTCTATTGCATCACACACAAAACATTCTCTCTGACAAACAACTGTGTGATCAGGCTGAGGGGGAGTAACTTGTACGATTGAAATCTTTTAATTAATGAAAGCATTCGATTGAAAAACATTTACTCTCTTGTTTTGATTTACAGTTTATTATTCCGCTGCACTTTCATTCTACTTTCATTCCATTATTATCATCATTTAGTTAAACAATCAAAACAAACAAACTCAGATCCTAACAATTGGTATCAGAGCTTGGTCAATTAAATTCGATCTAACAAATCAATTTAATAATCAGCTCACAATTATTGATATCGTTTGTCAGTTTGATTGAAAACAGAGTAATAGTTTAATTTCGTTTCAACCGTTGTTAAACAGACTTTGTTCTTTTGAAAAATCAGAGAATGGCTTCTATCAATCACGATCCACATAACACTGGCACGAACAACAAGCCACCGATGCTTGTCAGATCTGAATACAATATCTGGCAACGTCGGATGAGCCATGTTCTAGCTCAACAAAACACTGGGTGTTGGAAGTCGGTTATCTTCGGACCACATGTTCCGACTGTGCCGAGTACTGAAGATCCCAAAGTGTTTGAGCCAAAGAAACTTGAAAACTACTCCGACCAGGATTTTCAGAAAATTGAGCTAGATGCTAAGGCCTTCAGTATTGTGGCCATGGCTCTACCCAATGATATATATGCTGGGTTGTTACACTGTAACAGTGCAAAGGAGTTGTGGGATGCACTGAAAGAGCAGTTTGGTGGGACTGAGGAGGTTATTGAAAACAACCGTGAAATACTTAACCAACAATATGAAACATTCAGTCATGTCAAAGGAGAGTCATTAACTCAACAGTTTGAGAGATTTAACTGCTTAATTAGTGAACTAAAATTGGTTGGTCTTACTTACCCTCATTCAACTTTGAACCATAGGTTTTTAAGATCATTACCAGACAAATGGGACACTATTGCAATTGTTATGAGAAACTCAATAGGATTTAAAGACCTATCACTGACCCAGCTTCATGGTAAGCTCTTGACCTATGAAAGAGAGCTTAACCAGAAAAAGAAGCTCCAGGACTCTGGAAAAGTGTCTGATGACTATGTGTTTGGGAATACAGCACTTTTGGGTCATGATGAGGTGCCTGGAAACACAAAGGATCAGAGTTATGATCATTTTATTGACATAACTTCAGGTTTTAACTCAGGTTTTAACTCTGATTCTTATTCACCTAACTATGCTTTCACAGCAAGTGGTGGTGATATACAGGCATCCGATAACATATCCTTTGAGTATGATGACCTGAAATACTTTGACCCTGATGATTTGGAAGAAATGGACATTATGCACCAATTGGCCCTTCTCAGTGTAAGAACTAATAATTTTTACAAGAAAACAGGGAGAAGGTTTCCAGGGTTGACTGGCAGATCTAAGGTGGGGTTGGATAAATCAAAGATCAAGTGTTATAAATGTCATAGGTTTGGTCATTTTGCTAGGGAATGTAGGGGTCAACATGGTACACCTATGATAACCTATCCAAATCAAAGACCACAGACCAACACTTATCAGAATTCCTATAATACCCCTGGACCAAATGTGCAAAACACTGCTCATTTTGCACAATCCTCAAACACTGTTCCTGTCCAGTATGTCCAAACCACTGTTCCTCAGATCCATTATGTGCAAACACCTGTTGCTCCACCACCTGTTCAAACGACTGCTGCACCATCCTCTGCTCCTGCAGAGACCAGTCAACAGAGCTTCTTTACACAAGGCTTTGTTGATTGGAGCAGTCTACCTGATGAGCTAACAGATGAGAATTTTGCACTGGTTGCCAAAGCTGAAAATGAACCAGAAAACTATTGTTTCATGGCTATGGTTGATGAGATTGAGTCTGAGGAAGTGGTAAATGAATCTGATGTTGTGACTGATGATATTGTTAGTGAAGTTATTGCAGGTGAGAAACCTGAAGAAGAAGAGGTTGTGAATCTCTCAGATCCATGGGGTGCATCTGATGAATGTGAGTGCAAGTGTGATTGTGCATTGATGGCTGCTGCTAAGGTATCTCCTCAAATTCTTAAAGAGTTGTGTTCTGACAAATGTGTTATAGCATTTGCTAACATTAAAGAGGTGAATGAAAACCTTAGAAAGAAAATTTTGGATGATGAAGTTAAATTTGAAAAACTCACAAAAGATTTAAAAACAAGTTTAACTGCAAAAGAATCTGAGATTAGCAGTCTAAAACATGAAGCAACTATTACCAAAGACCAGCTCCAAACTATGATAACAAAATATCAAAGTTGTAAAAGTGAGCTTGAGTCCACCCAAGTTGAATGTAAAAAATGGGTGGAATCATGTAGAGGTTTTGAGATGCTACTCAACAAACAAACCAAAAGTCATGTGAAGTTTGGCTTTGGTTTTGCAACCACTGCTCCAGCTTTTGAAAACACTAACACAAAGGATCAAAAGTCTGTTGAGATAGTACCCACAAACCTGCAGGGTCAAGAGATTAAAATCACTGAACCAAATGGTAAGAAAATTGTTCTTGAAAAACCAGAAGGTTCCTCATCTTTTGCTGAACTTGAAAAGTATGAATTTAAACCTACTTGGTCTGATGAGTGTGATACTCTTGAGAATTATAAACCTGTTGATTTTAAAACCCCTGAGGGAAAAACAGCTCCTCAGGCAAGGGTCATTCCCTTGGCAAAAGTCATTCCCCTGAAGGATTCTCCAGCAGATGCTCAAACATCTGCTGAAAAGAAGCCTGAAAAGGGGAAGAAGAAAGAAAAGACTGTTAACTTGTTTTGTGATTTCTGTGAAAAGAAGAATCATGTCACCAAAGACTGTTTTCTTCTAAAAGCATATGACATCAACAAAGGTACAAGTGAATGTGATTCAAAAGCCACATGCTCAATATGTGGGAAAAAGAATCATAAGACTAAAGAGTGCTTGTATCTCAAAAATTTTGATGTAAAAATACAAGAATACAAAGCAAAAACTCTTGCAAACCCTGTGGTTAGTACTCCAAAAGGAAAGCCCAAACAGACCTTCACACCTGTCCAAACATCTGTTACAAAAAGGCTTGAAACATCTGCTTCTAGAGATGTCCAAGTAACAGATGCTCCACCCACAAGCAAATACCCAAGAGGTTATGGTCAACCTCCATGTCACAGTCTGCCACATGTTTATGAGGAGCCAAAAAGACCCTCTAAACCAAGAGTGAACAGAAATCCATATGGGTATTATCATCTGTCAGGAAGTGATCAAACAACTGCTGCCCCAAGTGCTGACATACAAGCACTGGCAAATGGTCAGCAGCAGTTGTTGACCTTAATTCAAAAATTGGTCCAAACCACTGATCACCTTCCAAAACTTGAGTCTAAAAGGTCTGAGGATCCATCCAAAGCCAATTTGGCTTTGGACACTCACCAAAACTAATCATTTACTGATGTGCAGGGAGCTTCTGCTTGTTTAGATAGTCTTTGGTATGTAGATAGTGGAGGTTCCAGGCACATGACAGGATGTAGAGCCCTACTTCTGGACTTCTTGGCTCATGGAGGGGGTGATATATCCTTTGGTAATGATTCTAAAGGTAAGGTGTTGGGTTCAGGGACTGTACAGGCAGGAAAACTCAAGTTTGAAAATGTCAATCTTATTGATAATCTCAAGTTTAATCTTCTGAGTGTTTCACAAATGAGTGACAAAGGTTATGGCTCATTTTTCACAAAGAAAACTTGTAAGATTATTGGGCCAGAAGTGGTGAAAAAGATTGATACCATTATTGCTGAGAGCAAAGCACAGCTTGTTGCTCATAGAAGTGGCAATGTGTATGTTGTTGATATGTTAAAGGATAATCCTATGGCAAATGTCTGTCTGTTTTCTGCTGCCTCCACTAAGGAGACAGAATTGTGGCATAGGAGACTGGGTCATACCAACCTTAATACTATCAACACACTCTCAAAACAAAGCCTTGTCAGAGGTCTTCCATCAAAAGAATTTAAATGTGATGAGCATTGTGTTTCTTGCTTAAAAGGGAAACAACATAAAAGCTCTTACAAATCCATTGATGAGTCCAAAACTAGTCAGTGCTTACAACTGTTGCACATGGACTTGTTTGGCCCTGTTAAAATCATGAGTCTAAGGAGAAAAAGATTTTGTCTTGTCATAGTTGATGATTTTTCTAGGTTTACATGGACTTACTTTTTACACTCTAAAGATGAGACTGCAGGTATATTGAAGGACTTTGTCACCAAGGTTGAAAAGCAGTATGACTTGCCAGTAAAAGTTTTCAGGAGTGACAATGGAACAGAGTTTAAAAATAAGGAGTTAGATGACTTCTGTGTGTCAAAAGGGATTGTGAGGCAGTTCAGCATCCCAAGAACACCAGAACAAAATGGGGTAGTTGAGAGGAAAAATAGAACTCTTATAGAAGCTGCAAGAACCATGCTAGCAGATTCTGGTTTGCCACTGTCCTTTTGGGCAGAAGCTGTAAACACTGCTTGCTATGTTCAAAACAGAGTTTTGATCAACCCCAGACATCAAAAAACTGCTTATGAAATTTTGTTCAAAATCAAACCATTAATCTCATTCTTCAAAATCTTTGGCTGCCCATGTTTCATTTTAAATCTTAAAGATTCCATTTCAAAATTTGCAGCCAAAGTAGACTGTGGTTATTTTCTGGGATATTCTTCTACTGCTAAGGCCTACAAAGTGTTTAACACAAGGACTAAGACAATAGAAGAAACCTTAAATGTTAAGTTCAATGAACTTTCATCTCTGAAAATCCCTGCAAACCCTGCTGAATTATTTGATTTAGATAAATTCAAATTTGAAGATATCACTGTTAAAACTAACAATGCAGGTATTCCACAGTCTCCACAGCAAGATTACAGAACAGATGTTGTGATTCCCAGTCACTACAAAGTCTATTCTGCATCAGAGGAAGCAGCTGTTCAAAACAATTGTCAAAACTCTGCCACAGCTGTGTCAACCACTGTTGGCCAGTCCTATCCTCAAACCTCTGCTTCACCCCTCACTACCACTGACCTATCATCTGTTGACAAAAGTCAATCATCTGTTGACAAAAGTCAGTCAAGTTTCACACCACTTGGACCCATACCTCCATTACCATTCCAAACATCTGTTGGCACTACAGAAGTACCAACAGATGTTACACCAACAGAGTCACCAAACCTCTGTCCATCACCCCAAAATGCCATTGTTCCATATCAAGGAGATCTTATTTACTTAAGAGCTCATCCACCAGACCAGATCATTGGCAACATCAGAGAGGGAGTGCTCACAAGAAGCCAATCCTCAAATATCTGTCTTTTTGCAGGTTTCTTATCCCTCACACAACCTGTCAAGTACCAAGAGGCACTGAAAGACAACAGTTGGGTAGAAGCCATGCAAGAAGAACTCCTTCAGTTCAAAAGACAACAAGTATGGGAGCTTGTACCACTTCCTAAGGATGTTTGTCCTATAGGAACAAAGTGGGTCTTCAAAAACAAAACTGATGAAAGGGGTATTGTTGTCAAGAATAAAGCCAGGCTTGTGGTTCAAGGCTTCAGACAAGAAGAAGGAATAGATTATGATGAGACCTTTGCTCCTGTAGCTAGACTAGAGGCCATCAGACTCTTTTTAGCCTTTGCTGTCAACCACAACATAAAGGTGTATCAGATGGACATCAAATGTGCCTTCCTTTATGGCAAAATTCAGGAGGAGGTCTATGTATGTCAGCCACCTGGTTTTGAAGACACATTCCATCCTGACTATGTCTACAAGCTCAACAAAGCTTTGTATGGACTCAAACAAGCACCAAGGGCCTGGTATGAAACTCTTTCCACATTTCTCTTATCCATTGGCTTCACAAGAGGTAAGATCGACAAAACTTTATTTCTTAAATGGAAAGGGAAACACTTAATGATTGTTCAAATATATGTGGATGACATCATCTTTGGATCCACATGTAACCAAATGTGTGAAGAGTTCAGAAAACTCATGACAGCAGAGTTTGAGATGAGTGCCATGGGTGAGCTTCAGTGTTTCCTTGGTCTTCAAGTGAAACAACTGCAAAATGGCACATTCATTCACCAAAACAAATATGTCAAAAATTTATTAACCAGATTTGAGATGAATGATTGTAAGCCATGTAGCACACCCATGAGTACAGTCAAGCTGCTCACTATTGATGACAAGGATGAACTGGTTGATCAAACACATTACAGATGTATGATTGGGTCTTTATTGTACTTAACTGCATCTAGGCCAGACATTATGTTTGCTACCTGTGTCTGTGCCAGATCCCAGGCTTCACCCAGAAAGTCAAACCTTATTGCTGTGAAAAGGATATTCAGATACCTCAAAGGTGCTCCCACACTTGGTATCTGGTATCCTGCTAATGGAAACATTGAGCTTTCAGGTTTTTCAGATAGTGACTTTGCTGGCTGTCACACCACAAGAAAATCCACTTCAGGAGGGTGCCAATTTCTAGGGAATGCCTTGGTTTCATGGCAAAGCAAAAAGCAGGCAGCTGTTTCAACTTCAACAGCTGAAGCTGAATACATTGCTGCTGCAAGCTGTACAGCCCAACTGATGTGGCTTCAAAATCAACTACTGGATTTTGGGATAACTGCACTTAGGACTCCACTCATGTTGGACAGCCAAGCTGCTGAAAATATCATCAAGAATCCAGTCTCTCATTCCACTACCAAGCACATTGACATAAGACATCATTTTGTCAGGGACAGCTATGAAAAAGGTTTAATTTCTTTACACCATGTTCCAACAGAGGATCAGTTGGCAGATGTGTTAACAAAAGCTTTAGACACATCTACCTTTACAAATCTGATCTCCAGAATTGGCATGTTAAACATGGATTAACCAAATAATTTTTTTTTAAATTGTTCAGAAATCAAATATTTTCTTTAAATAGCTGTTTGGTTGAAAAATCTGTTTATAACATCTGATCAGATAAAACAACCACTGTTTCATTCATTTCCATGTTGGTTGAAAAGTCTGTTCCAAACATCTGATCAGATAAAACAACTGTTAGTTGAAAAATCTGTTTTAGAACATCTGTTCAGATAAAACAACTGTCCATATATATATATATATATACTATATGAAAAAAAAAAAGAAAAAAAAAAACAGCTGTTTGTATCAGTTGTTTACTAAAACAGCTGTTTGTATCAGTTGTTTACCAAAACAGCTGTTCTCCACCAGATGTTACATCCATCAGATGATTGCCACGTCTGCTCATATAAGCAGATGTTTGGCCACATCAGCGGTTTCATTGAGCCTATAAAAACCCTGTTTTTACCACAACAGATGTTACACTGTCTCATTGTATTCAAAATACTGTAAACCGCCTTCTTCATTCTCAAACCCTTCATCAATCTTCAGTCATTTTCCCCGTCGAAATCCATTACAATGGATCTTCAAGCCAAAGCTACACACAATTGCCTCCCCTATCTGATTAAAACAGATGACAACACTCCATTTCATTCCACCATCGACATTTTCCTCAATTCCAAATACTTACCCATCCTAACCGCCAACGCCCCCATCTATCTGGATACACTCCAAGAATTTTGGTTGAATGCCGAGTTTCTTTTACAAGATAAAAAGCCTACATCCATTATTTCCAAAATTGGAGAAACCAGTATTGTCATTACCCCTGATATCATATCCACAACCTTCACACTGAATGACCTGGCAGGTAAGGATTCCTTCACTAAAACAGAGCTTCACACTGAGTTCCAAGAAAGAGGGTATGATGGTCAGATGACTGGATCAACTCTTTTCAAAAAGTTTTTCCCTCCAGTCATGAAATTTTTCTTCCATACTCTTCTTCTTTGTGTCTCTGCTAAGTCCACATCCTTTAATGAAATACCATTAAGGATGCAATATCTGGGATATGCTATGTTGTCAAACTCTGACTTCAATCTTTCCCAGGGTTTGTTCATGGACTTGGTATCAAATGTGAAAGCAGTCAAGTCTGGGTCAAACAATGCTTTTCTGATTTACCCACGAATTCTTAGTGTAATTTTACAAAAATTATTACCTGAAAAAGTTTTCAAAAAGGGTGCTGCTATGCAAATGAAAAGCTTAACTGATGAAACTTTCACAAGAATGCTGGGTGGAAGCACCCAAGAAAAAGTGTCAAAAGTGTCTAAAGTTTCTAAAACACAAACAAAGAGGACAAAGGCAACAACTGTTGTCAAAACCTCTGTTGTTGAGCCCACTGCTCCTGGTGATCATGGCACTACATCCAGTGCTGTGAAACCCACACCAGCCACTTCCAAAAAGAAACATTCATCCACAAAAACCACCACTCAACCACAAATGAGGCTTCTGGATGTTGAGGTACCAGAAGAAACCTCTGTTGCACAACAAAAGCAACCTGAAACCACTGTTGTTACTTCCTCACAACAGTTGGACATACCTCCACCTGACCAACCTCCTCATGAATCCTCTCAAAAGGATCATGTTGTAAGCCAAGGGGACACACATCATGATACATTTGAGTCACTTGACCATATGTTCACAAGCCCCTCTCCCAGGGCTAACTCTCTTCTTACTCCACCACTCTCACCATCACATGTTCCACAAACAATGCAACCCCTGTTTGAAGCAATTGAATCTCAGGAAGATCCCAGTTCCTCTCTTCCACCTGTCACTGAGAGTATACTCCAACAAGTGACTGAGCCTGAGAATATTCAATCTGCTATCCCCCAAACAGAAGAGGAGGTTACACCACCAGGGTTCAATGAAACTCTAGGTGAGTTTTCAAGTGGAGCAGCCACTACTGATGTAGAGACCATTGTCTCACATCAGGACAGTGATTTTATAGCTAAGACTCCCTTGAAGGCAACAACTGTTGAAGCCACCATAGTGTCTCCAAAAACAGTTGGAAGTCCCCAGTACCAAGAAAAAGGGGCATCTGATTCACCTATTAGGCCTGAATCAGATAAAACTACCACTGGTAGGGACTCAGATGATCCTATTAATTTAGGAGATGAGTCAAAATACCAAGAATTGACGGCCAGAGTTTCTGCTATTGAAACATCTGTTGCTGACATCAAATCTGATGTTAAGCTTATCCTAAGCTCAATTGCAGATCTCTCCAAGAGTCAACCATCTACCACTGATATCGCCAATGAGTTATGGAAATCAGTTTCCCCCATCATCATAGCTCACAGGAAATTGGCTGATCAGACACATGAAACCTACATGGCTGAGATCAGAAATATGGTTGATGCAAGGTACAAAGATACACATGCTGACATCAATGCCATCAAGGACCATCTGCTGAAGACTACTGGCTCTGCCCCCACCACCATCCTCAGGGATGAAACAGATGATGACTTCACGGCTGATGATGCCAAAAAGGGGGAGAGTGGCAGAGATAGGCTACCAAAATTAGATCCTTTTGGTTGCCCACCTTCTCAAAAAGGTCAAGCCAAGTCTGCCAAGAAACCAGAGTCTACCAAATCAGCTCCACAACAACAACATCAAGCACCACCAACACAAACCACTGAAAAGAATAAGGCAGTAGATGACTCTGCAAACATAGAAGCTGAAAAGGCTGCTCAGTCCAAACAACAAAGGGCTGACACCTTGGAAGTAAAAGCAGAGTCATTGATCGAACTCAAGAAGAAACAACAAAGGGAAACTGAAGATGTGGGATCCTCTAAAAGGATGAAAAGACCTGCCAAGCATGTTAGAAAACCACCATCCAAGTTACAAACCTCTGTTGATAAAACCACTGCTGCTGAAACCACTGTCACTGAAACCACTGCCACCCAAACCACTGAAACCACTATACCCAAACCAACACACACTCCTGAACCAACAACCACCAAACCTACATCACCAACCAAAACCCCAACATCTGCTGGTTCTTCTAAAAGGCCAACAGATGTTAATCCAACCACTGCTACCAAATCACCTTCACCAAAAATCATGTACACAAGGAAGAGAAAATCAACCTTTGTTGTGCATGATGAGAACATACACACATCACCAACCACCATTTCAACTGCCCAATCCACTCCTCCCATCACAGCCATTCCACTTACATCATTCTCACCACATACATCCAAATTCACAACCCATAGACCACCACCAACCATTACACCATTGGTTGTTCAGTATCCCCTTGAACTTGATCTACTCAAGGGGGAATTACAATCCTTCTATAATACTGAACAGCCTTCTGAAAGATCCTTCCCATCTCTCCCAAATTTCCCTGTTCCCCTCAACATTGACACCTATCTAAAATACAAGGGTGAACAGGTGGATGCCATCATCAGGGAGAAATGCAAAGGGAAGGATGACAGGACTGCTCAGGGCATCCATTCAGCAGAGCTTAGCAAACTCAGAAGGATTGAAGACTTTGCTAAGACCCTGAGCAATTCCATGTCCACCATGCCTCTCAGTGTAGACCTGGAGAAGGAGGTAAGGGAATCCCTACTTGAACAGATAATGGCAACCAAGCCCTACAAAGCTAACAAAAAGCAGTTCAATGGCTGGACTACTCATGCTTTGAGGGAAGAACTGATCAGAATTGAAGAAATGGCCAAAAATCCCAAAGCTAAAGTCTCCATTCCCAATTTTGGCAAAGGCAGAGACCCAGTCAGAGCCTTGAAGTTCAAAAGAATGAGGCAGGAGATTGTAGCTGCCAATTATGGGGAGATGAGGTCTGTTTCCAGATGGTCAGAGCTTAGATTGGTTGAAACCTATAAAAGTCTGGAAGAGAATAGAAAGAAGGATCCCAGCCTTCCAAGAAAACCAGTCTACAATGATGAGCCTATGATGAAGAGACCCCAACAGACTTTCAACCTAGACAGCTTACTTGAAACCTCTGATCTCACTGCTGCTGCAAGTAGACAGTTCAAAAGGCAGAAGGAGATGTCAGAGGAAGACCAAAGAAAGTTTGCTGACACATTCATAAAGGAAGGGCTCTTCAATCAAATCCATTATTTCTCTGATCCCACAACAGAGAAACTAAGAGAACTCATAGGAAGACCACCATCACCCAACTCATCAAGAATAAAGGTTCATCTCAGCAAATCCACTGACTCAAAAATTCTAAAGTGGAAGGTCAACAAAGACAACCACGAATTGACACTGCTCAGGTCAGATGGAAAGGTTCAGAAGATCAGTATGGATGATGCTTACAGCCTTTGTGCAGAAGATCACCAAGCACTGCTAAATCTGGATCTGGAAAGAGATGAAGAAGACCTATTTGCTTTGAACTTTGAATTACAATTCAAAGGTCAAATCAGAGAAAGTCTGATGAGGAATAAAGATCAATGAATAAAGCTGAGTTTTGGCATCATCTGTTCTAGGGGGAGATTGTTGGGTCTGCTGACCTGGAGAAGAACAGATGATTGGAAAGCCAAAATATGCTATCTATTTGATCCTTGAATAAACAGTCTTTACAACTTACTTCTCCCAAAAGACTGCTGACCCTAACTACTGTTCTATCCAAACTGCTGATACAAAGAACTGCTAAGGAAACAACTGATGAAGAACAACTGCTGACCAAAGGTCTGATGAAGAGCAACAGCAGATACAAGTACTGAAGACCAAAGCACTGCTGGAAGCAACAACACTTAGGCTTCAGCAGTGGATACAAGATCGTCAGAGTTTATCTTTAACAGCTGTTTACTATCAGTGCTTTCAATGTAACAGTAGTTTGTATAGCAGATGTTTTAGTTTGTTATTCTGTTAGAGGTCACTGTCTTAGGTGACGTCAGCCTAGGTCATCAGTGGTTTGAGTCAGTCTATAAATAGAACAGTGCATGTACTGTTCTATTGCATCACACACAAAACATTCTCTCTGACAAACAACTGTGTGATCAGGCTGAGGGGGAGTAACTTGTACGATTGAAATCTTTTAATTAATGAAAGCATTCGATTGAAAAACATTTACTCTCTTGTTTTGATTTACAGTTTATTATTCCGCTGCACTTTCATTCTACTTTCATTCCATTATTATCATCATTTAGTTAAACAATCAAAACAAACAAACTCAGATCCTAACATTTTAAGATCAGTTCCCAATCAACACGAAAGTTTGTTTTACTAATCTGTTTAAGTTTGTTAGAAAACTTACATTGAAATCGAAGATGAACTCATCAGCGTGAACCGGGCTTGTGTTTGATACAATTCCTTTAAACAGATTTGCGGTCTGTTCCCAGGGTACATCGGTTCTAAACAGTGGTGGTGCACTGCCGGACTTGCACACTTGCCTGAAAGATAATTGAAACTTAATTGCTACTCTTGAGTGTATGTGTGTTGCAAGAGTTTTTTTTAGTGTGTATTTCTTATACCTCAGGTTACCAACGATATTACTGGTGAGGTTATCGAACAGTTGCGTAGCAAAGAAGTTAAGCAGACAGTTAAAATGGGAGCTAAATTGGGAGTGAATCTCGGCAGTTATTAAGTATTGATTCGCGAGGCAGTTACTCAAGAAGGGTTACAAACGGGTAAGTCATGAATTGTCTATCGATTAATATCCGAGGGATTGGGGGTATCGGTAAGGTGAATTGGATTAATAAAATTAAAGTCGATTGTGGTATTTCTTTCGTTGGGCTGCAAGAGTCTATGTGTAGTAACGTGAGTCCGGGGGTTATTTCTAATTATTGGGGTGGTATTGGGGCGGAGTTTGATTATGTTGATGCAGTGGGTAATTCAGGCGGTATAGTCAGCTTCTGTGACCCGAAGGTTTTTTCTAGAGATAAGGTGATTAAGGATAATAATTTCTTGTGTGTTTCGGGTATTTTGACAGAAGGTTTGGGCCGTATTAACGTTCTTAGTGTTTATGCGCCACAAAATAACGAGGATAAAAGGGGTCTCTGGCAGAAAATTGTTAATCCTATTCAGACTAACGAAGGTTAGTGGATTGTTTTTGGCGATTTTAATGTTGTGCGTGACCGAGATGAGAGAAAAAATTATGTTTTTGACCCGGTTTGTGCGAGGGATTTCAGTGATTTTATAGAAGATGTTGGGTTGCGTGAACATCAACTAAAAGGTATGAAATTTACTTGTATGACGGTTAGACAAGGTCAGTGTAAGTTGAGCAGGATCGATAGATTTTTTGTTTGTGACGGTATCTTCATAGCTGGTCAAATGTTTGTGTTAGAGTTCTGAAGAAAGGCCTTTCGGATCACTCCCCTGTCATGTTTTCGGTAGTAGACTGTAATTTCGGTGCAAAACCGTTTCGTTGGTTTGACTCTTGGTTGGATAAACCAGGCTGTGAGGATATTGTAAAGTCTGTTTTTTCTGGGTGGACAAATAGGGGACCGAGCGACTTGAATTTATTGAATAAGTTGATAAAATTGCGTGGTGCTCTCTCTAACTGGTATAGAAGTTGGAGCATTATGGAGAGACAAAATGAAGCTTCCTTAAGAGCAGACAAGGAAAAAATGGAAATTATTATGGAGAATAAAGAGTTAAAAGAAGAGGAATTTTGGATTTGGTCCGAATGTTCGAATTGTTTAGAAGAGATACAACTTAGGAAAAATCGTGACCTGAAACAATAATCTCGGGTGAAGTGGGCGTCGTTAGGGGATGAGAACTCGAATTTTTTCCATAATGTTGTCAATGGGAGAAAAGCTAGAAACGGGATTCCTGGTTTGATGGTTAATGGGGGATGGGTTTCTAAGCCTCAGTTGGTCAAGAAAGAAGTTATGAGATTTTTTCGGGATCATTTTAAAGAAAATGTCAGAAATCTGCCGGCTCTTATATGTCCCGGTCTGAAGACTTTATCCGCTGATGATAGTGATGTGTTGGTCCTTCCGTTTTCTAAACTAGAAGTGAAAGAAGCAGTGTTTGAGTGTGGATGGAATAAGGCGCCAGGGCCTAATGGATTTAACTTTCGTTTTGTGAAAATATTTTGGGACCTGCTCGAGGATGACTTTTTCCGTATAGTGACGGAGTTCCATGATTCTGGTTTTATTAACCCGGGGTGTGCTTCGTCATTCATTACTTTGATTCCCAAGGTTAAAACTCTTTTGGGTCTCAAAGATTATAGGCCCATTACTTTAATTGGGATGATTAGTAAGGTGTTTTCTAAAATCCTCGCTAATCGTCTTAAAAAGGTTATGGGTCAAGTTATTTCGGAGTCCCAATCGGCCTTTATTTCCGATCGTTTTATTCTAGACGGTCCTCTTGTGATTAATGAGGTTATTGCTTATCTAAAGAAGAGACGGTGGAAGGCTTTCTTGTTAAAGATCGACTTTGAGAAGGCTTACGACAACGTGAATTGGAATTTTTTATTGTCTATTTTAGAGCAAATGGGTTTTTCCCCTATATGGCGTAAATGGATTAAAGGTATTCTAGTGTCGTCTCGGGCTTTGGTGCTCGTCAATGGGTCTCCAACTTTCGAGTTTAAATGTGAAACGGGGCTCCGTCAAGGTGATCCTATTTCTCCTTTTTTTTATTTCTTTTCGTTATGGAAGCATTGTCTTGTCTATTGACGAAAGCTAAAGAGATTGGGGAGTTGAAAGGTATGAGATTGGCGGATGATGACACGGACATCACTCATCTTTTTTACGCGGACGATGCTTTAATTATGAGTGAATGGTCCAAGGAGAATCTTCAAAATACGGCCCGGATTCTTCGTATTTTTCATTTATGCTCGGGTCTTCGTATTAACATTTTCAAATCCAATTTGTATGGGATTGGTACCAGTGATAACGAGGTGGATGATATGATGGAAGTCCTTGGATGTCGTAGGGGGTCCCTTCCGTTTGTATACCTTGGCATTAAGGTGGGCGCTAATATGTCTCGGATTCGTAATTGGGACTCGGTTATAGAGGTAATAAAAAATAGGCTTGCTTCTTGGAAAGCGAGATGTTTATCTATTGGTGGTCGCTTAGTTTTAATCAAGTCGGTTCTTGAAAGTTTGCCGATATACTATTTGTCGTTATATAAAGCCCCTAAATTGGTTATTGATAAAATTGAAGCTATTATGAGAAAATTTCTATGGTCGGGGCCGAGTAGTGATCGAATGATTCCATGGGTTTCCTGGGAAGTTATAACAGCCTCCAAAGAAGACGGCGGACTAGGCGTATCAAAATTACAAAATATGAATGATGCCTTACTTTTAAAGTGGTCTTGGAGATATAAGAAGGAGAGTAATAGTTTGTGGAAACGGATAGTTTTGAAGTGCAACGGGTCGTCTCGCACATGGTCCTCTATGCCATGCTCCTTTTCGGCTAGTGTTTGTTGGAAGAATATTGTAAAAGTGGGTGAAAAGAAGCTGCCTAACGGTTGTTCGCTACATTCTTTCTTTGGCAGTTCGGTTGGTACAGGTTCCACAATTTCTTTTTGGGCTGATTGTTGGCTTTGCGATAGTCCTCTTAGAATCCTGTTCCCCAGCTTGTTTCGTTTAGCTAAAAATAAATGGGCCATGGTTAGTAGTAGATTACAAGTACTTGATGGTAGTAAAAATCTCACTTGGGACTGGAAAACTGAGCCATCCGCTCAGGCTGAAATCGTGGAGCTTTTTTAGCTGCTAGAATTGTTATTTGAGTTTCAATGGAAAGGGGGTTGCGACGTGTGGAGATGGAAGAGTGATTCCAACGGGTGTTTCTCAGTTCGCTCGGCAAAGTCACTTCTTTACAAAGCCTATAATAAGGTTAGTCTTCCGTCTATAAATTGGAAAGTTTGGGTCCCTCTTAAATGTAAGATTATGGTCTGGAGGGCTATTCGGGATCGTCTTCCTACTTGTGTGGAGTTAAAGAAACGGGGTGTTCAGTTGCAGGAGGATCGTTGTGTTTTCTGTCAAACGGGTCAGGAAACGGTAATGCATTTGTTCACCGGATGCATTTTTTCTTTTGAAGTTTGGAATAGACTCATGGTTTGGTGTCGCTTGAGGCCTTTTTACGCCTTCGATATTACGGATGTTCTAAATATTGTGGATTCGCCTTCCTTAACGCATGTGCAAAGGCCGGTTCTCCTTGGTATTATTTACACAACACTTTGGTCGATTTGGAATGAAAGAAATGCTCGTATTTTTCTTCAAAAGTCTAGAAGACCGATTGAAGTGTTTGAGTGCATCAAGTCTACTTCGTTCTTTTGGTTTCGTCATATAACTAGAATTAAAGATTTCGATTGGAAAAAGTGGTGTAATTATCCATTGGACTTTATGTAATCGTTTTGTATTTCTTTGTCCGGAGGGTCCTTGCTTTGAGGACCACCGCTTGTGGATGCTGTGAATGAAAGTTACCTTACAAAAAAAAAAAAAAATACATGAGTCAATGGTGGATGAAAAGTCTAACATAATTAGACACTTAATTTTAGTCTTAAAATTATAATTAAGTGTCATAAATAAATTAACTTTACTCAAGAGTTTTTCTTTAATTTAGCACATGAAGAGTTATACACTTAATTTTAGTCTTAAAACTATAATCAAGCGTCATAAATAAATTGACTTTAATAAAGAGTTTTTCTTCAATTAACCACATGAAGAGTTTACCAATAATTATAATTTCACTAAATATTAATTTCGTTAAATTAAACCTCCATTCACCTTCTAAATTTCCAACATCATATAACGTGATCTATTGTGTTTTTTGTATCATTCACACAATTCTTAATTTTGTTATAGTATGTAGGATAACTTGATCCATTTAATCATCATCATACTCAGTTGATCCCACCTATAGCAAAGCTAAGGTAGGGTCTGAGGAGGGTAAGATGTAGACAGCCTTACCTCTACCCCTAAGAATAGAGAGGCTGCTTCCAATGAGACCCCCGGCTCGATGTGGTTTTGTATCAAGCCTTGGAAATAAGGCACAAAACACTTAGCAATCAGGACAAACCCGATCGGTGCATGTACTCCTTTGTCTTTTGGATATCAACGCCACCACATGATGCATGATTAATCGTCCGTCGTTTTTAACGTTATTTTTGCGAAATTAGTAAAATAACGTTAAAACTAGTGTAGCTTTACTTTTGCCCCCCAAGGGCCACACATATATACATTATATTTTATCTATTTATAAATTCTTCGATTCACCACATGAAGAGTTATACACTTAATTTTAGTCTTAAAACTATAATCAAGCGTCATAAATAAATTGACTCTAATAAAAAGTTTTTCTTCAATTCACCACATGAAGAGTTTTACCAATAACTGTAATTTCACTAAATTTTAATTTCATTAAATTAAACCTTCATCCACCTTCTAAATTTCCAACATCATATATCGTGATCTATTGTGTTTTCTGTATTATTCACCCAATTCTTATTTTTGTTATAGTGTGTAGGATAACTTGATCCATTTAATATATTATCTATTTATAAATATGTTTAAAAGAAACATTACATCCTCACAAATATAAAACAAAAATATAAAAACCATAAACTTCTTAAAGTTCTTAAACTTGTTTGATCTCATTATCAAATACCCCTACACGTCCACTTTATCACGTATAGATGTTTGATTATTATGATGTTTAATCACCTATTTTTGTTAATCTTGTATAGATTAAAAGTATTTTCGATCTACAATATCAAACAAGTAAATTACATCATTTGTTTAATAATATGTTAAAGACAGGGGCGGACCTAGCATAGAGCTAGGTGCCGCATCCGTTGCTGCTGAACTTCATGCACGTAGTGAAAAATTAGTAGAAAATTTGTTTTTTTTACGAAATTTGGAAAACGTTGCTACTAAAATGAAAAAAAAATGAAAAATGTTACTACTGAAATTCATTTCTAGATCCGCCACTGGTTAAAGAGGAACATCACGTTTTTCTTAATCATTATTCCATAGTTTTGCTAGATGTGATGGAAAAATAGGAGAATGAACAGAAAGATTAGGCGAGTGAGTGGGTGTGTTGGCCCCCACCGAATCCTTGCTGTGGGTGTTGAATTTCCAGTGATGACTAGGTTTGGACGGCTTGATTGATGTGTGACAGTGGTGATACTTTGCCCTAACGCTTATCTTGACACGCGTCAATGCAGTTGTTCATTTTCTTCTAGAATAGAAAGCTTACTTTATATAGAAAGGCAATTGTATTTATAAAAGTTTTATGCTACAAATGAACAAAACGTTAAAAAGCAAATAATTCGTGAACCGGTTAGCGAGAAATTTGTAAAGGGTGGTTATATTTAAACCCCCCACCTTCTATTTTCACCCCCTCAAAGCGCCTCGTTTAGGCCTAAGCGAGGCGCTTCGAGGGGGTAATTTATTTTGGTAGTTGTTTTGACGTTTTGAGTTGGTTTTTTTATTTTATTTTTAATTTAATAATCATAAAAAGCTAAAAAAATTTAAAAAACAAAGTAATAACCCTAATCATTGTCAATGACTTAAACTTGACATCATCAACCACGTATAGTCAATGAATGCGGTATACGCGTTAAATTTCATTAAATGCGGCAATACTTGGATCCGGTTGGAGTCTAAAGCTTCGTGTGTCATCTTGGTCGAACTCATGTTGCAACATTCGTCTTGTGTGTCAACGATGAAGGCAACATACTTGAAATCAATGGGAAGATAAACAATCCTCATCCACAATGTTCTTACCTATAGCTACACATTCGTCTTGTGTGTCAACGATGAAGGCAACATACTTGAAATCAATGGAAAGATAAACAATCCTCATCCACAATGTTCTTACCTATAGCTACCAACCATCCGGTTGTTTTCAGGTTGTCTTCATCGTTGACCGCTATCTCTCGGATAACAACTGAAAAGTTGTCTTCAATGATTATAAAGAAACTTGAAAGTAATTACAAGAAGATGATCAAAGATGCTACAACATAATACCACATATAGTCCTTTACGCAGGTTTGCTAGAGGGTCACTATTCATATATAAAGAACATAAAAGTTGTGTGTATGAATAGTGACCCTCTGGCAAACCTGCGTAAAGGACTAAAGCCAAATATCTTGCCATTAATACCAACGATGATTGCCAGTGAGATTGATAACTGGACAGGTTAGCCAGGTGTTTGTCAAAAAGGTAGAGCACACCACTAGAGCAAAAAGTTGTGTGTATGAATAGTGACCCTCTGGCAAACCTGCGTAAAGGACTAAAGCCACATATCTTGCCATTAATACCAACGATGATTGCCAGAGGGTCACTATTCATATATAAAGAACATTAATCGGTTTTATTTAGCGTAAAAAGTTCATTGTACATATACCTCCTTATCTAAAACAAATCACATCATTGTACATATACTTGATTAGACCACGTACAATGATTCATCAAACCCTAATCATTGTCAATGACTTAAACTTGACATCATCAACCACGTATAGTCAATGAATGCGGTATGCGCGTTAAATTTCATTAAATGCGGCAATACTTGGATCCGGTTGGAGTCTAAAGCTTCGTGTGTCATCTTGGTCGAACTCATGTTGCAACATTCGTCTTGTGTGTCAACGATGAAGGCAACATACTTGAAATCAATGGGAAGATAAACAATCCTCATCCACAATGTTCTTACCTATAGCTACACATTCGTCTTGTGTGTCAACGATGAAGGCAACATACTTGAAATCAATGGGAAGATAAACAATCCTCATCCACAATGTTCTTACCTATAGCTACACATTCGTCTTGTGTGTCAACGATGAAGGCAACATACTTGAAATCAATGGAAAGATAAACAATCCTCATCCACAATGTTCTTACCTATAGCTACCAACCATCCGGTTGTTTTCAGGTTGTCTTCATCGTTGACCGCTATCTCTCGGATAACAACTGAAAAGTTGTCTTCAATGATTATAAAGAAACTTGAAAGTAATTACAAGAAGATGATCAAAGATGCTACAACATAATACCACATATAGTCCTTTACGCAGGTTTGCTAGAGGGTCACTATTCATATATAAAGAACATAAAAGTTGTGTGTATGAATAGTGACCCTCTGGCAAACCTGCGTAAAGGACTAAAGCCAAATATCTTGCCATTAATACCAACGATGATTGCCAGTGAGATTGATAACTGGACAGGTTAGCCAGGTGTTTGTCAAAAAGGTAGAGCACACCACTAGAGCAAAAAGTTGTGTGTATGAATAGTGACCCTCTGGCAAACCTGCGTAAAGGACTAAAGCCACATATCTTGCCATTAATACCAACGATGATTGCCAGAGGGTCACTATTCATATATAAAGAACATTAATCGGTTTTATTTAGCGTAAAAAGTTCATTGTACATATACCTCCTTATCTAAAACAAATCACATCATTGTACATATACTTGATTAGACCACGTACAATGATTCATCAAACCCTAATCATTGTCAATGACTTAAACTTGACATCATCAACCACGTATAGTCAATGAATGCGGTATGCGCGTTAAATTTCATTAAATGCGGCAATACTTGGATCCGGTTGGAGTCTAAAGCTTCGTGTGTCATCTTGGTCGAACTCATGTTGCAACATTCGTCTTGTGTGTCAACGATGAAGGCAACATACTTGAAATCAATGGGAAGATAAACAATCCTCATCCACAATGTTCTTACCTATAGCTACACATTCGTCTTGTGTGTCAACGATGAAGGCAACATACTTGAAATCAATGGGAAGATAAACAATCCTCTCGGATAACAACTGAAAAGTTGTCTTCATCGTTGACCGCTATCGTTGACCATGGATCAGAGAGATTCAAGCTAATCAAACTCATATCTCAAGTTGGTCTAACAACTGAATTTGACTTGCTTGCATAGGAATCTTGTACGAAATCATTCTCACATGAATATCCTTTGATGAATGTATTAGGGGTTGGAAACTCTAGAAGTTGCTAAAATAGTTAAACAAAAGCTGAAATTATACAGTTATTTGGAATGTTCCTGATCATTACAGTGAGATTGATAACTTCTCTATGGAAGCAACAAATTCAAAACAGAGGTAGGTTTGCCAGAGGGTCACTATTCATACATAAAGAGTATAATCAAACAAGGGTTGTTATCGAAGAGATATCGGTCAACGATGAAGGCAACCGTAGCGAGTGTGAAGATCAAGATCAAGAAGAACAGTACGGTCAACGATGAAGGTGTGTTGTATGTATAAAATTGTGAATAATTGTGAGAGTCGATTTTCCTACGAGGGTGTGTTGTAAGTACTAACGCAGACCTTGATCTGCAATATTTGAAAATTATCATTTCTTGACATGCTTGGTAACAGAGAGGAACATTGCATATTCTCCATGTAACAATTGCGAGTTTTCATAACTTTATCGTATTTGCATTTTAAACCTTGTGTTCGTCTTTTGACGTTGGTAATAAAATTTGCCTTGCATTGGTCGTTACATCTTCATTATCTATGTGTTAATGGTAATTTTGTTAATGAACGTGTCGAGGGACGTTGGGAAACGTCTAGGTTTTTGCGAGGAAAATGGATTTAAACTTAGTAATATGGCGTGAAATTCATAAATGAAAAAAAATACATAGTTTTAGAGTTTGGATGAGTTTTGGTTAGAAATACTTAACATTGGTTAAGTTTTATAAGAAAAACAATTGACCAAACTAACCAAACTAACTTAGGGGGCTGAATCTGCCATTATTGCAAAGTTTTAAAAGGAAAAAAAATATGAACAGCCAGGTTTTCGGCCGCAAATCCGGCGACCGGAACTCACTCCGGCGAGATCAAAAATGGAGTTTTAACGCGTTTTTCTTCGATTCAATGCTTGGGTTACGTTTCTCCTCGAACATCCAACGTTTTCCTATGATTAATTCGAGCTTTAACTGTGTTTTAACGCGTTTTAAAAGGGATTTCCGTTACATAACAACCAGGTATTAAAAACCCATCGCTGGACCATATAAAGCCAAGTTAATGTACAAAGATCGTCACAATAGTTTGCTGCATCATTACACATTAGAAACCCACAAAAATTCAATCACAAATCGCGTCCAAGAAGCTCTAATAATCGGTTTAAAGTTCAGTCTTTGTTCTTCCATTTGCGATCCTAAAAACGAGTTGTAAGTATACAATCTTACTTGTATTATGTTAGTCGAGTATCATAGAGTAAAACCCCTCTATTACAGAGCCTTACTCGTGTCTTAATCGGATTAATTGAATGTTGGTTGAGGTTAGGGTTCTTGACTAGATGAATTGGGGAAGATGACACTTTTAGTTAACATTATAAATACAAATCGAGTTCAAATATATCAACAAAAGGCATTGATGGCCTAGTGGTTGGTGTGTTTGTTGGGTTGGGTAATGACCCGAGTTCGAGCCTCTCAAGGGCCGGTTCTGGCCATTCTTTTATTTCCATTTTTGTTGTTTTGCTTATTGTTTGAATTACTTATATATTTATATATAAAAAAATCTTATATTAATCTTAGAAATTTCATTTTTGCTTCAAAAATTATGAAAATTTAGACATAACATCTTGACACCTAAAATAAAATTACCACACTTTTATTTTCTGGGAAATGTCTCATTTTTATATTTTTATTGAATTTAAATGTTTTAATCATAATTAAATGATTAAAAATTCATTTTAAGTGATTTTAACCTCAAATTTTCTGGAGATTTATTTTTATGAATAATAAACTGTAATAAAATGTAACTTCTTATAAAATGATTATTTTTGGTATTTTTACTAATTTTAATCATTAAAACACTATTTAAACTCATTAAATATGTTTTAAGTACAAATAAATTGAGAGAAATTATGGAAATATTATTTTTAGTATTTCACACCATAAAATAATTATTTCTCATAATAATATCATTTTGGAATCATATCTCGTGTTATTTATTCTATTTATATTTAAATTAGATATAATAAATTGTTTAATTAAATATAAATCATAAAATCTATTTCATGATTATTTTTCTATAAAATAGAAAATATTTCTATATGTGGAATACATAAGCATTTTAGTCACTTATTAAATTAATCGTGATATATATATTTCAAAACTGTCGTTCAAATTATTATTAACAATTTCATCTTCCCTATACGAGTCTAGCAAGCCCTAATGCCTTAGATGTTGGTTGTCTAAGACTTTTAAGCCATTTTCCTCATTTAGTATTTTATATATAGGTTGAGTTCCTCGGAATTCTTAAGCCTTTACGACGAACTTTCTCGGAATTTATACTTAGCGAAACTGTGAGTATATCTTTCCCTTTCTTACTGTTTTACTATTTTGGGATGATTCATGTACCTATTAATCAAGTTTCTATTTCTTATACTTAATGCAATTCTCATGTGTGTTTGCCTTATGTGATTTGGTGTGTATTATGCTTAATCATTAATCGAGCAGCCTAGCATTTCAATGAATAGTACTATGGTATACCCCCTTGAGACTCTGTTGAGAGAATCTTGGTCATTGTCTTGTTAATTCATTATTCAGATTGTTAGTCATGTGTTAGTCATTATTCATAGGCTTGGTTTTGACTGATACTACTTATTACATATTTGCAAACGGTATACAACACATGAATTGCGAAACATTTTTTCTACTATATATATCAAACGGGTGTACTCACCAATACATTATATGTGTTGACAAAATTGTTTTGTACATGTTTCAGGTGACGTTTGATCTTACATGCTTTCACGTTTAGGCTGGACCTAGTGCTTAAATAAAAGATTGAATATTTATTTAACTATGTTTGAGATTTTTATTAAGACTTTTGTATTTCCTTTTGGATAATGAAAGTGTGTTGCTATTAATATTTACAATTTAGTCCATGTGCTATTGAACAATCGTCACTATGTGACACCTCGATGTTTCCGCCATCGGTTGGGGTGTTACACTCCATATCCATACCTTGTTTCAAGTATCTTGTAAAATTCATTTCGTCTTCAAGACTCCTATGAGTCAACAAAGGTTGACTTTTTTGAGCATTAACCATGACTATATTACATTATTATTATTATTATAATTTTTTATTATATTTGTAATTTAGTTCCTTTGTTTTATTATTATAATAATTTATTATTATCAAGAATCGCAAATTAGTAAAACGATTTATGAAAGTATCAAGAATCGGGAATTAGTAAAATTAGTAAAATGATTTATGAAACTAACAATAAATAAGTTAATAATAAATCATTTCTAAGACGTTAGGGTTTGATAAACACAAAACTTATTATTTAAAAAGCAACAAAAACACAAATCGTACCGTGAAATAAAGAGAGGCCCATTAGGAGTGCCATGGAGGAAGATCGTCGGTTTGCTGTAGTCGATGATGGCACAGAGGTTAGCGGTAACTTTAAATTTTGAATGATCGTCGGTTTGCTCTCTATATACCAATCAACAGTCGATCCGACTGTTGATTTCTCTCTATAACCGGTACAACTTTTCAGGCAAGCAAGTAAAATTCAGTTGTTATCGGAGAGATATCGGTCAACGATGAAGGCAATCTGAAACGATATGAACATTTAAAACCTTTCTGTACATGTGGCCAAAAGAACCTGATAAAGGTGTACACGAGTATAATCAAACAAAGGTTGCCATGAGTTTGATTAACTTGAATCTCTCTGATCCATGGTATCCACTAACCGTAGCGATCATTACAGTTATTTGGAATGTTTATGATCATTACAGTAACGAAATCATTCTCACATGAATATCCTTTGAAATCAATGGGAAGATAAACAATCCTCATCCACAATGTTCTTACCTATAGCTACCAACCATCTGGTTGTTTTCAGGTAAAGCGATCGTTTTACTCATATAAAGTGTTCGATGTCACTGTGAGTACACATTGTGCATGACATTACATTCTGCATGTGTCATTTCATAACTTGCACCGGCTTGAGATATGAGTTTGATTAGCTTAAATCTCTCTGATCCATGGTATCCACTAACCGTAGCGATCTTTACAGTTATTTGGAATGTTTCTGATCATTACAGTAACGAAATCATTCTCACATGAATATCCTTTGAAATCAATGGGAAGATAAACAATCCTCATCCACAATGTTCTTACCTATAGCTACCAACCATCCGGTTGTTTTCAGGTAAAGCGATCGTTTTACTCATATAAAGTGTTCGATGTCACTGTGAGTACACATTGTGCATGACACTACATTCTGCATGTGTCATTTCATAACTTGCACCGGCTTGAGACATGAGTTTGATTAGCTTAAATCTCTCTGATCCATGGTATCCACTATCAGGTTATCTTCATCGTTGACCGCTATCTCTCGGATAACAACTGAAAAGTTGTCTTCAATGATTGTAAAAAACTTGAAAGTAATTACAAGAAGATGATCAAAAGATGCTACAACATAACTTGCACCGGCTTGGGATATGAGTTTGATTATTATCGTATTTGCAACTTAGTTCCTTTCTCTTGAAAAACAATCCGATTGTTAAAAGTATCAAGACTATGAAATTAGTAAAACAACTGAATTTTACTTGCTTGCATGAAAAGTTATTTTTAAATGTTTGGTAATATATTTTTAAATGTTTGATCTGCAATATTTGAAAATTATCATTTCTTGACATGCTTGGTAACACCTTGATCTGTAATATCTGAAAATTATCATTTCTCAAAAAGTAATTAAAAACACTTAAAAATGAATTAAAAACAATTGTTGCGAGTTAGGTTTAGTCGGAGGACCACGTACAATGATTCATCAAAGTTGTACAAAGCTGGATGTTTTTACTGGAAAACCAAAACGAGCAATTAACGAAGCGAAACGGAGAGATGTAATTTTCTTGGCTTGGAAACAACTTAAAAGAACCAAAAATGAATTAAAATTATTTTTTGGTGATTAACAGATAATTTTAAAGAATTAAAAGAAATTCAATTTTTTTTTAAAAAAAGGCCAAAGCGCCTCGTTTTGGTCAAAGCGAGGCGCTTGAGTTCCTCGCTTTGGCCAAAGCTAGGCGATTGAGTGGTTTGATTAGACCACAAGCGCCTCGCTTTGACCAAAGCGAGGCGCTTTGGCCTTTTTTTTAAAAAATTTGAATTTCTTTTAATTCTTTAAAATTATCTGTTAATCACCAAAAAATAATTTTAATTCATTTTTTGTTCTTTTAAGTTGTTTCCAAGCCAAGAAAATTATATCTCTCCGTTTTGCTTCGTTAATTGCTCGTTTTGGTTTTCCAGTAAAAACATCCAGCTTTGTACAACTTTGATGGATCATTGTACGTGGTCCTCCGACTAAACCTAACTCGCAACAATTGTTTTTAATTCATTTTTAAGTGTTTTTAATTACTTTTCGAGAGAAAGGAACTAAGTTGCAAATACGATAACAATGTAAATAATAATAATAATAATAATAATAATAATGTAAAGGTAGATCATGGAAAGTTGAACTCAAGAAACAAAAAGTTGTGTGTATGAATAGTGACCCTCTGGCAAACCTGCGTAAAGGACTAAAGCCACATATCTTGCCATTAATACCAACAATGATTGCTAGAGGGTCACTATTCATATATAAAGAACATTAATCAGTTTTATTTAGCGTAAAAAGTTCATTGTACATATACCTCCTTATTTAAAACAAATCACATCATTGTACATATACTTGATTAGACCACGTACAATGATTCATCAAACTCATCGTTAGCGTCGATCCGATTGTTAAATGTATCAAGACTATGAAATTAGTAAAACAACTGAATTTTACTTGCTTGCATGAAAAGTTCATTGTATATATACCTCCTTATCTAAAACAAATCACATCATTGTAGAGGTTACTAGGTTACTCATTACCGTTAGACGTTGAAGGTAAACATGGACAGTGAGAAGTGAGATTGATAACTTCTCTATGGAAGTTGCTAAAATAGTTAAACAAAAGCTAAAAATTGAACAGTTATTTTGTCACACCCTCAAATTCCACGTGCGGGGTTTTACCGCGAGGCGCGTGACACACCAGGATCTCAGTCAACGATCACAATAAACATACAACAAACATGCATTCAAGATTATATTTAAAACCAAAATATAATGCTTTGAGCTGTAAACCAGCAGCGGAAGCATTCTTGTTTACAACCAAAAGACATATCATTGTTTACAAAGACATTGTTTAATATGTTTCAAAATAATAGACGCCGTGCGTGACTCTGTGCGCCTAGTCCGATAACCGCTACCTCAGCGACCTGAGAAAACATGCCAAAAATGTCAACATATAATGCTGGTGAGTTCACAGGTTTTCTTTCATAAAAGTGTTGTTATAAGTTCGGTAAGATCATTTCCCGTTACTACTATGTTATAAGAACGTTAGCTAGACGTTAAGTGTTGCTACTACTGCGGTTGGGAATCCATTACTAAACCGGTATAAGTGTTGAAGCCAGCCCAGACGGACGGGATTACCGATGCCTCGGTAACCCCCAAAGTATTAGAGACAATATGCACCCGCCCGGCTCCCAGCCGTCGGGTGGGGTTTGTAAGGCCCAATAGATCTATCCACATTTCCCCCGTTGTGCATCCCCGCACATTCATGGTTCCCCCTGGGACTTTCTGTAAAAGCCGCATAGTACGTAAAGTAACCATAGTATAACATGATCTATGATAAGTAATCAAATAAGTAGCATGTTTCTCCCCCGAAAGTAAAACGGTAAAAGTGGGGCTGTGACACTCACCTCGGTTTGCGTTACTTGAAAATAGTTAAGTAGTTATGTTACGATAGTCCCAAATAGCGGCGACCTATCATAAGATGTGTATAAGTATTGGACTAATAACCCGCAGGCTAACTAGTCCCCGTATGTCCAGACCGTGACCATAAACGTTTGAAAACACCTTTAACCGTTAGACCGACCGTGCCAGACAAGACCCGACATCCCATTGGTGACCCGACATCCCACGTGTTAGATAAATGCAAGACATCATGCAACATATGCAATTAAACACTTAGCACGCGCAACAATTCACCTAGTCTAGCATAATGTCCAATTAACGCATAAACAGGTCCGAACACGTCTTACTAGGTCATTGGGTGTATCCCGGGGTTCCTAACATGTTCCTAGGTGTCAAATCGTGTTCCGGGATGTCAAAACGCGTTCACGACAGCAGTACATGCGATTAGGAAGGTTACACGCGAGTAGGCAATAGCCTATAGGCGATTAGGGGGCCTAATCGCATGAAGTATGGGCGATTAGGGTCCTAATCGCCCCATTGTCTGCATAATCGCCTATAGCTCAGGCGATTAGGATGCCTAATCGCCTGCAGCTGCTGTACAACGAGTTTTCGCGCGTTAAACCCTCCAAATCAGATCCGAAACATGCAACAACACCCAATATCAAACCTAAATCATTTACCAACCCTTTTCAAGCAAAAACCCCCAACATATCACTGATCTAGCATGTTCTATGCAATTATTTCCTAAAATGGCAAAGTACTAGGTTTCTTCTACCAACCTTATCTTTCCTTAAATGGAAATAATCAGATTTCAAGCTCTACAACATGTAACTCATAAAATCTCTGATCTAACATCTTCCTAGTGTGAATTCTAACAACATTGCATCAACAATCACACCACAATCATCCTAAATCCTCAAGAACATACAAATGGGTCAAAATATGCATTTTCTTCAAAACACCATAATAATGGCTAAGATTCTAAGACAACCTTCCTAATGGCCTCTACATAACAGAAGTACACTCATATCTTAAAAACATCCATGTTAAAATCACCAATAAGACCAACATTTGCATATAAACTTCACATATAACAAGCATTAAGGTGTAAACTTAGTTTAGGACTCTTTTGAAAGGTTTTTAAAGACACATTTGGTAAAACAAGGTCTGGAACTTTAGGGGAACTCAAAATAACAACTTTACAAAGGTTAGGGATGAAGAACACACCTTGGATTTTGCTAAAGAAAGGTGTATAAGCTTGAGGATGGTGATTTTTGTAGCAAAAAGAGTTCCAGAGGTGTTTCAAGGTGTGTGGGTGGTTTGGGAGCAGCTAGGGTTGTTCTAGAGGTGTTTGGGGAGTTAAGGGTTCTATTTATAGGTGTTTTGACCCGGACCCTGCAGTATAGGCGAGTAGGCTTTCAGATCAGGCGAGTAGGGACCCTACTCGCCTCTATTCATGCGAGTAGGCCTCCTACTCGCCCCAAGCATCCTGTAATCGCCCCTAGTACACGCGATTAGGGGTCCCCAGGCTCCTAATCGCCTATAATGTGCTGAAATGGGTTTTTGGCGCGTTAAACACTATTTTAACATATTTAAACACGTATTCACATACCGATAAGTCACATAATGATTCCAAACATATAATGCATGATACCCAACACGTTTACATCCGTTCACCAATTCCCGGGACTCGAGACTCGTGTGTGCGTTAGACCCGGCGATTCCACGAATCGCCGATCCTTGTACCCATAGTTATGAACCGACTCCCGATGACCCCGCGGATCATCATAACGACTCCCGATAATTCCCCCGAATCATCGTACCGACTCGACTGACCTCGTTAAGGACGTAATATGCATGACTCGCTAAGGTAGACTTACTAGTTTAGTCAACGTTACTAACCTGAGTTTGCCGGGTGTCACATCATCCCCCTGTTGAAAGAATTTTCGTCCCGAAAATTGCCCAAGGCCAAAAAGGAAGAGACGAAAGAGAAGAAAAATTTTCCGGTTGCCACATCATCCCCCTGTTGAAAGGAATCTCGACCCGAGATTCATTCAGCTTCAGCAGAGACATGTCTTGATTCGAACGCGCGCTTAGGAAATAAATGAGGATACTTAGCCTTCATTTGATCTTCCCGTTCCCACGTGAACTCCGGTCCACGATTAGAGTTCCAACGGACTTTAACAATGCGGATTTTACTCCGGCGAAGGCTACGGATTTTGTAGTCGAGAATTTCAACCGGTTCCTCCACGATACGCAGACGATCATCCACCTTGATCTCTTCGAGAGGAACAACCAAAGATTCATCCGCCAAGCACTTCTTCAGATTAGAAACATGGAAGACATTATGAACATTACTGAGCTCAGCCGGCAGATCAAGCCTGTATGCTACCGGTCCAATCCGTTCCAGGATTGCGAACGGTCCCACATACCGAGGATTCAATTTGCCCCGTTTCCCAAAACGTATAACGCCCTTCCATGGAGATACCTTCAACAAAACCCTGTCGCCAACCTCGAACTCCAAAGGCTTGCGACGACGATCGGCATAGCTCTTTTGACGATCCCGAGCTGCTGCCATGCGGTTACGGATTTGTACGATCTTTTCGGAAGTCTCGTACACAAGTTCCGGGCCGGTGAGTTGACTCTCACCCACCTCGGCCCAACAAAGAGGAGACCGGCATTTCCGCCCGTAAAGAGCCTCGAACGGAGCTGCCTTGATGCTAGAATGGTAACTGTTGTTGTAGGAGAATTCCACCAACGGTAAATGACTCTCCCACCCCTTGCCAAAATCAATCACACATGCCCGAAGCATGTCTTCTAGCGTTTGGATTGTCCGCTCACTTTGACCGTCAGTTTGCGGATGATACGCTGTGCTCATGTCCAACTGAGTACCCAGAGCCTTATGCAAAGACTTCCAGAAGTTAGAGGCGAATTGAGGATCACGATCAGAAATAATAGAGACGGGCACCCCGTGCCGAGAGACCACTTCCTTGAGATATAACCGTGCCAAACGCTCGAGACCATCGGTCTCTTTGATAGCGAGGAAGTGCGCAGACTTTGTCAACCTATCGACAATTACCCAGATCATGTCGCAACCACTGGGCGATTTCGGGAGTTTGGTCACAAAGTCCATCGTAATCCGCTCCCACTTCCACTCGGGGATTTCAGGCTGTTGCAGAAGGCCGGATGGCTTTTGATACTCAACTTTGACCTTGGCACAGGTCAAGCACTTGCTCACGTACGAAGCCACGTCCGCCTTCATGTTCGGCCACCAATAAAGTATCTTTAGGTCTTGATACATCTTATCGGAGCCAGGGTGAATAGAGTACCGGGACTTGTGAGCTTCATCAAGAACGAGCTCCCGCAAGCCCCCAAATAAAGGAACCCAAATACGTTCAGCGAAATAGTGTAACCCATCGGATCTGAGTTCAAGGTGACTATCAGCACCATGCATGGTTTCAGCTTTAAGGTTTTCCTCCTTCAAAGCCTCTTGCTGCGCTGAACGGATTCGATCAGGTAAGCCGGAATGGATAGTGAGCTGAAGAGCTCGAACACGACGAGGTTTAGCCGTTTCCTTCCTGCTCAAGGCGTCTGCGACCACATTCGCCTTGCCAGGATGGTATTTGATGGCGCACTCGTAATCATTAAGAAGCTCGACCCAACGACGCTGTCTTATATTCAACACCTTCTGATCAAAGATATGCTGGAGGCTCTTGTGATCGGTGTAAATAGTGCATTTGGTACCGTACAAGTAATGCCTCCAAATCTTTAAAGCAAAGACCACCGCACCCAATTCCAGATCATGGGTGGGGTAGTTTTTCTCATGAACCTTAAGCTGACGAGAAGCATAGGCGATCACCTTCTCGCGCTGCATCAGTACACAACCAAGACCCCGGATAGAAGCGTCACAATATACCACAAAATCGTCCGTACCCTCAGGCAAGGACAAGATAGGAGCAGAACAGAGTTTAGCCTTTAACAACTGGAAGGCCGACTCCTGCGAATCACCCCAGTCGAACTTCCGGTCCTTCTGGGTAAGCGAGGTGAGGGGTTGAGCGATCTTCGAAAATCCCTCAATAAAACGACGGTAATAACCTGCAAGGCCTAGGAATTGCCGCACCTCAGATGGCGTCTTTGGTGCTTCCCAGTCTTTAATGGCTTCAATCTTCGCTGGGTCAACGTGAATTCCTTTCTCATTAACCACATGACCAAGGAATTGAACTTCACGCAACCAGAAGCTACACTTAGAAAACTTGGCGTACAACTGTTCCCGCCTCAGAAGTTCCAAAACAAGACGTAGGTGTTCCTGGTGGTCCACCTCGTTCTTAGAATAGACTAGAATATCATCGATGAAGACAATCACGAACTTATCAAGATAGGGCTTACAAACACGGTTCATCAGATCCATAAAGATGGCAGGTGCGTTGGTGAGACCAAAAGGCATGACCAGGAATTCAAAATGGCCATAGCGAGTTCGAAAGGCGGTCTTCGGAATGTCAGCTTCTTGAACCCTCAACTGATGGTACCCCGACCTCAAATCGATCTTCGAATAGAAACTGGAACCCTGAAGCTGGTCAAATAAGTCATCGATGCGAGGAAGAGGATAGCGATTCTTGATGGTAACCTTATTCAGCTCCCGGTAGTCGATACACATCCGTAGGCTTCCGTCCTTCTTCTTGACAAACAAAATAGGGGCTCCCCACGGGGACGAACTAGGTCGAATGAAACCCTTCTCTAACAGCTCCTGCAACTGGTTTGATAATTCCTGCATCTCGGGAGGTGCAAGACGATAAGGGGCACGGGCAATAGGGGCCGCACCCGGAGCAAGTTCAATACCGAATTCGACCTGGCGATAAGGAGAAAGACCAGGTAAGTCTTCAGGAAATACATCGGGAAAGTCACGGACAACAGGAATATCTTCAATCTTCTTCTCCTCTTCAGACGAAACCGAAACAAGTGCCAGAATGGCAGAATACCCCTTCCGAAGATACTTATAGGCTTTCATACACGAAATGATACTCAACGGGACCCCGCTCTTCTCACCGTGCACCAACAAAATTTCTCCATCAGGGAGGGGAAGTCGAATGACTTTATCAAAACAAACGATCTCAGCATGATACAGGGACAACCAATCCATACCCACGACAACATCGAAACTACCCAGGGACACCGGCATGAGATCAATAGGGAAGGAATAACCCGACAACTCAAGGTGACACTCCCTAAGGACGTGCGTCGCCTCGACTTTCTTACCATCAGCCAATTCTATCAAGTACTTAGCCTCTAAAGGTGTAGATACCCTGTCAAGCAATTGACTAAACCCAAGAGATATAAAACTCTTATCGGCGCCAGAATCAAATAAAACCGTAGCATAGCGATTATCGAGGAGAAACGTACCAGTAACAGTGTCGGGATCCTGTCGAGCACCACTTGAACCGATTACGAAGGCGCGAGCATTCCTGCCTCCGCCCCCATTGTTTCCATTGCCCGACCCATTCTTCCCAGCTTCGCCCTGCTTCAACTTGGGGCAGTTACGCTTGTAGTGACCAAGCTCACCACAGTTATAGCACCCTTGTTTCCCCTGGTTTCCCTGAGGAGCAGCGACTTGAGGGGCTGGGGCTGGTGTGACCGATGGGTTTCGGTTTCCCAAAGGGTTGGACCTACAATCCTTGGCTTGGTGCCCAATCTTATGGCATCGACGGCAACGGTCCTTATCATCGCAAGAACCGGTGTGATGATAGTTGCACCGATCACACTTTGGCAACTTCCCAGCATAAACCCCCGGTTGTCGTTCAGACGACGATCCCCCAGTATCAGTCTTCTTCACCTGTTGAGGCTGAGCCGAGCTCGAGCCTTTCCCCACAGTTTCCCACTTCCGCTTGTTACCATCAGAAGCCTTCACAGTAGCGCCTCGAGGAGGCAAGACCCCTTCAGTCACCTTCATGTTGGTCAGCCTGTGAGCCGACCGAACTACTTCAGAATAAACAGTGAGATTACCCGCAACAACTAACCCAGCAATCTCCGGTACCAACCCAGCAACATAATGCTCAATTCTTCGGTATTCCGGTGTGTGCAAATCGGGGCACAACACCGCCAATTCATTGTGCCTAGCAGTATAAGCTTCAATCTCAGAACCCACCATCTTATGATTCCAGACTTCATGCTCAAGCTTCTGGATTTCATCCCTCGGGCAGTACTCATTCTTCAGCAACTGAATGAATTCTGTCCATGGCATAGCGTGGGCTTCCCCAATGCCCATAGTCTGGGTGGTGGAGTTCCACCAAGTCAAAGCTTGACCCTCCAGGGTCGCAGAAGCATACTTCACCCGGTCGCCTTCCGGGCAGCTGCACATCGAGAAAACAGATTCGAGTTTCTCCAACCATCGGAGCAGTCCCACTGCCCCTTCAGTGCCGCTAAAGTTGTGGGGCTTACAGTCCATAAACTTTTTATAGGAACACTGGGATGGAGGAGGATGAACAGCACCACCTGGAACAGACACACAGGTGAGTGTCAAGAAAAGGTAAAGTACCCCAGAACGAGGTAGAATAGATGAGAATCGACGTACCACCCATAGCATTATGAGCGGCTTGGAATGCAGCCAAAGCAATATTCACGTGCTGCTGCGTCAGATTATCCAGTTCAGCTTGGGTCATATTAATGTTCCCGCGGCCACCGCCGCCACCACGGCCGCCACCACGACCGCCAGCACGGCCGCCCCTGCGACCTCCACGAGCTCCCGACATCTTCTGTCACAACATGAAACAAAAGATTTAGGCTTGCCCGTGGTATAACCCATTAGGAATTTCAAGAAAGTAGACCGAGCCCAGCTCGGGTCCATCCGTTCAAGCCCAAAGTCCGCCAGGGATCCCATGCATCACAGTTTATGATCTCGTGTGCACCCGACATGATAAACTGTTCCACATGGTCCTCCAGGCGCGCTTTAAGTTTGAAGTTCAAGTCACCGAACACTAGCGTCCAATCATGATATTATCATAAGTATAAGTACAAGATGGTATGCATAAGGACGGGCGTGTTCATTAGGGCATAGAGGGGAGATGTCCAAATCTCTGGACAGATCTCAAGAGTACGCCGAAGCTACCCCAATGCACACTGCCGTCAAGAGAGTTCAATAGTATTTCGTTCGCCATCGAATCATAGTAAGGAGGAGTCAAGAAATAGGATGATAAAGAGTAATTAGATGATGTAGCGTAGTAGACGATGACACCGACACCCCGACAAGTCATATCGTTACCCACTTGCTAAGACTCGACTAATTGTGACCGTCTAGTGTGTGCGACTCAGTTATAGACTAGACTCTACATGCAGTCTCAGTTCACTATAACCGTTGGCTCTGATACCAATCTGTCACACCCTCGAATTCCACGTGCGGGGTTTTACCGCGAGGCGCGTGACACACCAGGATCTCAGTCAACGATCACAATAAACATACAACAAACATGCATTCAAGATTATATTTAAAACCAAAATATAATGCTTTGAGCTGTAAACCAGCAGCGGAAGCATTCTTGTTTACAACCAAAAGACATATCATTGTTTACAAAGACATTGTTTAATATGTTTCAAAATAATAGACGCCGTGCGTGACTCTGTGCGCCTAGTCCGATAACCGCTACCTCAGCGACCTGAGAAAACATGCCAAAAATGTCAACATATAATGCTGGTGAGTTCACAGGTTTTCTTTCATAAAAGTGTTGTTATAAGTTCGGTAAGATCATTTCCCGTTACTACTATGTTATAAGAACGTTAGCTAGACGTTAAGTGTTGCTACTACTGCGGTTGGGAATCCATTACTAAACCGGTATAAGTGTTGAAGCCAGCCCAGACGGACGGGATTACCGATGCCTCGGTAACCCCCAAAGTATTAGAGACAATATGCACCCGCCCGGCTCCCAGCCGTCGGGTGGGGTTTGTAAGGCCCAATAGATCTATCCACATTTCCCCCGTTGTGCATCCCCGCACATTCATGGTTCCCCCTGGGACTTTCTGTAAAAGCCGCATAGTACGTAAAGTAACCATAGTATAACATGATCTATGATAAGTAATCAAATAAGTAGCATGTTTCTCCCCCGAAAGTAAAACGGTAAAAGTGGGGCTGTGACACTCACCTCGGTTTGCGTTACTTGAAAATAGTTAAGTAGTTATGTTACGATAGTCCCAAATAGCGGCGACCTATCATAAGATGTGTATAAGTATTGGACTAATAACCCGCAGGCTAACTAGTCCCCGTATGTCCAGACCGTGACCATAAACGTTTGAAAACACCTTTAACCGTTAGACCGACCGTGCCAGACAAGACCCGACATCCCATTGGTGACCCGACATCCCACGTGTTAGATAAATGCAAGACATCATGCAACATATGCAATTAAACACTTAGCACGCGCAACAATTCACCTAGTCTAGCATAATGTCCAATTAACGCATAAACAGGTCCGAACACGTCTTACTAGGTCATTGGGTGTATCCCGGGGTTCCTAACATGTTCCTAGGTGTCAAATCGTGTTCCGGGATGTCAAAACGCGTTCACGACAGCAGTACATGCGATTAGGAAGGTTACACGCGAGTAGGCAATAGCCTATAGGCGATTAGGGGGCCTAATCGCATGAAGTATGGGCGATTAGGGTCCTAATCGCCCCATTGTCTGCATAATCGCCTATAGCTCAGGCGATTAGGATGCCTAATCGCCTGCAGCTGCTGTACAACGAGTTTTCGCGCGTTAAACCCTCCAAATCAGATCCGAAACATGCAACAACACCCAATATCAAACCTAAATCATTTACCAACCCTTTTCAAGCAAAAACCCCCAACATATCACTGATCTAGCATGTTCTATGCAATTATTTCCTAAAATGGCAAAGTACTAGGTTTCTTCTACCAACCTTATCTTTCCTTAAATGGAAATAATCAGATTTCAAGCTCTACAACATGTAACTCATAAAATCTCTGATCTAACATCTTCCTAGTGTGAATTCTAACAACATTGCATCAACAATCACACCACAATCATCCTAAATCCTCAAGAACATACAAATGGGTCAAAATATGCATTTTCTTCAAAACACCATAATAATGGCTAAGATTCTAAGACAACCTTCCTAATGGCCTCTACATAACAGAAGTACACTCATATCTTAAAAACATCCATGTTAAAATCACCAATAAGACCAACATTTGCATATAAACTTCACATATAACAAGCATTAAGGTGTAAACTTAGTTTAGGACTCTTTTGAAAGGTTTTTAAAGACACATTTGGTAAAACAAGGTCTGGAACTTTAGGGGAACTCAAAATAACAACTTTACAAAGGTTAGGGATGAAGAACACACCTTGGATTTTGCTAAAGAAAGGTGTATAAGCTTGAGGATGGTGATTTTTGTAGCAAAAAGAGTTCCAGAGGTGTTTCAAGGTGTGTGGGTGGTTTGGGAGCAGCTAGGGTTGTTCTAGAGGTGTTTGGGGAGTTAAGGGTTCTATTTATAGGTGTTTTGACCCGGACCCTGCAGTATAGGCGAGTAGGCTTTCAGATCAGGCGAGTAGGGACCCTACTCGCCTCTATTCATGCGAGTAGGCCTCCTACTCGCCCCAAGCATCCTGTAATCGCCCCTAGTACACGCGATTAGGGGTCCCCAGGCTCCTAATCGCCTATAATGTGCTGAAATGGGTTTTTGGCGCGTTAAACACTATTTTAACATATTTAAACACGTATTCACATACCGATAAGTCACATAATGATTCCAAACATATAATGCATGATACCCAACACGTTTACATCCGTTCACCAATTCCCGGGACTCGAGACTCGTGTGTGCGTTAGACCCGGCGATTCCACGAATCGCCGATCCTTGTACCCATAGTTATGAACCGACTCCCGATGACCCCGCGGATCATCATAACGACTCCCGATAATTCCCCCGAATCATCGTACCGACTCGACTGACCTCGTTAAGGACGTAATATGCATGACTCGCTAAGGTAGACTTACTAGTTTAGTCAACGTTACTAACCTGAGTTTGCCGGGTGTCACATATTTGGAATGTTCCTGATCATTACAGTAAAATTCAGTTGATGGACGGTGAGACTGATAAACTGGAGAGGTTAGCCAGACGTTTGTCAAACGAACAATTAAAAAAAACTTTTCATGCAAGCAAGTAAAATTCAGTTGTTGGACAGTAAGATTGATAACTGGACAGGTTAGCCAGGCGTTTGTCAAACGGACAATTAAAATAAACTTTTCATGCAAGCAAGTAAAATTCAATTGTTGGATAGTGAGATTTAAAGGTGGCAGGAAAAAGCTGACATTTTGTTCCTTGTTGCAGAAATAAATCAACAGTCGGATTGACGATTTTGTTTACCCTCCCATTGACATAAAAAATGTTCTTTTGAAAAACGTCTGACTGAAAAAAAAACTAACTCAAAAGACCAAAAAAAAAAAATTTGATCCGAAGCGCCTCGCTTAGACCTAAGCGAGGCGCTTCGAGTCAAAAATCAGCTTTTTCTGACCTCGTACCGAGGTAGTTAAAAAGTAATGAAAGCGCCTCGCTTAGGCCTAAGCGAGGCGCTTTGAGGGGGTGAAAATAGAAGTGGGGGGTTGAAATAGACGGGGCCTTTGTAAACGTTGGGTAACATGTACAATTGTTATTAGGGTTTTTTTAGTCTTTTACCTAATACGTAAAAATTTCCATTAATAAAATACTTAATAAATATTAGTGTGTTAAATATTACTAGAAAATTAATATATGTTCACTTGTGTTCGAACTATCCATGAATGCTTTTTTTGTGTTTGTTTGTGTTTTTGTGTTCATGAATATCCGTTTGTGTTTGCTACCTAAAATTAACGAACACAGACATAATCATTTCCTTAATGAACGAACATGAAAATATAATCTTGTTATGTAAGTATTCATGAATAGTTAGTGAACACATGTAGTTCCTTAATGAACAAACATGAGCCTTGTACGTGTTTATCCGGTTCATTTACAGCCTTAATTAGAACTATACATTAGTTTGTTAATAAAAAAAAATTGTAATTGATATAACCCCGGATTGTGACACCCGGCATATTCAGGTTAATACCTTTACAAACATATAAGTCTACCTTAGCGAAAAACATTTATCTAACGTACTTGACTAGGTCAGTTGAGTCGGTTTACATTACGTATTGTCCACGGTTCAATGATTCGGAGGATCATTGGGGTATCATACGCACACACGAGTCTTGAGTCCCGTTGTTGGTGAAATTACATGATGTGAATTAAGTAATAAACATGAATTATTCCATATATGATGTACAATGTGTAAATACGTGTTTATATGATTAGATATACTTAACATATGTTAGAATTGCATGTTCATGTGTTAGAATGTGTTAACATGATAACGACAAAACCATATAAAACTGGAAACCAGGAATCTGGTTCGACCTATAGGGAGGTCAATGACAAGAATGTACATTCGACCTTTGTATAGGTCGAATGAAACCTGATTCGACCATGCAAGGGTGCGAACCAACCCTGACTATAAATACCATACTTTGCAACTTTTTCATCATTTCACAACCCTAAACCGCCTCCAAGTGCTCTCTATTAACCCCAAACCTGTAGGGAGGAGTTTTTGATCTCGTTTTTCAGAACCTAACAAAAAAACACGTTCTACATCATAAACAAGAGAAGATTCAAGGTTGTCGGTATTTGGGACTATCTGGCCGTGTCGGCAATTCTATTTTAGAAGACACTAACTAAGGTGAGTGTCACAGCCCCATTCTTTACTGTATTCATTATCTGGGGGGAAACATGCGGTACAAGCTTACAAACTTTTAGACAAACATATTACATTATGTAACATGGATATTTAGTGACATTTCATCATTAAAGTCCTCCAAACATTTAGTTAACCATTAATATGTGAATACATAGCGGGGAAACTATGAATAGATCTATTGGGCCCGGCAAGCCCCACTCGGGTCGACTTGCTGTCAGACGGGTGCATATTTGTCCTATCTAACTTACGACACCGGGTGATGACCGGTGGCGGGTATTGAGGCCTTCTAAAATTCAGCGGTGGTTCACGATACTTTAGTATCATGTAACGATGTCTAGCTAGCATTAGGTATATATGTAAGGATTGTTGGGTCTGGTTTTACAAACATTACAAACTTTGCACACTTTATCTCTGTGACTCACCGGCACCGTATGTGTTGACTAACATTGCATGTTTTCTCAGGTCATTAAGGTAGTAGGAAGTTTAGGCGCACCGGGGTCTCACTGCGTTTCATCTTATCATGCATATTTGGAACTTTGTTTGGCTTTAAACTATTTACTTTTGGGTTATAGTCTGTAAACTTTAACTTACTTCCGCTGTGGTCTTTTAGGATTATGCAAACTTTTAAACTGCGTGGTTGGTTTTATTACGTTATTTTCATATCATATAGTTGTCGTTTATTGTGACCGTTGACTTGGATCCTGGTATGTCACGCGTCTCGTGGTAAAACCCCGCAAGTGGAATTTGAGGGTGTGACAGATTGGTATCAGAGCCACTCCTGTGCCGTTCGGGATGGTGGGTCAAACCTCATCAGAGACGATGAGACTCTAACAGGTGGTGAATATCACACCCCAGGAAAATCCCACATCGGTCGTGACCAGGAGAGATCCTTGGTTCATATGTAATCCAATGCCTCTTAAATCACCAACGCGTTTTGGGGTTTAATGTTAGTGGATGAGAGGAGAACTCCATAGTTAAGCGTGCTAAGGTGGGAGTAGTATCATGATGGGTGACCTCCTGGGAAGTCTCTACTGGGGCAACCAAAAATAAATCCGTGAGCTCTAGATGGCCAACCCATCGGGGCGAAGCGAACAATATTGGTGGTGAGAGGGGCCGGATGTTACACGGATTCAACTAACACTGATCGCACCGAAAACGACGGTCAAATTGAAATGCAGATTATGATATAATTGGTTTGGACGACAATTGATAATTTAGCTCATATACCCAAAATTCAAAACCGTATTTCTTATCTAGACGTATATCCGTTTGGATACATGGGTATATTTACGGGGATCAGGCATATTTGTTAGTTTATTAAAATAATCTATTACGAATCCAAAATACATTTTTACTTGTCCTATTTTTATTTAGAGTTAAATGCCAATTTTGTCCTTGAGGTTTGGGCCAGTTTGCCACTCCAATACAAAAGTTTTTTTTTTTTTGCAATTCCTTCCCTGAGGTTTGGATTTTTTTGCCAAATTCGTCCTTTTCACTAACCCAGTTAAAAAAGCTCGTTAAGGTCAGGAGTATTTTTGTCTTTTTACCACAAGGACGAATTTGGGATTTAAAATACACCATCACCATAGACTACTATTAACCCTTATTGTCCTTTAATTGGTGCCTCCATCAACAATATTCATAACCCATCATCATAAAACCACCACTCTACAATCCTAACATCCCTATTAATCAGCCGAATATACAAACAGGAGAGATTATTGGACTTAATAACATACTAACCTTCCACCACCATTGTATTGTACTCTCTCCGTCGCTCCTGTAACCCAACAATCACTGAACAACCATCATCTTCAACCCCTAATCAAAACCCTAGTTGGAACCTGGTCCTCCGCCGCCTGTCACCACCACAATCACCGTCGTCGTCCTCCTTCTTCTCCTGTTACTCGCCCCCTCTCTCTCCTCTGTCTGAATCATCTCTCTTCCTCTGTTTCCTTCTCTCTCTCTCTCTCTCTCTCTCTCTCTCTCTCTCTCCAGATGTCAGATCAATGTGGTGTGGTTGTGTTTGTCTTGGGAGTGGTGCCGCCAGGAGAGGTGGGGTTGCCACCGTGTTCTGCCACTGTGGTGGTGATTGGCCCTTAGCTTCCTCCCTCTGGTCTCTTTCTTTATTATTAGGTTGGGTAAAGGGTGTAAGATGGGTGGTGTATGTGTTGTGGGGAGCAGCTCCGCCGCTGAGCCGCCGTTGGCGGTGGCAGAGAGCCATCCGCCGTTGGTACACATTCTCCACCCACCCTTCACACTTCTCTGCACCACCTCCACCACCATAACCACCCTTGTTCCATCACCTCCACCACCATAACCACCCTGACTCCACCTCCACCTCCACCACCACCACCTCTCTCTAATAATCCAGCAGCACCGCTCAATCGAAGATTCCCACCACCACAGCTATCATCGGAACATACCTGCAACCCAAAAAAAAAAAAAACTTAATCGAAGACCCTCCCGCTTGAACACCGCCGTCCACACTGGTGGTGGTTGTAACCAGTGGTTGTTGGATGGTGATGGTTATAGGCTGTGTGACAGGAACAATGATGATGATGATTATTATTATTATTATTAGAGAGAGACAGTGAAAGATATATATATATATATATATATATATATATATATAGAGAGAGAGAGTGAAAGAGAGATAGATATAGAGGGTGGGGATAGGTTGGGGTAGGGTGGGTGGGGTAGGGATGGGGTGGGGTAAGATTTTAATTAAAATTTTAAATTGTAAGTAAAAAGACAAATACCCCTGACATTAACGAGCTTTTTTAACTGGGTTAGTGAAAAGGACGAATTTGGCAAAATAATCCAAACCTCAGGGAAGGAATTGCAAAAAAAAACTTTTGTACTGGAGTGACAAACTGGCTCAAACCTCAGGGACGAAATTGGCATTTAACTCTTTTATTTATTTATTTATTTTGATAATGTAATGTTTGTTACAAAAAGAGTAAAACTTCATCTCATTCATTCGACATAGTTATAATTATGTAATTCCTATCAAATTGCGACTTTATAGCAATTCTACTTATCTACATTATGGATCATTATAACACTATTAACAACATATTTCAAGATGATGTTAAATTAGTGCTTTAGGAACTAAAAAAATGAATTGATATTACTGGATCATATATGATATCCCACTAAAAAAAACCTTACAAAACTTAGTGGAACAAAGCTTAATCAAGTGAAAAAAAGGGTACAACATGCATAATGCTCTCCTTCAAACCAATTCACGCCTTCTAGTCTCCAGAGTCCTAATTTTCTATGAGAACTGATTGAGTTGATTTAACGAACACCGATATGTCAATCATTATGTATATCATTTATTGAGGAAATTTTTGACGAGATGTGTTGTTGCCTTTGATGTAGTCTTCTCTAGTTAGAGTTATGTAAGTTGCATCGTTTTTGTGACTATTTGTCGGGTCACCCTTGATTAATTCTAAACTGCATGTGTCTTGTCTTTCTTTACAACCATTAACAACTTCATCCTGCACCATTAACAACTTGATCCTACATGAGATCTCTCCTTCCTTCAATGTCATATAACTTGTAACATCGTGAAGAACTAAATCATGTAGTCTTTGAAACTTGGAACACAAACCAAATGAAAATCTAAATAATGGTGATATTGGAATGGAGGAAAATAGTTTTCGGCAATGCCCACCCATCCTTTGTAGTTCGTTCGTCCAAAGATGTTTAAGTTTTTCTAAATTATTTTAGTTGTTCAATATATTAACTAGTGTGGATTGTCACTCATAAGCGAGTGTTAGGATAATTTCTTTGAACATGTAACATAAATGTTTGTTATAAAATAGTCATGTGGTCCAAATTTCCATTACCTAATCTTTTTTGTATTGAGAATATTGGATTTTAATAATCCAAACTTTGAAGAATTGGCCGGCAATAATCCGAACTTAAGAAATTCCCCATACTAGTCCCAACTTTCATGATATTTCCTCCATCGAGCCTTCTGTTAACTTTGTCTAACTCAGTTAATGGATGGTGACTTCGCACATGACATGGAATGTGTTAAAAAAAAAGACTACTTGGACTTTGAGGTGTTTTATTACGTGGATTCCCCCAAATTATAGGTTGTATATAATTGTCTTTCCCCCAATTTCATTAACACTTAACCCTAATTTCAACAATCTACATATATAAGCTCATCCTCGTTTTCCTCATGTAGCACAAAGAAGAACCCTAACATCTTTAAAGTTGATTTAAAGGGAAACATGTACTGTAATCATGATAGTCCGTCAATTATTCGAGTTGTTAGCTGGAAAAGTCCACGGATTGGGAAGGAATTTTATGGATGCCCTCTTAGGCCTGTCAGTTTCCCATTTAATTTGCCTATTATAATGCAGAATCTTATTTGATTTCTTCATTGTCTGTAGAATGTGCACTACAACTTTTTATTTTTATATTTTTGTGGAATGAGGATGTGGACAAGATGATAAAATAACAATGTGGATGCAACTACACACCTATTGGTGATAGCCCAAATATATATCAAGAATATTAAGATTTGAAGATAGAGAATTTGGAATTATAAATCAAGATGTTGCAACAAGAGGACACACATTTGAAAGACAAGTTGTCAATGTCTAAGGCCAATGGGAATTTACCATATCTTTTAAGTGTACTCATTGTTGTCATGGTAATATGGTGGATGTCTCTTGTTTGAAATGTAGTGTTTTGATGCTAATGTTATTGTTCAGTGTAATCAACTATCAGTATTAATGTAACCTGCTAGTATTAATGCAATCAGCTAATGTTTTGTTGTTACTATGTTGTTAATGTCAATTGTTAGTGTAACACTCCAACCGACGGCAGAATCATCAAGGTGTCATGTAGTGACTATTGTTCATAAGCTCATGGTACAAAAGTGTAAATATTTTATTCAATGCTTCAAGTTACAATTATAGATATCATCAAATACAAATACAATTCTACACGTTGTTTGGATTAAGTCTTTACTAAGTCCAAATGTTCTACATGAAGTATCTCAACAATCAACCTGAAACGTATATAAAAATAATTTTGTCAACATACACTTTAGTACCATGAGCTTATGAACAATCGTCATTATATAGCACCTCGATGATTTCGCCGTTGTTTGGGGTGTTATAGTTAGTCTTTGGTGGTTTTTGTCAGTCAGTTATCACAAAACTACTTCATGATCCAAATACATGACCAAACTTATCACAAAACTGTTTTAGGACCCAAATACATGACCAAACTATAATAATATATATACCAAGGGAAGGGACATCAAAATACATTAGTTTGCAGCAGAATACATCAGTTTGCAAAATACATAAGTTTGCAGCATTAAAAAAGGACATCAAAATACATCAATTTACCAAAATAACTACATCTTAAACCAAAACAACCAAGTTATTGACTAGATTGCATCATGGAACCTTCCTTTTGACCTTCCCCTTTGACTTTCCCTACCCTTTGACCTTTCCTTTTGACTAGCTTTCTGTGTGACTTGACTGGCTTGTTAGGTGACTTGACAAGCTTGCTGGGTGACTTGAGTAGGTGGCTGGGTTGATTGACTAGCTAGCTCTTGCCTTCTTTGGCCTTCCCCTTGGTTTGCTAGCCCCAGCCTCTTCACATCTTGCTATCTTCTCTTTTGTGCAACCTCTATTATTATGCCCTTTTTTCCTTATAATTACCGCAAGTTATTTCAGCACCATGCCTACTTAGTTTCCCTTTTTTTCTAAGGATCCTCATGAGGTCCTCTTTTCCCGTTATTTTTTTGTCTACCAAGGACAACCCACTACAAGAAATTGGGATGTTTACCCACACATAATTTACCTACACATGTAAATGTGTGGGTAAATACCTACACATGTTATTATATGTGTAGGTAATGGTTGATGATGTTTTTTTTTCATAATGACTAACACTTAATATATGTTGGTAATGGCTTTTACCCACATTTGGTGTTGGTGGGAAAATTTCCCACCAAAACTTGCAATCAGTTAAATGATACATTACCTACACATGTGGAAAATTTTCGTTATGTGTAACTAATTATCTACATATGTATAAAGAACTGATATATGTGTGAGTAGTTGATTATTTTACCAACACATAATACATGTAAATAAATATGTAGCTACGCTAAGTAAATAAATTTTTAATTTTATTTTTAAAAAATGACGTGGCAAAATAAATAGCTACACATATTAAAAATTGTACAATACATGTGGATATTGGATACATGAGTAAATAGTTTTTTATTTTAGTTTTCTGGAAATGACGTGGCAAAATAAATAGTGATGTGTTACAAAACATATGTCTTTTCTTAGGTATTTTGTATATTATTTGGTCAAGTTTTCCTATGTATTTGTATGTAATTATATTTTTTACTATTATATAGGTGTTTGTGAAAATGAGCTCAAAACGAATGAATTTTAATCGAGACACAAACGCTCGAGAGGAGTTGCTCATGGACGTTGAAGTGTAGACGAGAAACTTTGGTCGAGTCATAACACCCGAGTCGAGCTAATAATAATAATAATAAAAATAAAATGGAAAAAAAGTCAAAAAAAAAAAAAAAAAAAAAAACCCTACGTGGACTAATAAACATGGGGAGGCACATTATACAAGGCATCGAAGAAGTAGAGGAGCGCCGCCAAAGAAGTCAATCGAAAACAACCACAAAGAGCAGAATTATTATTATTTTTTTTTTAAAAGAGAATTTCATTAAAAATAAGACTCGGAAGGTCCTCAAATGAGGACTCACTGGTTCATTGTCAAAAAAATTAGATGGCACCTCATTTGATCTTGTGATAATTGATGAAGCGACTCAAGCACTTTTAACATCAAGATGTTAGTTTAATTTTCTATCTTGATTTTTAGGTGTATTTTTCTTATATGTAATTCATTAATTTGGTCGCTTATGTTTCTATAACTGTTTTTGTATTTGTTTGTATACATTTAAAAATTATTATTTAAATAAATCGTGGTTATTATCCACACATTTGAATATTTTACCAACACGTGAACATATATTAATTCTACACATGTTAAGATCAATATCTACACATCCTTTATATTTACCTACACATGATTAGCTGCCATGTTGGATGTCACGTCAGCTGCCACGTCATACCTCAATCTAACAAGTTGCTAGTCTTTTACCAACACATATATATTAGTTTTAGCCACACATATATGTGTAGGTATAGCTTGCTATATACCTACACATAATAAATGTGTAGGTAATGATCAATATCTACAGTGCTGAGTCTAAACATCTTAACACTTAATTTATGTGTAGGTAAACATAACTACTAACACATTATATGGTTTTTCCTACACATACTATGTGTGGGTAAATACCCAAATTTCTTGTAGTGCCTTGATTGGAGGTGGGTCCAATGGACAATCAACACTTGGCCAATATTTTTCACTAGGCAAGGGAGGAATGGTGAAAGCATATGACTTCATGTATTGTTCCTTGTAATAGCATTCATTAACAAACCCCTCTGCATTCTTGTTTAAAAAATCTGCAACTGCACAAACATGTTTACAAAGTATACCTGTCAAAAATAAATGCACAAGTTAAACACATTGATACCAAGCTTAAACATGAGAACCAACAAGTTAAACAATTGCCCAATATACTTGTTAAATCCCATTTTCTACAGCTACATGTTTTATTCACCAAATCAACAGAAACATCATCTAAGGGGTTGTTTAGTTGATTAAGTGCTAAATCATTAATATGTCTGAATGGTTAGAGGCTCTGAATGATTAAGTGCTGAATGGTTCAGCTATGCACCAAATCTGAATGATTCAGCTCTTAATCATTCCATTCAGAGCCTTTTTTAGGTTGAAACAAATAGTCTGAATGCTGAACCATTCAGAGCTGAATGGTTTAGAGCCTCATTAAGAGGCTATCAAACAGGCCCTAATTCTCTTACTTGGAACACATTAAATGATAATGGAAAGACCTCACATCTATAAGCTCTATATTTATCTTTATCAAGTTTTTCGTGCATCTTAGGACACATAATCACATCTACCTTAGCCATTTATATCTGCATTGTAGTTAGCCTAGCCATTATTGCAACCATGATATCCTCTAACATGTTTATAATGTGTTTAGATCTAGACTATATGATGTATCCATTGATGGTCTCTGCCATGTTGTTCACATGAACATCACATTTTGTGTGAATGTTAAGAAAGCACCTTGAAAAACGCTTAGGATTTTGTTTCTGAAATGCATCCTCTGTATTAGCTGATAATTCTTTCATCTCTTTAATTGCTTCATTGTAGTCAGGTAGACAATAGGCCCTAGTATCTTTCCAGAAAACTTCTTTCAGTTCATCACTATTGAACTTCTTATGCTAGTTAGCATATATATGCGCATTGCATAATTCCTATGTTCAGCTTTAGGCCACACTAGTTCCACAACATTAAGTAATCCCTCGCCATTACATAATGATATACATAAGTGTTAGAAAATTAAAGTATAACAAAATTAAAGTATAACAAAATTAAAGTGTAAGAAAATTACCTTATGTTGATCAGATATAAGTGTCCAGCCCTTGCTATCATCATTTACATATAAGGGGCTGTTTGGTTGATTAAGTGCTGAATCATTAAGATGTCTGAATGGTTAAGAGGTCTGAATGGTTAAGCGCTGAATCATTAAGTTGGACCTCTTAATGGTTAGTTTTCTTGTCCCACGTTGGTAGGGGAGCCTCATTAACGTTCAGCCTAGTTCAGTGCTTAATGTTTTAGTAACATCCCAAATCTTAATGATTCAGACTTAACCATTCCATTCAGAAGCTGAAACAAACGCGTTGAATGCTGAATCATTCAGCGCTGAATGATTAAGAGCCTCATTAAGAGGCTACCAAACAGCCCTAAGACTTTCTTAACTCTTCTATAAACCATTCCCAGCTATCATTGTTTTCCCCAATAACTACTGGCCATGCAACATGGTACATCCGGTCATTTGCATCCCTTCCAATAGCACCTAACGGCGTTCCTCCTAAAAACGTTTTTAGAAAACAACCATCTAAATACAAAACCTTCCTACAATCTGCAAGAAAACCCTTCCTCAAACCATCAAAACACACAAACATTCTTAAAAAAAGTTTCACAAGTTGAACTTGGATCTGCATTTATAAATCTTGGTGGGGCAGTTAACAACTCAAATCTGGAAGTGGGATTTGCTATCCTTAAAGTTCCAAATAAGAACCTAGTTTGCTATAGTGATCCTTCATTGAACCATAAAGTTTATTTTGAGCATGCTTGTGGCCTTATATGCCAACCATTTACTTATCAATACCTTGTACTTCTCCTTAACAGCTAGCTGGATCTCTTTAGCAAACCAATATGGCTTAGTTTTAAACACAGGCAAAAACTCATTGCTATAAAGTGAGCAGTCAACTATATGTTCTTAGACATGTTTCTTTGGAAATTGTGTTTGTTTCTTGCTTTCTTAACCATAAACAACACTTCTTTTCATGAAAAGAACAAATATATGTGGAAACTACAACCTTTCACACATTTTACACTAACTCGCCCTGGTCTATTCTTATTACTTATAGATATGAAAAGATTGTTTTCATTTGCAACTGCATACTTACTAACAGCCCCTTTAAAAGCTTCCCTTGTTGGGAAACTTGTTCTAACAACCCAAATAAACTTCTTCCAATCAGTCTGCTCATGTACTATTCGAACATCTTCACCATACTTCTTACCTAGGATATCATCATCTTCAATCTCACCAAGTGTTTTCACATGACCATCTGATTCCTCAAAACTGCTATGAGCAGCCCTTTCTAGATGACCACCACCTTCTTAATGACTACCACCTTCTAGATGACCACCACATTCTTTCTAGCTTTAGCATCTTCTTTGTTCACTTTCTATATGGAAACAACTAAATCTCTCCACTCATCGTCATCCTTATTTGTACCACAACTAATTAACTCATCATCAGGTTTTTCATCCTCTGAACTTGAATCATCCTCATCAAATCCACACTTATATAATTCATCTTTAGAATCATCTATATCATCCTCTGAACTAGAACCACCTCTATCAGTTTCATCCGCACCTAAACATTCCTCATCAGTTTTCCAAGATCTAAAGCATAACCCTCCTTATCAATTTTTTCAACATCTACAGCAGCACCCTCACCCTCCTTATCAAGATCTATAGAAACACCTTCCTTATCAGCTTTTTCAAGATCAACAACAGCACCCTCCTTATCAGTTTTTTTTGAAAATCTTTGTGTAATTCAACTGGCGTCCTTCTAGCTGCTAACTTAGACCGCCCTTTAACAAATGAACAAGCGTTTAAACATACTTCACTTGGAACTGGTGAAAGTACCCTTCTAGCAGTAGCCTTAGTGTACCTACGAGTGGGACTACATAATGGGCTTGTTACATTATGGGTTGGGCTTGATGTGTATTGGGTTGGGCGTGATGTGTATTAGGCTAGGCTTGATGTGTATTGTGATGGGCTTGAGGTTTTCTGATAGGTCACTGTTCAACATTTACATCTATAACATGCTCTGAATGCACATCAACTTTATTCCCCACCTCAATCACATCTCTATCACTTACTCGACGCTTCAACCCACCATTACCAGGTAAAGAATAATACAAATGGAAATATTTTGATGGGTAAGAATCATATTCGATAACATAATCAACTAACTCAAAGTAAGATAGATGATCAAAGTCTAACCTTAGCAAAAAAAAAAAAATTCACCACCAACATACCTTAGACTTGGAGTACCAACTTCAAACGTACCACCATACCATAGCTGGCTGTTGATGTATTCAGCCAATCTAACGTATAACTAGACAATCAGAGTCAAGAAACCCCAATGATCGAGAGCAAAGTTTGAAGATTTTGTTGGGTGAGTAGATGATTTGAGAGAGAGTTGGGTGAATCGACATAATAAAATTAGGACTTGAATTTTTGTTAAGCATAAGTATACATTGAATATCCCAAGAGAATCCACGTAATGAAACACCTCAAAATCCAGGTTGTCTTTTTTAATACATAGGCATCCACGTCATGTGCCAAGTCACTATCCACTAACTGAGTTAGACAAAGCTAACGAAAGGCTCGATTGAGGAAAATATCGTGAAAGTTGGGACTGGTAGGGGAATTTCTTAAGTTCGGATTAATGCCGGCCAATTCCTCAAAGTTTGAATTATTAAAATCCAATATCCTTTTGTATTGTTAACTGTATGAGATGTAAGCTCGACTACTTGAACAAATCTATACATGACGTCATTGAGCTAAGCGCTAGAGCACAAAGCAAATCGTTGATGCTCCGTCGATGTAAGATTATGTGTTGATGTTTTAGTGATATTACCAAAGCTTATCCTGAATATTACTCGTTGGTGAACTTTCAATGGTTCGTCGGTGAATTGCCCACCAATGACCTGTCGGTATGGTCGGTCATTAGTCTACTACTTCCTTAAGAACCCTTTACAGACAAAATATTGCCATCTCCTACCTTAACACATGAATAAATAAATAATCAACAAATATGTATATTAATAAAAGTTCTCGGTTTTGTAGTGAACTTCTTTATTTACTATATAGTGTTTTAGTTTTTTTTTTAAATATGACAGAACTGACTTTTTAAAACAGAATCGTCTTATTAAGATTTTAATTATCTTTTTCTTTTCGTACCTTCAAATATCTCTTTAGTCACTATTTTTTTTGTATCTTTTGGCTCCATATGTATTAAAGAATATTGGATTTTAATACTCCCAACTTTAAGAGTTAGGCCGGCAATACTCCCAACTATAAAAATGTTTGCCAGCACTCCCAACTTTTAAGGTATTTTTCACTGGCACTCCCAAACTAACCCAGTTAGTTTTTTCAGTTAGTTTGCTGATGTGGCATGCTGACGGGGCCATTATTGCTGACGTGGCATGCTGTGGAAGATGATGTGTCATCTTATGTGTCATCCACGTCAGCATGCCACATCAGCAAACTAACTGAACAAACTAACTGGGTTAGTTTGAGAGTGCCAGTGAAAAATACCTTAAAAGTTGGGAGTACTAGCAAACATTTTGTAGTTGGGAGTATTGCTGACAAAACTCTTAAAGTTAGGAGTATTAAAATCCAATAAACCATGTATTAAAGAACTATTGCAAAATCTCTTTAGAAAAGACAATATTTATAGATTATTTATATTGTTATTCGGTTTTTGAAACCAGACCGAGCATTGTAATCGTGGGATCGAGATACTCACAACTAGAAAAATCCATTGCCTTAACTCGGAACAAAATTTGTTTTGGACGAGACTTCAACCCGTCATCTCTCGTTTAGAAAGTCACGTGGCTACCGGTTAAACAAAAGCGTTGGTGGTTTTAGCCCTAGTTGTTAACGTTATTTTTTATTAATTTATTTTTAGACAATATTTACTCACACGATTAATGCTGTGATGAAATCTTTATTACAATATGACAAAGTGTTTGCTTTTTTTGAACGGTGACAAAGTGTTTGTTAGAAAAAAAAAATATAAGGGTGAAGGATAAGAAGGGCCAGGGGTGGCCCTGCCCCCTGTTTTCTGGTGCAACGGTATAAATTTGCGTTTTTCATAGGTAAATTGAGTCCGGGTTGAGTCCGGCCCCCACCGATTTGCCACTACCGATCGAAAAAAATTAAGCCCGACCCCCACCGATTCCGAATCCAAGCTTCGCCACTGACACACTGTATATATATTATTTTTTCTCCAACTGAGTGTATTTACTTTTGCTTTATATGTTTAGAATGCAGCTAATGTTTATTATTGTAAGCATGCAACATTATTTCAGGTGCCATAGAAAAAAATATCATACGAACTTTAAAACCACCTACTACTACTACTAATAATAATAATAATAATAATAATAATAATAATAATAATAATAATAATAATAATAATAATAATAATAATAATAATAATAATAACCACAACAACATTTTCAGTAAATTAATTTGATGCTGCATTGGACAATTAAATATTTGTCTTTTAACCTACGCAGAGAATCACAAAATCCAAAATTAATTTTGAAGTTATATATGTTCCACAAAATGTTTATTGCATAAAATTTCTATATTTTTTTTGTACATAATTTGCCTTTTGAATTGGTAATACATCAAGCATAACATATTCTTGATCTTTTTATATATTATACTACGTAAAAAGACTTATAATGTGAAGCTGATCATTTAATCATGCTTGTTTTTTAACTGAGTAAAGTTTATTAAAATAAGAAACACTTTAAACAAAAAGCCATAGCTTTTTTTAGAGCTATCTTGATATTTAAATGACACGTGTAGACACAAAAAGATTTCTTAAAACCCGGCATAAATTTTGCACAAAGAGCCAGTTTTTCATCAAGTTCAGTCTTATAAGTAAGTTTGTTCGGGAATCATGTAGTTATCTTATTTATAGTTATCATGTTGTTATGTTGTTATGCCTTTCATTTCATATGTAATAATACATACATTATTTTGAGTTTTATTTTTATTGTTTTGATAGAGATCCTAAGCTTTTTGTGTAATTCTCTTTTTCATTATAAGGTTGTGATTGTTTGTTTATTTAGAATGGGATTTAAATAAACTACTTAAATATACGTCATGAGGGGCTAACTCAAGTGGTAGAGACACTAGTCTTTTAGAAAGGAGGTTACGGGTTTAAATCCCATGTAAGGATGTAAAATGTGTAATTTACATGTTGAGTTCCATTTAGCCATTAAAAAAAATAAATAAATAAACTACTCAAACTAAACCGGTAAAAGTTCAAGCTCGCATTAAGACGGGCTTAAATGCGCTTGCATTGTATACAACTAAATAATTAAATGCTTAATAAACTAAAAATAAGCAAAGCCTAGACAAACTCAATTTTAAAACAAATATATGCGTGAACTTGGGTTTCATTCTTCATTATTATATTGTTTAAACTTCAATGTGTATATCTAGGTTGTAACACCCCCATGCTATATCAGCTTCACATCATTTTTCTCCTTCCCTCCTCTAAACCAAGGAAATTGTTCCCTCATCTTCCCTTTTCTTTAAAATAAATAAAAAAAATAACCAATCATATTGATCGGTGAAGAGGGTGGATTTTCCCCGAATTCCCCAAAATTTAATCAGAAGGGGTGGTTTTCCCCTTCAGTGGCCACTGCCACCTCACCTTCCCAAGATGTTTGCCGAATCCACACCAAAGATTCTAATTCTATATCTTTCTTCAAATTAATTAGTAACCTAATAGAAATAAAGATCGTTAAATTAAAAGCATTAATAAATTCGGCATGATAATAACATCTATCTATATCTATACATATAATAAACTAAAACCATTTTAATGACATGACATTTAAAGATGGTATTCTCTTCATTGAGTGTGTCATGTGTCATCCTATTTGGCAAGGGCTTTATTTTAGGAAAATAATAATTTGAAATTTAAAAACAAAATTAGATTTTTATCTCTAATATTTTCTCCCATAACTTTTAAACGTTAATATCTTTTATATACGAGATTTTTTAAAGAAAAAAAAATTACACCAAATTAACGAGTGTTTTATTATCTTTCCAACGGGTACTATAGTGCTATATAAAAAACGGAGAAAAAAACGACTATTTTTTTTTTTTTTTGTGTGTGGTTTTGTTCATACAGGAAAAAAACACAAAGTGTTCAGGTTATTCATTAATCATGTATAGGCAAGTCATTAGTTATGTTCAAACCAGTAAATATGATTTTTATTTACAACATGTGTTAGCATTAGAGTTGTACATTGTTTTAGGTTAGGTTTTAATATTAGAGTTATACAGTGTTTAAGGTTATGCACTAACATTGAACATACATTGTTAATTGTTTTAGGTTAAGTGCTACCCGAAGCTTTTCTGCATGTAACTGTAAAACGCATCAGTCTATTTCAGGTGTAAAATTGATATTTCAAATTAGATTTCTCAACCCGGGACGCTCCCGGGATATATTAGTTTAAAAAAAATTGTGAGTTTGGGTCGGGCCTCGGATTAGGTGATACCCAACCCAATTACCCTTTTTCTATATTAGAATATGATAACTTATGGCAGAGAATTGTTTAAAATAATAATAATAATAATAATAATAATAATAATTAATCATATATTGACAAGTCATTAATTATGTTGTCATATTAGATATTTTATTATGTCATATTAGATATTTCAACCCGAGACGCTCTCTAAAAGGTAATTGCTATATTTTCTTTTTCTACCATATTCTGAAATAGCTCAAATCTTATTGTATGCAGTTAAAGACCTTTGACTGAATGTATTGGTGCTAAACAATCTTTGTCCCCTTGAAGTGCTTGGGATCTTAATATTCTGTTTTAGGTGTTGATGTTGTAAGGTGAAATGGATCTTTTGGTATATATTTTTTTTAAAGTATCTAATGTAAGTTGATACATAGATGCCATTTTTATAGTTTAGATACTCATAATTTTATTCACTTTACTTAGATTTCTCAACCCGGGACGCTCCCGAGGTATAAGCTAGTTATAGTATAATCTTATATAGAAGATAAATAATATAATAATAAGTAGATGGTCTAAGCTAATGAGATAGTGGTGGATTGATTGGGGAAAGACTTATTTTTATTTGTGACCTAGGTTCAATTCTCACCCTCCTCATAATTTTCTGCGGCATCCAGGTGAAGAGTAAATACGGGTGGCGCCGGTTCGACTCGGATGAGAGACGAGGTTTTACCGATTATTCCACTGTCATGCATTCGAACGGCTTGAGATCGGGTTTTCACGCATCTGGAAAAGCCAATGGGCTAATGACAGTCGGGTAGTTGACCTTGATCACGACGTCCGATATTACGGTGGTTGATACGTCATCCCTTTTCATTCAAACAAAAAAAAGTAGATAGTCTAAACTCTAAAGGTCTCATTAACCAAATAACCCCAAAATCACCATATATCATTTATTAACACCCAACAAATTTTAAATACTAGAATAAGTAATCAACTATGTTTAGTCAAGTATATTAATTCATCTCAAAATCAAAAAATAACAATTTGGAAGAAAATTTTTTTGCCACGTCATCCACCCACCTCTCTCTCTTCTTCCCAATTGGCTTTCTTCTATAGCACGTCTCTCTCTCTCTCTCTAAAAACCAGTATTTATGGGGCTTGAGTTCTTGAAATCTTTTTCTCTTTTTCTTAATAATCTCTCAATCTTTTAGATTACACCACTTTATTATTACCCTTTCTTCCATACTCCCTTCCTTTCCATTTCTTTATAACTTCCCCTTACCTTTCATTTCCATTCCAATCCTTCTACTCTCATTCCATTCATATCTCTCTCTCTCTCTCTCTCTCTCTCTCTCTCTCTAATCAAGATTCATTTATTCTTGAAAAATTATTAATCCTTTTTTGTAAAAGTTCAAGATTTTTCAAGGGTTTAGTATGATGATGGCTAATAACTCTGGAATTGGAAAACAAGATGATCAGTTGTTTCTACCTCCTGGATTCCGATTCCATCCCACCGATGAAGAACTAATCACTCATTATTTGATCAAAAAAGTCACTGACAACACCTTCTCTGCTCAAGCAATTGGTGAAGTAGACATGAACAGAATTGAACCATGGCAGCTTCCAGGTAAACCAATATTCATTTTCTTGAATTTCAATGGAATCATTCCATTTTGTTAAAAATTTTCTAACTTTTTTCTGGGATTTGTTATGCGATCGTTTTCGAATAAAGGGTTGGCGAAAATGGAAGGAAAAGAATGGTATTTTTTCTGTGTGAGAGATAAGAAGTACCCTACAGGGTTAAGGACAAACAGAGCAACCGAAGCTGGTTACTGGAAAGCTACCGGTAAAGATAAGGAGATTTTTCGAGACAAATCGCTCGTCGGAATGAAGAAAACATTGGTTTTCTATAAAGGAAGAGCACCAAAGGGTGAAAAGACCAATTGGGTCATTCATGAATTTAGATTAGATGGTAAATCCTCTCTTCAAACTGTACCTAAATCATCCAAGGTATTATTCTTTTATTAATTCTTTAATCATCCTCTGTTTTTATTTCCTCTGTTTTACTCTGTTTTTGTTTACTCTGTTTTTTTATTGCTAATATTATTTTTGTTTGAATTGCAGAATGAATGGGTGATATGTCGTGTCTTTCACAAGAATTCAGGCGACAAGAAGCCTAATTCCGGTGGCAATGGGCTGCCGCAATTGACGGAATCATCGACATCAACCGGTAGTGGTGGAGGGGTGATCAAGTCCGATTCCGTTCACGTGCCCTGCTTCTCCAACTCAATCAACATCCAATCAGTACAAAACAATATTCTGAACAATCCCAATTACCCTTTTACACAAAATTCCAATGGGAATTACAGTTTTACAGTGTCTCAATCGGCTCCGGCGGTGCACGATAGCATCCATCCCCAATTCCAATTCCAATTCCCGTCAAACTACACATTTCCCGCGCCAAATCAACCGTATGAGTTCCGAATAGGGAAACAAATCGATACGCGCTCTCAAGAAACCGCGATGAGCAGTGAAATGAACCCGGAGATCTCATCGGTTATGCCGGAATTGGGAAACAGGGGATTTGATGATCAAGAAGCTCCGTCGAATTCGGTTGGACCGATTGACATGGATGGCATTTGGGACTACTGATTTAGAATCAATAGCTATGAAGATTAAGATGAAGATAAATGATTGTGTTCATAGAATTTTCTGATGCCTGAAGATGAATAATAATATTTTCAGGTGATGAAGAAACAGTCATAATGTAAGGAATGACATGGTAATTACTAATTAGTATATTTTGAATAGTTTTGTTGTTGATAATTTAAATAATCAATGGGAGTTGTTATTTATTTAATTGGTGTGGAATTCCTTGGTTTCATTTGTCAACTTCTTTAATTTTATTTTTTTGTTTTTTTAATTTTTTTTTTCACATTAAAATAATTTTTGGGACCGATTTTTAACCCACCAGATTTCTTTGTTTTATGATACACGTGTGTGTATATATTATGCAAAATATAGAATTAAGACTAGATTAATTATGTTTTTGTATGGGGCTTTTTGTTTTAGCTCTTGATGAACTTTTAATGGGACACATTTTTGAATGGGAAAATGGCCAAAATAGCCCCTTGACCGAGCGTTTTGCGTAAATGGCCCCCTCCACCGTCTTTGGAGAGACGGGACACGGTTTCCAAAAGGGCTGAACCGTCTCCCGAGATCCTTTGGATTCCAACCAGTAGCAACCCAACACGTGGCGGTTACGATCCCGATGTCTGCCACCCGGCTCCCGTGGCGGCTTGAGACGTGACAGCGCCGTAAAGCCGTCTCTGGTGGGGTCCATGAGACGGTTCACCAACGGCTCAAGTTAAGCCGTCTTCGGCTCGGCTTAGCCGAATCCCTTTTGGCTGAACCGTCTTCAGCCCCATTAATTAATTTATTTTTTTTTTTTTTCAAATTTTGTTTGGGTATAAATATGTGGGTTTGGTTGAAAAAAAAAAACACATCTAAATCAAACCAAATCTTCTCAAATGTTTGTTTCAAGCCCGTTTAGATATTTTACCAAGCCAAAATATTTTATCAAATCAAACAAAATCTTCTCAAATGTTTTTTTCAAATTTAGTTTGATTAATCGACGTGTTTTTGAGTTTCAGAATAGCCGAATATTTTTTCGGTTAAAATTATTGCACTTTTTAAACCTAAGCCTTTGGGATTTATCTAATCCCATTCTATGGAAAGCTTCTGATCCGAAGTTTTTCACCCATTTTCTTTGGCCTTAAAAATCCTTTCACCCATTTTCTTTATCTTTAAGTTGACCTCTAACCACTTGGTAATACATTTGGAGGGAAAGGTTGAAGTGATGGATAGGTTTCGGTCGGAGTTAGTGAGAAGTAAAGCGAAAAAGGCTTCTGTTGGATTGCTGTTACATCTACATAATACTACTTGGATTGTTGTTGCATCTACACGTGGGTTAACCCGTGTAATTTGCATCGACGATGTTGTAGTCTACTTTGTTGGCTAGTTCATCCTTTTCCTAAATCTCTATCATGTTCTTCTGGATCATCCGTCTTTTACATGTACAAGACGGTCGGATGTGATATTTAGGAGAGTTTGTTCTTTGACTTGTCCGGGCCGTTGGTAAGCATCTGTCCGTACATATATTTATGTACGTATTTAGGGTGATGAAGATGAAACTGGACAGTGGGTATAAAGTACACTGCGAAAATATATCTTGGCGTTCCAAGCAACGGAAATGTCTCGGTGTTTGACGTGTTGAACCACTTCGTGAATTATAATTGTTTGTATATTGTAATTGTTTTAATACTTTAGTTGTATTTTTATTGGATTCCTATTATTATTTGTTTATGTTAAGTTTGTTTAAGGTCTTGTGTTCTCTACTTTTTGGTGTTAAACAAAACACTCCCTTTAAACAATATAAACTTAAAATAAACATTTTTTTTTATTATGACTTAAAATAAAAGGAGCATTAAAAGTAAGAAAAAAAAAACTAATCCAAAGCCCCGGCGACATCACGAATCATCTGCCACGCCGACAAATGAGTAAAGGGTGGTCGGCCCGAAAACTCGTGCTCAATCTTGGCATGTTCTAGTTTTTCATGGTCCGCAGTGTCTTGTGGGAGTTCACGGATAGCGGTTTGATAAAACCCCTCGAAGAGACGGCACTTGTTTTGCAAGTCCGTCCACTTCCGGTTGAGAGACTCCGTTGACCTGCTTGAACCTCCAACCAAAACTTTGAACTCGTTGAGAACGAGTGGCCAAATGGACCCTCGACGTGGTGGGTTTTCTTTAACAGTTATCCAAGCAGTGCACAGGGCAATTTCTTCTTCTTCTGTCCACGGTTTCGGTGCCATTGTGATTTTGGGTTTGGGTTTCTTATCTGTGACGGTGTACTGACGGTCTGTAATGTCAAACCGTCTACTGGCTTTATATAGGAAGGACATATGCGGGTGGGTTAAACATTCAATAGGGAATATCAATATATTTCATAGTAAAAATTACAACATTTTTTAAAACACTAAATAAATTAAAACACTTTATTAATAATAAAACATACATTAAAAAAAGAACATTACATAACATTATTTTTAATAAAACCTAAATTTAAATATAATCACGTAACAAATGCCACGCGGAAAGGTATTCGAATTCTTCGTCGTAGTCCAAAAAGTAGTCGATTTTCGCCAATTCTATGAGCCCTTCCTCGGACTCGTTTGGCGACTCCTCTTTGTTGGAGTTGAAGAACCCTTCGAATACGGTGCACTCCGCCTTGACGTTGTGAAACTTTTCTATAACATCTTGTGTCGTACGGTTTGTCTGACCGCCGACAAGTGTTCGAAACTCAAAAAATACTCTACTCCAAAATGGAGTTGCACGAATTTCTTGACTGGTGTTTGAAACTCGGGTGTTTTCGGCAACATTTCGCCATGCCAGTGTAACCCCAAGGATCTCCTCGTCGGTCCATGAAGACATTTTACTTGGTTTGATTGATGTTTTGTAAGAAAAATATGTGATGTAGTGAAGAATTTGTTAATTTGGCGGGTATTTATAGTGTGAAATAATTTAATTTAATTAAATATTTAATTTGGTAGGTAATAAAAATAAATAAGGACAATTAAAAAAATAAATAAACTTCCAAAATAAGAACATTTTATTAAGAATTGTTTGGACGTGGTAAGCACCTCCAGAAATACATTTTTTCAGCCATGAATCGTCTGTAAGACGAACATGTTTGTTTTAGATCACCGTTCGTAGTAATTGGTTTATCAGTAACCAAATGCTCCATCAGCATACAAAGATATACCGCTTCATTACCAGACAGGGAGTTATGTGGTGCAACATAGTCTTCGTTAAGATTGAAAGTTATACATTTTTCTGGATTACCTGTTTTCTTCCAGAATCTTATGTTCACTAGTAAAGCTCCTAAATAAACTTGTATCTTCGTCAGCTTTGGGTGAACAATGGTTCTGTATTTGTCTCTGATACGAAGGTCTTCGCAAGCATACATAACAAGTTCTTGCGTCACCAACTCTAGTCGCACCAATAACCATTCCCTATTTTCAAGCTGAACGGGGAAAAAAACAAAATCAACGTCGAAAAATGAAGGAAACGGTTTGAATTTGCCATTGCAATAGTTGGCCAAGTTTTTTGGTACAGATTCTAATAACGAATTATAAAATTCTGGTGGAAGAATTGTCCACCGCATATTTAGCGAAGCATTTTTTTGTAGCTTTCTACTCCTCCAGTTCATCAGTCTTCCAACCCATCCTTCAACATGCTGAAAAATAATTGAATCACAATTTCAGTAAAAAAAAATAAAAAAAAACATTAAAATTTAAGTTATTACTGTTGGTGTGAGGTAGCCGTTAGAACGATAGCCCAACAAAATTCCCCAAAAATTTTTGTCAAGCTCAATACTTCTTGAAAAAACAGCAGAATAACAAAACGGTGCGTCGCCTTTATTGTAGAAGTCAACAACATTAGTTGCCCAATTATCATTCTCATCGTCCGGTATAGCCCATTTGCCGATAACGTTTCCGTGTAAGCTTTGTCGATTACTGATAAATTCTCTTTCTTTGGTAATTTCAGGTTCCTTCGGACGCCTCCATTTTTTTAGTATCCAACTCGATGAATGTTTCTCTGGTTGAGAAAAGTATTCTTCTGGAGCTATATTTTTATCACGGCCGTCAGACATTTTCTTGAGCGATACTTCTCCAACAACCTTTTTTAACCACAAAATATTTTACGTTTACAACTACTTATATAAAGATGATTTTAAATATAAATTATTTATTTAAATTTTTAATTTTTTGTTTTTTAAATTTTTAATTGATTAGGGGCCCACAAAATGCACTCTCGGGAACCGTCTGACAGCAATGGGAACCGTCTCCTTGGGAGCCGACTTAGAGTCTTTGGGAACCGTCTCGTCAGACGGGTTAGTATTGGGAACCGTCTCCTCAGACGGGTTAGGCGTTGGGGACCGGACCCGGCTTGTGAGACGGGTTGGGAACCGAAACCGGCTCAGCAGTTCTTTCCATGTACCGTCTCAAAAGACGTGTTGGGAACCGGAACCGGCTCAGCAGATCGTTCCGGGTACCGGCTCAAAAGACGGGTTGGGAACCGGGACCCGTCTTTGTCAGAGGGTTGACTGAGAGGCTTTGGGAACCGAACCCGTCTTGGTTAAACCGTCTCCTGAGACGGCTTGGGAACCGGACCCGGCCCATGCAGCCCGGTCCCACTAGGGTTTACCTTTTGGGGGTAAAAGTAAAGTTTCGGTGAAAGTCTCTCCACCGAAAGACGCTACGTTGACCGGAACGCTCTTTTACCGGTTTTCTTGTTTATCATCTATTTTCCGGCGAACGGTTTGCTAGGACTCCGGTCAAATTATCAGACGACGGTCATTTATAATTAAAAAGGTAATATTAACGTTCCTTTTTAAAGTTTTAAAATTTTTTTTTTCATTGAAAACGACGCAACACAAACGGGACCACCCGACATATTTTTCGTCATGTGGTCCACCACGAACGTGCTCACCGTCAACCGTCGATTAATTTTTAATTTTGTTTGTTTTTTTGTTCTCCGTTAATCGAGGTTGACCAAACCCGTTTGACCATGTATAATCCGAGTGACTTTGTCGACCCGATGAACCCACATCAAATACTACAAGAGGAACAGTACGAAGAGTTTTTTCGGCACCCACAACAGCCGAATCCTCCTCGGAGCTTACCTCCTGCGGTAAGCGTTTACTACCATTTTTCAGTCAAGTATTTTTATCATTTTTCATTTACCTTGTTTGTTACTAAAATTTTTTTTATAACCTTTTTTTTAGTCTGATACCGAAATAAAAGTCCGAAGTGCCTGGAACAAAGTAACAGAAATGAATACTAGAATGTCCGAGGCAATGAAGACTCGTTTTAGGGAGACCGTCTTCGGTCACTTTCTGGATGTTATGAGCCATGTTTGCGAAAGTAATTTGTTACTCTCAGTGGCACAACATCAGATTGAGACGGGACTGCCAAGTATCGACGGCCTTTTTTATCAAATCGGTCCTAACAGTCTTCTATTCACTCCACAACAGTTTTGTCTGATAACGGGCCTAAAATTTGGCCGTCACGATGGTTGGGAACTCGCACAATCCCCAACATCGTTTAAAAGACGAATATTCCGTGAGGTGAGTAAGGTATCTTATCAAAGTGTGCTTGATATTTTCAACGGTGACTGGGGCGATTATGAGGAGAATGATGTTGTCCGTATTTGTATCCTGGTATTGATTGAATCGGTGTTTAAGGGTACCCAAAATAGCGCTACTGTGGATGATCTAGTCCTCGATCTTGTTGATGACTTTGTAGCTTTGAATGCATTTCCATGGGGAAGTTATTTTTGGGAAGATTTGGTTAAAAATATCAATAACATGCACCTGATTCAAAAGCAGGGTACAAAGGGCTTCAGTTTAAAATCTTGTAATTGGGTTTTCAAGGTATTAGTTTTTATGAATTATTTACTTTTAATTATTAATTTTAACAAATATTGTTGATATTTCTAAATTTTGTTTAAAAACTTGCAGATCTGGATATTTGAGATATTTCCAGAATTTAAAACCGATCCACATTTTTTTGTTGGTGATGCAATCCCCAGAGTTCTTTCCTGGGGTCCGGGAAAAAAAATGAAGAGGAGCACCATTGATCGTAAGATCACCGTAAATTCTATGGTAATCTTTTGAAATCATTTTCTACCGAATTTTTTTTTGAAAAGCTAAATATAAGTGATAAAATTTAAAAAAAAATTGTTGTGCTTCAGCTTGAAGGGTTTAAGCCGTTTAGGTTTCTACTTCCGAATGACGTTGAGCTGCGCTGTGCCTGGTACACTGATAGTGCCCATTTTTTACGAGGACAAAGGAACCGGGCTCAAGGGTGCTTTAATAAGCCGGCCGACTTTCATCCGTCTGCCTATGTAAATTTTGATAATACGGGAGCGGATGATATAAATTTCGATGATCTGCATACGGTTTACGGTGATGAGCCTGTTGATTCGACGGCCAAAAAAAGAAAGTCGGAAACTGTTCCGACAACCTACACTATCAACGATGATTTAATAGAGCAATTTAAAGCGTTGATGGATGATAGGTTGGAAAACTTTTATAATAACAAGTTGAAAGGTTTACTGCCTGAGGTAAAGTTGTCGTATGATTATTATTAATCCGTATTAATTTGTTGAAAAGTTTAAAATAATTAACATTTTTAAATCTTAGGTACGTAAATCCCAACCGACTGGTGAAGAAGGCCCGACGAGCTCGCATCACAATGAAAATGTTGATGAAATGTTTTGCTCGGGTGATGTATATAGACCAGACACCGACGGCCTAAAAAAGCCTGTATGTTTTATTTTATTTTTTTCCTTCATAGTTTAGCATTTAAATTCAAAATAATTGGTTCACTTTTGTCACTTTAACAGTTGAGACGGTCTCAAAGGTCAACAAAGCCATCCTCGTGTATGCTTTCCCCATTTACAACAATAAAAGGTGCAAAAAAGAAGAAGTTCAAATCAGACGATGAAAACGAAAACATAAAACTAATAAAAAAATGGTATCCAAAACAAAAGGATAAACATAGAACTTGTGCACTATTTGGGGGAAATATATTCCCGGATGACTTTTGGGAAGATCTTTTCGGCGATGGTGATTCACTCGGTTGGTTAGGCAGCGAGGTAATAATTTTTAAATATTTGTTACTTTTATTAACTATGTTTAATTTAATTAATATATTTACCGCAGTTTAATATTGAATATTCAAATTATTTATTATAGCACATATATGGATGGACACACCATCTCTACGAGACTCTTTGGAGCTCAACCTCCCGTTGGAGCATCCTTCCTCCATATTTTGTGGGGGGTTTATTTAGCCGTACTAATAACCAGCCTTTTAAAGATTTGTTTGATGGGTCATTCGAACCGTTTCCAAAAATCGCTGATGTTGACGAGGTTGTTTTTCAAATTTAAATCATGGTTTTGTTTGTTGAACATATTATGATTTGTTTTTAACATTTTGTTTCAAACTATTTGCGTTTTAATAGGTATATGTTGTGTTGAATATAAGCTTACAACATTGGATCCTCGGAGTTTTTAACCTGCGCCAGCGAACGTTTACCATCTACGACAGGTAAATGTTGAACCTATTCATTTTAATGCCGGTTTTCATTAGGTAATAGTGTTAATTTTGATAATGTTTTTTCTATATTTTGCAGTTTACTTGGTTTGAGGGGCGCGGAGAAGGCCAAAAGAGAGGTCATATGCAATGCTAATTATGCATTTGAGCTTTGGCTAAGATCCAATAATTACTACGAATCCGTAAACCCGTACATATACGCCCCTCCTTTCGAGGTCGTAGAGCCTAAAGATGTACCCCAACAGTCCGGAGATCTTGGTGATTGTGGGGTTTGGGTGTGCATATTTATTGAGAGGTTGATTAAAAACGAACCTCTATATAATGAACATGAAAACACCCAAGAAACAGCTTTAAAAATGCGGCACAGGATGGCCTTTGAATTTTATAGGAACGTTTTGCCGGAACCTGATACGGTAGATAATAGACAGACTCCCGATGAAGACGAACTGAAATTGTTAAATTAATATTACTAATGTCATTATTATTACTACTCCTCTTGTGTTACATTAGTAGATATGCAAACAAAACCCAACTAACTACCAAAAGTAACTTCAACAATCTGGCCTGCAAACGGTATTTTCTAGCCAAAGCTTGTTGCTCGTCTAACGATTGCCTCAACCCCGGAACGATTTTTTTGCACCTGAAACATTCTGACGCTTCTACCCACCTAATAAATCCACAACCAGCAGTCTGTGGTTTAAAAAAAATAAACAGTTATTTGATGATCATTTAAAGCACACGATAAATATTAAAATTTAATACTTACGCAACACACGAAGTCTCTATCCGGGTTTGCATCAGTTCTCGAGATAAGTATACGTGTAGTTGCACCGCATGAACATATTTCTCTTGACCTGCTAAATCGTCTAGATGAAGACCTTGAAGATGAAGATGATGACTAAGACATGGTGATGGTATATAAACCTCTACACAATTGATGATGAACGGTTGGTGGTAGGTATATTTATAAAAAACGAAATAGTTATTTGCCAATTTAGTCCTTGACGTTTGGCAAAAATTGCAAATTCCACCCGATATTGGTACACCTATCAACCTAGGTCCTTATATAGAAGCTCATTTCACATGCAGATGAAATAGCATAATGACTAACATTCCTGCTCCCGTAGAGAACACAATTTGGGTTAATCCACATAACCAATCAAGTTTTTGGGCTCCAAATGTTCTTGAGTTTTACTACGATGGTGATAGCACATGTTGCTATACAACCTATATGGGGCGTACACCATTAAACAAAGAGTGGTGGGGTGGTATTTTAGGGTACTGTGGAAGCGGATATCTTCAAAAAACGGTAAATACTATGACTGTTACGTTATACGTTATATGATATGATAATTTTTTTGTGATTTTATTAACATTTATTTACAGCATGTTCGTGCATGGTGCAACAAATTGATGTCGTTAAGGGACATTGAACGACAAAGAAGACCAACAACATGTAGTTATGGTCTTTGGACTGTTCTTCCCCCTAATTTCTATAACCTAATTATTGAACAAGATCACCATGCTTATTGCTACGCAAACGGCTCGAGAAGAATATATCCACCTCTTTGGGAAGTTGATATGGTAGAATACTGTTTTTTTTTATATATTTTATACCTTTTTATTGTGCTGTATAAAATCTACATTTCGTTTTGGACTGTAATTTTCAGGTATATATACCAGCCTCGATAGACGATGAAAACTGGTTTGTTCTACAAGTTGACATGAAATTACTACAAGTAACAGTGTATTTCCCAAATAACTGTAGTCCCATAGATTGCGGCGATACTTTTTGCAGTCATAGAAAAATTCATCAAATTCTTATAGAATTTGAATCTGCTTTCATATGGTTTCTAGGGGCTATAACGTACTGGCAAAAGTCTGGTAGAAACGAAGTTGAATCATTACAATTTTCGGGGGATGTTGTCTGGCCTGTCACCAATAGTCGCATTGGTCGACATTCAGGGGTAATCGTTTGTATGTTGCTGAGAAATCTTGTTCAAAACATTACATTGACTTGGAGAGAAGGCAGCCTACATGATGCTTGCATGAGATTCAGACGTTTCATGGCAGATGAAATTTATGCTGGTCGTTTTGCACCGTCAAATATTTAAATATTTATCTACCTAGTTTATGTATTGATGTATATCGAAGTTATTTGTAAGTTTTATGTTATAAACATTGTTAAGTAAATAAATTAAAGTAAATAGCACCACTAAAAATCAGCAAGGTTAACAGTCGAGCAAGTATTATGAATTACATATTCTGCAAAGTCATCTGCTTCAACGAAAGTGGGGGACGGTGTTTGATGATGATTTTCTTTCTTTGAACCACGCCTAGCAGATTTTGATCGTGAGGCAACAGGAGCTGAACATCGGTCACGATGATGACCGTGAGTTCTACAACGACTGCAATATACAGGCGTAGGTTCCTCACCTCTCGATAAAATTCGTTTATTTTCACGAGGACGTCCCGACTGTCGTTTTGTGATATGTGGTGGTTGTAGAGGAATCAAACACTCTGGCGTCTCCCATTCAGACCTGTGGGGTAAAGGATAAATGGCCTCTTCATATGTTGTTTTGTATAACTGGTTGCTATACCAAGGTGACGTATAATGACTGCAGTCCTGTTCCTTCAGTAATTTTGATACTGCAATCATGTGGCCACATGGGAAACCAGATATCTGGGGAACACAACAACTGCATGTTTCATTAGACAGATCAACAAAACCATTTTTCCCACCGTCTAGAACTTGAAAAGTGTTAACCCCAACGCCATAAGCCTTCCACGTTCTAGAATATTCAATCTTTTTAATAATTTTTTTTACCGCGAAAGGAGTCAGTACGTGTTTATTTTGAATAGCCTCATTTCGGCGTTCGTAATACCATTGTTGAAGTTTTTGTCTAAAAAATTCAACCAAATGGGTGATTGGAACTTTTCGTTCGTCCTTAGATAAGGCGTTGATTGACTCTGCACTGTTAGATGTCATATAATGATATCGTTTCCCCGAACAGTGTGCTCTTGACCACTTATGTAAACCGATACTCAATAGAGTATTCCTAACCCGTGGTAGGGCTGCACACAGCGCGTTAAAATTTTCTTCAAAATCAGACACCCGGTAAGCTTTACAAGTGTTCCACCACAGTGTCTCTAAATCCTTCTTTTTGCTTTTTGGTATCTTTAAGTTCACCATCAAATGTCGACAGCACAACCCGTGAAATGCATTAGGAAAAACCGTCCGAACTGCCAAATCTATTGAGTTGGCTCTGTCAGATATGATCGCCAAATCCGGGTGCTCACCGATACACTCTTTAAGTTTCGATAAGAACCACGTCCAACTCTCACCGTCCTCGGATTTGCCGATACCATATCCAACGGGTAAAATTTGGTTGTTACCATCCATGCCAACAGCAAGGAATAACGTTCCCTTAAACTCACCTTTTAAGTGTGCCGCGTCTATAATAATGACCGGTCTTAAAGACAGAAGAAAACTCCGAATCTGTTTAATAAAATGAAAAACAGATAAATTTTAGACTTCAGTAAACCAAAACATCAATAATTTATTTAAGTTGGTATGAAAATAGGTAAAAATATTTTACTGACCGTTGCACCAATGGCAATAAAAAGCATTTCAAAACGATTGTCTTCATCAGTTTTAATCTCAGTAACAGTCCCTGGATTTGCATTTCGCAAATTATAGCAGTAGAACGGAAGCTCAGAAAACGATTGTTTGCTACTTCCTTGCAAAAGCTCAAGTGCATGACACTTCCCCCGCCAAGCTTGAGTATATGATATATCAACCTTAAATCTTTCTCGAAAATCTTGTACTATTTCGTTTCCACGATAAACACGTCTAGTATCTCGCAATTGGTGCTTCAGTATGCTACCAATTACTTGCGGGTTAGCTTGACGAAGATGGGGATGTGTTTGAGTTTTAGAACATGTGTGGTTGTTGTTAAAAAATGTAACAAAAAACGTGTCTGAAGTTGGGACAGAACGTGACCTAAATTGCCAATCACAATCATCAACTACACATGAAATTTCATACCTCGTTTTAGATGACCTGTCGACTTTATAGGAAAAACGTTCAGACAAACAAAAATTTCCTAACTGCAATTTCAATTCATCTTTGTTACGAAATACGGAACCTTCCGAAAAAACTAAAGAGCTTTTGGTTATATCTGAAAACAATTCAGGACTTGGCTTTCCATAAAATTCTTCTTTTTCAGCTTTCTCATCATCGAAATTTCCAAAACACCCATATGGTGTGTAATGATCAAAATTTTCTATAGACACATTTAGATCAGGGACTTTTGAATCATTTGAAGGTACGTCGTTTAAATGAGCATTACTAGACGAACCCACACCTGGTTCATCTACAACATACAACTTCAATACTTCATGGGGGTTTTGCAAAGCAACTTTAAAAAGAAAAGATACATCACGATCATTAAAAATGTCGATTGCATCATCAAAAGCTGACATTTTATAAGATAACCTTGAAATGTTTGGAATCTCACACACATCGGAAACTACATTTAAAAAACTAAGATACGAGATATTTGAATCAATTTCAAAACCACGTCTTTTACAGCTACTATCAACAACGTATTCCATTCGACCGTTGACAACTTCCCACCTGCCTCCACTATAGATTATAAAACTAACCATTTTTAAAAACACAACTTTTTTTAACACTTTGAAAGAAAAATAAGGAATACAAGAAAAAATTCAAACAAAATTGTTACAAAATTTACTAATTTTATAACAAACGGTTCGTCATGCACGTCACATCACCGAAAACGTCTCCGTCGATGTACGACGTCCGGCATCGAGTCGGTTCAGAAACAGTAAAAAGACGGTAGGGGAAGCCGTCTTTTTCGTACCCGCTGACGTCTCAGGAGACGGTTCATAAATTTTAAAAGACGTCACCGGAGACGGCTTTTTCGTACAAGCTGACGTCTCAGGAGACGGTTCATAAATTTTAAAAGACGTCACCGGAGACGGCTTCGTACCCGAACCGGCTCAGGAGCCGTCTCCGGTGGGACCGGATATATTATTTTATTATAAGCCGAGCCGAAGACGGCTTAACTTGAGCCGTTGGTGAACCGTCTCATGGACCCCACCGGAGACGGCTTTGCGGCGCTGTCACGTCTCAAGCCGCCACGGGAGCCGGGTGGCAGACATCGGGATCGTAACCGCCACGTGTTGGGTTGCTACTGGTTGGAATCCAAAGGATCTCGGGAGACGGTTCAGCCCTTTTGGAAACCGTGTCCCGTCTCTCCAAAGACGGTGGAGGGGGCCATTTACGCAAAACGCTCGGTCAAGGGGCTATTTTGGCCATTTTCCCTTTTTGAATGGGTCAGACTTAGTTTATTCAGACTGTTTGTTTTGTGAGCAAATGTATGAATCGGTCAGACATTCGCCTCTGAATTGGTAAACATTATATTAAGTCTGAATGGTTCAGATCTCTTACTAGTTCAACGCTTACCCAGTTAGATGTTGCCAAACAGCCCTTTAAACTATCTTAAAATTTGAGAACCACTTATATATTCGTAATTAAAATGAACAAAATTAATTTGGTTGAATACAATTTAGTTTTTAGTAATGTATGTTTTCATGTATTCATCCGAAAATATACACACACAAACATTTTTTTTATGTTAATATTAATGAATTTTTTTACCGTGTTCAATTGTTGTATTTAGTTCTATAATTATTTGTTTCGACTTGTATTTATAGATAAATAAACTACATTTTTAAGTGTGCTATACTTCTAGATATAGATATTTTTATGTTAACTGATTTCATTTGTGAGTTTTCTATTATCGAATGGCATAAAAGTGTTCATTTTATAAACGATTCTACTATTCTAGCATGTTCTTTTTTTCAGTCATACATACATGTATGTGTATGTGTGTGTATGAGAGAGAGTGACTATGTGTGTGTGAGTGTGAGAATTGTTCTTATTGATGTAGCATGTTCTTATTTTATTAAGACTTGGAGTTATTGATATTGCTGATAAACAAACATGTCGTTTGGTAAATAATTCAAAGAGATGTTGTGAACAATATTCTCACCAAAAAGAAAAACAAAGTGACTATACCCTGTATGTATTCTAATATATTGACTTTGCTTAAGGGTTATTTTATAATCATGAACTATTAAAGGTGATATATATTATGGACTTCAAAGAGGTTGAGCAGATTAAACTTATAATATATAATATATAATTGTCCGTCTTTTTGTCCTTGTTTAAAACAAGTTAACTGATCGAAACTATTTATGAGAAACCTGATTCTAACACTATGTTTTGCAAGGCTATCTCGAATGTTAAGGCCGTCCTTAGAAGCCCTTAAGTACCTAGTCATCTGCCACATCATATCCTTACGAATTCTTACAAGCCCTTAAAAATCCTTACAAATTCTTGAAAACTACCAATTTCACCTCCAACTATACAAACATCCTTACACATCCTTATCTTTTCCACATCATCACCTATTTTTTCTTTATATTTATATAAATAGATAGCAAGAATGTGAAATAAGAAAAATACGTAAATAAAAACATAATATTTAAATTGTATAATTTTAAATCATATAAAGGAAAATGTAACAATTCATTAAAACTAATAAAAGTAGTAAAATTATCAAAAGCTACTATAAATTTTTATTCTAGTTTTCGATCCAATTGATTGGTGTGGTGAAAATTAACGGCGTTCTAAAAATAATAAACTGAAGTAATATACATAAATAAAATAAGTAGAAGAAAGGTTTGGTTTATTGACATAATATGTCAAGGAAACTCTTCGCTAAGAGCATTCACAACCCATCCACCAAACTTTTCCCCACTTTTAAAATTTAAAAAAACCTATTAAAAACATACTACAACCCATCCACCATTTTATACCCTATCTTTATATTATAAAAATTTGTCATCTTAGTTTTTCATATATGAAAAGCTACTATTCATCCTCCACCAAATTTGTGTGAGTGTATAAAAACGAGAAATATAATAAAATATATGTTTGTGAGTAAGATAAAGATAAAAATGGTGGATGGGATGTGGGAAGTTTTTTAAAGTGAGAGATAAATTTTAAAAAGTATGATTTTTAGTTAAGAGCATTCTCATCCCAACCATCAAACCACCCCCCATTTTTAAAATTTAAAAAATACACTAAAAACTCATTTCATCCCATCCATCATTTTCTACCCCATCTCTATATTTTAAAAAATCAATCATCTAGCTTTTCATATATGAAAAGCTACTATTCACTCACATCAAATTATTGTGAGTGTATAAAAACGAGTAATATAATAAAATATGTGTTTGTGAGTAAGATGAAGATAAAAATGGTGGATGGGATGTGGAAGGTTTTTTAAAGGGTGATACTATTTACACAACCAACAAAAAACCCTAAACAACCTTAGGACGGGTCGTCGAGGCCTAGATGGGCCGTTAAGAAAAATTAGGGTTTCAGGACGGGTCGTCCAGGCCTTGATGGGCCGTTTGTTTACAGAAAAGACAAAAACGACGGGCCGTCGAGGCCCAGACGGCCCGTAGAAGTACGATGTACGAGGTGATCAGTCTGAATTCCTGCAAAAGCAGGCAGTTCAGACTGAAAAGTCTGAAAAAGGTGCATTAGGACGGGCCGTCCAGGCCCCGACGGCCCGTAGAAATGTGTTAGGTTAGGGCATTTAATCCCTAGACGGCCCATCTAGGCCTCGACGGCCCGTTGAGATTTCCAGATTTAACCATTACACGATCAGCTTCTTCCCCATTTGAACCAAACCTTAAAACATCACCACCACCAAAACCCTCGACCCATTTCGACTTCCCGGTCTCACGATGACATATTTACAAAGCTTTTCAACCGTTGACCTGTCTGAGAACGAGTCTTACGTCTCTGAAAGCGTAGGGTATGAACCCGAGGTTCAAGTTGGTGAAGAGGAGGTTAAATCCGGGGTTCGTGGTAATGACGGGAACATGCTGCCCGATCTCAACGAGGAATATGTAGAGGAACAGGAGTCATTTTTCGTGCCACCAAGCTACCCGCAGTACACGTACGGGAGTTACCATTCGCGCGGGAATCGTGCTAATGATGACAACCAGGAAGATGCTAACATAAAAGTTGAACCTAACCCGGATGTTTCGTATGAAACCGAGCAGGTGCGTTTATTTATTTACACTAGTATATCTTTACAGTAGTATATAATTTAGAGTAGTATGAATTTAGACTAGACTCTTGTATAAATTTTCAGGTATTCGGGTCTGTTGAAGAGATGAAACAATGGGCTTACGATAGAGCCCTTGCTAGCGGTTACGTCCTAGTGACAGGACGTTCTGTTTCAAAAGGCAGTGGAAATAATGCAAGAAAAATTAGGATAGACCTGAGATGCGACCGTGCTGGCGAATACCATACTACAGCCACAGTAAGGTCTACGGGTAGCAAAAAGATTAACTGTCCATTTATGTTAATAGGGAGGCTACGCAAAGAGGGTTGGAAGTTGGAGGTTAAACACGCGAATCATAACCACGACCCTTTTATACATGTTGAGGGTCACGCTTTTGCTAGGCGGCTGACACCACAAGAAGAAGAAATGGTGGAAACGCTTTATTTTCAAGGCCTGGAACCGGCAAACATACATTTGGCCATCAGAGCACAAAACCCGAATAATATATGTATTCTAAGAGACATACACAATACAGTGAGCAAGATTAAACATAGAATTTACGGCGATAAAACCCCAATGCAGGTATTATTATTAATTACTATTATTGTCATAGACTATTATTAATTTTGTTGTTGTTAAATATTAAATATTGTTATTATTATTGTTATGCAGATACTCGAGAGTATCCTGGTTGAAAAGAAATTTACTTATTTCACCAAGCAGAATCCAGAGACAGATGCTGTTGAGAATATTTTCTTTTCACACCGGGTCTCGTACAATCTCTGGCGTGCCTTCCCACATGTGATGCTGATCGACGCCACCTACAAAACGAACGAGTACAGAATCCCGTTTGTTCAAATTGTGGGTATGACGTCGACAAACCAGTCGTTTTGTATCGCCCATGCATTTATCGTTAAAGAGAAAACGAGTAACTACATATGGGTGCTTGAGAGGCTCAAAGATTTGCTGGAGGAGAGTATGGAGCCACGTGTAATTGTTACAGATAGAGATCTGGCTCTGATGAGTGCATGTGCTACAGTTTTCCCGGATGCTACGAAATTGCTTTGCAGGTGTCATATTCAACGAAATATTATTATTATTATTATTATTATTATTATTAATATTATTGTTGTTGTTTTGCAGGTATCATATTCAACGAAATATTGCAAAATATCATAAAGCAGGATTTCCAAAAGAAGAATGGGAAATATTTTTGCAGTATTTTGGTCGACTGTGTAAATCTCCTGACAAAGAGGCTTACGAATTCAATCTTGAAGCGCTCTACAGACGACTTTGGGGGCAGGATCGAACGGGTATATATTTTATTTTTTATTTTGCTTTACAAGCGTACATATTTTCTGTATTGACATCACTATTCTGTTTTTTACAGAGGTTTATGACTACATGGAGTCAGTTTGGCTCCGAGATTATAAAGAAATGTTTGTGGAAGCATGGGCAAATGAAAACCTTACGTTCGGTCAGACTACGACCAACAGGGTCGAGAGTCAGCATGCTCTGATTAAGAGGTACATAAAAGGCCCGAACAGCTCGCTCCACGCGCTTGTGATGGAAATAGACAAAGTTATGGAATCACGGCGCGTAGCGATAAAGCACTCCTTCGAACACAGCCGATCAACAAGAATGTGGAAACATGATCTACCGTTGTTTCAAGACGTAATCGGTAGGGTTTCCCATCTAGCGCTTAATTTGATGCTCGGAGGGGTCAACAAGATAAATTATTATATGGAACAAAAGAGGTCTTGTGAACACCGACTCAAGAAGACTTATGGATTGCCATGTTCCTGTCAATTGCAATTGTATGATACGAAAGGTAACATCATTTTTTAGACTTATTATTTTTTTAGGATATAATAGTCAAATTTATAAATGTTTGAAGCGTTTTGTAGACGACTTGTGTTGTCTGGTTCGTACAAAAACAGAGGAAACTCTGCCAAATGTTTATAAAAATATTGATTTGTTGTTGTTGTGATTGAATATATATATCAGATACACGAGTGTTACTGGCTGATATCGACGTCTTCTGGACACGACTTGACTTTATGCCAGAAGTAGCTGAGAATCCCGAGTTTGACTTTCAGCACGAAATGAATGCATTCGCTGAGCAACTAAGGTCGCAACCGGTGCAAGTGAAAAAAAGCATGTTGCAGAAGATGAAGGAGGTGTTTAATCCGATTATGACTAAACATAAACCTCCTGAGGTACAAACCGATACTCGGGGTCGGCCAACAACAAGTGAAAAGGAAAAAAAGGAAGATAAGGTTGCGGTTCGTAGTATTATTATTATTATTATTATTATTATTATTATTATTATTATTATTATTTTTGTTGTTGTTGTTGTTGTTATATAATTTTTTCAACGTAGGGCAAAAAGCCTTCTAGAAGAGGTAAACAATCAAGGGACAAACCGATTGTTTACGATGAAGATTTTCCACTGTTGGAAAGGGATAGGTACAAACTACTAATATATAAATTCACACATGCATACATATTTATACACATATTAAATCTCACTTTTTGATGGGTACAGGTACAAACTGGAGATCGAAAGGTTTAAGAAATGGCTTCCACCTGCATATCATAGATACATTACAGACATTCGGGATGTCCATGGAGACGGTCACTGTGGCTTTCGATCCGTAGCTGTGTGCTTAGGGTGGCAACAGGATATGTGGTACTTCATCTGCAAACAGCTTAAGGAGGAGATTGTCGAGAATGAAGACCGGTGGAGGCCAATTTTAAACGAAGTAGATTACGATACTTACGACAGAGTCTCCAACTCATTCGATCACATTGGAGTGGGACCATCAACGCACGACCAATGGATGGAGATGCCCGCCTCAGGATTACTGATTGCTCAGAAATTTAGGGTGGTTGTTCAATTTCTCTCTCCGTATGATCAAAGTGAGACGTACTTCCCTATGTTCGATGGTCCAAAACAGCGTTGAAGAACATGCGTTCGTATCGTTTGCTTTTGTTAACAAAAATCATTTCATCAAGATTGAGTTGGCAGAAGGCGCCCCAATGCCAAAACTGAATCCGTCATGGCGTAAGTGGCGATATGAAGAGGCAAGTGAGTGGGAGACGGTATATGACGACCGTATACAAAGGGTTGATGTTCAATCACCTCAATACTTCGACTTAACTTAGCTTATCGTATGTTACCGGACCGGACGAACGGAAAAATTTGTTGTATGTGTTCATTTATACTTATTATAAAAATATACTCCCTTTTTTTTATAAAAAATACAAATACCAAGCTTAAAATATACAAAATACACTAAAAATTAAAAAAAAAAAAAACATAAGGGTCGTCCAGGCCTTAATGGGCCGTCCAAGGCAAAAAATTGGTTTTTAGACGGCCCGTCTAGGCCTTAACTGCCCGTCCTTTAGTTTTTAGACGGCCCGTCTAGGCCTCAACTGCCCGTCCCAACACAAAGCTTCCAAGAGAAGCTTCTGTTTTTTAAATTAAAAAAAAAAATTATTTGAGGACCGTCCAGGCCTCAACGACCCGTCTCAAGGCAAAAATTGGTTTTAGACGGTCCGTCTAGGCCTCGACGGCCCGTATCAAAAAATTCAAATCAGATCAAAAACAGATCTGATTTCCTCTCGTCCCACAATCCCTATCTCGTCTCTCTTCTCCCTCTCTCTCTCTGACCCTCTCCTCCACCACAACCACCATCCACCACCGTCTGCCTCCACCACAACCACCATCCACCACCGTCTCCTCCACCACAACCACCATCCACCACCGTCTCCCTCTCTCTCTAACCCTCTGCCTCCACCACAACCACCATCCACCACCGTCTGCCTCCACCACAACCACCATCCACCACCGTCTCCCTCTCTCTCTAACCCTCTGTCTCTCCTCCACCACAACCACCATCAGGTATTATTATTATTAGTATTATTATTATTATTATTATTATTATTATTATTATTTTTGTTGTTGTTGTTGTTATTGTTGTGGGGGCAGTCGTGGTGGTTGGGTGGGGTGGTAGTTGGGTGGGGTAAGGGAAGTGGTGGGTTGGCTGTGGTGGTGGTTAGGTGGGGCTGTGGTGGTGGTGGGTTGGCTGTGGTGGTGGGCAGTGGTGGTAGTTGGGTGGGGTGAGGGAGGTGGTGGTGGGCAATGGTGGTGGTTAGGTGGGGCTGTGGTGGTGGTGGGTTGGCTGTGGTGGTGGGCAGTGGTGGTAGTTGGGTGGGGTGAGGGAGGTGGTGGTGGGCAATGGTGGTGGTTAGGTGGGGCTGTGGTGGTGGTGGGTTGGCTGTGGTGGTGGGCAGTGGTGCTAGTTGGGTAGGGTGAGGGAGGTGGTGGTGGGCAATGGTGGTGGTTAGGTGGGGCTGTGGTGGTGGTTGCGCGCATTTAGGTCCTGACGCGCCTAAACACAAACGTGCGCGTTTATGTTTAGGCGCGCGTTTAGGTTTAGGCGCCTAAACACAAACGCGCGCCTTTATGTTTAGGCGCGCGTTTAGGTTTAGGCGCCTAAACCTAAACGCGCGCGTTTATGTTTAGGCGCGCGTTTAGGTTTAGGCGCCTAAACACAAACGCGCGCCTTTATGTTTAGGCGCGCGTTTGTGTTTAGGCGCCTAAACCTAAACGCGCGCCTAAACATAAACGCGCGCCTAAAGTGTTATTGTTCTTGTGTTTTGTTTAGTTCCTTTTAATATAAACGCGCGCCTAAAGTGTTTTGTTTTTGTTTTGCAGATATGGCAAACAGAAACAACAGAAGACGCCGTAACCAGCCTGCGGACGGGAATCCTCTTGCAGGTGGCGATTTGAGAGATTGGCCCTACAGGCACGATAACGACGACTACGAGATCGCGCGCTGGGTTCATATGGAGCTGCGTCCGATACACGGATCGCGCAGTGTTGACTGGTCCGCATTACGCGCGATCGGTGCAGCGGACAGGTTTGAGGAGTGGATCCCAGACGACAGCCCTTGGGGGCGGATGTTAGCTGACCTCGACCATGATGCGTATCGGCCACTGACGATCGAATTCATCTCGACATTCCGCTACGCGCCGCATCCAGCAGGTGTTCAGCCTCCAGTAGGTCCTGACGGCGAGCCTGAGCCTGAGGTACAGTTCCGATTATTCGGACACCTCTACGCATATACGATGGACCAGTGGGCTACTACTTGCTGCTGGTACAGAGAGGAGGAGCTTGTCCAGGATATGTACACCACGGCCTTGACGACCTTGCCAGACGACATGCTGATGGCCTGGTGGCCCACTATCGGTGGTCGAGCGTATGGGGAGGACGGCGAGAGGTATTATTATTGTTATTGTTTTCATTTAGTTCGCTTAGTTAGTTAATTATTATTGTTATTTAGTTAGTTTAGGTTGTTTGTTTTTGGATTTTTGTAGACGACTTGTGTTGTCTGGTTCGTACAAAAACAGAGGAAACTCTGGCGAAATTTTTATAATGTTATTATTATTCTGTGCAGGATGGATAGGTCCAGCAACATCCGGGACCCTGTGATCCGTTACATACACCGTTTGGTTAGCTGGTCGATTGCCGGACGGTGTAACTGTAACGAGAGGGTCCAGCAGATTGACCTTTTCTACCTCTACTGCATCTTGAGGGGTAGGCCGGTTGCGCTACACAGGTGCTTTGTCGAGTACATCGTGACCTACCCTCATAGGAACCCGGCGGGGGAGATTCCGATTGGTGGGATCGTCACCGCCATCGCGTTGCGTCTTTGCCCGGGCGAATTGTGGACGCATGCTGAGGAGAACAACTTACCTCGTCCGATGATGCCCAGGTAAGATTATTATTATTATATATTATAATTTAATATTATTATTATTATTTATTATTATTATTTAATTTTATATATTATTATTTAATATTATTATTGTTGTTTTGCATTTCAGGCCGTTAAATATTAGGACTATGACGCAGATGAAGGTGGCAGCACGGGTCCCTCGCAGCAACCCACCCGCTTATTACCAGCGTGCTTTCGGACATGCTGGCGACCGTGGCGAGCATTTTGTGCCAGAGCCGCTCAGACATCTCGATGGGCCGAATGCCCCTGAGGTCCAGATGCCACACGTTGCCGACGGCGACCCACCGGTGGATGTAGAGATGCCAGACCCCCCCGTTGATGAGCTACAGCGTCCTGGCCGCGTTTATCATGCTGTCAGGTTGCATGATAGCACGACCCAGGTACTTCAGCAGATCCTGGATCAGTTGGGGTCGATGCGGGGTGACATGCGGTGGCTGTTAGAGAGCGAGAATGAGAGACGACGGGAAGCTGGTTTGGAGCCGCGTCCACTTCCGGATTGGGCGTCCAGCAGTCAGCATGGTGGGGCGTCCACCAGTCAGCCGGGTGGGTCGGATCAGTCGGGTGGGTCGGGTTAGACGGGTGGGTTATATTCTTGGTTGTACATTTGAACTCTTAGTTTATGTAAATTTTTGGAATATTATGCTTATTTATGCTTTATTGTTCGTATCTTGGTTTTGTTTAGTTCGGCAACATAAACGACATTCGTTCATATTCATATACACAATTATATAAAAAAGATCATATTATACAAATAAAAAAACATTTATAAAAAACCAAACATTTATAAAAAACCAAACATCTATAAAAACCAAACATTCAAACCCATTTTAAACATCCACACTACACTTATAAAAAAAACCAAATAATCATCACCTAATCATTGCCAATGATTACCAATGATTGGATTGGATTTAAACCTTTAGACGGGCCGTCTGGGCCTGGACGACCCGTCCTTTTGCCTTTATACGGGCCGTCTGGGCCTGGACGACCCGTCCTTTTGCCTTTTTGGCCCTCCACGGGCCGTCCAGGCCTCGACGACCCGTGGAGGGGTTGTGCAAATAAAAACCCTAGTTGTGCAAATAACCGGAGCCTTTTTAAAATGAGATATAAATTTTAAAAAAGTTGTTTTTTAGTTAAATTATAGGGTAAAATATGGTGGATGGGATGTGATATAAGGTAAAAAATGGTGGATGGGATGTGAATGCTCTAACAAGGCTATATGGTGTGGTAGACATTTCCCTCAACTTTCTCAAATGTCATATTAGCGTCACCTCATTTTATGGTGTGGTAGACATTTCCACTACTCATCAACATGGAAATTGTTCCAAATGTGGTCAATTAAATCCGAACAAAGGTGGCCATGCACAGTAGTATAGTGTAACGCACACGTGTTTGATTCTTGTTGTGCCTCATCTACTAGTTCGAGATCCTCTTCAGCCTCATTCGGATCGTAATCGCATATCGCACGACGTTCGTCTTCGATTATCATGTTATGAAGTATTATACAAGCATACATAATATATCTCAATCTTTGTGATGAAATGCACGTGCGGGACGTTCTATTATATGCCATTTCGCCTTTAACACACCAAATAATCGTTCGACGTCTTTTATTGCCGATTCTTGACACTTCGCGAACTTTTTCCTTTTCTCATCTATGGCATTCTGTAGCGTTTTCACAATAGACGAATAGCTTGGGTATATGCCGCCACATAGATAATACCCGTGTTTATATTTTACACCATTAAGCATGAAAGAATCATCAGGGCCGGTGCCTCTAATCATGGTGTCAAAAATCTCAGATCTTGCAACAACATTTAAATCGTTACACCAACCTGCAACTCCAAAAAAGCCATACCAAATCCATGGATCTTGTGAGCAAGCGGCTTCAAGAATAATTGATGGTTCTCCCACGTCACCCCGAGTAAACTGACATTTCCATGCAGTGGGGCAATTATGCCATGGCCAATGCGTATAATCAAGACTTCCTAGCATGCCAGGAAAGCTGTGTTTCTCTGCATGGTGTGCGTAGATCTTTTCGATGTCACTCTTCTTTGGCCTATGCAAATAAACCTTGCTATATAACTTCATGATATCTTCGCAAAACTGGAACAAACAATCCCGACTCAGTCTATCAGACATCTTTAAATACTCATCCCATGAATCACTAGCAGTGCCGTATGCTAATTGACAATTGCAGACGTGCATTTTTGTAGCGTTGTAAAACCTTGTTTCCTTCTAGCATCCCATCTTAATGTAAAAAATTCATCATAATTAGCTAAGTCATCGGCAATTCGTTCGAACAATTTTCTACTCATTCGAAAACGACGCTTAAATTGTTCGTCAGTGTATACACAGTCTTCATCAAAATAGTCGGCAACCAAATGATCATGTGCACCTTTTAAAAATATAAAATATAATATAAATTTTTCAACGTTATAAAATTTTGAACAATGTTATAAAATAACACAGTAAGAAAATGTAATATACCCTCGCGATCTCTATTAAGCGCAGCGTTCCGTGTCAATGGTACTGAAGATGCTTCGCTCTCGCTTTCTTCTTCCAACTCCTACATAATATGCGTCGTTTCCAGCATCGCACAAATGTAAAAGTTTATCGCATTTTCTTTGGACTCTGATGAACTCATGGCGAAACAATTGGATCTTATAAAATTTTGAAGATGAAAACTTTAAAAAATTTTAGAAAGAAAGTATGATTGTTTTGGTGATTGTAAAGTAGTGTGGTATGTTTTGTTTTAAATTTGATATGGTATATATATATATATATATATATATATAAAATTTGATTTATAAAAAAAACAAACACCAACGTTCAAATTATAATGGTCGAAAAATATTGGCCAATCAATTGCCTCGATGAAGACGTTGGAAATCCACCGAATACACTGAAATTTTATCAGTGGAGCGGTGTTCCCGAATACACCGAAGTCCACGTCGATCCACCGATCACTATTTCTTAGATTCCTGGACCCAATTCAATTCAGTGGGATCTTTCATTCACATTTTTTTCCACCAAGAACGTTTTATAAAACTTTTTGACTCCCGAATTTGGAGTATCCTACTTTTTCGGCCAAATCCTGATTTCGTTTTGCTTCTCCCGGTCGTCGAGCCTGATCGACTCGACTCTTTTCCCTGCCCCCGGCCTCTCACTTCGAATTCACAGGGTTCAACAAGCAATCGATATTTCACGATCAAGGGTGTAATACTCTTTGGAGTAGTGGTTCTTATTTATATATATCGTATTAACAATTGAAATATGGTTGAAAGAACCGATTCCACACCAAACCATCTAATGCATGACTACTAACATATCGAAAGTACAAACGTAGTAATTTAGAGAAGACTTCCCACTTTAATTGATTTCTCTTAACGCGTTTATTTTAGTATAGTTTTGATTTTGTTTATGTTGGAAACATTCTTTACATAATTTAAAAATACTAAAAAATGAAATAAGAAAATTGAGCATTTAGGTCCAACTTATATTATTATACTAGTATGGTGCCCGCGCGATGTAGCGGGGAACACTGACACTTCTAAGGGTGTGTATAGTTTGATTCAAAAATGGGTTCTGGTTTGGGAAAAATTCTTGAATCAACGCGACGCCCGCACGAATGCAACTCGAAAAACTTGGGTCCGCGTGACCCTGGTTTTTGTGCTACCCTTTTTTATGTAACAAAAAATATTTACATCGCGCTGGCACACTGTTATGAATATGTGAACAGTTCCGTTTTAGTTTGGCGGATTTTGGTTAACTACGGATACAAAAAGGAGACGATAACCGATTTTAAATTAAATCGGATGTTGGTTAATTTAGTTTTCAATTGATTTTGGTTCAGTTTTGTCTCTTTTTTTTTGTTTGGCCTCGGTGAACGGTTTAGTTATTGTTCACTCCTAGATATTATTAATCACGTAGCAATTTGGGGTGGGGACTCCTAATGGGGCAGAGGCGGTGCTCCACAGTGCGAACAGGTTCCTTAACTCCTTCCATAAAGACGGTTCTTTGGCTATGCTCACTGTGGATTTTTCCAACGCGTTCAACATGATCGACCGCACTGCCCTTCTTCGAGAAGTTCTTCAGCATTGCCCGTCTATCTATTTGTGGGTCCAGTTCTTATATGCTCGGCCAGCTAGGTTGTATGTTGGCAATGAGTGTATAGGGGCCACTACGGGGGTTCAGCAGGGGGAATCTTTAGGTCCCCTCCTTTTCGCCTTGGCATTACACCCTATGGTTCTCCGGGTGCAAGAACATTGTAACCTCCCATTTCATGCGTGGTACCTTGATGATGGGACGATTATTGGCGATGCCACCGATGTTGCGAATGCCTTAGACATCATCCGGAAGGAGGGGCCATCCCCGGGGCTTCAACTGAATATTAAGAAAACAGAGGTTTTTTGGCCGTCTTGTAATGGGGTGAAACTTAGAGACGGGCTTTTCCCCAGTGGGATTGGCAGGCTAGAGAAGGGGTGAAGCTCCTTGGAGGGGCTATCAATCGGGACTCTTACTTTATACGAGAATTGGCAGGGCGGAGAGCCTCGCATGCGGTTGATCTTATGAAACTTTTGCCTTGCCTTAGGGATCCCCAGAGTGAACTCCTCTTGCTCAGATCTTGTATGGGGGTCGCTAAACTGCGTTTTGGTTTGCGGACCTGCCAACCCGCCATGATGGATGAAGCGACATCGTGTTTTGACAAGGGTCTGCGGGGAGCCATTGAAGACATAGTGGTATGTGGGGGTCCGTTCTTTGGTGACCTACATTGGCGACTGGCATCCATGCCGATGCGTTTGGGAGGATTAGGGCTCCTCTCAGCAAAGGATGTTGGGGTGTATGCTTTTGTGGCATTACGAGCTATGTCTTGGAATCTCCAAGACCACATCTTAAGGAATATCGGGATTGTTGACATGGACTTGGACTACGTTCAGGCCCTCGAAAGGATAAATGACTATCTCCCAAGTTTTGATATTGGCGGTTTTTATAACAAGGACACCCTCCCCTAAAGCCTCAGAAAACTTTGACGAATGCCCTTTTTTGGCAAAATCGCACAGAGCCTGGGTGAAGCTTTTGATCTGTCCCCCCACCAAAAGGCAGTTATTGAATGCTTGCAAAGCCCCCATGCCCAAGATTTCCTGAATGTTATCCCAATCGAAGGTTTGGGCCAAACCATGTCTTGGGTTGAATACAGGGCAATTATTAAATATCGTTTGGTGATCCCCATGTACAATGAAGATGCAGTCTGTCCGATTTGTCGTAAGGCATGCTTGGACAAATACAGGGAACACGTGGTTCACTATAAGGAGTTGCCTGGTTTCAAATATCGGCATGACTGGGTCCGGGACGTTCTTTGGGACATTTTAAGAAGGGCTGGGATCTCAGCCAAGAAGGAGGCTCCTGTGAATTTCCTCTCGGACCCCGCAGAAGGGAGATCCACCCTACGTCCAGCAGACCTGCTTGTCTTTGGGTGGGCCGGGGGGAAACACGCATGTGTCGACCTAACAGGTGTATCTCCCCTGGCTGGTTTGAGGGATATTGGTTTTGTAGCAAGGAAAGCGGTGCGGAAAGCAAAGGCGAAGAAAGTTGAGAAGCATGCCAAAGCTTGCGAGGAGAACCAACACGTTTTCGTACCCTTGGCATTTGATACTTTTGGCTCCTTGGCACCGGAAGCCATCCGTTTCCTGACCAGAGTCCAAAGGGTTATTCATGGCAGTGTCTCGACTCTCGGGGGGCATGGGTTCGTTTTTAGTAGGTTAGGGTTTGCCGTCCAGAAAGGGATGACGGCGTATCTTGTTGCCCGTCTGCCCGCTATCTTGATGTAATCTTTCGCAATTATGTGTTAATAAATTAAATTTCAAAGGATTAAAAAATTAACAATACTATACTCAAATTAAAGATAATAAAATGCTCATTATTATGATATAATTTTTTTTTTGTAAAAATATTGTATGAAAAACAAAATAAGACTATTTAAAAATCATGGGGGATAGTTTGCTTAAAACAAGACAAAGAAGTTTAACTATAATTTAAATAAGCAAAGTTAAGTAAATTTTAAGGGATTAAAGGGTAACTAAGATGAGTTATTAAAGTGTAAAAGCGTTTGAATGACTATTTTACCCTCATTTTAGAGCTATTTATGAAAATAAAGTTCTTAACTTTTAGGTATCTTAAATTAACAAACTGCGTATATTCAACTCATAATTATCCATAACATGATTTAATTGTGATGTTACTTTCTTAAGTATTTACAATTTTGTCAAATACGCACTACAAAGACTTTTAGACAAAAAATTATACGGGTATAATCACTTTAGTTAATTAGAGATCACCATAGCTAATATACAGTTATCATCGGGGTTGGGGGATAACACGGAGTGATTATTTTTTAATATCTGACAAATCCCGGTCACACTTAGGCCTGTAAATGAACCGAACGTTTATGAACTGTTCGTGAACTGTTCGTCGGGATGTTCGTTTATGTTCGTTTATTTAAATAAATGAACGAACACGAACACAATTTTTTGTTCGTTTAATTAAATGAATGAACATGAACACACGTTGTGTTCGTTCATTTATGTTCGTTTATTTTTGTCGTTTATGTTCGTTTAATTAAACTTAACTTTATTTTTATCATTTCTTTCCTTCTGTTAAGTAACCTTAATTCATAATTCTAAAAACATAACCTTAACCCTAACATTCTAAACATATCACTTATCAGCCCTCTCCACACTTCTCACCCCCACCTCCCTTCTTTTCTACACTCCACAGCCCTACCTTTCCACTTCCAGCCGACCACCTCCACAGTCCTGCCTCCAGCCTCCACAACCCTGTCTCCAGCCTCCACAGTCTGGTCTCCACTCTCCAGCCTCCACAGCGCCACAAGTATGACCCGCCTCCTCTTATCGTTTTTTTCCTCTATAGCTTTGTGGGTTTTATCATTTACCACGATTAGAAGCTAGGCATATGCCATCCACCATTAATTGTTCTGGCTAAAGCAACGTTTATAGGCATTTGTTCGTTTATGTTAATTTGTGTACGTTTATATTGATCATTTGTGTTCGTTTATGTTCATGAACTGTTCGTTTAGGTTTTAAATGAACGAACATAAACGAACATAAACGAACACGAACATGACAAACTTCTTAATGAACGAACACAAACACAAAAATGTGTTCGATTATGTGTTTCTGTTCGTGTTCGGTTAAAGTTAAATGAACAAACACGAACACGCCTGTGTTCGTGTTCGTTCGGTTCGTTTACAGGCCTAGTCACACTGGGTACACCCATAGGCAAAAGTCACTCACGTTTTGATCGCAGACAACGCTGGTGAAACGGTACGCCAACAATTCCAAAGTAAACTCACCGCCCAAAGGTTCACTGTGGCAAAAACCCCTAACTAGCACATAACATGTTGTCACGAACAAGACTCCACCTACGAATCTCCTCTAGTGCTTAACAATTGCGTTTAATTGTCTTTTAATGTAGATTTTACACTTACACTCTTCAAGTTAATCAGATTTTTTCTTTTCTTTTGACCAAATTACGTTTTATAGCCTTCGAATTTAGTAAAGTTCTCATACATCCACAAAAGTTTAATTAAATCTATTTTTACATTTAAACATCTTTACGTAACCATGCGGTTGGCTTATTTGGACATGCTAAAAACTGCTTCTTATCATCATATCGATATCAGGTTTTATACGTGGGTCTTGTTGTCGTTTCAACTTAGTTATTCTTTTCTATGATAATATTTTACATTTCAGTCTAAATTTGGGGATTTAACAGTGACACCCGGAAAACTCATGTTAATACTTTTACAAACATATAAGTCTAACTTATCGAAAACATTTACTTAACATACTTAACTGGGTCAGTTGAGTCGGTTTGATGATTTGGGGAATCATCGGGACTTAGTTTACACTCACGTATTGTCCAGGTTCAATGATTTGGAAAATCATTGGGAGAAACACACGCACACACGAGTCTCGAGTCCCGTTGTTGGTAAAGTTACATAGTTAGATTGAGTATCAAGTATTGACTGTTCTATAAACGACGTACAACTTGTGAATACGTGTTTATGTGATTAGATATATATATTAACATATGTTAGAAATGCATGTTCATGTGTTAGGATGTGTTAACATGTGTTAAAATGGCAAGGTTGTGAATCAAATGATCATAATGAAATCCCAGGATTTCGTTCGGCCTTAAGGGAGGTCGAATGAGATTCCTCATGGTCGAACCAAAACTAAAACACTTGATTCGACCTCAAGAAAGGTCGAACGAGTCCTGACTATAAATACAACACTTTGTCAAATTCTTAAAACCTTAAATATACATTAAGATAAATATTAATACAGCTGATTAAGTTTTTGTTACCTAATACATAGTATAGAACTAGTATTTTGCCCCCCACGTGTTGCGGCAGGGGCATAATACCGTGTCAAATAGCATCATTGACACAACACCGCTGATGACTATCCACACTGAAAAATCTAGTGCTAAAAAGGAAAAAAAAAAGGAAAAATAAAACCAAATAAAAAGTAGACGTAAAAACGTTGAACCACGCAAGAAAAATGTAAAACACATATTCTTAAAACCTTAAATATACATTAAGACAAATATTGATATAGCTGATTAAGTTTTTTGTTACCTAATACATAGTATATAACTAGTATTTTGCCCCCACGTGTTGCGACGGGGGCATAATACCGTGTCAGATAGCATCATTGACACAAAACCGCTGATGACCATCCACACTGAAAAATCTAGTGCTAAAAAAGAAAAAGAAAGGAAAAATAAAACCAAATAAAAAGTAGACGTACAACTGTTGAACCACGCAAGTGAAACGTAAACCACATAGAACAATAACTCATTATGAAATGGCCGTTAAATAGGAAAAGTAGACGTAAAAGCATTGTACCACACACAAGTTGTCGCGTATTATCTCGCAAAATTTAAACCAAAACGTAAAACGAAAAGTGTGAAAGATGAAAAGTATTGGGAACCAAAGTTAAAAGTGAAATAGTTTTGGGGTTAAACTGGGAAATATGTAAAAGTTTAAGAGAGAATCGCATGGTTGATCCCTGTGGTTTTTCAATATTGTACTCTTGGTCCTAATGCTTCACTATTTACACCGTTGATCCTTCAGTTTAACAAAATTACACTCATGTGGTCCTTAGCTTTAAATGTCGTCAATTTCCTCCGTTAAAAACAGGCAAATTACATTTTTTCCCTCAATTATACAAAAGAACAATTTAAAAACCTAAATAAAAAAAGATAACATTAAATATATCCCCACCTCACCCCCTTCTTCTTCTTTTTCTTTATATCACCACCATCTCTCCAAACCACCACCATCTCTACCTGAAAGCCGACCACTGCACCTCCTCCGCCGTCTTCCTCTGCCACCACAACCATCACCCAAACCCGACTCTAAACCATTGATGGAAGTTTCTACCAACCGACCGATCTTGGTTCAGTCAATAACTCAAAACATGTAAATTCAGTAGTAGCTCCACCACAATACATCCAACCACTAGAGAACCAAAACCCCACCAACCATAAAATCCCAACAATAGACCTCACCGGAGACACAAATCCCAACCACCGTCATGAGGATATTGCAAGAGCCTGCAAAGACTGGGGAGAGTTTCATGTAACTAACCACGGTGTTCCTCTTCTGTTGTTGGATGAAATTAGGAAAATGGGTTCCTCTTTTTATTTAAAAGATCTGCCTATGAAGGAAAGAATTAAATATGTTTGTTGTGACATCCGCCCCTTTTATTTTAACATGATTACAACCTTAGTCCTAATGGTATTATGAATGTACAAACTCAGTCCTTGAAATTCTCGTAGTCAACAAATTATTAAGATCTCATGATACTTTTAAACTTGTATTTTTCTTATATAATATTTTGTAGAAACATGAGCACATTTCAATTCAAATACGAGCATAGAAATTTGTGTAAATTGATTCAAAGGTATAAATAATATAAACTAGTAATAGTATTAATGTTGAAAAGTTTAAAACTTTATTAAAAAAAATTTGTTGTTCATGTATTTCCGGCTAAAATCCGGCAGAAATCCGGCGAGCTCCGGCAAGGAGCATTTAACGACTTTTAATGCATTTTATCGACCAATTTTGAATTCCAAGCCTTACTCCATCTATGTCCAATGATTCCCCATCATTTAAACGAGATTTAGCACAATCTTTATTGAGTTTTAATCTGGGTTAAATGATGAAACGGCCGGAATTAATGAAAGCTTCATTTGTCCGTTTTAAACGACTTACGTATAAATCGACCATACCATTCTTCTTCTGCACATCCATGCGACTCAAACCCACAAAAAAAGACATCTTAACCTCGTCCCAAAGCTGTGTAATCGGCTTCATTTAAATCGGAGCTTCTACCTACGATTTCGACCTCGATATTATTTTGTAAGTTTGTTTTTTATGCCATTTCAGCAAGTTAACATCCCTATTTAAAAGCCCTGTATAATCGGATGTTATTCTTTGCGAATTTAAGGTCTTTGAAATCTAGGGTTAGGGTTATGTTTTGGGGAAGAAGATGAAGCTTTTATTATTATATAAATATAATTCATATTCAAACCTATTAACATAAGATGTTGACACTGTAGTGGTCAATGTCTATTTTTATTTCTGTGCATCCATAGGTCTGGGTTCGATCCCCACTTACATCGATATTTTTTGTTTTATTTCGTTTTAGACATAATAAAATTCAAATATATATATATATATATATATATAGGGAAAGGATATTTTGGAAACCCACTTGAGTTGGAGAAACCCATGGAAACCCTATGTAAAAACATTATTTTTTCCTGACTTTTATCAGCATAGTTTTTATATTCAGTTTTATTAGTTTCGGCAAAAAAAAAAATCAAAAAAGCGCCGAGTAGATTATTTTGTTAGACATGTGTTACACAAACTCGGTTTTATCATACGTCAGCATTGTTACATATGAAACTTGTTTGTTACATAATTTAAAAAAAAAATCTATTCGACGCTTTTTTGATTTTTTTTGGCTGAAACTCATAAAATTAAGTATACAAGCTATTCTAAAAAAAATCAGAAAAAACAATGTTGTTACATAGGGTTTCCACGGGTTTCTCCAATTCAAGTGGGTTTCCACAGGATACTTAGCCTATATATATGCTTTAATCTTTAAATATTCATAATAAATTCATATATATGTATATGCTTTATAATTTTATTAATTTAATTTGTTTTAATCATATTTAATTGATTAAAAATTCATTTTAATGATTTTAATCTCAAAATTTATGGGGAATTATGTCACACCCCGATTTTTCCACATCGGTTGTGACGTTTGGTACCCTTGCTACGCATCGGAAAGATGCATGTAAGACCTTTTGTTTCCTGAACGCCATTTCTAACCCTCTAGTACCCCTGATCCCAAGACGTCGCCCCACTCCAACCGTGCCGTTACCAAAGTTTAAACCTGAAAGACATGCTTAAAAAGTCAACATAAAGCTGGTGAGTTCATAAGTTTTACAAAAACGTTTCCATAAGTTTTAAAGATCATTCCCGTTACTACTATGTTATAAAAACGTTAGCTAGACGTCAAGTACGAATACTACTACAGTTGGGAACTCATTACTAGACATGTACCAATGTGTAAAATGCCCAAACTGTTGGGCTATCGTCATCCTCGGTAGGTCCGATGCTAGAGACAATATGCACCCATCCAGCCTCCAACCGACCTAGGTAGGGTTCGTAAGGCCCAGTAGATCTATCCACGTTTCCCTCGTTGTGATACCCCGCACATTTATGGTTTCCTCCTGGGACTTAAGATGAAACGTCGTATAGTAAGCAAATATAACCATAGTATAACATGATCCTTTTAAATCCAAAGTACGTAGCATGTTTCCCCCTGAAAGCAAAAGAGGGCTGACACTTTGGAAGTTAAAGCAGAGTTATTGGTACAATTAAAGAAAGAACAGCAACAAGAAGTTGAAGATGTGGGTTCCTCAAAAAGGAAGAAAATGCCTGCCAAACATGTCAGACAACCACCATCCAAACTTGCTGCTAACACCACTGCTACCAAAACCACTGCTGCCACCAAAATCACTAATACCACCACAAAATCTGAACCTATCACTACAACTACCAAACAAACCACTGAACCTACTACCACAACCACCAATACACCATCTACAACCACTCTACCACCCAAATCCCAAACATCTGCTGGTTCTACAAGAGTGCCAACAGATGTTAACACAACCACTGCTTCAACACCACCATCACCAAAAATCTTGTACAAAAGGAAGAGAAAATCTACCTTTGTGGTACAGGATGAAAACATTCACACATCACCACCTACTACTTCAACCATACAAGCTACACCCATATCTGCCATTCCACTTTCATTATTCTCGCCACACACCTCACAATTTACATCCCATAGACCACCACCAACCATTACACCATTGGTTGTTCAGTATCCTCTTGAACTTGATCTACTCAAAGGGGAAATGCAATCCTTCTACAATACTGAACAACCATCTGAAAGATCTTTCCCATCTCTTCCAAATTTTCCTGTTCCCCTAAACATAGACCAATATTTTAAATTCAAAGCTGAACAGGCAGATGCAATCATCAAAGAGAAATGCAAAGGGAAAGATGACAGGAGTGTTCAGGGCATTCATTCAGCAGAGCTTAGCAAACTGAGAAGGATTGTAGATTTTGCTAAGACCTTGAGCAACTCCATGTCTACCATGCCTCTCAGCAGTGACATGGAAAGGGAGGTTAGGGAATCACTTCTTGAACAAATCTTGTCAACCATGCCCTACAAAGCAAACAAGAAACAGTTTGCAGGCTGGACCACTCATGCTCTCAGAGAAGAACTTATAAGAATTGAAGATATGGCCAAGAATCCTCCAACAAAGGTCTTTGCCCCTGACTTTAGGAAAGACAGAGATCCAGCCAGAGCCTTGAAGTTCAAGAGAATGAGACAAGAAATTGTGGCTGCAAAGTATGGGGAGATGAGGTCTGTTGCTAAATGGTTAGAGCTGAGGCTGGTTGAAACTTACAAGAAATTGGAAGAAAACAGGAAGAAAGACCCTACCTTGCCCAGAAAACATGTCTACTCTGATGAACCCTTGATGAAGAGACCTGAACAGGCTTTTACATTAGACAGCTTACTTGACACTTCTGATCTATCTGTTGCTGCAAGAAGACAGTTCAAAAAGAAGAAAGAAATGTCTGAAGAAGATCAGAAGAAGTTTGTTGATACTTTTATAAAGGAGGGCCTCTACAATCAAATACATTTTTTCTCTGATCCCACTACTGAAAAACTCAGAGAACTCATTGGGAGACCTCCATCACCAAACTCATCCAGAATAAAAGTGCATCTCAGCAAATCCACTGATTCAAAAATTCTAAAATGAAAGGTCAACAAAGACACCCATGAATTGACTCTGCTCAGATCAGATGGAGAAGCTCAAAAGCTAAGCATGGATGATGCATATAGCCTGTGTGCAGATGACCTCCAAACACTGCTAAACCTTAAGCTTGAAAGAGATGCAGAAGACCTCTACTCTTTGAACTTTGAGTTACAATTCAAAGGTCAAATCAGAGAAAGTCTGATGAGGAAATAAAGATCAAGAATAAAGGTTAGTTTTGGCATCATCTGTTCTAGGGGGAGATTGTTGGGTTTGCTGACCTGGAGAAGAACAGATGATTAGAAAGCCAAAATATTCTACTCAGATGATCCTTAGAAATAAACAGCAGTTTACAAGATACTTCTCCCAAAAGACTGTTGACCCTAACATCTGCTATACTCAACAACTGTTGGAAACAACTGCTGCTGCAAAGGACTGCCGGATAAACAACTGCTAGAGAACAACTGCTGACTAAAGGTCTGATAAAGAATAACTGCTGACTAAAGTACTGAACACTAAAGGTCTGTTGGAGCCAACAGCACTTAGGCTCCAACAGATGATATAAGACCATCAGAGTTTTCCCCGACAGCAGTTTACCTTACAGTGTTTTACAATGTAACAGTAGTTTGTATTTAACAGATGTTTTATGTTGTTATTCTGTTAGAGGTCACTATCTTAGGTGACGTCAGCTTAGATCATCAGTGGTTTGGATTTGTCTATAAATAGAACAGTGCTTGTACTGTTCTATTCATCACTCAAAACATTCTCAGACAAACAATCACAGAGTGATCAGGATAAGGGGGAGTACTTGTAATATTGTAATCTATCAATTAATGAAAGCCTTCGATTAAAAACAGTTATTCTCTTGTTTTGATTTATAGTTTATCATTCTGCTGCACTTTCCATTTATATTCACTTCATTCTTCTCATCTTTACTTAAACAAATCAAAACAATCAAACTTAGATCCTAACAAACAAGTCGGTTCGGTTCATTACGGATTTAAAATATATATTTATATTTGTCTATAAAAAATAAAATACAAGATAATAAACGAAAAACACGGGTGCGCGTTATACCTTCCCTAAAATATTCTCGTGAGACGAACGACACGTAGCCCGCCTTGGTTTCCAGGTTGACCAGCTTTGACCGAACTTTAGCTAGGTCAGTTTGACCAGTGTTGACCAGAAAGGAAAAGCAGACAAGACTCGAGACTGTCACCGATGCTTATGTTTATTTGCGTCCAGTCACCGCCGGTCACCAAAATGGGACTGAACCCAACACGACCAAGCAGAACTACCAAACTGAAATCCTCACCGGTAATCATACCAAGACTGAACCCAACAGCTGCACCATAATAGATCTGACCCGGAGAAAAGACCCAATGGAACCCAATCGGAATCAACTTGGAACGAACAGAAAGAATAACCCAAACGAGTCCCGAACCCAACTACCAAACCTAAACTAAACAACATGATACAATACCCTTCGAGTACCTTGACCTGACAACCATGATAATCCGAACCCAACCAGACCTGGGTTGGGTCTCTGTGCTGTTGTATTGTTACTACCGCTGCTGTGTTGTTGGTTGTTATCGGTGGCGGCGGCGCCGCGTATAGGGGCCAGAGGGAAGAGGGCAGGGAGTAGAAGGAGAAGAGAGTAAGGGTGGTGGTTGGTGGTGGTTCCTTGTCCTTGCCGCCGCTGCCATCTAGAGAGGGGAAGGCAAGGGTGGCTCGGGTGGATGGTGGTTGTTGGCTGGCGGGTTCGAACAGAACCAAGTCTGGTGCCAGACTAGAGAGATAAAGGGAGAGATGAGTTCAATTGGTGGTGGTGTGTGGAGGAGTTGTGTGAAAGAAATGGACAGGAAAAGAGGGAGGAGAACATATGGGTTTAAAGTTGATGGTGGCTAGGGTTATGAGGAAGAATGATTAAGAAAATAGGAGGTGAGTTAGTGTGGTTAAATAGGTAGGGCTTATGTAGGTTAAGTTAGGTGGAAGTTATTGCTTAAACGGACTAGTTACTGGCTCGGGTCTCGTTTATGAACCGAACTCGTTTAATCAATAGAATAATTATTTCATATAATTTATTTATATAACTTGATTCAAACGAGTATTTGGAATGTATAAAATATTTAAATTCGTTAGATTTAGAATCGACTAGTCGTTTAATATCCGGTGTATTCTCACAGCGTCAGTATATGGCGTAATTAAATATTTTAACTTGTTGGTGAATTTGTCAATGAGATAATATTATTAATGAATTAAAATCGTTTTATGAATAAATAAATAAATAAAATTATTATTATGTTATTCGGGAAAAGCGGGGCGTTACAGTGATTTCTAGTAATCACCGTGGGATTGATACTCTTGCTTGCTTAGGAACAATCCTTCACCCAAACCTATAGAAGAACCGTAATTAAGAAATGTAAAGTAAAGTGTGTGTGTGATGAAAGTAAACACGAGAGTTTAAGTGGTTCGGTCGTGTACGACCTACGTCCACTGTGAAGAGTCGAATGTATTATTACTTGAAGAGTTACAAAATATTACAATGATTGCTCTAGCTCTTGTGTACATATGATAATTTTCGGATCCATTGGCAAGGAGATGAAGTCTTCTATTTATAGTGAAAGTCGTGGGCTTTGGGAAAAGTCCACAAGAAGTCCTAGCTGGTCTGCGCCTTCCCCGGCCCATATGCTTTCGGCCCGCGAAATAGGCGGGAAAAAAGGATGTCCATGCTAGTGACGTCATCGGCAGTTGGAGTTGCCCTGTCCGGCGGACACGTGGCGGCATGCGATTGCTCGCCGGCGGCATGTCGTTCTGACACAACATGGTTGACTTACCTACGGGCGTCTGACGTGACGTCTGGCAGCAGGTAAGCTTGCCTGTGCAGTACTGTAGAAGCAGCATGGTGGAAGCATGGGAGCACTCAAGTCGTTGTTCATGTCAGTGGTTGTTGGACCACTGTGGGCAGGTGTCATCATCTGACTGGCGACGTCTCTGCTCCCCTGTAAGTGAATCTTCTTGATCCTTGATCTTCCGTACCTCGTACCAAAATCTGGTGGACGAATATTCCGCACATCAGCGGACGCGCGCATGTTCTCCTAAAGCGATGATGTGGATAAGGTTGGTCCTTATGCGCGATGACCCCTTCGGCGGAGTGGTTTCCGCCATGGAATTCCTCGAATTACTCTTAAGAGGGATAGGGATGCCGCCTCCGCGAGGATTAGGCTCCCTATCCCTTCAGTCACTTAGGCTCGGAATTAGACTTAATAAATAAGCTTTATGTTTCATTTTGTTTGAGAATTGATGTAATGGGTTGACATTGATGTTTGACTCTTAATCATGAAATTTATAATATTTAAACTTTAGTACCATGAGCTTTTGAACAATCGTCACTACATGACACCTCGATGTTTTCGCCAACGGTTGGGGTGTTACACTTGTGACTCTACTTCTCCTGTTTTTGAAGGGTATGGGAGTCGTATGTTGTTTGCTAGTGATGATGCCGTTTGGGGGGGGGGGGTGACGGTGGTGATAATGTATTAATTCTATGAAGATGGTTATGATGGTCCGTGACAGTGGTGATGAAGCTAGTAAGATGTTGATGGTGGTGTGACATTGATGATGATGATGATGATAGTGTGCTATGAAGATGGTGAAAATGGTGCTTAACGATAGTGGCTTAGATCTGGTTGTAGCGGTGTGGTGTGGTGTAGTGGAGAAGGGTGGGGTGGGGAAGAAGAAGGGTGGAATGGGGTGGGCCCATTTAAAATTTTATGTATTTTTTAGTACTTTTTAAGTGCACTAGTCATGAGGGCAAAATAGACATTTAGGGTATGTTTGACAAAACTAGCTGGTGGCTGGTAGCTGAAAGCTTTTTAAATATATTTGGTGTTTGGCAGAGTAGCTGGAACTTTTAATAAAATGTATAAAATGACCAAAATGGACATAATTAAAAGCTTTTAAAGAAGGTTTTTATTTTATTTTTAAAATAGAATGGGTATTTATGTTATTTACTAATTAAAAGCTTGTAGCTAATAGAGTTTTTTCTTAAACGCTAGTACTGGTATCTTTTCACTATAGAGCTTTTTCTCTAACCTAAAAGCTTCCAGCTCCTTCAACCAAACAAGACTTTTTATTGAGTATGAGCTTTTTCTTAAAAGCTTGAAGCTTGAAGCTCCTAAAAGCTATTAAACGCTCTTTGCAAAACATACCCTTAATATATATATGAGTTAATAGCCATTTTCGTCCCTGAGGTTTGGGCCAGTTTGCCACTCCAGTACAAAAGTTTTTTTTTTTGCAATTCCTTACCTGTGGTTTGGAATTTTTTGCCAAATTCGTCCTTTTCACTAACCCAGTTAAAAAATCTCGTTAGTGTCAAGGGTAGGGTTGTCTTTTTACAAGTCAGGGACGAATTTGGCATTTCAAACTTGCTCTTCCCTCCCCTGAAATTTCCGGTAGGTTCTTGCCAGAATCCGACCACCGGATTTTTTTCCGGCCAACCTAAAACCCGGTTATAAGAATGTTTTAATTCGTTTAAATGTTCCCAAAACGTTTCTCCATCTGTTCTTATTCAATTCCTGGTCTTTATCGTACATTTAATCCGTTTTAATCGTGCATTTAATCGAGTTTTATGAAGGTAGCTAAATAATAATAATAATAATAATAATAATAATAATAATAATAATAATAATAATAATAATAATAATAATAATAAATAATGCACTTATCACGTGATGGGGTCACATTTTCAGCCATCTACTCGATTTATTCCCTCGTCACCTCCTAGCCCTCCATTTTCATTTTCAGCTCTGCTACTCATTTCTCTTTCTTCACTTGACGTTACTCTCTCTCTCTCTCTCTCTCTAAATAATGCACTGTATCCCCAACTCCATTCTCATTTTCAACCACTGATTCAAGATTTGAACTGTAATAGGAGCAAAATTTTACTATCAAATTACATAACAAATTTCAAACCAGATGGTGAATATAGTATAGATTCATAATTACCTCACAGACTGAGCTCCTCCATTGGACCCCTCTCTCTCTCTCTCTCTCCCTCTACATATATCTATCTATAATTATCTCTACATAACAACAAAGCTTGCAAAATTCCAGAAGATGATGGTTCATCTTCACCATCATCGGACCACCTTCGGAGACATCGGAAACCCACCGGAAAAATCCAACTTCACCGTCGAGCCTCCTCCCCCCTGTCACCATCACCGGACCACCATCACCACCGAACACACGCTACCACCATCTGGACCCAACGACCGTCTTACCTCTTGCACCGAACATCCACCACCACCAAAAACACAACATCAACACTGGCTCAACACCCACACCAACACCGAAACACCCACCATCATCGTCTCACCTCCACCACTGTTCAATTCCATGACAATTAAACATATTTCAATAACTTGACACGAATTTATGGGTGAGAGAGAGAGAGAGAGAGGAGAGAGAGAGAGAGAATAAAACAGAGGAAGAGAGATAGATATAGGGTGGGGTGGGGTGGGTGGGGTAGGGATGGGGTGGGGTAAGATTTTAATTAAAATTTTAAATTTTAAGTAAAAAGACAAAAATACCCCTGATCTTAACGAGCTTTTTTAACTGGGTTAGTGAAAAGGACGAATTTGGCAAAAAAATCCAAACCTCAGGGAAGGAATTGCAAAAAAAAAAAAACTTTTGTACTGGAGTGGCAAACTGGCCCAAACCTCAGGGACGAAAATGGCTATTAACTCTATATATATTTAACATAGAATTTTAATCATTTTTAGGGGCAAGGACCAACACGCTTGAAAAATTAATACATTTAGACCACGTTATTAATAAATTTACAACACTCGGGACCAACTCTATAATTAGTGAACCATTAGGATCAAAAGTGCAATTTCTGGAAAGCACAGGGACCAACCATGCGATTCTCTCCAAGTTTAATAAAGATAAAAAAAAAGAAAAAGAAAACAAGGGAACAACACACAAAGCCCATGGTACAACCCTATATGCATACATAAGTTATAAATTAGTGGGTACAACACACAAAGCCCACGGTACAACCCTATATGCATATATAAGTTATAAATGAGTGGGTACAATCCACAAACCTGTTAGTACAACCACCTTATGTATAAAACATCTTTAAAGCATTGACTACAACCACCTTATGCATAAAACATCTGTTGGATCAGTATTGCTCTTTGTATGAACTTGCTAGTGAACACTTAAGTGTTTAGCAAGTTCTTTATCAGTTTTAGCACAGCGGAATGTTTTAAGTTAAAGCTACACTTATCAACAGGAGTTATTACTCCCCCTGGATGTTTGAGAAAACTAAAGACAAGTATTTAATGAGAATCTAAGTATTGAATGAGAATGAATACTTAAACAGATTCTCAGTAAATGAAATGGAAATAACAGTGATAAGCTTTGAAGGATTTCTGTATTAAAAATCAATGTCTAAAACAGAGGGATGAACCCATCTATTTATAGACTTTACCTTGCCAAAAAGAAAGTTCAGAAACAAGTTGCAACAAGTTGCAATCTTGGAACTCGTACAAAAAGTTAAAGTAATACTAAACTAATAAACTACTGAAACATAAGGCGGTGGAAAGATTCTTGAACAAGTGCTGATGAATGACAAACTACTGATGAGTAGTTTGTCTTCAGTAGTTCTTCAGTGAACTGTCTGGTTTGAACTTCAGAACTTCTGATGCATTTCTTCTTCAGTACTTGTAGAATCCTTCTTCAGTACTTTTGTCTTCTTTCTTCAGTAGTTCTATACTTAGAATATTTTTGACAGAAGTGAATTAGACTTAGGTTTCCAAAAGTGGTTTCACCAATCCTCTTTGTCCTAACAATCTCCCCCTGGATTGATGAAGCCAAAACCTTTCTAATTCCTTTATTTTCTTCTTCTGTCATTGAAAATTTTCCATATTTCCTTGAACATGGAATTCTTCAGTTGATTTAGTTGCTCATCAGTGAGAGATCCTCTTTGGGGTTCAAGATGTTGGATTGTAAGCAGGTCCTGAGTTGATAGTTTCTTCAGTTCATTTATCGACTTGTAGGCCTTGCTTGTGAGGTCTCTTCTTATCACTTATACTGAGTTGTCATCAGTAAAGGACCATCTGATGATCAGCACTTTAGACTTGTCAAAGTCTGAAGTATAGGGAACCATGCTGGTCCCTTGGGAAGTTCCTGAGTGTTGGATGTTTTCAATTTCAGTGACTCTCAGGTGGGATTCACTTCTTTCTTCTTGTTGCATCACATCAGGTAGTTGGAAAGTTGGTAAGTGATGTTCAGTAACTACCTTAGTATGTAGTTTGTCTTTTGTAACACCCCAACCGATGGCGGAAACATCGGGGTGCCACGTATTGATGATTGTTTTCAGTAGCACATGGTATAATATAAATTTTAAATAATTTATTCAAACATAATATCCAAAATGTGAAATAATGTCTAAGAATTCAAATACATAACATCAAATAATAACTTCAAAAAACTTCAAATAAACTTCAAGATAAATCCTCATGCTAACTCAAGCCTCAGCTTCATTGTTACCTGAAACATGTTAATTTTGAAAGTATTTTGGGTCAACATAAGTTGGTGAGAATTACATAGGTTTTTGATGATAAATGAATAAAATGTTATGCAATTCATGTGCCATGTTAATCTAGCCCATATGTGAGAACATATTAGAAATAAATCGAGTGCATAATCAACCCTGTTGACTGTTATAAAATGATACATACCATACACTTATGGTCCCAATGAATATGTTATGCGATAACAAACACCCACGTAACCTTGGTAGGAGGCACGTATCCGGGTGGGATTGTCAGTCCAATAGATCTATCAATGTATACCGTCGGCTGATCAATGTTAATGATTATGCTAGAATGGTGCTTACTCTAATCATGCTCAAGACAATATGCAACATAGAAAACACATAGACACATTGATGATTGAATTGCAATGAAAATGTTATAACATGTTTCACCCCAAAAATGGTGATAAAAGGGGCTATGTAAACTCACCTTAGCAAATGTTAACTTGTTGAAAAGGTATGATAATTGTGTTGCCCAAAGTGATTCCAAATATTACCCTATAATGAGGTAATATATAATAAGTCTAAGTCTATATAACTAATATGTGTATCCTAGGGTTTCGATTTGGGGATAATCAATTGTTAAATTTAATTTAAAAAATGTTACTTAAATAAAGAAAATTGGATAATTAATGAAAAATAGTCTTTTTATAAATTTTGAATTTTGAGTGAGCACATTAAAGTGTTTGAAGCAATAAAATAATTTTTATAAAATTATTTCATTTAAAATAGATTTTTAAATCTATTTATTTATAAATAGCCAATTATTAACTTTAATATTCAAAAATACTAAAATTAAAGAAATCTTATTTTAAAAATCATATTTCTGTTCTAAATGATTAAAAATAATTTGTATAAAATTTTGGTGCAAAAATGATGAAAATTGGATTTATTATGAATTAATTATGATTAAATTTAACAAAAATTGATTAAAAATATAAAATAAATGATTTTACTGATTTAAAAATTATTTCAGTAAAGGTTGACTTTATAAAAAGTCAGGATAAATTTTGGGAAATTTAATAAAACTGTTTTGATATAATAATGGATTTTTATAAATATAATAGTATAAAAATGATTTAATTATTATAATTATTAAATAAATGAATTTCTGAAAAATAAAAATTACAAATAAAACTTTTATTACAGATTAAACAATTATAATTTTTTTAGAATTTATAAAATAGTTTAGGTATTTTAAAAAGAATTTAGATGATTAAAAGGATTAATATATATATATAATTAATTATATTGTTAAAAAGAAAAGAAAAGAAAAGAATACAAAAACCCGGTCAGAGCCGGGACTCGAACCCGGGTGACCCCTGTAGAGGACCAGAGTCACAACCACTTGGCCTAGGCCGGTGGTTGTGTTATCCTCTGATTTAAAATAAATAAATACAATACGCTAACCCAGTTTTATCCCCAATTTAAATCGTGATGAACCCTAGATTTACAATTGAACGATTCAGGCAACTATAGCCCGATTAATGTTAGGGCTATAGTTGCTTGAATGCCGATGAATGAAACCCACCAAAAATAATAGACTCACAGTGTAGGATTGATGTTGATGGTCGGGTCAAAGGGAAAGTCAAACCACGAGCAATTTAATCAATTACAGAGTGAATTAGAGAGATATAGAGATTGAGAGAGAGTTGTGAGCGATTTTACAAGGCTCGCAGATCATCTATATATACTAGAGGATTAGGGTTTGGGTTAATTAGAAGGTTGACTTTCCATAGAATGTATACGCGTCCAATTGATTATTAGGGCAACGATTGACGTGTTATAGATGTGTAATTGTGTTGGATTGGGCCGGTTATAGCACGAATTAGCCAAAAATAGATCAATCACGCGTTTAATTGTTGGATTGATCACCAAGGAATACCACAGTTGACTTTCCTTGTCAACTGTGAGGTTTTGAGTGTGTGTATAAAATTAATATGTAACCGGGTTTAAAACAAGGAAGTGGCCAGCCCAGCTGGTTTGTGCTCGTGTGTTGGATCAGACCGGCCTTTGGCGCGGGTTCGAACCCCGGCCAAGGCAAATTATTTTTTGATACAATTTTATAATAACACACATATATATAATATTATATATAGTATTAGGGTTCCATAAGTGCGACAAAAATAATAAATGCGAAGGTAAATATGAAACTTGACGTTTTATTAATGTCATGCGTAACGTACAAGTATTTAATGCGTAATGTTACAGTCTCCCCTACTTTTAGGAACTTCGTCCCGAAGTTGGAGTTGGAGAGTCTGGTGGAAAAAGATGCGGATACTTCGACTTCATCTGGTCCTTACGCTCCCAAGTGAACTCTGGGCCTCGTTTAGATTCCCAACGAACCTTAACGATCGGAATACGACTGCGCTTGAGTTTCTTGACTCCAGTGTCAACAATCTCGACGGGTTTCTCGATAATGTGCATGCTTTCATCGATTTGCACATCCTCAAGAGGAACATGAAGGTTCTCATCTGCTAAGCATTTCTTGAGATTCGAAACATGGAAGGTCGGATGAACATTGCTTAGCTCAGGTGGAAGATCAAGCTTGTAAGCCACTTTTCCAACTCTGTCAAGAATTTTGAAGGGGCCTACGTATCGAGGAGCTAGTTTTCCCTTTCTACCGAAACGAATAACTCCTTTCCAAGGGGATACCTTAAGTAGCACAAGGTCCCCAACTTGAAATTCCAAGGGTTTACGACGTTTATCAGCATAACTCTTTTGGCGACTTCGAGCCTTGAGAAGGTTATCCTGAATAAGCTGGATTTTGTCTGTGGTTTCCTGGATTAGTTCGGGTCCAGTAATACGAGCTTCACCAACCTCGGTCCAACAGACAGGAGAACGACATTTCCGACCATAGAGTGCCTCAAAAGGAGCCATGTTAATGCTGGCGTGATAACTGTTGTTGTATGAAAACTCAACCAAAGGAAGATGAGAATCCCATGCGCCACCAAAATCGATGACACATGCCCTGAGCATGTCCTCAAGTGTCTGGATGGTTCGTTCAGTCTGACCATCCGTTTGAGGGTGATAAGCAGTGCTCAGGTTCAACTTGGTACCCAAAGCATCTTGTAGAGATCCCCAAAAGTGAGAGGTGAAACGACCATCGCGATCAGAAATAATATCCAAAGGTATACCGTGACGACATATGATTTCACTTACGTACATCTTTGCCAACCTTTCCACAGAATACTTCTCACGAATAGGTAGAAAGTGAGCGGACTTGGTCAAACGATCGACGATTACCCAAATACTGTCAAAACCTTTGGGTGTGCGAGGGAGTTTGGTGATGAAATCCATAGCTATGCTCTCCCATTTCCAGACAGGAATCTCTGGTTGTTCAAGCATACCAGATGGTCGTTGATGTTCAGCCTTAACCTTGGAACAAGTGAGGCATTTTGCAACAAAAAGAGCAATGTCTTTCTTCATACCAGGCCACCAATAAGAATAACGAAGATCTTGATACATCTTGTCAGCTCCAGGATGAATAGAATAACGAGACTTATGAGCCTCGTTCATGAGAAAAGTACGAAGATCATCACGGTCGGGAATCCACAGTCGGTTAAGAAAATAAAGGAGACCATCGGGTTTGGTTTCAAGTTGAGTCTCAGCACCACAAGACATTTCATCGTACATGTTACCTTGGGTGACTGAGGTGTGTTGAGCCTGGAGAATGCGATCTTGAAGATCAGTACGAACTCTCGCACATTGGAGTTTGATACGCTCTTTACGACTAAGTGCGTCAGCCACAACATTCGCCTTGCCAGGATGGTAGCGAATTTCGCAATCATAGTCGTTAAGTAATTCAACCCAACGTCGTTGCCTCATGTTAAGATTCTTTTGATCGAAGACATGTTGGAGACTTTTGTGGTCCGTGAACACCACACATTTGGTCCCATAAAGATAATGTCTCCAAATCTTGAGTGCAAAGACAACAGCGCCCAATTCAAGATCATGGGTGGTATAATTTTTCTCGTGAGTCTTGAGTTGTCGAGACGCATAAGCAATAACCTTTCCTCGTTGCATGAGAACACAACCGAGACCTTGGTTCGATGCATCACAGTAGACCACGAAATCATCATTACCATCAGGTAGAGATAAGACAGGAGCTTCACAGAGTTTCAGCTTAAGAGTTTCAAATGCTTCCTCTTGCTTAGGTCCCCACTCATAGGGTTTACCCTTGTGAGTTAAGGTAGTGAGAGGAACAGCGATCTTGGAGAAATTGGCGATGAATCGACGATAATAACCAGCCAACCCAAGAAAAGAACGGACTTCTGTTGGAGTGGTAGGAACACTCCAATTCTTCACAGCTTCGATTTTCGCAGGATCAACATGAATTCCGTTCATATCAATGACATGTCCCAAAAATTGAACTTCCTTAAGCCAAAATTCACACTTGGAGAACTTGGCGTACAGTTGTTCTTTCTTTAGGAGACTCAAGATAGAGTGAAGATGTTGCTCGTGATCGGATTTTGATTTAGAGTAAATCAAAATATCATCGATGAAAACGATCACGAATTTGTCAAGATAGGGTCTACAAACCCGATTCATCAAATCCATAAATACCGCGGGAGCATTGGTCAAACCGAAAGGCATAACCATGAATTCATAGTGACCGTAGCGAGTGCGAAAAGCTGTCTTGGGAATATCTTCATCGTGGACTCTAAGCTGATGATAACCAGAACGGAGATCAATCTTCGAGAAGTGGGTTGCTCCTTGCAGTTGATCGAAGAGATCGTCAATCCTAGGAAGTGGATAACGATTCTTGATGGTGAGTTTGTTGAGTTCACGGTAGTCAATACACATCCGAAGAGAACCATCCTTCTTTTTAACGAATAAGACAGGGGCTCCCCATGGAGAAGAACTAGGGCGAATGAACCCTTTATCAGAAAGTTCCTGTAATTGACTAGCAAGTTCTTGCATCTCAGAGGGTGCAAGACGATAAGGAGCTTTAGCTATCGGATTAGCACCAGGAACAAGATCAATACGAAACTCCACTTGTCGAGCAGGAGGCAAACCAGGTAAATCCTCTGGAAAGACTTCAGGATAGTCTCGAATAATAGGAATGTCTTGGATACTTTTGCCTTTGTCCTTCTTCTCTATCACGTTAGCTAAGAAGGCTGTATACCCCTTTCGTAAGTACTTTTGGGCAGTAGTACAAGACATAAGCTTAAGCTCACCACAGGGTTTCTCACCATAGATCTTCAAAATCTCACCAGATTCGAGAGGAATGCGTATGACTTTCTCGAAGCACAGAATTTCGGCACGATGAGTTGACAACCAGTCCATGCCTACTATAACATCAAAACTACCAAGATGCATGGGAATAAGATCGATAGGGAAGGTATGATCATCGAGATTCAATAAGCAGTTACGAATAATAGAACCGATCGAAATAGACTTCCCGTTAGCTACCTCTACCACAAAAGGGTCTTCTAGATTAGTGTGGGGTAAGTTAAGTAAAGGTTCAAACTTCAGTGACACGAATGACTTATCAGCCCCTGAATCAAATAATATGGATGCATAGTGGTTATTAATGAGAAACGTACCATTCACCACTTCGTTGTTGTCACGAGCCTGGTTAGCGTTGAGATTGTAGGCGCGACCTCGAGCACCTTGGTTCTGGTTGCGGTTCTGGTTTTGGTTTTGGTTCTGATTTTGGTTCTGGTTACGGTTACGGTTAGGGCAGTTGTTGATGTAGTGATTAGGGTTACCACACTCGTAGCATTGACCACGAGTAGGCCTGTTGTTTTGTTGGTTGGGAGCTGGGTTGTTGTTGTCTTGGGCAGCAGGAGATCGGCAGACGTTCACCAGGTGACCATATCTTTGACACTTAGTACAGAATCGACATGGCACCTGTGTGGGATGGTGATACTTGCAAGTGTTGCACAAAGGGTGAGGTCCGGTGTATGGTTTCTTGGCTGGGTTTTGGGCAGCAGGTGGAGTAGCAGCAACCATATAGTTTCTAGCCTTGCGCTTCTTGTTGCTTGAGGTCTCAGGCTTGACTTCAATTGCAGGCTGTGGAGTGTCTTTGGCAGTAGTCTTCTTGGTGCCCTTGCGAACCAGAGTACCGTTCTTCACATGATTATCAGTAAGAGTGGCCGCTAGACGTTTGGCCTCTTCCAAAGTTGCAGGATTTCTACCCCAAACAGTGTCCTGGATTTGCATGGGCAGACCACCGATGTACTTCTCGATGGCTACCGGCAGAGGAGTAACCTTGTGTGGCAACAATAAGCTAAGCTCATGAAAGCGGGTGTTGTAGGCAAGATTTTCCCCACTATCTTGAGCCAAGGTGTGGAACTCATCCTCAAGCTTTTTAACCTCATTGCGAGGACAGAACTCCTCCTTCATGATCTCTTTGACCTGGTCCCAAGTCATAGCAAGAGCAACCTCGGCCCCACGAGTACGCTTTTCTTCATTCCACCATGTGAGTGCTCGTTTATGGAGAACACTCATGGCGTAACGAACCTTGAAATTGTTGGGGCACTCACTGTTGATGAAGGTATTTTCAATACCCTCAAACCATTGGAGAAGTCCAGTAGCTCCTTCTTCACCGCTGAACTTTGGAGGGTTACAAGAGTTGAAATGCTTGAGGGTGCAAGCTTGGGGTCCATTGCCATTGCCATTGCCATTGCCATTCCCGTTCCCGTTGTTGTGACCATTCCCATTCAATTGGATGACCTGAGCAAGTAAATTGGGAACCAGAGTTGCGATTTGCTGCGCCATTTGTTGAGAAATGATCGCAGCCAGTTGAGCATCGACCCCATTGTTGTTGTGGTTAGGAGCTTGGTCATGGTTGTGGTTATGGTTATCACCACCTTCTTCGTGGTTCTCACCATTGTTGTTGCGAGTGCTGCGACGAGGAGGCATGATCTGTAATAGACACAATGAAATGAATGAGAGTTTATATAAGGAATGTAATCATTTATTCATTAATTAAAACGAATAAACGAAAACGTCAACTTATCAAAGATTCTAAATTCTAATAACATATGAAGACATGCTTTAGCCTATAAGTGAACACTCATCCCGAGAATTCCCAGGTAGGCATCCGGGTCCCTCGTCTGATTGGGATATATGCGCAATGCCAGCCTAGACAGAAGACTCAGAATACAGGCGTTCACCCTTCCAGATTGCACGTGTTCGTTATTAAAATCTAGAACTTCGACGAGATCTCAAGGGGGTTCAGGTTTGACCTGAGGATTTTGTCCTATAAATCTAATGATGGATCAGGATTGCAGCAGACAATTAAGAGTAGTCACATGTAGGTTTAGGGTTATAAGGTATGGGATAAGGATAGGATTAGGGAAGCAATTAGGGTTACAAGTAGGAGAAGCAAGTACTGTTTTAGTCCCTAAGGTTATAGTCTAGATTATTTCTAATAACCTAATTCCCTATAACCAAGGCTCTGATACCAATCTGTAACACCCCAACCGATGGCGGAAACATCGGGGTGCCACGTATTGATGATTGTTTTCAGTAGCACATGGTATAATATAAATTTTAAATAATTTATTCAAACATAATATCCAAAATGTGAAATAATGTCTAAGAATTCAAATACATAACATCAAATAATAACTTCAAAAAACTTCAAATAAACTTCAAGATAAATCCTCATGCTAACTCAAGCCTCAGCTTCATTGTTACCTGAAACATGTTAATTTTGAAAGTATTTTGGGTCAACATAAGTTGGTGAGAATTACATAGGTTTTTGATGATAAATGAATAAAATGTTATGCAATTCATGTGCCATGTTAATCTAGCCCATATGTGAGAACATATTAGAAATAAATCGAGTGCATAATCAACCCTGTTGACTGTTATAAAATGATACATACCATACACTTATGGTCCCAATGAATATGTTATGCGATAACAAACACCCACGTAACCTTGGTAGGAGGCACGTATCCGGGTGGGATTGTCAGTCCAATAGATCTATCAATGTATACCGTCGGCTGATCAATGTTAATGATTATGCTAGAATGGTGCTTACTCTAATCATGCTCAAGACAATATGCAACATAGAAAACACATAGACACATTGATGATTGAATTGCAATGAAAATGTTATAACATGTTTCACCCCAAAAATGGTGATAAAAGGGGCTATGTAAACTCACCTTAGCAAATGTTAACTTGTTGAAAAGGTATGATAATTGTGTTGCCCAAAGTGATTCCAAATATTACCCTATAATGAGGTAATATATAATAAGTCTAAGTCTATATAACTAATATGTGTATCCTAGGGTTTCGATTTGGGGATAATCAATTGTTAAATTTAATTTAAAAAATGTTACTTAAATAAAGAAAATTGGATAATTAATGAAAAATAGTCTTTTTATAAATTTTGAATTTTGAGTGAGCACATTAAAGTGTTTGAAGCAATAAAATAATTTTTATAAAATTATTTCATTTAAAATAGATTTTTAAATCTATTTATTTATAAATAGCCAATTATTAACTTTAATATTCAAAAATACTAAAATTAAAGAAATCTTATTTTAAAAATCATATTTCTGTTCTAAATGATTAAAAATAATTTGTATAAAATTTTGGTGCAAAAATGATGAAAATTGGATTTATTATGAATTAATTATGATTAAATTTAACAAAAATTGATTAAAAATATAAAATAAATGATTTTACTGATTTAAAAATTATTTCAGTAAAGGTTGACTTTATAAAAAGTCAGGATAAATTTTGGGAAATTTAATAAAACTGTTTTGATATAATAATGGATTTTTATAAATATAATAGTATAAAAATGATTTAATTATTATAATTATTAAATAAATGAATTTCTGAAAAATAAAAATTACAAATAAAACTTTTATTACAGATTAAACAATTATAATTTTTTTAGAATTTATAAAATAGTTTAGGTATTTTAAAAAGAATTTAGATGATTAAAAGGATTAATATATATATATAATTAATTATATTGTTAAAAAGAAAAGAAAAGAAAAGAATACAAAAACCCGGTCAGAGCCGGGACTCGAACCCGGGTGACCCCTGTAGAGGACCAGAGTCACAACCACTTGGCCTAGGCCGGTGGTTGTGTTATCCTCTGATTTAAAATAAATAAATACAATACGCTAACCCAGTTTTATCCCCAATTTAAATCGTGATGAACCCTAGATTTACAATTGAACGATTCAGGCAACTATAGCCCGATTAATGTTAGGGCTATAGTTGCTTGAATGCCGATGAATGAAACCCACCAAAAATAATAGACTCACAGTGTAGGATTGATGTTGATGGTCGGGTCAAAGGGAAAGTCAAACCACGAGCAATTTAATCAATTACAGAGTGAATTAGAGAGATATAGAGATTGAGAGAGAGTTGTGAGCGATTTTACAAGGCTCGCAGATCATCTATATATACTAGAGGATTAGGGTTTGGGTTAATTAGAAGGTTGACTTTCCATAGAATGTATACGCGTCCAATTGATTATTAGGGCAACGATTGACGTGTTATAGATGTGTAATTGTGTTGGATTGGGCCGGTTATAGCACGAATTAGCCAAAAATAGATCAATCACGCGTTTAATTGTTGGATTGATCACCAAGGAATACCACAGTTGACTTTCCTTGTCAACTGTGAGGTTTTGAGTGTGTGTATAAAATTAATATGTAACCGGGTTTAAAACAAGGAAGTGGCCAGCCCAGCTGGTTTGTGCTCGTGTGTTGGATCAGACCGGCCTTTGGCGCGGGTTCGAACCCCGGCCAAGGCAAATTATTTTTTGATACAATTTTATAATAACACACATATATATAATATTATATATAGTATTAGGGTTCCATAAGTGCGACAAAAATAATAAATGCGAAGGTAAATATGAAACTTGACGTTTTATTAATGTCATGCGTAACGTACAAGTATTTAATGCGTAATGTTACATCTTTGATGGTCTTCTAGATTTAGTAGGCAAATGTAGAAGGATCCCTGAACTGTGTTAACAGAGGCTTTTCTTCAATATCAAAGTCTGAATGGACTACTGTGTTTCCTTCTAGTAGTACCACCTTGAAGTCAGTCTTTGTATTGTCCTCTGTCTTCTTTTTCTTGGTAGCAGGTCTTGTAACACCAGAAGTTCTAACTACTGAAGTTGATACTTCAGAAGTTTTGAACTTCTCTGGATTAGCAGCCTTTGCAGCCTTGTATTTTCTGTAGGTGTCTAATAGTCTTTCTTCTTTCCACTTAGACACTGAAGCTTTTGAACCATACTCATTTGCTACCAGTTCTTCAATCATTTGGGCTCTCTTGGCTTTCCCATCTTTATTTGTTGCAAGTTTGTCTGCAACAAGTTGAGCTCTTTTTGTCAGCTCATCCATGGAGAGTCCTTTCAGTGAAAAGGCTTTAGTCTTGCTGTTCTTTGTAATGTAAGACACCAGTTGTTGTCTTTTGTCTTCTTCGGCAATTTTTTCAAGGTTAGCCTGCCTTTGTAACTCTGCTTCATAAGCCTATAATTTTTCATTGAGGCTTAACTCATCCCTTGCTTCCAAAGTATTCCATACCTAATCTTCCTTGGCTTTTCTTTGGGCTGCAACTAAACTCTTCTCAAGAAGTTCCTTTGATTCAGAGATTGGAGAAGGGTTTAGTACAGTTATTGTGGTAGTGGTAATTGTAGGCCTTGGAACAGGAGTTGGTTGAGTTTGTTCAATTGGTTTGGAAGGCTGTTCTGTTGGTTGTATATTGGAAGTGTTAACTTCTGATGTGTTGACAACTACTGAAGGTTTGTCAACTACTGAAGGATTGTCTTCAGTACTTTCTGAGTCATCATCAGAACTTTCATCAGCATCAGAAGTTTCTTCATTATGGCCTTGGGATGTTTCAGCTTCTTCAATCTCTTGTTCGGAGACACCAAATTGTTGAGCCAGTTTTTGTCTTCTGGCTTTGTCTTTGAGTTCTCTTTCTTGGAGAGCCACTCTTGCTCTTATTCTGGCTTCGAATGACTCCCTTGGTTCCTTAGTTTTCTCCCCCTTTTTGGATTCATCAAGTTTGAGTTTGGAAGGTTGAGAGAAAGTACCAGTGAGAATGGCGATCTGTTTTGAATTGTGGTCAATTTTGTTGGACAGATCGTTCATTTTTGTCTTGATCACTTCAAATTGGTTCTTGACTGACAGCTCCAAAGCAGCTGTGTAGGTTCTGAAGTGATTGGTTATAAGTGTATTCATCATATGGTATAAGGGACCATCTGGGCTGCATAGTTGGTTCAAGTCTATGCTTGTTGACCCAGGGAATTGGGTAGGCATTTGTAGTGAGGGGTGTGTTTTGGGGTGATATTCTTGTTGTAAAGAAGATGCCACTTTAGGGGAATCAGGGATCAAGTGGACTTTAACCTGATTTGGTGTGACCAACTCTTTGAGCTTAGATACACCAGGTGCAGGACCTTCACTAGCAGCCGTCAATTCAATGTTTGGTTGTAAATCATCATCCAAATTAATGGAATCATCTGAATCCCTGATTACATCCTCAATGAGGACAGTATCAGTTACATCATGAGCTGAGCCCAACTCAGTTGTCTCATGTACCTCTTTTTCTTGGTTCAGAGGATTTCCTACCTCAGGCATTAAGCCTTCATCAGTAGTTGCCACAAATGAGGTCTTAGCAATGTTACTTCTTTCCTCAGATCCACCACTGGGTGGTATTTGAGTAGTAGCAGCCTCAAATGTACCTAGAGTTTCTAAGTTTGGGCTTAGAGACCATGGTTCATCCTCATCTCTTGGGTTAAGGCTTTGAGTGTCCACATCCATGTCAAGTTCTGAAGCTATGTCCCCTGTTTGATGTGGTTGTTGGGGACTGACATGTTCGGATGGGATTATCTCTTTTAGCCCAGAGAGAAGCTTGGCAATTTCAATTTCTGGTTCAGAAGTTTGGGGTGTTGGTTCAGTAGTTTGGGCTCTGGGTTCAGCAGTTTCAAAAGAAGGGTCTATTGGGATTGTTTTCTTGAATTTCTTTCTTTTGAAAAGGATTGTTATTGGTGCTCTTGGTGGGGTTTGAGATGGATGAGACTGAGAGGATGTTTCAGTCACATCTTTATCAAGTGCAGATTGCACATTAGCAAGTTCAGGCATCTCAACCTCCTGAACTGCCTTTCTTTTTGGGTTGGTGGGTTTTTGTTTTTGTTGCTTGGGTTTCTTGGCCTTTGGGGGTGAAGGTTTGGAAGATGAGGGTTCCATGGGGACTGTTTCTGGTTCCCCTTGGTCATCTTCTGGCCAAGCAGCCGGTTTGTTGTGCCTTGAGTATGCTTGTGAGGACAAAGGGTTTAAAGTTGTAGTTTTACCCACAAGCACCTCTTCTCCAAGTTCTTTTATTATGCATTGCATAATAAATCTTGGGTACAACAAAAACTTCTTTTTAGTATTGAGATGATGTAACACCAACTCATTAAAGAAAAGTGATGATGCCCTGAATTTTGTTTCATTCACTATGGAATGAAAAATAGGTTGAAAAGGTTGAGGGCATCAGATCATAAGATCCAGTTTTTGGACTCAAACACATAATAATATAATGAAACAGCAGTTTATACTTTGGTTCAAAATATTTCTTAAAAATTGTAGCATGTGAGAGAGTACCTTGGTAACCACACTCAGTCATGGTTAAGTGAATCTCAGAGTTTGGAAATTGGTCTGGGGCGTTTACATCATCCATACCCAGCCTAATCGCCAAAGTGGCCGGTGTGATTGCCATTCTTCTCCCTTGGATGGTTGAGTTGAGGGAGATCACTTTGTCGTTCACCATCACCGTCTCTGCGTTTGCCCAAAACTCATTTAGAGTTTCAGTGTGGATTGGAGGGTCGATGGTGAGGGCGGTGAAGTATTGGGATTTGATGACCAAATCAATTATTTCATCGTATTGGGACCAGGCTTCAAGTTTTTCGAAGTAGCCTCTTTGATTGTGTCCCTGTTTCAGTATTAGAGCCATGTGGTTTGTGTGTGTGTGGATCGAACAGTGCTTTTGCAGGTTTAGGTCTTGAGAGTGTTTTGTGAGAGAGACGGAGGAAATTTTTGCTTTTTGAAAGGATAAGTGTTGGAAGAGGTATTTATCAGAAGTTTATAACCGCCTAGGTCAAACTTCTGATGTGGGAAAAGTCTGATTTACCCTTTTTGACCAAACTGCTGATGAAGAACAATTATCATCAGTAGTTCCCACTTTCTCTTCAGTAGTTTGTTAACAACTGATGAGAATGTTTTATAAATACTTTATTCATAACTTCTGAAGGTTATTTTATCAGAAGTTAATCATTTTTCAGAAAATATTCCCATACTGATGTTTTGTTCATCAGTAGTTTCTCTCTTTTTGTTTTTCAGAAGTTTTCAGACTTAAAAACAGATGTAAGTGAAAAAATGAAAATATGTGCAGAAAAATAAAAATAAACACTTACAAATTTAGCATCCCAAGCATGGATACTAACTTATGAAATGTTGATGTGTCAAGGGGTTTAGTGAATATGTCAGCTATTTGATTAGCTGTTGCTACATGTTTCACTTCAATCTTGCCTTTTTCATAGCAATCTTTTATGAAATGATACCTGATTTCAATATGTTTAGTTTTTGAAAACTGAACAGGATTTTGAATGATGTTAATGGCAGATTTGCTGTCTACAAGCAATGGTGTCTTGGTCTCTTTGATTGCATAATCAAGAAGTTGATACTGGAGCCATTGTATCTGTGATGTACAACTTGCAGCTGCAATGTATTCAGCTTCAGCAGTTGAAGTTGCAACAGATGTTTGTTTGTTTCTTTGATTGCCAAGACACTAGACAGTTTCCCAAGAATTGACAACCACCAGATGTTGATTTTCTTGACATTTTACACCCTGCATAGTCAATATCTGAAAAAGCTGATAACTTGGTATTGCTTGAAGCAGGATACCAAATTCCAAGTGTTGGAGTTCCTTTCAGATATCTGAAGATTCTTTTGACTACAATGAGGTGTGATTCCCTAGGAGCTGATTGATATCTAGCACAGACACATGTTGAAAACATAATATCTGGTCTAGAAGCAGTTAGATATAAAAGGGAACTTATCATACATCTATACATGGTCTGATCAACCTGTTTTCCTTGATCATCTGGTTCAACTTGTGTGGTTGGTGTCATGGGAGTGGAACATGATTTACAGTCTTGTAAAGAAAATTTGTTTAATAATTCTTTAACATATTTTGATTGATGTATAAAAGTTCAGTTTGTTTGTTGTTTAATCTGCAGTCCCAGAAAGTACTGCAGTTCTCCCATTGTACTCATCTCAAATTTTGATTGCATGAGTTTCTTAAATTCATCACACAGTTTTGTGTTTGTTGAACCAAATATGATATCATCAACATATATTTGAACAAGTAAGACATGATTTCCAACATGTTTTATGAAAAGAGTTTTATCAATGGAGCCTCTTGTGAAGTTATTTTTGAGCAAAAAGTTAGAAAGTGTTTCATACCAGGCTCTTGGAGACTGTTTGAGCCCATAAAGAGCTTTGTCTAGCTTGTAACCCACTCAGGATGAGAAGGATCCTCAAACCCAGGTGGCTGACAGACATACACTTCCTCTTTTATTTTTCCATACAAAAATGCACTTTTAATGCCCATTTGAAAAACTTTGATTTTGTTGGAAATGGCATAGGCCAGAAATAACCTGATGGCTTCAAGCCTTGCAACTGGAGCAAAGGTTTCATCATAATCAATTCCTTCTTCTTGAGAGTAACCTTGTACTACCAGTCTTGCCTTGTTCTTTATAATCATACCAGCTTCATCTTGTTTGTTCCTAAAAAACCCATCTTGTGCCAATTGGTAGCTTGTTTGGTGGTAAGGGACAGATTTCCCAAACCTGTTGCTTCTTGAACTGAAGTAACTCATCTTGCATAGCTTCCACCCAATTGTTGTCTTTGAGGGCTTCTTGGTACTTCTTAGGTTCCAACTGAGAAATGAATGCTGAGAAGAAGCAAAAGTTGGAGAGCTGGTTTCTTGTGAGAACACCTGATGCAATATCACCCATGATTTGTTCAAGTGGATGATCTTTGTGTTCAATCAGTTGTTGTAAACCACTAACAGGTGTAGGTGGCTCTTGTACTTCATCAAACAAACCACTGAGGTTAATAATATCTGGTTCAGCTGTTTGAACATCTTCAGTAGATGTAGGAGCTGAAGCAGATATTTGAGTTTGTAGATCAGCAGTTGTTGAATCAGAAGTTTGTGAAACTTCTGATGGTTTGAAAGTTGACTTAATGACTGTATTAGGAGTCCATGGTGTTGGATCCTCATCATCAAACCTTTGATCACCATAATAAGTAGGTTTAGTCGTAACAGTCTTTTCAGGTCCAAAATGGAAGCTGTCAAGGTCAAAAAGTTCAGCAGGATGTGCTGGAATAAGAGTGTGTTTTGACTCATTGAACTTGACATTCAGTGTTTCTTCTACTATCCTGGTTCTTGAGTTAAAAACCTTGTAGGCTTTTCTAGTGGAAGAGTAACCAAGAAAGTAACCTGAATCAACTTTAGCAGCAAACTTTGAAATAGAGTCTTTAATGTTTAGAATGAAACATTGACATCCAAAAGCCCTGAAAAAGGAGATAAGGGGCTTTATGCCATGAAGAACTTCGTAGGCAGTCTTGGAGTGTCTCTTGTTGACAAGGACTCTATTTTGAACATAACATGCAGTGTTAACTGCTTCTGCCCAAAAATATAATGGTAGGCCAGAATCAGCTAACATTGTTCTTGCTTCTTCAATTAAGGTTCTGTTCTTCCTTTCTACTACACCATTTTGTTCAGGAGTTCTGGGAACACTGAATTGTCTAATAATCCCTTTAGAAAAACAGAATTCATCCAGAGTTTTGTTCCTGAACTCTGTCCCATTGTCACTTCTAATGGCTTTGACAGACAGAGAATATTGTTTCTCTACTTGTAGAATGAAGAACTTGATGATTTCAGCAGCCTCATCCTTGGAAAATAAGAAGAATACCCATGTAAATCTTGAATAGTCATCAATGATGACCAAGCAGTACTTCTTCTTACCAAGGCTCATGATTTTTACAGGCCCAAATAAGTCCATATGGAGTAGTTGAAGACATGCAGTTGTTTTTTATTCTTCAATAGACTTATAGGAGGACTTATGCTGTTTTACCTTCAAACAGGATACACAATGTTCTTGACACTGGTATACTTTCAAAGGTAGACCTCTGACCAAGCCCATTTTTGTGACTTTATTTATGGTTTTAAAATTCACATGGCCAAGTCTCCTGTGCCAGAGATCAGTCTCTGAAGTTGATGCCTTTGAGAAGAAACAGGCAATGTTGTTCAGTACTTTGTCCTTTTCAATGTCCAGTGCATAGACATTGCCACATCTTTTGGCTATCAACAAAGTATGATCTTCAATGATCTTCTCTATCAAGTTCTGGCCTTCTGGTGATATGATCTTGCATGTTGTCTTTGTGAAAAAGGAAGAATATCCTTTATCACACATTTCAGACACACTTAGCATGTTGTACTCAAGGTTTCAACCAGATTGACCTTGTCAAACTGTATTTTTCCAGAGGAGACATTGCCATGTCCTAGCACATATCCCTTAGCATTGTTCCCAAAGGATACAGATCCTTCTCTTTGACTAATAAAATTGTTCATCAGGTATCTGCATCCAGTCATGTGCATTGAGCCTCCACTGTCAACATACCAAATGCTATTTAAGCCTCTGGAAACTCTCTGCACAAAATAGAAAATTAGTTAGATTTGGGAACCCAAGCCAGTTTGGCTTTGGGTTTTCTCTTGAGAACATTTACAGTTTGTTCTTGACCAAGTTGAGGAATCCATGTCTTTTTGGCAATGGATTTTTCATTAAGAGCAATGGTGGTATCCTTTTGAGGACCACCATCAACTTTGGTCATCAGTAGTTGTACCATGTTCATGAGATCTTTAATCTCAGCAGTATATGAAACTGCTGATGATTTAGGTCTAACTACTGAAAGAGAATTTTGAGAAAAAGATTTTTGTTGAGATTTCGTCTTTTTCTGAGAAAAGGTGTTTTCTGGTTGTTGTTTCTTGGGATAAAAAGTTTCTTCATAATCATTTCTGATTTGTTTTCCCACAACCAGTTGTTGAATTTTCTTGTTGTACTGAATACCTTTTCTGTATCTGCAAAATTCTGTCTTGTGGTTGAACAGACCACAGATTTCACATTCTTTTGCCTTTTCTTTTTGATTTAAAGACAAATTTCTGACTGTCATGATTGGCTTTAGGTCATCAGTAGTTTTCAGGTTCTCAACTCCTGATGTAGATGAAACTACTGATGGCTTAATGTCAGATTTTATCAGTACTTCTGAAGAACTTTCATTGTTTGTTTTTAGAAAGTTTTCATGGAAAGATGTGCATACTTTCTCTTCAGAAGTTTCACCTGAAACAATTTTTCTCCCATCTTCAGTAGTTTTGGGGGAAAAATCTGTTGGTGTTTCAGTGTGATTGTACCCTGTGCCAAACCTAACATTTGAAGCACTTTGTTTGTTTAGCAATAGTTGGTACCCCTTACAAGATTCAACCCATTTTTCACAAGTGACCTTGGTGTCAGCAAGCTCTTTTCTGACATTTCCTAGGTCATTTATCATGATTTTAATTTGTGCTTGGGTTTCAATAGCAGTGTTAATTTATTTAGAAACTTCTTTTGTTTTTGCAGCAAGTTTTCTTTCTAAATCACATTTCATCTGAGTGAATTTTCTCTCAGAGTCATTTGCTTTACCTTGTAAGTGCACATTAGTCTCTCTTATGAGAGCAAAAGATTCTTTACAAGAAGTTGAACAAAGTTTCGTCAAAGATTCTTTTGATACCTGTGACAAGGCAGATTTTGAGATGCATCCCTCAAATGCCATCAAGGCAAAGTTCTTTATGCCATTGTCAGGCTCTCCCTAGTTGATGTCAAACATCTTGTAGTCTGCATCAGGGTTACACTCAGTAGTGTCAAAAGGAAGACTACTCCAGTCAACATACCCTGAAGTAAATAAACTTTGTTGTGAGGGTTGCTGAGTCAGTGGAGGTTGTTGAGCAGCTGGAAAGGGAGGGATTGATTGTTGCTCTGCATCTGTTGAGCAGGCATCTGTACATATTGTACTTGTGGCACATATTGGTGTTGTGGAGCTTGTGCCCGTACAAAATGTGCACTTCCCTGTGTTCCATTATTCCTGTTATAACTGGGGTTAAAATTATTTCCAGACTGAGATTGGCTAAAGCTAGAGCTTCTACACTCTCTAGCAAAGTGTCCCAACTTTTGACACTTGTGACATCTAAGTTTAGATTTATCAAAACCAATTTTTGTGGAACTGTTGAGTCCTGAAAATTTCCTTCCTGACCTTTTGTAAAATTTGTTTGTTTTTATACTCAACATGGCCAGTTGGTGTAGAATATCCATTTCTTCCAAGTCATCACTGCTGAAATTTTTTAAATCATCCATGATAAAACACATGTTATCAGAAGTTTGACTAAAATCATTATTGTCATAACCTGGGAATGATCTTTCAGATGAGATCCCGGCAGTTATGTCAATATGGTCAAAAGATCCAAAACTATTTGAACAAGTTGGTGAGTCTTGTCCTAATAGTGCTGTACTACCTGGTAGATAGTCATCAGCAGTTTACCAGAACTTTGTAACTTTTTCTTTTGATCAATTTCTCTTTCAAAAGTAAGTAATCTCCCATGTAGTTTTGTAAGAGTGAGGGAGCTAAAGTCTGGTGAAGATCTTAAGACTATAGAGTATGTTTCCCATTTTTCAGGTAAAGACCTTGAAAATCTATGAAGCATAGATACAGTTGTGTAGGTCTGACCATTTAATTTTAGCTCAGATATTAATGAGGAGAATCTTTCAAATTATTGAGTTAAAGTTTCCCCATTTATGTGAGCAAAAGTTTCATATTGTTGAGCCAGGATTTCTCTGGTGTTGGCAATCACCTCTTCAGTTCCTCCAAACTGTTCTTTGAGGCAGTCCCAAAGCTCTTTGGCACTATCACAATGTAATAGGCCAGAGTAGATTTCATTTGGGAGTGCCATTGCCAACATAGAGAAAGCTTTAGTATCAAGCTCAAGTTTTAGGAAATCATCATCTGTATAGTCTTTTGGGTCTTTTGTTATTTCTTCTTTAGTTTCAAGATTGATATTTACTGGTTTGTGAGGACCATATATCACAGATTTCCAGCAACCAGTGTTGGTCTGTGATAATGTATGTGCCATTCTCCTTTGCCAGATATTGTATTCATTTCTTACTAGCATAGCAGGTTTATTGGCAGAACCAGTATTATGAGGATCCATTTTAAAGAGTATTGATTTGTCAAATATCTCTTAAAGTGATGGATGTTGATAAAAGTGAACTTTTAATCCTTTATTGAATATCAATAAGAGTCTGTGTCTGATTCTCAATGTGTTAGATTGATATGTGATCAGATAAACCAGTGCTTTGATACCAATTGTTGGATCAGTATTGCTCTTTGTATGAACTTGCTAGTGAACACTTAAGTGTTTAGCAAGTTCTTTATCAGTTTTAGCACAGCGGAATGTTTTAAGTTAAAGCTACACTTATCAATAGGAGTTATTACTCCCCCTAGATGTTTGAGAAAACTAAAGACAAGTATTTAATGAGAATCTAAGTATTTAATGAGAATGAATACTTAAACAGATTCTCAGTAAATGAAATGGAAATAACAGTGATAAGCTTTGAAGGATTTCTGTATTAAAAATCAATGTCTAAAGCAGAGGGATGAACCCATCTATTTATAGACTTTACCTTGCCAAAAAGAAAGTTCAGAAACAAGTTGCAATCTTGGAACTCGTACAAAAAGTTAAAGTGATACTAAACTAATAAACTACTGAAACATAAGGCGGTGGAAAGATTCTTGAACAAGTGCTGATGAATGACAAACTACTGATGAGTAGTTTGTCTTCAGTAGTTCTTCAGTGAACTGTCTGGTTTGAACTTCAGAACTTCTGATGCATTTCTTCTTCAGTACTTGTAGAATCCTTCTTCAGTACTTTTGTCTTCTTTCTTCAGTAGTTCTATACTTAGAATATTTTTGACAGAAATGAATTAGACTTAGATTTCCAAAAGTGGTTTCACCAATCCTCTTTGTCCTAACAACATCTTTAAAGCATTGAGTACAACCAAACAATGCATAAATGCCTTGCTAATTAGTATTACTTAAATAGATGTGAAATTGAAAACTGAAGAAAATAATTTATAGAGTTGTGGGGCTAGCCTACTTCGTAAAGGCATGTACCTATTAAAAGAGATGTCCTAGATTCAATCGAGTAATTTAAAATATTGGTGTAGTATATATAATAAGAGTGTAAACATTGTCATTCTAAAAAGCTATCACACCTCATCGCCTTAATCACGGGTTCAAGTGATTAATGACTTGGGACGGTATTTCACGCTATCACACTATCATTCTTTTGTCGCTAAGAAATCCCTCTACTATTCGTTCTCCATTTTTTTCCATCTAGCCATGATGGTTAACATGCCAATCCATAGCTTTCTGTAATCAAGCCAGATGGGATGGTATTTTGCGGGCCATTACTTGATTACTTGGCTTATCACGGGGTGCCATGTCCCCCCTAACCCCCGTCGATTTTCCACTACCGATCGGAAAAAATTGAGTTCGGCCCCCGCTGATTCCGAAACCAAGTTTCGCCACTGAATGAAGGTACATTTTTTCTATCTAAAAAAATTAAAACAATAAAAATATTTGTATATTCTATTGTTTTATGTGTACCTAGTAATCTATTAAAAATAAACTAGTTGTATAAAATCACGCGCGTTGCGCGTTTTACAATCGAGATTTAGATGACATGTTGATCAGTCCATGAGTTATACAATCGATATTCCATTTTGGTTGTAAACGTTAAAAAAAATAAAGAAATCTATACATAAGATAACACATGAAGTTTGTAACGAAATTACATAATATTATGTTATTTATATTAATAGTATATAATATAATAAAGTTTTTAAATAAAATAATATGAATAAAGTAATAATATAATTAATTAAATAAAATAATATTATAGTTACTATTCATTTTAGGTCACTATTCATTTAGTTTATTTATTAATAGTATATAAATAATAACAGTAGCAAAATCGGTTAAAAATGTTAAATATTAAACAAAACAGTCGTAAAGGACATTTATGACCTTTTAATCATTTATTTTTTTGGTGTTATCTTTTATGAGAACCTAGCTGATTACCCCGGGAGTGTGTCGGGGTTGAAAAATCTAATATTACTTAATAAAAAAGGATAAAAGAAATAAACAGTTTCAACCTCTTTTAATGTTAAAGAAAATTGTTCTAATGTTTATATTATCAAAAGGGGTTCTCATGCTGCGTTCCCAGCAGATTAAAAAATCTCAACCTCTTTTAATGCTAAGCATATCGTTATAGCACACGAACATGGGCAATTCATATATGTAATAGTAGGTTCAAAAACATATATACTATCATAACATGATTAGTGACTTGCCTATATATGATGAAGAAATTACCTAAATACATTGTTTTTTTTTTTCTACTTAATAAAAAAGGATAAAAGAAGTAAAGAGTCTCAACCTCTTTTAATGTTAAAGAAAGTTGTTCTAATGTTTATACTATTAAAAGAGGTTCTCATGCTGCGTTCCCAGCAGATTAAAAAATCTCAAAAGCATATCGTTATAGCACATGAACATGGGCAATTCATATATGTAATAGTAGGTTCAAAAACATATATACTATCATAACATGATTAGTGACTTGCCTATATATGATTAAGAAATTACCTAAATACATTGTGTTTTTTTCTGCATGAACAAAAACTCACTAAAAAAACATTTTTTTCGTTTTTGTATAGCACTATATATGGTGCTCGTTGGAAAGATAATAAAGCGATCGTTATTTTGATGTAATTTTTTTTTCAAAAAAATGTCATACATAAAAGTTACTAACGTTTAAAAATTGTGAGCGGAAAATAACAAAAAAATAAAGATAAAAATATTAATTAACATATTTGAAATTTTAAAATAATTAATAGTTCACTAACATTTAAAAAATATGAGAGGAAAATAAGGAAAAGATATTAATTAACATATTTGAAATTTTAAGATAATATAGATATAGATTTTATTTAAAAATACAAAATAAATTAATTTAAAAGAAAGTTTCACATGATGCCACATGACACATTCATTGAATGTCACCTCATACAAACTCAATTCTTTTATTATAAGTTATAGATTATAGATTTAACTGTAAAAAGAAGTTTAGCGTAAAAAAGATAAGAAGCATTTTAGGCTTTTGATCAAAATAAATCAATGGATGAGATTAAAATGAGAAAAATATACGTGGAGTTTCTAAAATAAAAGGAGAAAGGACAAAATATGTATAAGCCACAATTGTTGAGTTCCACCCCCATTTTTTAAACGTCTATAACTTTTTCATACGATATTATTTTTCTAAAAAAAATATACCATAAAACAAGCTTTTTATCCTCTCTCATTTGCATACCCTATTGCTATACTTTTTAAAAAAAAATTGTTGGGTTGATAACTTGCGTTTTATCATGATATGACTTACGTTTTATCATGTATAACTGCGTTTTATTATTTATAACTTGCATTTCATCAGGTCGTTTTATCAGCTATAACTTGCGTTTCTAAAACACAAATATACCCTCAATAAAACGCAAGTTGATCTTTAGCACATGCATTGCATTGATCTGAGTATTATAGGGTTTAATTTAGCTCTGTTTCTTCCATGTAAGGATTGATTTACATACATATATCATATTCATCATGCCATGAGGTTCTTGATGCTTATAAGATCAAAGATTAGGATTTAGGACTTTATGGAAGTTTGATTTTGTCGTTTAACATCACTCTATGTTATTTATATCGTCTGGCCTCTGGTAATCGGATTAACATTCATGAACTTAATGTCTGATTGTTTATAACTTTTGGCATTGTAGTGAAACCCTTCAAGAGTTTTATAACTTGCGTTTCTAAAACGCAAGTATACCTTCAATAAAACGCAAGTTATCAACCCAACAATTTTTTTTAAAGTATAGCAATATGGTATGGAAATGAAAGAGGATGAATGCTTATTTTTATGGTATAGTTTTTTTTTAAATAATGTCGTATGAAAAAGTTATGGTCATTTTAAAAATAGGGGTGAAACTTTAATGACGCAAAGAAATTACCATCGTACCCCTGATTATCTAATTTAATCTATGGCTAATAATTCTTCTTATACTTTTTACGCTAACCTTCACCAATCTTTTATTTTAGTTGCTTAAATTTTAGATCGACAATAACTTACCTTGTAGCTCTAGAGTTTCTTCCGTTAATAGTTCTGACGACGAAAATCTTGCCTTGCACTCTTCAAGTACTTCAGCATATATTTCCGTACTTGATTTAATTCATTTGCATGTAAATTAGGTTTTGATTACTTTCATATTAATTAAATCATCATAAATCGTTCATCCCGATATTGTTTAAGTATATGTGGACACATTAATTGTTTTAAGTATTTATAGATAGATTATTTGTCACGAAACAATCTTTATGTAAATTTTATAATCATGTACATTTTCTGTGTTAAAAAATATAGTGATTGTGGTATACGAATTTGAAATTTATATATATTAATTTATAACGTGGTTAGAGATAGAGTCACTTTTGTTTTTTATGTGATTGTTTATTTTTTACTTGGAACATCTTTGTTCTTTGTGGTTTTTTTTTATCGTGTATAGTAGTTTTATTTTATAATGTTGCCATGAAATTTTAGTGAGCTTACTTTTTTTCATTAGTACTATGTTTGATGATCATATTTGGTTGATCCGTCATGTTTTTTTCGTTCGGTTTTCACTTAACACGACGTTTGGTGACATTTGGTCCATTAGTTTTTACCTTCTGACTTTCTAATATGTGTTGATATAGATTTAAATTCGTCTACGTTTTAACTCACATGAGTCACTTAGTGTTAAAAATTCGTGCTTTGTTTTACACTTTCTCCCGGTTTTTGTCGTCGTTCGGTTGCTAAATAGCACGGTTTGACGTCACCGCCGCGCAACACGGGAGGGTTAACACTAGAGGACGGCATTAACTCATAATAGTTTTCTGTATGGTAGAGCGCACAACAAAACTAATTTTCTTGTATTATAAAATGGATAATAACATCATCATACGTTTATATCATGAAAACTATTAAGATTCCTTGACATAGTATAACGACTCGTTCGCAACAATTTTTCAATCACTTGGTATCAAGGGTTTGTTTTTAATAGGTTAGGTTTTGATATTCAGACAAGATTGGCAGCACAGCTTGTTGCCTATCTACATGTCATCCTATTGTAAATTTGCCCTTTTATTAACTGAGTTAACCCCAGTTAGTTTGGTCCAGTGAAATAAAAACCAAGACAAGTTATACCTATTAGATTTCAATTTTCAATTTAGGATTATTGCATTCCAACCAAACAAAGTTTAGATTATTTAATTTCAATTCCCCTTTTATTAATCAGTTGTGTTTAGCGACAACCACTTTATTAAACACAAAAATAGAACAAAATAGGCCAATAAGAAGCTAAGAGTCCAAACAAACCGAAAGCATTACAATATAACATCTCTCATATTAAAGTCACATCATCTCTTCTAAATAAGGCTACCAAAAGGTGACCTAGGTAGCGTTTGGTGTTGTAAAGATATACATAATGTAATATTGCATTGTGATGGAATGAAAAAAATGGTGTTTGGTTGGTTAAGGAAATTGAATCACCCATTACGTCATCCATTCCATTCCCTCTAAAAAACTCAAAATTCATTCCATCCACCCCCATGTTTTTTTTCATTCCATTCCCTTCGTCACGCCTTATCACCACGACCGACCACTACAACCACCCACTACCACCACCCAACGTCAACGCCAACCATTGCCACCATTGCTGACCATCAATCATCACCGCCACTTACTTCCACCGACCACCATGGCCACCCACCAATACCACCGTCACCGACCATCATCGCCACCGCCGACCATCGCCACCCACGACAATCGCCGACCATCGTCACCCACCGAACACTGCTAACACCCACCGCCGACATCTCTAACCACAGCCACAACCAACCACCGTCACCATCACTCACCGTCGCCACTATCGACCACCACCGCCATCGCCCAGCGTCGCCCACCGCCGTCGCTACCACCCACTACCGTCGCCACCATCCACTACCGTCAACACCACTGCCACCGCCACCGCCACCGCCCCCGCTTATTTTGTTCCTTCGTCTTTTTAGCCTACCAAACAACACAAAGTAATGATTTATTACATTCACACATATTAAACAAACAAGACCATGGAATGGTAATGATCCATTTCATTCATTTTTCTATTACATTACCTCGTCTATTTCATTTTCTCGTTCATTCCATTCACTCGTCCATTCCATTACCCATACCAAACAGACCCATAGTTATGAGCCAAATAAACGAAATCAAATCCACCAACCTTATGACCAAGATTTGGACTCCTTCAAATATCAACTTCTTCCTAGCCTTCCATATACTCTACAAGGTCGTGTAGAACACATCCCTCGCCATCTTCTTCCACTTTGTGGTTCCTTTCAAGTTATCAAGAATCTCCAACACTCAACAGGTCATTAAAGCGGAAACATTAACATTAAACGGGATCTTCAACGAAGTGCACACATGCCACCAAATGGAACTCACAAAAACACAAGAAACTACCAAGTGATCCATGGACTCGATCCCACACCACATATCTTACATATCGTATCAACACTATTTAAACCTCGATGAGCTAATGCCGTCGTCGTAGAGATGCAACCCAACATGAGCTTCCCGACAAAGTAAAGACCCTTACGAGGCACCCACACATTCCAATTAAACCACCCAACATATACCTTCACGAAAACCACCCACATTCATTTATTTGTACACACATTTTTTTGAACGGCTATTTGTTCATACATTTTGTATAACATTAATTGTTTTTTATTTAGCAGCAAACATCTCTCTCTATATATAGAACCAACAAGAAATTGTAGGAAACAAACAAACATACAACAAAGCAGAAGGCCGAGAACAAGACAACCACAATAACACCAAGTCTAGAACATCAAAATTAATCCAACGCTCCCAAGTCGGGTTCAACCCTTTAGCTGTTGGAGATGTTGTCTTCGTCAGCCCACATATAGGCCCGACCCAATATGATTAACTTGGTGATTAAGTTTAGCATAGGGTTTAACCCTAATTATATCTCTTGTACTTGTAATCTTTGTATGACTCAATAATAAGAATACCCTAGTTGTCCCTGTGGACGTAGGTCAGTATAGACCGAACAACGTAAATATTCGTGTTCGTGTGCATGTGTGTGTGTTCTTCGATCTTAACAACTGGTATCAAAGCTCAGGCTTTAGATCAGATAAGGAACACATACCTTACCCACCTCAGCTGTCATCCACCGCCTCTCCTCCTCCTTGCCGTCGTTGCCATCATCACAGTGCTAGGGTTCCGCCGTGCCTGAACCGCCCTCTACTGCTCTATTCCATCTCTATCCTGTTTAGGGTTCATGTTTTTGAACCCTATCTGCCGCAATCCACCATATCTCCGCCATCACCCTAACCGACTAAGTTTCAGCTAACCCACCCAAACACCTTCTACTGGGGTTTTAGTTAACCCACAACCGTCACCACTAAACCCAGGTTAGGGTTTTCCGATTAGCCGATGTTCCTTGCCGTATTTGCAGGGTTTCTAAAGTTTTGTTGTAGCTGTTTGTCGATAATAATAAAACCAGTGTCAAGTTTTCTTCTTTTGTGGTTGTGTTTGCACGAGGTCAAAAGTTTGTATAATGTATTTTCTTAGTGAAAGAAGTGGGTGTTTGTTTGTAGCTGGTTTAAGAAGAAGAAAATGATCGTAATTTTGGTGGTGAAAAGAAAAGTTAACTTTTATATAAAGTTGGTCAGTTTTGTTTTGACTTGTTTGGTCAAAGAAGCGGTGTTTATCGTTTGGCTAGTTTCCTAGATATTTAGACAAGAGACAATGTCTAAAGAAGGAAAAGTCAAGGTAGAGAAGTTTGATGGGAAGAATTTTGGATGGTGGAAGATGCAAATTAAGGATTTGCTTATTCAGAAGGAGTTAGATGTAGCACTAGATCCTCCCCCTGGGACCAAAATGAAAGAATGGACGACTCTTGACAAGAAAGCACAGTCAACGATTAGGCTTACTCTCTCCATGAATTTAGATTACAACATTCTAGAACAAACCACAGCACGTGGGACTATGGAAGCTTTGTCCAACATGTATGAGAAGCCGTCTCCTGCAAATAAGGTGTTTCTGAATCGGGAGTTAGTCAATATTCGTATGAAAGATGGAAGTTCTGTTACTAAGCATATGAATTTATTTATATAACATTTGACATGTTTGTCTCCTGTGAACTTTAAGATAGATGATGATTTGCAGGCTTGTTTATTGTTATCCTCATTACCTGACAGCTGGTCGAGCACAATCACAGCAGTCACAGGTTCAGTTGAGACTCTCAGTTTTGAAAGAGTTCGTGATTTGTTACTGAATGAGGACTCCAGAAGAAGGAAACAATGGAGAATGAAGCTCGTTGCTCAGTACTGAAGGAAGAGGGAGAAGTAATAATAGAGGAGGAAATAGAGGTAGATCGAAGTCAAAACGCAGGAGCAAGTCAAGACCTGGAAAGCCAAGGAAAGATATACAGTGTTGGAACTGTAAGGAGTTTGGGCATTTCAGAAGTCAGTGTTCTGAACTTGCGAGAGAGAAAAAGGAGGTGAATGTAACTACATCCTCAGATTTAGAGGATGCTCTTATTTGCTGTATCAAGAGTTTTTTTGAAGACTGGATTATGGATTCAGAAGCATCTTTCCATACTACGTTTAGCATGAAGAAGATGAAGATTCTGCGAACAGGTAACTTTGGTAAAGTTTGTTTGGCTAATAATCAGAGTCTTGATATTACAAGAATTGGAGACATAGACCTTAAAACACCATTGTGAACCATTTGGACCTTGAAGAATGTTCAGGTCATTCCTGGTTTGAAGAGGATGCTTATATCCATCAGTCAGCTTGATGATCAAGGATATGATGTTCACTTTGGCAGAGGACAATGGAGAGTTGTTAAGGGCAGTATGGTAGTTGCTAGAGGCAAGAACAGAGGTAGTTTGTACATGGTTGAAGCATCAGCTGATGGGGTGTATGCAGTATCGAGTGACCAGAGGCATCAAAGACTCGGGCACATGAATGAAAAGGGGATGAAGATGTTTGTTACTAGAGGAAAACTTCCAGAGTTGAAGAAGGTCGAGTCAGAATTTTGTGAACCATGCATCCTATGCAAGAAAAAGAAGGTGGCTTTTGTGAAGATTGGGAAAGCACCAAAAGCTCAGAAATTGGAGCTTATTCATTCAGATGTATATGGACCAATATCAGTAGCTTCACTTGGAGGAGCTCACTACTTTGTGACCTTCATTGTTGATTCAACACGCAAGGTATAGGTTTATTTTCTTAAACATAAATCTGAAGTTTTCAATACTTTTAAGAAATGGAAATCTATTGTTGAACTTGAAACTGATTTGAAGGTGAAATGCTTGAAGTCGGATAACGGTGGTAAAAATACATCAACAAAGAGCTTACAGATTATTGTGCTGATAGGCAAGATGATAAATACAGTTCCAGAAACTCCGCAACATAATGGAGTTGCAGAGAGGATGAACAGAACATTATGTGAAAGAACCAGGAGTATGAGGTTGAATGCAGGGCTCCCAAAGATGTTTTGGGTTGATGCAGTTAACACAACAACCTATCTTATCAACCGTGGACCCTCGGTACCGTTAGGATTCAAGCATCCTCAAGAAGAATGGAAAGGCAAAGCAATTGAGTATGATCACCTAAGAATCTTCGGGTGTAATGCTTATGATATCAACCCTGAAGGTGACAAGTTGGATGGTAAAGCAAAGAAGTATATCCTCACTGGATATGGGGGTGATAAAATAGGCTACATTCTTTGGGATTTTAAAAGCAGAAAGGTAGTCAGAAGTAAGCATGTTGAGTTCAATGAAGAAGAGTTGTACAAAGACAAAAACTTGTATAAGTCAAAGGTTCAGAAAGAAACAGTTGAGTTTAGTGTTAAGAATCAGAAGAACAAGTTTGTTGCAGAGCCAGTAACATAATCTGAAGATGACACAGAACTAGAGACTAAAGATGGTGAGAATGGAGAGTCAGTGGGAATTTAGAGTCTGAAGACGAACAGTCTCCGCAGCAGCCTGACCAATCTGATACTTCGGTCAGGAGATCCACCAGAGTTTCCAAAGCACCGAACAGGTACAGTCATAGTCGTACCAGCCCCTCAGTTAATTATATTATCTTGACAGAAAGTGGTGAACCAGAGAGCTACTCTGAAGCAGTCAAGATTAAGGACGGGTTCCAGTAGGAGCGAGCAATGAAAGAAGAAAACGGTTCGTTAAACAAGAACAAGACTTGGGTTCTTGTAAAGCTTCTGCCAGACAAGAAAGCTCTTCTGAATAAATGGGGGTTCAGGGTCAAAGATGAGCATGATGGGTCTAAGCGGTATAAAGGCCGTTTAGTGGTCAAGGGTTTTCAGCAGAAGAAGGGAGTCAATCATTGTCATACCCCGCCAAGGCGGAAACGCGAGGTGCGACTTCGAATGATTTCCAAGCACAAAGGTCACACGAGCATTAATTAAAATAAAATAGGAACTTCCATTAAACAACCAAGTGTGTCAAACATAAAGATAATTGTTCAATTTCAAAACCATCGTATAAAAATGTTTAGAGTTAAAACAACAACACAACGGTTCAAAAGGAGGTATCCCATAAATGCTCGCACGCAACCTCCACAAGTTCCATGATCCATGCTAATTTCCTGAAAAACATGCATGTAAAAATATAGGTCAATATAAAGTTGGTGAGTTCACGGGTTTTGTATATGATGGACATGTAATCCAAAACCGACTAAATCATTGCCTAGCTAGGGCAATAATCAATATGTGATCTGACATGAGCCCATAACCAACCCTTGACATGTGATGCCCCACCCATTGTACACTAAAGACAATGAAATAATGTGAAATACAAGCACTCTTTTTATATCTGTCATCCGGTCAGAGCGACTGACCAAGAGTGGGGGTGTCAACCCAATAGATCTATTCTGGTGTTTCATGGCTAAGTCCATAGCTAATGGTTATGGTATGATGTATGACACGAGTGCTTAATGGATCCTAAACCTTAATGTCTCATGTTCAGATAATAGTCATGATTGTAACTGAAAACTGTACGCATGTTTTTCCCTCGGAAAATGTAAAAACAGTAAAAAGGGGCCGTGAAAAACTCACTTGATGTTTGGATGCTAGACTGAACTGAATCTGATGCGGTGTATTTGGTCTGGGATGCCCTAAGTTCAATTAAAGGCAACTTAAGTCTATGTTTGGTTCTAACTACTTTGTAATTGGTCACCCGACTGGAACACCTATGGACTAGGTGTTTATGTACCACCATCCATGTGTGTCACACACTGTATGTGTTAGAAAATGTTCGTTTTTGTCGTTAATGTGACTATGTTTAGTCTGTTTATGGTGAAACAAATGTCTTGACTTACTTAATGTTACCGAGTGTTCCTTATGCCTCAGTTATGTAAGTCTAGGGTGAGATATGGACATATCTTTTGGAAATTTTGTATAAAAACATCATATTTATGTTTTTTGCCCTTGTACATACACGCATTTTAGTGTTTATCATAGGTTTCCAAGAAAACTCTTGTGTTAAGCTTGTTAACACATATTTTTAGTGTCTTTAACGCATATTTATAAAACAAGCCTTAGTACATGTTATGAAACTAAGCAAGATTGACTTGTTTTTGGGCTGGCCTCGACCCTATACACTCACGCATACATGCATATGTATGTGTGGCTGTACGCATATGTCCATACTTGTGTTCTAGGAGGTATGTAACTGTATACATGGATGTGTGTACCATTAAGTGAAAACATTGAACTTTAATCATATGACATAGGTGTTTAAGTTAGTTTTACTCGAAAATCAATAGCTTGGTGATGTGTGCGAGTGGGTGCCTTCGGGTGGACACTACATGTGACCGATTCATTGTGAAAAAGAAGGAAATAACTCGGTTCTAGTATCTTATGTGTGTAGTCGATTGTTATCAAAAGAAAATAAGCTAACTTCCCAAAATGTGACTCCTAAATGCTTGCTAGTGACTTGTAACTTCCAAATGATGGTGGTGATCGATCGAACCAAGCTCTTTGGGGTGTTTTGTCTTCGGCCGAGGGGTAACATGAAGAGAAAGAGGTGGTTTCAAGTGTTAGTGAGATTTGTGGTGTGATCTCAAGTGGACTTGTGCTCCTATATATAGCCGAAGGTGAGGAAGGAGGCCATGGATTCATTTGTTCACAATTGTGGAAGGTCAATACCTTGCTTTCTTGGTGTGCATTCCACTAGAGGCTTTTAGGGTGAAAATAGTTGACTTGAAGGTTTTGGTTGGATATGTAGGGGTGGTGTAGCGGCCGAAAAGCATGGGGAAGGGGCAAAATGTTTTGGCAAGGTTGACAAGGTGTAAAGGATCATGTGTTTTATGTTTTGCCATGTTAGTATAAGGGGTTGATTAGTGTTCTTGTTTGCTTGTGTGTGCACTCTTTGGGAGCCGAAAGTTTATGGGGAATAGGAAGGTTATTGTGGCTAGTCAACTTGGCTTTGAGATTGTGGAAGTTTATGTTAGTTCCATGTTTGTATAAGGGTTCAAGATTAGTGGTTTCTAAGGATAAGAATGGTGACATGGTTGTGAGTGTGTATTTGCCATATATATGTGTGTGTGTCTATATATATATATATATATATATATATATATATATATGGTGAATGAGAGTTGTTTCAACCAAGGGCTATACATACATGTTCCTAATTGATCTTAGAGCTTGAAATGTGGATGTTAGGGTAGTCATCCAAACATGGTTTTATGGGATAGATTGCTAGAGTCCTAAATTGGTGTAATGGTAGCTTGGAGCTTAGGTTGGTCTAGTGTGGGTATGTCGTGATGTATGTATGTGTGTGTAGGATGAGATGTTTAAGCAAATGATAATGTGTGTGTGTGTGTGATTGTGGATGTATATATATATGTATATGGGGATAGACTCTTGTGGATACAAGCATTTATACACACATGTATGTGCATCGCATACATATATACATAGTTATGTAGTCTCAAATTTTGCTTAACATTCATTTGTCTATGTGTGTCCATATGAATATGTATGTGTTCCATTTGGTGTCTATGTACACATATTAGATGGAAATCTAATCACCCTTGTAGTTAGTATGGATCTCCAATAAACTGTCGTGAATTATTTGACTAAATAGGACTTTGTGTTAACTAGTGTGTCTACTGTCAGACTGTACGCCTCGAGATTGACTTGTCGGAACCCTGTATGGCCCAATTGTAATGAAATATGTGGAATGTAATGTCATGCGCAATGTATACGTATAGCGAGGTGTACGGATATGACCTGTGATTTCGACGGGTGTCACAATATGATGAGATTTTCTCTCCAGTGGTGAAGATGACCACCATCAGGTTAATTCTTAGTATTGTAGCAGCGGAGAATTTGCATCTAGATCAGCTAGATGTGAAAACAACATTTCTACATGGTGACCTTGATGAAGATATTTATAACACCCCAACCGATGGCGAAAACATCGGGATGTCACGTATTGATGATTGTTTCAGTAGCACATGGTATAAATTTAATTTTAAATAATTTATTCAAAACATAATATCCAATATAAAAAGATGTCTAGGAATTCAATACATGATATCAAATAAACAAAAACTTCAAATAACTTCATGATAAATCCTCATGCAAACTCAAGCCTCGGCTTCATTGTTACCTGAAACATGTTAATTTTGAAAATATTTTTTGGGTCAACAAAAGTTGGTGAGAATTACATAGGTTTTGATAATCGAATAAAAATTTTGTGCAATTCAAGTGTCATGGCAAGTCTAGTCCATATGTGAAAACATACTAGAAGTAAATCGAGTGCATAATCAACCCTTGTGACTGTTATAATGTGGTACATCCCATACGCTCATGGTTCACTCGAATATGTTATGCGATAACAAACACCCACGCTACCTTTGTAGGAGGCACGTATCCGGGTGGGATTGTCAGTCCAATAGATCTATCAATGTATACCGTCGGCTGATCAATGTTAATGATTATGCTAGAATTGTGCTTACCCTAGTCATGTTCAAGACATAATGCAACATAGAAAAACACATAGACACTTTGATGATTGAATTGCATAAAGAATGATGTAACATGTTTCACCCCAAAAATGGTGATAAATAGAAAAGGGGCTATGTAAAACTCACCTTAGCAAAATGTTATATCTGTTGAAAAATTGAATAGTGGTGTTGCCCAAATGTGTCAAGTATCACCCTATAATAAGGTAATAAATATGTCTAAGTCTATCTAGTCTACAATATATATATATATATATATATATATATATATTCTAGGGCTTCGATTGGGGATAAATGCTCGTTTGATTAATAATTAAAATGTTTGATATTTGAGAGAAATTTTATAAATAAATAAACAAAATCTTTTTTATAAAATTTGAATCAAAGATGGTCACAATAATGAGTTTAAAGTATAAAAATAATTTTTATAAAATTATTTTCTTTAAAATAGAATATTAAATCTATTTATTACAAATTGTCAAAATTTAACTTTAATATTTAAAAATACTAAAATTAAAGAATTATTAGATTAAAAATTATATTTCTGTTCCAAATAATCAGAAATAATTTATATAAAATTTTGGTGCAAAAATATTGAAAAATGAATTTACTATGATTTAATTATGATTAAAACTAACAAAAATTGATTAAAAATATTAAATAAATGATTTTTCAGAAATAAAAATTATTTCAGAAAAGTTTATTGTTATAAAAACTAAGAATAATTTTTGTGGAAATTTATAAAATTGTTTTTTAATTTTAATAGAATTTTTTAAATAGAATAGAATAAACTTGATTTATTTATTATATATATTAAATATATAAATTTTTGAAAACTAAAAATTGTATGTTAAACTTTTTCATTAGATTAACACAAAATAATTTTTGTAGAATTATTAAAAGAGTTTTAATATTTTAAAATGAATTTATAAAATATAAGTAATATATATTTAAAGTTGATTGTTTTTAATTAAAACAAAACAAAAAGAAAAAGATGTGTGGCTGCTGTGGGTCGAACCCGCGTCAGCCGGTTCATAGTCACCAGGCACAACCACTTGGTCCAGACCAGTGGTTGTGTTTGGTTTCAGTTTGTTTAAAATAAATAACATATGTGAAATCGTGTTCTTCCCCAAATCGTGCATTCGAGCCCTAGATTCTACAATTGAACAATTCACACAACATTAACCCAATTAACCTTAGGGTTAATGTTGTGTGGATGCCGAACAATAAAACCCAAAACAAAAATCAGACTTACAAAGATGAATCAAACACGAACGACTAGTCAAGGCTCGAAGTCAAACTCGAACAAAAATCCAAGAACAGAAGATTGTTTATAGAAATTGGAGGTTGAGAAAGAATGAGTGGCGAGTTGTGATGGTCCAGAGGTGTCCAATTTATAGTGTTGGGGTCTATATCATTGGTTTGGTATGTTTGACCTCGTCTTTAATGGTTGACGCGTCCATGAGCCAAAAATGGTATGAATTGAATGGTAATTGAACGTGTAATGACTCGTGATAGGCCGGTAATCACGATCCCAATCAATCCATGATCAATTACACGTTAATTGTTTAGATTTTGGTATGTCGTTGGTCACAGTTGACTTTTCCAAGTCAACTGGGAGGATTCGAATTCGTGATATAATAATAAAGTGGTGGGTTTAGAACAAGAAACATGGGCAGATCAGATGGTTGTGTATGTGTGTGTATAAGGGCCGGCTTGGGCGCGGGTTCGATTCCTGGCCCAAGCTTTTATTTTTTTGACAAACATTCACTAATATATATATATATATATATATATATATATATAATTAATATAGTATTAGGGTTCCCAAAATGCCACAATAATAATAAAATGCGAACAATAATAATAGAACTTGACGTTTTTATTCATGATAAAATGTAACGTACAAGTTGTAAATGCGTAATGTTACAATATTTATATGGTACAGCCTGAGGGATTTCAGGTTATTGAAAAAGAAAATTGTGTGTGCAAGTTAAAGAGGAGTTTATATGGTCTGAAACAAGTGCCAAGGCAGTGGTACTTAAAGTTTGATGATTTCATGGTGACAACCGGATACAAGAGATGTGAAGCCGATCACTGTTGTTATCTGAAGAAGTTTAAGAGTTTGTATATCATTCTACTTCTGATTGTAGATGAGATATTGATTGCAGGATCAAATATGAATGAGATCGAGAAGTTGAAGAAGAAAATGTCCAAAGAATTCGAGATGAAGGATTTGGGTGCAGCTAAACAGATACTCGGAATAAGTATTACCAGGAGTAAGAAAGATGGATCTTTGACACTGTCCCAGGAGAAGTACATCTGGAAAGTGTTAGAGAAATTCGGTATTAACAATGATAAGACCAAGCCAAGAAACACGCCCTAGGGGAGTCACCTCAAGCTTACCAAAGATCAGTGTCCCAGTACTGAAGAAGAAAAAGGTGATATGGCTAGAGTTCCGTATGCATCTGAAGTAGGTAGTCTGATGTACGCTATGGTGTGCACAAGACCTGACATAGCACACGCAGTCGGAGTTGTCAATCGATTTATGTCATATCCGGGAAGAGAACATTGGGAAGCAGTTAAATGGTTGCTTCGCTATTTGAAGGGAACGTCAAAGATGGGGTTATGTTTCAAAGGGAATGATTAGGTTCTCAGAGGTTATACAGATGCTGACCTAGGTGACTGTAGAGAGACATTTAAAAGCACCACATGTTTTGTTTTCACAGTGGGAGGAACTGCAGTCAGTTGGATGTCCAGGCTCCAGAATAGTGTGGCTTTGTCCACAACAGAAGCAGAATACATGGCTATAGCTGAAGCCAGTAAAGAGCTAGTATGGTTGAAAGCTTTTCTGGAAGAGTTGGGGAAGAAGCAGACTGAGTATTTGTTGCACTGTGGTAATGAAAGTGCAGTAAAACTTGCTAAGAATCATGTGTATCACAAGAAGACGAAACACATCGGGATAAGGTATCACTTCGTGGGAGGATTGGTTGCTGATGACACAATCAACTTGAAGAATATCTCAGGTGCTAAGAATCCAGCGGACATGTTCACTAAATGTGTGACGTTGGATAAGCTAAAGCCATGCGGAGCTTCAGCTGGTCTCCAGGAATGGTGTTGAGGAGATCGGGGTAACTAGAGGTGTATTGAAGATCAGAGGGGATATCTTATTTACAGAAAAAGTATAGAAGAGATGGTGTAGTTCGTGGCCCGAAGACACCAAGTGGGAGATTGTTGGAGATGTCTTCGTCAGCCCACATATAGGCACGGCCTGGTATGATTAACTTGGTGATTAAGTTTAGCATAGGGTTTAACCCTAATTAGTGCCTATAAATATATCTATTGTACTTTTAATGTTTGTATCGCTCAATAATAAGAATACCCCAGTTGCCCCTGTGGACATAGGTCAATTTAGACCAAACCACGTAAATATTCGTGTTTGTATGCGTGTGTGTGTTCTTCGATCCTAACATTAGCACGATGCGTCAACCATAAGAAAGTGTCTTCCTTGATCAAGTTGATAGTCTTGTTGACCGGAAGGAAGGTGTTATAAAAAACCTTCAATTTTCTAGCGTGCCAAATCCTTCAAGTAGTAGCCATGGCGATATCAAAACCATCTTCTTCCAACGTTTGCTGCCAATCTCAGACTTCAAATGACCAAACGTTAATTGTTATATTAATTATACGAGTAAATCGAAAGTGTGTGACCTAATCTACATCCAAACTTCACGCAAAAGTCAAAACTTAGTTTAACATTATAACTTGTGCCAAAATTTTTGATGATGTAATTCATCTCTCAGTTTGCACTCAATTGCAGGTAAATTAGGTTAAATAATAACTTGAAATCTTAATTGAAAAGGGTGTTTGAAATCTATTTGAACTAGGTTTCCACGATTCACATGGAATTTCTAAACAGGGAACGAAAGACTCCTCCAAGAAATGAACCCATCATTAAATTTGACTTTATTTCTTGCTATTTGTTTTGTCTTTTTCAATTGTAGTTTGTTTAGTATATTACTTTTTCGGTCAATAAACCTTTCTGTATGTAAAAACAAACGAAGCATATATTAAATTTGAAATACAAGTTGTTGGTATGTGATTCCTAATCTCAATCTAGTACCATTTTTTATTTATTTTATTTTTTTATGTCAAGAATGAAGAGTGATTGAAATATACATACATATACATATATATAAAAGGTTCGGGTACAGATGTCATATTTCGTTAGAAGTGTGAGAAAGATCAATAACTGACATATAGACAGCATACTTTGGATTTAGATATGATGGTTTAGGTTGTTTTTGCTAGAAAAACATCAAATACAACAATTTAAAATACAATACAATGTATTATAACCATGGAATTTAAAATATAGTTAAAACACACAGCTGAAACACAACTTAGAACACATATTATTGGTATGGTGTTTTAAATTTTTAAGCCTAAAATAAATTGTTTTGTGTTTTTTATTGATATGTTTGGTGTTATTTTGGCCTAAACAATTCAAAACATCATGAACAAATCTAAAAAATAATGTATACATATCAATTTTTAATTCTTCTCGCACTTCTCACGAAATATGGCTTTTATACCTTAACCTCAACACACACACACACACACACACACACACACACACATATAATCCTTCTCACAAAATATAGCCTTTGTACCATAACCTCACCCTATATATATATATATATATATATATAATGCATAAGACAAGGGTAGTTTAAGATACCCCAAAAATTAAGAGCTTTTTTTTTCCTTTAATGCATATAAGGTATAACCCTAGAATGAGGATAAATTAGTATTTTAAACACTAATTACACTTTAATCTTAATCTTAATTACATTTTTGTCCGCTCAACTTATCAACTTTTGCTTATTAAAATAATAATTAAATTTCCTCCTTATTTTAAGAAAACTACCCACACGATTTTTAAATAGAAATATTTTTTCATACATATTTTTTCTTAAAATATACGTCATAAAAGCGGGAATTTTATTCTATTTAGCTTGAGTATAATATTGCTACTTTTGTATTTAAAAATTTTATATGCGACGTGATTAACAATATCTAGGGGTGGGCAATAATTGAATTGTTAGCCGTATCCGAACAAAAAAATATACGAAACTGAACTGAAATCAATCAAACACTAAATTAACCAAAATCCGAATTAACTTAAAATCGATTATCGTTTTTTGTTTTGTTCTTTGTGCCCTTAGTAAACCGAAATCAGCCAAACTGAAACCGAATTATTCATATATTCATAGCATGGTTCCCGAGCGATGTAACATGGAATACATACACTTCTAATGGTGTGCATGGTTGGGTTCAGTTTAGTTCGGTTATTAGCCTAAACCGAAACAGAAAACAAAGTTATCGGGTATCGGTCTGATTTGCCAACCGGTTAATTGGTTCCGTTTATTTGGTTAGATTATTGTTTTCAGTTTGGTTTAGTTAATTTGGTTAATAACCAAAACCAACCTTTGGCTAAAATTATTGATTAGAAGTACATGAAATGAATGTATAAACGCTAAAAATATATGGATATATGAATTATTCTGTTTTCGTTTGGTTAATTTTGGTTAACTAAGGGTAAAAAATGATATCAAGTTAATTCGGTTTTTTGTCAATTTAATTTTCGATTGATTTTGGTTGGGTTTGGTCAATTTCGGTTAAGCATTTAGTTATTGTTCATCCCTACATATTGTTAATCACATAACACATCAATATTTTTAATTAAAAGAATTGAAATACTATACTCAAATTACAAATAAAATGCCCATTTTTAAGATTTAGTTTTTTTAAAATTATTAACGTATGAAAAAAAATATGGTCATTTACAATTCGTGGGGTAGTTGCTAGTTGGTTTAAACTAAGAAGAAAACGTGTAACTGTTATTTAAATAAACAAAAATTGAGTAAACCCGAGGTAAGATTTCAGGGTGAACCTGAAATATCCCAATCATTTATTTGGGTATCACATTGGGATCCAATATGGCTCGAATTGAAAACTAGAAGCCTATTATTGATAAATTCAAAATGTCTCTGTCAAAGTGAAAAGCTAAGTTGTGATCTATTGGTGGTAGTCTGGTAGATCTACTCTTATTGCTTCGGTGCTTGATTCACTTGGGATTTATTTTATGTCATTGTTTCGTATGTGGTCAAGATTAAAAAGAATTTGGTGTCTGTATATTGTAATTTAAACGTTTGCTTAATATTTTGACAAGAAACATGGAACCAAATCACTATTTATCATAAAGCTATTGATTGCATCATCCGGTCAAATGCCACAATGTTATGAGTTGTTATGTTAGATTTAAATTAACAAAAATACACAATAAAAATAACTTCAAAATATATTAGAAGTTTGGAAAATTTTGATATTTTAAGATAAACACAAATTGGCACCAACTCAAATTGAGGGTGTAGTTTGTCATATTATATGAAATGCCTTTTGGTTTTTAGTGCATAAAATCCTGACAATTGTATACACTAAAATGGTAAATTTAATACCCTCAAAACTTTGCTTCATGCAATTTTGGCAATAAACCAAGTTTGACAAAACAAAGATGATTGTGAGGAAAATGATTTACATTAATTTCAAGAATTTGTTAGAATGTGTCTACGATTTTAGTTATTGTAAACAAAACGTCTTAAAACGTATAGAGACGTGTAGAGATACGTTGCCAAGCAAATAATACTCTATGACATGTGTCGACAAGTTATAAACTTAGTTGAAATATCTCATTAAAATTCGGAAAAGTAAATTAGTAGTGCCGAATGTAGAAGTAAAATAAATAAAAATGTTAAAAAAAAGTAAAATTTTCGTTTGCTTTTACAAGCTATTTGTGTTGGGTTATTTTTTAACCAAGCTTTTTACATTGTTGTTTGTTAACCTATAAAACGTTACAGAACTAAAAGAATGTAAAATAAGAACCTTAGGCCATTGGGCCTCATTTGAACGTAGCCCAAACTTTTTAAGCCAACTTGTGTCCAGTGATATTTATGTCTTGTACTCTTGTATTTGACTTAATAGAAGTTCGACTTTGGCTCTGTTTAACAAAAAAAAAAAAAAAAAAAAAAAATCGAACCTTATTTTTTTTCCTAAACTACCTCTGATTTGTTTAAGCCGACAGTAATTAAATTTGTTAATTATGATCTTGTCACCGCCTAAATCTAATGGATGTGAATCCTTCCTACACTTTCTACGTTAATAACGCTTTGTACGTTATCTCTCCCCTAATACATATAGATGTGTATGTTAAACGGTTGAACGATTTCTAAATGATTATACATTTCATAAGATTAGACAATCAAATACATAAATAAAAATCGATTATACTGAACGTAAGAACAAAGAATCATTCAAAAAATCAAAAGGCAGAGCATTAAACTGAACGTTAAAGAAGAAGAAGTAATGAATAACGCTCGTTATTGTTGTGAAATACTTTCGATTATATTTCATGAAGAGCGTTTAAACCTAAAACAATTAGGTTAACAGATGTTGCAGAAGAAAATGAAGAAGATGGTGATAACAGATGGTGTAAACTTACAAAGATAAACGCACCTTATGATAATTAGAATTCAAAGATTTTATAATTTGATTTAAAATTAAACGCACCTTATGATAATTAGAATCCAAAGATAAACGCATCTTATAATAATTAGAATCCAAAGATAAATGCACCTTATAGTAATTAGAATTCAAAGATGAGATTCCCTGCTCCTAGAAGAACTCATAGAGATGAGACTCCCTACTCTTATAATTCTTGCATTCAAATTAATATTTTAATTTTTAGGGAAGAGATAACGTATAAAGAACCTTAACGTGAGAAGCGTAAGAAGCATTTCCAGCCATTAGATTAAGATGGTGGTAAGATGGTAATTAACAACCCTAATTATATTTTAGTTAATCTAACCAAGGGTAAATTATGAAAAAGCGTTTAAATTTTGTTCAAATCGTAACAACAGACTCAATCGAAACATATTTTTTCAACGATTGAAACCTGATTTTTCATCGTTTTAAACGTTCAGAATGATTACACAATCAAAATAACAAAAAACATTCGATTACAATTAACGAAAACGTAAAAAAAACAGAGCTTTACACTGGGACGATTAATCATACGAAAAACATACAATTATGAATAAACGCTCATAATATTTGTCAAATACTTTCGATTTTGTTTCAATAAGTATGATTAAACATAAAAATTAGGTTAAAAAAAGTTGCAGACAAAAAAACAATGTTGGTGATAACAGAGTGTTATAAAGCACATACATTATTTTAAACGCACGTTGTAATGTTTAGACGCACGTGTTGTAGAATTTAAACTCACGTGCCTTGAAACACACCTTGTAAGTGTATATAAACATTTACAATGTGCGTCCAAACACTTACAAGGCGTGTTTTAAGGTATGTGAGTTTAAATTCTACAACAAGTGCGTCTAAACATTACAACGTGCGTTTAAAACTGTCTGTTATCACCAACTTCATCTTCTTCATCTGCAACTTCTTTTTTAACCTAATTTTTATGTTTAATCCTTCTTCTTGAAACAAAATCGAAAGTATTTGACAACTATAAACGCACGTTATGTATCTTCTTCTTCACCATACCATTACTGATAATCAAAATTCCATCATCTAATCTTTCTATGTGTACAATACATCCATGATCCTTGATTTTGATTAACAACATATAATCAAGATGTAAACCTAAGTCAATCATACGATCATCCGTACTAATCAATCGTTAAAAAAAATGTTGGTCGAATGAAAAAACAAAGCATAATTATAAATCGTATAAAATTATTGTTAATTGAATCGTGAATTGAATATATCGTCAGTCGAAAATAGTTGTCAATCATGAATTGAATCTGAAACGTGAATTGAACTGTGTATGATTGGATCAGAGATTAACGTAACAATTATAGGTATAATATCTGATTTGCCCATTGATTTAACTGTAATTGAGTTTAATTGGTTTAACCATAGTTGACAGGTGGCAACTTCTCATTGCTTCTTATCCTTCTCACGTTAAGGATACTTGTATCCTATATATTCTCTAATTTTTAAATCTTCAACAAATGTACTATAAAAATTATTGACCTTTATAAAAATTCTTTGTAATAGGAAGGAGCGAACAATTGGTGCGTTAGAAAAAGAAACAAGTGCGTTTAAAGATAAGATCTATTGCGTTTTAAATTCTGAACATGCGTTTTTTTAATGACAACCAAACTATTTATAAAGACGCACATTATATAGACAAAAAAGATTAATGTGCCTTTTTAATGCCTCTTTAGGTAACTAACCTATTCCCTATTCTTCTCACCTCGGTTTTAACCATATTTCTTTCTTTCTTCTGCAGCATCTGTTAACCTAATTGTTTTAGGTTTAAACGCTCTTCATCACATAAAACCAAAAGTAGTTCACAAAGATAACGAACGTTTATACATTTTTTTCTTAATATTTTACGATCATTATACATGTTCTGTTTTATCTTTTTTTGAATGAATCTCTATAATCGGTTTTGTTTTTCAGTAATCAAATATAATCAACATGTAAAACTAAATCACTCATGTGATCAACACCCATTATCAATCGTGAGCAAAGGTTATAAAAATGAATGAAAAACAGAGCATCACATTATTATCAAGAACTATTGTTATTTACTGGAGTGTTGTTAATTTATTCAATCGAATATCGATATATAATTAATCAAGTATAATTACGTTGTGATTGAAATAAATATTGCTATATTTGATTCTGAATTTGAATCAGAATTGTATTTTGAATAAGAGGTCAAAGAAACAAAAAGTCTAAACTACCCTTTTAATCAAATCAGGATTGAGTTTATTAACCCTAACTATGGTTTACAGGTGTCATCATATTGTGGCTTCCTACACTTCCTATGTTAAGGAACTTTCTACCGTATACTTTCTCTTTTATGTACATGTTATATTTATAAAACATATAGCCTTCTGTTTTATTTATTTTTGTGTTTACAAAGCCATTCCCCTTTTTGTTTTTGCTTAATAATTATTTGATATTTTTATTTATCAATTCTTACAATTTAACATATTGAGTTTACTTAACCCTAAACCATAACCTAGGAAACCCACGTAATGTTGTGGCACGACAATTTACATTGTGGGTACTTGTTTTATGTCACTTTATTAATCCTCTTGTGATGTATTGCGTAGGAGTTCTGTTAGTAGGAATTATCCGCGTTTGCGGCGAGCATTAGGTCAGCATTGATATGTTCTCATTAACTATATATTTCGTGTTATAAATTCTTACAGAGTTATCTAGATTAGAAAATAGTATGAATGATTACTTTATATATTATTTAAAAGATTTTAATAACATAGTTAAAAAAGTAATTGCGTTGTTAAAAACTACAAACAATATTAAGTTAAAAAAATAACAATAACCTTTAAACTTCTAGAACATTTAAATTCTTTATTTTTAGAGTAAAATGTTCTCGAGATACAATGGATAACACAACACTTAAAGGTTGTTAATAAGCCATGTCTAGCTTGAGCTAGACTCAAACTTCATATTGAGCTGGCTCGGGTTAACTCAAAATTAAAATCGAATTGAAATCTTAAAAAATCTGTTTTGATTTTATGTAAAGTCTTTTTTTAACTTATGGTTGTATGTCACGGTGAACAACATATGCATATAGAATATTAAGACCGATATGTGCATATCAAAAAAGAACCCAACACAAATTGCTTGTAAAAGCAAACAATATGTGCATATCAAAGTCCGCTTGTATCGAATTAAATCTCTAATTTTTACTAAACATGTTTAATTTTTTTCACCGTTGAACAACTAAATTTTCAAAAATGCTATTTATATATTAGCAGTTGGCTCTACTTTACAACTTATTTTATTATAAGAGCTAAACATATAACTTATTCTTACTAAAGGGCTAAACATTAAACTTTACTCAGCCAAATGGCTGCGTATGTAAGTTGCACTACTTTTAATTCTTGCAATTGCTTACTTTGCCTTTATTGAGTATGTGTCTCTTCACTTTTGTTTCTTTATCAATGTAGGATAAAGGAACAATGAATTGATGAATTCCTTGGGAAGCAAGAGGGCCTTTTTATAGCTATTTCCTTCATCCAAAATCATTTTCTCATTCGATGTGGGATGGACAAAAAATGCAAAATTCCAAGATATTTGGGGATTTTATTATTTGAAGCCGTTAAATATGTACCATGTGTTTTAATACTTGTAATTACTTAAATTCTAAAATTTATATAAATTTTTTTTTTTTTGGTTTAATACAAAATCATCTTTTAAGTAAAAGATTGTGAAAAACATGTAATCTACTTAAACATAGCATTTTACATAATAATGCAAAAGATAAAGAGAGCAAGTGTGACACCCGGCATATTCAACTTAACATTTTACAAACTTATAAGTCTACCTTAGCAAGAAACATTTTACTAACGTACTTAACTGGGTCAGTTGAGTTGGGTTACCTTAAGTATTGTCCAGGGTTCAATGATCTGGAGGATCATTGGTGTTATTTTACGTACACACAAGTCTTGAGTCCCGTTGTTGGTGAATTACATGAATTGAATTAAGTATATTACATAGATTGATCCATATATGTTATACAATGTGCAAATACGTGCTTTAATGGTGTTTACATGATTAAACATGATTCTCTATGATTAACATATGTTAGGATTGCACGATCATGTGTTAAGATGTGCTTAAAGGCGTTAAACGACAAAACTGGAAAATCTGAAAAAAGGCAAGTTTGGTTCGACCTTAAGGGAGGTCGAACCAAGAGATTGATTCCATGGAAAACCCCATTCGACCACAACATTTTCCATTCGACCTCTAAACACTCTCTCTTGACTTTAATCACTGGGGAATGAGTTTTTGACCTTGTTTTTCACAATCTAACCCTCTATATCATAAACAAGTGAAGATCTAAGGTGCGTTCTCCATCCAAAATCCTTTTTATGAATTTTTGACTCGTTTTCATTAAACCCCAAAGGTCCAGATCTGTTTTAAGTTAGATTATATGATTAAAAACATTTCTAACATCTTTCTAACCAAAACCTCATCATAAAACATAAGTAATTTTCATACAAATTAACATGCGTTAATGATCCTTTATGTTGTGTTATGTGTTGTTTGATGTTTGAATACTATGTAGATGTTATAGAGATGTTCTAGGACTATTATTGATGATGAGTTTTGGGTAACTTAGGTCACAAGTTGTTGGATGATGATGTTTTGTCTAATTTGGGGATTTTTTATAAGTCTAGGATTTGCTTCTTGGTGATTATGTTAATGAAATGATTGGCATAGACATAATAATCAAAGCAATTTGAGCTAATTATTGAATGATTTCATAAAGTTTCCAAATTGGGTAAAGTTTTCATGCATGATGTGACATCTCCATAATTTTGCCATTTTGGGTAAACATTAAAACGGACTGATTTTGGAGTAAAATTGGTATGGTTTGTGGGGATATGTTATTCAAACTTGTCTGTTGTGTTTCATGATGTTTCGTGATGTTTTCGGACTGTTTTGTTGCGATTTGATGCGTTTTAAGATGATGTCTGCAGACTGGGTCGAACCAGACCCCATTCGACCAGTCGTGGGATCGAATATGGGGGTCGAACCAAGCTTTGAACAGGTCGAACAGACTTTAATTTGGTCGAACGAACATGATTTAGGTCAAATTAATATGTGTTAAGGTCGAATGAACATGTGTTAGGTTGCATGAACTTATGAAAGGGTCGAATGAACTTGAAATGGGTCGAACCAAGGTTATTTGGGTCGAACCAAACTCATTTCCATGCTGATTCGACCCAACTACTCCGTATGTGAGATTTTTGATGCAAACTAAGTATTTCATGATTGAACCTTACGTGTAATCTATGTGTACTTGATTAGTTTATGTAATGGGTCACCAACGAGATGTCGGGTCGGTCTGGTGTGTCGGTTTAATGTTGGATCGGTATTGCTCTTTGAATGAACTTGCTAGTGAACACTTAGGTGTTTAGCAAGTTCTTGATCAGTGATAGCACAGCGGAATGTTATGAGTTTAAAGCTACACTTATCAACAGGAGTTATTACTCCCTCTGGATGTTTGAGAAACTAATAAATGATAAGTATTTATTGAGAATCTAAGTATTGAATGAGAATGAAACACTTAGACAGATTCTCAATAAATATGAAATGGAAATAACAATAATATGCTTTGAAGGATTTCTGTATTAAAATCAATGTCTAAAACAGAGGGATGAACCCTTCTATTTATAGACTTTACAAATACATGAACCTTGCCAAAAAGCAAGTTCAAAGACAAGTTGCAACAAGTTGCAATCTTGGAACTTGTACATAAAGTAAAAGTAATACTAAACTAATAAACTACTGATACAAAAGGCGGTGGAAAAGATCTTCTCATAAGTACTGATGAATGACAAACTACTGATGAGTAGTTTGTCTTCAGTAGTTCTTCAGTAGAAATGTCTGGTTTGGACTTCAGAACTTCTGATGACTTTTCTTCTTCAGTACTTGTGTAATCTCTTCTTCAGCAGTTTGATCTTCCTTCTTCAGCAGTTCTATACTTAGAATATTTTGACAGAAGTAAATTAGACTAAGGTTTGCAAAAGTGGTTTCACCAATCCTCTTTGTCCTAACAATCTCCCCCTGGATTGATGAAGCCAAAACCTTACTAATTCCTTATTGTTTTCTTCTGTCATTCATGATCTTCCATATTCCTTTGAACATGGAATTCTTTAGCTGGTTCAGCTATTCATCAGTGAGAGATCCTTTTTGTGGTTCTAGATGTTGGATTGTAAGCAGGTCTTGAGTTGATAGCTTCTTCAGATCATTCATCGACTTATAGGCTCTGCTTGTCTGATCTCTTCTTGTCACTAGCACTAAGTTGTTATCAATAAAGGACCATCTGATGATAGGTACTTAAGACTTGTCAAAGTCTAAAGTGTAGGGAACCATAGTGGTACCCTGGGATACTCCTGAGTGTTGGATGTTTTCAAATTCAGTGACTCTCAGGTGGGATTCACCTCCCTGTTCTTGTTGCATCACATTAGGTATTTGAAAAGTTGGCAAATGATGCTCAGTAACTACCTTAGTGTGCAGTTTGTCTTTGATGGTTTTCTGGATTTGATAGGCAAAGGTGGAAGGATCCCTGAATTGTGTGATCAGAGGTTTTTCTTCAATGTCAAAATCAGAATGAACTACTGTACTTCCTTCTAGTAGTACCATTCTGAAATCAGTCTTTACATTCTCCTCTGATTTCTTCTTTTGAGTAGCTGGTCTTCTTTGAACACCAGAAGTTCTAACTACTGAAGTTGATACTTCAGCAGTTTCAAACTTCTCTGGATTTGCAGCCCTTGCAGCCTTGTATTTTCTGTAAGTGTCCATTAATCTTTCTTCTTTCCATTTAGACACAGAGGCTTTTGAACCATAACCATTAGCTACTAGTTCTTCTATCATTTGGGCTCTCTTGGCTTTTGCATCTTTACTTGTTGCAAGTTTGACTGCAATAAGTTGAGCTCTTCTTGTCAGCTCTTCCATGGAGAGTCTCTTTAATGTATGGGCTTTGATCTTGCTGTTCTTAGTAATATAAGAAATCAGTTGATGTCTTTTGTCTTCCTCAGCAATTCTGTCTAGGCTAGCTTGCCTTTGAAGTTCAGCTTCATAAGCCTGTAGCTTTTCATCCAGGCTTAAGTCCAAGTCATCCCTTTCTTCCAGAGTTTTCCAAATCTGATCTTCCTTGGCTTTCTTCTGAACTGCCGCTAAACTCTTCTCAAGAAGTTCTGCTGATTGAGAGATTGGAGAAGGGTTTAGTACAGTCATAGTGGTAACTGTTGTAATAGGCCTAGGAGGAACAGGAGTTGGTTGAGTAGGTTCAGTTGATCTGGAAGGCTCTTGTTCAGCAATTTGAGTGTTGGAAGTGTTAACATCTGATGGGTTGACAACTACTGAAGGTTTGTCAACTACTGAAGGATTGTCTTCAGTACTTTCTGAGTCTTCATCAGAACTTTGTCCATCAGAGGTTTCTTCATTGTGCCCTTGGGATTCATCAGACTTTTCAGCATCTTCTATTTCTTGAATAGAGACACTAAATTGTTGGGCCAGTTTTTCTTTTCTGGCTTGGTTTCTTTGTTCTCTCTCTTGGATAGCCACTCTTGCCTTTTTCCTGGCTTCAAGTGACTCCATAGGTTCCTTAATTTTCTCCCCCTTTTTGGCTTCATCAGGTTTTGATGTTGAAGGTTGGGAGAACTGACCTGTAAGATTAGCAATCTGTTTGCTGTTGAATTCAATCTTGTTGGACAGATCGTTCATCTTTGTCTGTATCACTCCAAATTGGTTCTTGATTGATAGCTCCAAGTTAGCTGTGTAGGTTTGGAAGTGATTTTTGATGAGGGTGTTCATCATATGATATAAGGGACCATCTGGGCTGCATAGCTGGTTCATGTCTATGCTGGATTGCCCAGGGAATTGGGTAGGCATTTGTAGTGAGGGGTGTGTTTTTGGTTGATCTTCTTGTTGTACAGAAGATGCCACTTTAGGGGAATCAGGGATTAAGTGGACTTTAACCTGATCTGGTGTGACTAGCTTCTTGAGCATAGATACACCAGGTGCAGGACCTTCACTTGTAGCCGTCAATTCAGTAGTTTTGTGTTTTGAAACATCATCCAAGTCAATGGAATCATCTGAATCCCTGATTACATCCTCAATGAGGACTGTATCAGTTACATCATGAGCTGAGCCCAACTCAGTTGTCTCATGTACCTCTTTTTCTTGGTTCAGAGGATTTCCTACCTCAAGCATTAAGCCTTCATCAGTAGTTGCCATAGTTGAGGTCTTAGCTATGTTGCTTCTTTCCTTAGATCCACCACTGGGTGGTAAATGAGTAGTAGCAGCCTCAAAAGTACCAAGAGTTTCTAAGTTTGGGCTTAGAGACCCTGGTTCATCCTCATCTCTTTGGTTAGGGCTTTGAGTGTCCACATCCATGTCAAATTCTAAGGCTATGTCCCTTGTTTGATGTGGTTGTTGGGGACTGACATGTTTAGATGGGACTTTCTCTTTCAGCCCAGAGAGAAGTTTGGCTATTTCAAAATCAGGTTCTGAAAGTTGGGGTGCTGGTTCAGTAGTTTGGGCAGTGGGTTTAGCAGTTTCAAAAGAAGCATCAATAGGAATGGTTTTCTTAAGTCTTTTTCTTTTGAAAAGAATTGTGATTGGTGCTCTTGGTGGGGTTTGAGATGGATGAGACTGAGAGGATGTTTCAGTCACATCTTTAGGAAGTGCAGATTGCACAATAGTTTGTTCAGGCATCTCAACCTCCTGAACAACTTTTCTTTTTGGTTTGGTGGGTTTTTGTTTTTGTTCCTTGGGTTTCTTGGCCTTTGGGGGTGTAGGTTTGGAAGATGAGGGTTCCATGGGGACTGAATCTGGTTCCCCTAGGTCATCTTCTGGCCAGGCAGCCTGTTTGTTGTGCCTGGAGTATGCTTGTGAGGTTAAGGGTTTCAAAATTGCAGTTTTACCCACAAGCACCTCATCACCCAGTTCTTTGATTATGCATTGCATAATGAACCTTGGATATAACAAAAACTTCTTTTTAGTGTTATTATGATGTAACACCAACTCATTAAAGAAAAGTTTTGATGCCCTGTATTTTGTTTCATTCACTATGGAATGAAAAATTGGTTGAAAGGTTGAGGGCATCTGGTCATAAGACCATGTTTTAGGACTCAAACACATAATTATATAATGAAACAAAACTTTGTATTTTGGTTCAAAATACTTTTTAAAGACTGTAGCTTGTGAGAGAGTACCTTGATAACCACATTCTGTCATGGTTAGGTGGATTTCAGAGTTTGCAACCTGTTCAGGGGCATTCACATCATTCAACCCCAGTCTAATTGCAAGTGTGGCCGGTGTGATGGCCATTCTTCTCCCTTTGATTGTTGAGTTGAGAGAGATAACCTCATCGTCCACCATCACTGTCTCAGCATTAGCCCAGAACTCATTGAGAGTTTCAGGATGTATTGGTGGGTCTATTGTGAGAGCGGTGATATATTGGGATTTGACGACAAGATCAATGATCTCATCGTATTGGGACCAGCCTTCTTGTTTTTCTAAGTAGGCTCTAAGATTGTGTCCCTGTTTTAGAACTAAAGCCATGTGGTTTGTGTGTGATTAAATCGAACAGTGTTTTTGCAGGTTCAGGGTTTGAGAGCTTTTTGAGAGAGAAGGAGGGAATTTTTGCTTTTTGAATGGATAAGTGTTGGAAAAAGGTATTTATCAGAAGTTTTAAACCGCCTAGGTCAAACTTCTTTATCAGAAGTTTTAAACCGCCAAGGTCAAACTTCTGATGTGGGAAAAGTCTGATTTGCCCTTTTTGACTTAAACTGCTGATGAAGAATTATTTTCATCAGTAGTTCCCACTTTCTCTTCAGTAGTTTTGAACAATTGATGAGAATACTTTATAAATACTTTTATTCATAACTTCTGAAGGTTGTTTTATCAGAAGTTAATCACTTTTCAGAAAATATTCCCATACTGATGTTGTGTTCATCAGTAGTTTCTCTCTTGTTTGTTTTTCAGAAGTTTTCAATTTTGAAAACAGATGTAAGTGAAAAATGAAAAATATGTGCAGAAAAGTAAAGAGAAACACTTACAAATTTAGCATCCCAAGCATGGATACTAACTTCTGAAATGTTGATGTGTCAAGGGGTTTAGTGAATATGTCAGCTATTTGATTAGCTGTTGCTACATGTTTCACTTCAATCTTGCCTTTCTCATAGCAATCTCTTATAAAATGATACCTGATTTCAATATGTTTTGTTCTTGAAAACTGAACAGGATTTTGAATGATGCTAATGGCAGATTTGCTGTCTACAAGCAATGGTGTCTTGGTCTCTTTGATTCCATAATCAAGAAGTTGATACTGGAGCCATTGTATCTGTGATGTACAACTTGCAGCTGCAATGTATTCAGCTTCAGCAGTTGAAGTTGCAACAGATGTTTGTTTCTTTGATTGCCAGGACACTAGACAGTTTCCTAAGAATTGACAACCACCAGATGTTGATTTTCTTGACATTTTACACCCTGCATAGTCACTATCTGAAAAAGCTGATAACTTGGTATTGCTTGAAGCAGGATACCAAATTCCAAGTGTTGGAGTTCCTTTCAGATATCTGAAGATTCTTTTGACTGCAATGAGGTGTGATTCCCTAGGAGCTGATTGATATCTAACACAGACACATGTTGAAAACATAATATCTGGTCTAGAAGCAGTTATATATAAAAGGGAACCTATCATACATCTATACATGGTTTGATCAACCTGTTTTCCTTGATCATCTGGTTCAACTTGTGTGGTTGGTGTCATGGGAGTGGAACATGATTTACAGTATTGTAAAGAAAATTTGTTTAATAATTCTTTAACATATTTTGATTGATGTATAAAAGTTCCATTTGTTTGTTGTTTAATCTGCAGTCCCAGAAAGTACTGCAGTTCTCCCATTGTACTCATCTCAAATTTTGATTGCATGAGTTTCTTAAATTCATCACATAGTTTTGTGTTTGTTGAACCAAAAATGATATCATCAACATATATTTGAACAAGTAAGATATGATTTCCAACATGTTTTATGAAAAGAGTTTTATCAATGGAGCCTCTTGTGAAGTTATTTTTTAGTAGAAAGTTGGAAAGTGTTTCATACCAGGCCCTTGGAGCCTGTTTGAGCCCATAAAGAGCTTTGTCTAGTTTGTACACCCACTCAGGATGAGAAGGATCCTCAAACCCAGGTGGCTGACAAACATACACTTTCTCTTTAATTTTTCCATACAAAAATGCACTCTTAACATCCATTTGATAAACTTTTATTTTGTTGGAAATGGCATAGGCCAGAAATAACCTGATGGCCTCAAGCCTTGCAACTGGAGCAAAGGTTTCATCATAGTCAATTCCTTCTTCTTGAGAGTAACCTTGTACTACCAGTCTTGCCTTGTTCTTTATTATTATCCCAGCTTCGTCTTGTTTGTTCCTGAAAACCCATCTTGTGCCAATTGGTTGCTTGTTTGGTGGAAAGGGACAGATTTCCCAAACCTGTTGCTTGTTGAATTGAAGCAATTCATCTTGCATTGCTTGCACCCAATTGTTGTCTTTGAGGGCTTCCTGGTACTTCTTTGGTTCCAACTGTGAAATAAATGCTGAGAAGAGACAAAAGTTGGAAAGCTGGTTTCTTGTAAGAACACCTGATGCAATATCACCCATGATTTGATCAAGTGGATGATCTTTGTGTTCGATCAGTTGTTGTAAACCACTGACAGGTGTTGGTGGCTCATGTTCTTCAAACAAACTACTGAGGTCTATTATATCTTGTTCAGCAGTTTCAATGTCTTCAATAGTTGCAGGTGCTGAAGCAGATGTTTGAGTTTGTTCCTCAGTATTTGTTGAATTAGAAGTTTGTGAAACTTCTGATGGTTTTGAAGTTGACTTAATGACTGTTTGAGGAGTCCATGGTGCTGGATCCTCATCATCAAACCTTTGATCACCATAATAAGTAGGTTTGGATGAAGTGACAGTCTTTTCAGGTCCAAAATGGAAGTTGTCAAGGTCAAAAAGTTCAGCAGGATGTGCTGGAATGAGAGTGTGTTTTGACTCATTGAACTTGACATTCAGTGTTTCTTCTACTATCCTGGTTCTTGAGTTAAAAACCTTGTAGGCTTTTCTAGTTGAAGAATAACCAAGAAAGTAACCTGAATCAACTTTGGCAGCAAACTTTGAAATAGATTCCTTAATGTTCAAGATGAAACATTGACCCCCAAAAGCCCTGAAAAAGGAGATAAGGGGCTTCATGCCATGAAGAACTTCATATGCAGTCTTGGAATGTCTCTTGACAATAAGGACTCTATTTTGAACATAACATGATGTGTTAACTGCTTCTGCCCAAAAGTATAATGGTAGGCCAGAATCAGCTAACATTGTTCTTGCTCCTTCAATTAAAGTTCCGTTCTTCCTTTCTACTACACCATTTTGTTCAGGAGTTCTGGGAACACTGAATTGTCTAATAATCCCTTTAGACAAACAGAATTCATCCAGAGTTTTGTTCCTGAACTCTGTCCCATTATCACTTCTAATGGTTTTGACAGGTAGAGAATATTGCTTCTCTACTTGTAGAATGAAGAACTTGATGATTTCAGCAGCCTCATCCTTGGAAAATAAGAAGAATACCCATGTAAATCTTGAGTAGTCATCAATGATGACCAAGCAGTACTTCTTCTTACCAAGGCTCATGATTTTTACAGGCCCAAATAAGTCCATATGGAGTAGTTGAAGACATGCAGTTGTTTTTTATTCTTCAATAGACTTATAGGAGGACTTATGTTGTTTTCCCTTTAAACAGGATACACAGTGTTCTTGACACTGGTATACTTTTAAGGGTAGACCTCTGACCAAGCCCATTTTTGTGACTTTATTTATGGTTTTAAAGTTCACATGGCCAAGTCTCCTGTGCCAGAGATCAGTCTCTGAAGTTGATGCCTTTGAGAAGAAACAGGCAGTGTTGTTCAGTACTTTGTCTTTTTCAATGTCCACTGCATAGACATTGCCACATCTTTTGGCTATCAACAAAGTGTGATCTTCAATGATCTTCTCTATCAACTTCTGGCCTTCTGGTGATATGATCTTGCATGCTGTCTTTGTGAAAAAGGAAGAATATCCTTTATCACACATTTGTGACACACTCAGCAAGTTGTACTCAAGGTTTTCAACCAGATTGACCTTGTCAAACTGAATCTTGCCAGAGGAGACATTGCCATGTCCTAGCACATATCCCTTAGCATTGTTCCCAAAGGATACAGATCCTTCTCTTTGACTGATAAAATTGTTTATCAGGTATCTGCATCCTGTCATGTGCATTGAGCCTCCACTGTCTACATACCAAATGCTATTTAAGCCTCTGGAAACTCTCTGCACAAGATAGCAAATTATTTAGATTTAGGAACCCAAGCCAGTTTGGCTTTGGGTTTGCTCTTGAGAACATTTACAGTTTGTTCTTGACCAAGTTGAGACATCCATGTCTTTTTGGCAATGGATTTTTCATTAAGAGCAATAGTGGTATCCTTTTGAGGACCACCATCAACTTTGGTCATCAGTAGTTGTACCATGTTCATGAGATCTTTAATCTCAGCAGTTTGTGAAACTGCTGATGATGTAGGTCATACTACTGAAAGAGAATTTTGAGAAAAAGATCTTTGATAAGATTTTGTCTTTTTCTGAGAAAAGGTATTTACTGGTTGTTGTTTCCTGGGAGAAAAAGTTTTTACAAAATCATTTTTGATTTGTTTTCCCACAACCAGTTGTTGATTTTTCTTGTTGTACTGAATACCTTTTCTGTATCTGCAAAATTCTGTCTTGTGGTTGAACAGACCACAGATTTCACATTCTTTTGTCTTTTCTTTCAAAGACAAGTTTCTGACTGTAATGATTGGTTTTAGGTCATCAGTAGTATTCAGGTTCTCAACTCCTGATGTAGTTGAAACTACTGATGGCTTAAAGTCAGAATTAATCAGTACTTCTGAAGAACTTTCTTTGTGAGTTTTTAGAAAGTTCTCATGGAAAGATGTGAATTCTTTCTCTTCAGAAGTTTCACCTGAAACAATTTTTCTCCCATCTTTAGTAGTTTTGGGGAAAAAAATCTGTTGGTGTTTCAGTTTCATTGTACCCTATCCCAAACCTAACATTTGAAGCACTTTGTTTGTTTAGCAATAGTTGGTACCCCTTACAAGATTCAACCCATTTTTCACATGTGACCTTGGTGTCTGCAAGCTCTTGTCTGACATTTCCTAGGTCATTTATCATGATTTTAATTTGTGCTTGGGTTTCAATAGCAGTGTTAGTTAATTTAGAAACTTCTTTTGTTTTTGCAGAAAGTTTTCTTTCTAAATCACATTTCATCTGAGTGAATTTTCTCTCAGAGTCATTTGCTTTCCTTTGTAAGTGCACATTAGTCTCTCTTATGAGAGCAAAAGATTCTTTGCAAGAAGTTGAACAAAGTTTTGTCAAAGATTCTTTAGATACCTGTGACAAGGCAGATTTTGAGGTGCATCCCTCAAATGCCATTAAGGCAAAGTTCTTCCTGCCATTGTCAGGCTCTCCCTAGTTGATGTCAAACATCTTGTTGTCTGCATCAGGATTACACTCTGTGGTGTCAAAAGGAAGACTGCTCCAGTCAACATACCCTGAAGTAAATAAACTTTGTTGAGAGGGTTGTTGAGGCTGTGGAGGTTGTTGAGCAGCTGGAAAGGGAGGGATTGATTGTTGGCTCTGCATCTGTTGAGCAGGCATCTGTACATATTGTACATGTGGCACATATTGGTGTTGTGGAGCTTGTGCCTGTACAAAGTGTGCACTCCCTTGTGTTCCATTATTCCTGTTATAATTGGGGTTAAAATTATTTCCAGACTGAGATTGGTTAAAGCTAGAGCTTCTACACTCTCTAGCAAAGTGTCCCAACTTTTGACACTTGTGACATCTAAGTTTAGATTTGTCAAAACCAATTTTTCTTGAACTGTTGAGTCCTGGAAACTTCCTTCCTGACCTTTTGTAAAATTTATTTGTTTTTAAACTTAACATGGCCAGTTGGTGTAAAATATCCATTTCTTCTAAGTCATCACTGCTGAAAATTTTCAAATCATCCATGATAAAACATATGTTATCAGCAGTTTGACCAAAATCATTATTGTCATAACCTGGGAATGATCTTTCAGATGAGATCCCAGCAGTTATGTCAATATGGTCAAAAGATCCAAAACTATTTGAACAAGTTGGTGAGTCTTGTCCCAATAGTGCTGTACTACCTGGTAGATAGTCATCAGCAGTTTTGCCAGAACTTTGTAACTTTTTCTTTTGATCAATTTCTCTTTCAAAAGTAAGTAATCTCCCATGAAGTTTTGTAAGAGTGAGGGAGCTAAAGTCTGGTGAAGATCTTAAGACTATAGAGTATGTTTCCCATTTTTCAGGTAAAGACCTTAAAAATCTATGAAGCATAGATATAGTTGTGTAGGTCTGACCATTTAATTTTAGCTCAGATATTAATGAGGAGAATCTTTCAAATTGTTGTGTTAAAGTTTCCCCATTAATGTGAGCAAAAGTTTCATATTGTTGAGCCAGGATTTCTCTGGTGTTGGCAATCACCTCTTCAGTTCCTCCAAACTGTTCTTTGAGGCAGTCCCAAAGCTCTTTGGCACTATCACAATGTAATAGGCCAGAGTAGATTTCATTTGGGAGTGCCATTGCTAACATAGAGAAAGCTTTAGCATCAAGCTCAAGTTTTAGGAAATCATCATCTGTATAGTCTTTTGGGTCTTTTGGAATTTCTTCTTTAGTTTCAAGATTAATGTTTACTGGTTTATGAGGACCATATATCACAGATTTTCAGCAACCTGTGTTGGTCTGTGATAAGGTATGTGCCATTCTCCTTTGCCAGATGTTATATTCATTTCTTACTAGCATAGCAGGTTTATTGGCAGAACCTGTATTATGAGGATCCATTTTAACGAGTATTGATTTGTCAAATATCTCTTAAAGTGATGGATGTTGATAAAAGTGAGCTTATAATCCTTTATTGAATATCAATAAGAGCCTGTGTCTGATTCTCAATGTGTTAGATTGATATGTGATCAGATAAACCAGTGCTCTGATACCAATTGTTGGATCGGTATTGCTCTTTGAATGAACTTGCTAGTGAACACTTAGGTGTTTAGCAAGTTCTTGATCAGTGATAGCACAGCGGAATGTTATGAGTTTAAAGCTACACTTATCAACAGGAGTTATTACTCCCCCTGGATGTTTGTGAAACTAATAAATGATAAGTATTTATTGAGAATCTAAGTATTGAATGAGATTGAAACACTTAGACAGATTCTCAATAAATATGAAATGGAAATAACAATAATATGCTTTGAAGGATTTCTGTATTAAAATCAATGTCTAAAACAGAGGGATGAACCCTTCTATTTATAGACTTTACAAATACATGAACCTTGCCAAAAAGCAAGTTCAGAGACAAGTTGCAACAAGTTGCAATCTTGGAACTTGTACATAAAGTAAAAGTAATACTAAACTAATAAACTACTGATACAAAAGGCGGTGGAAAAGATCTTGTCATAAGTACTGATGAATGACAAACTACTGATGAGTAGTTTGTCTTTAGTAGTTCTTCAGTAGAAATGTCTGGTTTGGACTTCAGAACTTCTGATGACTTTTCTTCTTCAGTACTTGTGTAATCTCTTTTTCAGCAGTTTGATCTTCCTTCTTCAGCAGTTCTATACTTAGAATATTTTGACAGAAGTAAATTAGACTAAGGTTTGCAAAAGTGGTTTCACCAATCCTCTTTGTCCTAACATTTAACAGTCAAACACATTTTCAAACAAACATAGTCATGATCTGGACAATCGAGGACTAGTTAACTTTAGGGTTATTAGTCACAACACTTATACAAACTTTTGTGATAGATCTCCGGTATTTGGGATTATCAAGGCTTGTCTTTTATTCTTTACTTCGAAGAACGCAACCTAAGGTGAGTGTCACAGTCCCATCCTTTAGTTTTTTTCATACTTTTGGGGGAGAAACATGCGGTACGATATTTCAAACTTTAGACCAACATATTACATTATATCACATGGATACTTAGTGACTTTTATTTATCGGTAAAGTCCTCTCAAACTTAGTGACTTTTATTCATCGGTGGCGGGTGCATATTTGTCCTATAACTTACGGCACCGGGTGATGAACCGGTGACGGGTATTGAGGCATTCTAACGTTCAGCAGTGGTTCACGACACTATAGTATCATGTAACGATGTCTAGCTAGCATCAGATATAGATGTAGGGATTGTTGGGTCTGGATTATTATGGTTACAAACTTTTGCAAACTTTATCTCTGTGACCCACCGGCACTGTATGTGTTGACTAACTTGCATGTTTTCTCAGGTCGCTAAGGTAGCAGGGAGTCGTAGGCGCACTGCGTCTAGTCTTGCATATAAGTAAACCATGTTTGGTTTGCATTCATACTTTTGAAACTATGGTTTTGTAAACATTAAAGCTTCCGCTGTCGTTGTTTGTTTGTTTTGAAACTTATAAACTGCGTGGTTGGTATTTCTATGTTATTTTCATAGCATATAGTTGTCGTTTATTGTGATTGTTGACTTGGATCCTGGTATGTCACGCGCCTCACGGTAAAACCCCGCAAGTGGAATTTGAGGGTGTGACAGCAAGGTAAGTAGTTACATCATCTATTGTGTCATTGTGAAAGCAATAACCACAAGCGTTTATATGTTTCTTATAGTTTTCTACTTGAAATTGGATTATGCTGAATGGCACTGTTTCTTGACTCTTATCGACTTAACGGATGCAAATTGCAATAGTGCAAAAAAGTTTGAGATAAACTAGGAAGCTTATGGACAAGTAAGAGAAACTTCTCTTCATACATCACGATAAAAACTCTAGTCAGAAGCTATTTCACCCTAATTCTTAATCAACTTTGTTCATTGATCAATTACACAACCCTAGCCAAAAACATATACTCTTGTATACGCTAACCAACTTAATTATATATAAATCTTAGCAAACAAGATAATATTTTCGGAATAGCATGCCCTAGTAACAACAGTCCACAACACTGTTACCAAGGTACATTCTAAAAGTTACACCGAGAGCTACAACTAAGGTGTTGTTTGGTTGGCACTTAATAGCCACTTAATAGACCAACACATCTTATTAGGTCAGATATATGTGTTTGGTTGGGTCCACTTAATGAGAAAGAGATCTGAATGGCCACTTATTAATTCAGATTTGAAAACCAATCTGAATAAAAAAAAATCATTCCTTCCCTACTTGCCCTTCAAGTCTACTCATCCCCAAAACCCTATTCTCACACCACACCACTTCTCCATCTCCGCCTCCTCCTTGCCTCCGCCGCCCGCCGCCCTTTTCAGTCTACTCCTCCCCAAATCTCCTCTGCATCAACGATTTCCAAAAACGGTTAGATTTCCACTCGAAAATCTTTATTTTTTTACATATATGGTTACGATTTTTTTTCTAGATCTTCTATTTTAAAAGTGTAATCACTACATCTTGGATTATTGGGTGCCTAAATCGCATGTTTCTGGCATTTATTTTGGTAGAGGTACTGTAAAGGAGGAAACCCATAGTGAAAGATATGAAGATAAGAGAGAGGGCTAGAGCCGTTCAAAAAAAAAAAAAAGAGGTCTAGACGTGTATGTATGTGAACCTAATTGATTTTAAAATGAGTAAAAAGTCAAAAAGGTGACAGAGGAGTACTTGGATTAGTTCAAAACATGTGATCCTATTTTATTTTTAATAATAATATCTACATACCTACTTTTGAGTTGCATGCTTTGTGATTTTTTTATATATACTCAACATTGGATGCACAATGGCACTATGTCAGAATGGGTTTAATGCAAATTAGGTGGATGTTCAATGCTTTTGAGTGGACATATTTTCAAGGTTACAAATACAAAATAGGTGGATAAAAGGTGGATGAAGTATAGGTCTATTTGTTGGTTTATTTGTTAGGTTTATTGTTGGTTCACTTTTCAAGGTTACATATACAAATTTGGTGGATAAATTGGTTTATTTGATTTATTATAGAGTGGACACATTATATTTTCAAGGTTACATGTATTGGTTTTTTTTTTTTTATTCTAGATGGTTGATGAGAGTTGTGCTAAAGAAATGGTACAAAAAAAATTAGAGTTAATTGGAAGCAAGAAGGCGTAGTTAAAGCTTTTTTAGAATCGTGTATTCATGAAATTTCACATCATGGATGTGAGGGTGGTAGTTTGAAAGCAAATTCATGGAAGAGAGTTGCTGAAAAATTGAAAACTGAACATGATTTCATAGTAGAGCAAAAGCAAATGAAGAACCACTATGACTACTTAAAATCAAAATATGCGGCTTGGTCAAAGCTTAAGAACAAAACTGGAAACGTTTATAACCCTCTAACAAATACCTTTAACTTGACGGAAGAAGAATGGCAACTTGAGATCAAGGTAATTTTATATATATATATATATATATATATATACACCTTAATAGTACTTTATAATATATTTTTTTCACATAGGCCAACAAGTTTGTAGAAGCTTTAAGAAGAGTGCCACTTGAGCATACCGATTGTTTGAAGGATCTACTTCTAATGGCTTTGACAGTTAAGGCCCGACCGCTAGAATTCCTCGTACTACTGTGGATGTGCTTGATCGAAGTGGCATTGAAGAGATTGATGGTACTCAAATGCCACATGAAGTTTCTACTCATGAGTCTTTAGATCGTTCTAAAAATAAAAGAACACAACCGACTCAAGTTGTTATTGATGAGTTACCAGTTCTGTGACACCCGGCATATTTGGCTTAAACATTTTAGTAACATCTAAGTCTACCTTAGCGAGAAACGTTTATAAACGGACTTAACTGGGTTAGTTGAGTCGGGTCAAGTTAGGATTGTCTAGGGTTCAATGATCTGGAGGATCATTGGGAGTCGTTTTGGTAATACACTAGTACCGGGTTCCGTTGTTGGTGACATTACAAGAACTAATTAAGCGTACGTGTAGATTATGGGTCGTGTGGTGGATTATATAAATAGATGTGTTTAAATGATGTGTAAATGATTATCCGTGCTTAAATATGTTAAACATAGACTAAGGTTGCATGCTCATATGTTAAGGTATGTTAGAATGCGCTAAACACGACAAACTGGAAAACTAGATAAACATGGATTCTGGTTCGACCACTTCGAGTGGTCGAAGGAAGAATTATGCTTTGGTTCGACCCTTTGTAAATGGGCGAACCTGGGATGTGGAATTGAAAGAATTCCCTTCGACCAGGACAGGGCTCATTCGACCCTGTGGAAGGGTCGAAGGAGGCTACCTTCGACCACTGATAAGGGGCGAAGGAGGATTAGTATAAATACCAAACTTTGTCATTTTTCACCATTTCACAAACCCTAACCGTCTCAAAACACTCTCAAACGATTTTAATCACTAAGGAAGGAGTTTTTGCTCTTCTTTATCATAATCTAACCTATCTACAACATCTAAACAAGAATCCAAGGTGTGTTTTTGATCCTAAATCCTTTTTAAAGCATTTTAATTCGTTTTCATCTAACCCTAATTGTCCGGATCTGTTCTAAGGGTGTTTTCATGATTAAAAACCTTTTAAACATCTTTCTAAATCAAAACCTTATCATTTAAACATAGGTCTTCATGATGATAAACATATGTAAATTGTGTATTATGTGGTGTTATGTGTTCAATGATTTGCTGTTGTATCTACGATAGAAACATGATATAGGATTGTTATTGATGCTAGGTTATTGTTGTTTAGGGTTAGAATTGGATAGATGGTGATGTTGTGGGTATTTTGGGGTTTTAACGAATCTAGACTTAATGCATGATATTTATGATCAATAAAACCAATAAGGAAAATCGAACACTCGACAAACTGAGCATTTTAAGTTGAATATGGATCGATTTCAAAAGTTTCCAAATTGGGTAAAGAATCCATGCATGATTGTGACGTTTCCATAATTCTTACCATTTTGGGAAAGGGGTGAAATGGACGTATTATTGGGGGAAATCGGTGGGGTTTTGTAGGGATAAGTTATTCATGCTTGACTGCTGTGTTTGATGATGTTTCGAGGTGTTTCGAATGAGTTTGAAGCGTTTTTAGGAAAATTTGTACAACAGGGGCGAACCTGGACTCCTTCGACCAATCGGGTGGGCGAAGGAGAAAATCCAGGGTCGAACTTGGAAAATGTTGGGCGAACCTGATCAAACGGTCTAACGTGGAAAAACGGGCGAAGGAGAACTTAAAAACGGGCGAAGGAGATTTTATCTGACTGGTTCGACCGTTTTGATGCAGAAATGAGATTTTTGATACAAACTAAGTGTTTTATGCTTGGACCCTGTGTGTAATCTATGTGTACTTGATTAGTTAGGGTAATGAGTCACCAACGGGATGTCGGGTCGGTCTAGTGTGTCGGTTAAACATTTAAAAACGCTTTAAGACATACTTGGTTACGATCTGGACAATCGGGGACTAGATAACCTTTTGATAGATCTCCGGTAGAGGGATTATCAAGGACTTAGCATTTTTACTTGTAACCGAAGAACGCTATCTAAGGTGAGTTCACGGCCCCACTTTTACTGCTTTAACTTTTGGGGGAGAAAACACACGCTAAACTATTTTGGTAACAAATGTCATACTATGGGTTTTAACTTTGTATTGCTATACGATATTTGGAAGTCCCTAGGGAAACCATGAATGTGCGGGGATGCACAACAGGGGAAATGTGGATAGATCTATTGGGCGTGACCTGCCCCACTCGTCGGCTTGGAGGGCCGAGCGGGTGCATGTTGTCTCGAACAGGAACATTGGTATCATGCTGAACATTCGGGCTGCTTAAACATATGCTAAACATTGCTAAACGTGTCTAGTAATGGTTTCCAATCGTAGTAGTAATAAAACATACGCCTAGCTAGCGTACTTGGTAAGATTGATATAGTATGGACATGGTAACGTTTTGGTAACACTTGGTAACATATTGAACAAACCTGTGAACTCACCAGCATTATATGTGACGTCTTTTGGCATGTTTTTCTCAGGTCGCTAAGGTAGCAGCAAATGGAACTAGGCGCACGGGTCTGCATTGGCGTCTAGGTTTAGATCATGTTTTGTAATAAACACTTGGTACATTTGGGTCTATGGTTTGTAACTTGTCTAATGCTTCCGCTACTGGTTTTGAGTTTATGAAAACTATGTCTTTTGAATGTCATGTATCTTCATATAGAGTTGTTTATTGTGACCGTTGACTTGGATCCTGGTTTGTCATGCGCCTCGCGGTAAAACTCCGCAAGTGGAAATTTGAGGGTGTGACAAGTTCAGTCTAAAAAAACCAAAGGCAAGGAATCATTTAATGCAAAGATCATAGAGACGGGGGAGAATATTAGCAAAGTTGCAAATGCATTGCTTGAGAAACACCAATCAAATGATATGGAGAAGTGTCTGGAGAAGTTGACAACATTAGGATGGGGACAAACAGATGCGAAATACCAGACAGCGCTTTTACTATTTTCTGAGAGTGTTGATATTAGGAAAATGTGTCAAAACCGGGATGGTCATGCCATTACCAACTATTAGATTTTTATTAGTGCATTTATTAAAATTAGACGGAGAGTAAATACCTTGCGCATTGGCAGAGTGAGAGGAGGTTCCAGTATCCATCAAGCCATGGTCCGGTGGGTTGAGAGCCAATGAGTAGAATGCCTGCTCAGGGTGAAGGAGTTTAGAATCCATTTATCAGAGGGAAGGAGATACGATTGCCGGTTAAAAAAAATAATAATAATAATAAATAATAATATACTTAGGCTTCTGAAAGAAGGAAAAGTGAGTTCAAGAATAAAGGAAAAGGGATATTATGGATATATATCGATTTCTAAAATCGGTGCATATGGAAATCGGTTATTTAGGAATAAAAGAAAAGTAATATTATGAAGATAATAGGGGATTGGCTACAAGAAAGATTGTCAGGGATGATTTCAATAAAGAAGAAAGAAGGGTGTTTGTTGTTTTCTGGGCAATCGAAAGAATTGGAGAAGAAAGAAGGCGACAAAGGAAGGGTAGCTTATTGGCTTGATACCATGAAGGAAGGTGATTCTACTCAATCATTCTCATTGACATTGTAACTTTAAATAATACAAAACTGAATCTCTTAATTATGTGGAGATATCTTTACAATCAATTTATATTTAAGATAATTACAATTTACTATATAGAGTTAGTATCAAATACACAAGACATTTTTTCTAGTAAGGGTGAGAAGGATTGTGATCCATTGATCATATATTTGAAGGGTTGAGATTAGTTTGTTTGAAAAAAATAAATAATGAATTAGAGGAAGGGCATAAAAGGAAAACCACATTTGTTGACTTTCTCTCTCCACATGCAATGCACATGTCAATTTCCCCCATCATTTTAAAACCTCTATAACTTTTTCATACGACATTTTTTTTTAAAAAAAATTTTACCATATTAACGAGCGTTTTTTTTATCTTTAATATGAGTACCGCATTGCTACATTAAAATTGAAAAAAAAATCGTGCTAAATGGGTTTTTTTCTTCGTTGTGTCTTCCGCTCGTTCATTGTGTTATAGTATGCATGTGTGCTTTATAAATATGTTATTTATGTTTTTTTAGTCTACACATGATTTAACTTTGTCCATTGTGTTTTTAGTATGCTTTTCATTGTGTTTTACGCAAATGAGTTTTGTATGTAGGTGTACATTGTGTTTTATTATGTTGTTCATTGTGTTTAAGTCTATTATTCATTGTGTTTTAGTCTTCTGTTCATTGTGTCTTTTATATGTCGTCAATTGTGTTTTATTAGACTGTTCATTGTGTTTTATACCCTATTGTTCATTGCATATTTAATTGGTATTCATTGTGTTTTACGTTATCTCCATTGTGTTTACGCAACTAGGTTTTCAACTTTTTTTTTTCCAAAAGTAATCATTGTGTTTTAATCTTCTGTTCATTGTGTTCTTATTATGTCGTCCATTGTGTTTTACACAATTGGGTTTTTAACTTTTTTTTTTTCAAAAGTATTCATTGTGTTTTAGTCTTCTGTTCATTGTGTCTTTAGTATGCCATCCATTGTGTCTTACGCAACTGGGTTTTCAACTTTTTTTTTTTTCAAAAGTATTTATCGTGTTTTAGTCTTCTATTCATTGTGTCTTTAGTATGTGGTCCATTGTGTTTTACTAGACTCTTGATTGTGTTTTATACCCTATATTTAATTGGTGTTCATTGTGTTTTACATTCCATTGTGTCTTATGCAAGTGGGTTTTGATTTTTTTTAAAGTATAACAATATGGTACTCATATTAAAGATAAAAAGACGCTCAATTTTATGGTATAATTTTTTAAAAAAAAGGATGACGTATAAAAAAGTTACGGACATTTAAAAATGAAGGTGGAAATGACATGTGACTTGCATGCGCATATGTTTTTGACAAAATTACACCTCCCACTTGTTAATCCTTTGAACACATGTCATTTTCTAGTGGCTTCTCACCCTTCTCATTTTTTGTAGCCTTTGTAGAATAACCCAACCCTTACTATATATACTATACTATTAGACAAGATTTTAAAAATAGAGATTTAGTAATCTCGTGAAAGGTTAATGTGAAAATCATGATGAGATAATTCTAAAGAGATAAAACTGGAATTTTTGAATTATATCTATGTTAATTGTCAAAACTCAAACTATAACAAAAGGAGTTTTATTGATAATTTAAAATCAATTCGTGACAAAAGACAAAGGTTGATTTAGGATATTAAAAACAATCGTCTTAGATAACTAGATTATCGCGACACAATTCGGAAAAAAACTTTTGGAGAATTTTATAAAACACCTTTGACGTTATTATGTATGGAACGATTGATCGGTTTGTTTTTTACCCTTAACCGATAAAACACTTAAATCAAAATCTCTGACGAATCGTTAAGTTATTGCCACCCTTTTATTGGGACATTCAGACCGATTTTTACTGAAAATCCGATGTATTGAGCCATAACATTACATTAAGGTAAACAATTATCGAGATGAAGCGAGATCGTGTATTTTAAGTGACTCGAGTCGTTCTTACGGGTTGCCAGTTTAAGGATGACTTATCACTTGACCCTGTAAGTAGTGCATTATCTTGTTATGGGAAAAGTATGCATAAAGGGGTTAGACGTACCAATGCTTATCTATGCAACCCCACTCGAGAGTTGTGTAGTTGACATAGTTAGTATGCATAGAGGAGTTAAACGTACCAATGCTTAGACAATGCTCATCTATGCAACCCCATTGGAAATTTTGTGTAGTTGACACGATTAGTGACCACTACCTACTCATAGCTATTCGTTGAGTTTTATGAACCATGTATCCCAATCTTTTTAGTTAATAATGTTCTTGAAAATGGATAATTATTATTTAATAAAGAATGTTTCTAACATGAAAATAATAAAAGTTTTTTTTTTTTAATCTTGTAGACATCTTTCATATTTTTAATCCTTCTCTTACTCTCACTAACATCTCGAATGTCAAACTCGATGAAAAAACTTCTTGTCATGGTATCACATCTTGAAGATGGTTCTAAAGAAGAACAAGAAGATTCATGTTATGAAATACCCTATCTTGGATCTGCCATTTGATTATTGCGGAAAGTTCATTCAGGATGCTTGGACAAGGTTCCAGATGATTCGTTTTATATATGAAATCTCATGCGAGTATCCACCTTTGCAAAGTTGAGGTCTTGTTTCAAGTATCAATCTGCTTATAATGCAAAAGTCGCTAGGTGGTGCCAACTCGGTTGAGTGGTGAGTTGCGATTACTCAGCCACAAGTGTTTATACATTTCTCATAGTTTTCTACTTGAAATTGGTTTTATACTAAATGACAATGCTCTAACGATAGCAACGTTCATGAAAACCTTTTGAAATTCATTTCCATATATAAAATCGATTTAACGGAAGCTTAGGGTTTTAAATTTGAATTTAGACGAATCAGATCTGGATTAATAATAATAATAATAATAATAATAATAATAATAATAATATTATTATCCATAATAGATTTTGATTGTTATTAATCCATAAAACTCCTAAATTATTGTATTTAAAACAAAAGAGCACTACTGAATAATAAATTTCATAATCATGTTAAGAGACTTGTTATCATATAATTTTAAATAAAAAAGTGTTTCTAGTCAATCCAACCCAACTTGGTTTTAAATTGAGCTATCAACTACCCCTTTTCACCCCAATTACTGGACCAGCCATACAAAATCTTGTGAGTATTTTGCCTGTGAGGAAGTTTTCTAATCACAGCCTCATCAAGATCATATGGCCTGTTTGTGGCTGCAAGAACAATAACTCGTTTTTCATTTTACGCATGGCTTAATGTTCTCCGGGATTCTCCCTCCTCCCCAACATGCTATCCACCTTGAAACATAAAATAAAGGTATGTTTTATCAGTTACCTAATCCAATGTAATATTAAAATAAAATAAATTTAATAATCATACTTCGTCCACGAAAACAACACTGGGAGAAATTTTGCTAGCCAGTACACAGCCTTGACATACTTCTCACCCTCACCAAACCACTGCATAAGAGACAATGGAAAGAAAAAAAGTAAAAAAACAGCTTTGTTTAAGAAATAACTTTATATAGAGATTGTGGGTTAGATAATGGGTCAAACGATAAAACAGGGATAAACGTCTTAAAAAGTCCCACACCGGAAATGAAGTTGATTAGAAACTTACCCTAGGGTTGTCGAGCGGTGAAATCTATAGTTTTCGATGAGAAGATCGGAAACATGAAAAATCGCTAACTTAACAAGACAACAACCATCTACAGCCACCAATGAGAGCAAAATCAGATCAGATCTGTTGAAATCTTCATCGATCCGCCTCCTTGAATAGAGAGAGAGAGAGGGAGGGAGGGGATGGAGGCGGATAGGAGAATATGAAACCCTAACTTGATAATGTGTATCCCGTGTTTTTTGTTTTTTTTTTTAAAGCATAATAGGCTTGTACCTGATGCCTCAAAACTTGTACTCTTTAAAAGTTTTAAAGCTTTTGTGCATAGAGTCATTGTACAATATGCTTTAAGGTGTTGTACATCTCTTAAAAGTGGCAAATGACCATTTCTGCCCTTCCTATATGCTTATTAATATAGTATAGATAGATATATCTACTAGAGAAAATTGCTCGAATAGTCCCTGTGGTTTGCTCATATTTCACCTATAGTCCCTAACTTTTAAAAATTACAGGTATAGTCCCAAACTTTTGGTGTTTCTTAACTCGGATAGTCCCTAGAGTAGGTGTGAAATTACTAAATTACCCTTTTGGTAGCTGGAGGTTAAATAATCCAGTTAAGTGGGAGTGAAATTACTAAATTACCCTTACTTTAATAAAAATAAAAAAAATCAATTAATTACTAAAATACAAAGAGGGCCCACATAACTCCTTAGCCAATTATGTTTCTCCACCCATTCTTAATGGGGCCCACCCACTTCATCTTCCCCACCCCACCACCATCACCAACCACCACCACCACCAACCACCACCACCAACACCTCCCCACCACAAGCACCTCCCTCACCACCACACTTCTGCCCAAACTACGACCACCACATCTCCACTCAATGGAACTCAATAACAACACCTGCAACAAATTTAACATTAATTTTCCTACAGATCCTAATCATCTGCTCCAAAAAATCATGGTATCAAGTATACATAAACCAGTTCCAACACTACCAACTGAAGTCCATTTTATACCAATTCAAAGCAAGAATCTAATTAGAGTCAGTACAATAGAGTACAGTTCCAAATCAAGTCAAAACTGAAAATCAAAAATAATAATCAACAAATTAAGCAAGAAACAGAACTAATTCACCAAACCTAGAACATAAAGCGGGTGAGGTTCTAACCGGTCTGAACTAATTCACCAAATCTAGAACTAATTCATCTATTTCACCTTCTTCGAGCTCCGTAGAGCTCTCGGCGGTCATCGTTGTACAGATATGACATTTGCTAGGTTAATGATCGAAGGGGGAACAGAAAAAGCACTCGGGCACACTCATTATTTTACTGGTCGGAGTCACTGGATGCGGTGGAAGATTGGTCGGGTTTGTGCAGAGGTGGTGGAGGTGTGATGTGGAGAGACGTGGTGGTAGGGGAGGGTGGTGAGGCTGTGGTGGGAAGATGGTGGTGGGGGAGCGTCTGTCGGGTTTTCAGGTTGCTTGTCGTGGTTACAGGTCTGGGGAAATGGTGTTGGGATGAGAGGTTGAAGAAGAGGTGTGAAGAAGAGGTGGAGGTGATGGTCCCATCTGTGTTAGTTTTAATTTATATGTTTCTTTTAATATAAAGGGGCATCTTGGTCATTTCACACCCACTTAACTTGATTATTTAACCTCCATCCATCAAAAGGGTAATTTAGTAATTTCACACCCACTCCAGGGACTATCCGAGTTAAGAAACACCAAAAGTTTGGGACTATACCTGTAATTTTTAAAAGTTAGGGACTATAGGTGAAATATGAGCAAACCACAAGGACTATTCGAGCAATTTTCTCTATCTACTAAATAAATTCTTCAAACTCTTAAAATTATATCTTTTATTAAGTTTACTAAAAAAAATTGTTTTTGATTTTTAAACCCATAATTAAAAAAAAAGAGTAAACTGCCATTTTCGTCCCTAAGGTTTGGCACTTTTTGCCAGTTTCATCCAAAAGTTTATTTTTTCTCAATTGGATCCAATAGTTTTCAAATTGTTGCTCGTTTCATCCAACTTGTAAACTCCGTTAGTTGAACTCAGTTAAATAAGGGCAGTTTTGTCATTTTATCTTTTAACTGAAGGACATTTATGTCAATTCGTTAGTTTTACCAACTCCATCTATTTAAAACACCAATCAGACAAAAAAGCCCCAAATCATCATCTTCTTCCAAAACCCTAATAAATCAATACACTTTTGAAGGTCATGATGCTCCAGTCTATTCCGTATGCCTCACTACAAAGAAAACATTCAATTCATAATTTCAACGTTTGTAACTTTCTTGATCTTTTGGTGATTATTCCAGACTGTTTTCATGTGGGACCAGCAAAGAAGGGGAGTCACACATAGTAGAATGGAACGAAAGTAAAGGGGCGGTTAAATGAACATATATTGGATTCCGTAAACGATCTTTAGGCGTTGTGCAATTCGATACGACTAAAAACCGCTTTTTGGCAGCGGGTGATGATTTCACTATAAAATATTGGGATATGGATAATGTTCAACTTTTAACAAGTGTTGAGGCTGATGGAGGTCTTCCGGTAAATAATATTCATTTCATTTAACAAACATTTTTTTTAGAATTATTGAATTTAATTTGTAATCGACTCTAAAATGAAGGCGAGCCCACGTCTCCGATTTAATAAAGATGGTACTCTATTGGCTGTCTACTAATGAAAATGGAATCAAAATATTAGCAAACTCGGATGATCTTCGGTTACTCAGAACTTTTGAAAATCTTTCTTACGACACTGCTTCAAGAGCTCCTGATCATTAATAGATGGAGTTGATGATTTGGGGCTTTTTTGTTTGATTGGTGTTTTAAATAGATGGAGTTGGTAAAACTAACGAATTGACATAAATGCCCTTCAGTTAAAAGATAAAATGACAAAACTGTCCTTATTTAACCGAGTTCAACTAACGGAGTTTACGAGTTGGATGAAACGAGCAACAATTTGAAAACTATTGGATCGAGTTGAGAAAAAATAAACTTTTGGATGAAACTGGCAAAAAGTGCCAAACCTCAGGGACGAAAATGACAGTTTACTCAAAAAAAAAAAAAAAAAAAAAAAAAAGTAAACAAAACTTTACTCTATGCATATATAATTCAACACAAAACAGAATCTCCCAATCACCGTAACACTCAAGTCTTCTTCTTCTTGTTCCTGTTCTCCTGTCTCCAATGGCGACAACCTCGGAGAATCCAAAGCCATCCAAACCGTTGCCGTCCATTATCCATGCCTACTGGTTGCCAGCCATCCTCTTCTGCGCCTCCATGTTCTTCCAACTCTTTGCTATCCCTCGATCTTTCCCTCCTTCCCATTACGATGGTTTGTTTACTTTACTGCTTTCTTTTTCACCAAATTTTAACCTTTTTTTTACTTCTTACTGTTCCAATTTATTGTTTCTTTTTTCTGGGTCATTTACAGTTTTAGGGATCAAGTCTTTAAGCCCAATTGAACAAGTGAACGAGGCTTACCAGAAGTTGTATTTTAATTGGTAACTTTTTTTTTGAAATTGTGTTGGTTATAGTTGTTGTTCTGTTTATGTAATGTTAGTTTAATAGTTGTTGACTGTGTGATTGTTGTAAATGGATTTTTATTATTTTTTTTTCTGGTCAAAGTTAATAATATTTTTAATGAGGAATTCATGTAGAGGGTTTTAGTTAGTTCAAAATGGTTGCTTTTTATGTTAAGGTCTCTTACCAGCTTTCCTGCAGCGTTCGATCATGAGCCGCACCCCGGATTTCACCCGGCTGTTACTCTAGCGAGGAAATTCGTGTGGAGGCAGTACGGTTTCCGGGGGGAACACCGTAACCAAGTCTAATACACCAGCGCGGGCCCGGTTAAGATAACGTAGTCTGGGGCAGACCTTGGCTAAGGCTACCGATTAGGCGGTGTGACATTGGGTCACTCATATGAAAGTCAACGTTAAAAAAATAAATAAATAAAGCTGTAGTGTAAGTTTTTTGAGTTGGAAATTTAACTATTTGAAGTGGTAAGTGTATAAAGATATTCTTGTATTATACTTGTTCACAGCGGCGAATCTACTAGAAAGTTGAGGGGTATCGTAGGCACCCCCTTAGCCGTTAATATATCTGCCCCTGCTTGTGCATAATGGAGATTGATATGTCTGTGGTGATGAAGTGATATTGATTGTTGGCTATGTATTGAAATTGAGTTGAAAGAGCATACATGCTTTGTACTTTTTTTTAACGGCCAGTTGGAATCACTCACGGACGATTGGTGTATCATCGTGCCACCAGTGTTACCACGCGATCATATTCCACCACCAAGTCACCAATTCAGGAGGAAACTCATAATTATGAGAAAACCCCCTTGTGAGATTCCAGGTAGGGATGAGCTCGGGACGGGATCGGTACCGAACCGATACCGATCCCGACAATACCGATACCGAAAAGTCCAAAAACCCAATACCGATCCCGATACCGAACACATACGGTACGGTACGGTATCGGTTCGGTACCGGTATGGTATCGGTATTTTGCCTTAAAATACCGATACCGTACCGATCCCGTACCGATACCGATAATACCGAAACCGAAAATCCATAAATATGGATACCGATACCGATCCCGAAACCCCTCGGTTCGGTATCGGTTCGGTACGGTATCGGTATCGGGACGGGACGGGATCGGTATTCGGGCTTGAATGCTCATCCCTAATTCCAGGACCTTATAGTCCCAAAGTCTTATCCCAGCACCAAGATGCCGCTGGGCTATAATGCCTTTGGCATGCTTTGTACTTTTGTATGATGAAAACTATACGCTATTAGTTAACGAACCATTAAATTGCATAAGTTCCTTTATCTTTTCTCTCACAATACTTTTAAGCTAGATCACATTTGGGACTCGATTACAGTTTTTGATGTTGATGGCATTCACATAATTAGATATCTTTGGGCTACTTGATTTGGGATTTAGTTTCTTTCTCTAAGTAATTGAACATAAACTTATCTTTTTAATTATGCGTTTGGTTAGCCTAACAGGCTAACACCGAGATTTAAACCATGCGAGTGTGCTGTCAGACGAATAAGTGTTTAAACTAAACCAAATATGTGATCAAAGATTTATTTATCATGATCCTGTTTAATGTTTTTGTATCTGTTGATATGGCTGTGTGACAATTCAATTACAATTTAATAAAAAAAAATACGTTGCAGGAAAGCTGGGAAGAGCTCTTCTTCAACTCTTGATATGATTAAGGTATATGTAATTCTTTATTTTGACTAAAGCTATTCAGCCGTTTACAGTAACAACCCAATCTTTACAATAATACTATGGACATTTATGTCATTTAGTTGACACTCGTGTTTTATGGTTTCTATATTTTATTTTCTTTTCGTTATAATCTTTTATTTGATATTAAGTTGACCTTCATTTTCAGGTTCAATATGCTTTTGAGCTTCTTAGCAATCCCACATGGAAACGGGATTATGATATATTTGGCATTGATGAACATCTTGTGCGTTGTGATATTCCTAATCTCTTTCGTGCTTATAGTTTTTTTTTATTAGTTGTTCGGTATATGCGAATCTACGAATCTTCATAGCTGTATGCTAATATTGCATATTTGGTTGTAGCATGTATTGGAAAGGGTCAAGGAAAAATACTCTAATGCAGATTTTTCTGATATTAGTCTTCCATTGCTGGAACCTACTTCATTTGGTTCGTAAAGTTGCTATACTAAATTTGGATTTCAGATTGTTTTTCGGTTTGTTAAACGGTTTTTGTTTTTGCTGATGTCATTTATTTGTTTTATTTTATCTCAGAACCGGATCAGGCTTTTGAAGTCATTTCATCAGAGAACTTTGTTTCTAAGCTAAAGAACAGCAACACGTTGCTTGTTCAGGTTTAAATATACGCTTTATATATATATAGGGGCCGGTTATCGTAAAAAGTAACAAAAGCGTGCACACTAGAAGTACGTCATAATTACGTAATGATAATTACGTAATGAATGATAAAGACGTATATTTTGAATGACATAAATTACGTAATCTGTTCTTCCTAATTTCGTAATGAAAAACACATAATTACGTAATGCTTTCATGAACAGATTAAACACATTCATGAACAGACAAAAACATTACGTAATTATCACGTACTTCGTGCACTTCGCACGTTTTGAAGACTTTGTATTTGAACCGGTACCTACCTCTTGATATCTTATATTTTATTTTTTATTACAATTTGTTTTGTATTGGATTTCTGCTTCATTTCCTTTGTTATAATTATCTGGTAATGGGTTTCAGGTTTTCTCAGCTGGCAGCAGCCAATGTGCCCAATTTTCTAGTTCTTGGAAAAGAATCGGTATTTTACTTTATTAGACGTGTTTCCTGTTTTCATTTAGTCAATTATGTATAAAACAATATATATGGTTTAGGTTTCTTTTTGTTTGTGTTTTGTAATACCAAATTTTTAATGTTCGAAACTTTTAATTTTTCGCGTTTGATTTTCTTGCATAATTGCAGCTAGTTTACTGGATGGTATAGCAAATACCGGAATGATCGAGATCGGCGATCTTAAGCTTGCAACATACTTATCTGAAAAGAAATATACCGGAAATCCTTTCTTTCGAAATGGTTGGTAACTTCGTTATTTCAGCACTCTAAAAAGTTATTTTTTAAAGATTCTTGCTTACGATGAGTTGTTTCCTAATCATTTGATTGCGATACAGGTCTTCCTTCACTTGTGGCTTTTCCCCCTGGGTGTAAAACTTCAGATTGCATTGTTAGGTGAATTTTCATATCCTTCTCATGAAAAAATTATAACAATATTATTATAATGTTACTTACGCAAAGTAATCCAATTGTTTTTCCTGATTATACTATTGCTCGTTGTCTTAGGTACACTGGGCAGTTATCTGTTGATGCGGTTACTGATTGGTTTGCAACAGACGTCCTAAGCTTGCCTCGTATTTCTTACTACTCTATTGAATCGTTGGTAATTCTACTTAAATAAAAATCCTTTTTATTTTTATTATATAATGTTTTTAAATATTATACTTGCCAGCGATGCAAAATAACGTCGTTTTAATCACAGGGACAAACTTTTCTGGGTAAAGGCAGTCGACACAAGGTAACTATTGCCTATGTCTCATTCCCTCACAATTTAAAAATTCATTATATCCTTGCTCTTCAGATTTTTGTGATTTTTGTTTCTATTATTTTACTTACGTTCGTTGAATATTCCTGTTAGTAATTTCTATGTAATTATATCATTACGTAACTTTATATCTTTGATGTGATAGGTCAAGGTCATATTCGTTTCAAAAACAGGACAGCGAGCCACTCCATTCGTGCGCCATGTGGCTAAAAGTTATTGGTCTTATGCCTCATTCGCATTCACAGTTTGGAGAGAAGAGGAATCCGTCTTTTGGTCAAATACGTAATTTTCTTGTTTGGAACAAACTAGTTTTCATCTTGTTCTTTACAAGTTTCTTCCAATAAGTTTGAAATATTTGTCTTTGAAACAGGTTTGGGGTGGAAGAAGCTCCTGCAACCGTTATTCTGAGAGATCCTGGCATCAAACCAGTCGTGTACCATGGCATGTCATTCTCCTTTTTTTTTTTTTTTTTTGTTGTGTTTTTCTTCACGGTTGCTAAAATATAACTTTTTTTCGTTTTGCAGGATTTATGAACAACTCAAGACTTATTGATATCATGGAACAGAATAAACATCAAGGTATTGATACTATGGTTTGTTATCAGTGGCGAAGCTTGACCCGAAACTTCGGGGTTCGGAAATCACTAGTTTCGGGGGGTCCCGTATATACCAAAAAATTTCTATACGAATACTATATAATCGAAACTTCGGAGTGAAAATTTGGGGGGGGGGGGGGGGGGGGGGGGTCCCCGCCCCTTAAAAGTTGCGCCCTTGTTTGCTATTGTGCTTATGCACATTTATTTTTATTTAATTAAAGACTAAATCTCAATATGTAATTTGAACTTTCTACATGTCAAAATGTTTAGTTTGCATACCCTGTATATACATATAGATACAATCACACACATATACATATATGTATTTATGTGGCGTACAGCGTATCCTTTATTCAAGTTCACTAAATTTTGGAGAACATATTATAATTTCTTTTTAATATCCCATTGTTTGTATTTCAGTCCTTCCCCAATTAAGAAGTATTACATCAATGGAGTTAGGTTGTGATCCAAAGGGCTACTCACGTGCTGGTAACGACACTACGGTTTGGTATTGTGCTGTTGTTGTCGGCAGGCAGAGTGCAGAGCTACATAAAATGCGTGAGGTGACCTCCGTCAACCCTAATTGCAAGATACTTTTTAATGCAATTAATTCCTTTTTGCTCATAGCTTTATTTATGTATACGATTAAAGACCATGCGTAGCATCCAAGAGATACTATTAAATGAAGGAGATGCAGATCAACTTGATAACCAAACAGCCACGTCAGCAGCAGTTGCATTAAAGGAAAAACGCTTAACCTTTGCTTGGGTCGACGGTGAAGTACAAAAGGTAATCAAATCTTTTGTTCTTGTTTGAATTGATCTTTGTAGTTTTGTTGTAGGTTTATCTCAAACAAGTTAAACAATAAGTAAAAAAATATTTTTAATGTATACAATTTCCTAAACGATCTCATTCAAAGATTTAGTTTATTACCGTAATGTACTAATGTTATTTTTTTTTGTTTCATTTTACAGAGGTTCTGTATGTTCTATGTAAACGTGGAGGACAGCTATGATACATGTGGACCTAGGAAGGATATTACAGACGTGCCTCGATTATTTCTTGTACGCTACAAAAGAAACGATACAGAAGTGAATAGAAAAAAAGAGGAAAACTCAATGAACATGTTTGCTTCAATGGCTTCTAGAGATGTAGATCCCACATCCCAATTAGTGGCACTATACAAAGGTTTAAATGAAATTCCACAGGTTTGGTCCTTTTTTTTTTAAGCAAAATTTTAAAATTAAAACAAAATACGAAAGTTACATCATAATAGAAGGTAGACGGGCAACAAGCTGCGCCGCCACCCCTTTCTGAATTGCGAACCGTGGTGTTATATCCATCAAAATCTTTAAAAAATAATTTTTTTATCGGTGTTTCTAAGCGCATCCATTTAATACAATTTTGTCCAGATAATTCGATGGATCTCAGACACGGTTAGAGATGGTGACTCCAGAGATCTCCCTTTTCATGTGAGTTTCTACAAACAAAATCTTGTACTTTATTTGTGAATATATATTTCACAAATTAGATTTAAAAAAAAAAGTTCGATTTAAAAGAGATATATATATATACTTAATGCAGCGGACATCTACTCCTGAGCTTGTACCTGAAGACGCAGATCCTATATGGTCAAAAGGTAGGGAGCAAATTATCTCCTCAAGTAGGGGAATCAAACAGCGGATTGGAACCGTACCACAAAGAATTAATGATCTTACTGGTGATCCGAGGCTTGGTCCAATGTTGCTTTTGGGGGCGTTGATGTCATTTGGTTTTATTTATCTGAGGAGAAATCAGTCAATCAAACCGAAGGAATCTGATGATGCAAGCGATCCTAAACCTGAGGTAAGCGTGGTGCATTTGCCAGCATGCGCTCGGCTGACTAATAACTTATTGTGAAGTTCATTGTAATCTTGATTTATAGGTGGCAAAATGGTATAAAAAGGGTCTGATTAAAAATAAGTAAGTTATACGGCGGGTCACTGGGTTGGGCCGAGACTTTGTTCCAGCTTTTATTAATAAATTATAATAATATTATTTTTGATAAATTGAATTACGAGGCATTATGCATCAAAAATACACCTTGGAGATAACACATGACCCGAATCTACAAATCGATAAGTAAATTGTTCAAAATTACCGCCTCAAAATCATCATGCTGCTTAGTTTTGTAACGGTATTGTGTCACTGACAGGGTGCTGAGGGTGCTCAACGGTCAAAACTGAGAAGACGACGCCCAAAAAGCCAAACAAACCAGAACGTAACCCCATCCATTACCGACATGGAACCGCCAAATGCTTTCCAAATGCCGTTTACAGATTCTGATTCAGAGTAAAAGCTGCAGTTTACGGATAACCAATAACAGAAGCTGCTTACAGAAACCACATCAAACCAAATATAGAGGTTTTTAGTCTCCAGGACCTGTGAAACATACACATGGTGTCTAGTTAGAAACACAGATCACAAATATGACTATGTTCATCATAATCATCATGAATCTTCTTGTTGATTTATCGTTTGGTCCGCGAACATTTTCTAAGATATGTTCCATGTAATCATAACCATGAATTTTTCGTTGAATTATATAGATCATCATCATATTACATCGTGTACTGGTTGGACCGTTTCGTTTACTGGATTAAAGAGTAGAAATTGTGTTTTTAAAGAATTATATTAATACATGGGTATAAATTTATTTTAATAAACTCTGGGGACTGGTATGTAATCTTAAACCAGAGTAACAATTTTCGAAAGTTAGCCTTTGTAAAAATACTAAAGTTAAAAAAATGCTTTCATTGAGAGTCGAACTCAAGACCTCCCGCTTACTAAACGGGTGCTCTAACCAACTGAGCTATGAAAGCTGCTTGCTATACAATTACTATATATTTTTATAATACATATGATTCTACTATGAACATTTGTTTCCTTTGCTTGATACTTATGCTAGTTTTCTAGTTATTGATTTGGGTTATAGTTACATTGTTGTTTAGCACACTATTACACAGTGCTGACAGCATGACACACGTAGACTTTACTATAGTATAAAGTTAACCTTTTTATTTATAGGACGAATGTACCGGATTTCAAACATGTAGAATCTAACGCTGTGTTCCCAAGCTTTATTAGAGGAAGTGGAAAGAAGTGAAAAGAAGTAGAGAGAATGTAAAAAATATGTGTGTTCCAGAGTTTCATTAAAGAAAGGAAGGGGAAGGAAGTAGAAAGAAAACCTTTTAATAAAATTCTCCTCCCAAAATGGAAGGAAGGGGAAGGATAGGAACGGAAAATAAATAAAAGGTTTCTCATTTACTATTTTACCCTCATACTTAAACTACTACTACAATGGGGGTATACATGTAAAATTAAACCTTTCTTTTTTCTTCCCTTCAACTCTGGTACACGTAAAATATTCAATTTCTTTTTCTTTCCTTCAAACTCGGGAACACAGAATGAAGTTATATATTTTCTCTCCTAAATTTTCTTTCTCTTCTTTTCTTCCTATTAATAATCTCAGGAACATAGTGTTAAAAGTGTTTTGAATATACTTTATGTTCTTAACATAAGGGTTTCATCCTAATTGCAAATCACCTTATAATATCATTTTACGTTAAGCGAATTACTTTCTAAAATAATGATAATGGGAGCTGGGGCTTTCATTGTTAGTGTGTTAATTAAGTTTCGATGTAAATATGGTAGCCACTAACACACCAAGACTTGATACATAGTTAAACGACTTTGGCTAACACTACCTAAAAAGTGTTTAAACGGGTTCAATCCGCTTAACTCGTTTATGACACACATAGCTCTTTATGGTAAACATGTACATGATTTGAAGGAGCAGTTTCATATGACCTTGCATCAAAAAGCAGTTTTTACTTGTCTCAAAGGGGCAGATCTACCCAGCATCCTGCGGACGTTCTTGTGTTTGGCTAGATTGGGGCAAGCATGCGTGCGTCGACCTCACTGAGGTGTCCCCGTTGGTGGGGCTGAGAGACAGTGGCTTTGTTCAGGGACATGCGGTTTTGAGGGTAGAAGCTAGGAAGATTGCTAAGCACGAGGCAGTGTGTTTAGAGAATTAGCACGTGTTCATTCCGTTTGCCTTCGACATATTTAGATTCCTAGCTCTTGAGGCGGTTCGCTTTTTGGAGCGGGTGCAAAAGGAGGTCCACAGTCAGTGGCGGATCTAGGAATTTTTTCAGTGGGTTCACTGTTTCTATATGTGTAACAACCTGCACCCTTCACTTTTCATAAATGTGCATAATTGGTTCCTCAACTATTTCAAAATTTTCATTTTTAACCCTCGTATTTTAATAGGACCAAAATTCACAATTTAATAAAACTTATAATTTTTATAAGTAAAAGTATGCACGTTTTATACCAACATCTACACCCGAGCACGTATGTTTCAGAGCTTGATACTCAAAGCCCTTAATTTTCGGTCCTAAAACAACTTAGAAACCGAAGGAAACAAGTCCAGAACATAAAATTGATTAATTTAGAAAAATTGATTTTTTAGCTCTCGCGGTCCGCTGAGACAGTCAAACAGTCAAAGTCCCAGTCAAACTCCTAGTCAAAGTCTCAGTCAAAATCCTAGTCAAAGTCATAGTCAAAGTCTCAGTCAAAATCCTAGTCAAAGTCCTAGTCAAATAGTCAATTCATCTTAAAACTGTACTTTATTGTGTTGACCAATTTTAAAGCCTAATTGAATCCAAAACTAGTATAAAAACCCACCTATGACCCATTACACTTTGCACCTCTAAATCGATTGTTTCAATTCGATTAAACTATCCCTCATACTTTTCTTCTAGAGTATATTACTTCTACATTTGAAGCTTTGATTATAAGCTCTTGTAATTGACGAATTGGAAGCTTGATATTTTTTCCTGTTCGGTTTCTTTTCTTCTAAATTGGACTAGTTTCGTTGTTGAATCTTTGGATTGCTCGCATTTTCACACTCGCTTAGTCATCTAGTTATTTGGCGAAAGTGAGTATATCTTTCCCCTTTTTCATGTTTTACACTTTTGGGGTGACTCATGTACTCTTATTACTTCACACACTTAATCATGCTTTAATCTATATTCACAATCGCAATTCTTGTATGTGTTTTACTTGTTGATTCGCTGATAGTGTGTACTTATAACCTTAATCATTAACCCGGTGTGGGCCTAGCATAGCAATAAATAGTACTTGACTATTGTTATGTGTAAACTACTTGCTATGTCGCATACTATATATAATCATACTATTGGCCTGGCCGACTACTATATATATATATACTAGATATCCCGTTATTCTTGGATATCATTTCTACTCTAAAGGTTTGATTTTGGGTGACATTTGTATATAGCTTGAACACTAAATTGTAGACAGTATAACACGTGAATTGCGAAACTCTTTATCTACTATATGTATTCAAAACAGGGTATGCTCACCAATATATTTTGTATTGAAAAAATTATTTTCGTACATGTTTCAGTTTATTTATGAGACGACTTTTTTGCTTTTGGAATTTATACTTAGATGTTGAGTTTATTGTATTTCATTTTTAGTTTTCGCTTTAGAATTTTGTATCTTGTAATTTCTTTCAATGTAATAAACTATTCAATACAATATATTCCAATTTACACTTTAGTACCATGAGCTATTGAGCAATCGTCACTACGTGACACCTCGATGTTTCCGCCATTGGTTGGGGTGTTACAGATTGGTATCAGAGCCATGGTTATAAGGAATTAGGTTATTAGAATGCCTTTTAGCCTAGTCTATAACTAAGCTTACATTCACGAGTTCTCTCATGTATATTTCTCTTTATTCTTATATTTTGTTTTAAGATATTTTCGCTATGATTCTTCCTCGCTATTCTTTCGGTGTTTTGTTTGGAGAAGAAGATACTAGTATTTCACAAATGAAACGATATCACCAAGTTAGGAGTGACATCCATACCTTGGTGATTAGTTTCACTCCTCTATATGTTATACATCTTAGGAATATATCTTTGAGATAGGAGTGACATCCACACTTCAAAGAGTATTTCCTTCAAAAAGAAACTTAATCATTAAGCTGGGAGTGATATCCTTAACTTAGTGATTGGTTTCATTCCACAATAGTTTTCAATTTTGAAATACATCTTTGAGTTAGGAGTGAAATCCACATCTCAAGGATCTATTTCTACACCTCGTTTTTAATCTCGCTAAAGATTTGGAATTCACTAGTGATAGGGCACGTGCAATCTGGAAGGGTGAGCACCTGTATCTTGAGTTTTCTGTCTAGGCCGGGTATTTCGTATAAATCCCAATCAGACGAGGGACCCGTATACCTACCTGGGAACTCTCGGGATGAGCATTCACTTATAGGCTAAAGTACGCCCCCACAAATCACTAGGAAAAATTAAAATACTTGAGTTAGTCAAAGTTTCCAATGGAAACAATTCCAATGTTTTATATCATTGATATTTATGTTTGTTTATCATTTGAAGACTAAATTTGATCACTTGTTGTATCATATGCTATTATTCATTGATCATTCGCTTTTGGATTCCTTATCATCATTACTAAAACTTTTGTTCGATATATTATTGCATTAAAGCTTATTTCACTTATGCTCATGATTTTTACATTATAAGGTATTACTCGTTTTGCGTTAAAACATTTTTACCCATGACTTAAGTTTTAAACTATGTGTTTAACTTTGATCACATCCTGATTTTTGGAATGTTGCATCATCATACAATTAAAAATGAACATGGTTTTTCCAAACTTATTATTTCAATATGTTTTATACCTTCATGTTTACAAACTTACTTGATCGAAGTCCTATTATATCCTCATATACCTAATACTAATATTGCTGCACCCAGTCTCCTAAGCCATAGCCAACTACCAGTAGTTAGCACTTCTTAACCAGACTAAACTCATACATAAATGCCTACCTACACGATACGCACTAGTACACTACTCTCTAAAATGATTAAATTGACAACTTATTCTATAAGTCTTTTCACAAAGCCTATTTGCCAGATTAGAACCCCATTTATATACACCTTGTGCCTTGAAACAAGTAGCCCGCTATGAGCCCAAAGAGATGCCTTAACAATCCTTATCAACAAACTATCTTTCAATGTACAAATTTCATAAAAGTTTGACAATTAAAAGGTTTCAAGTTTACCCAGTCCTAACGGGTAACACTTAGATTTTCTCAACATTTCATAGCAATTAAAAATTTCTGACTTTTCAACCCACAAGTTAAAGAAATGTTTAAATACAGAAAATTTTATTTTCCAAAATTCGTCAAGGCATCTGGGATCATTCACAACCTTCACATCATTTTAAATCTTGGTCTTTCGCAACACATTAGATTTACACACACTTCATGAAATGGTTTCATCTTGCATTTTATAAACTTTCATTGCATATTTTACAAATCAAATGTAAATCTGCATGTTTTCATATAACGTATCCAATATATGTTTTCGGGAGGAATTTGCAACTAATAATATACCTTATAACACTTTTCATACTCGACTTCTCGTAAACACATGAAAATGTGTACCTACGAAATCTTTTCAAGTGAACCTATTTTGAACTTAAAACATTCTTTGGTTTCCAAAAAGTTATCCTCATACCAGTAGACTATACGTCTGTTCTGCGCACTTTCATTTACAGTAAATTTCATTATTTTTTTACACCATTCTATTTATAGTTACGTTCGTACATTATCTTATTATTTTTGTATTATTCTTTTGTTGGTAGTTATTTTCACGCGTTATTCGCAACTATTATCACACTAGTTATTAGTAGTTATTCTTACAACACTAGTTTTGAGCATTAATTTAACTCGTTTACTTTCATTTTGTGCAAATTGTGCGATTTACGCGATTTACGTTATGCTATTCTTTCAATCGAAATTCTATGCTATACTTATATACTTACATGAAGGCATATTTGGTATGCATATTTTTTTTTTTGTTGTGAGCAAAATCCTGTTATACTTTACATTATTTGGTTCATCATCATGGCCAACAAACATACTAATTGATAGCTCGTATGAGATCTAAGCCAGTTCCCATGTACGACTCGGTTCAGAGTATTCCTCTAACCCGAGGGGAACGGTGTAATCTTCAGAGTTTATCAATATGGTTGTTTAGAGCCCAATGATGTGAACAAAAATTTACCGGTTAAGGGTGAACCCGAAAGGTGAAGAACCCCTAATCATGTCTTATACTTACACATTAATCTCATTACGGTTAAAGGGTGAACCTAAAAGGGGAGGAACCTCTAACCGCATCTTATACTTGAGCAGTATCTACTACTTAACACATTTTGGTTGCATGCATTGTTTCTTGTATTACTTATGTTAGTGTTATGGAAAATCATAGCACCCTAGTGTAAGGTAAATCGATGATTACGGTCCGGAACGCAATCATGGATTTACAGGTACATGGGGGTGGTGTGTGATTCTACTTAGGCTATTGGTAGACAATCAGTATGAGTCCAAAGTATCAGTAGTGTGGTGGGTTAGCTGCGGTACACCCTATATATAAGCACGAGCGATACTGCGGGAGCGGACTAGGAGTCTGACCAAGAACCTACCCATTACTATCTCTTTATAAGATCGTTGACTAATAGCTAGCATTTTCGATAAGAATGTTCTTACACGAGCTTCAATTCGACTTCCTAGAGTCTTTCTGTGGACCATCCACACAGAAAACACAAACTTTGTATACTCTTACACTATCTGTTAGTCGAAATCCTGTTGATGTCCTTAATAAAGTTCGGTCAGAAACTTCTCTAAAGTAAGGGAAGCTACTATAACATTGCCCTGCCCTCACCAGTTACATACTTTTCCCAAACCTTGCTCATTATAAACTCTTAATTCTCTAACCTTGGGTCAAACTTTAAGGATTTTCAAACTCTTATTTTGGGTATTAAACAACTGCTTCAAACTTTGCCAAATCATGGCTGATGCATTTCTTAAAATCTACTTGCCTTTTTACAAATGTCTTTTGTTTCATGGAAACCTTCACTTGAAAGTAATTTCGGGACGAAATTTTCTAAAGTAGGGGAGACTGTGACAACCTGCACCTTTCACTTTTCATAAATGTGCATAATTGGCTACTCAACTATTTCAAAATTTTCATTTTTAACCCTCGTATTTTAATAGGACCAAAATTCACAATTTAATAAAACTTATAATTTTTATAAGTAAAAGTATGCACGTTTTATACTAACATCTACACCCGAGCACGTATGTTTCAGAGCTTGATACTCAAAGCCCTTAATTTTCGGTCCTAAAACAACTTAGAAACCGAAGGAAACAAGTCCAGAACATAAAATTGATTAATTTAGAAACATTGATTTTTTATCTCTCGAGGTCCGCTAAGACAGTCAAACAGTCAAAGTCCCAGTCAAACTCCTAGTCAAAGTCTCAGTCAAAATCCTAGTCAAAGTCCTAGTCAAAGTCTCAGTCAAAATCCTAGTCAAAGTCCTAGTCAAATAGTCAATTCATCTTAAAACCTTACTTTATTGTGTTGACCAATTTTAAAGCCTAATTGAATCCAAAACTAGTATAAAAACCCACCTATGACCAATTACACTTTGCACCTCTAAATCGATTGTTTCAATTCGATTAAACTCTCCCTCATACTTTTCTTCTAGAGTATATTACTTCTACATTTGAAGCTTTGATTATAAGCTCTTGTAATTGACGAATTGGAAGCTTGATATTTTTTCCTGTTCGGTTTCTTTTCTTCTAAATTGGACTAGTTTCGTTGTTGAATCTTTGGATTGCTCGCATTTTCACACTCGCTTAGTCATCTAGTTATTTGGCGAAAGTGAGTATATCTTTCCCCTTTTTCATGTTTTACACTTTTGGGGTGACTCATGTACTCTTATTACTTCACACACTTAATCATGCTTTAATCTATATTCACAATCGCAATTCTTGTATGTTTTTTACTTGTTGATTCGCTGATAGTGTGTACTTATAACCTTAATCATTAACCCGGTGTGGGCCTAGTATAGCAATAAATAGTACTTGACTATTGTTATGTGTAAACTACTTGCTTTGTCGCATACTATATATAATCATACTATTGGGCGACTACTATACATATATACTAGATATCCCATTATTCTTGGATATCATTTCTACTCTAAAGGTTTGATTTTGGGTGACATTTGTACATAGCTTGAACACTAAATTGTAGACAGTATAACACGTGAATTGCGAAACTCTTTATCTACTATATGTATTCAAAACAGGGTATGCTCACCAATATATTTTGTATTGACAAAATTATTTTCGTACATGTTTCAGTTTATTTATGAGACGACTTTTTTGCTTTTGGAATTTATACTTAGATGTTGAGTTTATTGTATTTCAGTTTTAGTTTTCGCTTTAGAATTTTGTATCTTGTAATTTCTTTCAATGTAATAAACTATTCAATACAATATGTTCCAATTTACATTTTAGTACCATGAGCTATTGAGCAATCGTCACTACGTGACACCTCGATGTTTTCGCCATTGGTTGGGATGTTACAATATGCTCCGATTTCATAGGCCTGAATATAAAAATTTCTGGTTGGTTTGACGGTTCAGGTCAGGTCAGGTCGTGTCGTGTCGTGTCGGATATGGTTCATCACATAATATTAATAATGATACAGTAGGTAGAAAAATATCGTCATTAAAATTAAAAAACACATAATATAAACACGATAGTATTTGATAATTAAAAAACACATAGTAGGTCGTGTCGTGTCGGATATGGTTCATTACATAATATAAATTGCATCAGTGAGATGCTAAATTACATCAATGAAACACTAATAAAATAAGAGATTGATGGGAGATGAGTACCTTTGAAAAAGAAGAAGACAAACTGGATTCGCACCTAGCGTGTTCTGACCCAGATCAGCGTGAGAGTAAGGATCCGCATCGATCTCTTATTTTTTTTGGATTCGCACCTAGTTAACACCTTGCTCGTTATCCTACAATATCAAAAAACAGAAAATACATCAATGTTTCGGAGAACACATTCAGAAGCCATAAAACAAATAAGAATTCAGATCTGAGAACCATATGTGATTGTAAGGCATATACAAAAAAAAGCAATATATACATAGATTCAGACAACCTCCGTACATGTAATACTCAGATTTAAACATGTATACAAATAATAACACATAGTGGAAAACAAAAAAGAATGGATATCGGAGATTATATCAGAAAACATATAATTCTTGTTAGAAGATGAGCACAAAACTTTGAATGGATGAACCTAAAACATCTCATCGGAAAACATAAATGAAGAAGAATAAAAAGTATGTAAAAGTATATTATCACTAAAATAACAACACATATATTATCATAGATCTGAAAGGGTCTAAGCATGTAAAGATTGATAATAATAATAAATGATTGAAATAACTGCATTAAAATAAACATAATCGATTAGGGTGATACCTTGTTGTCTGGAGGTAGGCGATCAGATTGTTGGTAACTTATGAAATAGGAACAATAGAATTAGGGTTTAGGGTTACCTGATTGAAGAATTGAAGGTAGAAGGCTCATCGATCAGAATCATGAGGAGGAAGAAGGCTCGTCGATCAGAATCTAGAGGAGGAAGAAGGTTTTCTAGAGGTGATTTTGGGAAGGAAAAAAAAAAGAATAAAGGGTTTTTATATGTTAGGTATTGGATGTTAGATGGAGCTCCATTTTCAATTGGAGCCTAGGTGGATACTCTCAAAAGTCTCCATTCGACCCGAGATGTATTCAATTATTATATAGATAGACTAGCTGATTACCCCGGGAGTGTCCCGGGGTTGAAAAATCTAATATATGATTAATAAATCACCTAAACACATGTGTTTTTTTCTGCATGAACAAAAACTCACTAAAAAAACTTTTTTTCGTTTTTTGTATAGCACTATGGTGCTCGTTGGAAAGACAATAAAGCGATCATTAATTTGGTGTAATTTTTTTTTCAAAAAAAATGTCATACATAAAAGTTACTAACGTTTAAAAATTGTGAGTGGAAAATAAGGAAAAAATAAAGATAAAAATATTAATTAAAATATTTGAAATTTTAAAATAATAATTAACATTTAAAAATGTGAGAGGAAAATAAGGAAAAGATATTAATTAACATATTGAAATTTTAAGATAATATAGATATAGATTTTATTTAAAAAAGAAAATAATTTTTTTTAAAAATTTATCTTTTATTTAAAATAAAAAAATTCAATAATATCACCTCAAAGTGCCATATGGCACATTCAATAGGGGGTTGAGGCCTCCATTGAATGCCACCTCATAGAAATTCAATTCTTTTATTATAAGTTATATATTATAGATTCGATTTTTGCTATCTCTTTCAAGCATTCATTTACACGCTTATCTGTTCCACAAGTAAGTTTTCTTTATATGTATTTTGTTTTAGAGGGTGTTTGGGATTGCGTTTTGAATATGAGTTTTAGATTATTGCGTTTTGAAAACACAGATAATCAGTTTTTAGTGTTTGGACTGCGTTTTGAAAACGCAGATAATCAGTTTTTTTGGCTACCAAAACGCAATAATATATAAGCAGCTCCACCCCTGCTTTTCCAAAACGCATAATTTGTTTTCAATAATCAATCCCAAACACCCTCTTATTATATTTTGTTACATTAATGTTATTTTAAATGTTTTACACTTTTTGTCTACTTATTTTTACCTAATGATCCGAGTGCGAGGAGAGAACTGTGGGAAGAAATTCTGGGGATAAAAAATGAGTTTAACGGGAGATGGATACTCCTAGGTGATTTCAACGATGTTAGAAGTGAACATGAGAGACTAAACTCTGCTTTTGTGGTAGCCAACGCGTTAGCATTCAACAACTTTATCGCGAAAGCTGGGTTACTTGAGTATAACATGGGTGGGAGGAAATTTACGTACATGTCCTCGGATGGGTCAAAACTTAGCAAGCTGGACAGGGTACTAGTCTGTGATAGTTTTATGGGTAAATGGCCGAATGCAAAATTGCTAGCTCTGGACAGGGATGTGTCAGATCACTCCCCGGTTGTGTTGTCTGCTTCAGGGGCGATGTTCGGACCGTGTCCTTTTAGGTTTTATAATTCATGGCTGGGTGAAGAGGGGATAAATGAGACAGTCAGTGGGGGTTTAAATTCGGAGGTGGAAGCAAACCGGAAGGATGTTATTTTGAATCTGAAATTGAAGTGTGTGAAGTCTAATGTCCGAAAATGGAAGCTTGAAAAGGCGGACGCTGAGGAGGGGGTGATCATGAGTGCTCGGCATACTGTGTTAGGACAAAAAGGATTGGTGAAACCACTTTTGCAAACCTTAGTCTAATTCACTTCTGTCAAAATATTCTAAGTATAGAACTGCTGAAGAAGAAAGATCAAACTGCTGAAGAAGAGATTCCTCAAGTACTGAAGAAGAAAAGTCATCAGAAGTTCTGAAGTTCAAACCAGACACTTCTACTGAAGAACTACTGAAGACAAACTACTCATCAGTAGTTTGTCATTCATCAGTACTTATGTGAAGATCTTTTCCACCGCCTTTTGTATCAGTAGTTTATTACTTTAGTATTACTTTTTGCTTTATGTACAAGTTCCAAGACTGCAACTTGTTTCTGAACTTGCTTTTTGGCAAGGTTCATGTATTTGTAAAGTCTATAAATAGAAGGGTTCATCCCTCTGTTTTAGACATTGATTTTAATACAGAAATCCTTCAACACTTATTATTGTTATTTCTATTTCATATTTATTGAGAATCTGTCTAAGTGTTTCATTCTCATTCAATACTTAGATTCTCAATAAATACTTATCATTTATTAGTTTTTCAATCCAGGGGGAGTTATAACTCCTGTTGATAAGTGTAGCTTTAAACTCATAACATTCCGCTGCGCTATCACTGATCAAGAACTTGCTAAACACCTAAGTGTTCACTAGCAAGTTCATACAAAAGAGCAATACTGATCCAACAATTGGTATCAGAGCAATGCAAGATCTGATCACATATCAATCTAACACATTGAGAATCAGACACAGGCTCTTATTGATATTCAATAAAGGATTATAAGCTCACTTTTATCAACATCCATCACTTTAAGAGATATTTGACAAATCAATACTCTTTAAAATAGATCCTCATAATACTGGTTCTGCCAATAAACCTGCTATGCTAGTAAGAAATGAATATAACATCTGGCAAAGGAGAATGGCACATACATTATCACAGACCAACACAGGTTGCTGGAAATCTGTGATATATGGTCCTCATAAACCAGTAAACATAAATCTTGAAACTAAAGAAGAGATTCCAAAAGACCCAAAAGACTATACAGATGATGATTTCCTAAAACTTGAGCTTGATGCTAAAGCTTTCTCTATGTTGGCAATGGCACTCCCAAATGAAATCTACTCTGGCCTATTACATTGTGATAGTGCCAAAGAGCTTTGGGACTGCCTCAAAGAACAGTTTGGAGGAACTGAAGAGGTGATTGCCAACACCAGAGAAATCCTGGCTCAACAATATGAAACTTTTGCTCACATTAATGGGGAAACTTTAACACAACAATTTGAAAGATTCTCCTCATTAATATCTGAGCTAAAACTAAATGGTCAGACCTACACAACTGTATCTATGCTTCATAGATTTTTAAGGTCTTTACCTGAAAAATGGGAAACATACTCTATAGTCTTAAGATCTTCACCAGACTTTAGCTCCCTCACTCTTACAAAACTTCATGGGAGGTTACTTACTTTTGAAAGAGAAATTGATCAAAAGAAAAAGTTACAAAGTTCTGGCAAAACTGCTGATGACTATCTACCAGGTAGTACAACACTATTGGGACAAGACTCACCAACTTGTTCAAATAGTTTTGGATCTTTTGACCATATTGACATAACTGCTGGGATCTCATCTGAAAGATCATTCCCAAGTTATGACAATAATGATTTTGGTCAAACTGCTGATAACATATGTTTTATCATGGATGATTTAAATAATTTCAGCAGTGATGACCTAGAAGAAATGGATATTTTGCACCAACTGGCCATGTTAAGTTGAAAAACAAATAAATTTTACAAAAGGTCAGGAAGGAAGTTTCCAGGACTCAACAGTTCAACAAAAATTGGTTTTGACAAATCTAAACTTAGATGTCACAAGTGTCAAAAGTTGGGACACTTTGCTAGAGAGTGTAGAAGCTCTGGCTTTAACCAATCTCAGTCTGGAAACAATTTTTAACCCCAATTATAACAGGAATAATGGAACACAAGGGAGTGCACATTTTGTACAGGCACAAGCTCCACAACACCAATATGTGCCACAAGTACAATATGTACAGATGCCTGCTCAACAGATGCAGAGCCAACAATCAATCCCTCCCTTTCCAGCTGCTCAACAACCTCCACAGCAACAGCAACCCTCTCAACAAAGTTTATTTACTTCAGGGTATGTTGACTGGAGCAGTCTTCCTTTTGACACCACAGAGTGCAATCCTGATGCAGACAACAAAATGTTTGACATCAACTGGGGAGAGCCTGACAACGGCAGAAAGAACTTTGCCTTAATGGCATTTGAGGGATGCACCTCAAAATCTGCCTTGTCACAGGTATCAAAAGAATCTTTGACAAAACTGTGTTCAAATTCTTGCAAAGAATCTTTTGCTCTCATAAGAGAGACAAATGTGCACTTACAAGGAAAAGCAAATGACTCTGAGAGAAAATTCACTCAGATGAAATGTGATTTAGAAAGAAAACTTTCTGCAAAAACAAAAGAAGTTTCTAAATTAACTAACACTACTATTGAAACCCAAGCACAAATTAAAATCATGATAAATGACCTAGGAAATGTCAGACAAGAGCTTGCTGACACCAAGGTCACATGTGAAAAATGGGTTGAATCTTGTAAGGGGTACCAATTATTGCTAAACAAACAAAGTGCTTCAAATGTTAGGTTTGGCATAGGGTACAATCACACTGCAACACCAATAGATTTTTCCCCCAAAACTACTGAAGATGGGAGAAAAATTGTTTCAGGTGAAACTTCTGAAGAGGAAGAATGCACATCTTTCCATGAGAACTTTCTAAAAACTCACAAAGAAAGTTCTTCAGAAGTACTGATTAATTCTGACTTTAAGCCATCAGTAGTTTCAACTACATCAAGAGTTGAGAACCTGAAAACTACTGATGACCTAAAACCAATCAACACAGTCAAAAACTTGTCTTTGAAAGAAAAGACAAAAGAATGTGAAATCTGTGGTCTGTTCAACCACAAGACATAATTTTGTAGATATAGAAAAGGTATTCAGTTCAACAAGAAAAATCAACAACTGGTTGTGGGAAAACAAATCAAAAATGATTTTGTAAAAACTTTTTCTCCCAAGAAACAACAACCAGTAAACACCTTTTCTCAGAAAAAGACAAAATCTCAACAAATGTCTTTTTCTCAAAATTCTCTTTCAGTAGTTAGACCTGAATCATCAGCAGTTTCACAAACTGCTGAGATTAAAGATCTTATAAACTTGGTACAACTACTGATGACCAAAGTTGATGGTGGTCCTCAAAAGGATACCACCATTGTTCTTAATGAAAAATCCATTGCCAAAAAGACATGGATTTCTCAACTTGGTCAAGAACAAACTGTAAATGTTCTCAAGAGCAAACCCAAAGCCAAACTGGCTTGGGTTCCTAAATCTAACTAGTTTGCTATCTTGTGCAGAGAGTTTCCAGAGGCTTAAATAGCATTTGGTATGTAGACAGTGGAGGCTAAATGCACATGACAGGATGCAGATACCTGATAAACAATTTTATCAGTCAAAGAGATGGATCTGTATCCTTTGGGAACAATGCTAAGGGATATGTGCTAGGACATGGCAATGCCTCCTCTGGCAAAATACAGTTTGACAAGGTCAATCTGGTTGAAAACCTTGAGTACAACTTGCTGAGTGTGTCACAAATGTGTGATAAAGGATATTCTTCCTTTTTCACAAAGACAACATGCAAGATCATATCACCAGAAGGCCAGAAGTTGATAGAGAAGATTATTGAAGATCATACTTTGTTAATAACCAAAAGATGTGGCAATGTCTATGCAGTGGACATTGAAAAAGACAAAGTACTGAACAACACTGCCTGTTTCTTCTCAAAGGCATCAACTTCAGAAACTGATCTCTGGCACAGGAGACTTGGCCATGTGAACTTTAAAACCATAAATAAAGTCACAAAAATGGGCTTGGTCAGAGGTCTACCCTTAAAAGTATACCAGTGTCAAGAACACTGTGTATCCTGTTTAAAGGGAAAACAACATAAGTCCTCCTATAAGTCTATTGAAGAATAAAAAACAACTGCATGTCTTCAACTACTCCATATGGACTTATTTGGGCCTGTAAAAATCATGAGCCTTGGTAAGAAGAAGTACTGCTTAGTCATCATTGATGACTACTCAAGATTTACATGGGTATTCTTCTTATTTTCCAAGGATGCTGAAATCATCAAGTTCTTCATTCTACAAGTAGAGAAGCAATATTCTCTAACTGTCAAAACCATTAGAAGTGATAATGGGACAGAGTTCAGGAACAAAACTCTGGATGAATTATGTTTGTCTAAAGGGATTATTAGACAATTCAGTGTTCCCAGAACTCCTGAACAAAATGGTGTGGTAGAAAGGAAGAACAGAACTTTAATAGAAGGAGCAAGAACAATGTTAGCTGATTCAGGCCTACCATTATACTTTTGGGCAGAAGCAGTTAACACATCATGCTATGTTCAAAATAGAGTCCTTATTGTCAAGAGACATTCAAAGACTACCTATGAAGTTCTTCATGGCATGAAGCCCTGATGTGTCGTAAAACACATCTATTCTCCTATGTATTTTGAGTTATAATTGAGTCTTTTGTATATAGTTTTTAGTAGTTTTAGGCGTGTATTCATTTGTTGGCCTATTTTTATCATTGTATAGTTTTTATTAGTGTTTGTTACTCTTAGTACTCGTTTTTATATTTTTGTAGGTGTTCGTGGAGAATGAGCTCAAAAAGAAAGAATTTTAATTGAGACACGAGCACTTGAGAGCATGTGTTCAAAGGCGTTAGAGCGTAAACGATGAATTTTGATCGAGCCAAGAACACTCGAGATATGAGCATAGCAATAATAATAATAATAATAATAATAAATAATTAAAAAAAAAAGGATTTGACTTGGGCCGTAGCCCAAGCCAAACACCAACCCAAAAAAATGCACAATTGAAAAAAAGACGGTGCACGAGGTGAATATATATATAATTGAACTTTGACGGCAGGAGGGAAGGAGAATTATTATCATTCATTCACAATTCCAATTCTTTGGAATCGCACAGGAACAAAAGTCAACCGGTCAACTACGGTGACGATCGAACGGGCACGGAAGGAGAAAAGGCCACGGGCACGTTAAAGATCAATAGCCAACGAGCCTTGGGTTAGGTTTAGTTTTCGCTCTATATTTTTATAGACATGATGAAATTGTTTTTTATAAACTTTGAATTTATGTTTCTAAATATTATGAGTAGCTAGACTTTTATGGTTGCTTAGGTTTATGAACTAGACACGTAATTTGCAGTTTTTAATGATTCTTGGTTTTTAATTTTGATGTGTAGGATTACATGATTTTAATTTTATTGTTGGATTTGATATATGTGTGTTGGTGTTGATTTTATTTGAAGTTTGTTTATTGGTTTTGTGGAGCTAGGCATGTAGAGATACCCCCTAGGTCTTGAAATCAATCTAGTTCGCCAACTTAGGTTAGCGTGCTAGTATTTGGAGTTGGAGTACGACACAAGTATAACAAACTAATATAATAAATTAACTAAGATGTGCAGTCCATTCTTGAGGGTGAGAAATCTAACTCGAGTTTGCTAGGTAACTAACTAGGCATTGTTCGGTAGTTGGCAAGCGCTAGGGCGGGAGTCGCTGCTTGTCCGTGTTTAGAGTTTTCCTAGGTTTTCTTCAGTAGAGTTTAAGTCTGCTTCATAGTTTGAGGGTTTTATTCCAGGAGAGGTTTTAATCTGATTTCTGTGGGATTTTGGTACGCTAGGGCGATCCAGATCCATCTTAGCATTTCTACACTTGTCCCGCCTTGAGTCTAGTGAGTTATCCTTGACAGGAGGTTTATTAGATAAGAATAGGGTCTCAAGTTAATTACCAGATTCAGGATTTATTGCTAGTGTCTAGGGATTTTACCTAAGTAACCAGCCTTCTTCCTATCCGATTTCTCCAAGTTCCTAGTTCCCATAAGCAGTTGAAGTTATTTTATCTATATTTAGTTTCTTCTAAGTTTATAATCATTAGTTTAACCCCCCACATAAGTGTATATTTATTTAGGCTAGTATTCGGTATAGGTTGTGATCTAGAGTTGCATTCGCGTCTTTGGGTTCGATACTCGGTCTTATCTGTTTACTGCTTTGCGACCGGTACACTTGCCGTGCGTGTGTAGTTTTTAGGTGAGTCGTTTTAATTAAAGCTTGTGTTATTTATATATATACATTTACACACATCAAGTTTTTGGCGCCGTTGCCGGGGACGCAATTTGCACTCTTGAGAATTATCTGATCCGTTTCTGGTCTACTATTTTGTGAATAATTTTTGTTTTTATTTTTTTTTCTTATTATTATTATTTTTTTTATTCGTAATATATAATTTTTTTAATCATGTGCGAGATCTGCGGAGGACCCCATTTTACCATAAGATGCCCTCATTCATATTCATCGGGGTATTCCACGGATTATTATGCTAACGAGTATTTGCAGCCGCAGCCATATCAGTCATACCAGCCTTCATACCCGCAGGCTCACCGGTGGTTTAACCCTGCACCATCTGAGTCACTAGATAGAATAAAAAGTCGGCATGATTATCTACAAGCTGAGAAGTATGAGGAAAGGCATGGTGGTAGCTCGTCAGAGTATCCACCTAGCCAACATTTGTATCCACATCCCGATTATCGGGATGTCTCGTCTCACACTAGGCCCGACTTTGCCGCCCTTCTTGCTAAGCGTGACACCTTCCTTGCTAATCAAGAACTCATGCTCGAGGAAATGCGTTCTTTGCTATCCGAGCGCACCGACTATTTGAGGGAACAAGATGCGGCACTTGAGAGGCTACAGACTCAGGTGGATGAACTGAAGACTATAATGGACGTTGAAGTCCCACCTCCAGTTCAGCAGGTTAATTTCACATATGATGACCCAGACGAGATGGTAACACTTAGATTACCTGATTGTATTAGTCCCGTTGCTGAAACTGTTTGTCTTTACTCATCTGATTCTGTGCATGATTTAACTGACCCATATGATTCTTTACACTTGTCTTGTGAGGATGATATTTTGCAGGATTCAGGGTTAGAGCCAGAGACCATAATGGACGCCTTAGTCCCACCTTTGGTTCAGCAGGATGAGCAGCCTTGCCAGATCTCTAGTTCAACAGCATACCCTTGGGAGGCAGATGTCTGGAGTGATGATGAGGAGAAAGAAAGGATAGCATGGGACGCGCATAGGAAAGCCATGATGGAGAAGATAGGGGAGGCTGAGGAAGATATGGATTTTTCAGAATCCACAGGCTGGCTGTTTGAGGAAGAAGTGGTGGAAGAGGAAGACACCACTAACCTGCTTGAAGAAGCAGCTGATGGGGAAGTAGAGTTTGGTGACGAGTTGGTTGATTTGACAGCTCCAGAAGTCGACAAAGATTTTGAACAAGTGTCACCAAACAAGGAAGATGAGAAAGAAGCAGTGGGGGAAGAAGAAGAACACCACAGCCGGCGCGTGCAGGCATTGGATATTACACTGCTAGTAGTGCCACCACCATGGCCACCACCACGGGAGAAGGCGAAGAGGCACCTGGACCGACACAGGGTGAGGGTCAGGAGTTGCAGAGACAACAAGTCCCCTCATTACATGCCAAGAATCAGGTTTGGTCCAGGTAAATTTAAATATTGGTGGCCCGACCCATTTAAATTCGATAAAATATTTTTCAATTCCACTAATGTAATTTTTCTAAATAATATGGACCGGGTGGAATTAAACGGGTTGGATCGGGTCCAGATAAAAGAGAAGCCTCCTGATTAAGTTTAAGTGTGGGGAGGCTTTGTAGAGTTTGTAAATTTATATTTATACCTATTTTTTTTCTAGCTTTTCATTTTTTTTATTTGTGGTCCGTCCTTCGGTAGTGGTTCATAGGATTTTATCTTTCTATTATATCTTTGTTTTTTTTGTGTCTTTGAGTCAGTTAGCAGGTTTGCGTGTTTGCTTAGGTAGAGGAAATTTCACAATGAGCGGATCCCATGTATTATCTTTATATATATTTTATGAGTGGGAGTTTTGGTAAAGGTTTGGGTAATAAAAGAGATTTTTTCTTAAAAAAATTAATTAACTTTCTGTGAAAAAAGATTTTTCACGTAATGTGAGGAGTCTGGGTTGACCTGTTCGCCTTATGCGACCAGCTATTACCCCGGAAAGTTATATTTTTTTTCTCTTGCAATGCGTGTTGTGATCACCAGTGTCCTTCACGTTGAGCGAGAACCAGATTTTTTTTCTACCCATTTGGTTCTACCACCATTCACCGCCATTTTGCCAAGCAGGTACGTCTTCTTGTTTGTTGTTATATTTTGAGTCTAAGTTAGTAGTTTGAGTCTTTTTATTTTTGTGTGGTTCGGTATTATGCTCGGGTTTTGTTTGTTTTGTTTTGAGCAGGTTTGGATTGCACCACCCGTACTCAATCTCCATTCGGGTGATTCTGGACCTGTACGTTATATTGAAGTAACCCGAGAGTTTACCATTGTGTCAGAGCCGATCGCGACCAAAATGCTATACGATCGAGCTGGATTGGACTAGAGCTTACGAAGAAAAATTAACCAGCTAAGTCCTTTTCAATTTGCCCTCGGTTTTTTTTTTATTTTGTATTCGGAATTTATTTTTTGTTTTGTGTCGTTTTCTATTCCTACATTGAGGGCAATGTAGAATTTAAGTGTGGGGATGGGAAAATGTCGTTTAGTCTGTATACAGAGTCGTTTAAATAAAAAAAAAAAAAAATTAGAAAAAAAAAACGAAAAAAAAAAAAATTGAAAAAAAAAGTCCCTGATTTTGAAGTTTGCATTATATAAAATATGGAAAATGATAGGTAAAGTTAGGTGTCCGGTTTTCAAATAGTATGTATAATAAGAGATTAAAATTGATTGAAAACGTGTCTGATTTGGGATATGTGGGTAGGCTCGGCCGGTAGAAAGGTTTCCTTTGAAAAGTAATAAATTAATTATGTTAGGCTATTTTGTGGGTTCTCATCTAGGAGAAACGGGGAGACCGAAACCGCCAAAAATAGTATAAGAAGCACCGTTATAAGTAGAAAACCGTTAAATTTGTAATCACTTAAAAAAAAATTAGAAATCAAAGCAAAAATGCTGAAGCTTAAGGTGCCTGGCCACTGGGATAGCGACTTGGATTGGTCACACCCTCTGAGTTAAGTATGCTGAGATGAAAAAAAAAAATGCTGAAGCTTAAGGTGCCTGGCCACTGGGATAGCGACTTGGATTGGTCACACCCTCTGAGTTAAGTATGCAAAAAAAAAAAAAGTGATTTTAAATTCTCTTGGTTTTCTACATAAGACGGTTGGGAAATGGTCAATTGATCGTTCCTTTAGCTTCATAAGCTTGAGGCGGGATTAGGAGGAACCGTGGCTTCCTTCGAGTGAGACCCTAGATAGACTAATCAACATGAACTTAACATAAATAAAAAGGGCCTTGGAAACCGGTGTGGGTTTAAGAGGATCAATATACCTGCAATCGCAATAAACACGTTAGTAGATTATTAATTAAGTAACCTATGTTTTGAAACTGGATGTAAACCTAACTGTGATTCTATAGCAAGCCCCTTATCTCCTTTTTCAGGGCTTTTGGGTGTCAATGTTTCATCTTGAACATTAAGGAATCTATTTCAAAGTTTGCTGCCAAAGTTGACTCAGGTTACTTTCTTGGTTATTCTTCAACTAGAAAAGCCTACAAGGTTTTTAACACAAGAACCAGGATAGTAGAAGAAACTCTGAATGTCAAGTTCAATGAGTCAAAACACACTCTCATTCCAGCACATCCTGCTGAACTTTTTGACCTTGACAACTTCCATTTTGGACCTGAAAAGACTGTCACTTCATCCAAACCTACTTATTATGGTGATCAAAGGTTTGATGATGAGGATCCAGCACCATGGACTCCTCAAACAGTCATTAAGTCAACTTCAAAACCATCAGAAGTTTCACAAACTTCTGATTCAACAAATACTGAGGAACAAACTCAAACATCTGCTTCAGCACCTGCAACTACTGAAGACACCGAAACTGCTGAACCAGATATAATAGACCTCAGTAGTTTGTTTGAAGAACATGAGCCACCAACACCTGTCAGTGGTTTACAACAACTGATCAAACACAAAGACCATCCACTTGATCAAATCATGGGTGATATTGCATCAGGTGTTCTTACAAGAAACCAGCTTTCCAACTTTTGTCTCTTCTCAGCATTTATTTCACAGTTGGAACCAAAGAAGTACCAGGAAGCCCTCAAAGACAACAATTGGGTGCAGGCAATGCAAGATGAATTGCTTCAATTCAACAAGCAACAGGTTTGGGAAATCTGTCCCTTACCACCAAACAAGTAACCAATTGGCACAAGATGGGTTTTCAGGAACAAACAAGATGAAGCTGGTATTATAATTGTTGGATCAGTTTGCTCTTTTTGCTAAGTAAGAACTTGCTATCTTGACACTTAAGTGTTTAGCAAGCCCTTGTAAATCAGATTATAAGCACAGCGGAATGTATAAGTTAAAGCAACACTTTTTATACTAAGGAAGAGTTATCACTCCCCCTTGATGATTGAAACTAATAAATGACAAGTATTTATTATGAATCCAAGCAGTAAATGAGAATTAGATACTTAGACAGATTCACAATAAATACTGAAATGGAATAGAACAGTGAGAGTGTTTGAAGGATTTTTCTATTAAAATCAATGTCTAAAATAGAAGGTTGAAGCCTCCTATTTATAGACGTTTACATACATGTATCTTGCCCAAAAAGCAAGTACAGAAACAACAGAAACAAGTTGCACAAGTTGCAACATTGAAACTAACAAATACAGCTAAAAGTAATAATAAACAATAAAACTACTGATGCAAAAGGCGGTGGAAAATATCTGATGCTAAGTGCTGATGAATGACAAACTACTGATGAGTAGTTTGTCTTCAGTACTTCTGAAGTGAACTTGTCTGGTTTGGACTTCAGAACTTCTGATGAAGTTTCTTCTTCAGCACTTCTCTTATCTTCTCTTCAGCAGTTCTTTGTTTTCTTTTCAGTACTTCTATATTTAGCCAAAATGACAGAAGTGAATTAGACTAAGGTTTCCAAAAGTGGTTTCACCAATCCTCTTTGTCCTAACAATAATAAAGAACAAGGCAAGACTGGTAGTACAAGGTTACTCTCAAGAAGAAGGAATTGACTATGATGAAACCTTTGCTCCAGTTGCAAGGCTTGAAGCCATCAGGTTATTTCTGGCCTATGCCATTTCCAACAAAATAAAAGTTTATCAAATGGATGTTAAGAGTGCATTTTTGTATGGAAAGATAAAAGAGGAAGTGTATGTTTGTCAGCCACCTGGGTTTGAGGATCCTTCTTATCCTGAGTGGGTGTACAAACTAGACAAAGCTCTTTATGGGCTCAAACAGGCTCCAAGAGCCTGGTATGATACACTTTCAACCTTTTTACTCAAAAATAACTTCACAAGAGGTGCCATTGATAAAACTCTTTTCATAAAACATGTTGGAAATCATGTCTTACTTGTTCAAATATATGTTGATGATATCATTTTTGGTTCAACAAACACAAAATTGTGTGATGAATTTAAGAAACTCATGCAATCAAAATTTGAGATGAGTACAATGGGAGAACTGCAGTACTTTCTGGGACTGCAGATTAAACAACAATCAAATGGAACTTTTATACATCAATCAAAATATGTTAAAGAATTATTAAAAAAATTTTCTTTACAAGACTGTAAATCATGTTCCACTCCCATGACACCAACCACACAAGTTGAACCAGATGATCAAGGAAAACAGGTTGATCAAACCATGTATAGATGTATGATAGGTTCCCTTTTATATCTAACTGCTTCTAGACCAGATATTATGTTTTCAACATGTGTCTGTGCTAGATATCAATCAGCTCCTAGGGAATCATACCTCATTGCAGTCAAAAGAATCTTCAGATATCTGAAAGGAACTCCAACTCTTGGAATTTGGTATCCTGCTTCAAGCAATACCAAGTTATCAGCTTTTTCAGATAGTGACTATGCAGGGTGTAAAATGTCAAGAAAATCAACATCTGGTGGTTGTCAATTCTTGGGAAACTGTCTAGTGTCCTGGAAATCAAAGAAACAAACATCTATTGCAACTTCAACTGCTGAAACTGAATACATTGCAGCTGCAAGTTGTACATCACAGATACAATGGCTCCAATATCAACTTCTTGATTATGGAATCAAAGAGACCAAGACACCATTGCTTGTAGACAGCAAATCCGCCATTAGCATCATTCAAAATCCTGTTCAGTTCTCAAAGACTAAACACATTGAAATCAGGTATCATTTCATAAGAGATTGCTATGAAAAAGGCAAGATTGAAGTGAAACATGTAGCAACAGCTAATCAAATAGCTGACATATTCACTAAACCCCTTGACACATCAACATTTCAGAAGTTAGTATCCATGCTAGGGATGCTAAATTTGTAAGTGTTTCTCTTTACTTTTCTGCACAAATTTTTTATTTTTCACTTACATCTGTTTTTAAAAATTGAAAAACTTCTGAAAAACAAACAAGAGAGAAACTACTGATGAACAAAACATCAGTATGGGGATATTTTCTGAAAAGTGATTAACTTCCGATAAAACAACCTTCAGAAGTTATGAATAAAGTATTTATAAAATATTTCTCATCAGCTGTTCAAAACCACTGAAGAGAAAGTGGGAACTACTGATGAAAATAATTCTTCATCAGCAGTTTAGTCAAAAAGGGCAAATCAGACTTTCCCACATCAGAAGTTTGACCTAGGCGGTTTAAAACTTCTGATAAAGAAGCCTTTTGACCTAGGCGGTTTAAAACTTCTAATAAAGAAGTTCTAAGCGGTTTAAAACTTCTGATAAATACCTTTATCAACACTTATCCATTCAAAAACAAAAATTCCCTCCTTCTCTCTCAAGAAAGCTCTCAAACCCTGAACCTGCAAAAACACTGTTCGATTCATACACACACAAACCACATGGCTTTAGTTCTTAAACAGGGACACAATCTCAGAGCCTACTTAGAAAAACAAGAAGGCTGGTCCCAATATGATGAGATCATTGATCTCGTCGTCAAATCCCAATATTTCACCGCTCTCATAATAGACCCACCAATACATCCTGAAACTCTCAATGAGTTCTGGGCTAATGCTGAGACAGTGATGGTGGACGATGAGGTAATCTCTCTCAACTCAACAATTAAAGGGAGACAAATGGCCATCACACCGGCCACACTTGCAAACAGACTGGGGTTGAATGATGTGAATGCCCCTGAAAAGTTTGACAACTCTGCAATCCACCTAACCATGACTGAATGTGGTTATCAAGGTACTCTCTCACAAGCTACCATCTTTAAAAAGTATTTTGAACCAAAATACAAACTTTTGTTTCATTATATAATTATGTGTTTGAGTCCTAAAACAGGGTCTTATGACCAGATGCCCTCAACCTTTCAACCAATTTTTCATTCAATAGTAAATGAAACAAATTTCAGGGCATCAAAACTTTTCTTTAATGAGTTGGTGTTACATCATAATAACACTAAAAAGAAGTTTTTGTTATATCCAAGGTTTATTATGCAATGCATAATAAAAGAACTGGGTGATGAGGTGCTTGTGGGTAAAACTGAAATTTTAAAACCCTTAACCTCACAAAGCATACTCTAGGCACAACAAACAGGCTGCCTGGCCAGAAGATGACCAAGGGGAACCAGAACCAGTCCCCATGGAACCCTCATTTTCCAAACCTACACCCCCAAAGGCCAAGAAACCCAAGGTACAAAAACAAAAACCCACCAAACCTAAAAGAAAAGCTGTTCAGGAGGTTAAGATGTGACTGAAACATCCTCTCAGTCTCATCCATCTCAAACCCCACCAAGAGCACCAATCACAATTCTTTTCAAAAGGAAAAGACTTAAGAAAACCATTCCTATTGATTCTTCTTTTGAAACAGCTGAACCCACTGCCCAAACTACTGAACCAGCACCCCAACTTTCTGAACCAGATTTTGAAATAGCCAAACTTTTCTCTGGGCTAAAAGAGAAAGTCCCATCTACACATGTCAGTCCCCAACAACCACATAAAACAGGGGACATAGCCTCAGAATTTGACATGGATGTGGACACTCAAAGCCCTAACCAAAGAGATGAGGATGAACCAGGGTCTCTAAGCCCAAACTTAGAAACTCTTGGTACTTTTGAGGCTGCTACTACTCATTTACCACCCAGTGGTGGATATGATGATAGAAGTAACATAGCTAAGACCTCAACTGTGGCAACTACTGATGAAGGCTTAATGCCTGAGGTAGGAAATCCTCTGAACCAAGAAAAAGAGGTACATGAGACAACTGAGTTGTGCTCAGCTCATGATGTAACTGATACAGTCCTCATAGAGGATGTAATCAGGGATTCAGATGATTCCATTGACTTGGATGATGTTTCAAAACACCAAACTACTGAATTGACGGCTACAAGTGAAGGTCCTGCACCTGGTGTATCTATGCTCAAGAAGCTAGTCACACCAGATCAGGTTAAAGACCACTCAATCCCTGATTCCCCTAGAGTGGCATCTTCTGTACAAAAAGAAGATCAACCAAAAACACACCCCTCACTACAAATGCCTACCCAATTCCCTGGGCAATCAAGCATAGACATGAACCAGCTATGCAGCCCAGATGGTCCCTTATACCACATGATGAACACCCTCATCAAGAATCACTTCCAAACATACACAACTAACTTGGAGCTGTCCATGAAGAACCAATTTGGGGTGATACAGACAAAGATGAATGATCTGTCCAACAAGATTGACTTCAACAGCAAACAGATTGCTAATCTTACAGGTCAGTTCTCCCAAGCTTCAACTTCAAAAACTGATGAAGCCAAAAAGGGGGAGAAAATTAAGGAACCTATGGATACACTTGAATCTAGGAGAAAGGCAAGAGTGGCTATCCTAGAAAGAGATCAAAGAGATCAAGCCAGAAAAGAAAAACTGGCCCAACAATTTGGTGTCTCTATTCAAGAAGTAGAAGATGCTGAAAAGTCTGATGAATCCCAAGGGCACAATGAAGAAACCTCTGATGGACAAACTTCTGATGAAGAATCAGAAAGTACTGAAGACAATCCTTCAGTAGTTGACAAACCTTCAGTTGTTGTCAACCCATCAGAGGTTAACACTTCCAAAACTCAAACTGCTGAACAAGAGCCTTCTAGATCAACTGAACCTACTCAACCAACTCATGTTCCTCCTAGGCCTATTACCACTATGATAGTACTAAACCCTTCTCCAATCTCTCAATCAGCAGAACTTCTTGAGAAGAGTTTAGTGGCAGCCCAAAAGAAGGCAAGAGAAGATCAGATTTGGAAAACTCTGGAAGAAAGAGATGACTTAGACTTAAGCCTGGATGAAAAGCTACAGGCTTATGAAGCTGAACTTCAAAGGCAGGCTAGCCTAGACAAGATTGCTGAGGAAGATAAAAGACATCAACTGATGTCTTACATTACTAAGAACAGCAAGATCAAAGCCCACACATTAAAGAGACTCTCCATGGAAGAGCTGACAAGAAGAGCTCAACTTATTGCAGACAAACTTGCAACAAGTAAAGATACAAAAGCCAAGAGAGCTCAGATGATAGAAGAGTTAGTAGCAAATGGTTATGGTTCAAAAGCCTCTGTGTCCAAATGGAAAGAAGAAAGATTAGTGGACACTTATAGAAAATATAAGGCTGCAAGGGCTGCAAATCCAGAGAAGTTTCAAACTGCTGAAGTATCAACTTCAGTAGTTAGAACTTCTGGTGTTCAAAGAAGACCAGCTACTCAGAAGAAGAAATCAGAGGAAAATGTGAAGACTGATTTCAGAATGGTACTACTAGAAGGTAGTACAGTAGTCCATTCTGACTTTGACATAGAAGAAAAACCTCTGATCACACAATTTAGGGATCCTTCCACCTTTGCCTATCAAATTCAGAAAACCATCAAAGACAAACTGCACACTAAGGTAGTTACTGAACATCATTTACCAACATTTCAACTACCTAATGTAATGCAACAACAACAAGGAAGTGAATCCCACCTGAGAGTCACTGAAGTTGAAAACATCCAACACTCAGGAGAATCCCAGGGTACCACCATGGTTCCCTACACTTTAGACTTTGACAAGTCTAAAGTACCAATCATCAGATGGTCCTACACTGATAACAACTCAGTACTTGTGACAAGAAGAGATCAGACAAGCAGAGCCTATAGGTCGATGAATGATCTGAAGAAGCTATTAACTAAAGACCTGCTTACAATCCAACATCTAGAACCACAGAAAGGGTCTCTCACTGATGAACAGCTGAACCAGCTGAAGAATTCCATGTTCAAAGGAATATGGAAAATTGTGAAGGACAGAAAAGAACAACAAGGAATTAGTAAGGTTTTGGCTTCATCAATCTAGGGGGAGATTGTTAGGACAAAAAGGATTGGTGAAAACACTTTTGCAAACCTTAGTCTAATTCACTTCTGTCAATATATTCTAAGTATAGAACTGCTGAAGAAGAAAGATCAAACTGCTGAAGAAGAGATTCCTCAAGTACTGAAGAAGAAAAGTCATCAGAAGTTCTGAAGTTCAAACCAGACACTTCTACTGAAGAACTACTGAAGACAAACTACTCATCAGTAGTTTGTCATTCATCAGTACTTATGTGAAGATCTTTTCCACCGCCTTTTGTATCAGTAGTTTATTACTTTAGTATTACTTTTTGCTTTATGTACAAGTTCCAAGACTGCAACTTGTTGCAACTTGTTTCTGAACTTGCTTTTTGGCAAGGTTCATGTATTTGTAAAGTCTGTAAATAGAAGGGTTCATCCCTCTATTTTAGACATTGAATTTAATACAGAAATCCTTCAACACTTATTATTGTTATTTCCATTTCATATTTATTGAGAATCTGTCTAAGTGTTTCATTCTCATTCAATACTTAGATTCTCAATAAATACTTATCATTTATTAGTTTTTCAATCCAGGGGGAGTTATAACTCATGTTGATAAGTGTAGCTTTAAACTCATAACATTCCGCTGTGCTATCACTGATCAAGAACTTGCTAAACACCTAAGTGTTCACTAGCAAGTTCATACAAAAGAGCAATACTGATCCAACATACTGTGAAAGAGTTAGAAGACGTGGCTGAAAATAGGTCACTGGATGAGTCAGAAAGGGAGTCGTGGAAGGCGGCTAAGATTTTGATCAAAAAGTGGGATTGGGACATGTTAAAGGATCTTAGGCAAAGGGCGAAACTAGATTGGGTGCTCAAAGGTGATGAAAACTCTGCTTTATTTCACGGGGCTATTAATAACAGGAAAGCTCAGAATAACATAGCTGGATTATATGTGGACGGCAATTGGGTGGAAGACCCGGAAATAATTAAGAAGAAGGCGGCTGAAATCTTTAAGAATAAATTTAAGGAGCCGATGCCCTCTAGGCCGAGGATGTTAGGTGAGGGTTTTAATAAGATATCAGATCAGGAGGCTAACGAGTTGGTGGTTCCTTTCACCAAAGAAGAAATTCGGGAGGCGATTAAAGACTATGGGAGTGAAAAGTCACCGAGACCAGATGGCTTCTCGTTCGCATTCGTTAGACATTTTTGGGACAAACTGGAGGACCATATGGTAGCAATAATGGACGAATTCTTTACTCATGGGTCTATTCATAAGTCATGCAATTCATCGTTTGTGGCATTAATCCCCAAGGTGAACGATCCTTTGGTGTTCTCGGACTTTAGACCAATCTCCCTTATTGGGGTGATTGGTAAGATTATCTCTAAGGTGTTGGTGGGCCGGCTAAAGAAAGTTCTTGGGAGTGTGATATCACTGGTTCAGACTGCGTTCATCAAAGGCAGGAACATTTTTGAAGGGCCACTTATCGCTAATGAATTGGTGTCGTGGGCAAAACGCAAAAAGAAGAAGCTACTCATGTTCAAGGCGGACTTCGAGAAGGCGTATGACTGTGTATCATGGAGGTTTCTTATCACAATAATGCAACATATGGGGTTTCCTACAAGGTGGAAATTGTGGATCATGGGGCTCCTAGTGACCGGTAGAGCATCGGTACTCATTAATGGATCACCGACAGAAGAATTCCAGCTCAAAAGGGGGCTCAGGCAAGGTGACCCGTTGTCGTCGTTTCTTTTCACGATGGTTATGGAGGCACTTAATGTTATGATGCTTAGGGCAGGGATGGCGGGAACTTTTAATGGGGTTAAACTACCAAACCAAGGGCCGGAAGTTTCACACTTGTTCTATGCGGATGACGCTCTATTCTTGGGTGATTGGTCAGAAGACAATGTGCTTAATCTGAACAGGATACTGAGATGTTTTTCCATTGCTTCGGGGCTGAACGTGAATCTGATGAAAAGCAAGCTATATGGTGTGAATGTTGTGGATAACGAAGTGGATCACATGGTGAATCATTTGAGGTGTAGGAAAGGCAACCTGCCATTTGTTTATCTGGGTCTACCTGTTGGTAGTAACATGAAACGATTGGCAAGTTGGAGAGTGGTAATTGATAAATTTCATGCTAAACTGTCTTCCTGGAAGGCGAAATTTCTTTCTTTTGCAGGTAGAGCAGTTCTCATAAAGGCGGTGCTAGGGGCTCTCCCAAATTACTATTTGTCACTTTTTAAAGCACCAGCGGGCATCATTAAGACTTTGGAGGGGCTTCGGAGAAGATTCTTATGGGGCGGAACATCGGTAAGCAACAAGATTAAGTGGGTGGCTTGGGATAACATAACAAAACCAAAAAGGATTGGGGGGGTGAGGGTGGGTAATAATGAAGATCTGAATATCGCTCTCTTAATAAAGTGGTGGTGGAGGTACAAGATGGCCGGTGACCAGCTTTGGTGTTCGGTTATTAAATTGATACATGGGGGCCGGTCAAAACTGGGGTTTATTCCATGGAAAAAGACTATTGCTGGGGTTTGGTCCAATATCGTTGTTGTATAGAAGGCTGCTGCGAGTCGTGGTTTGAATGTTGAATCAAAGTTTCTATGTGAGGTGGGAAATGGCAATTCTACCAGATTTTGGGAGGATAAATGGGCTCTAAACACGACTCTAAAAGACGAATTCCCAGGAATAATGAATTTGTGCAAAGAGAAAAACTTGATGGTCAGTGATTGTTACAAGCAACTAAATGGTATTATTTGGTGGGACGTGCCGTGGAGTAGGCTTCCAGATACAAACGCTGAATGGGAGGAGTTAAATCGTCTCTGGCTGACGATCTCTAAGCAGAAAATCTGCAGCAAGCCTGATAATTGGATGTGGGTCACAGCAGGGTCGGAGAAAGAGTTCTCGGTTAAGCGTGTCAGGGGGGATCTGCTGCAACTTTCGGGAATCGGCCAGCAGGTCTCGTCATTTTGCTGGAACAGATTGGTTCCCCCAAAAGTAATGGTTTTCGTGTGGCGAATAATAAGAAATGGGCTCCCAACTGCAGAAGCGATTTCTTTCAGAGGTGTTCAAGTGGGTGATGGGTTTTGTAAACGTTGTGGAACTGAATTAGAGACGATTAACCACATTTTTTCTGGGTGCGTGTGGGCAAGGGCCATTTGGTGGAACATCGCCGAGTGGTTGAAGCTGGAAGAGTTAAAAAGAATGGAACAGATGGATAGGATTATTGATCGCTTTGTTTGTAAAAAAAACTCCGGATAAGAAATCGTTGGTGGTTGCTGCTGTTATCTGCTCGACACTCTGGAAAATATGGATCAAAAGGAATGAAAAGGTCTTTAGAGATATGCATACGGCGACACCAATATTGCTAGAAGATATAAAGCTGGAATCCTTCTGGTGGATACTCAAATGGGGCCGGATCAAAGGAATACAAAAGGCGTCTTGGTGGGATTTTTCATTGTTTGATAACGGTTAACGGGCCGGGGTTGCAATGATATTAGGTTCGGGGCTGGTTTTCTTTTAGTACTAATTAATTGTATGTGATTTTGGGTCGGCCCAGGTAGCTACTTGCTTAATGTGTCTGGGTGTATACATTGATGTAATATTTTTGGTGAAATGAAGTTTCGTTTGAATGTTAAAAAAAAACTTATTTTTCAGCGAATTCAATATAAATTTTTAATTTCTGAATACTCATTACATTAATTTTATTATTATTACTACTAAATTCTTTAATTAATTTTATCATTATACTGTTTTTTTTTCATATAGTTATGATTTGCTTAATCTTCAAATATATATTGATATTTATCTTTTTTACAAATTCACCTTGTTTTTTTCTCAGGTGTCTATTGATGGAAAAAAGGTTCCTGTTGAGTTTAACTCACATTTATAGATAAAAAGTTTGCTTTTAAAATCCATAGTGGATGGTTGAACTTGGAACATCATACTGATATATACTCTATTCATAACATAATCAATGGTTTACTCATCCTTGATTCACTAGAACATAAGTGTCCTGAACATCAGGTTGTCACTACAAGAAATTATACCTTCCTTAACACGCAAACAATGACACACACTTATTTTATGACATTCAAACACGTACGTCATAAAATAAATGTCAAGGTTTGTAAAATCTTGTAAATTTATGACATCTTTTTTTGTGTGTCAATAATTTAATGTCAATAAATAAAAAACATGACGTTATAGAAAATTGTGTGTCATCTTTTTATGTCATAACATATTTTTTCAAATTTAAATTCCCTCCAATCTTATTCAGTCTGCCGCTCCTCATCCAAATAACCTCAAAATCCTAAACTCCACTCCACTCCACTGTCTTTCCAAAATCCTCAAAATCCACCGTTCCACCCCACTCCCAAAATCCTCTTATCATATTCATTCTCCCTAACTTCACTGTCACTCATGGTTCAAACCCACACCACCGTCGATTAACCCCCCCATTCTCCATGGTTCAAGCCTACGTTGCCGTCAATTAACCCCCATTCTCTATCGTTCAATATTAACCCCAATCAGACCAACGACGAGCCATTGTTCAAACGCATTCTTTGTTCATTGCCAACACTGTTCGACACATTAAAGACTCAGGTATATTAGCAAGAATATCTCCTTGTATTTATTGTATTTGACCAGCCTTTATGTATATTTGACTAGTCTCACTATTTCCATATTGTATGTAAATTAGTTCCTGTAATCTCTCTCTATTAGGACCGATAATTGCTCCTTGTAATCTGTATTTATACTGCCTTGATTCTCAATGAAACTCATTCAGTTTTGACAAATAACACTTTAACTGTTCTATGTTTATTGTTTGATAATTATTTTCTTTTCCTGTTTTTTTTTCTAGATTTCGATCCTTTTCTTGGTTTTCGACCCTGTTTCTTTTCTTCCGGCCACTCACCATTCACAACCAGCTCTCATGGATGACACAACTAACCCATCCAACCCTGCTGACAACCCTAAATCCACCCCTTTGCACCCTGTTTACATTGTCATGGACATTCAGAAAAAGGTCCGTGTGCTGGACGGTACTAAGGTTACATATTCTGCGTGGGTGAAGCTCTTTCAACTTCACGCACGCGGATATGAAGTCTTAGACCACATCACATCCGAACCGCCTGCTAAAGATGATCCAGCCCATACCCAATGGATGAAAATAGATGCCATTGTCTTGCAATGGATCTATAGCACTTTGTCCGATGAGTTTCTCCTTCGGGTTCTCGAGCCTAAATCAACTGCCCTCCAATCATGGAATTGGGTCAAAGATCTGTTTCACAACAATCGAGGTCCTCAGTGTGCTGCTCTTCAAGCCCGGTTCGTCAATATGCGGCTCAGTTCTATGCCATCCTTGGAGGCGTATTGTCAAGCCCTTCGTGATCTTGCTGCCCAACTTGATGATGTTGGCAGCTCGGTCAATGAACAAACTCTGGTCTTGCAACTGGTTAGGGGTTTACCACGGGAATATGATAACATAGCCTCTATCATAAACCGTGAACTCCCCTCTTGGAACGAAGCATGTGAAATGCTTCGAGGAGATCAAGAAAGACAGGCTGCTCGTGATGAATCTGCTCCAACGCCTGAAGCCCATGCTGCTGTCAATCGAAACCCTAGACGCGACACGTCTGGGCCACCCCGTGATAACCCACCTCCTCGTCGTGACAACTCCGGGTCAGGCCGCTTTTGTGACATCCGGGAACCAAGTGTACACTTTTCTAGCTGGCTTTACTGTTTACTTGCTGAATTTCGGGACGAAATTCTTTTCAACTTGGGGATGATGTGATACCCCGCAAATTCAGGTTCTCACTTTAACTAAACTCTAGTTACGTTCCTTGCATTATACTTAACTAGGGTTAACTAGATAGGATATAGGTGCATTGTTGTGAGTTAATATCGGGTACATGATTAGTGAACCTCGGACGTTGGTGAATAACGAACTTATGTGTCTCTGTGATATTTGATGAACTTATGTGAAAACCATACGTGATTATGTGAACCTAAACCGAATACGTTAATAAAAATCAGTAAAAGTGGAGTATGAGGTTGATTAGGGTCTTAACGCATGGGGTTGAACTTGTTACGGTCCGAAATAACGAAAACGTCAAAGGATAACGCGTTGGGTGACGAAACGAGACACGAACGAGGGCCTCGGGCCTGTGAGCGGCCGCTCACAGGGCCCGAGCGGCCGCTCGCTCGTGTCTGACGGGTTTAAACCGCCTTAAACTCCTATTTAAGCATCCTTAACCCCCATGCAACCCCTAAACTCAACCCTAATCGCCCCCTTACTGCCCCACACGAAATATTAACCCTAAAGCTCCTGCTAAGGCTCAAGATCATCAATTGGGAAGCTCCAAAGGCGCACGGTTGATCGAATCGAAGAGCCAAGGGTATAATCTTTGATTCTTTACGCTTCTATCTTGTGTTTTTATTATAAAAATCATGTAACAAAGTTTGTCCAGGTCTGAAAGTTTTTAATAATCATTAAAACATGAAGTTTTTGAAGATTAAACGGATCAAACATAATAATAAACGATTAGTAACATCATAGGATACTTGTTGCGCAAGTTATTGATGTTTTGGTCTTTAAAGTTGTGATCTTGGCATGTTTAGTAGTAGAATCTGATCATAATAAGTATTAGGGATGTTTGGTAATGATGATTGATGTTTGTTGATTGTTTTTATGCACACGGTAGTCGATTAAAGTATGATTTAGGCGAAACTAAAATCTGGACAGAATGACTAGACGAATTTGTAGGGGCTGTAACACGGCCTTAACATAATGATTTTGGTATTTTCTTTGCATGGTTGAGTCACACTTGGTCTTAGCTTTTCATAATGGGTAAAATCAAGTGTTTTGGACGTCGTTTGAGTCGTTTTTGGAATTTTCATTGAAAATAGGTCAGGTCAGAATTTCGGGTATCAAACTGAGTCAACTTTGAAACATCATAACTCAAGTTTTATAAAGAGTTAAGTTGTGAAATTTTTACAGAAGGTTAATATTGGAGTAATATGAGTGTTCCAAGTGGATTCATCCCGTTTGGATGAATACACAATTTTTGGGAATTTATCTACCAAACTGAGCTGTTAGGAAGGTTTTCTGAACATAGCTGAATTAGACGAATTTTAATTATTTTTGTGTTTGGATTTAAGAAAATAAAAAAATAGGTATTGTTGACTAAATCCCAAAGAAAATTCAGTAAAAATTTGGGAGGATAACTCACTGATTTACTATTTTAAATAAATTCGTTTTGATGGCGCACAATCTGTCCTGAAAACACAGATTGTGTATTATGTGCTTATGTGATTAATTGAGGTCTTAAATGGTATGGAATTGACATGTAACTGAAGTACACTTGTTTGAGACACATACGGAATGAAGAAACTAATTGTAACCAATACATTCACCAACGAGTCCGTAGGGTTTACTATTACATGTAGAGTCACTAGGCGTCACATACACACTTTTGAACGTTTAAAACGCCTTGGACAAACGAGTTATATGGTGTAATGATATTACGCCTATACTCACATAGTGACACTGTTATTAGGGTGTCGGTAGTATATTTTACTTGCGGTTCGGATTTCTTTTGCTTGCACGTTAAGGTGAGTTTCACTACTCTTTTTCTCAAAAGCATGCGTCTCAGGTTGAGACAACTTACTTAACTTTTCTAGTCCAGTTTGGGACTACTCGGGTTTTGACTCCTTGTGTGGGTCGGGTTTTACGATTCCTTGTGTGGATCGGGTTTTCGGTCAGTTTAAAACTTATTGGTCCTTTGTAATCTAAACACTCTATCATTTAAAGTCCTTGCATATTATTGGGTTAATCGCTGGAGGCGAACGGGGTATTAGTTGATAGCGCTATTAGGTTGATGCAGCAACCTCATGTCTGAGGTGCTTGAGGCACGAGCATGAACTTCAGACCACAATTTCCGACTGGTGTTGATAGACGCCAGTCATTGAGGCAAATAACTATTTTCCTGAAGGTTTCCCAATAATCTTGTTTAGTTACATTGCGTGGGCTAGCTACCCCTAACACACTTAAACTGACAACTCTTTAACTTTTTGGTCTGGAGGACCTATGCTTTCATTTGGTTACGTGGTTTTGGAAACCAGTGCAATTACATACTCAATTACTTTACTTTGTGAATTCACCAGCTTTATGTTGACATACGATTTACATGCTTTTGCAGGTAGTTAGCTTCCGGTGTCAGGATTAGAAAGCACTGTACACTTCACTGCATTTGGGGTCTCGGGCATACACATAGATTACATATTATGCTTTCGTATGGTTTCAATTTGGGCGCGTTGTTTTGCGCATGGTTTTAAAAAGGGTTTAAATTTGGTTTACGCTTCCGCAGCTTAACTAAACTTGGTTTTTGAAAACGAACTAAATGGGTTGGGCATTTAGAGTTCGTTCCTGTGACTTATGGCTATGGGATCCTGGTTTGTCATGCGCCTCGCGGTATAAACCCCGCAGTTGAAATTTGAGGGTGTGACATATTGGTATCAGAGCCATTGGTTATAGTGAACTAGGACTGCATGTTGAGTCTAGTCTATAATCATCATAGCATAAGTACACTCACAATTTAAGTGCACAACTAGCTTTTAGCTACATATATCTACAACATATGATTTCGGGAGATTTGTTATCTTCTAATTCTAGACTTAATTCTGAACACGTCAATGGTGGGAACCTAGGGTTACACCAGGTGGCGCATTGCTGGGAGTAATATCCTAACTAACCTCATGGACGAAGAGACAACAATAGTACAAGGGAGGGAGCCCTTACGAGCGTTGTGACGCACGTACACAGGAAGCTGCACGATGCGCATGACGTGGTACCATTAAATAAACTATGAAGGAATTCGAATGCTGAGACTTACCTTTTGTCACTTAGCAAGGGGACAATTAGTTTCTGTTCCTTGTTACTTGATCCTTCTTACTCCCATTCGAAACACAGACGGGACTGGGTTACGCATATAGAACTTATTTCTTACCTTAGTACCTTACGCCTAGTATGAGCGGGCGAACGTATGACTGCATATCCTTGTTTTCTCATGAGCATATGGTAGGTTCAGGGGAACACATTTGATTGGGGCTTGTTACACACACTCTTGGGGAGTTATGTAAAGCCTGCGACGTAGTGCAACATCACAAGGGAAGATGAAACCTACTAATGGCTGATAGCCACGATTGGAGGAACGAGTGGTACAGCTTACCACTAAACGGGTTTACATAGGACTAGAGAAGGAGATTGGACGTGATGAGAACCATATAACACTGACACTAAGAAAGAGGAGGAAGAAGGGGAACCTGAGCAGGACGAGCATATGGCAGTGAAGATGAAGGCTCTACTATCTAGACGGAGCGTGGCGAAGATTGGCTCTTACCTTTTCTTACCTGTATTTTCTTTTCTTTTTCCCTTGTTAACTTAGATAAGACTGAGTTTTTATGATCAATGATAGGGTGGTGGAGGCCCTCGCATCTTCCAAGCTAGTAAAGATCTATTTTGCTAAATCATTCTTTTCCTCTGACTTCCACATTTAAACTTTCTTATTCCTCGAACGCACATGTCACAACAACAACCTGCCATTATATCTTCAAGACTTTTATTGATCGTAATCCTCGACAACTCCAACGGAACTGAAGGCGTGTTGGGTCTGCTGACCTGGAGAAGAACAGATGATTAGAAAGCCAAAACATGCTATCAGTTTGATCCTTGAATAAACAGTCTTTACAACTTACTTCTCCCAAAAGACTGCGGACCCTAACTACTGTTCTATCCAAACAACTGTTCAACAACTGCTGATACAAAGAACTGCTGAGTAAACAACTGATGAAGAACAACTGCTGACCAAAGGTCTGATGAAGAACAACTGCTGATACAAGTACTGAAGACCAAAGCACTGCTGGAACCAACAGCACTTAGGCTCCAGCAGTGGATACAAGACCATCAGAGTTTATCTACAACAGCTGTTTAATATCAGGGCTTTCAATGTAACAGTAGTTTGTAATAGGCAGATGTTTATGTTTGTTATTCTGTTAGAGGTCACTGTCTTAGGTGACGTCAGCCTAGGTCATCAGTGCTTTGAGTCTGTCTATAAATAGAACAGTGCTTGTACTGTTCTATTGCATCACACACACAAACATTCTCTCAGACAAACACTGTGTGATCAGGCTGAGGGGGAGTAATTGTACGATTGTAATCTTTTGGATAAATGAAAGCTTTCGATCTGAAAACATTTACTCTCTTGTTTTGATTAACAGTTTATTATTCCGCTGCACTTTCATTCTATTTTCATCTCATTATTACCATATTTAGTTAAGCAATCAAAACAATCAAACTCAGATCCTAACAATTGGTATCAGAGCTTGGTCAATTAAATTCGATCTAACAAATCAATTTAATAATCAGCTCACAATTATTGATATCGTTTGTCTGTTAGATTGAAAACAGAGTAATAGTTTAATTTCGTTTCAACCGTCTTTAAACAGACTTTGTTTTTTGAAAAATCAGAGAATGGCTTCAATCAATCACGATCCACATAACACTGGCACGAACAACAAGCCACCGATGCTTGTCAGATCTGAATACAATATCTGGCAACGTCGGATGAGCCATGTTCTAGCTCAACAAAACACTGGGTGTTGGAAGTCGGTTATCTTCGGACCACATGTTCCGACTGTGCCGAGTACTGAAGATCCCAAAGTGTTTGAGCCAAAGAAACTTGAAAACTACTCCGACCAGGATTTTCAGAAAATTGAGTTAGATGCTAAGGCCTTCAGTATTGTGGCCATGGCTCTACCCAATGATATATATGCTGGGTTGTTACACTGTAACAGTGCAAAGGAGTTGTGGGATGCACTAAAAGAACAGTTTGGTGGGACTGAGGAGGTTATTGAAAACAATCGTGAAATACTTAACCAACAATATGAAACATTCAGTCATGTCAAAGGAGAGTCATTAACTCAACAGTTTGAGAGATTTAATTGCTTAATTAGTGAACTAAAATTGGTTGGTCTTACTTACCCTCATTCAACCTTGAACCATAGGTTTTTAAGATCATTACCAGACAAATGGGACACTATTGCTATTGTGATGAGAAACTCAATTGGATTCAAAGACCTATCACTGACCCAGCTTCATGGTAAGCTCTTGACCTATGAGAGAGAGCTTAACCAGAAAAAGAAGCTCCAGGACTCTGGAAAAGTGTCTGATGACTATGTGTTTGGGAATACAACACTTTTGGGTCATGATGAGGTGCCTGGAAACACAAAGGATCAGAGTTATGATCATTTCATTGACATAACTTCAGGTTTTAACTCAGGTTTTAACTCTGATTCTTATTCACCAAACTATGCTTTCACAGCAAGTGGTGGTGATATCCAGGCATCTGACAATATATCCTTTGAGTATGATGACCTGAAATACTTTGACCCTGATGATTTGGAAGAAATGGACATTATGCACCAATTGGCCCTTCTCAGTGTAAGAACTAATAATTTTTACAAGAAAACTGGTAGAAGGTTTCCAGGGTTGACTGGCAGATCTAAGGTTGGGTTGGATAAATCAAAGATCAAGTGTTACAAATGTCATAGGTTTGGTCATTTTGCTAGGGAATGTAGGGGTCAACATGGTACACCTATGATAACCTATCCAAATCAAAGACCACAGACCAACACTTATCAGAATTCCTATAATGCCCCTGGACCAAATGTGCAAAACACTGCTCATTTTGCACAGTCCTCAAACACTGTTCCTGTCCAGTATGTCCAAACCACTGTTCCTCAGATCCACTATGTGCAAACACCTGTTGCTCAAGCACCTGTACAAACGACTGTTGCTCCATCCTCTGCTCCTGCAGAGACCAGTCAACAGAGCTTCTTTACACAAGGCTTTGTTGATTGGAGCAGTCTACCTGATGAGCTAACAGATGGGAATTTTGCACTAGTTGCCAAAGCTGAAAATGAACCAGAAAATTTTTGTTTCATGGCCATGGTAGATGAGATTGAATCTGAGGAGGTGGTAACTGAATCTGATGTTGTGACTGATGATGTTGTTAGTGAAGTTGTTACATGTGAAAAACCTGAAGAAGAGGTTGTGAATCTCACAGATCCCTGGGGTGCATCTGATGACTGTGAGTGCAAGTGTGATTGTGCATTGATGGCTGCTGCTAAGGTATCTCCTCAAATTCTTAAAGAGTTGTGTTCTGACAAATGTGTAATAGCATTTGCTAACATCAAAGAGGTAAATGAAAACCTTAGAAAGAAAATTTTGGATGATGAAGTTAAATTTGAAAAACTCACAAAAGATTTGAAAACAAGTTTAACTACAAAAGAGTCTGAAATTAGCAGCTTAAAACATGAAGCAACCATAACCAAAGACCAGCTCCAAACTATGATAGCAAAATATCAAAGTTGCAAAAGTGAGCTAGAGTCCACCCAAGTTGAATGTGAGAAATGGGTGGAATCATGTAGAGGTTTTGAAATGTTACTCAACAAACAAACTAAAAGTCATGTGAAGTTTGGCTTTGGTTTTGAAACCACTGCTCCAGCTTTTGAAAACACTGACAAAAAGAGTCAAAAGTCTGTTGAGGTAATACCAACAAACCTGCATGGTCAAGAGATTAAAATCACTGAACCAAATGGTAAGAAAATTGTTCTTGAAAAACCAGAAGGTTCCTCATCTTTTGCTGAACTTGAAAAGTATGAATTTAAACCTACTTGGTCTGATGAGTGTGATACTCTTGAGAATTTCAAACCTGTTGATTTTAAAACACCTGAGGGAAAGACAGCTCCTCAGGCAAAGGTCATTCCATTGGCTAAAGTCATTCCCCTGAAAAATCTTCCAGCAGATGCTCAAACATCTGCTGAAAAGAAGGCTGAAAAGGGGAAGAAGAAAGAAAAGACTGTCAACTTGTTCTGTGATTTCTGTGAAAAGAAGAATCATGTCACCAAAAACTGTTTTCTTCTAAAAGCATATGACATTAACAAAGGAACAAGTGAATGTGATTCCAAAGCCACATGCTCAATATGTGGGAAAAAGAATCACAAGACCAAAGAGTGCTTGTATCTCAAAAATTTTGATGTTAAAATACAAGAATACAAAGCTAAAACTCTTGCAAACCCTGTGGTTAGTACTTCAAAAGGAAAGCCCAAACAGATCTTCACTCCTGTCCAAACATCTGTTACAAAAAGGCTTGAAACATCTGCTTCTAGAGATGTCCAAGTAACAGATGCTCCACCCACAAGCAAATACCCAAGAGGTTATGGTCAACCTCCATGTCACAGTCTGCCACATGTTTATGAGGAGCCAAAAAGACCCTCTAAACCAAGAGTGAACAGAAATCCATATGGGTATTATCATCTGTCAGGAAGTGATCAAACAACTGCTGCCCCAAGTGTTGACATCCAAGCACTGGCAAATGGTCAGCAGCAGTTGTTGACCTTAATTCAGAAATTGGTCCAAACCACTGATCATCTTCCAAAGCTTGAGTCTGAAAGGTCTGAGGACCCATCCAAAGCCAACTTGGCTTTGGACACTCACCAAAACTAATCATTTACTGATGTGCAGGGAGCTTCTGCTTGTTTAGATAGTCTTTGGTATGTAGATAGTGGAGGTTCCAGGCACATGACAGGATGTAGAGCCCTTCTTCTGGACTTCTTGGCTCATGGAGGGGGTGATATATCCTTTGGTAATGATTCAAAAGGTAAGGTGTTGGGTTCAGGGACTGTACAGGCTGGAAAACTCAAGTTTGAAAATGTCAATCTTATTGATAATCTCAAGTTTAATCTTCTGAGTGTTTCACAAATGAGTGACAAAGGTTATGGCTCATTTTTCACAAAGAAAACTTGTAAGATTATTGGGCCAGAAGTGGTGAAAAAGATTGATACCATTATTGCTGAGAGCAAAGCACAACTTGTTGCTCATAGAAGTGGCAATGTGTATGTTGTTGATATGTTAAAGGACAATCCTATGGCAAATGTCTGTCTATTTTCTGCTGCCTCCACTAAGGAGACAGAATTGTGGCATAGGAGATTGGGTCACACCAACCTTAATACTATCAACACACTCTCCAAACAAAGCCTTGTCAGAGGCTTACCATCAAAAGAATTTAAATGTGATGAGCATTGTGTTTCTTGCTTAAAAGGGAAACAACATAAAAGCTCTTACAAATCCATTGATGAGTCCAAAACTAGTCAGTGTCTACAACTGTTGCACATGGACTTGTTTGGCCCTGTTAAAATCATGAGTCTAAGAAGAAAGAGATTTTGTCTTGTCATAGTTGATGATTTTTCTAGGTTTACATGGACTTACTTTTTACATTCTAAGGATGAGACTGCAGGTATATTGAAGGACTTTTTCACCAAAGTTGAAAAGCAATATGACTTGCCAGTAAAAGTCTTCAGGAGTGACAATGGAACAGAGTTTAAAAATAAGGAGTTGGATGACTTCTGTGTGTCAAAAGGGATTGTGAGGCAGTTCAGCATCCCAAGAACACCAGAACAAAATGGGGTGGTTGAGAGGAAAAATAGAACTCTTATAGAAGCTGCAAGAACCATGCTAGCAGATTCTGGCTTGCCACTGTCCTTTTGGGCAGAAGCTGTAAACACTGCTTGCTATGTTCAAAACATAGTTTTGATCAACCCTAGACATCAAAAAACTGCTTATGAAATTTTGTTCAAAATCAAACCATTAATCTCATTTTTCAAAATCTTTGGCTGCCCATGTTTCATTTTAAATCTCAAAGATTCCATTTCAAAATTTGTAGCCAAAGTAGACTGTGGTTATTTTCTGGGATATTCTTCTACTGCTAAGGCCTACAAAGTGTTTAACACAAGGACTAAGACAATAGAAGAAACTCTGAATGTAAAGTTCAATGAACTTTCATCCCTAAAAATCCCTGCAAACCCTGCTGAACTATTTGATTTAGATAAATTCAAATTTGAAGATATCACTGTTAAAGCTAACAATGCAGGTATTCCACAGTCTCCACAACAAGATTACAGAATAGATGTTGTGATCCCCAGTCACTTCAAAGTCTATTCTGCCTCAGAGGAAGCAGCTGTTCAAAACAATTGTCAAAACTCTGCCACAGCTGTGTCAACCACTGTTGGCCAGTCTTATCCTCAAACCACTTCTTCACCCCTCACAACCACTGACTTATCATCTGTTGACAAAAGTCAATCATCTGTTGACAAAAGTCAATCATCTGTTGACAAAAGTCAGTCAAGTTTCACACCACTTGGACCCATTCCTCCATTACCATTCCAAACAACTGATGGCACTACAGAAGTACCAACAGATGTTACACCAACAGAGTCACCAAACCTCTGTCCATCACCATAAAATGCCATTGTTCCATATCAAGGAGATCTTATTTACTTAAGAGCTCATCCACCAGACCAGATCATTGGCAACATCAGAGAGGGTGTGCTCACAAGAAGCCAATCCTCAAATATCTGTCTTTTTGCAGGTTTCTTATCCCTCACACAACCTGTCAAGTACCAAGAGGCACTGAAAGACAACAGTTGGGTAGAAGCCATGCAAGAATAACTCCTTCAATTCAAAAGACAACAAGTATGGGAGCTTGTACCACTTCCTAAGGATGTTTGTCCTATAGGAACAAAGTGGGTCTTCAAAAACAAGACTGATGAAAGGGGTATTGTTGTCAAGAATAAAGCCAGGCTTGTGGTTCAAGGCTTCAGACAAGAAGAAGGAATAGATTATGATGAGACTTTTGCTCCTGTAGCAAGACTAGAAGCCATCAGACTCTTTTTAGCCTTTGCTGTCAACCACAACATAAAGGTGTATCAGATGGACATCAAATGTGCTTTCCTTTATGGCAAAATTCAGGAGGAGGTCTATGTATGTCAGCCACCTGGTTTTGAAGACACATTCCATCCTGACTATGTCTACAAGCTTAACAAAGCTTTGTATGGACTTAAACAAGCACCAAGGGCCTGGTATGAAACTCTCTCCACATTTCTCTTATCCATTGGCTTCACAAGAGGTAAAATTGACAAAACTTTATTTCTTAAATGGAAAGGGAAACACTTAATGATTGTTCAAATATATGTGGATGACATCATTTTTGGATCCACATGTAACCAAATGTGTGAAGAGTTCAGAAAACTCATGACAGCAGAGTTTGAGATGAGTGCCATGGGTGAGCTTCAGTGTTTCCTTGGTCTTCAAGTGAAACAACTGCAAAATGGCACATTCATTCACCAAAACAAATATGTAAAGAACTTATTAACCAGATTTGAAATGAATGATTGTAAGCCATGTAGCACACCCATGAGTACAGTCAAGCTGCTCACTATTGATGACAAGGATGAACTGGTTGATCAAACACATTATAGATGTATGATTGGGTCTTTATTGTACCTAACTGCATCTAGGCCAGACATTATGTTTGCTACCTGTGTCTGTGCCAGATCCCAGGCTTCACCCAGAAAGTCAAACCTTATTGCTGTGAAAAGGATATTCAGATACCTCAAAGGTGCTCCCACACTTGGTATCTGGTATCCTGCTAATGGAAACATTGAGCTTTCAGGTTATTCAGATAGTGACTTTGCTGGCTGTCACACCACAAGAAAGTCCACATCAGGAGGGTGCCAATTTCTAGGGAATGCCTTAGTTTCATGGCAAAGCAAAAAGCAGGCAGCTGTTTCAACTTCAACAGCTGAAGCTGAATACATTGCTGCTGCAAGCTGTACAGCCCAACTCATGTGGCTTCAAAATAAACTACTGGATTTTGGGATAACTGCACTCAGGACTCCACTCATGTTGGACAGCCAAGCTACTGAAAATATCATCAAGAATCCAGTCTCTCATTCCACTACCAAACACATTGACATAAGACATCATTTTGTCAGAGACAGCTATGAAAAAGGTTTGATTTCCTTACACCATGTTCCAACAGAGGATCAGTTGGCAGATGTGTTAACAAAAGCTTTAGACACATCTACCTTTACAAACCTGATTTCCAGAATTGGTATGTTAAACATGGATTAAACAAATAAATTTTCAATAAATCTTAATAAAATGTTTCAGCAAATCAAATTTTTAAATAGCTGTTTTGGTTGAAAAATCTGTTTATAACATCTGATCAGATAAAACAACCACTGTTTCATTCATATCCACTGTTGGTTGAAAAGTCTGTTTCAAAACATCTGATCAGATAAAACAACTGTTAGTTGAAAAATCTGTTTCAGAACATCTGTTCAGATAAAACAACTGTCCTCTTATATATATATATATATATATATATATATATATATATATATATTATATCTATGCAAAAAAAAAAAACAGTTGGATCCATCAGCTGTTTGTATCAGTTGTTTGCCAAAAACAGCTGTTATCCACCAGATGTTTCAACCATCAGATGATTGCCACGTCTGCTCATATAAGCAGAGGTTTGGCCACATCAGCGGTTTCATTGAGCCTATAAAAACCCTGTTTTACCACAACAGACGTTACACTGTCTCATTGTATTCAAAATACTGAAAACCGCCTTCTTCATTCTCAAACCCTTCATCAATATTCAATCATCTTCACCTTCGAAATCCATTACAATGGATCTTCAAGCCAAAGCTACACACAATTGTCTCCCCTATCTGATTAAAACAGATGACAACGCTCCATTTCATTCCACCATCGACATTTTCCTTAACTCCAAATACTTATCCATCCTAACCGCTAATGCCCCCATTTATCTTGATACACTCCAAGAATTTTGGTTGAATGCTGAGTTTCTACTCCAAGACAAAAAGCCTACTTCCATTATTTCCAAAATTGGAGAATCCAGTATCGTCATTACCCCTGAAACCATATCCACAACTTTCACACTGAACGACCTGGCAGGTAAGGATTCCTTTACTAAAACAGAGCTTCACACTGAGTTCCAAGAAAGAGGGTATGATGGTCAGATGACTGGATCAACTCTTTTCAAAAAGTTTTTCCCTCCAGTCATGAAATTTTTCTTCCATACTCTTCTTCTTTGTGTCTCTGCTAAGTCCACATCCTTTAATGAAATCCCATTAAGGATGCAATATCTGGGTTATGCCATGTTGTCAAACTCTGACTTCAATCTTTCCCAGGGATTGTTCATGGACTTGGTATCAAATGTGAAAGCAGTCAAGTCTGGTTCAAACAATGCTTTTCTTATTTACCCAAGAATTCTTAGTGTAATCTTACAAAAAGTTTTACCTGAAAAAGTTTTCAAAAAGGGTGATGCTATGCAAATGAAAAGCTTAACTGATGAAACTTTCACAAGAATGCTGGGTGGAAGCACCCAAGAAAAGGTGTCTAAAGTGTCAAAAGTTTCTAAAACACAAACAAAGAGGACAAAGGCAACAACTGTTGTCAAAACCTCTGTTGTTGAGCCCACTGCTCCTGGTGATCATGGCACTACATCCAGTGCTGTGAAACCCACACCAGCCACTTCCAAAAAGAAACATCCATCCACAAAAACCACCACTCAACCACAAATGAGGCTTCTGGATGTTGAGGTACCAGAAGAAACCTCTGTTGCACAACAAAAGCAACCTGAAACCACTGTTGTTACAACAGTTGGACATACCTCCACCTGACCAAACTCCTCATGAATCCTCTCAAAAGGATCATGTTGTAAGCCAAGGGGACACACATCATGATACATTTGAGTCACTTGACCAACTGTTCACAAGCCCCTCTCCCAAGGCTAATTCTCTTGTTACTCCTCCACCCTCACCATCACATCATGTCCCACAAACCATGCAACCTCTGTTTGAAGCAATTGAAAAATCTCAGGAAGATCCCAGTTCCTCTCTTCCACCTGTCACTGAGAGTATACTCCAACAAGTGACTGGTCCTGAGAATATACAATCTGCTATCCCACAAACAGAAGAGGAGGTTACACCACCTGAGTTCAATGAAACTCTAGGTGAGTTTTCAAGTGGAGCAGCCACTACTGATGTAGAGACCACTGTCTCACATCAGGACAGTGATTACATAGCTAAGACTCCCTTGAAGGCAACAACTGTTGAAGCCACTATAGTGTCTCCAAAAACAGTTGGAAGTCCCCAGTACCAAGAAAAAGGGGCATCTGATTCGCCTATTAGGACTGAATCAGGTAGAACTACCACTGGTAGGGACTCAGATGATCCTATTAATTTAGGAGATGGGTCAAAATACCAAGAATTGACGGACAGAGTTTCTGTCATTGAAACCTCTGTTGCTGACATCAAATCTGATGTCAAGCTTATACTGAGCTCAATTGCAGACCTTTCCAAGAGTCAACCATCAACAGCTGATATAGCCAGTGAGTTATGGAAATCAGTTTCCCCCGTCATCATAGCTCACAGAAAACTGGCTGATCAGACACATGAGACTTACATGGCTGAGATCAGGAATATGGTAGATGCAAGGTACAAAGATACCCATGCAGATATTAAAGCCATCAAGGACCACCTGCTGAAGACTACTGGCTCTGCCCCTACCACCATCCTCAGGGATGAAAATGATGATGCTTTCACGGCTGATGATGCCAAAAAGGGGGAGAGTGGCAGAGATAGGCTACCAAAACTAGATCCTTTTGGTTGTCCTCCTTCTCAAAAAGGCCAAGCCAAGTCTGCCAAGAAACCAGAGTCTACCAAATCAGCTCCACAACAACAAGCTCCACAACAACAACAACAACAACAAGCAACACCAACAGCACCACCACAACAAACCACTGAGAAGAATAAAGCAGTAGATGACTCTGCAAATATAGAGGCTGAAAAGGCTGCTCAAGAAAAACAGAAAAGAGCTGACACCTTGGAAGTTAAAGCAGAAGCATTAGTTGAACTCAAGAAGAAACAACAAAGGGAAACTGAAGATGTGGGATCCTCTAAAAGGATGAAAAGGCCTGCTAAGCATGTCAGAAAACCACCATCTAAGTTGAATACCTCTGTTGATAAAACCACTGCTACTGAAACCACTGCCACCCAAAACACTGAAACTACCCAAAACACTGCTACTCAAACCACTGCACCCAAACCAACAAACATACCCAAACCAACAAACACACCTGAACATACAACCACCAAACATACATCACCAGCTAAATCCTAAACATCTGCTGGACCTACTAAAAGGCCAACATATGTTAATCCAACCACTGCTACCAAATCACCATCACCTAAAATCATGTACACAAGGAAGAGAAAATCAACCTTTGTTGTACATGATGAAAACATACACACATCACCAAACACCATCTCAACTGCACAATCCACTCCTCCTATCACAGCTATTCCAATCACATCATTCTCACCACACACATCCAAGTTCAGATCCCATAGACCACCACCAACCATTACACCATTGGTTGTTCAGTATCCCCTTGAACTTGATATACTCAAGGGGGAATTACAATCCTTCTACAATACTGAACAGCCATCAGACAGATCCTTCCCATCTCTCCCAAACTTCCCTGTTCCCCTCAATATTGATACTTATCTGAAATACAAGGGTGAACAGGTGGATGCCATCATCAAGGAGAAATGCAAAGGGAAGGATGACAGGACTGCTCAGGGCATCCATTCAGCAGAGCTTAGCAAACTCAGAAGGATTGAAGACTTTGCTAAGACCCTGAGCAATTCCATGTCCTCCATGCCTCTCAGTGTAGATTTGGAAAAGGAGGTAAGGGAATCTCTTCTGGAACAGATTATGGCAACCAAGCCTTACAAAGCAAACAAAAAGCAGTTCAATGGTTGGACTACACATGCTTTGAGAGAAGAACTACTCAGAATTAAAGAAATGGCCAAAGACCCCAAGGCTAAAGTCTCTACTCCTAACTTTGGTAAAGGCAGAGACCCAGTCAGAGCCTTGAAGTTCAAAAGGATGAGGCAGGAGATTGTAGCTGCCAACTATGGGGAGATGAGGTCAGTTTCCAGATGGTCTGAGTTAAGGTTGGTTGAAACTTACAAAAGTCTGGAAGAAAATAGGAAGAAGGATCCCAGCCTGCCAAGGAAACCAATTTACACTGATGAACCAATGATGAAGAGACCCCAACAAACCTTTAACTTGGACAGCTTACTTGAAACCTCTGATCTAACAACTGCTGCAAGAAGACAGTTCAAGAAGCAGAAGGAGATGTCAGAGGAAGATCAAAGAAAGTTTGCTGATACATTCATCAAGGAAGGGCTCTTCAATCAAATACACTATTTCTCTGATCCTACAACAGAGAAGCTCAGAGAACTCATTGGAAGACCTCCTTCACCCAACTCATCAAGAATAAAAGTTCATCTCAGCAAATCCACTGACTCAAAAATTCTAAAGTGGAAAGTCAACAAAGACAACCACGAATTGACATTGCTCAGGTTAGATGGAAGGGTTCAGAAGATCAGCATGGATGATGCTTACAGCCTATGTGCAGAAGATCACCAAACATTGCTAAATCTGGACCTAGAAAGAGATGAAGAAGACTTATTTGCTCTGAACTTTGAATTACAATTCAAAGGTCAAATCAGAGAAAGTCTGATGAGGAATAAAGATCAATAAATAAAGCTGAGTTTTGGCATCATCTGTTCTAGGGGGAGATTGTTGGGTCTGCTGACCTGGAGAAGAACAGATGATTAGAAAGCCAAAACATGCTATCAGTTTAATCCTTGAATAAACAGTCTTTACAACTTACTTCTCCCAAAAGACTGCTGACCCTAACTATTGTTCTATCCAAACAACTGCTCAACAACTGCTGCTACAAAGAACTGCTGAGTAAACAACTGATGAAGAACAACTGCTGACCAAAGGTCTGATGAAGAACAACTGCTGATACAAGTACTGAAGACCAAAGCACTGCTGGAACCAACAGCACTTAGGCTCCAGCAGTGGATACAAGACCATCAGAGTTTATCTACAACAGCTGTTTAATATCAGTGCTTTCAATGTAACAGTAGTTTGTAATAGGCAGATGTTTATGTTTGTTATTCTGTTAGAGGTCACTGTCTTAGGTGACGTCAGCCTAGGTCATCAGTGCTTTGAGTCTGTCTATAAATAGAACAGTGCTTGTACTGTTCTATTGCATCACACACACAAACATTCTCTCAGACAAACACTGTGTGATCAGGCTGAGGGGGAGTAATTGTACGATTGTAATCTTTTGGATAAATGAAAGCTTTCGATCTGAAAACATTTACTCTCTTGTTTTGATTAACAGTTTATTATTCCGCTGCACTTTCATTCTATTTTCATCTCATTATTACCATATTTAGTTAAACAATCAAAACAATCAAACTCAGATCCTAACAAGGCGACCGTCTGATTTCTTCGATAGTGTAAGTCTCTGCCATGTGCATTGGCCCCAGGCTGGATGGGGTAATGTATGCTACATGCACACTCGATGAGTTACAAATACCTGGAAGGAGAACGTAACACTCTGTGGTGAAATCTAGAAATTTGGTTATATAAAGACGGATGGGTCTGAGATCGACGCCTACACTACCAAGCTACAGGAGATAGCCACTATAGGCTCAAATCTATTTAACCTACCTTACAAATGGATCGAACTTTATACCGAAAGGGTGGGCCCCTCAGATTCATGGCTTGGCCACTGCAGCTCACCTACAAATTTTTCACTTGACTCGCAAACTCACTGACGAGGCTGCCGACCGTGGTACTTTTCCGAAGCATGGTGCTTCATTTTCTACTTTTGGTGATAATAAGAGGACGTGGGATAGTGTAAGGTATAAGTCCTGCAACAACAACAATCAACGGTAGCAACAACAACGGGAGCTCGGGGAAGAGCATTTGTGATTGGCCTCGGGAAAGCTAGGACGGATAACAATGTCGTGACGGATACGTGTTCCTTGAACGACACTCTTGCTTCTATTTTATATGATACTGGTGCGGACTATAGTTATCACCAAAACCTAGTAACCAATTAGGGATGGTTCCTACTCTTCTAGATACCCCATACTCTATTGAACTGGCTGATGGGAAGCCTGTCGAGGTAACCCATATACATCGTGACTGTAAGCTCGAGTTGAAAGGGCAATTGTTTGCCATCAACCTCTTACCTATCACCCTAGGTAGCTTTGATCTCGTGGTTGGCATGGACTGGTTGTCCAAGCAACACGCGGAAATTCTCTATCAGGAGAAAATTGTTCGCATTCCCCTCCCAAGTGGAGAACTTTTATCCATACAGGGTGATCGAGGTGGTGCCATGGTAGGCATCATCTCCTATCTGAAGGCCCAGAAGTATATTCGCAAGGGCTGTCCGGCCATTTTGGCTAACATATCTGACACTCGAGCTGAAACTGAAACTAAGATTGAGGAACACCCCAGTGGTCCGAGATTTCCCAGATATATCCCCAGAGGAACCACCTAGACTTCCACCTGTTTGTCAAGGGGAGTTTCAAAATGATCTTGTACCTGGAGCAGCTCTAGTTGCACATGCACCATATCGCCTAGCACCAGGCGAACCTCAAGAACTGTCTACCCAACTCCAAGAGCTATTGGATAGGGGCTTTATTAGACCTAGTTCTTCGCCATGAGGAGCTCCAGTTCTGTTTGTTGAAAACGAAGATGGGAGTTTTCGCAGGTGTATTGATTATCGGGAGTTGAACAAAGTGACGATTAGGAACCGCTACGCTTTGCCTCGTAGCGATGAGTTGTTCAACCAACTGTAAGGGTCGAGTTTCTATTCTATGATTGACTTGAGGTCAGGATACCATCAGCTGAGAGTCGGAGAGGAGGATGTGGCAAGGACAACCTTTCGAACTGGTTATGGACATTATGAGTTTTTGGTGATGCCATTTAGATGCACCGGCTGTGTTCATTGTTCCGATGAACCATGTGTGCAAACCCTATTTGGACAAATTTGTTATAGTGTTCATAGATGACATATTGATTTATTCCAAGAGCAGGGAAGAGCACGAGCAGCACCAGCGGTTAACCTTGGAACTACTGAGAAATGAGCAGCTGTATGCAAAGTTTTCTAAAATGTGATTTTTGGATTCGAGAAGTCCAATTCCTTGGGCATGTGGTCAATGAGGCAGGAATACAGGTGGACCCAGCCAAGATTGACGCCATCAAAAAGTGGGAGGCTCCTAGGACCCCTACTGAAATGCGCCAATTTCTTAGTCTCACAGGATACTATCGCAGATTTATTGAGGGATTTTTCTTAGATCGCTCAACCTCTCACCGCCCTAACACAGAAAGGTATTACTTACAAGTGGGGAGATGCCCAAGAAACTGCCTTTCAGCTACAAAAGTCAAAACTTTGCAGTGCACCGATACTATCGTTGCCTGAGGGTACAGAGGACTTTGTAGTATACTATGATGCGTCTATCCAAGGCTTAGGGTGTGTACTGATGCAACGTGATAAAGTAATCGCATATGCATCGCGGCAATTGAAGGTCCATGAGAAGAATTACCCCACTCATGATTTGGAACTGGGAGCGGTGGTTTTCACTCTCCAAAAATCTGGAGACACTACCTCTACGGAACAAAGTGCACAATTTTCACTGATCGCAAGAGCCTTCAGCATATAATTGATCAGAAGGTGCTGAACATACGACAACGTCGCAGGGTTGAACTTTTGAATGATTATGACTGTGCCATCAAATTTCATCCAGGGAAAGCTAATGTAGTAGCTGATGCCCTCAACCGAAAGGAAACGGAACCTAAACGGGTGCGAGCTTTACAACCCACTATAAATTCTAATCTTCCTGATAAGGTAAGCCCAGGGCGAGGCTTGAAAGAAGAAAAAATCGGGCTTGAAACCCTACATGGTGCTGATAAGCACTTAGAACTAAAAACGGATGGTCAGCAGTACTTCATGGATTGAGTCTGGATACCACGATTTGGGGATCTCAGACAACTGGTACTTGATGAAGCACATACCTCTCGCTATTCGGTGCATCCTGGTTCGGACAAGAGGTACCAAGATCTTAAGACTCTTTACTGGTGGCCAAACATGAAAGCTGAGATAGCCACTCATGTTAGTAAGTGCTTGACTTGTGCGAAGGTTAAGATTGAATATCAAAAACCTTCAGGCCTACTCACCGGAGAAACTGGCGAACCTTTGCATCAAGGAGATAGCCTCTAGGCATGGGGTGCCTACTTCTATTATATCTGATCGTGATGGGCGATTTACTTCTCGTTTCTGGACTACTCTACAAGATGCTTTAGGAACTCGTCTTGATATGAGCACAGCCTATCACCCGCAGACAGATGGACAGAGCGAACGTACCATCCAAACATTAGAGGATCTGCTACGAGCGTGTGTGGTGGACTTTGGCAATAATTGGGATAAGCACTTGCCCTTGATCGAATTCTCTTACAACAACAGTTACCACACTTCGATACAGTGTGCGCCTTTTGAGGCACTTTACGGGCGCAAGTGTAGGTCTCCCATCTGTTGGACTGAGGTTGGGGATAGCCAACTAACAGGTCCCGAACTCGTGAACGAAACTTCTGAGAAGATAGTGCAAATTAGAAACCGGATGGCTGCTGCTCGGGATCGACAGAAAAGTTATGCTGATAAACGTAGAAAACCCTTGGAGTTCCAGGTTGGGGACAAGGTTTTGTTAAAGGTGTCACCTTGGAAAGGAGTGATACGCTTTGGGAAACGTGGGAAGTTGAACCCACGATACGTTGGACCTTTCAAGATTGTTAAAAGGATTGGTCCGGTAGCTTACCAGTTAAATCTACCAGATGAACTCAGTGGAGTGCACAATGTGTTCCACATCTCGAACTTGAAGAAATGCTTATCGGATACGACACTGGTGGTGCCACTGGAGGAGATCCAGGTGGACGATCAGCTACGGTTCGTGGAAGAACCAGTGGAGATTCTTGAGCAGGGCGTCAAGAAACTCAGGCAAAGCACTATACCTATTGTTAAGGTACGGTGGAATTCCCGTCTAGGACCGGAATACACGTGGGAGCGCAGAGATCAGATGCGACTCAAATACCCACACCTCTTTACTGAACCTGAACCTGTACATAGATCAAATGCCGAACATAAAGCAGCTCGCTCGAAGTGAATTTCGGGGCGAAATTCCTTTCAACTTGGGGATGATGTGACATCCGGGAACCAAGTGTACACTTTTCTAGCTGGCTTTACTGTTTACTTGCTGAATTTCGGGATGAAATTCTTTTCAACTTGGGGATGATGTGATACCCCGCAAATTCAGGTTCTCACTTTAACTAAACTCTAGTTACGTTCCTTGCATTATACTTAACTAGGGTTAACTAGATAGGATATAGGTGCATTGTTGTGAGTTAATATCGGGTACATGATTAGTGAACCTCGGACGTTGGTGAATAACGAACTTATGTGTCTCTGTGATATTTGATGAACTTATGTGAAAACCATACGTGATTATGTGAACCTAAACCGAATACGTTAATAAAAATCACTAAAAGTGGAGTATGAGGTTGATTAGGGTCTTAACGCATGGGGTTGCACTTGTTACGGTCCGAAATAACGAAAACGTCAAAGGATAACGCGTCGGGTGACGAAACGAGACACGAACGAGGGCCTCGGGCCTGTGAGCGGCCGCTCACAGGGCCCGAGCGGCCGCTCGCTCGTGTCTGACGGGTTTAAACCGCCTTAAACTCCTATTTAAGCATCCTTAACCCCCATGCAACCCCTAAACTCAACCCTAATCGCCCCCTTACTGCCCCACACGAAATATTAACCCTAAAGCTCCTGCTAAGGCTCAAGATCATCAATTGGGAAGCTCCAAAGGCGCACGGTTGATCGAATCGAAGAGCCAAGGGTATAATCTTTGATTCTTTACGCTTCTATCTTGTGTTTTTATTATAAAAATCATGTAACAAAGTTTGTCCAGGTCTGAAAGTTTTTAATAATCATTAAAACATGAAGTTTTTGAAGATTAAACGGATCAAACATAATAATAAACGATTAGTAACATCATAGGATACTTGTTGCGCAAGTTATTGATGTTTTGGTCTTTAAAGTTGTGATCTTGGCATGTTTAGTAGTAGAATCTGATCATAATAAGTATTAGGGATGTTTGGTAATGATGATTGATGTTTGTTGATTGTTTTTATGCACACGGTAGTCGATTAAAGTATGATTTAGGCGAAACTAAAATCTGGACAGAATGATTAGACGAATTTGTAGGGGCTGTAACACGGCCTTAACATAATGATTTTGGTATTTTCTTTGCATGGTTGAGTCACACTTGGTCTTAGCTTTTCATAATGGGTAAAATCAAGTGTTTTGGACGTCGTTTGAGTCGTTTTTGGAATTTTCATTGAAAATAGGTCAGGTCAGAATTTCGGGTATCAAACTGAGTCAACTTTGAAACATCATAACTCAAGTTTTATAAAGAGTTGAGTTGTGAAATTTTTACAGAAGGTTAATATTGGAGTAATATGAGTGTTCCAAGTGGATTCATCCTGTTTGGATGAACACACAATTTTTGGGAATTTATCTACCAAACTGAGCTGTTAGGAAGGTTTTCTGAACATAGCTGAATTAGACGAATTTTAATTATTTTTGTGTTTGGATTTAAGATAAAACAAAAATAGGTATTGTTGAGTATATCCCAAAGAAAATTCAGTAAAAATTTGGGAGGATAACTCACTGATTTACTATTTTAAATAAATTCGTTTTGATGGCGCACAATCTGTCCTGAAAACACAGATTGTGTATTATGTGCTCATGTGATTAATTGAGGTCTTAAATGGTATGGAATTGACATGTAACTGAAGTACACTTGTTTGAGACACATACGGAATGAAGAAACTAATTGTAACCAATACATTCACCAATGAGTCCGTAGGGTTTACTATTACATGTAGAGTCACTAGGCGTCACATACACACTTTTGAACGTTTAAAACGCCTTGGACAAACGAGTTATATGGTGTAATGATATTACGCCTATACTCACATAGTGACACTGTTATTAGGGTGTCGGTAGCATATTTTACTTGCGGTTCGGATTTCTTTTGCTTGCACGTTAAGGTGAGTTTCACTACTCTTTTTCTCAAAAGCATGCGTCTCAGGTTGAGACAACTTACTTAACTTTTCTAGTCCAGTTTGGGACTACTCGGGTTTTGACTCCTTGTGTGGGTCGGGTTTTACGATTCCTTGTGTGGATCGGGTTTTCGGTCAGTTTAAAACTTATTGGTCCTTTGTAATCTAAACACTCTATCATTTAAAGTCCTTGCATATTATTGGGTTAATCGCTGGAGGCGAACGGGGTATTAGTTGATAGCGCTATTAGGTTGATGCAGCAACCTCATGTCTGAGGTGCTTGAGGCATGGGCATGAACTTCTGACCACAATTTCCGACTGGTGTTGATAGACGCCAGTCATTGAGGCAAATAACTATTTTCTTGAAGGTTTCCCAATAATCTTGTTTAGTTACATTGAGTGGGCTAGCTACCCCTGACACACTTAAACTGACAACTCTTTAACTTTTTGGTCTGGAGGACCTATGCTTTCATTTGGTTACGTGGTTTTGGAAAGCAGTGCAATTACATACTCAATTACTTTACTTTGTGAACTCACCAGCTTTATGTTGACATACGATTTACATGCTTTTGCAGGTAGTTAGCTTCCGGTGTCAGGATTAGAAAGCACTGTACACTTCACTGCATTTGGGGTCTCGGGCATACACATAGATTACATATTATGCTTTCGTATGGTTTCAATTTGGGCGCGTTGTTTTGCGCATGGTTTTAAAAAGGGTTTAAATTTGGTTTACGCTTCCGCAGCTTAACTAAACTTGGTTTTTGAAAACGAAATAAATGGGTTGGGCATTTAGAGTTCGTTCCTGTGACTTATGGCTATGGGATCCTGGTTTGTCATGCGCCTCGCGGTATAAACCCCGCAGTTGAAATTTGAGGGTGTGACAGCTTTTACATGGGTATAAACCCCGCAGTTGAAATTTGAGGGTTTGTCATGCGCCTCGCGGGATCCTGGTTTCTGGTCTGCACCGCCTCCTCCCTGCCCCTATCCCACACAACCCGGTTGGGTTTCCCCATGGCCCGCCCCTTCACAGCAGCCCCAGCAGCAAAACTCTACTGAACAGACAACACCTCAGGCGCATATCACTAATGTTAATCCCCTGGAACCCATTGAGCTTGCTGAGGCGTTTAATACCATGGCTATAGCACCCGAAGCCCCTGCCTGGTACATAGATACTGGTGCTTCTGATCATCTCACTCGGGACTCAGGTATGATTTCTCACTTGTGTAATACCTCTATTAAAAATGTGTTAGTTGGAAATGGTCATCGGTTACCAGTTGTTGGATCGGGCAATACATCCCTTCCCTCCACCTCTAAACCACTCCAACTTAAACACATTCTTCACACACCCAATATTATAAAGAACCTAATTTCAGTCAGAAAATTTACTCGTGATAATTGGGTGTCTGTTGATTTTGACCCGTTTGGCTTTTCTGTGAAGGATTATCCGAGTGGGACGATCCTGAGTCGCCGCGACAGTACCAGTAACCTCTACCCGCTCACTGATCTCAAACCCCGTGATGCATCTGCTTTTGTTTCCACCAGTACTTAAGGCTCCTGGTACAACCGTCTTGGACATCCCGGTTCACATGTCCTAGTTTTTTGCATTCTAATAAGTTTATTTCCTGTAATAAGCCGATTCGTACTTTATTTTGTGACTCATGTCAACTTGCTAAGCATAAACGTTTGCCTTTTAATTTATCTAAATCTTGCACTGTGTGTCCTTTTGATATTGTCCACTATGATTTATGGACATCTCCCATACCTAGCAAGCATGGCTATAAATATTATTTGATTGTGATTGATGACTACACACATTTTACATGGGTATTTCCTTTAAAGTTTAAATCTGAAACATACACCAAATTCACTCAATTTCACAACTACATCTCCACCCAATTTCTTCACCTCATTAAAACCTTTCAATGTGACATGGGTGGCGAGTTTGACAACACCCATTTTAAAAACTTTGCTTCCACTCATGGCCTACAATTCCGTTTTTCTTGTACACATACTTCCCAACAAAATGGCACCGCAGAACGCATGATTCGGCGCCTTAACGAACTCATGCTATCTCTCCTCACCCATGCTTCACTTCCACCCCAATACCGGGGTCGAAGCTTTACACACCTTTGTTTACCTACACAACATATTACCATGCAAACCCATTGGTTTTCGAACCCCCACCTCGGCCCTTTACCTCAAAAACCCAGATTATGAACACCTTTGCGTGCTCGGCTGTGCCTGCTACCCTAACCTTTCTGCCACACGCCCCCACAAACTTGCCCCTAGATCTTCACCCTGTGTGTTTCTCCGATACCCACCCGATCATCGGGAGTACTGGTGCCTTGACTTATCTACCGGCGAAGTCACCATATCTCGTCACGTCACCTTTAACGAGCATGACTTCCCCTTTTCAAAAACCTTTAAACCACAACCTACTTCCTACTCCTTCCTTGATTCTGACCCATCACCAATTTTATTTGACCAAACCTTTACTTCAGCCACGACCACTAGCACACCGCCTATCACAACAAACCAACACACCAACTCGGATAACCCACCACCACCGCCCCCTCCGCCACCACATCTAAACAGACCACCAACCACCCTTACCTATTCTCGAAGACCACAACATCCACCACGGCCCACTACCCAACCCTCAACCCCGGCCCAACAAGAACAAACCTAACCCCTCACCTCTCACACGGCCCAACAGACTTCTACCCAGCCCACACCAACAAATCAACAAACACGTACACAAACGTCTGCCTCTACTCACCCCATGGTGACACGATCTCGTGACGGGACATCCAAACCAAAGGTCCCATTTAATTTAAATGTTGAAACTATTTCCCCTTTACCAAAATCCCACATTGATGCCAGTCCGATCCACATTGGTCCGATTCTATGAACAGCGAATACACTGCTTTAATAGAGAATGACACATGGGAACTTGTGCCTAGGCCTCCCGATGCTCACATTATCATGTGTATGTGGCTATTTCGCCATAAGTTTTTAGCTAATGACACATTAGAACGTTATAAGGCCCGACTTGTTGTTAACGGTAAATCCCAACAGGTTGGTATTGATTGTGGTGAAACGTTCAGTCCCGTTGTCAAACCAACTACTATACGCACGGTCTTAAGTTTGGCAGTGTCACGGGCTTGGCCTATACATCAGTTGGACGTTAAAAATGCGTTCTTACATGGGGATCTAAATGAAACTGTTTATATGTTTCAACCACCTGGGTTTGTTGATAGCAAAAATCCTAAACATGTGTGCAGATTGAAGAAGTCCTTATATGGACTCAAACAGGCACCTCGGGCGTGGTACCAAAGATTTGCCTCATACATTATCCGGTGTGGCTTTCGTACATCCATATCCGACAGCTCCTTGTTTATTTACAAACAAGGCAATGACATGGTATACCTTCTGTTATATGTAGATGATATTATACTTACTGCATCTAATACTCGTCTGCTACAACATTTTATTAATGCCATGTCCAGGGAATTTTCTATGACTGATCTTGGCAGGTTACATCATTTTTTGGGCATTGAGGTTCAACATCAAAATGGAGGACTTTTTCTTTCACAACGCTCCTACATTCAAGACATTTTAAGTCGTGCCAAAATGGAAAATTGCAAACCCTATCACACACCAACTGACACTCACTCCAAACTGAGTACTTCTCATGGTGACCCTTTACCAGACGGTACACTATACCGGAGTCTTGCTGGAGCTTTACAGTACCTTACCATTACTCGCCCAGATATTTCATATGCTGTACAGCAGATTTGTCTTTTCATGCATGATCCAAGGGAACCTCACTTTACGTTCCTCAAACGGATACTACGCTATCTAAAAGGAACCGCTGATCATGGCCTCCACATATCCCCATCTAAGACGAATCAGCTAACCGCATATTCAGATGCCGACTGGGGTGTGTGTCTAGACACTCGGCGTTCCACTTCAGGATACTGTGTATTTCTTGGAGATAATTTAATTTCTTGGTCCTCCAAACGCCAACCCACTATCTCACGTTCCAGCGCTGAAGCAGAATAAAGAGCCGTTGCTAACACCATTGCTAAACTATCTTGGATATGAAATTTGCTTCTTGAGTTACATCTTCCGGTTATACAAGCTTCTATAATTTACTGCGATAACATTTCGGCGATGTACTTATCTCAAAACCCAGTTCAGCATCAGCGCACAAAGCATGTAGAAATTGATATTCATTTCGTGCGTGAAAAGGTTCGTCTTGGAGCAGTTCGAGTTCTTCATGTCCCCACCGAATACCAATATGCAGATATCTTCACTAAAGGTCTCCCGCGTGTACTCTTTGATCGGTTCAAGTCCAGTCTATGCATTCGGCCGGCTACTGCTTCGACTGCGGGGGCCTATTAGCAAGAATATCTCCTTGTATTTATTGTATTTGACCAGCCTTTATGTATATTTGACTAGTCTCACTATTTCCATATTGTTTGTAAATTAGTTCCTGTAATCTCTCTCTATTAGGACCGATAATTGCTCCCTGTAATATGTATTTATATTGCCTTGATTCTCAATGAAACTCATTCAGTTTCGACAAATAACACTTTAACTGTTCTATGTTTATTGTTTGATAATTATTTTCTTTTGGGAAGGGGGGGAGGCGTTTATTATATGAAATGTGGGTTAATCTATATTTTTAGGGTTTATTTTATTATTTTTCTTTGGTTAGCTTTGGGGTAAATATGAATTTTCTTTGGTCAGGGTTGGGAGAAATATGTCGATTATCAATTTATTTGTGTTTCATTGTTTGTTTCTTGACATATAGTGTATGAATTTATTTCAAGAAGTCAAGACGTGCTTAAAGTTTTGAGGGTATGAATTTATTATACCATCATCATATTGTTTATGTGCTATGAATTTATTTGTTTTTCTTTTATTTATTTTAATCTTTTAACAAAGGCGGTGTGGGTGTTTGAATTTAACTAATATAGTTTGTTTGTTTTTTTTTCAAAATAAATTGTTAAGCTTCTGCCTTCTGTTTAAATATATTTTGAGATAGATTTGTCATTTTATACAATTTTGTTGTTGATAGTTGGAGTGATAGTTTTAGTGTCTGTCGTGTAAGAGATGAAACAAATGGATTCAAAGCTATTCTTCTTGCTGTTGATACTCCTAAACTTGGTCGTACGGAAGCTGACGTAAAAAACAAGTAATAATCATCCCAAAATCAAAGATTTTCTTTTTCCATTTTATTATTTTTTAACAAGTAATAATCTTTGATCTTTTCTCGTGTTTCTTAATAAAGTTATGTTCTTTTTTTTTTTTTTGAACGATCAACTAAAGTATTGCCGGGTACTCTGTACGGAGGGCCGGCTTTAAGGGAGGGCCGGGTGGTTGACGGCTCAGGGTCCGGTCTTCCCGAGGGCCCGGATTTAATTTTACTATATTATATGTTTATATATATATATTATTTAAACAATGTAAAAATCAAAACACATGTGTAGCTTGGTGGTGGTTGAGGCATGCGCTACATTTGTTTGCTGCAACAACTCAGGATCGATTCCTCCCATCATCTATACCTTTTCTGTGTTTTTCTATTTCTTTTAAATAATGACTCCATTCTTCAATACCTTTCACCTTTTTCCTATTTATTTTGATAATTCCTCTTGTTTCTTTTCTTGTTTTGCTTATTTTTTTTTCTTTGGTTTCTCTTGTTGTGTATCGTATAAAATACATAACATATAGTACACACATATAAATATATATGTTTCGGTATTTTTTCGACACAAGCTGGATTTTAGGGCCCATTTACTTTATTCGCCCAAGGCCTCAAATTTCTTAGGTATTCTCGGAGACGGCCCTGTCTGTACGCGGCCCCCAATGGCCGAAAGGGGTCCCAGACGGCCTCTAGTCCGTACGAACAGAGCCCTTTGGCCCACCTGTCTCCTGTTCCAGGGAAAACCCGGCCCACAAATCCGCCCGAAGGCACGACGGTAGTGAACCGGCAAAACCTGGAGGGATCAGGAGTCGAACCCATGACCACAAGGGTCAAGGGTCTCTCCATCACTTCCCAACCACCTACCCCACCACAAGGGTGGGGGTATCCATCACATGCCTCCTGTGGAATCGAACCCAGCTCCCCCAAAGAGAGAACCGGCCCTTTTACCACTAGGCCACATGATCAGGATGTTATGTTCTTTTATTATGTTTGCATTTTCCCGGCAGTTTAAGTTTGTTGAAGTTTATGTAGTTGTAGATCATAAACTTTAATACTTTATGATGGGACCAGTTCAAGATGTGAAGTGGCGCAAGAGAGTATTGGTGACAAAAGCATCAGTAAATTAGGAATTGAAAAGCTGGAACTATAAGCAGACAACGTTAAAGGTATAAATTTGGTGTTAAATACGCTTGCACATATAGATTTTTTTACATGTTGAGCTTGATGAATAAGAAAAATTTTGCACGAGGAGAGAGTTATCCATCTTAGTTGGATATTGCCTACTTTTTATGCTTCAAGTGGCTGGAGTTTACTGGTGGTACCAAAACGATGATATTTGCAATCCGTTCATGATTCCACCAAAAGCAATACCAAATATTTTGGAATGTTGTGTTCGCCGTGCATTTTTATCCGCCCCTGTTTGGTACCGATTTTTTAATAAAAAACACGGAAGCCTATTTTTATCTTTGACGATAGGGTTGTATTTAACCTTGAAGCTTACGTCAGTTGTTGAGAAGGTATGAGTTGCCTCTGGTCCTTTAATTGTCAACGTTATGCATCCATCTGGGAATTAATTAATTTACGCACCCTCTTGTTTTATGTATCAAATTGGATCTTTATATGTTGCATTAAAAGCCCTATCAAGAAAATAGGTCAATTATGGATCATATGCAACAAAAGAACAAGTATTATTTTGTAATTTGATTATTTTTTACTTGAATTTTTAGGCCTTTACTAGTTATCACTTATCTTTGTAATTTTTAGGCCTATGCTAACGGGTATGTTTGACTAGATTATTAGCATAATTTTCTTGTAATCAAGCTTTAGTGTTAATCATTTATATTATACTTACTAGTTTTTATCCTGGGAGCGTCCCGGGTTGAAATATCAAATATGAATTATTAATATTATTATTATTATTATTAATATTATTATTATTATTATTATTATTATTATTATTATTATTATTATTATTATTATTTTAAACAAATCTCTGCCATAAATTATCATATTCAAATATTAAAAAAACGAATCTCTGCGTCGGGGTATAAATCTAGTGCCATTACAAATGAATTCGGAAGTTTGTAATCGATAATTCTAAAAAGAACTAACATGAAATAAGAAAAAAAAGTTAATTATTGAAATATCGAACGCATTAGTTTAAAGGTTATGTGATGCGTTAAAAAATTCATGGGTATATGATCGGGTATATAGTTCGGGTATTTGGGTATGTTGTTTCGGGTAATCGGATCGGGTATCACCTAATCCCAGACTCGACCCAAACCCACAATTTTTTTAAACTAATACCGAACCCGACACAATACCTGTCGGGATACAAAAAATAGTCATTTTTTTCTCCGTTTTTATATAGCACTATGGTACTCGTTGGAAAGATAATAAAACGCTCGTTAATTTGGTGTAATTTTTTTCTTTAAAAAATCTCGTATATAAAAGATATTAACGTTTAAAAGTTATGAGGGGAAAAATGAGAGAAAAAATAATAAAGTTTTAATATTTAAATTTAGTAGATTAGGTATTTAATAAATTAGGTTAAATCATATTTATTTCTTTTTTTTAATTGGTTTACACTTGCCACATCACATCCTATGTGGCATCTCTCAAAGGAGAGATTGCATAAGAGTATGACATGTAGGATTAAACCCTTTGCAATATATATATATATATATATATATATATATATAGATTATCACAGTTTCGCATATCTTCATGAGGGTCTTGAACCGGAAGTAGTTGTAGAAGATAATGGTTCAAACCCTTGAATATTATTTCATTAAACATAAAAATATATACAAGGTACATTCCCTTATTTTAGGGAAGTGATTAACTACAATATTAATGATAATAATCTACTATAATATATAAATAAAACCTTTGTGGGACATGTGGCAGATTCTCAAGCCTTCTTAATATGGTTTTCCCGCTCATTCTATTTGGGTCTTTTTCCGGGTCACACGCGCTCCGTCTTTTTTTATACATACCCAAAAGTAATTACTGTACCACATATTTCCCCTAAATTCTACCCTTCAATCTCTCCTTGCAAAACCCTAAAGAAGTAACTAATCATCCATGAAAATGTTCGTGAAATCGTCGTCTCCGAGTATACATCGTTAAGGCATGTTATATCTTTCTTTTATACTCCATCTTTTGATGCTTAATCGTCATCTTCGAGTATATGTCCATTAGGGTTCATTTTTTTTTTTTTTTGCCCTTTTCTGATCTGTTTCGTAAAAAAAAAAAGTGTTTTAAATTGTTTGATTTTTGCGTGTTGATAGAAAATGTATATTTGAAGTTAAGATTGAATCAATTATGTATTTGTTGACTATTTAAGGTTTAATCCTACATTTGATTTTTTTTCTTAATATTATCCGATGGGTGATATTTGATGAACTTATGTCGGTGACAATTGTTTTATGTAATTTATTTTGGGACTAAGGTTATATAAAGGATTGAGGAATATTTAGTCAAATTTGACTTTTTTGATCTCATGGATCACTATTAGGTGGGTCATGATCTATCTTTATATGCAGCAAGATTTGATCCTGATCCCATTACAATACTTTATATATGTCCATTGGGTTGTTGATAAAATGAAAATAAATGTTATGAATTTGGATAGTCAAAGCTCAAAAACACCATGTTTGACCAAGAAAATTACAGCGTTTTCAGTCTGTTTCTGGATTAGATAGGATAAAAGGTTTGCCGTACTAGTTTGCTTCAGGAAGATAGAACTAATTGATAGTTAAAAATAGAATTTTACTGAAAAAGTTAAAGTAAGACGTTTTTTTTTTTTTTTTTTTGTAGTTAATTTGGTAGTGGAAACATGTTAGAAGCTCAAAGGATGACACTAAATGGAAGTTTTAATTACGGTAATGGGAAAATAAAGGAGTGATTTCACTGAGGTCTTCTGCAAGTTGATCTGCCATTGATGTATTTTGTTACGCTCTCGGGGAAACAAGCCAATTCGTAGCATCTTAATTGCAAATAATGGAACGACGGTCGTAAGGCTTATAATAAATGTGAGAACATGAAGCTATGAAACATTTGGTTCACAAAAAGCAATTTTGTTGGTAGCCATGGCTACCCCGGAGGATACGAGGATAAATGCAAGCATATTAAAATTGTTGGTCAATTTGTAGATGTGCCTGGTGGAACAAATCCAACATTTATGAACCGTCATCATGCCATTTTAATGAACTTAAGCATTGTAATTAACATCTTTCATGTTGTCAACATTAATAAAAGATAATAAAATAGTTTATCTTTTTAACATTGATATTGTTAAATCCTCCCGACTTTCATGGTCTGTTTAAATTTTGACTTTTTTATTTTTTATATTTCTCTTTTCTGGATATAACTGAAATTAGTTGTTTAAATTTAAACTGATATCAATGAGTATGTTTTATTCCAAATTTGAGCTAGAAACATTAATTATGTATATACATTTATAAAAATTATATTTTTATGTACTATATATCCTTACCTTATAAATGTTGAAATTCTATTTATATGTGAATCTTTATCATTATATTGTGGTATAACCAAGCTAAGTAATCGTTTATTTAATACTAAGCTTACAAATAATGATAAGAATTCGTATAAATTTTTATGTTAACCTTCATGTCTTTTTTCTCCAAAAAAAATTCACCTAAGTAGATGTATATGTGTTACAATTATGTGGAAACTTTGAATTCAATAAGATTATGAGGGGATGCATGCAGGAGTAGGGCATTAATGTTATATGCTTTTACTTCATGTGTTATATACATCAAGTTACTGGTCCAAGAGGTTTGTGAACAAATGTGTTTTTTTGTTTTGTATCTTATCAAATTGTACACTGATGGTGCTCTCCTAGATGCGTCCATGGCTACATTAGTTGTTTTCGGGTAGCACTAGATATAATAGAGGAGCACAAAGATTAAGAACTTATAGCTTGGCTTTGTTCCCAAATTAGAAGCATGTAAATGACGTTGCGACACGTATGTAATGTATAATAAAGACTGAATTACAAGTTTTGTCCTTTAAGTTTATACCATTTTTCAGCGACTGTTCTTTAACTTTAAAATTGATTAGTTTTGTCTTTTATCTTTTAAAATCTTGCACGTTACGTCCTTTGACACTAACCCAGTTAGATTTTAACACTAATACAAGGGTAAAATCGTCTTTTTACTATTCTAGGGCCTATTTTGGTAATTAGGTTAAAGTTTTGTACAAAATGTAAAATTTAAAATTAATATAAAACCCCCTCCCTCTCTCTTAATACCTGCCACCACCACAACCTACCACCACCTGCCGCCGACCACCACCACCACCTGCCACCGACCACCACCACCACCACCTACCCGAACACCACCCCTTCCATTCCATTCTATGAAACCAAACCCTGACCCTAATACAAAACATATCGGACCACAACCACCTGACCACCATCGTCACCCCCTTCCCCTGTACACACACTTTACAGAGAGAGAGGGGGGGGGAGAGAGAGAGAGAGAGAGAGAGAGAGAGAGAGAGAGAGAGAGAGAGAGAGAGAGAGAGAGAGAGAGAGAGAGAGATAGACCACAACCACCTGACCACCAATCGACCACCATCGCACCCACCAATCGACCACCATCACCGGAACCACCTCTGGCCTAGCCCAACCACCACCATGAACACCATCTCCATAACCATAACCAATCACCATAATATTCAGAAAAGAGGGGTTTTTACCTTGAGAACAGATCTGACCCGATGAGTACACCATCTCCGGAGGGCTGCCGGAGGCGGAGACAACAATGATCCCCTGTACAACCACCAAGCTTCTCTCTCTCTCTCTTCCTCTCTCCGACTGTCACCTGCCACCACCAAGCTATCTGCCACCACCAAGCTCTCTTCCTCTCTACGTCGTCATCATCTCCTAATATTATTAGGGAAGAAGGTTAGGGTTTAATTAGATTGATCTACAGTTAGTGTTCTTGACTTGGATAATTAGGGAAGAAGGTGGTCCGATGGAGGTTTGATGGAATGGAAGGGGTGGTGGTGGTTTGGTCGGCGCAGGTGGTTTTGGTCGGCGCAGGTGGTGTTGGTCGGCAGAGGTGGTGGTGGTGTTGGTCGGCGGAGTGGTTTCAACTTGTGGTGGTGGCAGGTACTATCGTGTAAGATGGATAGGTTGGTGATCTGATCTTTAAGAGAGAGAGAGAGAGAGAGAGAGAGAGAGAGAGAGAGAGAGAGAGAGAGAGTGAGTGAGGGAAGTTGGTGATCTGATCTTCACAAGAAATTATTTTTTCTTAATAAATGGGTAAAAAGACAATTTTACCCCCATTTAACGATAAAAATTAACTGGGTTAGTGTCAAAGGACGTAACGTGCAAGATTTTAAAAGATAAAGGACAAAACCATTCAATTTTAAAGTTAAAGGACAGTCATTGAAAAATGGTATAAACTTAAAGGACAAAACTTGTAATTCAGTCTATAGTAAATTGAACATTTTTATTTTTAAGTATTAGTACTAAAATTTGTTGTTATTCTTTATCTGCATTTGTCAGGGAAGGAATGGGGACATTGAATTGCCACGAAGCACAAGCCTATTAATCATATTAAAGTTCAATCCCAAGCTTCCTCCTAAATCTATGGTAAATATGGAGTTGTAAGAATTTCATAAAATTTTGAATCTTATGGTATGCAAATAACTACTTCATTGACATAATTTCTACTATAGATGGTGACATATTGGTTATTGAGATTAATTTATTTAGATGAAAGTTAAGCGGTAGAAACATAAACTGTTAATACAACTAAAGCAACATCTGTGTATATGCCATGTTTATTATGAGGTTCTGTGTCGCCATTTTATATCAAGGAATAAGTTGGCACATTAAAATTTGAAGTTCACATGAATAACAATTATCAGAATGTTGTATTTAGAATATGGCTCATGATTTAAGTTAAATAGCGATTTCAATATATCATCTTTCAAAATGTGATGTTTGTAAAAGGGGCATAATGATCATCTTAGGTATAGGCTATAAGTTTCTCAATGTTAACTATACTTACATTTAAGTTCATTAGTGTTTTATTATCAGTGTTAATTGTTGTTTATATTTTCTATATTTACTCCTTATTGTTTTATCAAAACGGATCATATATATTTGTATTTTCTTTCAAACAAAATGGTTCCATCGTTCTTTAAAGTCTTGTGTGACCCGTCAAAGCTTTACACGGTAATCATCTTCTTCACAAGCCTTTTACTATTCTTTGACATGCTCCCCTTTCAACTTTTTTAGGAGTTTATATACCAAGTGAAAATCGGGCGGCCTATTCAAGGTTACGAAACACATTCATTTAAGTCAAATTTTGAGTCATGACAATCAGACAATATCACCAGGTAGAGAAAAGGTAATTTTCATTTACTTAAGTATTATCCTAAAATTTAGTATATACAGTGTGGTTTGTTTCTCCTTTATATACTTAATAGCTTAGGTGGTTGTGTAGAAAATGCTTTTGTTTCTTAATTTTCTTTCCTTAAATAGTTAAACGTGTCCAGTATTTTATTTTTTTCTTTAGTTTTTTTTAATTTTTAAGTTTTATACAACTGTCAATCCGTGTATCACACGGGTTCTAACCTAGTTATCTATATTTACAAGTCAACTATATTATCTATTACACCCCCGCAGTCGAAACAAGAGGAGGGCGAATGTTGAGACTGGAGCGGAAGTCTTCAAATAACACACGTGGTAGACCTTTGGTGAAGATATCTTCAATATGAAGACGTGTAGGGGTATGGAGAATCCGAATAGTGCCGCGTTTAACATGCTCACGAACAAAATGAATATCAAGCTCAATGTGTTTTGTTCGTTGATGCTGGACAGGATTATTAGACAAGTATATAGTACTGATGTTATCACAATAAACAAGGGTAGCAGTAGATAAAGGGCGACACAACTCAAGAAGCAGGTTGCGAATCCAGCAAACTTCAGCAACAACATTAGCTACTGCACGGTACTCAGCTTCAGCACTGGACCGAGAAATTGTGGTCTGGAGCTTAGACGACCAAGATAAGAGATTGGGACCCATGTAAACACAATAACCCGACGTAGAGCGGCGAGTATCTGGGCATCCTGCCCAATCAGCATCTGTGTAAGCTCGAAGAGAAACCTCATGACAGGAGGATAATGTAAGATCATACGAGGCAGTGCCACGAATATAACGGATAATACGCTTTAAAGCATTCCAATGATCCAATGTGGGGCTGTGCATGTGAATGCAAATCTGCTGAACCGCATATGTAATATCGGGTCTGGTGAAAGTTAGGTATTGTAGGGCCCCCGCTAGACTCCGGTATAGAGATGGATTCTCAAAAGGTGCACCTGATGCAGCACTTAACTTGGGTTTTGTGTCAACTCGGTTGCAACTGTTTTGCAACTGGGTTGCAAGAGTCCATATATGCACGACTCACAATATCCAATGCATAGGATTTCTGCGATAAAAACATCTGGTTACCTGTGCGAGAGACAGATATACCCAAAAAAATGACTGAGAGGTCCAAGATCTTTCATGGCGAATTCAGCCGCAAGGCTGCCCATGAGCTTCTTCCTATGAGAATCTGTAGAAGTGGTGAGTATAATATCATCAACATAAATCAACAAGTATGCTATATCACCCCCGTGGTGGTAGGTGAAGAGAGAGTTGTCACATTTACTCTGCAAGAAACCGATAGACGTGACAAAATCAGTAAACCTTTGGTACCATGCCCGCGATGCCTGTTTGAGACCATAAAGGGATTTCGTCAAACGGCATACATGATCGGGATAGTCCCGATGTCTAAATCCCATAGGTTAATACATATAAACCGTCTCAGTAAGGTGCCCATGTAGGAATGCATTAGTAATGTCCAATTGATGGATGGGCCATGACTGAGAGAGTGCCAACGTCAACACAGTGCGGATAGTGGCCGGTTTGACAACCGGGCTAAAAGTTTCCCCACAATCAATCCCAATCTCCTGATTACTACCATCACAAACCAGATGAGCCTTGTATCGCTCAAGAGTACCATCAGACCTGTATTTGTGGCGAAATAGCCACATGCTACGAATACTATGCATATCAGGATGTCTCGGGACAAGTTCCCAAGTCTTGTTTTTAATTAAAGCATTAAATTCGTTTTTCATGGCATTATGCCACTCCGGTTTAGACAAGGCATCTTTGGGGTTCTTTGGTATAGGTGCTATGGTGGAGGTGGAGAGGTTGAAGATTTGTTTGGGTTTCGAGATACCGGACATAGCCCGTGTATGAATGGTGCGGTGGGGGGTGGAGGTGGCGGGTGTGGTATGGGTGAAGGAGAGTGTGTGGAGTGTGAAGGACCAATGGGAGAGGGTGGTGGGACTTGGGCCGAGGATATGGGTAGGTTGGGTGGGCCGAGGATAAAGTCTGGATGGGGAGAATTATGGGGCTGAGAGATTGGGCTTAGTGGTTGGTCGGGTAGTGGGCCGAGGGAGTAGTCTGTTGCTCAGCGAGAGGGGTTGTTGGTGGTTGAGGTGGGGTTGTTGGTGGTTGGTCGGGAGGGGCTGAAGGGTTAGCATAAATGGACGGGTGAGGGGTATCATCTAGGAATGTGTAGGTATGAGGGGTAGGTTTGTGAGACTTGGAGAACGGGAATATGGTTTCATCAAATAGGACGTGACGATTAATGGTAATTTTTCGGGTTTGAAGGTCTAGGCACTTGTACCCTCTATGATTTGAAGGGTAACCCAAAAAGACACATGGGAGAGAGCGATAGGCTAGTTTGTGGATTGTGGTATGTGGTATGAGAGGGTAGCATATGCACCCGAACACACGAAGGTGGTCATAGGTGGGCATGCAATGGTAAAGACGTTGAGTGGGTGTTTGGAAATTATGTATTTTACTTGGGATGATGTTGAGGAGGTAGGTGGCGGTATCAAGGGCATGTGACCAATAGGTTGTGGGCATAGATGAATGGGCTAAAATGGTGCACATGAGGTTGTTGATGGTTCTAATTTTACGTTCGGCTTTGCCATTTTGAGAGGAGGTGTGGGGGCAAGAAAAACGGAAGTGCATGCCGTGTGAGTTGCAAAAGTTAAAGAATTGGTTATTTGCATATTCACAACCGTTGTCACATTGTAGTTGTTTGATTTTAGTGTGGTCTAAATTATGAAATTTGGTGAACATGGCATAGACATCAGATTTATGGGCAATTGGGTATGTCCATAAAAAATTGGTGAAGTCATCTAAAAACAACACATAATATCTATGACCCCCATTAGACATGATAGGGGAGGTCCAAACATCACTATGAACAAGATCAAATGGCATACGTGTACTTGTATTAGAAGTAACAAATGGAAGTCTGGTATGTTTACCAAAAATACAAGCACTGCAAGTTTTATTACTCAAAGAACTACAAGAAATAGAACTAGAAGTTTTTAATTTATTTAAAATAGCTGGGCCTCGATGACCGAGCCGTTGATGCCAAATGTCTTGAGAGATAGCTGCATAGGTGGAAGCAGTTGTGAGGTTGGTGATGTTGGACGGGTTGAGAGTGTAGAGATCCCCAGAGCTATTGCACCGTAGGATAGGTTTCTTGGTCTGTAGGTCCTTCACAGTAAAACCATATGGGTCAAATTCAACAGACAATTGGTTATCAGTTGTAAAACGACGCACAGAGATAAGGTTTTTGACTAGGTTAGGGGCAAAAAGGACATTGTTAAGTTTAAATGGTGGGATTAATGGTGGTGGTAAGGTAATGTTGCCTTGGCCTAAAACCGCAATGGTTTTACCATTCCCAACAATAATGTTGCGAATAATGCTAGAATTAAAAATAGAGGGGAACTTATCAGATTGTGGAGACATCGTACCTGTTGCCCTGGTGTCCATGGTCCAGGAGGAGTCATTGTTGTGAATCGCCAAATTGTAAAGAGCTTGAGCAATATCCGTAGGAGAATAGGATGCCGAGTATGATTGGGCTGACTGAGACGTGTCCGGTTTTGGGCCTAAGATGCCTGCTGGATTGCCTGAAGTGGGCTGTTGGGCCTGATTTGCGGGTGTAGAGTGTTGGGATTGGGCCGCTGATTTGGATGAAGGGTGGGATTGGGCCGGGTAGTGGGTAGGATAGTAAGGCAGTGGGCTCGAAGGGAATGTGCAGGGTGGGTAGGTCCAGTTTGGCCAAGGAGAGTATGGCAGTGGGCTCGAAGGGGTATACGGTGGGTGTGTTTGTTGGTTGCCGGTGGTTGATGCCAAACATTTAGTTGGTAGCATCCTCGTCCGTATGCGCCTCTACCACGACCGCGGCCACGGCCATGACCACGGGTGCTCCGGCGAGGATCAAATGGAGTCGTGTTTTGGGATTCGGTAGGGGTTTGAGATGGGTTGGAGGTGAGTGTGTTGAGGGCAGTTCCCGCGGATTGAGCCGCAAGGGATGTTTGGGTAATTTTCTGATCCTCGACTTGGCAAAGTTGTGACCGGGTGTTATAGAAATCAGGTAGGGGTTTGGTTTGTTGGAGGATAAGTTTAATGGTTTCATATTGTTCGGTTAGGCCGGTGAGGATTTGCATGACAAGTTGGTTTTCAGTGACGTTGGCTCCTAGGCTAATGAGTTGGTCATATAGTAGTTTCATATGTTGGCAATAGGAGGACATGTCAGAGAAACGGTCTAAGCGGGTATTGAAAAAATTGTTTTGTAGGGCAATGGTTCTAGAGGCTTGGTTATCTAGAAAAAGGTTTTTAAGGCGAATCCAGACATCATAGGCGGTGGTATTGGAAACCATGATGGTATGAACAAGGTTTTGGGTGATAGTGCCGTAGATCCATTGGAGAACTATGGCATCTATACGCTCCCAAGATTCTTGGAAAGTAGGTTTGGTGGAGGCCTCGGCTTCTTTGCCAGCCGAAGTGGTTGTAGGAGGGACACGCGGTAAGTGATGCTCATAAACATCATACGCTTTGCAGTGTATGATGAAGAGTTCAGCCCAGGTGTTATAGTGTTCGGTTTGGCAATCAAGAATAAGAGGGATAAAGTTCTTAATGTTGGTAACGGTAACAACAGGGTGAATGGAAGACATGGTGGGAAAGAATGATGTTTACGAGTGTGTAGGAGGCCGGAAAAAAAATCGATATGATTGTATTTGCGGCCCGTAGGAAGAATTATGAGGAAGAAGTAGGGTTTTGGCTTGATACCATGTAGAAGATAATGGTTCAAACCCTTGAATATTATTTCATTAAGCATAACAATATATACAAGGTACATTCCCTTATTTTAGGGAAATGATTAACTACAATATTAATGATAATAATTATCTATATTTACAAGTCAACTATATTATCTATTAGTAGTCATTGTTGGAGATGAAGGCAAAAGGTTACATGAAGTTGGCAGATTTGTTGGTCGTGTCGGTCTTGTCGAAAACATAAACGATAATAAGAGCTACTATGGAAGGAAAAAACAGTGGAGTAGAACTTGATTGAATTTGAGATTTGATATATTTATTGTTAAATGTAGTTTGAATTGATTGAATTCTATGAAATGAGTTTATAGATTTTGTTATTAAGCATTCACAATAAATACTTCATCTTCATCTCTATAATTATACTAAAAATCCCTATCTTTCTCTCTCCTTTTCTATTTAATAATACTTTTTTTATACTTTTTATCATTACCTTTTCTCTCTCTGCTCTACTCACAACCACTTTTAAAAATATTAAAAACTTATAGAGGGTGAACAGTGTCTCCTCCAAATTTACTGATGAACAGTGTTTCCTCTATATATTTTCTCTATCCTCTACTCATAACCACTTATACACACTCTATATAATATAGAGGTCCCCCTCACACTGATATGAAGCATCTAGTGTGAATGCTCTTAGTAATTATGCAAATATATATATATATATATATATATATATATATATATATATATATATATAGGGTAGGGATCCTAAGAGAACCAACCCCTATTTGAAAACTGAGAGAACCATTCTGGGTTACACATTTCTTATAAAGGCAATTTTTTTTTTTTTTTTTTTTTGCATTAATTGCTCATTTTTATGGAAGGAAATTTTTGTTTTATTTTTTTTGAATTTTTTTTTTTCATTTATACATATGTGTATATAGCAATTATACATATGTGTATATTTCAGTTATATATATGTGTATATTGCATTATACACATGTGTATATTGAAAAAAATAAAAAAAATATTTTTACTGCATATAAAGCAGCGATTAAAGCAATTTTTTTTTTTTTGCCTTGGAGAAATTTGTGGTCCAGAATGGTTCTCACATTTCTCAATTTGGGAAAAGGTTCTCATTTGAACCAAATCCTATATATATATATATATATATATATATATATATATATATAGGTAGAGGATCTGATAGGAAAATTGTTTTGTGTAGGAAGTGTAGGAAATATTTTCAACCATTAGATCAAATCTGATTAAATCTTTAGATGAAGGGCATTTTCCCATTTTTTTTATTTATTACAAACCCACTAAATTAGCAACTAACATCTAGATATTTATGAAGATTAATCATCCTAAATTAACTAATTATTCATTATTTTTCATAAGAATCATAAGATATTTATTTCAAATAACTTGATCAATACCGAAAAACTTGTTTGATTCTTCAAACATATAACCCATTTCTATCACTTTTTCGATTATTCAAGTCATGGTAGAAGGTTAACACCAGGAGTGTTTTATAATAACGTCAAGAGTGTTTTATAATGAAAGAGAAACTAGTATGTATTAATAAGGAGTGTTTTATAATATCATCAGGAGTGTTTTATAATAACATCAAGAGTGTTTTATATTGAAACTAAACACAGTAGAAGTGTTCTAAAACAGTAGAAGTGTTTTAAAACTGATATAAGAGAGAAACTAGTTTGCATTAATTAAGGAATTATGGGAACAGTTTCAAAACTAATAGGAGAGAGAAATTGGTTTTCTCTAAATAAAGCACACACAATTACCATAGTGCCCTTAAATAAAACACTGATTGTACTATCTTGCCCTCAACTACTATAAACAATTAATGAAAAATGAAACACATATAGGTTTTTAATCTCAACCATCAATCTCAACATCCAATAGATCAAAACACTTCCTACCCTTTCTACAAAAACTAATTTTCCTACAAGAACCTTACCCTATATATATATATATATATGAATCAAGGGTAAATTAGTAATTTTTTAATTTTTTTTGGTTAAAAAAAGATGACACGCAAGGCATGTCATAAATGTGTGTAATGAAAGAGTGTCATAAACTTGTGTCATGAAAGAGTGTCATTAATTAATGCAGGTCATTAAAAGATGACATGTGCGTGTATGTCATGTTAAATTTATGACACCGCCATCAATAACACTTTTTTTTTTTTGTCATCAGACCCCTTTCTTGACGCGCAATGCGTGTCAAGAAAGGTGTTTTTTCTAGTAGTGTGTTATTGTTATAAAAATGTTTGTTTATATTTTTAAATTTCATTTACCCATAACTCTTTACATCTAAACCAACTCATAGAGTGTAGAAACTGATTCAGATAATGTTGGTTTTAGTGATTTATCAACACATAATGTTGTTTCTGTTAAGGTTAAAGCATTACATATATAGTTTTTTACTTTTATTTATAAGCATTCAGTTACTAATAATATGAATTCATTTTAAATGTTTAGGAATATTAATTTTCATTGGGAGATAACGCAACACCTGAATCATTATCTAAAGACACTTCCAAAGTTGCATATGTTAAGTAGAAGCATAAGTTAGACTACGTCTATGAAGTTGATGATTCAACATCTCTTTCATTGGCCAAAACTAAGAAGGAAACCAATAATAAGACATCTAATTGCTCTGAACGATATATGTTTTTTTTTGTATTTATCATTTTTTATCTAAATGATATATGTGGTTTTCTATATTCTCATATGAATCCCTCAAGTTTCAAAGGCGCCAATTCCATTATCCGTATCTTTTGCAATGGCCATCAATAAAAGCCAATAACAACCTCTATCGAAGGTTGGATTGTATTTGAGAGACCCAGTATTCACACATAGCCAACTTTATGTGGCATTGTCAAGAGTTAAGAGGTTACCTATACTTGATTGTCACACCCTCAAATTCTTGTGGGGTTTTACCGCGAGGCGTGTGACATACCAGGATCCAAGTCAACGGTCACAATAAACGGCAACTATATGATATGAAAAGAACGTAGAATAACCAACCACGCAGTTTAAAAGTTTCAAACAAAACCAAACCAGACAGTGGAAGCAAATATATTTACAAAACCAAAATTTTAAAAGTATGTAGTTAAACCAAACAAGGTTTACTTATGTATATCATTATGTAATGGCCAGGGATTACTTAATGTTGTGGCACTAGTGTGGCCTAAAGCTGAACATAGGAATTATGCAATGCGCATACATATGCTAACTGGCATAAGAAGTTCAATAGTGATGAACTGAAAGAAGTTTTCTGGAAAGATGCTAGGGCCTACTGTCTACCTGACTACAATGAAGCAATTAAAGAGATGAAAGAATTATTAGCTAATACATAGGATGCATTTTAGAAACAAAATCCTAAGTGTTTTCAAGGTGCTTTCTTAACATTCACATAAAATGTGATGTTCATGTGAACAACATGTCAGAGACCTTCAATGGATACATCATATAGTCTAGATCTAAACACATTATAAACATGTTAGAGGATATCATGGTTGCAATAATGACTAGGCTAACTACAATGCAGATATAAATGGCTAAGGTAGATGTGATTATGTGTCCTAAGATGCACGAAAAATTTGATAAAGATAAATATAGAGCTTATAGATGTGAGGTGTTTCCATTATCATTTAATGTGTTCCAAGTAAGAGAATTAGGGCCTGTTTGATAGCCTCTTAATGAGGCTCTGAACCATTCAGCTCTGAATGGTTAAGCATTCAGACTGTTTGTTTCAACCTAAAAAAGGCTCTGAATGGAATGATTAAGAGCTGAATCATTTAGATTTTGTGCATAGCTGAACCATTCAGCACTTAATCATTTATAGCCTCTTAACCATTCAAACATCTTAATGATTCAGCACTTAATCAACCAAACAACCCCTTAGATGATGTTTCTATTGATTTGGTGAATAGAACATGTAGCTGTAGAAAATGAGATTTAACAGGTATATTGGGCAATTGTTTAACTTGTTGGTTCTCATGTTTAAGCTTGGTATCAATGTGTTTAACTTGTGCATTTATTTTTGACAGGTATACTTTGTAAACATGTTTGTGCAGTTGCAGGTTTCTTTAAACAATAATGCAGAGGGGTTTGTTAATGAATGTTATTACAAGGAACAATACATGAAGTCATATGCTTTCACCATTCCTCCCTTGCCTAGTGAAAAATATTGGCCAAGTGTTGATTATCCTTTGGACCCACCTCTAATCAAGGTTGTCCCTGGTAGATAAAAAAATATCGGGAAAAGAGGACCTCATGAGGATCCTAAGAAAAAAGGGAAACTAAATAGGCATGGTGCTGAAATGACTTGCGGTAATGATAAGGAAAAAAGGGCATAATAAGAGAGGTTGCACAAAAGAGAAGAGAGCAAGATGTGAAGAGACTAGGGCTAGTAAACCAAGGGGAAGGCCAAAGAAGGCAAGAGTTGAAGCTAGTCAATCAACCCAGCCACCCAGCAAGCTTGTCAAGTCACCTAACAAGCCAGTCAAGTCACCCAGAAAACTAGTCAAAAGGAAAGGTCAAAGGGTAGGGAAAAGTCAAAGGGGAAGGTCAAAGGGAAGGCTCCATGATGCAAGCTAGTCAATAACTTGGTTGTTTTGGTTTAAGATGTAGTTATTTTGGTAAATTGATGTATTTTGATGTCCTTTCTAATGTTGCAAACTTATGTATTTTGCAAACTGATGTATTCTGCTGCAAACTAATGTATTTTGATTTCCCTTCCTTTGGTATATATATTATTATAGTTTGATCATGTATTTGGGTCATAAAGCAGTTTTGTGATAAGTTTGGTCATGTATTTGGATCATGAAGTAGTTTTGTGATAACTGACTGACAAAAACCACCGAAGACTAACTATAACACCCCAACCAACTACGGAATCATCGAGGTGTCATATAGTGACGATTGTTCATAAGCTCATGGTACTAAAGTGTATGTTGACAAATTATTTTTATACACGTTTCCGGTTGATTGTTGAGATACTTCATGTAGAACATTTGGACTTAGTAAAGACTTAATCCAAACAACGTGTAGAATTGTATTTGTATTTGATGATATCTATAATTGTAACTTGAAGCATTGAATAAAATATTTACACTTTTGTACCATGAGCTTATGAACAATTGTCACTACATGACACCTCGATGATTCCGCCGTCGGTTGGAGTGTTACACTAACAATTGACATTAACAATATAGTAACAACAAAACATTAGCTGATTGCATTAATACTAGCAGGTTACACTAATACTGATAGTTGATTACACTGAACAATAACATCAAAACACTACATTACCATATTACCATGACAACAATGAGTACACTTAAAAGATATGGTAAATTCCCATTGGCCTAAGACATTGACAACTTGTCTTTCAAATGTGTGTTCTCTTGTTGCAACATCTTGATTTGTAATTCCAAATTCTCTATCTTCAAATCTTAATATTCTTGATATATATTTAGACTATCACCAATAGGTGTGTAGTTGCATCCACATTGTTATTTTATCATCTTGTCCACATCCTCATACCACAAAAATAAAAAATAAAAAGTTGTAGTGCACATTCTACAGACAATGAAGAAATCAAATAAGATTCTGCATTAGAATAGGCGAATTAAATGGGAAACTTACCGGCCTAAGAGGACATCCATAAAATTCCTTCCCAATCCGTGTACTTTTCCGGCTAACAACTCGAATAATTGACGGCCTATCATGATTACAGTACATGTTTCCCTTTAAATCAACTTTAAAGATGTTAGGGTTCTTCTTTGTGCTACATGAGGAAAACGAGGATGAGCTTATATTTGTAGATTGTTGAAATTAGGGTTAAGTGTTAATGAAATTGGGGGAAAGACAATTATATACAACCTATAATTTGGGGGAATCCACATAATGAAACACCTCAAAGTCCAGGTAGTCTTTTTTTAACACATAGGCTTCCATGTCATGTGCGAAGTCACCATCTAGTAACTGAGTTAGACAAAGTTAACGGAAGGCTCGATGGAGGAAAATATCGTGAAAGTTGGGACTAGTATGGGGAATTTCTTAAGTTTGGATTATTGCCGGCCAATTCTTCAAAGTTGGATTATTAAAATCCAATATTCTCAATACAAAAAAGATTAGGTAATGGAAATTTGGACCACATGACTATTTTATAACAAACATTTATGTTACATGTTCAAAGCAATTATCCTAACACTCGCTTATGAGTGGAAATCCACACTAGTTAATATATTGAACAACTAAAATAACTTAGAAAAAGTTAAACATCTTTGGACGAACGAACTACAAAGGATAAGTGGGCGTTGCCAAAAACTATTTTCCTCCATTCCAATATCACCACTATTTAGATTTTCATTTGGTATGTGTTCCAAGTTTCAAAGACTACATGATTTAGTTCTTCACGATGTTACAAGTTATATGACATTGAAGGAAGGAGAGATCTCATGTAGGATCAAGTTGTTAATGGTGCAGGATGAAGTTGTTAATGGTTGTAAAGAAAGACAAGACACATGCAGTTTAGAATTAATCAAGGGTGACCCGACAAATAGTCACAAAGATGATGCAACTTACATAACTCCAACTAGAGAAGACTACATCAAACGCAACAACACATCTCGTCAAAAATTTCCTCAATAAATGATATACATAAAGATTGACATATCGGTGTTCGTTAAATCAACTCAAGAATTTCTCATAGAAAATTAGGACTCTGGAGACCAAAAGGCGTGAATTGGTTTGAAGGAGAGCATTATGCATGGTGTACCCTTTTTTTTTCACTTGATTAAGCTTTGTTCCACTAAGTTTTGTAAGGTTTTTTTAGTGAGATATCATATATGATCCAGTAATATCAATTCATTTTTTTAGGTCCTAAAGCACTGATTTAACATCATCTTGAAATATGTTGTTAATAGTGTTATAATGATCCATAATGTAGATAAGTAGAATTGCTATAAAATCGCAATTTGATAGGAATTACATAATCATAACTATGTCGAATGAATGAGATGACGTTTTACTCTTTTTGTAATAAACATTACATTATCAAAAAAAAAAAAAAAAAATAGGACAAGTAAAAATGTATTTTGGATTCGTAATAGATTATTTTAATAAACTAACAAATATACCTGATCCCCGTAAATATACCCATGTATCTGCATTTTCCACTGACTAAAATCCGAACCGTCAAACTTTTCAATCACCAATTTTCCGTCTTCAGCCATAATGACAAACGAAAAATAAGATCAAAGTAACCCGGCTCCAAGTTAATAATAACCGGTCAAAAACTGACAACCAAACCAAACCCGAACGACCCAAATAATAACCCAAAACTTGAACACCCAAAACCCAAACAAAACCTAATTAGAAAACAAGAACGAGTGAACCTGTCTCTCCTGATCGTGGCTGAAAAAAATGGTTGTAAACGGCGGCAAACGATGATGTAACAATCAACGTCTTAGATTCAAATGGTTGGCTTCGAAAAAAAATATTACGGCAATTGGCGTAGTGGTTCCAAAAAGGTTTTAATGTCAAACCTTAATTTTCAAGACAAAAAATAAAATTACTTGCGCAAGAAGACAAAAAAAGAAAACGGCGGCTCTGAAATTTATTTTCCTCTAGCAAATAACGACAAAACAAGAGAAGTAAATCTTCTCCAAATTTTGACTAGAAAAGAATTCCAGGGACAAAACCTCCTTGAGATCCGTGCCAAACAATTTACATTCTTTAAACAACCACAAGAGTACCATCATTGACTTTCTTACCTGCTATGTTTTATCATCAAAATCATATAGTGTTTACTACACAAACCCAATAAAGTTGTGTTTTTTAAGAAACCAAACATTTGCGAAAGACATACTCTTTCATATAATACACCTATTGTGTTTTATCACCAAAGCGCTTTGCAAAGAAAACCAAACCATTCTTCTGTTCAAAACCCAAATCAAACGAAGCTTTATTGAAGTCTTCAAATTGTGTTTAGTTGGTTTGAAACCAAAATAGAAGCAACATACATATTAACCGAAATTATAAACAAAACCATACTGTTTCGTCGGATAACCTTGCGAGACAATATAGCACAACTTCTATTGTCAGCCATTGTGTTTTTTCTGATGCTGATAAAACATTTACAAAACTCATATTCTTTTGCATACCATTGTTTGAAATTGCCAAAAAAATTAAATAAGAGATTTAGGTTTAAACTCAAAAAAATAAAAATAAAGAAAGAAGCAGACGACGTTGGTGGTTGGAATGGAAAGTCAAACAATGATGGTGCTTCTATAATGGAAGATTATTGACAATTCAATTAACGTATTATTTTAAATGATTGTGTTTTTACAATTATACGCTCACAAAACTCTAATTAATTAAATTACAACACAATTTACAACTTTGCCATCCATCAACATAATCGAAAGGTCACAATTACTTCTCACCCTTCTCACAAAACACACCATTTGTACCCTAACCCCACCATATATATATATATATATATATATATATAAGGGTGAGGTTCCTGTACAAAGGCCATATTTTGTGAGAAGTGTGAGAAGGATTAAAAATTGATATGTAGGCATTATTTTTTGAACTTAGTCATGATGTTTTGGATTGTTTTGCCTAGAAAAACAACAAACATAACAATTAAAAACCGAAAAAATTTATTTTAGGCTTAAAACTTAAAACACTATGTTATGAACATTAAGCAGTGTGTTTTAAGTGTTAAGTAGTTTGTTTTAGTTGTTTTTAAATTTAATGACTATGATACATTGCATTGTGTTCTAGATTGTTGTGTTTGGTGTTTTTCAAGTTAAAACAACCTAAAACATCATTCCTAAATCTAAAACATGATGCCTACATGTCAATTTTTAATCCTTCTCACACTTCTCACAAAATATGTCCTTTGTACAGGAACCTAGACCTATATATATATATATATATATATATATATATATATATATATGATAAGGGTTCGGGTACAAAAGGGTGAAAATTGTGAGAAGGGTAAGAAGCATTCTCATGCTAACACGTGGTGGTGGAGTATTTTAAGACCAATGGTACAAAGGTAATATTATATATATCATTTAATTTTTTTTTCGGTGATTTAATGGAGGAGAGTTTTTAGGGTTAGTCAAATCATTATCATATTTAAAAATATCAATCAGAATTATTATCGCAAGGTTATCAGATGAATTTCAAAACTAAATACTTATACGCATGTGTGCTTGACGTTGTGTTTTATCATCATGGACAATTAAATACGTATACAGACGTGTGCTTGACGTTTTGTGTTTTATCATAATGAACAATTTAACACACAATATTAAATCTGAAGTGTTTTATATTAAAGATTATAACACATTAAAGCAGGCATCCACATGATCAAACCTGGGAGTTTCCTAAGTAGCATATAATGTGTTTTGAAAATGCGTTCTAACACCAAACACAATATTAAACTCGAAGTGTGTTTTTTTGACATAAAACCATTTGTTTTAAACAACCACAAGAGTTCCACAATTGACTTTCTTACCTACTGTGTTTTATCATCAAAACTATCAAAATATATAGTGTTTACTACACAAAACTCAATCAAGATGTGTTTTTTAAGAAACCAAACATTTACGAAACACATACTCTTTCATGTAATACACCTATTGTGTTTTATCACCAAAGCGCTTTGCAAAGAAAACCAAACCATTCTTCTGTTCAAAACCCAAATCAAACGAAGCTTTAGTGAAGTCTTCAAATTGTGTTTAGTTGGTTTGAAACCAAAATAGAAGAAACAGACATATTAACCGAAATTAAAAGCAAAACCATACTGTTTCGTCTAATAGCCTTGCGAGACAATAAAGCACAACTTCTATAGTCAGCCGTTTTGTTTTTTCTCATGCCGATAAAACATTTACAAAACACATACTCTCTTGCATACCATTGTTTGAAATTGCCAAAAAAAAATTAAATAAGAGATTTAGGTTTAAACTCAAAAAAATAAAAATAAAGAAAGAAGCAAACGACGTTGGTTGTTGGAATGGATAGTCAAACAACGATGGTGCTTCTATAATGGAAGATTATTGACAATTCAATTAATGTATTATTTTAAATGATTGTGTTTTTACATTTATACGATCACAAAACTCAATTAATTAATTAAATTATAACACAATTTACAACTTTGCCATCTATCAACATAATCGAAAGGTCACAATTACTTCTCACCCTTCTCACAAAACACACCCTTTGTACCCTAACTCCACCCTAACACATTAAAGCAAGCATCCACATGATCAAACCTGAGAGTTTCCTAAGTAGCATATAATGTGTTTTGAAAATGGTTTTAACACCAATCACAATATTAAACTCGAAGTGTGTTTTTTTGACATAAAACCATGTGTTTAACCACAAGAGTACCACAATTGACTTTCTTACCTACTATGTTTTATCATTAAAACCATCAAAATCATATAGTGTTTACTACACAAAACCCAATCAAGATGTGTTTTTTAAGAAACCAAACATTTACGAAACACATACTCTTTCATATAATACACCTATTGTGTTTTATCAGCAAAGTGCTTTGCAAAGAAAACCAAACCATTCTTCTGTTCAAAACCCAAATAAAACGAAGCTTTACTGACGTCTTCAAATTGTGTTTAGTTGGTTTGAAACCAAAATAGAAGCAACAGACATATTAACCGAAATTATAAACAAAACCATACTGTTTCGTCTAATAGCCTTGCGAGAGAATAAAGCACAACTTCTTTTGTCTGCCGTTTTGTTTTTTCTGATGCCGATAAAACATTTACAAAACACATACTCTCTTGCATACCATTGTTTGAAATTGCCAAAATAATTAAATAAGTGATTTAGGTTTAAACTCAAAAAAATAAAAATAAAGAAAGAAGTAGACGACGTTGGTTGTTGGAATGGAAAGTTATGGAAAGTCAAACAATGATGGTGCTTCTATAATGGAAGATTATTGACAATTCAATTAATGTATTATTTTAAATGATTGTGTTTTTACAATTATAAGCTCACAAAACTCAATTAATTAATTAAATTATAACACAATTTACAACTTTGCCATCCATCAACATGATCGAAAGGTCACTATTACTTCTCACCCTTCTCACAAAACACACCCTTTGTACCCTAACTCCACCCTAACACATTAAAGCAAGCATCCACATGATCAAACCTGAGAGTTTCCTAAGTAGCATATAATGTGTTTTGAAAATGGTTTTAGCACCAATCACAATATTAAACTCGAAGTGTGTTTTTTTGACATAAAACCATGTGTTTAACCACAAGAGTACCACAATTGACTTTCTTACCTACTATGTTTTATCATCAAAACCATCAAAATCATATAGTGTTTACTACACAAAACCCAATCAAGATGTGTATTTTAAGAAACCAAACATTTACGAAACACATACTCTTTCATATAATACACCTATTGTGTTTTATCAGCAAAGTGCTTTGCAAAGAAAACCAAACCATTTTTCTGTTCAAAACCCAAATAAAACGAAGCTTTACTGAAGTCTTCAAATTGTGTTTAGTTGGTTTGAAACCAAAATAGAAGCAACATACATATTAACCGAAATTATAAACAAAACCATACTGTTTCGTCTAATAGCCTTGCGAGAGAATAAAGCAGAACTTCTTTTGTCTGCCGTTTTGTTTTTTCTGATGCCGATAAAACATTTACAAAACACATACTCTCTTGCATACCATTGTTTGAAATTGCCAAAAAAATTAAATAAGTGATTTAGGTTTAAACTCAAAAAAATAAAAATAAAGAAAGAAGCAGAAGACGTTGGTTGTTGGAATGGAAAGTTATGGAAAGTCAAACAATGATGGTGCTTCTATAATGGAAGATTATTGACAATTCAATTAATGTATTATTTTAAATGATTGTGTTTTTACAATTATACGCTCACAAAACTCAATTAATTAATTAAATTATAACACAATTTACAACTTTGCCATCTATCAACATAATCGAAAGGTCACAATTACTTCTCACCCTTCTCACAAAACACACCCTTTGTACCCTAACTCCACCCTAACACATTAAAGCAAGCATCCACATGATCAAACCTGAGAGTTTCCTAAGTAGCATATAATGTGTTTTGAAAATGGTTTTAACACCAATCACAATATTAAACTCGAAGTGTGTTTTTTTGACATAAAACCATGTGTTTAACCACAAGAGTACCACAATTGACTTTCTTACCTACTATGTTTTATCATTAAAACCATCAAAATCATATAGTGTTTACTACACAAAACCCAATCAAGATGTGTTTTTTAAGAAACCAAACATTTACGAAACACATACTCTTTCATATAATACACCTATTGTGTTTTATCAGCAAAGTGCTTTGCAAAGAAAACCAAACCATTCTTCTGTTCAAAACCCAAATAAAACGAAGCTTTACTGAAGTCTTCAAATTGTGTTTAGTTGGTTTGAAACCAAAATAGAAGCAACAGACATATTAACCGAAATTATAAACAAAACCATACTGTTTCGTCTAATAGCCTTGCGAGAGAATAAAGCACAACTTCTTTTGTCTGCCGTTTTGTTTTTTCTGATGCCGATAAAACATTTACAAAACACATACTCTCTTGCATACCATTGTTTGAAATTTCCAAAAAAATTAAATAAGTGATTTAGGTTTAAACTCAAAAAAATAAAAATAAAGAAAGAAGCAGACGACGTTGGTTGTTGGAATGGAAAGTTATGGAAAGTCAAACAATGATGGTGCTTCTATAATGGAAGATTATTGACAATTCAATTAATGTATTATTTTAAATGATTGTGTTTTTACAATTATACGCTCACAAAACTCAATTAATTAATTAAATTATAACACAATTTACAACTTTGCCATCCATCAACATGATCGAAAGGTCACTATTTCTTCTCACCCTTCTCACAAGACACACTATTTGTACCCTAACCCCACCCTATATATATATATATATATATATATATATATATATATATATATAGACACACATATAGGGGAAGGTTCAATAGAAAACTTATAGTTAGGGAGAAAATTAGAAAACTCCTACTTAAATTAAAAAAATAATAAAAAAATCATAACTCAAAATTTAAGGCAAAAACTAGAAAATTGGTTCAGAGCTTCTCTTTCCCACGTCATCCTCATTCAGAAAAAATAAAAAAATTGCGAATTCTAATGCACATGTGTAGTAAATATCCAGTTAAGCTTTAGGATTTTGTTTAGCTTTTAGGGTTAGTTTTTTTAGTTCAGTTTTTAAAGTTTAGATTTTCAGGGTGGGGCGGGGTTGGTTTAGGTTTTTTGGGTGGAGGTGGGGGGTTAGGTTTTTTGGTAGGCGGTTAAGGGGAGGGGTTAGGTTTTTGAGTAGGGGTGGATGGGTGGTTTAGGTTTTTGGGTGAGCGGTTTAAGTCTTTTAGTGGGGTGGGGCGGGATTAGGTTTTTGGGTGGGGGTATGGTTGGGGGTTTAGGTTTTTGGGTTATACTACACATGTAGTAGCCTTTTTTAGATTTATTTATTTATTTATTTTGAACGGTGATGACGTGGGAAAGAGAAACTCCGAACTACTTTCCTAGTTTTTTACTTAAAATTTGAGTTATTAGTTTTTTTGCATTTAATTAGGAGTTTTCTAGTTTTGTTAATAAAATGAGTACGTTTTCTATTAAATCACCCTATATATATATAGGGGATGGTTAATCTGAACACATATATTTAGTGCGAACTAGGAGAACGCTATCTAAAGCCGTTCAAATTCAAAATTTCTTTTTACACTTGTCTTTGTTATCAAAATACAATCTCAAAAACACAATTTACGAGTAAAAAATTAGACCTATATATATATATCTATATATATCTACATCAATATTTTATGAACTTATGTTAATTTCCACAATGTACATCGATTAATTTTCTATCTTTGATAGGCGTGGGCTATAAATGCACCCATCACTTATTGCATTGTATTCAACTTCCATCATAATATTTCATCATCTGCAAAATGGCACAAGAAAATATTATCCATATGTCAGGGTTGTGGGAAGTGAGATACGAGGTGTTAGCTGTGAATTCATTACGAGGTGTCACGTAGTGACGATTGTTCAATAGCTCATGGACTAGAAATGTAACTTTGAATACATTGAATTTAATAATTTATTACATTAAAAGAAATACAACAATTAGGACTAGTAATCTAAACTAAGATACAGTAATCTCAATCTAAGTCTATGTTCCAAACGCTTGGAAGTAATCTCATAAGAACCTGAAACATGTACGAAAATGATTTGGTCAATACAAAATGTATTGGTGAGCATACCCTGTTTGAATAAATATAGTAGGAAAAGTGTTTAGCAATTCATGTGCGGTACCATTGCAATTATGTAATAACTAATATCCGTTCAAAATCAACCCTATGTAAAGAAAAGCAGATATATATAGTATGCGCTAGTAGTAATGTCATACATACCAATGACGAGGACTCTCAACAGAGTCACAAGGGTATATACCATAGTACTATTCATTGAAATGCCAGGCCCTCAAAGGTTAATGATTTTGACAAGTCATAGACACACAAATTAACATAAAGCAAACACACATGAGAATTGAATTTAGTGAAAGAATAACATTTAGTAATAGTGTACATGAATAGCCCCAAAATAGTAAAACAGTAAAAGAGGAAAAGATATACTCACAGTTACGAAAGCGATCAAAATCCAACTTAAGCGATCGTGAGCTAAGTAATGGGAATTCCGAGGAATTCAACCTATAATGTAATAGAATACTAATAAGGAAATGTCTAAGAGTCTAAGGTAACTAGGGTCTAAGGCATTAGGGTTTGCTAAGTCGATTGGGGAATTAGAGTTTTTATGATAAGTCGCGTTAATGTAAAAGTTGTATATCACAAATAATATATGAAAGGTTGTAAATGTGGTTTAGGTAATATAATTATTACCTATTGAATATTTAGATAAAATTACGTTTGATTAGTTAAGACAAAATAATTTAGTTAATTACTTTAACTAAATTAAAATAATAAATACAATAATCATAATTATTGAAATAAATAATAATGAGTTACACAATGATTCACAAAGGTTATTTTTATAGAAAATGGATTCTTTCTTATGTAAATCAATGAAAATAATCTTCCCATAATTTTTATAAACTTATTTATATTTAAAACTGATTTAATGAAATTAAATCATGTTTAATTGACTAAAAATAGGAAAATCAATAAAAATAAATGTTTTCTGAATCAATAATTTTTATTTCAGATTAGAATGCTTAGAAATAATTATCCTAAAATTTTGAGATCAAAATCATTAAAATTAAATTTTTAATCAATTAATTATGATTAAAACAATTTAAATTAATAAAATAACGAAAATTAAATAATTTTCAGAAAGCAAAAGTGTGATAATTTTCTTTATGGTGTCAAGATGCTACACCTAAATTTTCATAATTTTTGAAGCAAAAATGAATTTACTATGAATATTATAAGTTTATATGCATTAATAATGATTATCCTATGATTAAAATAATAGTAAATAAGAAAAAATAAATTTGAAAAGGAAAAAAAAAACAAAACTGAGGAAGCCTGGGTTCGAACCCGGTTCCTTTTCCTTCTTTCCAAGACACATAAACCACTAAGCTATACTTGCATTTGTTGATTTATTTTAGAAAACAAACTATTTAACATAACATACATGTTCATCATCTTCCCCAAATCATCCTCAAGAACCCTAACCCTACCCTAAGATTCAATAACCCCATCCAAACACTATAACCAATCTGTAATAAGGGGGTTTTGATCAGAAATACGCGAATAACAAAACGGCAACATGAAATATAACTTACAATTACGATTAAGGGGGCGAGAAATGAAGAACAAGAACCGAACTTGGAGAGTCGATTACCATGGTTTCTGAAACGTTTTGATTCAGATTTTTTTTTTGTGGGTTTAGCGCGACTAAAGGTGCAGAAAACTAATGGTGTTGCTGGCCTAAATAATAAGCGAGTATGCGGGGAGTTTTAATTCGTTTAAAACTTCCGGCGTTACACCTCTTAACCCGAATTAAATCTCACTAAAAGTTGCGTTACAACTCAATTAATCGCTGAGAATTTATTGGCCCACGAAAGAGAAACATAAGGGGACAATTTAAACGTATTAAATTGCTATAGAAACGGTTTTTAACCCTTGCCGGAGACGACGCCGGATTCCGGCCGACCACTCGCCGGAAAACCGAGATGGGACATGGAAGGAGTTATTTTGTTTTTAAAATTTTAAGTTTTGGCAAGAATGATCCCTCTAGATTTAACCTAGTTAGTTTTATTATAAATCAGTTAGTTTTTCCTTCATAAAACCTAACCAAGTTAAGTTAATTTAACTAAAAAAAAGTCTATAACTTTATAAAACTTGAAATTTTTTTTTTAGAATCCATTTCCGAATAACGTTTCAACATATGCGTTTGATTAAATCTTATACCCGATTCATGATAAAACTTTACTTCGCTCAAAAATTAGCTTTGTAAACGACGAAACTTACAGGGACTATAATGGAAAATATTTGAAGGACTGTTATTGTCAATTAAATGAAAGACGAGGGTGACAGATGTCACATAAACAAATGTACAACTCTAACATACTAATATTGATACCTAACTTAAACCAACGTATAACTCTATTAACCTATTCGGCTCTAGTTGAAAAAAAAAAAATACATATTTACTGATTTGAACATAATTAGTGACTTGCCTATACATGATTAATGATTTACCTGAACACTTTGTGTTTTTTTTCCTGTATGAACAAAACCCCACAATTTTTTTTTTCGTTTTTTATATAGCACTATGGTACTCGTTGGAAAGATAATAAAACCCTCGTTAATTTGGTGTAATTTTTTTCTTTAAAAAATCTCCTATATTTTAGATATTAACGTTTAAAAATTATGGGAGAAAATATGAGGGTTAAAAATCCAATTTTGTTTTTAAATGTGACACCCGGCATGTTTGGGTCAACATTTTATAAACACATAGGTCAACATTTTATAAACACATAAGTCTACCTTAGCGAAAAACGTTTATTAAACATACTTGACGGGGTCAGTAGAGTCGGAACACAGTCCGTATTGTCCAGGGTCCAATGATTCGGGAGATCATTGGGTTAGTCACACACACACACACACACACACACGATACGAGTCCCGTTGTTGGTGAATTACATAAACTAATTAAGTGTATGTGTAGACTAATTGTCGTATGGTGGATTATATGCTTAGATGTGTTTAAATGATGTGTAGATAATCATCCGTGCTTAAATATGTTAAACATAGACTAAGTTTGCATGCTCGTATGTTAGGGTGCATTAAAATGCGTTAAACACGACAAATTGGAAAACTAGAAAAACGTGAGTCCTGGTTCGACCAATCGAATGGGCGAACCTGGACAATACTCCTGGTTCGACCCTTGTAAAAGGGGCTAACCTGGGATATGGAATTGAAAGAACTTCATTCGACCAAAACAGGGTACGTTCGACCCTGTGAAAGGGTCGAAGGAGGGTACATTCGCCCAGGTGAAAGGGGCGAATGTGGACATAGTATAAATACCACACTTTGTCATTTTTCACCATTTCACAAACCCTAAACGTCTCTAAACACTCTCTAGCAACTTTAAACATTGGGGAAGGAGTTTTTGCCCTTGTTTTCTATAATCTAACCTACAAACATCTTCTACACAAAGATCTAAGGTGTGTTCTTCATTCTAAATCATTTTTGAAGCATTTAAATTCGTTTTCATTAAACCCCAAGAGTCCAGATCTGATTCAAACATGTTTTCATGGATAAAAACCTCCCTAATGTCTTTCTAAACAAAACCTATTCATAAACAATGAGTTTTCATACAAATTAACATGTGTTAATGGTGTTTTATGTGATGTTATGTATTGTTTGATGATTGATTGTTGTATAGATGTTATAACAATGATCTAGGACTGTTATTGATGATGATTTATGATTGTGATAGGTTACAATTGATTATTGATGATGTTATGCTCATTTTAGGGATTTTGGGTTAGATCTAGGGCTTGTTCATGATGATAGTGATAAGGATATGATTGGGGGATTTATTGTTCATGATAATCTGAGTATATTAAGTTGATTATTGATTGATTTCATAAAGTTTCCTAATTGGGTAAAGATTGCATGCATTTGATGTGACATCTCCATAATTTGCTATTTCGGGTAACTTGTAAAACGGACGGATTTCGGGATAAAATTGGTAGGGTTATGTAGGAATATGTTAATGATAGTTGACTGCTGTGATTGGTAATGTTTCGTGATGTTTTCGGACCGTTTAGATGCGTTTTGGTGCGTTTTATAAAATGCTGATGAAAACGGGCGAACGTGGAATAAAATTGGTTCGAATGGGCGAACGTGGAACAAAACATGGGAAAAACGGGCGAACGTGGAAAAACAGGCGAACGTGGGAAAAACGGGTGAACGTGGGAAAAACGGGCGAACGTGGCTCAAACGGGCGAACGTGGAATAAAATTGGTTCGAATGGGCGAACGTGGAACAAAACATGGGAAAAACGGGCGAACGTGGAAAAACGGGAGAACATGGGAAAAACGGGTGAACGTGGGAAAAACGGGCGAACGTGGCTCAAACGGGCGAACGTGGAACAAAATGTGGGAAAAACGGGCGAACGTGGCTCAAACGGGCGAACGTGGAAATGGGAAAAACCACATTCGACCATCTGATGTCCGGAATGAGATTTTTGATGCAAACTAAGTGTTTTATGCTTGAAACTTATGTGTTAAACTTATGTGCATGACTAATTGATGTAATGGGTCACCAACGGGATGTCGGGTCGGTCTGGGATGTCCGGTTAACGTTTAAACACACTTTTTAACACACGTAGTCAAGATCTGGACAATCGGGGACTAGTTAGCCTTCGGGTTAATAGTCATCACACTTATGTAAACTCATTGATAGGTTGTCATTAGTTGGGATTATCATACACGTGTTGGAATTCTAGTTATCAGAAGACGCACTCTAAGGTGAGTTTCACGGCCCCTCTTTTATACACTTTTTCTCGGGGGAGAAGCATGCCACACGTTTTAACAAATACAACGTTTATGTTTTGAAACGCAATGCTTATGAAACATAACGTTTTTGAAACGCAACGCTTTTGAAACACAACACTTATGAAACGCAACGCTTTTAGAAACATGACGCCTTTTGGGAATGTGACTCTTTTAAGAAACGTGACACGTTTGGCACTTGGCATATTTAACATCGGCATTTGACACTTTTAAACATTGGCATTTGGCATATTTAAACATTGGCACTTGACACTTTTAAACATTGACACTTGGCATTTGGCACTTGGCGCTTGGCACTTATATACTATACGACGAAACCGAAGTCCCTATTGAAACCATGAATGTGCGGGGCACAACGGGGGAAATGTGGATAGATCTATCGGGTGTGACGAACCCCACCTGACGGCTGGGAGCCGGGCGGGTGCATATTGTCTCTACTTGACACTTGACACTTGGCACATGGGCAGCAACTCGAGCAACGTTTGTCAGTAATGGTTTTAGCAACACAGTCGTAGTAGTAAGGGAACATTTGTTATTTACTTGGAACTTTTGCACACTTGGCACTTTATGAGGAATTGCTTTACACATAAAAACGTTTACGAACTTAAAACCTGTGAACTCACCAGCATTATATGTTGACGTCTTTTTGGCATGTTTTCTCAGGTCGCTAAGGTAGCAGCATTGAGTATAGGCGCACGGAGTCTCACGGCGTCTAGGGATCATATGCATGTTTTGTTAAACATTTCAGACTTTGAGTTTTACTTTTAAGTTGTAATAATACATTTTGCTTCCGCTGTGTTAGAACGGTTTTGAAACTCAATGGTAGTTTACGCTGTTTTCTTATCATATAGATGTCGTTTATTGTGACCGTTGACTTGGATCCTGGTGTGTCACGCGCCTCACGGTAAAACCCCGCACGTGGAAATTTGAGGGTGTGACATTAAATCATTTTTTTCTAAAATATCTTAATGCCACATGGGATGACACATGACACATTCAAGTAAGAGAATGCCTCTTTGAGTGCCATGTCATTAAAATGGCTTTGGTTTATTATATGTATAGATATTATGGAAAAACAGTAAAACATGTTAGATATCTTACCAAAGTAGCGACATCGTTATCCTCCATATATAACCAAAAGCCATACAACATTGTGTCACTGTTTCATAAACAAAAATTAAAACTTTAAGCATAGATCAAACTAATTTCCAAAAACATGCACACTGTTTCAATAAAAGCTTGAAAAAACATTTCGAAATATATGTTGAAACCTAAAACATAAACACTAAGTTGTAACCTAAAACATAAACACTAAGTTGTAACCTAAAACATAAACCCTTAATCAATATGAATAATAATAAATGAAAATTAAAGAAGAATCACTCAAACCTTAAAAAATCAATTGACCCTGAAAATCCCTAAATCGATACCTAAATGATAAACCACTAAATTGAAACCTAAAAGCATAAGAATCCATTGTTAGCTTTCTTAAAACATCAATTTAACCATAAATCATTAACTTAAACCACTAATCATCAGTCTTAATAAACCAAACCTTAAAACATCGATTGACTCTTACAATAACTAAATCCATACCTAAATCATAAAGCCCTAAATTGAAACCTAAAAGCATAACAATCCATTGGTAGATTTCTTAAAACATAAATGTAACCATAAATGCTAAACTTAAACATTACCCCTAATTCTAAATCTAAAACTTATACCACTAATCACTCTTGATAAACCAACCCTTAAAACATCAATTGCCCCTAAAAATCACTGAATCCATATGGCCTGAAACATAAAGCCCTAAATTGAAACATAAAACCATAAGAATCCATTGGCAGTTTTCTTAAATGTTTGATTTACCCTTAAATCGTAATCTTAAACATGAGCCCTAATTCGAAATATATGAACCCTAATTCAAAATATATGACTAAAACCAATAATCAGTGCTAATAAATCAAACCTTAAAACAACAATTGAAGAAAAAAAGCCCTAAATCGATACCTAAATCATAAATCGTAACCTTAAAACATCAACCCTAAATCATCTATCAAATACAAAACCATTAATAAGAATGAACAATAATAATCGAAAAAATAAGAACAATAACAAATACATAAAACAGAGCAAAAGATTAAAATTAATCGAAACTTTAAAAAGATAGATTGAAAATCTGTTAAAAAAAATAAAGAATAAAGGATCAACGAACATCGATTTAGTGAAATAAGAATGAAAATACAGTTACCTTGGATTGGATAGATGATTTAGGTTGAATCGCCTTGAAAGTGCTTGAATCGCCGTTGTACGATTAGGGTTTTGTGATGATAAAATGAGAAACGATATGTCCGTCTAATTTCTCAACCCTATATATGTTTTCGGGAATTTTGATTTAAAAAAATCAAAAATTTTATAAATTTTATTATCATGCCATGTGGCTTAATGAGAGGAGGAGAGAGGATTGCTAGGGGTGTGAGAGATTGACAAGTGTACAAAGGGGCTTTAAAATATTAGATGTATAGATTATTTGCTCTATGAAACTACATTGAAACCATCACTCTTATAACTATAACAAAGTGTAGAACCAAAGGTCTACTGCAGCCTTCATTAGCTCTGTTGTTGATCAGCAGTTGTTGATCAGCAGCTGTTAAGAATCAAGAATTCTTCAATCGACATACACTAATCACCATGATTGAACATAGATATTCAAATTAATATTAATTAATATTACTACCCACAATAATCCATTTACAACTGCTGCAACTATTGTTTACAGCAGTTACTCTGGCTACTTGTCCAGACTATCCAATAAGCATGTGGGTCTGCCAGTCAACTAACAAACCTACATGATGGTACTTGTCCAGACTATCCAACTGCTGCTGCATATGTTCAAGTTAAATGCTCGCCCAGTTCGTCCAATTCGATGAACATATCCTGAAGCACTTGTCCAGACTATCCAACTGCTGCTACTGCATCTGTTCAAGTTAAATGCTCACCCAGTTCGTCCAATTCGATGAAATGCTACTGCCGCATCTGTCAAGACTATCCAACTGCTGTTGCTGCATCTGTTCAACTTAATTGCTCGCCCAGTTCGTCCAGCTATCAATGTTGTTTCATCTTCCTATATATTTATTTACAAAGTTGGAGTTATTAAACGCCAAAGACAGAAGGCCACAACAACAGCAGCTCTAAATCTAAGTTTTTGAGAGGTTAATTGAAGGAGAAGGAGGCACGGGTTCAAGACTAAAGCTACGGGTTTGACTATAATAAATTTTAGTTTTCATATTTATTTACTTTGTGTTTATGAATATTGAGACCATGACTATATTTTATGTTGAACCTTTGTTTTGATCGTTTTCCATGATTATGAGTAGCTAAATCTTGAACCACTACCTAGGTTGTATGATGATCGCATGTTAATTTTATAATTTCAGTTTATGGATTATTTATTGAATGGTTAATGTTTTGGTAACGATTTGGTTGGTGTTTATTATGATGTGTGTGCGTACTTAAGTCTAATTTATTATTTTTGATAGTTCCATAATCGTCTTAGTGAATGTCTTTCATGTTTGGATGATTATTAGGGTTACTTGCTTTGTGCTCGTAGCTTAGTTTATGGTTTTGTGCACGAAAGCCATAGGAACTTGATTAGAAAATTTAGAGGACTTTTGTATTCTTCCATTCTTGAGACCGGGAGGTGATGAATGTTAGGTTGTCTAGAGCTTTAGGTGTTAGGTTTTAGGTGAGACCGGGAGGTGATCCTATCCTAGCTGTCTTTAGTTTCTTGCAATTCCAAGTCATAGTTAACCCAACTAAATTACTCCTTTACATCTTCGGGTGTATTGTGATTAGAGAGACCGGGAGGTGATCGAGTCATTTGAGTACCTTTACATTCTTAGTAAGGTGAGACCGGGAGGTGATCCGAGCTAGATAGCCAGTGTTTTATTCTAGGATTCTTTGGGGTGTGTTGGTGAGACCGGGAGGAGATCTAGCACGTCTTAGGGTTTCTTAAGTTATCTTTAGAATCTGGTATCCATTCAGTTTTCCATTACCGAGAGTTGTGAGTTTGCATGTAGGATTCTTGACCTAGGTAGTTGCCTTCTTATCCTGATATTTTCCTCAGTTATCTTTGCTGCCTGTTTATCTTATTTATTTACTCTATTTAATTATTAAAAAACCAAAAATCATATTTAAAATCAAATCTTTTTAAGTCTTAGTCGAGTCTAGTTTTGTTTTCCATTAGTGTCCTGTGGGTTCGATACTCGGAATTACTTAGTCTGTACTCTGTACTGCATTGTTTTCCATTAGTTACTAGACCACACGACAGGCAAGTGTACCTATCAATGCAGTACAGAGTACAGACTAAGTAAGTCTGAGTATCGAACCCACAGGACACTAATGGAAAACAAAACTAGACTCGACTAAGACTTAAAAAGATTTGATTTTAAATATGATTTTTGGTTTTTTAATAATTAAATAGAGTAAATAAATAAGATGAACAGGCAGCAAAGATAACTGAGGAAAATATCAGGATAAGAAGGCAACTACCTAGGTCAAGAATCCTACATGCAAACTCACAACTCTCGGTAATGGAAAACTGAATGGATACTAGATTTTAAAGATAACTTAAGAAACCCTAAGACGTGCTAGATATCCTCCCGGTCTCACCAACACACCCCAAAGAATCCTAGAATAAAACACTGGCTATCTAGCTCGGATCACCTCCCGGTCTCACCTTACTAAGAATGTAAAGGTACTCAAATGACTCGATCACCTCCCGGTCTCTCTAATCACACTACACCCGAAGATGTAAAGGAGTAATTTAGTTGGGTTAACTATAACTTGGAATTTCAAGAAACTAAAGACAACTAGGATATGATCACCTCTCGGTCTCACCTAAAACCTAACACCTAAAGCTCTAGACAACCTAACATTCCATCACCTCCCGGTCTCAAGAATAGAAGAATACAAAAGTCCTCTAAATTCTCTAATCAAGTTCCTATGGCTTTCGTGCACAAAACCATAAACTAAGCTACGAGCACAAAGCAAGTAACCCTAATAATCATCCAAACATGAAAGACATTCACTAAGACGATTATGGAACTATCAAAAATAATAAATTAGACTTAAGTACGCACACACATCATAATAAACACCAACCAAATCGTTAACAAAACATTAACCATTCAATAAATAATCCATATACTGAAAGTATAAAATTAACATACGATCATCATACAACCTAGGTAGTGGTTCAAGATTTAGCTACTCATAATCATGGAAAACGATAAAAACAAAGGTTCAACATAAAATATAGTCATGGTCTCAATATTCATAAACACAAAGTAAATAAATATGAAAACTAAAATTTATTATAGTCGAACCCGTAGCTTTAGTCTTGAACCCGTGCCTCATTCTCCTTCAATTAACCTCTCAAAAAATTAGATTTAGAGTTGTTGTTGTGGCCTTCTGTCTTTGGCGGCTATAATGATATGTTCCACGGCTGATGTTCTTTCGAAGATAATATTGTCTTCCAATTTTTTTGCCATAATATGTTTGCCTTTTCTAATAGGCCCCGGCTATTCACACCCCCCACTTCTATTTAACCCCCCCCCCCCCTCCCAAGCGCCTCGCTTAGGCCAAAGCGAGGCGCCTGGGGTCAAATCATACAAGGTGGCAGGGGGCAGAAAAAGCTGATCCAAAGCGCCTAGCTTAGGCCAAAGCGAGGCGCTTTGGATCAGAGTTTTAATTTTGGGTATCTTTTGGTGTTTTGAATTGGTTTTTTATTTTTTTTTAATTTTTTTAATATAATTATTTTAAAAAGTTAAATTAAAATAAAAAACAAATGTCTTATCTCTAATCAAACGTCTATATAGGCGTTTTCGATTTCCAAATGAATCAACGACTTAAACTTGACATCATCAACCACGTACATTCAAAGATTTTAACAAATATATTCAGTTAAGTACTAACGTAAACCTTGATCTGCAATATTTGAAAATTATCATTTCTTGACATGCTTGGTAACAGAGAGGAACACTTTCTTCTTTTGTTGTACAATATTTTTTGTTAGTTGTTAAATGTTTTTATAGTTTTTTCTACTTTTAGAAAAAATAAAAAACCCCGTATAGTCGAATGCGGTATGCGCGTTAAATTTAATTAAATAAGTGAATGATCAAGGGATCCGCTTGGAGTCTAAAGCTTCGCGTGTCATCTTAAAGTATTTAATTCCGATAATCCACACCTTTCTCCTGAAGCAAAACCTCTCTAGGTTTACCATCACCAAACGGATTCACCTTAGGCCTCAGTTTGTCCACTCCAATTCCTAACATTAATTCCAATTCCACCGGTGCAATTAGAATCTGAAGAGAAGTTATTATCATCATCATCCACAATGTTCTTACCTAGAGCTACCAACCAGCTGGCATGGAGCCAAGCTTTGAGAACTGGTGGCAAAGGGAGTTCGTAAATCTCCACCTATGGAACCGCCAGAAACAAAACCAGGCAAAACCATTTTCTTGTTACTGTTGATTAAAGCCTGGTTTTGAGAATTTGATGAGGCAGCAACAAAGCTGCTTTTGAACTGAGCCATAACTCCTGATTTAAGTGAGCTAACAGCTGAAGAGAAGTTATTATCATCATCATCCACAATGTTCTTGCCTAGAGCTACCAACCATCCGGTTGAAGAAGAAGATGACAGATATCACTAACATAACTTGCACCGGCTTGAGATATGAGTTTGATTAGCTTAAATCTCTCTGATCCATGTGTAACACCCCAACCGATGGCGGAAACATCGAGATGCCACGTATGAATGATTGTTCAGTAGCTCATGGTAGTACACAAGTTTAAATAATCCTTTATTTCATTACAATATTGAATTACATTAAAGTCTACATCAAATAATCAAGCAAATCTTTAAATATCTCCTCATGCTAGCTCTAGACTTCAAGCATCAGTATTTCCTGTTGAGTTTGGAAAAATGGGGGGGGGGGTCAACTAGAAGTTGGTGAGAATACATAAGCCATGTCAAGCAATTAAGTTTAAGAATAAAAGTTTAGCAATTCATATGTCTATCGTAAGTTTAAGTCTACATGAATAAACATGAAATGTTGAATCGACATAATCAAACCTCCGACTAGTTTAGGTCCATCCCGTCATCCACGGTTCACCTTAATAATATGTTGGAATGATAACAATCACCCGCGCTCCCCATAAAAGATGGTCAACGAATCTAGGTGGGATTGTCAATCCAATAGATCTATTATTGAGTATCGCCGGCTTGGCCATAGCTAATGATTATGTATTGTTGAAACTTGTTGAAACTGTTGTTGTTGTCTAAATCATGAGGCATTAAATTTTACAACTAGACATGTATGTAGAATTGCTTAAGTATAATGTTGCAAGTATAAAGAATTGCATAAACATGGTTACGTAAACTCACCTTAGCAAAGAATTAAGTCTCGAGAAAAGTATAAGTGTAGCCCAAAAGATGCCAAGTATTACCCTATGTATAAGGTAACAAATAAGTCTAAATCTATCTAGTCTACAAGTATTTTCTAGGGTTTCGAATTGGGGATAAGTATTCGTTTGATTAATAAATAAGATGTTTAATAAATAAGAGAAATTTGATAATTAAATAAACAAAATTCTTTTTGTAAATTTTAAATTAAAGATGGTCACAATATAAGTTTTAAGTATGAAAATAATTTTTATAAAATTATTTTCTTAAAACTAGAATATTAAATCTATTTATATCAAATTGACAAAATATAACTTTAATATTTAAAAATATTAAAATTAAAGAATTTTTAAATTAAAAATTGTACTTCTGTTCTAAATAATTAGAAATAATTTATATAAAATTTTGGTGCAAAAATATTGAAAAATGAATTTATTATGATTTATTTATGATTAAAACTAACAAAAAATGATTAAAAATATTAAATAAATGATTTTTCAGAAATAAAAATCATTTCAGAAAAGTTTAATGTTATATAAACTCAGAATAATTTTTGTGGAAATTTATATAATCGTTTTGATATTTTTATAGAATTTTATAAATAAAATAGAATAAACTTGAATTATTTATTATATATATTAAATAAATAATTTTTGGAAAACTAAAAATTGTATGTTAATCTTTTCTACTAGAATAACATAAAATAATTTTTGTAAAATTTATAAAGTTGTTTTAGTATTTTAAAACTAATTTTAAAATACAAGTAAATATATATATAAAGCTTTAAATGTTGTAAAAAAATGATTGTTGATGCTAGGAATCGAACCCGGGCCCTTGGCCGGTTCGTGTGTTTTAAATCACAAGCCCTGACCAACTAGTCTGTACCCTGAGAACGAATAAACTAGATTCATAATTGGTTATATAGTATATGGAAATCTGATTTTATAAACCTTTCAAAGAAAAGAATAAAAACCGTTTATAGTGGGACTCGAACCCGCGTGCTCAGATTAACAAACATCAGACACAACCACTTGATCTAGATCAGTGGTTGTGTTTGATTCCAGTTCGTTTAAAATATATAATTATGTTCAGAAAAGGTGTTCTTCCCCAATTCATCACGATCGTGCCCTAGTTTATCAATTATTCAAATTACACAACAATAACCCAATTGAACATAGGGTTATTGTTGTGTATAGGCTGAAGATCAAAACCCACAAGAAAAAAGAACACTTACAAACACGAATCGCGTTAAATTGTCCGGTCAACAGAAAGTCAAACACGATCAAGAATGCTTCGAAAGATGATTTAAAAACAGAAATTGGAGGTTTAGAGAGGGATATCGGCGAGTGTAGAGTGATTAGGAAGATTCAATTTATAGGGAGAGGCTCGGGTTGATGAATTTGGTATGTTTGACTCGTTAATGATGATGACGCGATTGATTGTGTAAAATTGGTAGATTTGGACGATTAATTGACTGTGTAATTGACGCGTTCCAGTCAACAATCATCAATCATACCATAATAAGATCAAAAACGCGTGTAATTGTGTTAATTATGGAAATTCGTGGTCACAGTTGACTTTCTAAGTCAACTGTCAATATATTAATACACTATATATTTAAAACAAGTTGGAGAATAACCATAAGTGTTGTGTAGCCCAGTTGGTTGTGTTGTTAGATGTTGTTGACCCGGCTGAGGGCTCGGGTTCGAATCCCGGCCCCAGCCTATATTTTTTTGATAATTATTTCTAATATATATATATATATATATATATTATATATATATATATAACATAGTATTAGGGGTCCAAATGCGTCACAAATAATTTTTAAAAAGGCGATAAATGATGAAGCTTGACGTTTTATTCAAAATAATCGTAACGTACAAGTATTAAATGCGAAATGTTACACCATGGTATCCACTTTCAAAGGATCCATGACACGCGATAATCGCTACGGTTAGTGGATACCATGGATCAGAGAGATTCAAGCTAATCAAACTCATATCTCAAGTTGGTCCAACAACTGAATTTGACTTGCTTGCATTGGAATCTTGTACGAAATCATCTCATTGCATATTCTCCATATCCATACCTTGTTACAAGTATCTTGTAAAATTCATTTCGTCTTCAACACTCCTAGGAGTCAATAAAGGTTGACTTCTTTGAGCATTAACCATGACTATATTACATTATTATTATTATTTTTTATTATATTAGTAACTTAGTTCCTTTGTTTTATTATTATAATAATTTATTATTATCAAGAATCGGAAATTAGTAAAACGATTTATGAAAGTACCAAGAATCGGGAATTAGTAAAATGATCGGATGTGACTTCTGAAAACCACAAACGATCAATTAAACATTACGAAACGCGTCAAACAGAGACCGGAAGTCCAGCATGTAGATTAGACATGCAAAAATCGTGTTTTGAAAAAATATGGGTATCGACTGTATAGTCGGAGCACCAAGTAGAATGATTCATGAAAGCTGAACAAACTTGGATGTTTCAACCAAAACATACAAACGAGCAATAAACGACCCGTAACGCCTCAAACGAATTTTGTTGTATTGGGAACAACTAAAAACAATTTAAAATGAATTAAAATTAATTTTTAATCAATAACAACTATTTAAAATGAATTAAAACAAGTTAATTTTTTTTTAAAAAAAGGCGAAAGCGCCAGGCGCTTTGGCCTTTTTTTTTAAAAAAAAAAATTAACTTGTTTTAATTCATTTTAAATAGTTGTTATTGATTAAAAATTAATTTTAATTCATTTTAAATTGTTTTTAGTTGTTCCCAATACAACAAAATTCGTTTGAGGCGTTACGGGTCGTTTATTGCTCGTTTGTATGTTTTGGTTGAAACATCCAAGTTTGTTCAGCTTTCATGAATCATTCTACTTGGTGCTCTGACTATACAGTCGATACCCATATTTTTTTGAAACACGATTTTTGCATGTCTAATCGACATGCTGGACTTCCGGTCTCTGTTTGACGCGTTTCGTAACTGGTTACTAATTTCCGAATGTTGATACTTTTCAAAAATTGTTTGTCAAATCATAACCATCATCATCATTACACCCTCAAAACAGAAATAAAATAACAATAAATAAATTAATAATAATAAATCATTGCTCAGACGTTAGGATTTGATAAACACAAAACTTATTATTTAAAAAGCAACAAAAACACAAATCGTACCGTGAAATAAAGAGAGGCCCATTAGGAGTGTCGTGGAGGAAGATCGTCGGTTTGCTGTAATCGATGATGGCGCAGAGGTTAGCGGTAGCTTTAAATTTTGAATGATCGTCGGTTTGCTCTCTATATACCAATCAACAGTCGATCCGACTGTTGATTTCTCTCTATAACCAGTACAACTTTTCAGGCAAGCAAGTAAAATTCAGTTGTTATCGGAGAGATATCGGTCAACGATGAAAGCAACCTAAAACGACATGAACATTTATAACCTTTCTGTACATGTGGCCAAAAGAACCTGATAAAGGTTGTACACGAGTATAATAAAACAAGGGTTGCCCTGACTTTGATTACCTTGAATCTCTCTGATCCATGGTATCCACTAACCGTAGTGATCATTACAGTTATTTGGAATGTTTCTGATCATTACAGTAACGATCAATTTACGACGCCGAAAACGACTATCATTACGCGATTTGTCAGAGGGTCACTATTCATACATAAAGAGTATAATCAAACAAGGGTTGTTATCGGAGAGATATCGGTCAACGATGAAGGCAACCTGATAAAGGCTGAACACGAGTTGAATCAAACAGCGATGTCAAGGGTTTTAAGACAAGGAAGATGAATTCAGTTGTTATTGGAGAGATATCGGCCAACGATGAAGGCAACCTGATAAAGGCTGAACACGAGTATAATCAAACAGCGATGTCAAGGGTTTTAAGACAAGGAAGATGAATTCAGTTGGACAATGAGATTGATAACTTCTCTATGGAAGTTGCTAAAATAGTTAAACAAAAGCTGAAATTATACAGTTATTTGGAATGTTCCTGATCATTACAGTGAGATTGATAACTTCTCTATGGAAGCAACAAATTCAAAACAGAGGTAGGTTTGCCAAAGGGTCACTATTCATACATAAAGAGTATAATCAAACAAGGGTTGTTATCGGAGAGATATCGGTCAACGATGAAGGCAACCGTAGTGATCATTACAGTTATTTGGAATGTTTCTGATCATTACAGTAGCAATCGCTTTACGACGCCGAAAACGACTATCATCACACGATTTCTTTTGACAGACAGTACAACGAACTCTGCCGGGATGCAAATCGTGATGTGATGGATTTTTATATTTGCAACCTAGTTCCTTTCTATCTGGTTGGAAAGGAACTTCAACGATGAAGGTGTGTTGTATGTATAAAATAGTGAATTATTGTAGTGTGTTAGGTATACGATGGATGGGTTTGAAAAGAAATAGCACAAGTCCTTCTTTAATGTTGTACTATGCATTCTCACATGAACATCCAACAACAATGGTATATGAATAGTGACCATCTGTAAGGGTCTTGATGAATATCTTCATCAATCTCCTTGATCTACGCATAAGTGTGAGAGTCGATTTTCCTGTGAGGGTGACTGACAAAGAGATGGTCTTTTTGATGAATGTATTATTCACAAATACATTTTTTTAAAACTATTTTAGCAACTTCCATAAGATGGAAGGGTTTAAAAGAAATAGCACAAGTCCTTCTTCAGGTAAGTCCACATGGTTAATCATCCGATTGTACCATTTTCCTGCAGTATCATAAACAATGCTTTAAAAACTCAATATCTCATCCAATCCAAGTGTGTTATCACCACACTTGTTTCTCATAATCCCAGCTTATGAATCACCATAGTTAATATTTGAGTAAGTTATGAAGGTTAGAAGATTAGGGTTCATGGTGTTGAAGTTGGGGAAGAAGATACTAGGTTAGAGAAGAACGAAGGGAGAGAGAGTGAGATTGTTATAAACCTGAAACTAATAAGTTATGTTGGAGCAATTGTTGTGGAAAGAAATCGACAGTAGGATCGGCGCTAAGAAGCCACCCATACAGAGTGACGATAGTCGTTTTCGGCATTGTAAAGCGATCGTTCTACTCATATAAAGTGTTCGATGTCACTGTGAGTACACATTGTGCATGACATTACATTTTGCATGTGTCATTTCATAACTTGCACCGGCTTGAGATATGAGTTTGATTAGCTTAAATCTCTCTGATCCATGGTATCCACTTTCAAAGGATCCATGACACGCGATAATCGCTACGGTTAGTAGATACCATGGATCAGAGAGATTCAAGCTAATCAAACTCATATCTCAAGTTGGTCCAACAACTGAATTTGACTTGCTTGCATAGGAATCTTGTACGAACTCATTCTCACATGAATATCCTTTGATGAATGTATTAGGGATTGGAAACTCTGAAGACCAATGACCCTCTGGCAAACCTCCGTAAAGGTCTTCAGAGTTTCCATGGGAAGGTAAACATACTTGAAATCAATGGGAAGGTAAACATACTTGAAATCAATGGGAAGGTAAACAATTCCAGGAGTTGGATATCAGGCAGACGTTTGTCAAAAGAATTTTGTACTATGCATTCTCACATGAATATCCTTTGATGAATGTATTAGGGGTTGGAAACTCTGAAGACCAATGACCATCTGGCAAACCTCCGTTAAGGTTTTCAGAGTTTCCATGGGAAGGTAAACATACTTGAAATCAATGGGAAGGTAAACATACTTGAAATCAATAGGAAGGTAAACACATATAACATTCTCTTCTTCTTCCCTTACAAATCACTTTGCCATTAATACCAATGGACTACCCTCACGTCGGTATGACCATCACCTAGTTGCAGGTTGCCTTCAGTTGTTGTCAGAGAGATATCTGTCAACGATGAAGGCAACATACTTGAAATCAATGGGAAGATAAACAATCCTCATCCACAATGTTCTTACCTATAGCTACCAACCATCCGGTTGTTTTCAGGTTGCCTTCATCGTTGACAGATAATGAGATTTGTTGTTAGATCATAAGCAAAAAGGTAGACCACACCACTGTTAGTGAACCCTGTGTTGGATGCAAAGTGTCTTCGGCTTAAATGTCTTTGTTGAGTTGAGTTGGAGCAATCCCTGTGTTGGATGGAAAGTGTCTTCGGCTTAAATGTCTTGTTGAGTTGAGTTGGAGCAATGTCGATAAAAGTTGGTGGCTATTATTTTGTTTTTTAATTTTTATAATTTTTTTTACAATAATTATATTAAAAAATAAAAATAAAAATAAAAATAAAAAACCAATCCAAAACACAAAATTTACCACAAAAATAAAAGCTGGATTCCAAGCGCCTCGCTTAGGCCTAAGCGAGGCACCTGGGGTCAAATCAGAATAACTTACCTCGGACCGAGGTAGTTAAAAAAGTAACCAAAGCGCCTCGCTTTGGCCAAAGCGAGACGCTTTAGGGGTGGGAATAGAAGCGGGGGGGTTTTAATATCACCTCCCTTCTAATATTTTTTTTTTTGTTTCTTGGCTTGGGCCACGAGCCCACCAAACATTTTTTTTTCTTTTTTTTATATTATATTATTATTATTATATTATTAGTACTCAGTTTAGGAGCTCGCTCTCGGGTGTTCTTGGCTTGACCAAAATTCCTTGTTTACGCTCCAACGCCCATGACCACCCGCTCTCAAGTGTTCGTGTCTCCATTAAATTTCTTTCGTTTTGAGTTCATTTTCCACGAACACCTATAAAATAATAAAATAAATAAATACATAATAAAATGACACGAAATAATATACAAAATACATAGGAAGTCAGATGTGTTTTGCAACACTTCATTGATAAAAGTGTGATTTCAAAAACGGATGATGGTGAAGATTCGGCTTTGTATAATAGCAGAAGAGATCAACAGCATCTTGATGAAATGAAAGGGTTGAAAATTAACATCATATTTTCAATATTTGTATTTTATTTTGTTATATATTGTTTTAAAATGAAAGGGTTGAACATTCACATCAAGTGTTTGAAATATACAGGTTGAGAGATCGAATGACATGTTTTCTGATTATATATTTCGAGAATCACCAGCTGGAGTGCGAAATCTGTAAGTAATTGGCTATATTTTTGTGTAAGACAAGCATTTAATCGATTAATAGTTAATGGTTTAAAAATGTTTTTTACACCTTTGAACTGTAACTGGTTTTATTTTGGGGTTTTAGTTTCATATCCTGTTTATTTATGGGTTTTGTTCAGCTGGAAGATGATGTATTCTGAGTCGTGGAAGATGAAGGAGAAACCTTCGAGTTCTGAGTCTTTGATACTAAATTGAGTTCTGAGTCTTTGATACTAAATTGGTAATCTTATGTTTCATTTTCATCTTCGATTTGTTGGTTTTTGGTTAATTATTTTTGTTGGATAAGATATCACTGGAAAGATTTATGAACCATATGGCATGTAGCATTGTATCACAATGGTACCAAGGTGTTGAAATGTTTTTCATGAATATGATTATGAAATTGGTTAGTATTCCATGTTTTAGAAGATATATAATATTTATATTTAATTTTTAGTTCTGTCAAAAAAGTTTTTGCACGATATCAAAACGGAAGGATTACCTCAACATATCTTACAAACAGCTTCGTATGGCTCATGCTCAGAAAGCCACTGGGCTGGCCACCATTCTAGCCAGATAGGTTCAACCTTAACATCTTCTTGACCTTTCATGACCAATTTAAAAGCTTCCTCGAGCCTGAGCAGCCCCAGTCCGCAAGACCCAGGTGCAGTGGTCACTGTTCCAGCTTTCTTTATTACATCTGAACAGGGAGCAAGCTTCTCCACCTCTGAGGGAAACATAGTTCAAAAGTAAAAACAGCTTCTTCAGGACCTGCAAAAACAACAAAAAGAAAACACTATGAAATTGCTGATAACATTTGAAAAGAACGCCACCCATATATATTATCATTTCTTTATAATTATAGGCCACTGAATAAGTATGTATTTGGTTTCATTTCTATTAGTTTTAGCGTTTGTTTTTAGTTTAATAAGTCTCTAAATAATAAAAGGTTTACTTTTTTTCAGGTTTAAATACCGGTTTATGTTTATTTGTTGAAGTGTCGGGTTTTTGAGTCGATAAATAAACGATTCATGGCGAGATAATAGGAAGTTTTAGGATGACTTTACGGTTTGGTGACCTACGTTAAATTTTCTTACATTGTATGTCGGTTTTTGTTCTAAACTAATTCGTCTTCAGCATAAGTTACCTAATCTTCAACAGATCTTGACAGTCTCCATCGCCACCATCTAACCGTGACGATTTCTAAAAGATTGAATAATGATGTTGACAATGGTATGAGAAATTTTCCTGTAACTCAAAGTAAAAGATGTAAGTGCATTGTTGTATGTGACTAAGTGTAGTTTATTTATTTATTTAACAGAGGAACCAGATGACTTGGAATTTACTACATAATGTTAGTGTTGATTATATTAATAAGAACATAAGGTATAAACATAAGATTTGGTCATGTGTACCTGATATGCTTAACCGTTCAGGAACCTCAGTAATGGAAGACACCATCATCTTGATCGGGTTCCCTTTAGGGTATGCAGTTCTGATGGTTTATGTGTTCTTGAGTTATGAACACATTGAGAGAGAGAAAGAGAGAGAGAGATAGGGGATGGCTAATGGTGTTATGAATATGTCAACCCTAATCTCATAATATCTCTCCCTATTTACACATACCCAGGGGACACCCTAATAAGGCCCATTTAATGATAGTCCGCCCATCAAAGACATATCTATTATTGGGCTTAGGATAATATTAATAATTGATCATCATTAAATAAATGATTATAATGGCTATCGATAAATATACAAACGTTACGTATATTTATTCCAACATTCTCCCACTTAGCCGAGTAATCATTTATTATGAGTATTAAGTAAGTCTGCAGAGATTAATACTCATTTTAGTTCTAAACCCAAAATGTAGGAGAGAAATACAGTCGTTAAGTCTTTATTCGACTTAGGACCCCCATTAATCATACTACACCCAAATTTAAAACTTAACATTAGGATCAATTAACGTTATGCCCTTAGTTGATTTGTTATATTATTGTCTTTATGCCATTATGCTAGCTTAGCATACTAATAGACAAACAAATCATAATGAGGAAAATTAATCATTAATCATTAGTCATAAGTCACTCATAGTACGATATGCAGTTATACATGGTCATCAGTAATACCCTTTTTCTCTTAGTTGGCCCTTAGTGAGACTTATGGGTGATAGACCTTTAGTTATTGGATCCATAAGCATATCATGAATGCATTCGATACAAAATTCTGATTTCCTCTATTTGTTCTTAATCATAAGCGAACAATAATTTCGTATCAAACTCTAATGCAGCTCCTCTCAAACTGTTACTGTTCGAGAAATTATGGCAGCTGACTTTATCATAGTAAGTCTTCAATTTAGTATTTATATGGAGATAATAAGTTATGAGTCAACTGATAAATTTACCAACAACATTTAATGACCGTTCTGTTGTGATTAGCAACACATTATGTCATGATAACTTAGGTTGTTGTCACAGTTCCTTATGACTCCTCCATAAGATAGTTATGTCTGCTGACGTTATAATATACCCCAAAATTGACACTTGATTTCCTTTGAATATAACAAAGTTAGAGTAAGAGTGTTCAATCACTTTAGGTTCTCACTTTTTCTTTAGATTATCGTCTCTTGTTTCTTAAAGATATTGTAATGTTCCATTAGATGCTTTTCAATAATCTAGATAAGTCTAGCACTAAGCAATATGAACAATATCAAAAACAAGCATAGACTCAAATTTACATCAGTCTTCTAATTAATGAAGCATAAGGTGATAATCTCAAATTATCCTATTATCCTCTAAAAGAGAGCAATGTTGTATGTTACATACTTAAGGACCCGCTTAGAGTAAAACTTTATGGGATGAAACTAATATCCCGTTGGGTCTATCTCGGTATATTTTGATTCCTATTACGTAAGAAGAATCCCCGATATTCATCATGTCAAAATCATGCATAAACAATGCTTTGACTTAGGTAACATATACTTGTCAAGAGAAACGTCATCTATGTAAGGACAAGTTTTCATTAGTTGCTCCCACTCATCTTGAGGTAGGTTCTTTAATCCACTTAGTTCTTGATGAAGAGAATTTCATTATGATTCAAACACATTTAATGCTTGCATCAACCCATACATGGATCTTATTGACTTACAGACTAAGTGTTCTTAACCTTCAGTTTAGAACTTTCAGGTTGCTTAATGAATATGTAGGTCATTGTAATGGAAAGTTGTCTTAATGTCCATCTAATGTGGCTCTTAGTTATTATAAGCTACTAGGACGGTAATGATCCTCAAAGAAATCTTTTGTAATACAGATAAGAAGATTCTTTAATAATCTAATCCCTCTTGAGTATAATCTTTTACAATCAATCTTATCTTACAACGTTCCCATTTGGATCTGGTTCAATTATGAATACCTTTAGGTTATTCAACCAAATCCTAAACGTTATTCTAATTTATGGAATTAAATTTTGCTAATAATAGCTTTATTCCATTTAGAAGATTGATTGATACTAATGATTTAATTAGAAGAGGTAGGATCGGTAAACTTTCCAAACATCAATTTTGTATTAGTCAGGTAGGTTACATAATCATCAAAGTTGTGGGCTTTTAGACCCAAATGTCCTCCTGGGTTGAACATTGGGTTTATTATGATACAAACTTAACTTTAGTTAAGTGTTTTTATTTTCAGGTACATAAGGAGCAACATTAGTTTCTAAGTGTGTAAGAGTTGGTGCAGTAAGGTGTACAAGAGGAATAATCGAAGTTAAATTCGGAGTTAAACTTAATGAGTCTCAAATTTTAATGAGTCTCTCCCCCGCATCTTGTACTTTCGAAAAGTCATAATAAGGACTTTTACTGCTCCCACTTACCTTAGAGATCTTAATGAATCCAGCATGCTTAAGATCTAACATTTGGAAGATCCATACATTTTAATAGAGAAAACAACCTAATGATGTTTATTGTCATTTCTCTTGATGAGGATTACTTTAGTAAGAAATCTAAGTTCGCCCATATTTAAGCATCCACAAAACTTTGTTAGGAGTACGTTAAGTGCTAAGGAGACAAGTTGTGATAGAGCATTGTCCAGTGCAAGAGGTGTAATTTGAGGATAGATCAAATTGCCGTTCCCCCCACCTCTGTAACTTTTGCAAGTCATAAGTAGGACATCTAATGCTCCCACTTATATTTTAGGTCTCTTAGTACCTCCACATAATAAGTTTTAACGATGCGTGTGAACGAGAATATTTCATATATTTTAAACTTGATTTCCCTTATCGTCCAAATTTCATAAGAGATTTTAAGGACATACTTAGAGGGAATATTATTAAATATATATGAATTGATTTCTTTAATACTTTGGTCTGTAGGAAACAAAATAGATACAGTTAGATATTTATCTAAGCTCCACTAATTTCAATTAATTATGACTTATGATGGAAACCCATTTATTCCTTTCGCCATTTAATGTTTAGGGCGTTTAACACATGCTTTAAAATCACTGAGACTGAGATTTGATAGCCATACATCCTTTAGTGACCTGGTCATGATTTCTCATGAAATTTTGGTCTTAGTGGATGAATTGCATGAGTCTCATTTTCTTTTGTTAAATTCTCATTTTCATGATAACAAAAGCTGTGAATAGGTTATTGGATCATCTAGTTTTATTTCATAAGGTTTCTATTCAGATAATGACAACAAACAATATAAGAGTTTAACTTAATAGTGGCTTTGGTTTGGTCATTAAAATCTTGTAACTATCAAAAAATTGTAGCTTTTAGTATTGATACTAAATTCTGAGTAATCTCAAGAATATCATAAGGTATCATAAAGCTTCAACACTATGATCAGTTATTAATGGTTAATAGACCCTTAATTTTGCCACTAACTCCCATCTTAAGTATTTGTTGAATTCTGGTAAGGAAACGTATAAAACTAGACACAACCATTATGTGTTAATTGGAATTCATTAGCATTTGTGGAGTTAAATATCTTTAATTAGGCACTACATATCTTAGCCACTTGTTCTCTTTACTTATGGGTAGTCTCATTTCTTATGCCTATTCTTAATGGCACAGTTTTGTTTAGTAAGACTTTCCCTTTGGAGAAAACTTATAGCTGAAAGTACTTGTATCTTGTTTCCATACCTTATAATTATCCTTTCTATGGCAATTATTCTTCCTATTTTAGGTTTAATGGTAGTAAGGTGAATAACATCAACTTTTCTAGTTTAATGTGTTCCTTTTCCTGTACATAATTCGCTATCAACACACTCGTTTTACTTTGATATTTCTGAGTGTTATAGTTGATTCATAATGCATCTAATTGTACTAGTGGAAAAGTAATAATGCACTAGAAATTCTATTGATTTCCATGTATAACCCCTTAGCTTTATGGGTCATGTTAATCAATGTTAAGATGTATTCACAGGTGTCATTTAACCATAAAGTTAGATTTATTTGTTTTATGCTTCTTAGGAATTCGTTATATTCTTTCATTTCCATAGATAATTCATTAGTCTTAGGAATTTCAGAATCTTTAATAGCTCACCTGATAGGAATCAGTAAAAGCGTTCTTGATTACCATAAGAGACATTTTGTGTATCCCACTTTCTTATGCTCAATGTTATTCTGTAATAATTTATCAGATAGAGCATAGGAATGTTATGTCTTAAGAGGTAACTTAATAAGAACAAAAGTTTAAGATAACTCTTCTTAGTTTTTGATAATCAGAGTGGATTACTTAGTTGAGATAGTATTTTTTTTTTTTTAGAAGAATGTGAGATTAGTTTCGAGTTATGGGTATTGATGTAAGTCAGACTTAGATTATGATCATATATTAATGAAGGATCATTAATTGTGAGGATCAATTTTGTAATGAAGACGTGATAATATCATAACACCAACATAAGCTACTTAAATAACATGCTCTAGCTTTGGCTATACGCTATTTATTTAAGTATTGAATTGCCGACAGTGAATGTAACCCATCACCTTTGGGCAGAAGTGAGACATTCAAAGTCCTAATGCAATACGCTCAGTTTACCAACATAATCTGTTACACATCACCTTTGGGCAGAAGTGAAACCTTATGGTACTTATGTGAACGAGCTACAATGCTTAACAAGATCTTTATAACGAACTAATGTGACACATCACCTTTGGGCAGAAGTGACACCTCAAAAATGTTATTTCAAGTTAAGCAAGGTTTTATAATGTTTTGGATAAACTTGATACATTAGGTTTTATCAAAACTGTAAATTTTATTAGAGATCCCGAAAAATAATGGGTTCTCAGCAATCTTATGAGTTCCCGAAAAAAGAAGAGTTCTCGAATTAGCTTATGAGTTCTCGAAATAATGGGTTCTCAAAGAAATGAGCTCTCAAAAAAAATTATATGAGTTCTCGAATAGCATAAGGGGTTCTCGGAAAAATAATGAGTTCCCGAAAAACTTATGAGATCTCGAATAAATCATGAGTACTCGAGGACTTAATGAGTTATCAGATATCATAATGAGTTCTCGAATAAGTAATGAGTTCTCGAATTAATCTTAATAGTTTTCGGAAAAAATACTTATGTTCTCGAATGCTTTTCTAGTTCTGGGATGGCATTAGTAGTTCTTGGGGTTTTTTTTTTCTTAATGGTTCTCGATTCTGATATGCTTGTTCTCGAAAAATGATAGTTCTCGGAAAAATATAATGAGTTCTCGGATATAATTACGGTCTTCAAAAAAAAAGAAATTAAGAACCATAACCGAGAACTCCTTTTATCAGGAACCTAATCGAAAACTGCAAAATTCAAGAACCTAATAGACCGAAAACTTCATCCGTAAACTATTATATTAAAACTGATAGATCCGAGAACTTAATTCATTAATATCATAAACCGAAAACATTATTAATATCGAAAACAAATAATCATATAATAAATTGGTTCGAAATTTTAGGGATTTACATAATATCTATTTCCAATTTTAAATGATGACTATCTCCAAAGATATCATAAGATTTCGAAATCTTTGATTTAATCATAATTGATTTCGAAAATTCCTTGGAGATAAAGTTATGTCCTAAATTATCGGAAACAGAATTTAATTCCAATTTTGAACCAAAAAACATAATAATTTTCGGTTTTCTTATGATGTTCTTGAAGAACATCAACCGAAAAAAAAATTAACATAAACAATATGATCTTTATCTCATGAATCCGTAGTTATCTCCGATTAAATTTATGGAGCGAATTCGATAATAGAACATAAAAACAATCATTAACAAAATTCACCATCAAAGATATATATTAAAAGAATATACCTAAACTAATAATTATGATGGCATATGTTAAAATAACTTATGAACATCATCATTGAATCAAGAAACATTATATTAATCGATTAAATCTTATTGAAACTCAATTATGGTCTAAAGATCATAAATGATAGGTATTGGAAAATCTAATTAAATAAGCTTACGGCATCACTGATTCAGTCGATTTACCCATTAAACTTTTATGCAAATCTTGTTTTTTTTTTTTTTACCTCAACCATTAATGATGATTGAACTAATATAATCAACACTGCTCTGATACCACATGTTGATTATATTAATAAGAACATAAGGTATAAACATAAGATTTGGTCATGTGTACCTGATATGCTTAACCGTTCAGGAACCTCAGTAATGGAAGACACCATCATCTTGATCGGGTTCCCTTTAGGGTATGCAGTTCTGATGGTTTATGTGTTCTTGAGTTATGAACACATTGAGAGAGAGAGAGAGAGAGAGAGAGAGAGAGAGAGAGATAGGGGATGGCTAATGGTGTTATGAATGTGTCAACCCTAATCTCATAATATCTCTCCCTATTTATACATACCCAGGGGACACCCTAATAAGGCCCATTTAATGATAGTCCGCCCATCAAAGACATATCTGTTATTGGGCTTAGAATAATATTAATAATTGATCATCATTAAATAAATGATTATAATGGCTATCGATAAATATACAAACGTTACGTATATTTATTCCAACAGTTAGATGAAATCGCATCCTGGCTACTAAAAAAGAGGAAGGTGAGTATATGATGAGTGGATGTTTAAGACTGTATTAAAGTTTAGTGTTTAATAATACCAAGTAAATATGATCTAATGTGGTTGCCTTTGCATATATTAGGTTAAGCTACAATGCAGTGGTAGAAGGACAAATGTATAGCATTACCCAAATCTTGGTGGTGGTTGGTGCTTTTCTTTCAGGCTATCCAGTTAATTCAATAATAATGCCAGTCACATAAGAAAACTGTGAATGCATTTCATAATTTTTAAACGTTAATATCTTTTATATGCGACATTTTTTAAAGAAAAAAATTACACCAAATTAACGAGCGTTTTATTATCTTTCCAACAAGTACCATAGTGTTATATAAAAAACGGAGAAAAAACGACTATTTTTTGTGGGGTTTCGTTCATGCAGGAAAAAAACACAAAGCGTTTAGGTTATTCATTAATCATGTATTAGCAAGTCATTAATTATGTTCAAACCAGTAGATATGTACATTGTTTTAGGTTAGGTTTTAATATTAGAGTTATACATTGTTAATTGTTTTAGGTTAGGTGCTACCCGAAGCTTTCCTGCATGTAACTGTAAAGCGCATCAGTCTATACCATATGTAAAATTGATATGTCATATTAGATTTCTTAACCCCGGAACGCTTCCGGGATATAAAACTAGTATAAGTATATAGACGGTTAATCTATTCTCGGTCACACATGGAAATGTAGAGCCCTTTGGATTCAAGGGCGTCGCAATCCAATGAGTTTGTGACAAACATTAAAAAACAAAAAGCAGGTTCAACCCTTCAAGTTTTTTTGTGGCGAAGTCATTTCCCCAACACTAGGGTGCCAAACCCAAGGGGGGTTATCTTTGCATGTTGCAGTTGCATATAATTTCAACAAGGCGCAACAAGGCGGCCTCAGCCACTAATGCAAGGATTGAATGTATGTTGAGCGCGACTGAAACATTCAATAGAGTTGTCTCGGAACATCAATAATGCGCTAAAATGATCAATGATTATGTCTACTAAAAAATGTGCTTTAAACTTGTGGATTCATGATGAACCTACATCATACGTGAGTCTGACCTTGTGGATCAAGGACGCCACTTTGACACTCCTAAGACGAGTGACATTTTGCTTGCCATCTATCTTTGGTTTTAACCGACTCGATCCACCCATAACTGTTGGGACAAAAAGGATTTAGGAAACCACTTTTGCAAACCTTAGTCTAATTCATACTTCTGCAAATTATTCTAAGTATAGAACTACTGAAGAAAGAAGACAAAAGTACTGAAGAAGGATTCAACAAGTACTGAAGAAGATAGATCAGAAGTTCTGAAGTCAAACCAGACAAGTCTACTGAAGAACTACTGAAGACAAACTACTCATCAGTAGTTTGTCATTCATCAGCACTTGTAATAGAATCTTTCCACCACCCTTATGTTTCAGTAGTTTAATTGTTTATTATTACTTTATCTTTTTGTACAAGTTCCAAGAATGCAACTTGTTGCAACAAGTTGCAGACTTGCTTTTTGATCAAGGTTCATGCATTTGTAAGTCTATAAATAGATGGATTCATCTGTCTGTTTTAGACATTGATTTTAATGAAACTGAAATCCTTCAAAGCTCATTATTGTTATTTCCATTTCATTTACTGAGAATCTGTTTGAGTATTTATTATCATTCACATTCAATACTTAGATTCTCATTAAACTTGTCTTTAGTTTTCAAACATCTAGGGGGAGTAATAACTCCTGTTGACAGTGTAACTTTACATACTCATTTCGCTATGCAAATCTGATTGAACTTGTTAAACACATAAGTGTTCACTAGCAAGCAAAACATCAAGAGCATTACTGTGTAACACCCTAAGCCAATTTACAGAAAACGTCCAGCGGAAATACCAATCGAAAAATTCATTTCTTTTAAAAACAACTTTGGATGTTTAGAACCCAAATCTACTAAGTGTTTTAATTATTACATCTTTTAAGTATGTTCTATTACATTAAACGTGACCCATCTACATCACGTTATGTGGTCGTGTCCACGTACAATCCACCTCCCCGCTCGACCTCCATCCTTTCCTTTGCTCTATTAAGTAGACAAGACAACCTGCGATCACCAAATAACCATTTCGTTAGTTCATTTAGTGACTTAATGCACATTACTCATAATGTGGAAATAATATCCATTGATACTCCATGATCTCGTTCCAACGCCTTTTGCAAATTCAGGTGTGGTACCCCGAACCGAACCTGCAAGTCTCATGCATTCATATTTTCATACCTGCACCTTCATTACCAATCTCATAACAAAGGTTAATAACCCCACAATTTCAAATGAGCATACAATTCCCCATATAATACCACAATTCATACAAGCATACAATTCCCTCATATAATCCCACAATTCATACAAGCATACAATTCCCTCACATAATCTACTTTGACTCGTCATGTTACCCTTTCTTCGCTATTCTCTAAAAACAATATGACGTTTCCAATCCTATGCTCAATCTACACATATTACTAATCCTTTACATACATGAAACTCTTACTCAAACCCGAGTATGAGTACCCACATATACATCCCATTTCCAATCTACATGAGCATGACAATCTACTTACCGTATTTGATACCATCAAACAACGTATCAATTAAGCTACATGCTCGTGTATCATCCCGTACTGGAATCATATTTGTAAATTCGACATTCCTATTACTTGCTACATCCATACCTAACATTCCACAAGGTCCAACGATGTTATTCAATGCGTTAAACGCAGTTACGGGTCGCGCACATAAGCGAAATATCAACATATGATAAAAATTAACAAAATGTCCCAGGTCCCACCGTAACTTACTGTGGCCACCGTATGTTACGGTGGACCTCAAAAAAACCAACGGTGGTTCCCCACTATATTACGGTGGGTAGAAGTACCAGGGGCCACCGTAAGTTATGGTGGCCACCGTAACTTACGGTGGGGCCCTGGAAATCCCCATTTTTGCTTCCCTTTCCATCCTTCCTTGATCCGTCTCACGCCGATCCATCCGAAGCTGTGTTTTTCCTATTATAAGCTTCCTAATATGCCTTAGCATCCTTACTAACGTTCCATCATTTCGTGATTCCCATTCTACTTGCACACATAAATACATGTTAAGATTCATTACCCTAAATGGAGTAAGAATCACTTACCTCAAGTCTTCCACGTTCATGCTTGTTTACTTGCCTCCTCTTGACCCATTAGCTTCCCATGCTTGTGTCCATCACTCCTATCCTTTCATATCATCATGTCCACATCATGGTTAGCCTACATGCTCATTCATAAACCAATCATATCCAACTCATGTATTACATTGACTTGCATAGGTCAATTTCTAATATGCATAAACATAGCTTCCCACTCTTTTGATTCATCATTCAAGCGATTAAACTTAACATCGTATATATATCACATAACCAAGCTAATGTGTCTCACACGGAATCCTCAATCTCACAATCATGTTAGAACACATACCACATTATTTCCACATCAGTTGACTTTCCAGAAAGTCAATTTTCAACAATACAAACTTTCTTCAAACAAACATATGCCCATATTGTTATGCTAGATCGCATGAAATTCATCATAAACATCATATTCCTATCTCATTAACATACAAGATCATTCATCATACCAATTGACCAACACATGGTGTGCATCATGATATTTAAGCATAGTGTATATACTACTAATGCATACTTCTTACAAAATCCTACAATCAACTAAATCCCCACGTGATTACTCTCTAAGACGCAATCCTCATGTTAACCTACTATCAATTGTATCCATTATCATCCTACTTTCATACTTGTCCAATCTTGCTTACAATTTCACAACTAATCTAGACATTACATCAAACACTTGGTGTGCATATAACATTTAAAGCACAATGTACAAGCATTTCAAGCATACTTTCATAGCTCATAACATAAATCATCCTACTTCTTCCCTACATTGCATACCATTCATTCAATAGTTATAAACATTATCTTATGTTTATATTTATTGTGGTTATATTTTAACATTCATCTGAAATAATATACTTTTCTTAAAATTTTGTTTAACATTTTTTCTAATATGTTAAACTGTTGAAATGGTCTCATTCATTGGATGTGTTGTTGATCTTGAAGCTGAAATTCTGGTATTTATTATGTTATTAAAAGTTATATTAGCTTTAAAATCTATAATAAATTCTTTTTGGTATTTACATTTTTTTAAAATTTTGTGTATTTGTAGAATTTATCAGAAAATGTTGTTGGTAGCTTTCATCCTTCTGAAGCAATGGATTATCATGTAATCATAACTACTACAACACATAGAAAGAAATGAGAAGTTGTTTTAAGGAAGCATGTTTTAAATGAAGCTGAGTTCAGTGAAGGATGGCAAACTGTTGTTAAGGATATGGCACTTGAAGTAGATGATATATTATTATTTGAGTATGTTTCTGAAGATACTTTGTTAATGTCCTGTTTCCGGAACTTGACTTGCGGGAATATGTTCATACAGTTTATATATGACCCTTCAAGCAATTTTTTAGTACGTATTTTCCTACTATTGTTATACGTATATTTAGTATTAAAAATAATAAATAACCTAATTTTTTTATATGCTTTACTCACAGAGAGTACCTGATAGTTTTTCGTGTGTCTATCGTGATGTTAAAATTACTGAAGATTTTGTAACTATTGTATTTGGTGATTATGCATGGAACTTAAAGATAATTTCCATGGAGAAACATTGTTTTTTGTATGATGGATGGTTCAATGTAGTTAAAGATCTTAACTTGGATGTTTTCGATTTTGTCTTTCTGGAGATGAGAGACCTCTTCAGTTTTGAAATTAAGGTCTTTTTAAACAATGCTACCATTCTTTTTGAGCAAACTCACCAATCTGAACCATCAGTTGAAGATATTAAAATGTCTGATAATTCTCAGCTTCATATGCAGGTTAAAAAATCGTTTATATGTTTGTTTAAAGTTGTTCTACATGTCATGTAGTAATACATTTGTTTAAAATGGTTGTACGGGTAGATGATTTGGATCAGAATATCAGTTTTCAAGTTTATGAGCATGATGCACTGATTGCTAAACGTTATGTAAGTTATATATTAGATTATGTTTTATATTTTTCATTATCTCACTGAGCTTAGTTAACTAATAAAGTTATAAAAACATCAACTTTTCAGCGGCTTAATGCTTCAATAGTTAGTTTAGCTAAGAGTACTTTGCCGCATAAGATTTTTGTTCAAGTCAATGATGGTGAAGCGAACGAGTGTAAATTGTATGTGGAAAAAGATAGGAACAACCAAAGGTATTATTTAAATTTTAATAATTAAATTTGGATTTTATTTTAATAATATAACTAACATTTGTATATTATCATTTTATAGGTTTGCAATTAGGAGATGGGTAAGCTCTATAAAGTCCAAAGGATTGAAAATAGATGATTGTTGTAATTTCAAGTTTGATCAATCATTATGAATATTGGTTATAACTAAAAATTGATCGCATGGTAAGGAGTGAAAATATTTTGATGTTGATACAATGCTTTCATGTTTGGTGATGCTTAATTGTAAATCTTAGGTCAAATTAGTTATGTTGATGACTCTTTATTTTGTACTCTTTAATATTGTTATTTTAGGTCGGCAAAGGTTGATCTGTTTTTATATAAATTTACACTAACAATTGTTAATCATAAATGTTATCATATTCTTAGTAAGAATTGTTTAATACAACATCTGTTTTAAGTAAAGTGTTTGACAATCATCTGTTTTGAATGAACAACTGTTTATACTAACAGCATTTTTAGATATTTAAATTTATGGTATCTTTCCATCTAGATCCTTTATTTGTACAGTTGTCATCAAAGACATTTAGGGCTATGCCGACTGTTTGTAATTATGAATTTGAAAAGACTGGTCTAATTTAAATTTATAGGTATTTTGTTAGATATTGATTACAATCCGTCTTTCCATATGTGCTTCCAAGTATATTTATATATATATTTGTTTAGATTATAGATGTTTAAAGTGTTTGTTTACTTTTGATTGTATTAAGTATTAAACCTCTGACCATACTATTAACTACCGTCGTGAAGGTAACAATTTTTCCTTAAAACAGACGAGTGGTTTTTTTAGTTTTTTTAGTAAACAGTCCTTCAAATATAATATAAACAGTTTTTTCTTGTCTAATGAAATCATTAAGCACCTTTAATATTTAAAGTTATAATGTGTTTATTTTCTATGTCGCAAATATACTCAACTGTAAGACTTTTAAATTTTTTTAATTAAAGTTAAATTGATAATTCTTTTACACAAATAATATATTTATATTTATTATCTTTATTAACAAAAAAATAAAATAGAATTTGACGTGTTTTTTCATTGACAAATTATTTTAGTAGCGCAAACATTATTTTATTATTATTATTTTTGTGTTGCAATTGGCTTCTATTCTATATAAATATAAGAAATAATAAATATAAGAAATAAATTAAAATTTCCAAAAGTAACTGCCACCTTTTTTTACTTGAAATCCGACTAATAAAGTTGAAAACCAACTTTACGAATACTTATTATATTTCAGCCTATAAATGGGGATGTATTCCCAATATTCATTTTCACTTCTCTCACTTTACATCACTCCATCCAATATGCATTATGATATTACTTTCAAATATGTTTCCACAAATTTTTTTGAAAGATTCTTACAATCAAAGGAAAATAGTTTACCAACAGTTGGTTGATAAACAACTTCAATTTGATGTTTTCCCATGATTCTTACAATCGAAGGAAAACAACAATTAATTATTACATAAAAATACATCCAGTTCTATTTTCAATCTTTAGTGTTTTTGGATCTGAAAGGTATTTAGATACGGGCTGCTGTAATGTAGTGGTTTTCATTGTTTCCGTTTGTTATTTGCTTCAATAAGGCTGGAAAGAAAGATTATTCTCTAGGATTTGGTTGTTAGTAGTGTTTTTTTATGTTTCCTTGTATTTTTATGTAGGTTGTAAATTCAGATATTGTAATTTTGTTATCATTAAAGTAGTTTATTCCTTTTTGTATTTATTTGTGTTCAATTCAATGTTTAACTCAAACTATGGAATTATAATTATTCAATTTTGATTAACGGTTATTCGTAAGCTTTTTTAGATAACCATTCTTAGTTACAAGGTCTTTTTACCAAACAAGTTAAAAACCTTTTTTTTATATTTTTGTTATTAATTGTTTTAAAAGAAAGAAACACATATTAGTAAACAGGTTTTCTTTACAGCTGATGATTGTTTTCAACATACACAAACAGTCCTTAAACTAATTGTTTTCAACATAGACAAACAAATGGTAATAAACAGATGTTCTCAAACAAAAGACGATGGGATACATAATGTTGTTTTTAATAAACAGAGCTTAACATTTAAAATTAAATCATACAAAATAAAAATCATATCTACTATACAAAACTACTTAATTAAATTTTCAAAAATCCTTATTTTAGAATATATGTACTGTGTGGAATTTATAGATAAATTTTAGATACTATAAACGTTTAGAAATTAATTAAGTAATCATTAGAAGAAAACCTTTCGTTTAACACGTTAACCCAGGTATAATAACTATTCTACCGTATGACCTTTCATCTTCACGCGTTATTAGTCTATAAAATACTAAAGACATCCGGAAGTTCATCATAAACGATTTTAATTAATATTAACATTTACATTTTAGTCTTCACCAATTGGATCAATGTCAGCTCCTAGTAATAACCGTGAAGATGAAATGAAGGAATTTGTTCTTAATCAAATTACAGGACAATACTATCAAGATTTGAAGACTGCAAGAGAGTTGAAGATTTGTTTTGACCGTTTGCACTTGGGCACATTTGAGCGAGACGATGTTCAACGGATTTTGAAGGCAATGCCTTCGACTGCTGTTCGTGATTTGTCGGTGTTGTGCAATTCAGAGTCCGGTATTAAGGATGTAGAACTTTTGGCACAATACAAAGATCTACACGCACAGCTTGAAGCTTCAATGGAATTGAAGCTTAAGTTTATTAATTCCTTTAACTAGCCATGGATAGCATCCGTCGCATATCAATGAGTTAATACGCATATTGAATTTCATATGCCTAAAGTGCTTAAAGTTCAAGAACAAAAGGAATTGTACCTTCAAAGGAATTGAAGCTTAAGTTTATTAATTCCTAATGTATATTCATATGTATAAACAGATGTTATGAAGATGGAATTCATAATGTATATTGATGTTTAAAGTTGATTATATTTGTTTTGTTTAACATTTATTAGATATGGTTTTTTAATCCGTCTGTAAAGTTTTTGTTCCTTGGTTGTAACCTTTCAGTTATTAAACATCTGATCAGTGTTAAAAGATATAAACAGTCCTTGCAAAACAGCGGTTCCTCTCAGCATATGTTTGCTCTGTTGACGTATCGTTGGTTAATGCAACAACTGTTTGAAAGAAACCGTTGAATTCACAACTGTTTGAATCAACAGTTTTTTACAACCAGGTGTTTTAAAAAACTGCTTAATTGAGATAATGAACAGGGTTGCGAAACGAACAAACGTTGAATTACAAACCGTAACAAACGATCTATTGCCTCAGTATATTATTAACTAATGTTGTGAAATGAACAGACGTTACAAAATACAGTTTTCCTTTTAACGATAGATCAACTGTTTTGGAGGGTTTGGTCTGCCGACGCGTCAGTGGTTAGCGTACAGCGGATAAGGGTTGGCCTGGTCGTCCCGTGTGTTTCCACACGGGATCTCACCTACTATATTTAAAAACGGGGTGTCCTACATGGCATTCTTTCATGCATTCTATCACACCCCAACCTGGCTAGGGCTGACGTGTCACCATTACAGATATCAAATTTAAAAACTATTCCAAAAGTTTAAAACAAAACATTCCTAATTACATTTTTATATAACATTACGGATATTAATAATGATACTAGAACTTCAACTTCTTTTAGCGTTCTTCACTGATTTCCCCAATATCCCATATTATCTACGAATCAAATAAGACAACACAACAAAAGAAAATACGGCTGAGCCAAAAATTGCCCAGTAACGGAGGAATCAACAGTACAAGTAAATTCAACGCAACGGAAAAGGAAGACATAATAGAACTGAGACCGAAGTGAACTGACAATGACACATGAACTAATACGAAAACTCTTTCGAAATAATACGAAACTGATACTATTTTTTTTATAATAAACATGTATGAGAACCGACAAAAACTGATACACCATTGACCACAAAAACTGAAACAAATTTCCCTTCTATAAATAATTTTGTTTTTAATAAGCGTTTGGATTAAAATCTTCTTGTGGAGTTTCACAGCAAAATCATAATTTGAAAAAAATGACTATTTTCTTATGGTTGGAAAAATATTTTTCTAAAACAATAAGAATACTTTAGTTAATCTGAATTTTGAAAACAATACAATTAAGCACTTATAAAAATTTCGTAAACGGTACCGTGGTAACGGCAAAATAAGACTAATACCGAACAAACATATGAAAGAGAATACGAAAACCAAACGAGCTATATTTCAAACTCGAAACCAAACTCATACGAAAACAATTGCTGAACATAATCCGAGGCATAAGCCGATACCTGACCAGAACATAATCAGACACATACCGAGGCATATACGAACAATATCAGAAACATACCAGAACAGATACATATATCAAACTGCGTGACTATTCATATAAATAATTAAGTCACGTCAAACGAAAGCACCCACGAGCCTAAACAAACTTACAAACTGGTACATAGCTAGCTAGTCCATGCACCTATGAGACGGTGAGCGTGGCGTACACCCATTATTCCAATCTCCACAAAACATAAACATATATCAGAAGTCAGAAATCAGAAACAGATCTAGGATATATCCATACGCCTCTAAGGGACCATGTCAGAGACGCCGTGATTTTGATTACGCACTGTCACGGAAAGTATTCATGTCGCTGACGCCCCAACGACAAGTCAAAACAAACTGCTCGGGGTACAAAAGCTAAGGCCATGTAAATAATTACAGGCAACTAAAAATGACATTATCTGGAACATGCGACCACGAGTACAAGTCAGAGGTATGGTATGGCATGTTATGACACACTAACAACAAGTTGACAAATACACACTGACCCAATTAACGAACCAAATACGAACCGATGATATGTATAAAACGATGATCAACAGACTCTAAACATAAACGTAAGTCCGTACTACAAGGTAACGGATATAAATTTTATACTATGATGATACGACTAACGAACCCGTACACATGGAAAGAAACGAAAGTTATACTATGATTAAAAGAAAACAGAATCCGTACCTTAGCTTGTTAGCCCAAACGAAGCAAACTAAGCTGCTCACGAGAACCTAAATGGTGAGTCAATTAACAGTTTGGAAGTCAGATGAGATGTGTCTACGATGAAGAAAACATTCGAACCGTGAATTAGAACTATTTCAATGACGTAGAGCAGGCGTAGCATCAACGGTTGTTTCATCCGGAGATCACGAAACAAATGGAGAGGTTCTGTCGAATAGAAAAGGTGATGACGGCGGTTTAATGGACTAGGAGCACAGGCGGCGACGATTTCAATCGGTTGGCAGTGGTATCGGACATTGAGGGAACTCGGACTCAATATATGTGTGGAAACGTGCGAGTTGTGAAACTCGATTTGTTTATCAATATCACATGATTATCGGTTACCTATCCAATAACTATTTCATTAATCATAATCATTAATTCTAATAAAATATCGATTGAAACGGAAACCACGATTTCTTGGGAAAATTCAAAAGGAGTTGACGAAGTGCAACAAAATCATTTAATTCCAAAGTTCATATTTTACCCCTACATTATAAGGTAATTTACCAAATGAACCTTCTAGTTTTTTTTTTTTTTTTTTTGAAAGGTAAACTTCAATTAAAAACGGCCACGACCGGTCCTCAAAGTAAGGACCGACGCGCCAACAAACGAGATTACAACACGTTCAACGGATACTTACACCAATCATTCCAATCTATGAATTGCATTCTACTCCTATGTTTAAACCAAAAATAAGACGTCATTTTGATGCTTTCAACCACTTCAACGGCTCTACGACGCTTGCCTTTGAAGATCCTATCATTGCGCTCAAACCAAATAATCCATATAGTGGTGAACAAAATACCTTGGAGAAGTTTTTTAGCTTGCTGTGAACCTGGCTGCAGAATATCTGGTTTTAAAAGGTCCCCCACATCGAAAACAATCATCGGATTAAGTCTACACCATGACTCAATCCGACTCCAAACCTCATCTGAAAAGAAGCAACCGGTAAATATATGAGTGGTAGTCTCCCTCTCGGCGTCACAAAGCACACAAAACTGACTCGGGAGATTCACACCACGTTTAGTTAATTCCACCTTTGTTGGTATACGATTAAGAGCCGTTCGCCACACTAACACCTTACACTTCAAGGGAACCCAGACCTTCCAGTTCATATTAACCATAGCAGCATTGCGAGGACCGCTGGACAACAGACGTTTAACAAAATTGACAGAAAACTCACCCGCTTTATCGGCCTTCCAACTCCAACTGTCTACCCTACCTTTCCATTCAAAGTCGAAAATATCCGATAAAAGTTGATAATTCTCCATCACCTCTTTCGCTGCAGAAGGAGCCGATTTCCAGGCCCAAGTCAACGACTTTCTGCCATTATCAACCACCATTCTTTCTGCAATGGAGACCCATTTATGCCGCTCAAGCCGAAATAAGGACGGATCAACTATACGTAATGGTTCCTCCCGTATCCAGGAATCGTTCCAGAAACCGATGGAACAGCCATCTCCAACAACACACTTGAAGTAGCTATCAAGGGTATTACCATTCCAAATCTTTTTTCCCCCTATTTTGACAATTTGTTTCCAACAACCACTAGCCGAAGGCGTACAAGGAAGTGAAGACCACGTTCGACTAGACCTGTGACAACCAATCATAACTTTCCTCCAAAGGCTATTTCCACCACTCTTAAAACGCCACGCCCATTTTAAAAGTAGCGCATCATTAACATCCTCTAACTTTGAAAGACCCAAACCACCATCCGATTTTGGTCTTGTAACTATATCCCACGCTACCCAATTAATTTTCTTTTCCATCCTAGCACCCGACCAAAGAAACTTCCTCATAATAGCCTCCATCTTGTCTATAACCGCCTTTGGAGCTTTGTAGAGGGAGAGATAATAGATAGGCAAGTTTTCAAGGACCGATTTGATAAGAATCAAACGACCCCCAATGGATAAGTGTTTAGCTTTCCATCCCACAAGCCTATTTTTAATAACATCAATAACCACATCCCAATTGTGAATTCTCGTCATCTTTGCACCCACTCGAATCCCCAAATAATTAAACGGGAGTAAACCCCGCCTACAACCCAACACTTCCATCATACTATCAACCTCCCCATCCTCCGTACCAACCCCAAAAAGGTTCGACTTGTGGATGTTAATTCGAAGCCCCGAGCACAGATAAAATTTTTTTAAGTATACGGGCCGTAACTTGAATGTTCTCATAGGACCATTCACCTATAATCAAAGCATCAAACCTTCTAGTTAAATTTTAAATTTTAATTAACCCTAAACTTTCGTAACTCAAATAAATAAAATAGATGTTATATTTAATCATTAGTATTTACTATTTACTAATATGTTTATAACAAAATACAATATTGCTAAATAATATTTGTTAAATAAAATGTTTGGGTAAAACGACAATTCTTATCTAATTGATCTTTTCAATGTATAAAACTCGCATAATTAATCGATATTTAATATTTCAGTGTTTCTATTTTTTTTTTTTTTTTTTTTTTTTTGGGTATTACACATTCTCTTCTTAGACTATTTGGTATGCTCTCGGGGAAGAGGGTCGGGGGAGTGACGTGGAGTCGGGCACCGATGAAAACACCCCCCCCCCCCCCCCTTTTTCGGGGATTCCAGGGAATTTTCCCCTTGTGCACCGAGCCTCCTTATTGGTTGATTTTATTATTTATTTTTTTTAATTAAACTTTATATAATAAAAAAATGAAGGGGATTAGAGGAATACCATTTCCAAACTTTGGGGGAGAAAAGGGGAAAAATGAGGTGGCGCTGATGTGGCATTTGGAGGAGTTAGAAGAGTTGGTCTCCACACCATATATTCTTAGAGAGAGTCATGTAGGATGACAAGTGGACCAATAAAAACACAAAAGAAATTGAGTTATTTTAATAAAAAAAGAATTTAAAAATAAATTAAAATTTTTCTCTCTCGTGTTTACTCCCATAATTTTTAAACGTTTATATCTTTTATATACGAGATTTCTTAAAGAAAAAAATTACACCAAATTAACGAGCGTTTTATTATCTTTCCAACGAGTACCATAGTGCTATATAAAAAACGGAGAAAAAATCGACTATTTTTTTGTGGGGTTTCGTTGATACATGAAAAAAAACACAAAGTGTTCAGGTTATTCATTAATCATGTTTTTTTTCTTTTAAAGCAGGTTTTTATCTACGATGTTGAAATTCAGTCCAATCGCCATGCTATCATTAGAATTTTACTCTTCTAAAGATGGATAGGTATACTTCATCAAGAGAAGCTAAGAGAAAGAATCGATCAACACTGCAACACATGGTGTCACCTTATAGCAAGGTTATTTTTTTATTTATTTAACTACAATAGTAATAATTATTACTATTAGTATTAATATTATTAGAATTGTTATATTTTTCATCCCGGGATGCTCCTGAAATAAAAGCTAGTTAAAAATAATAAAAAAAAATATAATCCACATTTGTTCAAACTTATGCACATCATTATTTGTATAACTTGTTCGACATTTCCACTTTGTACATCTATTTATTTTCTTCGTAACGACAATTCAACATTTCTCCTTTTTCAAACGAGTTGGTTATCAATTTTCTTTTGAAAATGGAAAATAAATTTATATTAAATCTTATAATTAAGATTGGACTCATGCTATTTTTTAAACTTAATCTTTTACTTATTTCTTAATTTTTTTATATATGAACTAGTTTATACCCGGGAGCGTTCCGAAGTTAACAAATCTAATATAACGTGATAAAATGTGAGTTGAAAAAACTTAAGTAATATGGAACTGTTTTGATAAAATATAGATTATGCCTCAAGAGTTTAAAAAGAGTGTTTAGGGTACTCGACATTGGACTCAAAGTTAGATACGGAAAGCATTGCCTTGACTCTTTTAAACGAAAACGGTACATCAAAAACCGGCTTTAGAAACTTCTCAACCGGACCAAGCTTGACAAGGGTGCCATCTTCGTACCTTTTTAGCTTCCTTTCTTCTTCTTTAGTCGGACCCATTTTCGACAAACTTTCAAGCAGGTGCCAATAAGATTACGCAATTACAAAACAGTTAATCAAACAAAAAACTATAATGATATATATATATATATATATAAATAAATAAAGTAAACTTTTGTAGAATTTAAGCAAAGTTACCTTCTAAAAGTGGATGACGTTTTCTACATGGCAAGTTGGTCGCTAACAAACATCAAGAGTATTTCCGACATAACTACCAAATACATAACTAAAATTCAATTACTACTCTAAGACTAACAAACTTTTTTAGGTTTTTTTTCTTTTTTTGAACGGGGATGACGTGGGAAAGAGAATGACCGAACTAATTTTCTAGTTTTTTTACATAAATTTTGAGTTATGATTTTTTTTTTTTTTTTTTTTTTTGCATTTAATTAGGAGTTTTCTAGTTCTCCCAATAAAATGAGTTTTCTATTGAACGATCCCCTATATATATATATATATATATATATCCACATCAATATTTTATCAATTATTGAACATTTAATTTCCACAATGTACATCAATTGATTTTCTTTGTATTTGATAATATGTATGACCATGACCCAGGCGTGGGCTATAAATGCACCCCATGACTTACTGCATTGTATTCAACTTCCATAATATTTCTTCATTTGCAAAATGGCACAAGAAAATATGATTCATGTGTCAGGGTTGTGGGAAGTGAGATACGAGGTGTTAGCAGTGAATTCATTACTAGTGATCTTAGGTATGCTATGGTACAAGTCTAAAGTTTCAAATGATGCACCACCATTGCCACCCGGTCCACGTACGTTACCAATCGTTGGGTACCTTCCCTTTGTTGCTCCTAACTTCCACACACAACTCACCAACATGGCTCGCACCTATGGCCCTATCTTCAAGTTTAAGTTGGGAAGCAAACTTCACATTGTAGTAAACACCCCAGAGTTGGCAAAGGAGGTGGTTCGTGACCAAGACGAGGTATTTTCTAACCGTGACAGATCCGTGGCAGGCTCAGTACTAACTTATGGTGGCCAAGATATAGCACTTTCCGATAATAATGCTAACTGGCGTATGCTTCGTAAGATAAGTGTCCATGAGATGCTAAGCACCAAGAGTCTTTTAGCAACTGCTTATGTTAGACGGGAGGAAGTTAGAAAAACCGTCAAGAATGTTTTTGGTAAAATTGGAACCAAAGTTAACATTCGTACAATAGTTTTCGCCACGGAGACAAGTGTACTATCAAGAACAATTTGGGAAAGTAAAGGGGTGAAAGACAACAATCTTCCGGCTGAGATAGATATGGCGGCTACAAACATCGTTAAAATAATTGGACGGGTGAATTTATCAGATTACTTCCCTATGCTTGCTTGGTTTGATCTACAAGGTGTTGCGCGCGACATGGAGAAACAACGTGACGAGTTGCACCAACTTTTCGCTACAATTACCGAGGATCGAATCAAATCCAACTTGAAAATTTCGCAGGGTGAAGAAGGAGAGAATGATTTTCTACAAATCTTGTTAAATCACAAGGACGAAAAAAATGGAACACCACTTAACATGAACCAAATAAAGTTACTTCTCCTGGTAAGATAATTTATTCTTAATACTTTTGCATTTGATTAATTGACTTCTTATAAATATATCTAAAACATCGTTGTATCAGGACATTATGATTGCTGGAACAGAAACAACGGCATCAACGATAGAATGGGCGATGGCAAGTATTTTGAAAAATCCGAACATAATGAAAAAGGTTCAAGAAGAATTAGTAGAAATTGTAGGACTAAATAACATGGTGGAAGAATACCATCTTCCAAAACTAAAATACCTTGACGCAACAATAAAAGAAACACTACGTATGTTTCCTATAGTCCCTTTCCTACTCCCAAGAACACCAAGCAAGACATGCACGGTAGGTGGATATACCATTCCAAAAGGTTGTACGACCTTTGTGAATGTTTGGTCAATCCAACGGGATTCTCGGTACTGGGATAATCCTTTGGAATTCAATCCCGAGAGGTTCTTGACAAACAAATTGGACTTTAAGGGAAATAATTTGATATTTTCCCCTTTTGGATCAGGAAGAAGAATATGTCCAGGTGTTCCATTGGCCGAGAAAATGTTAATGCATATGGTGGGTACACTCTTGCACTCCTTTGATTGGAGCTTGCCCAAGGACGAAAAACATGACCTTACTGAAACATGGTCCTTTACAGTGACGAAAAAAAACCCTCTTATTCTTATCCCGTATCAAAGATTGCCCGACGTGAGCCTCTATATGTAATGTTATATAAGTGTTCCATATGGTAAAGGTCTCGTCAAAATAATGGTTTGAGTATGTCATTGGCATGCTCATCGTATCTGTGTACCCATTTATAGTATGTATTAGCCTTAACTTTCGTGGTGTTATATGATGTTATCAATATGAATATTTATGTGGATACTTATATTGATATGTTTTTCATAATAAAGAATTTTATGGTAGTATCACCAATGAACCAGTTGCAATAGTAGTTAGAGCATTACCTAAAAGTTTGTAAAGTCATTGTTCTAACGTTCAACATTAGTAGATTATCTAATATATTTTTTTTAGATCATAAACATTACTAAATTTCATTCTACAGTAAAAAACCATGTTACATCCTCAACATTAGTAGATTAGTAGATTATCTAATAATTTGTTTAGTTCATAAACATTGCTAAATTTGATTTTCACAGTAAAAAAACTAAGTTACATTTGGATAATGGGTAAGCGAGCAACAAATTGCGTCGCTATTCCTTTTTGAATCATGAAGCCTATTCTACTAAATACAAACCTTTAATTCCTCAGGCTATGTGAGTCACTGTGAACCACCTTCTGCACCCGCTCCAAAAAGCGAACTGCCTCAGAGGCTAGGGATCCAAATGTGTCGAAGGCAAACGGATTATCCAATATAAATATACACATAAGTAAATAGACAATAAGTATATAGACGTATATAGTATGAGATGTATAGAGTATAAATGATTTAAGGGCCTCGCAATCCATTATAAATATACACATAATTATATAGACAGTTAATCACTTAATCTATTCTCGGTGATCACACATGGAAATGTAGATGTGCAGTGGTGGCCAAGTTGAGGCGAGATAAAAAAAAATTGAACGTTACTCCAGTGACATGATGGCATGGGGAGTTGCACGCCCGCTCAAGGGTGCCAAACTCAAGGGGGTTGTCTTTCAACAAGGCGGCCTCGGTCACTAATGAAAGGATCGAATGTGTGTTGAGCGCGACTGAAACATTCAACAGAGTTGTCTCGGAACAGCAATAATGCGCTAAAATGATCAATGATTATGTCTACTAAAAAATGTGCTTTAAACGTGTGGATTCCTGATGAACCTACATCATACGCGAGTCTGACCTTGTGGATCAAGGACGCCACTTTGACACTCCTAAGACGAGTGACATTTTGCTTGCCGTCTATCTTTGGTTTTAACCCACTCGATCCACCCATAACTAACAAGGGGACGCCTGAGCAAACCCATTATTAGCATGTGTATTAGTTTGAGGTATTCAAATGTCGTCCTGACACTTGTTAAATCAACCCCAAAATTAGAAAAAAGCGAGAACAAATAATAACATTTTGCATAATTTCCAACCCTGGAATTAGTTGTTTATCTTCTACATCAACAAAAGAAAGAATGTTACTTGCCCACCTTTACAAGCCCCAAACACACACCAAAACCCGTCAGTTAGAATCAACAATCAGTTTCTTGGCCACTAATCGAATCCCAGCATTCTGTTGATAGTCGTACCGGTCTAGAGAAAAGAAAGCATCCACAAAGGAACCTGGACGGATCAACTGTTCGAGTTCTGCAACATCATACCTACTGAACACGACCCGTTGTATGGATGATGATTCTTTCTGGTGTATCTCTGTGATCCATCTAACGCTATCTCCTTCTGCCACAGTTGGTAATCTGTAAAAGTAAATCATAGTTTTCAACATCATTTTATAATCTGTAAAATACCCCCCCCCCCCCCCCCCCCCCCCCAATTGACCCATTTATATGTGCAACTGAAAAAAAAAAAAAAAAAAGGACATACTGCAATCTGATGGTGGGCGCGTTATAAAACCCAGGCTTTCTGCTCACAACAGGCCTCCACTCAGAACTGCTATCAGAATCCACAAACCTCTTAGCAACATTATCACACGCATCAAGAACGCTACAAAGATTTGGGGATGCATCAACCACAAAACTTAATCTAGGCCTTCCAGCATGATCAACAAATCTTGTGCTTAAACCAAACCGTACTTTGAGAGCATCACAGCGTATCTGCAACGGTGTGTCTCCGTGAAGTATTTGCATCTTCTGAGGTCCACGGAAAAAGGGGGCGGTAGTTACAGTGACAGAGGGTATGGACACGTCATCAAGACCAACAAATTCAGTGCTTTCAGTGACGGTGTTAGAAGTAGTGGCTGCAGATGATTCTTTTTCCATAGTTTCATTCGCTTCAATGGGCTCGTTTACTATTTTGTCTACAAGTGGGCTAAGGTCAAACGGGTCGGGTTGAGCATGACCTGGTTCAACGCCATTTTGATCTGCTACTCCAGCACCAGACGCCACTAGTGAAAAGATTGGATGTGTTGGTCCTGTTGTAGGAGAATTATGACGGTCAATGTTTCGCCTAGATGAGGGTGGGCTAGTGCTTGGGCCGGTTCCATCTACAGCAGATTTTGCATTACTGCCACTGCGGTTTCTTGTGGTAGCATTTGGAGAAACCCAACTGTTTTCCGTAAATATATCGGGAAGGCTAGATTCCTACATGAGGGGTAGATTGGTAATTTTACAGTATCGTTAAAAATTTATAATCACAAGTGAAATGGTAAAACGAAAAAATGAACTCAAAATTGTTAGGTGAAAAAGTGAGAAATTACCAAGAAAAGAACAGTTGCACAATACTTGAGAACTTCAAGATTCATACGAACATCGTCTAAACTCCTGAAAATAATTGTTGAAATAGAAAATCAAACCCAAATAATCAAGTTTTTGTTGTCATTTCCAATTTCATGTAATAAACGTGTCGTGTTCGGTTTACATGTTTAACCCGATTAGATGAATATTCTTGTTTGCATTGACCTATTTAACAACCTAACCCTAGGTTGGCTCGTCGACCCATTTAAAAATAAAATAAGACATATATCTTATAAGGTCAACCTATCAACCCATTTAACACGTTTACAACTTGAATACAACTCATTTGAAACCAGTCAACCCATTTGACTCGTTTCGGCAAATGATTCATAACAGTAATATTCAAGATACAAGATTTTTATTGTGTCCGTATTAAGGCTGATGCGTTTAACATGTTTGGGGGCATCAATTTAACCCGTCAACCCAATACCCATGAACCCACCAAGCCAACTCAATAATAAAAACATCAAAGCCACACATACCTGTGGGATTGCTTTCCTAGCCCAAGATAATTAGCCAGACTAGCCATCTAAACAAAGAAAGCCAATATTATTAGCGCATCTAACAACATTAATTTAAAAAAAACTTCAAACCATTATACCTTCATATCACCAGCTCTCCTCCCAAACCTCTGCGTCAACAACGCCAACGAATCAATCGTCCCTTTTGGCTCCGGCGGTGCTCTATTTATCTGGGCAAAAGCATCCCTCAACCTCACACAATCAAACCTGATAATATTATGACCTGCCCATATCCTCCCTATACATCAAACACCCAAATCAATTACCACAACATCCAAACATATAATCGCCATCACAAAATGAATAAGGGGCTTCTACATGTACAACAAAAAAATTTAATTTTGACACGCCGTATACTAGCAAACGAACGTCAAAGTGTGTTTGGCTACGCAAGTATACCACTCAATATGAGGTTAGTTTTATTATGCTACAGGAAACACAGTTTGGGTCGTTGGATAATGTGAATATTAGGCGTTTCTGGGGGATTGGTGATTTTTGTTTTGATTCGGTTCCGTCAGCGGGTAGATCGGGTGGTCTTTTGTCGATTTGGGATCCTAAACTTTTTGTTATGAAAAGGGTGGTTAGAAATATATGCAGGCCGTATACTAGCAAATGAACGTCAAAGTGTGTTTGGCTACGCAAGTATACCACTCATAAGACGGGTGAGCAATAACCAAACCGTTAACCGAAAACCAACATAAACCGAACCGAAATTAACCAAAAACAGAATTAACCGAAGTCCAATTAACCAAATTAACTGAGAATCGGACATTGGTTTTTTCTTCTACCCTTAGTTAGCCAAACCCTTGGTTTAAAAAAGCACGCCTGAGGCGCTAGGAAAAGCGCTTTTTTTGGCCTGAGGCAGTCAACTACAATGGGCATTGTGAGGTGCGCCTGAGGCATGAGGCGCTTTTTTATGCATCCATTTCATGTACTTATATATCCATTTAATGTATTTAAAAAACAAAAGACCAAGCTTGGAACCGAAGCGCGAAAACCAACAATTTAACATAATAAACCAAACCAATTAACCGAAAATCGATTGGTTAATAAAATAGATTAATCAATATTTCTCTTTTGGTTAAGGCTAATAACAGAACCAAAGTTTGCACACTCTTAACTTGTATACGTGTCACGGTGTCATGATAATACAACAATATGGCACAGGTGTACATTTAAGAGCATGTTTGGCTCTCCTTGTTTCCACCTCCTTATAACTTATAACTTTTCCAAAAAGTTAATAAGTTACAAAAAGTGTTTGGCAAAAGGAAAATGACTTTTTGTTTTAACTTTTTGTAAGCCTATGATAAGTTGTTTTGGAAAAGTAAGGGATGAGAGACTTTTTGAACCTCCTTATAACTTATTGATGGTTATTTACCTACATGCCCTTATTATATCCTTACACCTTCCTTCCTTATACCCTTTTTGGTCATTTTACCTAAATAAGTTAAACCAAACACTTTTTTACAAACTAACTTATCAACTTATTGTTTTTCCCACCACATAAGCTAATCCAAACACTTTTTTAACAACTCCTTTTTAAAAAGTCATAAGTTAATAAGTCCTTTTAACAAAAAGTCCTTTTTGCCTCAAATAAGTTTATCCAAACATGCCCTAAGATAAAGTATTTGATACGATTGGAAGTAGATATGGTAAGGTGGTTCAATCGGGAAGCATGTCGGGTGATGTTAATAATTTATCGTATGCTCTTATTGGTGTGTTGTGTAAGGCGTGTAAACGGATTGAGGATCGGGTGGATCTTAGTTGGAGGGGAAAAGCGTTCAAGGTTTGGGTAGATGAAGATGTTGGAGAGTGGATTCCCGATTGTGTCGCGGACTATGATGATGAGGTTTGTTCTGAGGTACATGAGGAGGAGACTATGGATAATATTGTGCAAGAGGAGGTTAATGAGAACGTTCAGCGGGAAGAGGGTGAGGTTATCGATGGCCATATGTTGGTGAATGACGATTCCGGTGGGGTTGGGAATACGGTTGATGTTTCTCCTGGGAAAACTGATGAGTGCTGCATGGAAGGTGACCGTGTTGTTAAAACGTCATCGGCAGCCGGCAGGAAAACATTTCGTAGGAAATCATTGTTTAAAAACCGGAATGAGAGTAGCGGCTCTCTTGAACGTCCGAAGAAGAGGCATAGGGAAGACAACGACATGTTTGGATTGGATAAGATTATTGGTATATTGTCTAACACGTCGGATTCGACAGTTAATTCGGATTCAAATGCTGCTGTGGACGCAGCCAGGGATGACCGGTTGTTGAATCCGGATCTTAATAGAAGGGTACCTGGTAATATGGGGAGTGGATCAGTCGCCGAGGAAGTTTGTCAAGGGGATCGTGTCCAACAGCCGAGTGATTATGTGCAGCCAATTAATTTAGAAGTGTTGGCCGAAGGGTCTTTTAATGCGGATGGTGTTCAGCAGAATTATAATTATTATGTGCAGCCCATTGATTTAGAAGCTAAGGAAACTGTGGAGTTGAGTGTAGCTTTGGAGGTTGAAAACTTGGATGCATTTGTTCCGAAAGTTAAAGAAATGTTGCGTACTGAAGGTTATCAAGACGGTGCTCAATGAATGTCCTTTCATTGAATATCCGTGGTATAGGGAATCAAGGTAAAGCGGATTGGGTTCGTCGTCTTCGGGCTCAATATGAGGTTAGTTGTATTATGCTACAGGAAACGCAGTTTGGGTCGTTGGATAATGTGAATATTGGGCGTTTCTGGGGGATTGGTGATTTTTGTTTTGATTCGGTTCCGTCAGCGGGTAAATCGGGTGGTCTTTTGTCGATTTGGGATCCTAAAGTTTTTGTTATGAAAAGGGTGGTAAGAAATTCTAATTGGCTTCTCGTGTCCGGTGTGGTTAAAGGGAGTGGGTATCCTTTTCATGTGCTTAATGTCTATGCTTCGCAGAATATTGTTTCTAAACATGTTTTGTGGTCAGAGATTAGTGGGTTACTTGGTGAAGGTGATGGTAGGTGGATTGTTGTAACACCCGTATTTTTACACACTTATTTATTTTAGTTTCTTCCAAAAATAGTCCCATTTTTTTTTTTCAAACAGCGAAAGCAAATACACCAATATAATGTGATAAAACAACACCTCCAATAATTCACATTATATATTTATTTGATAAGTTGAGTAATTTACATGACCAGAACTTATTTAAATAACCCATAACTTATACATCCAAAAGTGGGTTATAGACATATGTTCGATCCTTCAACATACCGAGGCTCGATCTGACTCCTTTAATTACGCACTGGTGATTTACCTGAAAAACATTATTTAAACAACTATTAGCCAACGATAAGCGAGTTCATAAATAAACTATAATGTTTTCCATATCACAGTTTTATCCACCCACCACATTCCACTCGTGGCAAATTATAATTAACTGTGATTTTAACAACTAGCCACCCGATGGTGATTTCACGACTGACCACTCAAAGTGGTTAAACGACTGGTTAACCAATGGTAACTTAAAACCTGATAACTCGGCGGTTATTTTAACAACTTACCACACTAATTTTGTGGTACCACTATTTTCTCCCCTTTAACCACTAGACATCATTTTATAATTATTTATGCAAATATGTTTACATAAATTTTACTACATACATAACATACGACTAGTATTACATATAAATGATGTTAGGGGATTTTTATGAACTCACATGGACGTTTAGAGAAACCTTTCGGTAGTTCCTTTGTAAATTGCTTTTTATCTCCTTTCAATATCGATGATTCAATTTTACGAGACCCGCGCTTCCTACTAAGTATATATCCTGACAAAATTTCGCCACTACCCGACCACAACAAGTATTGTTGTTACTATCATAGTTTAGTGCTACTAATATTTGTACACTCTTGTTTACACTAAAGAAAAGAGTCTACGGTTATTTTTTTTATATATCTTTTGACACTCAAAGCTTTGCATCTCTTTTTATATGTGAAGTATCTTTATGAGTAAGTAACTTAAATAGCCAGCCAAGTTAAAATAATGATTAGAAGGATAAAGATGGCAAAAAGATTGAGGTTCATGACCGTAAGATGCCGGTAAAAAGAAACTATAATCGAAAGATGTTCAATTTGTTGAATAACCTCCGATTTTTCTGTTTTCTATCCAAGATACTCAAGTGGTTATTAATCATTTGGGATTGTCTGCGAATAGAAGAGAGGTTGTTCGTGGGATCTTGATGATTACTTGTTGGCGAATTTGGAAGATGCGGAATGAGAAGATTTTTAAAGGGATTCAAGAATCGATCGGCAAAGCTGTTTCGGACATAAAATCTCTTAGTTTTTTATGGCTTAATAGTAGGGGTAAAGTCGACAACATGGATTGGAAGGGTTGGCAAAATTTTTCTTTTGATGTAATGTAACGTTTGTTTGTGTTGGTTGGTCTTCTCCACCTTGGAGAAGTCTTTTTTTTGCCGGTTTTTAATGAAATTTGCCCTTCAAAAAAAAAAATTTGTTGAATAACCACGTGGTAATCATCTTGATAACAATCTTATCTATTTGTAGTTCATCCTTATCTAGAATTCCTTATTAATGTAACTTATTAAACTATAATTATGTTATATTATTATGTTATATTAAATTGCAATTGTATTTCATACAACGTTGAGCTAACCATCTTGTAATACTACACATATATTTATTGTAACCACTAAATACTATATGTATTACACTAGATTATATTTTAGGAGCGTCCTGGGTTGAGAAATCTAATTTGAAATATCAATTTTATATTTGAAATAGACTGATGCGTTTTACAGTTACATGCAGGAAAGCTTCGGGTAGCACTTAACCTAAAACAATTAACAATGTATCTCCAATGTTAGTGCATAACCTTAAACAATGTATAACTCTAATATTAAAACCTAACCTAAAACAATGTACAACTCCAATATTAACACATGTTGTAAATAAAATTCATATTTACTGGTTTGAACATAACTAATGACTTGCCTATACATGATTAATGAATAACCTGAACACTTTGTGTTTTTTTTCCTGTACGAACAAAACCACACAAAAAAATAGTCGTTTTTTTCCTCCGTTTTTTATATAGCACTATGGTACCCGTTGGAAAGATAATAAAACACTCGTTAATTTGGTGTAATTTTTTTCTTTAAAAAATCTTGTATATAAAAGATATTAACGCTTAAAAGTTATGGGAGGAAACATTAGAAATAAAAATCTAATTTTGTTTTTAAATTTTAAATTATTATTTTCCTAAAATAAAGTCTTGCCACATGGGATGACACATGGCACACTCAATGAAGAGAATACCCTCTTTAAATGTCATGTCATTAAAATGGCTTTGGTTTATTATATGTACAGATAACTACATATACGAAAGTTTATTTTAATATGTTTAATTAGAATGGATTTAAAGTGTCGGAGATTTAGTTTATAGTCGACTAATACCTTATTTATATATTAAAAAATGGGATGTTACAAATATCCCCTACTAATTTAGGGTTTCATCCCCAAAACCACATTACATAGAAAATAAATGAGGATAGTATGTCCTTATTTCATCTTCTGACTCCCACGTGAAGTCAGATCCTTTTCTATGTTTCCACTCGACTTTAACTTGGTTGATAGATTTATTGCGGATTTGTTTGACTTTTCGATCTAATATAGCAACTGGCTCTTCCACATAATTCAATTTATCATCCACCACTATGTTATCTAATGGTACGTAAGCTGTCTCATCTGCCAAACATTTTCGTAGATGTGACACGTGGAATGTGTTGTGTATCCCACTCAACTCATCTGGAAATTCTAAACGGTAAGCCACACTCCCAACTCGATCTATAATTCTGTACGGACCAATAAATCTAGGACTTAACTTGCCACGTTTTTGGAAACGAATTACACCTTTCCATGGAGATACTTTCAACATTACACGATCTCCTATCTGGAATTCAATTGGTCGTCTACGTTTATCAGCATAAGATTGTTGTCGATCTTGGGCAGCTTTGAGACAAGTTCTAATTAACTCGATCTTTTCAGCTGTGTCTTTTACAACTTCTTTACAACCAAGTTCTCGTGGACCGATCTCTGTCCAACATATTGGTGTTCGACATTTTCTACCATACAACATTTCATAAGGAGACATCCCTATGCTTGAGTGATAGCTGTTATTGTAGGAAAATTCTGCCAATGGTAAATATCTTTCCCAACTTCCTACAAAATCGATGATGCATGCCCTTAACATATCTTCAAGGGTTTGTATTGTTCGTTCACTTTGACCATCAGTCTGTGGGTGATAAGTTGTACTGATTAATAACCGAGTACCCAATTCTTCTTGAAATTTTCTCCAGAACCGAGAAGTAAACCTTGTATCACGGTCTGATACAATGGATATAGGGACCCCGTGTCTAGATACTATCTCTTTCATATATACTTCATCCATACGTTCTGAAGAATAGGTCTCTCTGATCGGTAGAAAATGAGCACTCTTTGTTAGTCGATCTACAATCACCCATATTGCGTCAAAACCCTTAGTCGTCTTTGGAAATTTAGTTATTAGATCCATAGTTATATGTTCCCACATCCACTTGGGAATTTCTAACGGTTGGATCTTTCCATATGGCTTCCGATGTTCTACCTTTACTTGCAAACACGTCAAGCATCTCTCGACGTATTTTACAATATCCCTCTTCATACCCGGCCACCAATAATTGACTCGTAAGTCATGATACATCTTGGTTGCACCTGGATGAATAGAATATCTTGATTTATGAGCTTCGTCAAGAAGTAACTTCTTAACCTCACATGTATTTGGAATCCAAATTCGTCCGTAACGAGTCTTTATTCCAGATTCATTTTCGGTCAAATCTTTCACTTGTCCAATTATTCTCTCCTTCTTGTGATTTTCTTCCCTCAATGCTTCAATCTGGGCTGCCTTGATTCTTTCAAATAAATCAGAAGTTATCATCATTTTTAGAGACTTTAACCGGATAGATGGATGCTTTTCTTTTCGACTAAGAGCGTCTGCAACAACGTTTGCCTTTTCGGGGTGGTAAAGGATTTCACAATCATAATCTTTAACCAGTTTCAACCATCTCCTCTGCCTCATGCTTAAATCTTTCTAATTAAAGAAATACTTGAGGCTTTTATGTTCCGTGTAGATTGTACACTTTACACCATATAAATAATGCCTCCAGATTTTCAAGGCAAAAACTACTGCAGCCAATTCAAGATCGTATGTTGGGTAGTTTGCTTCATGTGTTTTCAGCTGTCGAGAAGCATAAGCAATAAATTTGCCTCTTTGCATCAAAACACATCCTAAACCTAAATATGAAGCATCACAATAGACTACCAAATCATCTGTCCCTTCTGGTAATACGAATATTGGGGCTTGTGTTAGCTTCTCTTTTAGGACTTGGAATGCCTCTTCTTGTTCTTTTCCCCAAATAAATTTAACTTCTTTCCGAGTTAGCTTTGTTAGAGGTGAAGCAATCTTAGAAAAGTCTTGAATAAAACGCCGATAGTATCCAGCTAGACCTAGAAAGCTACGAACTTCTGTGGGAGTCTTTGGTGGAGACCATTTCATTACAGCTTCCACCTTTGCTAGATCAACTAGAATTCCATCTGCATTTATAACATGGCCCAAGAATTGAACTTTTCGCAACCAAAATGCACATTTGGAGAACTTGGCATAAAGCTTCTCCTCCCTTAAAACTTCAAGAACTTCACGAAGATGTCGAGCATGATCCATCTCATTTTGTGAATATATCAAGATGTCATCAATGAAGACGATAACAGATCTATCTAGCATGGGCCGACATACCCGATTCATGAGATCCATAAATGCAGCAGGTGCGTTGGTTAAGCCGAAAGGCATTACTATGAATTCATAATGACCATACCTTGTACAAAAGGCGGTCTTAGGAATATCTTCTTCCTTTACCTTCAACTGATGATAACCGGATCTCAGATCGATTTTGGAAAACCAACTCGCTCCTTGTAGCTGATCAAATAAGTCATCAATCCTAGGTAATGGATACCTATTCTTGATAGTTACCTTATTCAGCTCGCGATAGTCAATGCACATACGCATGCTTCCATCCTTCTTTTTGACAAATAGGATTGGTGCACCCCATGGTGTTACACTTGGACGAATGAAACCTTTGTCAAGGAGCTCTTGTAACTGCGACATCAACTCCTGCATTTCCGTGGGAGCTAATCGATAAGGCGCCTTTGCAATCGGCTTGGCACCGGGAATAAGATTTTCTTGATAGTTACCTTATTAAAAAAAACGAGATGTTACAATTGTGGCGGGGGATTTTAATTTGGTCCAAAATATGGATGAAAGACGGAATTCTATTTTTAATACGGTTGAGACTAACGAGTTTAATGATTTTCTTGATGATTCAGGTTTACATTACTACTCCTTGAAAGGGTGGCGATTCACTTTTGTTGCAGGTGTGAAGTTAAGTAGAATCGATAGGATTTTCGTTAGTTGGGAGTTCTTCATGGAGTGGCCTTGTGCTGAATACATTGCTCTTGAGAGGAATAAATCTGATCACAGTCCGTTATTGTTGAAGACGGGTTCTAGAAACTTTGGGCCAAAACCTTTTAGGTTCTTTAATTCTTAGCTTGGTCGGGAGGACTTTGGTAGGTTGGTTAGAAGTGCGGTAGACGAAGGTATATTCATGGGCTCTCTGGATTCTATATTGTTGTCTAAATTCAAATGTTTACGTAAAAATATCTCTAATTGGGCTGTTGAGTGTAAAGCGAAAGAGTTAGAAGAGAGGCGTCTGTTGGAGCAAGAGCTTAATGAGCTAGACCAAGCTATGGTGGTTAAAGTCTTATCTGAGGATGAGTGCTGGTCGTTGGCAAAGATAAAACGCCGTCTTCGTGAAATTGATGATTTTTATTACTATTATTTGAAGCAAAAGGCACGGTGTAATTGGGCTGCTCACGGAGATGATAACTCCCGATATTTTCACGGTATCATTAACAAACGTAAGGCGTCTAATCATATTCCAGGTTTGGAGGTTAATGGGAGGTGGGAAACGAATCCGGTTATTATTAAACGAGAGCTTATGGGGTTTTTTCGGGACAAGTTCAAGGATAGTATGTGTTCTCGGCCGAGATTAGTTTGTTATGGGTTATCCAGGCTTAATCAGGGGGAGGCCGATGGGTTGGTTGCTGAATTTTTGTAAGACCCTAACCCGTTGTCTTGCGTTTAACGAATAAAATAAGGGTTGAACATGTGATACTATTACCAAAAACCATTTTAAGACGTTAACAAATATGTATAAAACACGAATTTGAAACACTGGACTTACGTACTAGGTTATTCACAATGATTTCAACCCAAAATGCTTAAGTTTTACACCCAAACTCAAGAGTCTATGCGGAAGCTAACACGATGCAACGTTCGGTTCTTCACAAAATGAGCTTGATCATCATCCATACTTTGAGTTATATACCTAGAGTTGAATATGAAAAACAAACCCATGAATGTGTGTTAGTTTAGTCAAGTAATTGAATAAAATAATCAGCATAAGGCGAAGGAAAAAGACCGGTCGTAGCTTACGGCCCCAAAACAAAGAAAATCAAACCAAAAATAGACTGAGCATCCTAGACGCATTTCTGGGCGTCCACGACGTTGCCCAGCGTCCTGATGGGCGTCTCCAGAAGGTCTTGGGCGTCCGGAGTCTATCAGTTGGGCGTCCTAGGCGCATGCTGCTGCACAAAAAAATTGTGAAACTAACATCTTGACTAGTTTTTAAAGGGGATTTGGATGCTTTTGAACCCATGTTCAAGGCCTTTCCTAGGGATACTTGGGGGCTTATTTAACACCATTATTTCATGCTTATAAGATGTCATTGACCAAGTTCCCTTTCGATTGTTACATGCATATGTTGTTTTTATCCAAACCGACCCGTTTAGAAGTATTCGCCTATAACCAAGACCAAAGCTGGACATAAGCTCATCTAGAGACATAGTCAAGGTTCACACCTGGGAGATTAGCTAACTACCCGGTTCTAGCTTACCCAACACTTACCAATGGCGGGTTTGGACTAAGCTTGGGCACATGGGTTTTATCGGAAACTTGTCCTCGTTACCTTCTAGTATCCCCAATCATCCTAACTCTCTCCCCAATCGATTCACAACCTGATTTTTTTGATTAATCCCTCATCACTAGAGGTAGTTTTCAAGATTTCCCTTGGGCAATATGCCGTTGTGGCGCTACCTTAGCGTCTATGGCCCCGTGGGCCATTTATGTGCAATTTCAAGAACCCGGTCTACATTGCCTATTGGTATAACGGACTCACCGGTCATTTATCACTTGGGGATTGGTTGCCTAGAAATTCAATATCGCAATGGTATGAGTACGAGATTTGAGTCCTAGAACGACTTACCTTAGCTCGCGCCCCTTTTCGCTTATAGATTAGCTTGAGATTGATAACATAGAGTCTACAAATATACTCAAGAAATTGACAAAATCAATATCGGCATAATGTTGACCCTTAGCTTAGGTCCTTGACTAACTAGTGTTTTACCAAATTGACCCGTTAGCTTAATTTGGGATATTGACAACCTTCATCCAAGGTCGTTTTCTATGAATTATGAGTCTCGGTTAAGCTTCCTTTTATGACACTTCAATGTCTAGATCCCAGATGCATATACAAAGTTATAACTAAACATATGAATGTACTAGGAATATATCAAGATTTAAGCCATCGAGTGACTTACCTTATGCGAGCTTCCTCTTTATCTCAATCCGAGACTCCTTGGCTATCCAAATTCTCTTGTATTCGCGCCTATGAGGTGAATGATCACTTAGGTTGTTAAAACCTAATCTTTACATGTCTATAAGCATTATTGGTCATGTTTTACCAACATACATGTTTTCATCAAAGTATCTATACCCAGGTGAAATCGAGTTTCATTGAGGCATTTTATCAAACACTTGGTAGGCGTGATTTTCCTAACATTACTAGCAAGTTAATATTACTTTTTTTTGCTCACAATCTCACAACTTCATGCTTAGAAGATGCTACAATTACAAATTAGGTGTGGTCCTCAACTAATGATAAAACCCACCTTTCACATATTCAACAATTTCACATGAATCACACAATTCATGCATGTATTAGCATCTTTTGACTAGATTAAACATGATTAAGGTTCCCTAATGCTAGAGCAACCTCTAATGATCACTAGTTTAACATTTACAAAACACCCAAGAATTTTCACCATGTTCATACATGAAGTATACATCAAATTGAACCAAATATTTGATACCTTTGGGTGTGTTGGACCTTAGATGATCCCTTTTTTGCTTAATGCACGGATTTCCCCTTTGATTTTGGCCTGATTTGGGTAAGAATTGGTGTTTTGGGTTAGTGTGTGTGTTTTGTGGTGTTTGTGTGTGTTGAAGTCGATCTCCAGGATATGGAGATGGCTTCCTCTTCATTTTTTTGTTATTTTGTTTAGCCATTATGGCCTTATGGCAGTTTTGGCCCCTCTACTACACACAAGAAATTGTTTTAACTAGAACCACTAACCAAGTTAGTTTCTAGTTATGGTCTTAGTATTATTAGTCTCATGGTATTTAACCAAGTTAACTACAAGGTTGAGTATTTTGTATCATTTAGTATTTTTTTTAGCTTAATTAAGCCCAAAACGTTAATAATAGAATTATGACGCGTTTGATGGATTTTGGGACGTTACAACTCTACCCCCCTTAAAGAGGGTTTCGTCCTCGAAACCGGATACTTATAGAACAGGTAGGTTATTCTAGCTCAATAGCTGCATGGAGCATAGCCTATCGGCTGGAATCTAAGTAGATCACGACTCACAAATGAGTCTTGTGTTTTTATCCCCTCTACTACGAGGAGTTATCTATTTGACATTGAATTATTCATTCTGATTCTACTCTCGCAAATAATTATTCTAGTTTAGGCACTCACGATGTTACGGTTCGACCAAGCGTCTTTGATTTGACTCTTTTGCGTGTTTAGAATCCTTAAGTCCCCGAGGGCTTAGGGTGTTCATTTGATTATTTACTTTGCTTAGAACCATTTCTATGCACTGAGGCGCATACTGGATTTGGTTATCACAATGACTTCCCGAAACTCGTCACCCACGATCAACGTGGATTTAGTTTCCATTTGGTTTCTGCTCAAAGGCTTTTTATAATGCCATGGTTTTACTGGAAAGCATCGATTCCTTTCCGTAACTCACATATTCCTTGTCCTAGACACCGAGTGTCCTTTTTAATAGTATTTTCACCTTTTAATAGGTTTAGTTGTATTTATGCATTCCTCTGGGTCCAAGTGGCGACGACTTCACTTGACCCGTTTGAATCTTCTAATGATCGCTTAGCAATCACTAGACTATTAATGGTTCATCATTCGTTCTATTACTATCCGATTGCCAATTTTGTGAATAGTTAATTCGTCAGGGTTTTCGGCTACAAATAGACTTAGTTTCATAAGTCACATGCTTTAGTTAGTCATCCAATCTCAGGACTGCGACTTATGATGTGTTTCTACACACCGTTTGTCAAACTTCTGAGTTTGGATTTGTTGGACTTTATAAAAGTCCAACTTTCATTTAACAGGCTGTAACAGTCCAAGGTAACTAGTATCGTATATTGTCCGCTTTGCCCGCCCAGCCGTATTAGACTGTGACCAAGCTCACGGTTTTGCATTGGTCTCACCCCTGGAGGACTGGCCAAAACGCGTCGTGATAGTAAGAGTAGCCACTCCCTTATAAGGAAGTGTTTGTTTCCCTTTCCCAACCAATGTGGGATCTCACAACGTACATATGTCCTAGTTCAGTGCTAGACTAGTATTTCGCATTACTCATTTAGAGTTTGAATATTCCATGGAATCCTCCATTTAATACCTCAGATAGCACTTCGCCTATCTCATGCATTTTTTAACTCACATTGGTGTTATCTTATCCGAATTTTAGTTTGTGAGTTTCACTCTTAGTCAAATTAATTCTAGGCGATTGATCACCTATTATCTTTTTGCCCCGATGCCCCGGGCTTTTAGGAATTTTATCCTATCGCTAGAATTAGCATAGGGTTTGTGACCCTTTCTTATCTAGCCTTTCGAATTTACATTTCTAGCTCTCGTAAGCATCTTATTTGAGATTTAACCTGAGTCTTCCGCCTCTTTTATTTATCTAGGTATTATTGCGTATATAACACCCCGTCTTCAAATCCCCTGCCGAGTCATTTTTTTTCTATTTAATCCCTCGGAACACTTTGGTCCCATGGAAATTTTTTAATGGTCTACCCTTATAGGGTTCGTGTCTATGCTATGATTCGATCTATTCATTCATGTCCCTTAGGACTTATTGACCCTTAGATCAATTTAGCGTTCCTTAAAAATGTTCTTACTTGTCTTCGCTTCATGGTGTTACATTACCATGTTTATTCACACAAGTCTATTCACTTATGTTTTCTCTATTTAGTATTCGTATGCATAGTAGTCCAGTAGACCGCTTTTGGTTTGTTATGAAGGCATTGCCTTCATTTCTGCGACTCACAGCTATCAATATGATTTAGAGTTCAGATTGTCCGTTGATCCACCATGTGCTAAGGCCCATGAGGTTTATCTCGCTTTGTTTGTTTTTGACCGGCCTTCATTAGACCACATCGATCATCGTTTACTCCCACAACTTCCTTGCTCAAGGCTAGGATAGTCTCTCTGGTGCGGAGGCACCTCCGGTTTCCAGGGTCTTCTATGAGCCCCCCCCCCCCATTGATTTAGCGTTTAATTTCTTCTTTTATCTAACACGTCATTTTACGGTATAAAACCATGTTTTTAGCTCAGTTTTGTGTGAATCATAGTTCACACTTGCCCGTAGGCTTTCATGAATTCATTATGATTAGGTGACGCATAGTTCACATTTACCCGTAGGCTTTCACGAATTTGATATGATTAGTGTGACGCATAGTTCACATTTGCCCGTAGGCTTTCACGAATGTAATATGATTAGTGTGACTCGTAGTTCACATTTGCCCGTAGGCTTTCACGAATTTAATATGATTAGTGTGACTCGTAGTTCACATTTGCCCGTAGGCTTTCACGAATTCATTACGAGTCAAGTTTAAGTATAACTTAACCTTGAGCTTAGCCCAATCTTGGCCTTTTGTTTTACCTTAGTATGGGGTTCATGTTGGAATATGAGTTAACCGCTCAAGTATGGTTCAGATTTATTTAGTGGTTACCCTTAGATATGGTTCAGATTCATTTGTGATTTTTTTTTCTTTTCTTCCATGAAGGTTTAACCTTTATTGTTTAACTAACCCTCGACTAGGGTCTAGTTTGGTTTACAGTTTAACCTTTGGTTAAGACTCAGACTTGTTATGGTTTGACCTTCATTTAAGGTCCGCTTGATTTACTTGCGATTCATCCTATAGTCAGAACTCGTTTGTGTTTATGACTTAACATTTGATTATGGTTCAAGTCTGCTTACGGATTAACGTTCGATTAGAGCTCGAGTTTATTCATGGCTTAACCTTTGATTAAGGTTCACCTTCATTTACGAATTTGACCTTCTATAAAGGTTTGAGTTTAGTTATGACTTAACCTTTGAATAAAGGTTCAAGTCTATTTACGAATTCAACATTCTATAAGGTTCGAGTTTAGTTATGACTTAACCTTTGATTAAGTTTCAAGTCTATTTACGAATTCAACCTTCTATAAAGGTTTGAGTTTAGTTATGACTTAACCTTTGATTAAGGTTCAAGTCTATTTACGAATTAACCTTCTATAAAGGTTTGAGTTTAATTATGACTTAACCTTTGATTAAGGTTCAAGTCTTACCTTGGTCCGTGTAACCGTTGTGGTAATACCCTTGGCTCTACGACCCCGTGGGTCATTTATGCTTCGGTTTTACTTACCCAGTCTACCCGGCCTCTTCAGTTGTTTGGCAATACTTCCTTGTTATATGACCTCGCAAGTTATATTTTAGAGAAGTTAAAATGCCTTTCTCCCCTGACCCAGTCCTTGTCACGTGAAGGGTAGAAGTGTAGATCATGAGAAGCCCATCGCACCATGTGTTTAACACTTACCTGGCCAGGGTAAGTAATCCACACATGACACGGTGATCTTATCGTGATCACCACGGTACTCTCCAAGTGGGCAACTTCTGGTCATGAATCTTGTTTAATAGAAACATTCTTGTCAGTTTGTCTAATGTGTTTCTGTGTACCCGTATTATTAAGCTATTTGTGTTTTATCCGATCGCGCAGTCTTGTTGATGCGATCATGCCTTCCAATTCCCGGTTCGGTTGAGCCTTAGCCCACCATGACCGTGTGATTGGAATTTGTCCGAGTTTTAAGTATTCTTTGCATTTTTTTCCAATTTCCGGTTCGGCTGAGCCTTAGCTCACCATGACCGTGTAATTGGCGTCTATCCGGGTTCTATGGCTCATTGTACCTTTTCCAAATTTAATTCTTGATTGACTCGTGTTCAATCATGATGTATAATGCTAATCAACTAGATTAAATTATTTTTTTTTTTGAAATAAATTCCTTACCGGATAGATGATCAAGCTTGAACCAAACGCTTAACTCGCTTAACCTTGGGCTCTGAATACCACTTGTAAGACCCTAACCCGTTGTCTTGCGTTTAACGAATAGAATAAGGGTTGAACATGTGATACTATTACCAAAAACCATGTTAAGACGTTAACAAATATGTATAAAACACGACTTTGAAACAATTGACATAAGTACTAGGTTATTCACAATGATTTCAACCCAAAATGCTTAAATTTTACACCCAAAATCAAGAGTCTATGCGAAAGCTAACACGATGCAACGTTCGGTTCTTCACAAAATGAGCTTGATCATCATCCATACTTTGAGTTAAATACCTAGGGTTGAATATGAAAAACAAACCCATGAATGTGTGTTAGTTTAGTCAAGTAATTGAATAAAACAATCAGCATAAGGCGAAGGAAAAAGACCGGCCGTAGCTTACGGCCCCAAAACAAAGAAAATCAAACCAAAAATAGGCTGAGCGTCCTAGACGCACTTCTGGGCGTCCAGGACGTTGCCCAGCGTCCTGATGGGCGTCTCCAGAAGGTCTTGGGCGTCTGGAGTCTATCAGTTGGGCGTCCTAGGCGCATGCTGCTGCACAAAAAAATTGTGAAACTAACATCTTAACTAGTTTTTGAAGGGGATTTGGATGCTTTTGAACCCATGTTCAAGGCCTTTCCTAGGGACACTTGGGGACTAATTTAACACCATTATATCATGCTTATAAGATGTCATTGACCAAGTTCCCTTTTCGATTGTTACATGCATATGTTGTTTTTATCCAAACCGACCCGTTTAGAAGTATTCGCCTAAAACCAAGACCAAAGCTGGACATAAGCTCATCTAGAGACATAGTCAAGGTTCACACCTGGGAGATTAGCTAACTACCTGGTTCTAGCTTACCCAACACTTACCAATGGCGGGTTTGGACTAAGCTTGGGCACATGGGTTTTATCGGGGACTTGTCCTCGTTACCTTCTAGTATCCCCAATCATCCTAACTCTCTCCCCAATCGATTCACAACCTGATTTTTTTTATTAATCCCTCGTCACTAGAGGTAGTTTTCAAGATTTCCCTTGGGCAATATGCCGTTGTGGCGCTACCTTAGCGTCTATGGCCCCTTGGGCCATTTATGTGCAATTTCAAGCACCCGATCTACATTGCCCATTGGTATAACGGACTCACCGGTCATTTATCACTTGGGGAGTGGTTGCCTAGAAATTCAATATCGCAATGGTATGAGTACGAGATTTGAGTCCTAGAACGACTTACCTTAGCTCGCACCCCTTTTCGCTTATAGATTAGCTTGAGATTGATAACATAGAGTCTACAAATATATTCAAGAAATTAACAAAATCAATATCGGCATAATGTTGACCCTTAGCTTAGGTCCTTGACTAACTAGTGTTTTACCAAATTAACCTGTTAGCCTAATTTGGGATATTGACAACCTTCATCTAAGGCCGTTTTCTATGAATTATGAGTCTCGTTTAAGCTTCCTTTATGACACTTCAATGTCTAGATCCCAGATGCATATACAAAGTTATAACTAAACATATGAATGTACTAGGAATATATCAAGATTTAAGCCATCGAGTGACTTACCTTATGCGAGCTTCCTCTTTATCCCAATCCGAGACTCCTTGTGTAACACCCCAACCCGGATGGGCTGACGTGTCACAATAGCATTGGTTCAGAAAGACATAATTCCATTGATTTATTTGCCAAAGGTATAAAATGTTAGACAAGCTAACTTAAGATTTGAAATACAGACTAACATGGTTAATTGGGTTTACCCAATATCTTTAGATTTAATCCTAAGCTTTATTTTCTCTCTTTATCCCGCCCAAGGTAACCTGTGAACCTGTGAACACAAAAAGAATTTACGGAATGAGCCGAAGGCCCAGTACAGAATAATAGGCTCAAATAGTAACGCAATGATTAACTGAAACGGACAACACAAATACTGATCTTGAAACATAAAGCATATAACGGAACTGAATCATGTAATATAGATGTACCCATAAGCCAAACTGAATTCCATTATACGTGTTGATATACGGGTAGCTACACCCGTCTATCAACACATGAAATGGCGCAGGTTGGCTTACCCGCAACCATTTCCAGAACTGAAACTGAAACTGAACTAGGATCGATCCATACGCCTCCTAATTGCATTGTACCACACCTGTACTTAAGAGACGCCGTGAACTAATCTCTCCGTCACGGGTGGAGCACATGATGCCGATGCCACAACATCATGCCCGCGGGACACTCCACAGGAAGCGGTAGCTTAGGGTAACAGAGTACTGAAAATCTGAGTCATATAATCTAATGCAAATAATAACTAATAATACTAATATCACATACTTGGGATCATACGATAATGAGTGAATTAAAAGCATCGTATGATTTATATAATCTACTTTCAATATTAATATATTTAGAATGAGAAATGAACGGACGGTCAAATGAATTGATGCTCAAAGACGGAGGAGTTTTAATATTTATATATATTATCAATAGGGTTTTTATCAACTGAACCATATAACAAAGAATAGGGGTAAGGATCCGTACCTTTAATGCTCCAAATCAATTCCCACTTGTTTAATAGTTTTCGCGAAGATCTACGTAATATTCTTATTTAGAATGATACTTAATATTCAATCAGTTAGGTTGAACTGATGTCTGGCAAATCCATTAGACTTTATAGCTTTCATAATTTCTCATAAAACACATATGCTAATATTTATTTATATCTTCCATCGTAATTGTATGTTATAATTTATTGTATAAATATATACACTTATATTTAAATTAAACCATATATTTAAATTGTGGTTTAAAATACAAGACGTAGTTTGTAAAAATAATAATAATTTTTCCAAAAGGTGTATGAGGTAAAATTTATTTAAAGAAAATCGTGTTTGTTGACTTTTAACTAAAATGGTGTGTATTTATATATTATTACTTTAACATTAACACACCATACACTAAACGATAATTTAAATAAAAATATTATATAGTTTCACCTTCTTCTTCTTCGTGATTTCTAAATAGGTTGCCAGCATGGTTTCTTCATACTAGAATTTTGGGTTTCTAGTATTCATAATACATAATCGTAGATGTAAACTTTTATCTTAAGAAAAGGAAACCTGATCGATGCTACAAAGGGTCGCCGGCGAACGAGCATGGTCACCAGAAAACTGTATTGAGTTCTACGAAAGGTTTCCAAACTTTGTAGACGTGATCAGAGGTTACTATTAAGGCGAAGATAGGTTGTGATAATATTATTTTAGTGTTATGGGTTCGCCGGAAAATGTGAACCGTTGCTGAAATATGTGTCGAACTCGAAACTATATAGATATTGCAGGAAATTATATGTTTGTGTGATATGAATGATTGTAAGACTCGACTTTTATAATCATAGTTCCTTTGTAATTAAGCTATGAGTAATAACAGATGTATGCATCAAAATAGGACACCTTGCAACAATAATATAACTCCAAGATGACTCCTCTGTGTATTAATATACTCACTCCACGTATGAACTCCCCAATCATTATTATTAGATTTGATCAGAATTTTGAGATCACATGGATTTGTTTGGATAAAGTTTACATAATTCTAGCCATTGGATAAGATTTGAAAAGTTTGGGTAGAGATTTTAGATAAAAAAAATTATAATATTATAATATGTTAGGGAATTAATTTGGATGATATAAGTGTATTAATATCATGATTGGTGGTTTGTGAATCAACGAAGATGATAACATAGTGGATTTTGATTGCCACTAACTTTAAGGATAGAATATCAAATTTTAGATAGAATCAAAACTTAATGGAGTGTTTCAAACTTAATGAAGTGTTTCAAATACTTACGTGTGTTATACTCTAGCTTCGACACATTTCAAGGTCACCATTTTTTTTTTATATTTGTAAAGCTTTAATGTTTATATTATTTTATTAAATATACTAATTTTTTATAATAAAATTATTGTATTAAAAGTCCGGGTATTACACCTTGGCTATCCAAAGTCTCTTGTATTCGCACCTATGAGGTGAATGATCACTTAGGTTGTTAGAACCTAATCTTTACATGTCTATAAGCATTATTGGTCATGTTTTACCAACATACATGTTTTCATTAAAGTATCTATGCCCAGGTGAAATCGAGTTTCATTAAGGCATTTTATCAAACACTTGGTAGGCGTGATTTTCCTAACTTTAGTTTTAGGACTTAAGGACCTCATGGATCCATCCTTGACCAAGATTAACATTACTAGCAAGTTAATATTACTTTTTTTTTTTGCTCACAATCTCACAACTTCATGCTTAGACCATGCGTAGTGGGGGGCTTTATATATAAAGCCCCCCTTTCTGATTGGTCCACGTGGCAGCTGAGTCAGCATGGAGAGATAAAGTGAAAAAGGGGTGTAGTGGTGGGGCTTTATTTATAAAGCCCCTATTAATATTTTATTATATCTTTTAAATTAAAATAATAATAAAATAAAGAGAGAGATGACGTGGCTTGATCTGATTGGAGGGGGCAAAAGAGGGGAGGCGTTATATATATAAAGCCCTTTGCTGAATTTGGTCCATGGAGCCCCCTGTAATGGTGTACAGGGGCGCTATTTTTTTTTTCTCAAAAAAACGCCCCACTACAGGGGGTCTTAGAAGATACTACAATTACAAATTAGGTGTGGTCCTCAACTAATGATAAAACCCACCTTTCACATATTCAACAATTTCACATGAATCACACAATTCATGCATGTATTAGCATCTTTTGACTAGATTAAACATGATTAAGGTTCCCTAATGCTAGAGCAACCTCTAATGATCACTAATTTAACATTTACAAAACACCCAAGAATTTTCACCATGTTAATACATGAAGTATACATCAAATTGAACCAAATAATTGATACCTTTGGGTGTGTTGGACCTTAGATGATCCCTTTTTGCTTAATGCACGGATTTCCCCTTTGATTTTGGCCTGATTTGGGTAAGAATTGGGGTTTTGGGTTAGTGTGTGTGTTTTGTGGTGTTTGTGTGCGTTGAAGTCGATCTCCAGGGTATGGAGATGGCTTCCTCTTCATTTTTTTTTTTATTTTTTTTTAGCCATTATGGCCTTATGGCAGTTTTGGCCCCTCTACTACACATAAGAAATTGTTTTAACTAGAACCACTAACCAAGTTAGTTTCTAGTTATGGTCTTAGTATTATTAGTCTCATGGTATTTAACCAAGTTAACTACAAGGTTGAGTATTTTGTATCATTTAGTATTTGTTTAGCTTAATTAAGCCCAAAACGTTAATAATATAATTATAACGCGTTTGATGGATTTTAGGGCGTTACAATTTTCTTCTCAAGAAATTAAGCGAGCGGTTTTTTTATTGTGGGGCAGATAAAGCTCCTGGGCCTGATGGATTTAACTTCATATTCATTAGGTATTTTTGGGATTTGTTCGAGACTGACTTTGTTGATATCTTGGGTCACTTTCATAGGGTGAGGCGTTTTAGTCCAGGGGTGAGTTCCTCTTTTATTACATTGATCCCTAAAGTGAGTGATCCGTCGAAACTAGGGGATTTTAGACCTATTAGCCTTATTGGTAGTATACTAAGTGTCTAAGGTCTTGGCGAATCGATTGAAGGTGGTCATGGGTAAATTGTGTCTGAGCACCAGTCGGCTTTTCTTTCGGGGAGATACATTCTTGACGGTCCGTTGATGACAAATGAGGTTATTGCCTGGGCTAAGAAGAGAGATAAGAGAATTTTTTTGTTCATGATTGATTTTGATAAGGCGTATGATAATGTCAACTGGGAGTTCTTATTGTTAGTCATGGTTCAGATGGGTTTTTCTCCAGTTTGGTGTGACTGGATTCGTGGTATTTTGGTTTCATCTAGAGCTTCGGTGTTAGTGAATGGTTCTCCTACTTTTGAATTTAGGTGCCAAAAAGGTATTCGTCAGGGAGATCCGCTTTCTCCTTTTCTGTTCATTATTTTGATGGAAGCGTTTTCGGGAATGTTGTCTCGGGCATGTGATATAGGAGCTTTTCATGGTGTTAAGCTCCCTAATGACAGCCCAGTGTTATCTCATCTACTTTATGCGGATGATGCTATGCTTATGGGGGAGCGGTCCTCTTTTAATTTCACTAATATGAATCGTATTTTGCGTATTTTTTATTTATGCTCTGGTCTTAAGATTAACCCTCATAAATCAGTGTTGTTTGGTGTGGGAGTGGCGGATGAAGATATTGTGGGTATGGCAGAGTCTTTGGGATGTACCACGGGTGTGTTGCCATTTTCGTATTTGGGTATTAAGGTTGGGGCAAACATGAATAGGGTATCCAATTGGGAACCAGTGGTGTCCACGTTTAAGAGGAGACTTTCGAAGTGGAAAGCTAGTACTTTATCCATTGCGGGCCGGTTAACTTTGATTAAGTCGGTTTTGGATAGTCTGCCTACATATTATTTCTCGTTATTCAAGACGCCTAAGAAGGTTATTAGTGATTTGGAGGGATTGATGTGTCGGTTCTTATGGGGAGGATCGGAGGAGGCGCGAAAGATGAATTGGGTTTCGTGGGATGTGGTCACGAAATCTATTAAAGATAGCGGGTTGGGGGTGTCGTCTCTTGAGGTTAATAATAATGCGTTGTTAGTTAAATGGCTTTGGAGGTTCCTTAATGATCCTAATGTGATGTGGAGAAGGGTTGTGGTTTCTATACATGGCTCCACCAGGAGTTGGGGAATTGCACCTCTTAATAATACCGTTTTGGGAGTGTGGAAAAATTGTGTTATTTTTTGGAATAAATTTAAGGTTGAGGGGGTTGGTTTTAATGGTGTTATACGAGGTAGCGTTGGAAACGGGTGGAAAATTAGATTTTGGTTAGACACGTGGTTGGGTTCTGAGCCGCTAAAAGTTACGTTTCGTTATCTTTTTGCTCTAAAAAAACAAGCAGGTTGTGATCGCGGGTTGTATAAAGGTTAGCGGATCCAGCAGAACTCTTTTTTGGGAGTGGAGAAGAGCGACTCTCACTGCAGAAGAGATTTGCGACAAACAAACATTGGAAGCCATGTTGAATTCGGTTGTCATGGAGGATAGAACAGATTCGTGGGTTTGGTCGCATTCGTGGGTTTGGTCGCATGGTGACAGTGTGGAGTTCGAGGTTGCGGCAGTAAAAAAATGGATGAGAGGCTCGGTTAATAGTGCGGACACCTTTGGTTTCACATGGAGTTCGTGGATTCCTAAGAAATGCAACATTTTTATGTGGCGTGCGTACTTGGATCGCCTTCCAACTAAGCAGGCTCTTGCCAAAAGGAACATGAACATTAATAATCAATTTTGCGTGTGGTGTGAGGCCTACGAGGAAAATATAGAACATGTTCTTACAGGTTGTATTATTTCACGGGGTTGTGGAATGCTATTTCAGTTTGGTGCAAGATTCCAAGACCGTTTATTTTTCATGTCAAGGATTTGGTGGAATTGCATGAGAATAGTGGGGCGTCAGGGAATAAGAAAGCGGTACTTCAAGGGATTATTATCATTTCATGTTGGAGATTATGAAGAGCTAGGAATGAAAAGGTGAATAGTAAGGCACCTAACGTTACAGATCTGGTCGCGGATATCAAGCCATTGGGGTTTTTTATGGTATAAGCATAGATGCAAAGACGGGGTAGTGGATTGGTGTAGATAGATGGTGTTCATTCGATGTAATGTGATAGTTTAATTTGTATTTTTTTGATTTTCGGCTTCTTTCTCTGTCTTGGAGATAGTTGTCGGTTTTGATTGGTTTTAATGAAGTTCAATATAAAAAAAAAAAATTAGAAACAATATTTGCTAAGAGAAAAGGGGTAAATTAAATTAAAAATATAAAAAAAAAATCTAATCCACATTTGTTCAACATTTCCACGATGTATATCTATTTATTTTCTTCGTAACGACAATTCAACATTTCTCCCTTTTCAAACGAGTTGGTTATCATTTTTCTTTTGAAAATGGAAAATAAATTTATATTAAATCTTATAATTAAGATTCGACTCATGTTATTTTTTAAACTTAATCTTTTACTTATTTCTTAATTTTTTTTATATATGAACTAGTTTATACCATGGGAGCGTCCGGGTTAACAAATCTAATATAACGTGATAAAATGTGAGTTGAAAAAACTTAAGTATTATGGAACTGTTTTGATAAAATATAAATTATACCTCGAGAGTTTAAAAAGAGTGTTTAGGGTACTCGACATCGGACTCAAAGTTAGATATGAAAAGCATTGCCTTGACTCTTTTAAACGAAAATGGTACATCAAAAACCGGCTTTAGAAACTTCTCAACCGGACCAAGCTTAACAAGGGTGTCATCTTCATACTCTTTTAGCTTCCTTTCTTCTTCTTTAGTCGGACCCATTTTCAACAAACTTTCAAGTAGGTCAGTTCCTATAGCGTATCCGCATTGCCTATAAGATTACGCAATTACAAAACAGTAAATCAAACAAAAACTATAATATATATATATATATATATATATATAAAGTAAACTTTTGTAGAATTTAAGCAAAGTAACCTTCTAAAAGTGGATGACGTTTTCTGCACGGCAAGTTGGTCACCAACAAACATCAAGAGTATTTCCGACATAACTACCAAATACATAAGTAAAATTCAATTACTACTCTAAGACTAACAAACTTTTTTAGGTTTTTTATGTTTTTTGAACGGGGATGACGTGGGAAAGAGAATGACCGAATTAATTTTCTAGTTTTTTTACATAAATTTTGAGTTATGATTTTTTATTAATTTTTTTTTTTTTTTTTTTTTGCATTTAATTAGAAGTTTTCTAGTTCTCCTAATAAAATGAGTTTTCTATTGAACGATCCCCTCCATACATGTCCACATCAATATTTTATCAACTTATTCGACATTTAATTTCCACAATGTACTTGATTTTCTTTGTATTTGACAATATGTATGAGCATGACCCAGGTGTGGCTATAAAATGCACCCATGATTTACTGCATTGTATTCAACTTCCATAATATTCCATCATTTGCAAAATGGCACAAGAAAATATTATTCATGTGTCAGGGTTGTGGGAAGTGAGATACGAGGTATTAGCTGTGAATTCATTACTAGTGATCTTGGGTATGCTATGGTACAAGTTTAAAGTTTCAAATGGTGCACCACCATTGCCACCTGGTCCACGTATGTTACCAATCGTTGGGTACCTTCCCTTTATTGATCCTAACTTCCACACACAACTCACCAACATGGCTCACACCTATGGCCCTATCTTTAAGTTTAAGTTGGGAAGCAAACTTCATATTGTAGTAAACACCCCAGAGTTGGCAAAGGAGGTGGTTCGTGACCAAGACGAGGTCTTTTCTAATCGTGACAGATCCGTGGCAGCCTCAGTACTAACTTATGGTGGCCAAGATATAGCATTTTCCGATAATAATGCTAACTGGCGTATGTTTCGTAAGATAAGTGGCCACGAGATGCTAAGCACCAAGAGTCTTTTAGCAACTGCTTATGTTAGATGGGAGGAAGTTGGAAAAACCGTCAAGAATGTTTTTGGTAAAATTGGAACCAAAGTTAACATTCGTGCGATTGTTTTTGCCACAGAGACAAGTGTACTATCAAGAACAATTTGGGAAAGTAAAGGGGTGAAAGACAACAATCTTCCGGCTGAGATAGATATGGCGGCTGCAAACATCATTAAAATAATTGGACGGGTGAATTTATCAGATTACTTCCCTGTGCTTGCTTGGTTTGATCTACAAGGTGTCGCGCGCGACATGGAGAAGCAACGTGACGAGTTGCACCAACTTTTTGCTAAAATTATTGAGGATCGAATCAAATCCAACTTGAAAATTTCGCAGGGTGAAGAAGGAGAGAATGATTTTCTACAAATCTTGTTAAATCACAAGGACGAAAAAAATGGAACACCACTTAACATGAACCAAATAAAGTTACTTCTCCTGGTAAGATAATTTATTCTTAATACTTTTGCATCTGCTTAATTCACTTCTTATAAATATATCTAAAACATCGTTGTATCAGGACATTATGATTGCTGGAACGGAAACAACAGCATCAACGATAGAATGGGCGATGGCAAGTATTTTGCAAAATCCGAACATAATGAAAAAGGTTCAAGAAGAATTAGTAGAAATTGTAGGACTAAATAACATGATAGAAGAATACCATCTTCCAAAACTAAAATACCTTGACGCAACAATAAAAGAAACACTACGTATGTTTCCTATAGTCCCTTTCCTACTCCCAAGAACACCAAGCAAGACATGCACGGTAGGTGGATATACCATTCCAAAAGGTTGTACGACCTTTGTGAATGTTTGGTCAATCCAACGGGATTCTCGGCACTGGGATAATCCTTTGGAATTCAACCCCGAGAGGTTCTTGACAAACAAATTGGACTTTAAGGGAAATAATTTGATATTTTCCCCTTTTGGATCAGGAAGAAGAATATGTCCAGGTGTTCCATTGGCCGAGAAAATGTTAATGCTTATGGTGGGTTCACTCTTGCACTCCTTTGATTGGAGCTTGCCCAAGGACGAAAAACATGACCTTACTGAAACATGGTCCTTTACAGTGACGAAAAAAAACCCTCTTATTCTTATCCCGTATCAAAGATTGCCCGACGTGAGCCTCTATATGTAATGTTATATAAGTGTTCCATATGGTAAAGGTCTCGTCAAAATAATGGTTTGAGTATGTCATTGGCATGCTCATCGTATCTGTGTACCCATTTATAGTATGTATTAGCCTTAACTTTCGTGGTGTTATATGATGTTATCAATATGAATATTTATGTGGATACTTATATTGATATGTTTTTCATAATAAAGAATTTTATGGTAGTATCACCAATGAACCAGTTGCAATAGTAGTTAGAGCATTACCTAAAAGTTTGTGAAGTCATTGTTCTAACGTTCAACATTAGTAGATTATCTAATATAATTTTTTTTAGATCATAAACATTACTAAATTTCATTCTACAGTAAAAAACCATGTTACATCCTCAACATTAGTAGATTAGTAGATTATCTAATAATTTGTTTAGTTCATAAACATTGCTAAATTTGATTTTCACAGTAAAAAAACTAAGTTACATTTGGATAATGGGTAAGCGAGCAACAAATTGCGTCGCTATTCCTTTTTGAATCATGAAGCCTATTCTACTAAATACAAACCTTTAATTCCTCAGGCTATGTGAGTCACTGTGAACCACCTTCTGCACCCGCTCCAAAAAGCGAACTGCCTCAGAGGCTAGGGATCCAAATGTGTCGAAGGCAAACGGATTATCCAATATAAATATACACATAAGTAAATAGACAATAAGTATATAGACGTATATAGTATGAGATGTATAGAGTATAAATGATTTAAGGGCCTCGCAATCCATTATAAATATACACATAATTATATAGACAGTTAATCACTTAATCTATTCTCGGTGATCACACATGGAAATGTAGATGTGCAGTGGTGGCCAAGTTGAGGCGAGATAAAAAAAAATTGAACGTTACTCCAGTGACATGATGGCATGGGGAGTTGCACGCCCGCTCAAGGGTGCCAAACTCAAGGGGGTTGTCTTTCAACAAGGCGGCCTCGGTCACTAATGAAAGGATCGAATGTGTGTTGAGCGCGACTGAAACATTCAACAGAGTTGTCTCGGAACAGCAATAATGCGCTAAAATGATCAATGATTATGTCTACTAAAAAATGTGCTTTAAACGTGTGGATTCCTGATGAACCTACATCATACGCGAGTCTGACCTTGTGGATCAAGGACGCCACTTTGACACTCCTAAGACGAGTGACATTTTGCTTGCCGTCTATCTTTGGTTTTAACCCACTCGATCCACCCATAACTAACAAGGGGACGCCTGAGCAAACCCATTATTAGCATGTGTATTAGTTTGAGGTATTCAAATGTCGTCCTGACACTTGTTAAATCAACCCCAAAATTAGAAAAAAGCGAGAACAAATAATAACATTTTGCATAATTTCCAACCCTGGAATTAGTTGTTTATCTTCTACATCAACAAAAGAAAGAATGTTACTTGCCCACCTTTACAAGCCCCAAACACACACCAAAACCCGTCAGTTAGAATCAACAATCAGTTTCTTGGCCACTAATCGAATCCCAGCATTCTGTTGATAGTCGTACCGGTCTAGAGAAAAGAAAGCATCCACAAAGGAACCTGGACGGATCAACTGTTCGAGTTCTGCAACATCATACCTACTGAACACGACCCGTTGTATGGATGATGATTCTTTCTGGTGTATCTCTGTGATCCATCTAACGCTATCTCCTTCTGCCACAGTTGGTAATCTGTAAAAGTAAATCATAGTTTTCAACATCATTTTATAATCTGTAAAATACCCCCCCCCCCCCCCCCCCCCCCCCCCCCCCCCAATTGACCCATTTATATGTGCAACTGAAAAAAAAAAAAAAAAGGACATACTGCAATCTGATGGTGGGCGTGTTATAAAACCCAGGCTTTCTGCTCACAACAGGCCTCCACTCAGAACTGCTATCAGAATCCACAAACCTCTTAGCAACATTATCACACGCATCAAGAACGCTACAAAGATTTGGGGATGCATCAACCACAAAACTTAATCTAGGCCTTCCAGCATGATCAACAAATCTTGTGCTTAAACCAAACCGTACTTTGAGAGCATCACAGCGTATCTGCAACGGTGTGTCTCCGTGAAGTATTTGCATCTTCTGAGGTCCACGGAAAAAGGGGGCGGTAGTTACAGTGACAGAGGGTATGGACACGTCATCAAGACCAACAAATTCAGTGCTTTCAGTGACGGTGTTAGAAGTAGTGGCTGCAGATGATTCTTCCTCCATAGTTTCATTCGCTTCAATGGGCTCGTTTACTATTTTGTCTACAAGTGGGCTAAGGTCAAACGGGTCGGGTTGAGCATGACCTGGTTCAACGCCATTTTGATCTGCTTCTGCTTCTCCAGCACCAGACGCCACTAGTGAAAAGATTGGATGTGTTGGTCCTGTTGTAGGAGAATTATGATGGTCAATGTTTCGCCTAGATGAGGGTGGGCTAGTGCTTGGGCCGGTTCCATCTACAGCAGATTTTGCATTACTGCCACTGCGGTTTCTTGTGGTAGCATTTGGAGAAACCCAACTGTTTTCCGTAAATATATCAGGAAGGCTAGATTCCTACATGAGGGGTAGATCGGTAATTTTACAGTATCGTTAAAAATTTATAATCACAAGTGAAATGGTAAAACGTAAAAATGAACTCAAATTGTTAGGTGAAAAAGCGAGAAATTACCAAAAAAAGAACAGTTGCACAATACTTGAGAACTTCAAGATTCATGCGAACATCGTCTAAACTCCTGAAAATAATTGTTGAAATACAAAATCAAACCCAAATGGCATCTGATAAAAGAAACTTGTAGTGTATATGTTGTAGGAGTGGCATGACCCGAAACACTACATGAAAATATGCAAGTTTTTGTTGTCATTTCCAATTTCATGTAATAAACGTGTCGTGTTCGGTTTAATGTTTAACTCGATTAAATGAATATTCTTGTTTGCATTGACCTATTTCCTAGGTTGGCTCGTCAACCCATTTAAAATTAAAATAAAACATATCTTATAAGGTCAACTATCAACCCATTTAACACGTTTACAACTTGAATACAACTCATTTGAAACCAGGCAATCCATTTGACTCGTTTCGGCAAATGATTCATAACAGTTATATTCAAGATACAAGATTTTCATTGTGTGTCCGTATTAAGGCTGATGCGTTTAACATGTTTGGGGGGCATCAATTTAACCCAATACCCATGGACCGACCAACCCAACCCAATAACAAAAACATCAAAGCCACACATACCTGTGTGATTGCTTTCCTAGCCCAAAATAATTAGCCAGACTAGCCATCTAAACAACGAAAGGCAATATTATTAGCATCTAACAACATTAATTTAACCAACAGAATATGATTATTTTTTTTAAAAAAAAAACTTCAAACCATTATACCTTCATATCACCAGCTCTCCTCCCAAACCTCTGCGTCAACAACGCCAATGAATCAAACCTGATAATATTATGACCTGCCCATATCCTCCCTATACATCAAACACCCAAATTAATTACCACAACATCCAACCCAATAATCACCATCACAAAATGAATAAGGGGCTTCGACATGTACAACAAAAAAATTTAATTTTGACTCGCGGTACATATATGCAGGCCGTATACTAGCAAATGAACCTCAAAGTGTGTTTGGCTACGCAAGTATACCACTCATAAGACGGGTGAGCAATAACCAAACCGTTAACCGAAAACCAACATAAACCGAACCGAAATTAACCAAAAACAGAATTAACCGAAGTCCAATTAACCAAATTAACTGAGAATCGGACATTGGTTTTTTCTTCTACCCTTAGTTAGCCAAACCCTTGGTTTAAAAAAGCACGCCTGAGGCGCTAGGAAAAGCGCTTTTTTTTGGCCTGAGGCGGTCAACTACAATAGGCGTTGTGAGGTGCGCCTGAGGCATGAGGCGCTTTTTTATGCATCCATTTCATGTATTTATATATCCATTTAATGTATTTAAAAAACAAAAGACCAAGCTTGGAACCGAAGCGCGAAAACCAACAATTTAACATAATAAACCAAACCAATCAACCGAAAATCGATTGGTTAATAAAATAGATTAATCAATATTTCTCTTTAGGTTAAGGCTAATAACAGAACCAAAGTTTGCACACTCTTAACTCGTATACGTGTCACGGTGTCATGATAATACAACAATATGGCACAGGTGTACATTTAAGATGAAGTATTTGATACGATTGGAAGTAGATATGGTAAGGTGGTTCAATCGGGAAGCATGTCGGGTGATGTTAATAATTTATCGTATGCTCTTATTGGTGTGTTGTGTAAGGCGTGTAAACGGATTGAGGATCGGGTGGATCTTAGTTGGAGGGGAAAAGCGTTCAAGGTTTGGGTAGATGAAGATGTTGGAGAGTGGATTCCCGATTGTGTCGCGGACTATGATGATGAGGTTTATTCTGAGGTACATGAGGAGGAGACTATGGATAATATTGTGCAAGAGGAGGTTAATGAGAACGTTCAGCGGGAAGAGGGTGAGGTTATCGGTGGCCATATGTTGGTGAATGACGATTCCGGTGGGGTTGGGAATACGGTTGATGTTTCTCCTGGGAAAACTGATGAGTGTTGCATGGAAGGTGACCGTGTTGTTAAAACGTCATCGGCAGCCGGCAGGAAAACATTTTGTAGGAAATCATTGTTTAAAAACCGGAACGAGAGTAGCGGCTCTCTTGAACGTCCGAAGAAAAGGCATAGGGAAGACAACGACATGTTTGGATTGGATAAGATTATTGGTATATTGTCTAACACATCGGATTTGACAGTTAATTCGGATTCGAATGCTGTTGTGGACGCAGCCAGGGATGACCGGTTGTTGAATCCGGATCTTAATAGAAGGGTACCTGGTAATATGGGGAGTGGATCAGTCGCCGAGGAAGTTTGTCAAGGGGATCGTGTCCAACAGCCGAGTTATTATGTGCAGCCAATTAATTTAGAAGTGCTGGCCGAAGGGTCTTTTAATGCGGATGGTGTTCAGCAGAATTATAATTATGTGCAGCCCATTAATTTAGAAGCTAAGGAAACTGTGGAGTTGAGTGTAGCTTTGGAGGTTGAAAACTTGGATGCATTTGTTCCGAAAGTTAAAGAAGTATTGCGTACTGAAGGTTATCAAGACGGTGCTCAATGAATGTCCTTTCATTGAATATCCGTGGTATAGGGAATCGAGGTAAAGCGGATTGGGTTCGTCGTCTTCGGGCTCAATATGAGGTTAGTTTTATTATGCTACAGGAAACACAGTTTGGGTTGTTGGATAATGTGAATATTGGGCGTTACTGGGGAATTGGTGATTTTTGTTTTGATTCGGTTTCGTCAGCGGGTAGATCGGGTGGTCTTTTGTCGATTTGGGATCCTAAAGTTTTTGTTATGAAAAGGGTGGTTAGAAATTCTAATTGGCTTCTCGTGTCCGGTGTGGTTAAAGGGAGTAGGTATCCTTTTCATGTGCTTAATGTCTATGCTCCGCAGAATATTGTTTCTAAACGTGTTTTGTGGTCAGAGATTAGTGGGTTACTTGGTGAAGGTGATGGTAGGTGGATTGTTGTAACACCCGTATTTTTACACACTTATTTATTTTAGTTTCTTCCAAAAACAGTCCCATTTTTTTTTTCAAACAGCGAAAGCAAATACACCAATATAATGTGATAAAACAACACCTCCAATAATTCACATTATATATTTATTTGATAAGTTGAGTAATTTACATGACCAGAACTTATTTAAATAACCCATAACTTATACATCCAAAAGTGGGTTATAGACATATGTTCGATCCTTCAACATACCGAGGCTCGATCTGACTCCTTTAATTACGCACTGGTGATTTACCTGAAAAACATTATTTAAACAACTATTAGCCAACGATAAGCGAGTTCATAAATAAACTATAATGTTTTCCATATCACAGTTTTATCCACCCACCACATTCCACTCGTGGCAAATTATAATTAACTGTGATTTTAACAACTAGCCACCCGACGGTGATTTCATGACTGACCACTCAAAGTGGTTAAACGACTGGTTAACCAATGGTAACTTAAAACCTGATAACCCGGCGGTTATTTTAACAACTTACCACACTAATTTTGTGGTACCATTATTTTCTCCCCTTTAACCACTAGACATCATCTTATAATTATTTATGCAAATATGTTTACATAAATTTTACTACATACATAACATACGACTAGTATTACATATAAATGATGTTTGGGGATTTTTATGAACTCACATGGACGTTTAGAGAAACCTTTCGGTAGTTCCTTTGTAAATTGCTTTTTATCTCCTTTCAATATCGATGATTCAATTTTACAAGACCCGCGCTTCCTACTAAGTATATATCCTGACAAAATTTCGCCACTACCCCGACCACAACGAGTATTGTTGTTACTATCATAGTTTAGTGCTACTATTGTTTACACTAAAGAAAGGAGTCTACGGTCATTTTTTTTTATATATCTTTTGACACTCAAAGCTTTGCATCTCTTTTTATATGTGAAGTATCTTTATGAGTAAGTAACTTAAATAGCCAGCCAAGTTAAAATAATGATTAGAAGGATAAAGATGGCAAAAAGATTGAGGTTCATGACCGTAAGATGCCGGTAAAAAGAAACTATAATCGAAAGATGTTCAATTTGTTGAATAACCACGTGGTAATCATCTTGATAACAATCTTATCTATTTGTAGTTCATCCTTATCTAGAATTCCTTATTAATGTAACTTATTAAACTATAATTATGTTATATTATTAGGGTTGGGTTATTCTACAAAGGCTACAAAAAATGAGAAGGGTGAGAAAGATACAAAAAACACAATAGATCATCAAATATGACACAATGAGCCACAAAATATAACACAGTGCCAAAAAATATAACACAATGCTGAAGAAAAAAGACACAATGAATTGAAAAAATGACACAACGATAAAAATAAGAAAAAGACACAATGGTAAATAAAAGACATAATGATATAACGCATATTCTAAAAACTACAAGCTAAAACCCCAAAAAAAACAAAGACCTAAAAACTAACGACGTAGAGTTCGATAAGACGATTCCAATGCCGCTTGAATGAGTTCAATCGGAGTCCGTTTGATACCCTTCCTACGACTTCCTATTTTTCTTTCACTGTGTATTTGATCCTAGCCCTATATTATTATGTTATATTAAATTGCAATTGTATTTCATACAACGTTAAGCTAACCATCTTGTAATACTACACATATATTTATTGTAACCACTAAATACTATATGTATTACACTAGATTATATTTCGGGAGCGTCCCGGGTTGAGAAATCTAATTTGAAATATCAATTTTACATCTGAAATAGACTGATGCGTTTTACAGTTACATGCAGGAAAGCTTCGGGTAGCACTTAACCTAAAACAATTAACAATGTATCTCCAATGTTAGTGCATAACCTTAAACAATGTATAACTCTAATATTAAAACCTAACCTAAAACAATGTACAACTCCAATATTAACACATGTTGTAAATAAAATTCATATTTACTGGTTTGAACATAACTAATGACTTGCCTATACATGATTAATGAATAACCTGAACACTTTGTGTTTTTTTCCTGTACGAACAAAACCACACAAAAAAAATAGTCGTTTTTTCCTCCGTTTTTATATAGCACTATAGTACCCGTTGGAAAGATAATAAAACGCTCGTTAATTTGGTGTAATTTTTTTCTTTAAAAAATCTTGTATATAAAAGATATTAACGCTTAAAAGTTATGGGAGGAAACATTAGAGATAAAAATCTAATTTTGTTTTTAAATTTTAAATTATTATTTTCCTAAAATAAAGTCTTGCCACATGAGATGACACATGGCACACTCAATGAAGAGAATACCCTCTTTGAGTGTCATGTCATTAAAATGGCTTTGGTTTATTATGTATAGATAACTACATATACGAAAGTTTATTTTAATATGTTTAATTAGAATGGATTTAAAGTGTCGGAGATTTAGTTTATAGTCGACTAATACCTTATTTATATATTAAAAAAACGGGATGTTACAAATATCCCCTACTAATTTAGGGTTTCGTCCCCAAAACCACATTACATAGAAAATAAATGAGGATAGTATGTCCTTATTTCATCTTCTGACTCCCACGTGAAGTCAGATCCTTTTCTATGTTTCCACTCGACTTTAACTTGGTTGATAGATTTATTGCGGATTTGTTTGACTTTTCGATCTAATATAGCAACTGGCTCTTCCACATAATTCAATTTATCATCCACCACTATGTTATCTAATGGTACGTAAGCTGTCTCATCTGCCAAACATTTTCGTAGATGTGACACGTGGAATGTGTTGTGTATCCCACTCAACTCATCTGGAAATTCTAAACGGTAAGCCACACTCCCAACTCGAGCTATAATTCTGTACGGACCAATAAATCTAAGACTTAACTTGCCACGTTTTTGGGAACGAATTACACCTTTCCATGGAGATACTTTCAACATTACACGATCTCCTATCTGGAATTCAATTGGTCGTCTACGTTTATCAGCATAAGATTTTTGTCGATCTTGGGCAGCTTTGAGACAAGTTCTAATTAACTCGATCTTTTCAGCTGTGTCTTTTACAACTTCTTTACAACCAAGTTCTCGTGGACCGATCTCTGTCCAACATATTGGTGTTCGACATTTTCTACCATACAACATTTCATAAGGAGACATCCCTATGCTTGAGTGATAGCTGTTATTGTAGGAAAATTCTGCCAATGGTAAATATCTTTCCCAACTTCCTACAAAATCGATGATGCATGCCCTTAACATATCTTCAAGGGTTTGTATTGTTCGTTCACTTTGACCATCAGTCTGTGGGTTATAAGTTGTACTGATTAATAACCGAGTACCCGATTCTTCTTGAAATTTTCTCCAGAACCGAGAAGTAAACCTAGTATCACGGTCTGATACAATGGATATAGGGACCCCGTGTCTAGATACTATCTCTTTCATATATACTTCAGCCATACGTTCTGAAGAATAGGTCTCTCTGATCGGTAGAAAATGAGCACTCTTTGTTAGTCGATCTACAATCACCCATATTGCATCAAAACCCTTAGTCGTCTTTGGAAATTTAGTTATTAGATCCATAGTTATATGTTCCCACATCCACTTGGGAATTTCTAACGGTTGGATCTTTCCATATGGCTTCCGATGTTCTACCTTTACTTGCAAACACGTCAAGCATCTCTCGACGTATTTTACAATATCCCTCTTCATACCCGGCCACCAATAATTGACTCGTAAGTCATGATACATCTTGGTTGCACCTGGATGAATAGAATATCTTGATTTATGAGCTTCGTCAAGAAGTAACTTCTTAACCTCACATGTATTTGGAATCCAAATTCGTCCGTAACGAGTCTTTATTCCAGATTCATTTTCGGTCAAATCTTTCACTTGTCCAATTATTCTCTCCTTCTTGTGATTTTCTTCCCTCAATGCTTCAATCTGGGCTGCCTTGATTCTTTCAAATAAATCAGAAGTTATCATCATTTTTAGAGACTTTAACCGGATAGATGGATGCTTTTCTTTTCGACTAAGAGCGTCTGCAACAACGTTTGCCTTTTCGGGGTGGTAAAGGATTTCACAACCATAATCTTTAACCAGTTTCAACCATCTCCTCTGCCTCATGTTTAAATCTTTCTGATCAAAGAAATACTTGAGGCTTTTATGTTCCGTGTAGATTGTACACTTTACACCATATAAATAATGCCTCCAGATTTTCAAGGCAAAAACTACTGCAGCCAATTCAAGATCGTGTGTTGGGTAGTTTGCTTCATGTGTTTTCAGCTGTCGAGAAGCATAAGCAATAAATTTGCCTCTTTGCATCAAAACACATCCTAAACCTAAATATGAAGCATCACAATAGACTACCAAATCATCTGTCCCTTCTGGTAATACGAATATCGGGGCTTGTGTTAGCTTCTCTTTTAGGACTTGGAATGCCTCTTCTTGTTCTTTTCCCCAAATAAATTTAACTTCTTTCCGAGTTAGCTTTGTTAGAGGTGAAGCAATCTTAGAAAAGTCTTGAATAAAACGCAGATAGTATCCAGCTAGACCTAGAAAGCTACGAACTTCTGTGGGAGTCTTTGGTGGAGACCATTTCATTACAGCTTCCACCTTTGCTAGATCAACTAGAATTCCATCTGCATTTATAACATGGCCCAAGAATTGAACTTTTCGCAACCAAAATGTACATTTGGAGAACTTGGCATAAAGCTTCTCCTCCCTTAAAACTTCAAGAACTTCACGAAGCATTGAGGGAAGAAAATCACAGATGCTAGATGATCCATCTCATTTTGTGAATATATCAGGATGTCATCAATGAAGACGATAACAGATCTATCTAGCATGGGCCGACATACCCGATTCATGAGATCCATAAATGCAGCAGGTGCGTTGGTTAAGCCGAAAGGCATTACTATGAATTCATAATGACCATACCTTGTACAAAAGGCGGTCTTAGGAATATCTTCTTCCTTTACCTTCAACTGATGATAACCGGATCTCAGATCGATTTTGGAAAACCAACTCGCTAAAAACCAACTCGCTCCTTGTAGCTGATCAAATAAGTCATCAATCCTAGGTAATGGATACCTATTCTTGATAGTTACCTTATTCAGCTCGCGATAGTCAATGCACATACGCATGCTTCCATCCTTCTTTTTGACAAATAGGATTGGTGCACCCCATGGTGTTACACTTGGACGAATGAAACCTTTGTCAATGAGCTCTTGTAACTGCGACATCAACTCCTGCATTTCCGTGGGAGCTAATCGATAAGGCGCCTTTGCAATCGGCTTGGCACCGGGAAAAAGATTTTCTTGATAGTTACCTTATTAAAAAAACGAGATGTTACAATTGTGGCGGGGGATTTTAATTCGATCCAAAATATGGATGAAAGACGGAATTCTATTTTTAATACGGTTGAGACTAACGAGTTTAATGATTTTCTTGATGATTCAGGTTTACATGACTACTCCTTGAAAGGGTGGCGGTTCACTTTTGTTGCAGGTGTGAAGTTAAGTAGAATCGATAGGATTTTCGTTAGTTGGGAGTTCTTCATGGAGTAGCCTTGTGCTGAATACATTGCTCTTGAGAGGAATAAATCTGATCACAGTCCGTTATTGTTGAAGACGGGTTCTAGAAACTTTGGGCCAAAACCTTTTAGGTTCTTTAATTCTTAGCTTGGTCGGGAGGACTTTGGTAGGTTGGTTAGAAGTGCGGTGGACGAAGGTATATTCATGGGCTATATTGTTGTCTAAATTCAAATGTTTACGTAAAAATATCTCTAATTGGGCTGCTGAGTGTAAAGCGAAAGAGTTAGAAGAGAGGCGTCTGTTGGAGCAAGAGCTTAATGAGCTAGACCAAGCTATGGTGGTTAAAGTCTTATCTGAGGATGAGTGCTGGTCGTTGGCAAAGATAAAACGCCGTCTTCGTGAAATTGATGATTTTTATTACTATGATTTGAAGCAAAAGGCACGGTGTAATTGGGCTGCTCACGGAGATGATAACTCCCGATATTTTCACGGTATCATTAACAAACGTAAGGCGTCTAATCATATTCCAGGTTTGGAGGTTAATGGGAGATGGGAAACGAATCCGGTTATTATTAAACGGGAGGTTATGGGGTTTTTTCGGGACAAGTTCAAGGATAGTATGTGTTCTCGGCCGAGATTAGTTTGTTATGGGTTATCCAGGCTTAATCAGGGGGAGGCCGATGGGTTGGTTGCTGAATTTTTGTAAGACCCTAACCCGTTGTCTTGCGTTTAACGAATAAAATAAGGGTTGAACATGTGATACTATTACCAAAAACCATGTTAAGACGTTAACAAATATGTATAAAACACGAATTTGAAACACTGGACTTACGTACTAGGTTATTCACAATGATTTCAACCCAAAATGCTTAAGTTTTACACCCAAAATCAAGAGTCTATGCGGAAGCTAACACGATGCAACGTTCGGTTCTTCACAAAATGAGCTTGATCATCATCCATACTTTGAGTTATATACCTAGGGTTGAATATGAAAAACAAACCCATGAATGTGTGTTAGTTTAGTCAAGTAATTGAATAAAATAATCAGCATAAGGCGAAGGAAAAAGACCGGTCGTAGCTTACGGCCCCAAAACAAAGAAAATCAAACCAAAAATAGACTGAGCGTCCTAGACGCATTTCTGGGCGTCCAGGACGTTGCCCAGTGTCCTGATGGGCGTCTCCAGAAGGTCTTGGGCGTCTGGAGTCTATCAGTTGGGCGTCCTAGGCGCATGCTGCTGCACAAAAAAATTGTGAAACTAACATCTTGACTAGTTTTTAAAGGGGATTTGGATGCTTTTGAACCCATGTTCAAGGCCTTTCCTAGGGACACTTGGGGGCTTATTTAACACCATTATATCATGCTTATAAGATGTCATTGACCAAGTTCCCTTTCGATTGTTACATGCATATGTTGTTTTTATCCAAACCGACCCGTTTAGAAGTATTCGCCTAAAACCAAGACCAAAGCTGGACATAAGCTCATCTAGAGACATAGTCAAGGTTCACACCTGGGAGATTAGCTAACTACCCGGTTCTAGCTTACCCAACACTTACCAATGGTGGGTTTGGACTAAGCTTGGGCACATGGGTTTTATCGGACACTTGTCCTCGTTACCTTCTAGTATCCCCAATCATCCTAACTCTCTCCCCAATCGATTCACAACCTGATTTTTTTGATTAATCCCTCATCACTAGAGGTAGTTTTCAAGATTTCCCTTGGGCAATATGCCGTTGTGGCGCTACCTTAGCGTCTATGGCCCCGTGGGCCATTTATGTGCAATTTCAAGCACCCGGTCTACATTGCCCATTGGTATAACGGACTCACCGGTCATTTATCACTTGGGGATTGGTTGCCTAAAAATTCAATATCGCAATGGTATGAGTACGAGATTTGAGTCCTAGAACGACTTACCTTAGCTCGCGCCCCTTTTCGCTTATAGATTAGCTTGAGATTGATAACATAGAGTCTACAAATATACTCAAGAAATTGACAAAATCAATATCGGCATAATGTTGACCCTTAGCTTAGGTCCTTGACTAACTAGTGTTTTACCAAATTGACCCGTTAGCCTAATTTGGGATATTGACAACCTTCATCTAAGGTCGTTTTCTATGAATTATGAGTCTCGTTTAAGCTTCCTTTATGACACTTCAATGTCTAGATCCCAGATGCATATACAAAGTTATAACTTAACATATGAATGTACTAGGAATATATCAAAATTTAAGCCATCGAGTGACTTACCTTATGCGAGCTTCCTCTTTATCTCAATCCGAGATTCCTTGGCTATCCAAATTCTCTTGTATTCGCGCCTATGAGGTGAATGATCACTTAGGTTGTTAGAACCTAATCTTTACATGTCTATAAGCATTATTGGTCATGTTTTACCAACATACATGTTTTCATCAAAGTATCTATGCCCAGGTGAAATCGAGTTTCATTGAGGCATTTTATCAAACACTTGGTAGGCGTGATTTTCCTAACTTTAGTTTTAGGACTTAAGGACCTCATGGATCCATCCTTAACCAAGATTAACATTACTAGCAAGTTAATATTACTTTTTTTTGCTCACAATCTCACAACTTCATGCTTAGAAGATGCTACAATTACAAATTAGGTGTGGTCCTCAACTAATGATAAAACACCTTTCACATAATAAACAATTTCACATGAATCACACAATTCATGCATGTATTAGCATCTTTTGACTAGATTAAACATGATTAAGGTTCCCTAATGCTAGAGCAACCTCTAATGATCACTAGTTTAACATTTACAAAACACCCAAGAATTTTCACCATGTTCATACATGAAGTATACATCAAATTGAACCAAATATTTGATACCTTTGGGTGTGTTGGACCTTAGATGATCCCTTTTTGCTTAATGCACGGATTTCCCCTTTGATTTTGGCCTGATTTGGGTAAGAATTGGTGTTTTGGGTTAGTGTGTGTGTTTTGTGGTGTTTGTGTGTGTTGAAGTCGATCTCCAGGATATGGAGATGGCTTCCTCTTCATTTTTTGTTATTTTGTTTAGCCATTATGGCCTTATGGCAGTTTTGGCCCCTCTACTACACACAAGAAATTGTTTTAACTAGAACCACTAACCAAGTTAGTTTCTAGTTATGGTCTTAGTATTATTAGTCTCATGGTATTTAACCAAGTTAACTACAAGGTTGAGTATTTTGTATCATTTAGTATTTTTTTAGCTTAATTAAGCCCAAAACGTTAATAATAGAATTATGACGCGTTTGATGGATTTTGGGACGTTACAACTCTACCCCCCTTAAAGAGGGTTTCGTCCTCGAAACCGGATACTTATAGAATAGGTAGGTTATTCTAGCTCAATAGCTGCATGGAGCATAGCCTATCGGCTGGAATCTAAATAGATCACGACTCACAAATGAGTCTTGTGTTTTTATCCCCTCTACTACGAGGAGTTATCTATTTGACATTGAATTATTCATTCTGATTCTACTCTCGCAAATAATTATTCTAGTTTAGGCACTCACGATTTTACGGTTCGACCAAGCGTCTTTGATTTGACTCTTTTGCGTGTTTAGAATCCTTAAGTCACCGAGGGCTTAGGGTGTTCATTTGATTATTTACTTTGCTTAGAACCATTTCTATGCACTGAGGCGCATACTGAATTTGGTTATCACAATGACTTCCCGAAAGTCGTCACCCACGATCAACGTGGATTTAGTTTCCATTTGGTTTCTGCTCAAAGGCTTTTTATAATGCCATGGTTTTACTGGAAAGCATCGATTCCTTTCCGTAACTCACGTATTCCTTGTCCTAGACACCGAGTGTCCTTTTTAATAGTATTTTCACCTTTTAATAGGCTTAGTTGTATTTATGCATTCCTCTGGGTCCAAGTGGCGACGACTTCACTTGACCCGTTTGAATCTTCTAATGATCGCTTAGCAATCACTAGACTATTAATGGTTCATCATTCGTTCTATTACTATCCGATTGCCAATTTTGTGAATAGTTAATTCGTCAGGGTTTTCGGCTACAAATAGAATTAGTTTCATAAGTCACATGCTTTAGTTAGTCATCCAATCTCACGACTGCGACTTATGATGTGTTTCTACACACCGTTTGTCAAACTTCTGAGTTTGGATTTGTTGGACTTTATAAAAGTCCAACTTTCATTAACAGGCTGTAACAGTCCAAGGTAACTAGTATCGTATATTGTCCGCTTTGCCCGCCCAGCCGTATTAGACTGTGACCAAGCTCACGGTTTTGCATTGGTCTCACCCCCGGAGGACTGGCCAAAACGCGTCGTGATAGTAAGAGTAACCACTCCCTTATAAGGAAGTGTTTGTTTCCCTTTCCCAACCAATGTGGGATCTCACAACGTACATATGTCCTAGTTCAGTGCTAGACTAGTATTTCGCATTACTCATTTAGAGTTTGAATATTCCATGGAATCCTCCATTTAATACCTCAGATAGCACTTCGCCTATCTCATGCATTCTTTAACTCACATTGGTGTTATCTTATCCGAATTTTAGTTTGTGAGTTTCACTCTTAGTCAAATTAATTCTAGGCGATTGATCACCTATTATCTTTTTGCCCCGATGCCCCGGGCTTTTAGGAATTTTATCCTATCGCTAGAATTAGCATAGGGTTTGTGACCCTTTCTTATCTAGCCTTTCGAATTTACATTTCTAGCTCTCGTAAGCATCTTATTTGAGATTTAACATGAGTCTTCCGCCTCTTTTATTTATCTAGGTATTATTGCGTATATAACACCCCGTCTTCAAATCCCCTGCCGAGTCATTTTTTTTCTATTTAATCCCTCGGAACACTTTGGTCCCATGGCAATTTTTTAATGGTCTACCCTTATAGGGTTCGTGTCTATGCTATGATTCGATCTATTCATTCATGTCCCTTAGGACTTATTGACCCTTAGATCAATTTAGCGTTCCTTAAAAATGTTCTTACTTGTCTTCGCTTCATGGTGTTACATTACCATGTTTATTCACACAAGTCTATTCACTTATGTTTTCTCTATTTAGTATTCGTATGCATAGTAGTCCAGTAGACCGCTTTTGGTTTGTTATGAAGGCATTGCCTTCATTTCTGCGACTCACAGCTATCAATATGATTTAGAGTTCAGATTGTCCGTTGATCCACCATGTGCTAAGGCCCATGAGGTTTATCTCGCTTTGTTTGTTTTTGACCGGCCTTCATTAGACCACATCGATCATCGTTTACTCCCACAACTTCCTTGCTCAAGGCTAGGATAGTCTCTCTGGTGCGGAGGCACCTCCGGTTTCCAGGGTCTTCTATGAGCCCCCCCCCCCATTGATTTAGCGTTTAATTTCTTCTTTTATCTAACACGTCATTTTACGGTATAAAACCATGTTTTTAGCTCAGTTTTGTGTGAATCATAGTTCACACTTGCCCGTAGGCTTTCATGAATTCATTATGATTAGGTGACGCATAGTTCACATTTGCCCGTAGGCTTTCACGAATTTAATATGATTAGTGTGACGCATAGTTCACATTTGTCCGTAGGCTTTCACGAATTTAATATGATTAGTGTGACTCGTAGTTCACATTTGCCCGTAGGCTTTCACGAATTTAATATGATTAGTGTGACTCGTAGTTCACATTTGCCCGTAGGCTTTCACGAATTCATTACGAGTCAAGTTTAAGTATAACTTAACCTTGAGCTTAGCCCGAATCTTGGCCTTTTGTTTTACCTTAGTATGGGGTTCATGTTGGAATATGAGTTAACCGCTCAAGTATGGTTCAGATTTATTTAGTGTTTACCCTTAGATATGGTTCAGATTCATTTGTGATTTTTTTTTCTTTTCTTCCATGAAGGTTTAACCTTTACTGTTTAACTAACCCTTGACTAGGGTCTAGTTTGGTTTACAGTTTAACCTTTGGTTAAGACTCAGACTTGTTATGGTTTGACCTTCATTTAAGGTCCGATTGATTTACTTGCGATTCATCCTATAGTCAGGACTCGTTTGTGTTTATGACTTAACATTTGATTATGGTTCAAGTCTGCTTACGGATTAACGTTCGATTAGAGCTCGAGTTTATTCATGGCTTAACCTTTGATTAAGGTTCACCTTCATTTACGAATTTGACCTTCTATAAAGGTTTGAGTTTAGTTATGACTTAACCTTTGAATAAAGGTTCAAGTCTATTTACGAATTCAACATTCTATAAGGTTCGAGTTTAGTTATGACTTAACCTTTGATTAAGGTTCAAGTCTATTTACGAATTCAACCTTCTATAAAGGTTTGAGTTTAGTTATGACTTAACCTTTGATTAAGGTTCAAGTCTATTTACGAATTAACCTTCTATAAAGGTTTGAGTTTAATTATGACTTAACCTTTGATTAAGGTTCAAGTCTTACCTTGGTCCGTGTAACCGTTGTGGTAATACCCTTGGCTTTACGACCCCGTGGGTCATTTATGCTTCGGTTTTACTTACCCAGTCTACCCGGCCTCTTCAGTTGTTTGGCAATACTTCCTTGTTATATGACCTCGCGAGTTATATTTTTAGAGAAATTAACATGCCTTTCTCCCCTGACCCACTCCTTGTCACGTGAAGGGTAGAAGTGTAGATCATGAGAAGCCCATCGCACCATGTGCTTAACACTTACCTGGCCAGGGTAAGTAATCCATACATGACACGGTGATCTTATCGCGATCACCACGGTACTCTCCAAGTGGGCAACTTCTGGTCATGAATCTTGTTTAATAGAAACATTCTTGTCAGTTTGTCTAATGTATTTCTGTGTACCCGTATTATTAAGCTATTTGTGTTTTATCCGATCGCGCAGTCTTGTTGATGCGATCATGCCTTCCAATTCCCGGTTCGGTTGAGCCTTAGCCCACCATGACCGTGTGATTGGAATTTGTCCGAGTTTTAAGTATTCTTTGCATTTTTTTTCCAATTTCCGGTTCGGCTGAGCCTTAGCTCACCATGACCGTGTAATTGGCGTCTATCCGGGTTCTGTGGCTCATTGTACCTTTTCCAAATTTAATTCTTGATTGACTCGTGTTCAATCATGATGTATAATGCTAATCAACTAGATTAAATTATTATTTTTTTTGGAAATAAATTCCTTACCGGATAGATGATCAAGCTTGAACCAAACGCTTAACTCGCTTAACCTTGGGCTCTGAATACCACTTGTAAGACCCTAACCCGTTGTCTTGCGTTTAACGAATAAAATAAGGGTTGAACATGTTATACTATTACCAAAAACCATGTTAAGACGTTAACAAATATGTATAAAACACGACTTTGAAACACTTGACATAAGTACTAGGTTATTCACAATGATTTCAACCCAAAATGCTTAAGTTTTACACCCAAAATCAAGAGTCTATGCGAAAGCTAACACGATGCAACGTTCGGTTCTTCACAAAATGAGCTTGATCATCATCCATACTTTGAGTTAAATACCTAGGGTTAAATATGAAAAACAAACCCATGAATGTGTGTTAGTTTAGTCAAGTAATTGAATAAAACAATCAGCATAAGGCGAAGGAAAAAGACCGGCCGTAGCTTACGGCCCCAAAACAAGAAAATCAAACCAAAAATAGGCTGAGCGTCCTAGACGCACTTCTGGGCGTCCAGGACGTTGCCCAGCGTCCTGATGGGCGTCTCCAGAAGGTCTTGGGCGTCTGGAGTCTATCAGTTGGGCGTCCTAGGCACATGTCTGGGCGTCCTAGGTGCATGCTGCTGCACAAAAAAATTGTGAAACTAACATCTTAACTAGTTTTTGAAGGGGATTTGGATGCTTTTGAACCCATGTTCAAGGCCTTTCCTAGGGACACTTGGGGACTAATTTAACACCATTATATCATGCTTATAAGATGTCATTGACCAAGTTCCCTTTTCGATTGTTACATGCATATGTTGTTTTTATCCAAACCGACCCGTTTAGAAGTATTCGCCTAAAACCAAGACCAAAGCTGGACATAAGCTCATCTAGAGACATAGTCAAGGTTCACACCTGGGAGATTAGCTAACTACCTGGTTCTAGCTTACCCAACACTTACCAATGGCGGGTTTGGACTAAGCTTGGGCACATGGGTTTCATCGGGGACTTGTCCTCGTTACCTTCTAGTATCCCCAATCATCCTAACTCTCTCCCCAATCGATTCACAACCTGATTTTTTTTATTAATCCCTCATCACTAGAGGCAGTTTTCAAGATTTCCCTTGGGCAATATGCCGTTGTGGCGCTACCTTAGCGTCTATGGCCCCTTGGGCCATTTATGTGCAATTTCAAGCACCCGGTCTACATTGCCCATTGGTATAACGGACTCACCGGTCATTTATCACTTGGGGAGTGGTTGCCTAGAAATTCAATATCGCAATGGTATGAGTACGAGATTTGAGTCCTAGAACGACTTACCTTAGCTCGCGCCCCTTTTCGCTTATAGATTAGCTTGAGATTGATAACATAGAGTCTACAAATATACTCAAGAAATTAACAAAATCAATATCGGCATAATGTTGACCCTTAGCTTAGGTCCTTGACTAACTAGTGTTTTACCAAATTGACCTGTTAGCCTAATTTGGGATATTGACAACCTTCATCTAAGGCCGTTTTCTATGAATTATGAGTCTCGTTTAAGATTCCTTTATGACACTTCAATGTCTAGATCCCAGATGCATATACAAAGTTATAACTAAACATATGAATGTACTAGGAATATATCAAGATTTAAGCCATCGAGTGACTTACCTTATGCGAGCTTCCTCTTTATCCCAATCCGAGACTCCTTATGTAACACCCCAACCCGGATGGGCTGACGTGTCACAATAGCATTGGTTCAGAAAGACATAATTCCATTGATTTATTTGCCAAAGGTATAAAATGTTAGACAAGCTAACTTAAGATTTGAAATACAGACTAACATGGTTAATTGGGTTTACCCAACATCTTTAGATTTAATCCTAAGCTTTATTTTCTCTCTTTATCCCGCCCAAGGTAACCTGTGAACCTGTGAACACAAAAAGAATTTACGGAATGAGCCGAAGGCCCAGTACGGAATAATAGGCTCAAATAGTAACGCAATGATTAACTGAAACGGACAACACAAATACTGATCTTGAAACATAAAGCATATAACGGAACTGAATCATGTAATATAGATGTACCCATAAGCCAAACTGAATTCTATTATGCGTGTTGATATACGGGTAGCTACACCCGTCTATCAACACATGAAATGGCGCAGGTTGGCTTACCCGCAACCATTTCCGGAACTGAAACTGAAACTGAACTAGGATCGATCCATACGCCTCCTAATTGCATTGTACCACACCTGTACTTAAGAGACGCCGTGAACTAATCTCTCCGTCACGGGTGGAGCACATGATGCCGATGCCACAACATCATGCCCGCGGGACACTCCACAGGAAGCGGTAGCTTAGGGTAACAGAGTACTGAAAATCTGAGTCATATAATCTAATGCAAATAATAACTAATAATACTAATATCACATACTTGGGATCATACGATAATGAGTGAATTAAAAGCATCGTATGATTTATATAATCTACTTTCAATATTAATATATTTAGAATGAGAAATGAACGGACGGTCAAATGAATTGATGCTCAAAGACGGAGGAGTTTTAATATTTATATATATTATCAATAGGGTTTTTATCAACTGAACCATATAACAAAGAAGAGGGGTAAGGATCCGTACCTTTAATGCTCCAAATCAATTCCCACTTGTTTTTTTTTTTTTGGAAGGTGTACTTCAGCGGTGAAACCAATCGACAGACAACCCCTCAACCCGAGTTCGAATCACTACCCACGCACCGGTGTCCACTTTGAAGTTATCTCAAACCGTTACAGGGAATTTTTTCGTGGTGTGCAGGATTCGAACTCAAGACCAACCCCAGGCGGGAACCCTCCAAAGAGGTAAAACCCTCCCACCTGTCCCCAGCTAGGCTGGAGGTCATTGGCCAATTCCCACTTGTTTAATAGTTTTCGCGAAGATCTACATAATATTCTTATTTAGAATGATACTTAATATTCAATCAGTTAGGTTGAACTGATGTCTGGCAAATCCATTAGACTTTATAGCTTTCATAATTTCTCATAAAACACATATGCTAATATTTATTTATATCTTCCATCGTAATTGTATGTTATAATTTATTGTATAAATATATACACTTATATTTAAATTAAACCATATATTTAAATTGTGGTTTAAAATACAAGACGTAGTTTGTAAAAATAATAATAATTTTTCCAAAAGGTGTATGAGGTAAAATTTATTTAAAGAAAATCGTGTTTGTTGACTTTTAACTAAAATGGTGTGTATTTATATATTATTACTTTAACATTAACACACCATACACTAAACGATAATTTAAATAAAAATATTATATAGTTTCACCTTCTTCTTCTTCGTGATTTCTAAATAGGTTGCCAGCACGGTTTCTTCATACTAGAATTTTGGGTTTCTAGTATTCATAATACATAATCGTAGATGTAAACTTTTATCTTAAGAAAAGGAAACCTGATCGATGCTACAAAGGGTCGCCGGCGAACGAGCATGGTCACCAGAAAACTGTATTGAGTTCTACGAAAGGTTTCCAAACTTTGTAGACGTGGTCAGAGGTTACTATTAAGGCGAAGATAGGTTGTGATAATATTATTTTAGTGTTATGGGTTCGCCGGAAAATGTGAACCGTTGCTGAAATATGTGTCGAAACTATATAGATATTGCAGGAAATTATATGTTTGTGTGATATGAATGATTGTAAGACTCGGCTTTTATAATCATAGTTCCTTTGTAATTAAGCTATGAGTAATAACAGATGTATGCATCAAAATAGGACACCTTGCAACAATAATATAACTCCAAGATGACTCCTCTGTGTATTAATATACTCACTCCACGTATGAACTCCCCAATCATTATTATTAGATTTGATCAGAATTTTGAGATCACATGGATTTGTTTGGATAAAGTTTATATAATTCTAGCCATTGGATAAGATTTGAAAAGATTGGGTAGAGATTTTAGATAAAAAAAATTATAATATTATAAGATGTTAGGGAATTTGGATGATATAAGTGTATTAATATCATGATTGGTGGTTTGTGAATCAACGAAGATGATAACATAGTGGATTTTGATTGCCACTAACTTTAAGGATAGAAAATCAAATTTTAGATAGAATCAAAACTTAATGGAGTGTTTCAAACTTAATGAAGTGTTTCAAATACTAACGTGTGTTATACTCTAGCTTCGACACATTTCAAGGTCACCATTTTTTTTTTATATTTGTAAAGCTTTAATGTTTATATTATTTTATTAAATATACTAATTTTTTATAATAAAATTATTGTATTAAAAGTCCGGGTATTACACCTTGGCTATCCAAAGTCTCTTGTATTCGCACCTATGAGGTGAATGATCACTTAGGTTGTTAGAACCTAATCTTTACATGTCTATAAGCATTATTGGTCATGTTTTACCAACATACATGTTTTCATTAAAGTATATATGCCCAGGTGAAATCGAGTTTCATTAAGGCATTTTATCAAACACTTGGTAGGCGTGATTTTCCTAACTTTAGTTTTAGGACTTAAGGACCTCATGGATCCATCCTTGACCAAGATTAACATTACTAGCAAGTTAATATTACTTTTTTTTTTTTGCTCACAATCTCACAACTTCATGCTTAGACCATGCGTAGTGGGGGGCTTTATATATAAAGCCCCCCTTTCTGATTGGTCCACGTGGCAGCTGAGTCAGCATGGAGAGATAAAGTGAAAAAGGGGTGTAGTGGTGGGGCTTTATTTATAAAGCCCCTATTAATATTTTATTATATCTTTTAAATTAAAATAATAATAAAATAAAGAGAGAGATGACGTGGCTTGATCTGATTGGAGGGGGCAAAAGAGGGGAGGCGTTATATATATAAAGCCCTTTGCTGAATTTGGTCCATGGAGCCCCCTGTAATGGTGTACAGGGGCGCTATTTTTTTTTTCTCAAAAAACGCCCCACTACGGGGGGTCTTAGAAGATACTACAATTACAAATTAGGTGTGGTCCTCAACTAATGATAAAACCCACCTTTCACATATTCAACAATTTCACATGAATCACACAATTCATGCATGTATTAGCATCTTTTGACTAGATTAAACATGATTAAGGTTCCCTAATGCTAGAGCAACCTCTAATGATCACTAATTTAACATTTACAAAACACCCAAGAATTTTCACCATGTTAATACATGAAGTATACATCAAATTGAACCAAATAATTGATACCTTTGGGTGTGTTGGACCTTAGATGATCCCTTTTTGCTTAATGCACGGATTTCCCCTTTGATTTTGGCCTGATTTGGGTAAGAATTGGGGTTTTGGGTTAGTGTGTGTGTTTTGTGGTGTTTGTGTGCGTTGAAGTCGATCTCCAGGGTATGGAGATGGCTTCCTCTTCATTTTTTTTTATTTTTTTTTAGCCATTATGGCCTTATGGCAGTTTTGGCCCCTCTACTACACATAAGAAATTGTTTTAACTAGAACCACTAACCAAGTTAGTTTCTAGTTATGGTCTTAGTATTATTAGTCTCATGGTATTTAACCAAGTTAACTACAAGGTTGAGTATTTTGTATCATTTAGTATTTGTTTAGCTTAATTAAGCCCAAAACGTTAATAATATAATTATAACGCGTTTGATGGATTTTAGGGCGTTACAATTTTCTTCTCAAGAAATTAAGCGAGCGGTTTTTTTATTGTGGGGCAGATAAAGCTCCTGGGCCTGATGGATTTAACTTCATATTCATTAGGTATTTTTGGGATTTGTTCGAGACTGACTTTGTTGATATCTTGGGTCACTTTCATAGGGTGAGGCGTTTTAGTCCAGGGGTGAGTTCCTCTTTTATTACATTGATCCCTAAAGTGAGTGATCCGTCGAAACTAGGGGATTTTAGACCTATTAGCCTTATTGGTAGTATACTAAGTGTCTAAGGTCTTGGCGAATCGATTGAAGGTGGTCATGGGTAAATTGTGTCTGAGCACCAGTCGGCTTTTCTTTCGGGGAGATACATTCTTGACGGTCCGTTGATGACAAATGAGGTTATTGCCTGGGCTAAGAAGAGAGATAAGAGAATTTTTTTGTTCATGATTGATTTTGATAAGGCGTATGATAATGTCAACTGGGAGTTCTTATTGTTAGTCATGGTTCAGATGGGTTTTTCTCCAGTTTGGTGTGACTGGATTCGTGGTATTTTGGTTTCATCTAGAGCTTCGGTGTTAGTGAATGGTTCTCCTACTTTTGAATTTGGGTGCCAAAAAGGTATTCGTCAGGGAGATCCGCTTTCTCCTTTTCTGTTCATTATTTTGATGGAAGCGTTTTCGGGAATGTTGTCTCGGGCATGTGATATAGGAGCTTTTCATGGTGTTAAGCTCCCTAATGACAGCCCAGTGTTATCTCATCTACTTTATGCGGATGATGCTATGCTTATGGGGGAGCGGTCCTCTTTTAATTTCACTAATATGAATCGTATTCTGCGTATTTTTTATTTATGCTCTGGTCTTAAGATTAACCCTCATAAATCAGTGTTGTTTGGTGTGGGAGTGGCGGATGAAGATATTGTGGGTATGGCAGAGTCTTTGGGATGTACCACGGGTGTGTTGCCATTTTCGTATTTGGGTATTAAGGTTGGGGCAAACATGAATAGGGTATCCAATTGGGAACCAGTGGTGTCCACGTTTAAGAGGAGACTTTCGAAGTGGAAAGCTAGTACTTTATCCATTGCGGGCCGGTTAACTTTGATTAAGTCGGTTTTGGATAGTCTGCCTACATATTATTTCTCGTTATTCAAGACGCCTAAGAAGGTTATTAGTGATTTGGAGGGATTGATGTGTCGGTTCTTATGGGGAGGATCGGAGGAGGCGCGAAAGATGAATTGGGTTTCGTGGGATGTGGTCACGAAATCTATTAAAGATAGCGGGTTGGGGGTGTCGTCTCTTGAGGTTAATAATAATGCGTTGTTAGTTAAATGGCTTTGGAGGTTCCTTAATGATCCTAATGTGATGTGGAGAAGGGTTGTGGTTTCTATACATGGCTCCACCAGGAGTTGGGGAATTGCACCTCTTAATAATACCGTTTTGGGAGTGTGGAAAAATTGTGTTATTTTTTGGAATAAATTTAAGGTTGAGGGGGTTGGTTTTAATGGTGTTATACGAGGTAGCGTTGGAAACGGGTGGAAAATTAGATTTTGGTTAGACACGTGGTTGGGTTCTGAGCCGCTAAAAGTTACGTTTCGTTATCTTTTTGCTCTAAAAAAACAAGCAGGTTGTGATCGCGGGTTGTATAAAGGTTAGCGGATCCACCAGAACTCTTTTTTGGGAGTGGAGAAGAGCGACTCTCACTGCAGAAGAGATTTGCGACAAACAAACATTGGAAGCCATGTTGAATTCGGTTGTCATGGAGGATAGAACAGATTCGTGGGTTTGGTCGCATGGTGACAGTGTGGAGTTCGAGGTTGCGGCAGTAAAAAAATGGATGAGAGGCTCGGTTAATAGTGCGGACACCTTTGGTTTCAAATGGAGTTCGTGGGTTCCTAAGAAATGCAACATTTTTATGTGGCGTGCGTACTTGGATCGCCTTCCAACTAAGCAGGCTCTTGCCAAAAGGAACATGAACATTAATAATCAATTTTGCGTGTGGTGTGAGGCCTACGAGGAAAATATAGAACATGTTCTTACAGGTTGTATTATTTCACGGGGTTGTGGAATGCTATTTCAGTTTGGTGCAAGATTCCAAGACCGTTTATTTTTCATGTCAAGGATTTGGTGGAATTGCATGAGAATAGTGGGGCGTCAGGGAATAAGAAAGCGGTACTTCAAGGGATTATTATCATTTCATGTTGGAGATTATGAAGAGCCAGGAATGAAAAGGTGAATAGTAAGGCACCTAACGTTACAGATCTGGTCGCGGATATCAAGCCATTGGGGTTTTTTATGATATAAGCATAGATGCAAAGACGGGGTAGTGGATTGGTGTAGATAGATGGTGTTCATTCGATGTAATGTGATAGTTTAATTTGTATTTTTTTGATTTTCGGCTTCTTTCTCTGTCTTGGAGATAGTTGTCGGTTTTGATTGGTTTTAATGAAGTTCAATTTAAAAAAAAAAAAAATTAGAAACAATATTTGCTAAGAGAAAAGGGGTAAATTAAATTAAAAATATAAAAAAAAAAAATCTAATCCACATTTGTTCAACATTTCCACGATGTATATCTATTTATTTTCTTCGTAACGACAATTCAACATTTCTCCCTTTTCAAACGAGTTGGTTATCATTTTTCTTTTGAAAATGGAAAATAAATTTATATTAAATCTTATAATTAAGATTCGACTCATGTTATTTTTTAAACTTAATCTTTTACTTATTTCTTAATTTTTTTTATATATGAACTAGTTTATACCATGGGAGCGTCCGGGTTAACAAATCTAATATAACGTGATAAAATGTGAGTTGAAAAAACTTAAGTATTATGGAACTGTTTTGATAAAATATAAATTATACCTCGAGAGTTTAAAAAGAGTGTTTAGGGTACTCGACATCGGACTCAAAGTTAGATATGAAAAGCATTGCCTTGACTCTTTTAAACGAAAATGGTACATCAAAAACCGGCTTTAGAAACTTCTCAACCGGACCAAGCTTAACAAGGGTGTCATCTTCATACTCTTTTAACTTCCTTTCTTCTTCTTTAGCCGGACCCATTTTCAACAAACTTTCAAGTAGGTCAGTTCCTATAGCGTATCCGCATTGCCTATAAGATTACGCAATTACAAAACAGTAAATCAAACAAAAACTATAATATATATATATATATATATATATATATATATATATATATATAAAGTAAACTTTTGTAGAATTTAAGCAAAGTAACCTTCTAAAAGTGGATGACGTTTTCTGCACGGCAAGTTGGTCACCAACAAACATCAAGAGTATTTCCGACATAACTACCAAATACATAAGTAAAATTCAATTACTACTCTAAGACTAACAAACTTTTTTTAGGTTTTTTATGTTTTTTGAACGGGGATGACGTGGGAAAGAGAATGACCGAATTAATTTTCTAGTTTTTTTACATAAATTTTGAGTTATGATTTTTTATTAATTTTTTTTTTTTTTTTTGCATTTAATTAGAAGTTTTTTAGTTCTCCTAATAAAATGAGTTTTCTATTGAACGATCCCCTCCATACATGTCCACATCAATATTTTATCAACTTATTCGACATTTAATTTCCACAATGTACTTGATTTTCTTTGTATTTGACAATATGTATGAGCATGACCCAGGTGTGGGCTATAAAATGCACCCATGATTTACTGCATTGTATTCAACTTCCATAATATTCCATCATTTGCAAAATGGCACAAGAAAATATTATTCATGTGTCAGGGTTGTGGGAAGTGAGATACGAGGTATTAGCTGTGAATTCATTACTAGTGATCTTGGGTATGCTATGGTACAAGTTTAAAGTTTCAAATGGTGCACCACCATTGCCACCTGGTCCACGTATGTTACCAATCGTTGGGTACCTTCCCTTTATTGATCCTAACTTCCACACACAACTCACCAACATGGCTCACACCTATGGCCCTATCTTTAAGTTTAAGTTGGGAAGCAAACTTCATATTGTAGTAAACACCCCAGAGTTGGCAAAGGAGGTGGTTCGTGACCAAGACGAGGTCTTTTCTAATCGTGACAGATCCGTGGCAGCCTCAGTACTAACTTATGGTGGCCAAGATATAGCATTTTCCGATAATAATGCTAACTGGCGTATGTTTCGTAAGATAAGTGGCCACGAGATGCTAAGCACCAAGAGTCTTTTAGCAACTGCTTATGTTAGACGGGAGGAAGTTGGAAAAACCGTCAAGAATGTTTTTGGTAAAATTGGAACCAAAGTTAACATTCGTGCGATTGTTTTCGCCACAGAGACAAGTGTACTATCAAGAACAATTTGGGAAAGTAAAGGGGTGAAAGACAACAATCTTCCGGCTGAGATAGATATGGCGGCTGCAAACATCATTAAAATAATTGGACGGCTGAATTTATCAGATTACTTCCCTATGCTTGCTTGGTTTGATCTACAAGGTGTCGCGCGCGACATGGAGAAGCAACGTGACGAGTTGCACCAACTTTTTGCTAAAATTATTGAGGATCGAATCAAATCCAACTTGAAAATTTCGCAGGGTGAAGAAGGAGAGAATGATTTTCTACAAATCTTGTTAAATCACAAGGACGAAAAAAATGGAACACCACTTAACATGAACCAAATAAAGTTACTTCTCCTGGTAAGATAATTTATTCTTAATACTTTTGCATCTGCTTAATTCACTTCTTATAAATATATCTAAAACATCGTTGTATCAGGACATTATGATTGCTGGAACGGAAACAACAGCATCAACGATAGAATGGGCGATGGCAAGTATTTTGCAAAATCCGAACATAATGAAAAAGGTTCAAGAAGAATTAGTAGAAATTGTAGGACTAAATAACATGATAGAAGAATACCATCTTCCAAAACTAAAATACCTTGACGCAACAATAAAAGAAACACTACGTATGTTTCCTATAGTCCCTTTCCTACTCCCAAGAACACCAAGCAAGACATGCACGGTAGGTGGATATACCATTCCAAAAGGTTGTACGACCTTTGTGAATGTTTGGTCAATCCAACGGGATTCTCGGTACTGGGATAATCCTTTGGAATTCAACCCCAAGAGGTTCTTGACAAACAAATTGGACTTTAAGGGAAATAATTTGATATTTTCCCCTTTTGGATCAGGAAGAAGAATATGTCCAGGTGTTCCATTGGCCGAGAAAATGTTAATGCTTATGGTGGGTTCACTCTTGCACTCCTTTGATTGGAGCTTGCCCAAGGACGAAAAACATGACCTTACTGAAACATGGTCCTTTACAGTGACGAAAAAAAACCCTCTTATTCTTATCCCGTATCAAAGATTGCCCGACGTGAGCCTCTATATGTAATGTTATATAAGTGTTCCATATGGTAAAGGTCTCGTCAAAATAATGGTTTGAGTATGTCATTGGCATGCTCATCGTATCTGTGTACCCATTTATAGTATGTATTAGCCTTAACTTTCGTGGTGTTATATGATGTTATCAATATGAATATTTATGTGGATACTTATATTGATATGTTTTTCATAATAAAGAATTTTATGGTAGTATCACCAATGAACCAGTTGCAATAGTAGTTAGAGCATTACCTAAAAGTTTGTGAAGTCATTGTTCTAACGTTCAACATTAGTAGATTATCTAATATAATTTTTTTTTAGATCATAAACATTACTAAATTTCATTCTACAGTAAAAAACCATGTTACATCCTCAACATTAGTAGATTAGTAGATTATCTAATAATTTGTTTAGTTCATAAACATTGCTAAATTTGATTTTCATAGTAAAAAAACTAAGTTACATTTGGATAATGGGTAAGCGAGCAACAAATTGCGTCGCTATTCCTTTTTGAATCATGAAGCCTATTCTACTAAATACAAACCTTTAATTCCTCAGGCTATGTGAGTCACTGTGAACCACCTTCTGCACCCGCTCCAAAAAGCGAACTGCCTCAGAGGCTAGGGATCCAAATGTGTCGAAGGCAAACGGATTATCCAATATAAATATACACATAAGTAAATAGACAATAAGTATATAGACGTATATAGTATGAGATGTATAGAGTATAAATGATTTAAGGGCCTCGCAATCCATTATAAATATACACATAATTATATAGACAGTTAATCACTTAATCTATTCTCGGTGATCACACATGGAAATGTAGATGTGCAGTGGTGGCCAAGTTGAGGCGAGATAAAAAAAAAAAAAAAAAAAAAATTGAACGTTACTCCAGTGACATGATGGCATGGGGAGTTGCACGCCCGCTCAAGGGTGCCAAACTCAAGGGGGTTGTCTTTGCATGTTGCAACTGCATGCAATTTCAACAAGGCGGCCTCGGTCACTAATGAAAGGATCGAATGTGTGTTGAGCGCGACTGAAACATTCAACAGAGTTGTCTCGGAACAGCAATAATGCGCTAAAATGATCAATGATTATGTCTACTAAAAAATGTGCTTTAAACGTGTGGATTCCTGATGAACCTACATCATACGCGAGTCTGACCTTGTGGATCAAGGACGCCACTTTGACACTCCTAAGACGAGTGACATTTTGCTTGCCGTCTATCTTTGGTTTTAACCCACTCGATCCACCCATAACTAACAAGGGGACGCCTGAGCAAACCCATTATTAGCATGTGTATTAGTTTGAGGTATTCAAATGTCGTCCTGACACTTGTTAAATCAACCCCAAAATTAGAAAAAAGCGAGAACAAATAATAACATTTTGCATAATTTCCAACCCTGGAATTAGTTGTTTATCTTCTACATCAACAAAAGAAAGAATGTTACTTGCCCACCTTTACAAGCCCCAAACACACACCAAAACCCGTCAGTTAGAATCAACAATCAGTTTCTTGGCCACTAATCGAATCCCAGCATTCTGTTGATAGTCGTACCGGTCTAGAGAAAAGAAAGCATCCACAAAGGAACCTGGACGGATCAACTGTTCGAGTTCTGCAACATCATACCTACTGAACACGACCCGTTGTATGGATGATGATTCTTTCTGGTGTATCTCTGTGATCCATCTAACGCTATCTCCTTCTGCCACAGTTGGTAATCTGTAAAAGTAAATCATAGTTTTCAACATCATTTTATAATCTGTAAAATACCCCCCCCCCCCCCCCCCCCCCCCCAATTGACCCATTTATATGTGCAACTGAAAAAAAAAAAAAAAAGGACATACTGCAATCTGATGGTGGGCGTGTTATAAAACCCAGGCTTTCTGCTCACAACAGGCCTCCACTCAGAACTGCTATCAGAATCCACAAACCTCTTAGCAACATTATCACACGCATCAAGAACGCTACAAAGATTTGGGGATGCATCAACCACAAAACTTAATCTAGGCCTTCCCGCATGATCAACAAATCTTGTGCTTAAACCAAACCGTACTTTGAGAGCATCACAGCGTATCTGCAACGGTGTGTCTCCGTGAAGTATTTGCATCTTTCGAGGTCCACGGAAAAAGGGGGCGGTAGTTACAGTGACAGAGGGTATGGACACGTCATCAAGACTGACAAATTCAGTGCTTTCAGTGACGGTGTTAGAAGTAGTGGCTGCAGATGATTCTTCCTCCATAGTTTCATTCGCTTCAATGGGCTCGTTTACTATTTTGTCTACAAGCGGGCTAAGGTCAAACGGGTCGGGTTGAGCATGACCTGATTCAACGCCATTTTGATCTGCTACTCCAGCACCAGACGCCACTAGTGAAAAGATTGAATGTGTTGGTCCTGTTGTAGGAGAATTATGACGGTCAATGTTTCGCCTAGATGAGGGTGGGCTAGTGCTTGGGCCGGTTCCATCTACAGCAGATTTTGCATTACTGCCACTGCGGTTTCTTGTGGTAGCATTTGGAGAAACCCAACTGTTTTCTGTAAATATATCGGGAAGGCTAGATTCCTACATGAGGGGTAGATTGGTAATTTTACAGTATCGTTAAAAATCTATAATCACAAGTGAAATGGTAAAACGGAAAAATGAACTCAAATTGTTAGGTGAAAAAGTGAGAAATTACCAAGAAAAGAACAGTTGCACAATACTTGAGAACTTCGAGATTCATGCGAACATCGTCTAAACTCCTGAAAATAATTGTTGAAATACAAAATCAAACCCAAATGGCATCTGATAAAAGAAACTTGTAGTGTATATGTTGTAGGAGTGGCATGACCCGAAACAATACATGAAAATATTCAAGTTTTTGTTGTCATTTCCAATTTCATGTAATAAATGTGTCGTGTTCGGTTTACATGTTTAACTCGATTAAATGAATATTCCTGTTTGCATTGACCTATTTAACCCTAGGTTGGCTCGTCAACCCATTTAAAAATAAAATAAGACATATATCTTATAAAATCAACCTATCAACCCGTTTAACTCATTTAACACGTTTACAACTTGATTACAGTTCATTTGAAACCAGTCAACCCATTTGACTCGTTTCGGCAAATGATTAATAACAGTTATATTCAAGATACAAGATTTTCATTGTGTCCGTATTAAGGCTGATGCGTTTAACATGTTTGGGGGCATCAATTTAACCCAATACCCAATACCCATGAACCCACCAACCCAACCCAACCCAATAACAAAAACATCAAAGCCAGTAAGCCGCACATACCTGTGTGATTGCTTTCCTAGCCCAAAATAATTAGCCAGACTAGCCATCTAAACAAAGAAAGCCAATATTATTAGCATCTAACAACATTAATTTAAAAAAAAAAAAAAAAAACTTCAAACCATTATACCTTCATATCACCAGCTCTCCTCCCAAACCTCTGCGTCAACAACGCCAACGAATCAATCGTCCCTTTCGGCTCCGGAGGTGCCCTATTTATCTGAGCAAAAGCATCCCTCAACCTCACACAATCAAACCTGATAATATTATGACCTGCCCATATCCTCCCTATACATCAAACACCCAAATTAATTACCACAACATCCAAACAAATAATCACCATCACAATATGAATAAGGGGCTGCTACATGCACAACCAAAAAAATTATTTTAACACTTGATACATATATACAGGTCGTATACTAGCAAAAGAACGTCAAAGTGTGCTTGGCTGCGCAAGTATACCACTCATAAGACAGGTGAGCAATAACCGAAACATAACCGAAAACCGACAGAAACCAAACCAAAAACAGAATTAACCAAAGTCCGATTAACCGGGTATCAGACATTGGTTTTTTTCTTGTACCCTTAGTTAACCGAACCGAACTATTCACATTTTGATAATAGAGTATAAATCTAGAATATTCTAGATTTATACTCTATTAATCTACCTCCATATCATGTTTTATACTCTATTAATCTACCTCCATATCATGTTTTTTATACCTTCATTTCATTTCATGTATTTATATATCCATTTAATGTATTTGAAAAAAATATATATATACCAAGCTTGGAACCCAACCGAAAACCAAAAATTTAACTGAATAAACCAAACCAATTAACCGAAAACCGATTGGTTAATAAAATAGATTAATCAATAACTTCTGTTTTGGTTAAGGCTAGTAACCGAACCAAAGTTTGCACACTCTAACTCGTATACATATATACTGCTCGTATACATGTATGATGTATACTAGCCGTATATAAGACTCATATAAATGTACAAGAGTCGTATATCGCTTATGTGCCGGTTGTATGCTTATAAGTAGGGGTGTAAATGATGCGTAACGGCTCGAGAGCTACTTGGAATCGGATCGGTAAAAAGCTCAAATGAGCCAAGCCTTAACGAGCCCGAGCCTTTGGGTTTTACTTTCGAGCCGAGTTCGAGCTCAAAGTATTAGGCTCGAAACGAGCCAAGCTCAAACTCCGGCTTCATAAAAGCATGACGAGCCGAGCTAAAGCCCGTCGGCTCGTTTACACCCCTGCTTATAAGCGGAACACACACACTAACAATATGGCACAGGTGTAGGTGTACATTTAAGACTAAGGCGTGTGGGGGCGTGTGTTGCCACGTGGCAATACTGGTGGGAATATTAAACCTCAAATGTGTAAAGTACCATGTAAAATGTCATAAACTTTGTCTGCAATGTCAGAAAAGGTCGGCGCCGAAACGACGGCGTCTGGGGTGATGCCGTTGGAACGAACAGATAATGTGGAGATGAGAGAGAGGTCATGTGGTCTGACCAACGTCTCGTAGCTTTCCAGCTCAACAAGCTTTCTAGGGCAAACCAGGATCGACCCGAATTCCAAGATTGCAAACCCTTGACCGGGTCGGGTCGGGACGGTGGTTTCGAGGTCAAAGAAAGCTATCTCTGGTCGGTCTGTGCTGCTGCTGGATACCATGTTTGTTTTGGTTCAAGATTATTATCTGAATATTGTTGTGTTTTACTGTATTATTATAGGGGGGTTAGCTTTGGAGAGAAGTTTTGTGAAGATAACGTGTGGTGTTACTATTATACCCTTTTGGAAGAAAGTGGTGTTTCAATGGGCAAGTGATGACTTGAATTTAGGTGTTTTTAAACTCTGAAGGAAACAGGGGTGAGAAAACTGAATTAACGGAGCCATAATCAAATTAGGGGCTGTTTGGTAGCCTCTTAATTATTCAGGTCTGAATCATTTAGCATTTATACTGTTTGTTTCAGCATCTGAATGGAATAATTAAGTGCTCAATCATTAAGCTAATAAGGGATGCTGAATAATTCAGCTCTTAACCATTCAGAGCATCTTAACCATTCAGACCATCTAAATGATTCAGCACTTAATAAACCAAACAGCCCCTTAATCGAACTAAACCAAACAACTGGTGGGTAATTGGTTGGTCGGTTAATTGTTTTTTAAAAACTGAAAGTGATGGGTCGGTTATGGTTATCAATGTTTCCATAACCACCATAATTGAACCAAACCGAAATGTAGTAAAATCTTTGTCGAATTTTGACTTTCACTATGAACATTTGTTTGAATTTATAGGTAATATCGTTTTGGTTGAGCATTTATTTGAATTTATATCATTGTGTTTGAATATGTGCTAACAGTTTATCACTTGTTAAAAATTTCAAACCCAAACTTTTAGACCTGGATAGTGCATAATTTTATTTTTTTGAGCGATTTTTAGCTAGGCCAAATTTCATGGTTAACCGACCCATAACCACCCGCTATAACCTTCGTAACCGATTAACCGAAACTGCCATAATCGATTGGTTATGAATATCCAATAACCATCTCGGTTATGGTTATGATTTTAGGCCAAAACCGACCCAAACTGACTCATACACACCCTTGAAGCAAATATTATTAAGGAAATAGAAAGGGAAAAAAATTAAAGAGGAAAAATAATGCTATAAACTATACTTACCTTGGAATAAAGTAAAATGCAAGATGTTAAAGAAAGGCAATTTGGAAAGATACGTTTTTTAGGCATTCATGCACTTTTTTTTTCTCCAAATAATGAAGTTTTGTAATAAACCATGACAAGAAGCAAGCATCATCTTTGATGTCTTTGTAGTTTGTACTTGGCATCTTAAAGACTTGTTATGTCATTTACCTTACTCTTCAATATGTTACAATAATGGATAACAATAAATTAATATTCAAATAGAGAGAACATAACAAACGAAAACCTATTTACATAGCTCCGATATTAATTTTACGGATTACAACTTCAAAAACATATTAGGATGGGAGTGGTGCTCTACCCGAGTATCCTTAATTCCACTGATCATACACAGTTATGTCGTTTGTATCATCAACTACCCTAAAACCGCTTAATCGCTGTCAAAACTCAATTCATGTACCCTCTAGCTTTTGTTTTTGTTTTTCTTAATTAAAAATTAATGATACGATTAAACACTAAAATTTCATCTAACTTAAAAAAAATTACATAATTCAAATAAAAAACAACAGTTGAACGGATATAAATTTAAACTATTCCTCATCCGACTCGAGGTAGTGTAGAGCTAGAGTTCCAAGATGTTAAATAGATCAAAACACAAGCTTATCGTAATCGTCGAGTTGAATGAACAACCCGAGCTCATCGTTTAAGAAATTCATCTTGTAGTATACAAATAAACGTATACAAATAAAAGAAAGGGGTATAAAATTTGAGTAGAATGGTTTATATGTTAGAGAAATGATGGTAGAGTAAGGGCCTGTTTGATAGCCTCTTAATGAGGATCTGAAGTATTCAGCTTTGAATGATTCAGCATTCAAACTGTTTGTTCCAACATAAAAAAATGCTCTGAATGGAATGGTTAAGAGCTGAATCATTCAGACTTCGTGCATAACTGAATCATTCAGCACTTAATCATTCAGAGTCTCTTAACCATTCAGACATCTTAATAATTCAGCACTTAATCAACTAAACAGCCCTAAGTGTGTGAAAAATTAAATGGTCATCTTTGACCCATCCCCGTCGACTCCCAAAGGCTACATTTTTTATGGGTTAACCGGTGACTAGTACCCTTCACGAAGTACCACCCTCTACCACTACACTTGAGGCCGCTTGGCGCTTCACCATAATGCCCCGCCTACCCTTATTATTGATTAGATGCATGATTAAAATAATGTTAGCGGGTGTATAATAAACCATTGTAACACTCTGAATATTTAAAATAATGATGTACTAATATATAAAGTTTGATATAAATCTTTATTAAAACACTTAAACCGACTATCAAGGGGAAGTGGGGAACACAACATAGGATTCTTGGATTCTTGTCAACTTTATCTACTCACCATCAAGTTTGTACCTACAACAAGACTTATTAAAAATTATTGTGTTTGGTGCTTATTATTCATCTTTATATCTAACCTTTGATTTTGAACTTTTGTTTTGACCTTTTGAAAACTCAATAGTCAATACCATGTTTACGATAGTGATACATAAAACTTCAATGCCACACATAGATGTAAGGTCCAAATTGTGTATTAAATATAATCCTCCAAAACAACCAGCAGTCAGTATGCTTAACTGCCTTAGATGGACATCTTTGTATGTTTCGTTTGTTCACTTGTTCGTTTGGTTCATTCGATTTAAGTTAGGCGGGTGGATTGTTGGAATGGTTCCGGGCAAATGGGTTGGGATCAAAATAGGTAGCAGGTTCATATGCTACATTTGCCAGATATACTTTGTTTTTCCAACCCGGTATGACAATAAGAAAAATTAATTATTTGGGTCCATATTGCCAGTGTAGTGTTACAATAATCCTATAACATCTTAATGTATATGTAGAATTAAAGCAACTTTGCTAATTGCTACAAAATGCATCCTACTATTGAGCTATATAAGCCTGTGCTGTCTGGTAAACATCAGGCTTGTATCCAGTTAACCTTGCTTCAACTGTCAATAACACAAGCATCTCATAGATCAAAGATTCATGTTTTTTACTCCAATCACCTGCCAAAAACTCATGAACCGAATCGCCTATCTGCACCCAACTTCTTCCAGGCGGCTTTTTCAGTGCCAATTCAACCATCTTTTCCCTCATATTTGCAACATCTTTCCACCTTTTCGCACCAGCATACACATTCGACAACAATACCAAATACGCAGCCGCTTTATCATCATCAAGATTCAACTTACCTAGCTTGTGAGCGATTTCAGAAGCAAGATTTGCATTCTTGTGGATTCTACAACCACCAAGTAACGCACCCCATATCGCGTCGTTTGGCTCCATGGGCATAGCTTCTACAAGCTTATGAGCTTCATCCAAGAGTCCACCACGGCTTAGAAGATCAACCATGCAACCATAATGCTCGATTTTGGGCTCAATTCCCCAAATCTTGTTCATGTTTTTGAAGATATGGCGGCCTTGTTCAACCAAACCAGAATGGCTGCAAGCATTCAACACAACTAGCATGGTTATGTCATCCGGTTTTGAACCATCATCTTGTGCGTTTTCCATCCATTGGAAGACGCTTAAAGCATCTTTACCACGACCTTGTTTTGCAAAACCTGAGATCATGGTGGTCCAAGAAACAGTACTTTTCAACGGCATACGTTTGAACAATGCATAAGCATCATCAATGACACCACAACCAGCATACATGTGTAAGAGCGCATTATTCAAACGCACAGTGCGTTTCTTATTCGTTACATGCCAATTCCGATCAACGTAAGAATGGACCCACCTTCCCATTTTCAAATCACCAATCTCCGCACAAGCAGATAGCGCTGCAACCAAAGTCACCTGATCCAATTCAATACAACACTTCAGCATTTCACGAACCAAAATCAACGCTTCCTTACACCTCCCGTTGTTCACACACCCATAAACCAACGTGGTCCAAGAAACCACATTTCTCTCCGGCATCTCATCAAAAACTCTACGCGCACCATCAACATCCCCACACTTAACATACCCAGAAAGCAACGTATTCCACGTCACCACATTTCTGTCAAGCATTTCATCAAACACCTTACGCGCATTTTCCACTCCACCATAAACCGCATAAAGATTCATCAAATTAGTCTGAACAAACAAATTCAAACAAAACCCACAAACCAAAACCCTCCCATGAAACTTTTCCCCCAATCGAAACAACGTTCCGCGAGCACACGCATTTATCACAAACGAGTAACTATACTCGTCTGGCTTTTCGCCCAATGCCAGCATTTCATCAAACAACTCAACTGCTTGACGAGGATTACCACTCCCAGCAAACCCTCTAATGATTTGGTTCCATGAAGTAATGCTAGGGGTGTTGATTTGTGCAAAGGTTTGGTGGGCTTGTTGAAGATAACCGGAACGTAGGTATGATTGAAGCAGCTTAACAATGAGGAAATTTCTTTGGGTAAAGTTGTTAATAATAATCTGGGTGTGGAGTTGGGTGGTTTCTTTAATGGTGTTTGTGTTTTGGAAGAGATCGAAGAGGAATTGTTGTAGAAATCTAGGAGTTGTTGGGTGTTTTGTGGTGATGGCGCGAAAAGTTTCTTGAATAGACATATAGTCGTTTGATTCGATTTACATTGCATAAAAGGCTTCGGATTTTATAACAACTAGATTATGGGCGTAGGCCGCGCGTTGTGACGGCAACGCTTTAAACAGTCTCACGTTATGTGATGCGTTAATCATACGAAAACACGTGTTTTAATATATCTGATTTAAAGCATTGTGATTACCGAAGAAATAGAATTGAATTCGGGTTGGTCCGTTTAGTGATGGGTCCACCTAACACTACACCACCCGTACCTTTGCATCAAAACTTAGCGGCATGAAAATGTACAATAACTCGAATGTGTATGTAACTCGAATCTATACCGTCAAAAAACCATTTTATATTTTAGCCGACTCGTTTCCAAACACATTTTATGTCAGAAACGTAGGTAAAACGAATTTACACCGTCGAATGAAAACGTTTTATATTTGAGTTGACTCTACGTTTCACCTTATTTGTTTCCAAACAAAATTTACATCAAAACGTAACGTTTTATAATTGGCCTAGCTCATTTAAAAAAAAAAAAAGTTATAGCGTAGACGAACTCGGATTTATTCCGACACGTCCAAAAAAATAAAAACATAAGAAAATAGTTATACGATAAGGCCGAAACCTTAGAAATCTAAAGGGGTCAAAGTGACATTTACAAAGTTAGAGGGTTACCTCTGATATTATAGCAAAGTTTTAGGTAGAATGTGTTACATGTCAAAAGTTTGAAGTTATAAAGTGTAGGAGCTTTTTGTGAAATTAGAAAGTAGAGTGCATTTTTTATGAAGTTAAAAACTTAGTTTTTATTAAGTTAGAAATTTAAAGGTGAAATTTGTATATTTATAAAAGTCATGGGGGTGAATATTAAAATGCATGGTCACCCCACCGACCATGCATTTTAAGATATATATATATATATATATATATAGGGGGCGGTTATTCTACAAAAACACACAATCGTGCGAAGCGTGAGAAGGAATATTAACCGTCGATCAATCAATAATCTTACGTCATTAATTAAAAAGTAGGCGGTGTCAATTTCGTAAATAAGTGAGAGATTAGACAGTTAATAAGGGTATAATCGTCAATTTTTCTAAAATCAAATTATAAGAGACCATTCAGTCTCATTAATCGCTAAAACTTCTCCCCCAAAATTACATAATAAACTCTGAAACCCTAGTTAAAATCATCAATAAACTCCATTTCTACAGAAGATTAACCATGAAATACTCAAAAGTATACGAAAGTAAGTACATTACGTTATTCTGTACCAAATTTTACAATGAAAAACTATATAATAACTTACATTATGCATGCTACAGGAAAAAAAAGAGGAACGGAGTATGAAGGTGAAAAGAACGACGTTGATGAAGGTAAATAAGTATTACGTGAATTAATATTGTTAATACGTTGTGAAATTGTACTAAAATACGTATTTCTAATTATCAGGCCCTAGCAAAATTCAAAAAACCAAGGATAAAACTGACAAATCAGAGAGAAGAACAAAAGCAAACCATGACAGACCTTCAAAGAAAAATGGTACAGAGAATTTTTTTTTTTGTTATGTGTTACGTGATTTTAGTAATAGAACTAGAAATGATTTTGTATATGTTACGTTATTTTAGTAATCGGAATGTAGTGATTCTGTCAAAAATGTTACATGCTTTTAGAAAAATGATTATGTCTATGGTGCATCATAATTATGTCTATATTGCATTATTTTGGTAATGGAAATGTAGTGATTATGTCAATGTTACATGATTTTAGTAATGGAAAAAAGTATGTCTGTGTTACGTAATTTTATTAATAGAACTAGAAATGATTATGTCTATATTACGTTATTTTGGTAATGAAATTTGTAATGATTCTGGCCATAATATATGATGATTATGTCTTTGTTACGTTATTTTAGTAATGAAAATGTAGTTATTCTGTCATTGTTAAGCAATTGTGGTAAATGAAAACACTAGTTTATGATTATGTCTTTGTTACGTTATTTTGGTAATGAAAATGTAGTTATTCTGTCATTGTTAAGCAATTTTGTTAAATGAAAACACTAGTTTATGATTATGTCTATATTACGTTATTTTGGTAATGAAATTTGTAATGATTCTGGCCATAAATATATGATGATTATGTATATGTTACGTTATTTTGGTAATGAAAATGTAGTGATTCTGTCATTGTTAAGCAATTTTGTAAATGAAAACACTAGTTTATGATTATGTCTTTGTTACGTTATTTTGGTAATGAAAATGTAGTTATTCTGTCATTGTTAAGCAATTTTGGTAAATGAAAACACTAGTTATGATTATATGTCTATATTACGTTATTTTGGTAATGAAATTTGTAATGATTCTGTCATTGTTACGTAATTATAACATTTGATAATAACGCATAGATCAATGAAAATGAATTACTTCTACAACAACAGCCTGCAAATTCACCAGAAGAGCCTCAAAATTCACCACCAAGAAAGCAATTTGTTCTGTACTCGAATATAAAATTACAAGTAAGGGTGTCTGTTGATAACATGAATGAGGCGATGGCAAGCTTATCAAGTGCATAGAAAAAAGCAATCAAACAGATGGGATTTGAAGCTTTTTTATCAATGAACATTAAAACAGTGCCAACAAAATTAGCAAGATGGTTATTAGTGAATTATGATGATAGACGAAATGAGTTGAATGTAGGAAACCACATCATTCAAGTTACAAGCAACAAAGTTCAACAAGTCCTTGGTGTCCCAATGGGTAACCAGACAGTAAATGAAAAGAACAAACCAAGGAAGGGTTCATCTAACACGCTTACTGTATGGAAGTCCCAGTTTGAACATAACAAGATTTTAATCTTGGATGTGAAGAAGAAAATAATTGAAAGCAAAAGCGGAGACTGGATTTTCAAGTTGAACTTCCTTGTACTTTACAACTCTATATTTGGGCAAGTAACAAAGAGTTCAACAGTAAATCAAATGTTCTTGAAAGGAGTGACAGATGAAAAATCAATCAAAAAATTGAATTGGTGTGAGTACTTAATTTTCTGTCTCAAAAGAACGAAGGCAAGCTGGAACGGAACTGAAATGTATAATGGACCTTTGCCTTTTCTTGCGGTATGTTTTTTATTCATAATTATGTAAATGTATAAGAAATACAAATTACGTAATGTGTTATTACTAATTACGTAATGATCAAATGTTAACTTTATTCACATGACAGATGCTTTATGTACATGAAAAGTGCTCCTGAAATAGCACAAACACTAGCAATTAAGTACATTAGCACCCAGAATTTGTCTGATGTTGATAAACATTTGTATGACAATGGGCCATTTTCAACTGATGAAGAAGATAATGATGAGGATGAAGAAGGAAATGATGAAGTAGAAAGTCCTAGAGATGAAGAAGGACATAATGATGAGGATGAAGAAGATGATGGTGGAAATGAAGATGCTGGTGGTGTTGGTGGAGATGATTATGATGGTGAAGAAGGTGATGCAGAAAAAATGGAAGAAGATGGTAAGAATGAAGATGCATACATTCAGCATGATGAACAGCAAATCTTTCTTGAACAACAAATCCTCGTGGATCATCTTCAAAATCAAGATTCACAAGAATTCAACAACGTGTTTGAAACAACAAAATCACTCTCTGACATTGATGAAATCTTGGAAAATTACAACACTCCACAAGTTCCTAATGTAAGTGCAATAACTGTATAAAAATTACATAACATGCATATGTATATAGGATTTTAAAAAATCACGAAATGTTTGCAGGCTGGTGATGCAAATGAGGCAACAACAACACCAAAAATACAAAAAGTTGCAACTCAAAAATCAACAGATGAGAGCATAAAAGGGTCAACAAGGAAAAAGACAATGGGAAAGAAGAAAAACAAAAGTCCTTACCCAGTTAATGAGAATGTAAGCAACTGTAATTTATTATGTCAAACATCAACAGAAATCATGTAATTTATTCACGTATTGTTTGCAGGAATGGATTTCAAAAATAGAAAACAGAATGGAGAAGTTTCAAACATATGTTGCTGAAATAGATGAAATTTTCGAAGAAGCCACTTCAAATTTTTTAGACAGCAACATTATACGTGAGAAGCAAACAAAATGGAAGTCATGGGTAGCAAGTTACAAATCAAGTAATGAGAAAAACATAGAAGGTAAAAATTACGTAATGTATATTTAAATGATAAAAAAGTTAGTTAAAAATTACGTAATGGATATCAAAAAAGTATATTAGTAGTTGCAGGTGAAAAGGAAAACCAGAACAGTGTTAGCACAGGGATGCTAGATGCAATAGTGATTGCAGCTGAAACACTAGAAGGTAAAAAAAAATCACGTAACACATTATTTGTCAAAAACTTATTAATGATCAGAATACGTAATTACAAGTGAAAGGAAAGATTTGAATGAAAAGACAACAACTTCACAGAGTGTTAGCACCGGAATGCTAAATGTAATGATCGCCGCAACTGAACAACTTGAGAAAACAAATGAAGAAGAAGCTGTGAACGACATAATGGATGCTTTGAACGATGCAACAAGAAATGAACCACCTGTCAATAAAGGTAAAAATCACGTAACAGATTATTTGTCAAAACTTATTAATGATCATAATACGTAATTACAGGTGAAAAAAAAAAGATTTGAATGAAACGGCAACAACTTCGCAAAGTGTTAGCACAGGAATGCTAGATGCAATGATTGCCGCAACTGAACAGCTTGAAGAAACAAATAAAGAAGAAGCTTTGACAGATATAATGGATGCTTTAAAAGACGCAACAACAAATGAACCACCGGCTGATAAAGGTAAAAAAATTACGTAATGTATATTAAAAATGTTTATACTAAATGGAACTTATATGAATGTATATAAATTGTTAACTAAAATCAGGAAATGAGGCCCTAGAGAGTGACAGCACAGATATGATTGCTGAGATGATAAAAGCAGCCGACAAAGAAGAAAAGAATGCAGCTTTGCAAACTTCAACCACACAAACATCATCCGAAAATGTCAGTTCGCAATTCTTGAAAGAATTGAATGAGTTTGAAGAGAGATCTAGGAAAGGAAAACAGATCGAGACATCGGAAGGATACAAAGTAGATGAAATACAGAAAGAAAGCTATGAAGGACCAAGTTTCGATCTGAATATCTCACAAGATGATACACCTACAGATGTAATTCCAGATCTACCATTCCTACAAAACTCTGAAGCTGATATCGAAACACCAAAAACAGTAGGGAGACTAATAGTTAGTCAATCACTGGAGTCAACCATAGCCAATAAACACGTTGAACGTGCAAAAAGAGGAAGGATGTTGGCTGGACCTCTGAAGTCTCCTTACATTCAACGGCAGGTGGTGATGAAGAACAAAATAACTGAAGATGAAAACATAGTTGCGCAGTTTATATTTGCAGCAACCGAGGCAACACAGTAAGAAAAACCTTATATTACTTTAATTTGTTATTAGAAAAATTACATAATGAATATTTTCAGAACATAGTTTATTACAAAAAATTACGTAATGTGTATTAAAACTTCTCTTCCACAGTGACGTTGTATTCGAGCCAGCAGATGGGACTCCATTCTTCAAAGTGGTATTTGAATGCTTATACCCTGGGATAACATTATCATCTAATGTTTTGGATGCATGGTCGCATGTGCTGAACCACGACGAGAAGAAAAGAGCTCCAGGTTCACCATTTAGGTTGTTTGTTCAAACAAATATTCTGGTATGCTCCTTAGCTTTTTCATGTAATACATAAATTATAATAACGTAATGGTTATGCTAAAATACATAATGTATGCTAAATTTACAGCCAAGTGACTGCTTCACGCCTCAATATGATGATTTAAAGCGAATGGACACCATGACAGCGAACTTAAATCTTGCACTTAGCAAAAATGAAATAAAATCAATCAATGAGGTGGATTTGTTGTTCATGCCCATCGTATCTTCGGACCACATATATGTAATATGTTTCAACATGAAGAACCCGAAGATAGAAATACTAGACAACAACAAGCTTGGAGCTAATAGAAAATATGACAACATCGTAGTGCCATTGGTAAAAAAAAAATATTTTTACTTAATATTATTTTGATGTTAGTTAATTACGTAATGCTTATGGTAAAATTACGTAATGTATGCAGAAAGAAGCTTTATGCAACTATATGATGGTCAATGAACACCCCATGACTCCTAAAATGGTAAGTAAAAATCCAGTGAGAGTCCAAATGGAATGGAGAACTTCACAGAACAAAATCGATTGTGGGGTGTTCACAATGAGACATATGGAGACTTTCATCAGCACATATAGAAGAAAATGGGTAACTGATTTTCAAAAAGAAGGAGCAGCTCAACAAATGCAGATTGATGACCTTCGCTACAAATATCTATCAAAAATCCTACTCTCCGATGCCAACAAAAATAAAAATTTAATTGATCGTCTGGCTAGGGAGTTTCATCAAAAGGAATACAGTGAGAAGGCGAAGTACAAGAAGAACTTATTCCAGACTCTTGTGAAAAGACAAAATGATCATGTTTGAAATAGTTTTAATTCCACGTGTCGGAAATGTCATGATACAATTTAACATTTGGTTTATGTATGACAAATGTCCTGATACAATTTAACATTTTGCTTGTCACATACTACATTATATGAATGATTATGTATGTTTCTGATTATGTTGAATGATAATGTATGAATGATAATGTATGAATGATTATGTATGAAACTGATAATGGTTACCTAACATACAAATACAATTACGTAACATACAAAAAACATGTATGATAATGGTTATATGTTAATCATGTATGAAACTGATAATGGTTACCTAACATAAAATTACGTAACATGTGAAAAAAATGTAAAGTAATGGTTATATGTGAATGATTATGCTATGATACAATTACGTAGCATGTCAACTAATTACGTAATGAAATGCAAAAAAACCATATGTGTACAAAAAAATCACGTAACAATGTAAAAAAGAAAATGTTTCAATGTCAATTTAACAAAAAAAACATAATCAATCATCGCCAACTTCATATTCCGAATCTAGACTATTATCCGCATCTGCTTCATTGACGGGTTCTTTCCCTTTGTTGTTAGCTGTTGCAGTCCCTTTAAGAACTTCACAGGTGCGCCTATCATGACCACTAGCCCCACATACTTTGCAATTTCTTGATCTCTTCCCTGCACGACTAATCGCTTGTTCACGTTTTGATTTAAACCTTTTGCGTGACCCACAACCCTTATTCCTAATACCATGAGGAACACGAACAGCAGCCTCAGTTTGATGTGGAGGCCCAATAATAGCTTGAATAATTTCTTTCTTCTTAGCTGATATCCTCTGAATACCAGCTTCATCTGTCTTCTCTTTCGTCGCTTTTAGCTCGTCTCTAAACAGCTTCAACTTTTCAAAATCAGTAATCAACTTATTAACTACATACTCACTCAAATGCATTATATCACGAACAACATCATTAACACTTTGATGGTCCCCATTTTCATCAGTATGCATCACCAACGACAAGCTCGACCGAGAAAGACTATTACAAATAACATCACTCCTCCAGCGATCAAGAATGTATCTGCTGGGAATTTCATTTATATCACACAACCTTAAAACTAAAAAAGCATGTCGACACAATGAACCATATCGCTCAAAACGCTTGCAAGAACATAAAATTGTCAAATCTTCCAGGTTAAATTTAACCTGCAATACAAAAAAGATCTCCATAAAAAAATAAAATACGTAATGAGGTATATGAAAGTGAGAGACTAATGAAACAGGTAATTACATAATGTCTGTTACAATGATATGTAAAAAATTACATAACATAAAAAATAAACTATACATACCTCTATCAAACCGGCACCATACGCAGAACGATCTTTTATTAGAAACGTCCCTATATCTCCTTCATGTGCAAGAAAGACATTTATGCATTTATGCACAGATCCGTAAATTTCTTCTTGGACATCAAAGAAAATACTTCTTGTATATAATTTTGCAGCTTGCACCTCAATAGGATAATCAGTCCAAAAATCCGGTGTTTTATACCTCGTCTCATGATCATTTTTCCTATGAGTATACCTTTGAGATTCCATGGCAGTATCAAAATGACTAATAAACTCAAGAAGCGTTAATTGAGCATTTGAAACTTGACCAAAAAAATGATTTTCACATTCAGATCTTGAAGTAGTACGCATAAGACCTGACATTGGCTCATCGCGATAAAAAGCAGGAATCCACATTGCTCTATTTGAATAAATGTCACACAACCAGTCGTGGTAAAAGAGATTAAAATCAAAAACAAGTTGCTCCCATCCCTTTTCAAACTCTTCTGGTGAAATAGAATTTGTCCAAACAATGTCGCAAATACGCTGTTTAAAATCATCATTGTTGCATAATGCAGGACCAACCTATAAAAATAACAAAAACACATATTGTTATGAATTTGAATAATCACGTAATAAAAATATGTTATGCAAATAAAAAGCCTTGAAAATCACGTAACATACACAAAATCAAAAAAATCATATCATAAAAAATAATCACGTAATATACCTTATCAAAATACGTAACATACAAAAAATCAAAAATCATAGTAAAAATGACATATACCTTATCAGCAACCTTTTTCATGATGTGCCACATGCACAATCTATGCCTACTATTTGGTAAAACTGATGCAACTGCTTGTTTTATAGCAGGATCTTGATCGGTAACTACAACAAGCGGTTCTTTACCAAAACACTTCTTGAAACAAGTTAACAGCCATGAGTAGGATTCAATTGTCTCTGAACTCAGCAATCCAGCACCTAGAGTTATATTGTTGCAGTGATTATCGATACCGGTAAATGGAACAAATACCATCTTGTATCTAAAAAGGAAAAAAATAAATAAATTAATTCAACTGAAATAATTACGTAAAATGAATAACATAATTACGTAATGAACTTACTTGTTAGAATTGAAAGTAGCATCGAATGAAACAACATCACCAAAAACTTTATAACTTCTTTTTGCATGCTCATCAGCCCAAAATAATCCAGTTAACTGTCGTTTAGTGTCATGACTATACTCAAAATAAAAATCAGGAAGAAAGTCCTACTTCTTCTGCAGCATATTAACTACCATATCCGCATCATACTCACCAATATATAAGTTCAAATCCCTTTTAAAATTTTTGAAATCTGCAGCAATAGCACCAACTTGTTCAAAACCACCATAAATTGTCCTCATTAGATTAAAAGCCTTAACAGGACCCATGTTTACTTTGGACATATTGCATAACACTTGCATTTGTTGATATGTCAAATTACGTGATGATGGAAGAAATTGCATATCTTCTGGAGAAACCAAGTAATGGTTATGCTCTTCAACAAACTTTGAAACTTTAAAATTTTGTCCATTCTCTGACGAAAAAACTATATGAGCATTACAACCTGTTCTCTGCGATGGTTTATTCCTACTTTTACCATTTTGAAGACTATCAAACGCTTTACAAGATTTGAATCCTTCCTTTGAACAAACCAAATGCTTCAACTTAAGAATCTCACCATGGACATATTGACCTCCTTTGCGAACACTAAATCCAGCATTTTTTGCATATGTCACATAAAACTCATACGCATGATCAATCGATGGAAATACCATATCAACACATGGCGTCATAGAAGAGGCAACTTGTGGTTTATAAACTGTTGAAACAGCCTGAGTAGAACTACTTTCACTTCTATCATTGAAAATAAAACTTGAAAATCACGTAATAACTATTAACACAGTAACATATTGGCCTAATAAAGCATAAAATATAATAACGTAATGAAATAACGTAATGAAAGTTACGTAACATGAATATAATAAACAAACAAAAAAAAACACGTAAAATTGTGACAATGTGATATGAAACAAACAAAAACACAAAAAAAAACGTAAAAACTATCATTAATACAAAGAAATCAAACAAAAAAAGATGAATTTAATAACAAAACTAAGAATAAATAACGTAATGCTTCCATAAATAGAAAAACAACGTACAATCAATAAAAAAAAGCTGAATTTAATTCAAATTCTACTAAACAGAAAACGAAATCATTAAAAAGAAAGCAATCGAACAAAACATTACGTAATAGATAGCTCAAATCATACCTGCACAATCATTATTCACAGACATCTTTAATGAATGAATAAAGGAAAATCGTTTGGAGATATAATCGAAAGAGAATGAACTGATTTATGATTGAATGAACAGATTTATGATTGATTTATACTGAATTCAAAATCTAAAAACAGAGTAAATACGAATTTGAAAATCTGATCCTTTTATAAAAGATATGGGTTTTAAATATCGAGTAAAATGACGATACTACCCTTCAAGAAAACGCGCGTAGAAGCCTTCGCATGCTTCGCACGTTTTTTAAACTTTTTATTTGAACCGATCCCTATATATATATATATATATATATATATATATATATATATATAATTGTATCCGGCTTGAGTTCGAAACCTCGGTTAAGGTAGCAATAAAGCCTAACTCAGTTGGTGAAATTGGGGGAGCTAGAGCGGAGGCTATGTGGAGATAGAGGGTTCAATTCCGGTCGGAACTATTTTTACCATATGTGGAGGTTCTACCTGGGGAGATCCCCATTCCAGGTAGCATGGGTAATCACTAATCAGTGTAGGTTGGCTCAGGGTGTTTGGTGGAGCTCCATGCTGTGCCACTTGTCGCTCAAAAAAAGGTAGCATCTCAAACGTGGGTCTCTGGATGGCTACAGACCGTACTTAAAAGCTTTTTATTATACTGAGAAGACTTGCTAAGACCTCGTTGTTTTCTAATGTTGAAGTTATTGACTACACAATTTCCTTAGACTACTTTAAGCTAGTTAAATGACATTGTGTGATGAGACTGATGCATCTTAGGGTTGAAGTCTAAGGTGCCCCATCCCCTCTTAAAGCTTTCTATGAGAGAAAGAGGGAAGGGAGACTGGGAGAGGGAGAGGGGTTTAGGTTTGTGTATCGTTAGTGGAAATTTTAGATTTTTTTTTCTCTGAAATTACTATACGTAATTGTTGTTAACATAACTGTTGTTATGATTTACACGCTCATGGGATGTAAATTATGAAAGTGGAACCAAAACCCTTGGGATCAAGTAGTCCAGTTTTGCTTTGACCTTTTTTATTTTAATGTTTAATAATACTCATTTCAGGACAAAGAAAATTACATCAAGATAACGGGTAGGCGGGCAACAAGCTGCGCCGCCACCCCTTTCTGAATAGCAAATCCTAATCTACTAAAAACGTAACCCTGCCCACCCAGAGCCGAGACACTACTATGAATAATCCGCTGAACCCTGGTCAGGAAACGGATAGCCTCCGGTGCCAATGAGCCAAAGGTATCAAAAGCCAAGGGTACAAAAACGTGTTGGTTCTCCTCGTAGTCTTTAGCATGTTTTTCTACCTTTTTTGCCTCTGCTTTCCGGACCGCTTGCCCTGCTGCAAAGCCACTATCCCTCAACCCAGCTAGGGGAGATACACCCGTCAGGTCAACACAATCATGCTTCCCCCCGGCCCACCCAAAGACAAGGAGATCTGCTGATCGTAGGGTGGATCTCCCTTCTGTTGGATCCGAGAGGAAGTTCACAAGGGCCTCCTTCTTGGCTGAGATCCCAGCCCATCTTAAAATGTCCCACAGAATGTCTCGAACCCAGTCATGCCGATATTTGAAACCGGGTAACTCCATACAATGAACCGCACATATTTCATCCTCTTGGTACATTGGGATCATCAGATGATATTTAAGAATGGCCTTGTATTCAATAGCGGACATGCTTTGGCCTAGACCTTCGATCGGGATAACAGTCAGGAAATCTTCAGCGTGAGGGCTTTGCAAACATTCAATAACTGCCCTCTGACGGGGGACAGACCAAAAACTTCACCCAGGCTCTAAGCGATTTTGCCATAAAGGGCATTCGCCAAAGTTTTTTGAGGCTTTGGGGGGGTGTCCTTGTTAGAAAAATCGCCAATATCAAAACCTGGGAAATAGTCATTTAGCTTTTTGAGGGCCTGCACGTAGTCCAAGTCTGCGCCGAAACCCCCGCTATTTCGTAGGATGTGGTCTTGAAGGTTTCAGGACTGAGCTCGCGACGCCACAAACGCATACATGCCGACATCCTTCGCAGAGAGGAGCCCTAATCCTCCCATACGCATCGGAAAAGACGCCATCCACCACTGTAGGTCACCGAAGAAAGGCCCCCCAGATACCACTATGTCTTCAATGGCTTCCTTTAGACCCTTGTCAAAACATGACACTGCTTCATCCATCATGGGGGGGGGGGGGGGGGATTGGTAGGTCCGTAACCCAAAAGGCAACTTAGCAACCCCCATACAGGACCTAAGCAATAGGAGTTCACTCTGGGGATCCCTAAGGCATGGCAAGACTTGCATAAGTTCAACCACGCGCGATGCCCTCTGCCTTGCCAATTCGCGGATAAAATAAGAGTCACGGCTAACAGCCCCTCCGAGGAGCTTCACCCCTTTTTCTGGCCTATCAATCTCACTGGGAAAAAGCTCGTCCCGAAGTTTCACCCCATTACAAGACGGCCAGAAAACCTCTGTTTTCTTAATATTAAGCTGAAGCCCCAAGGATGGCCCCTCCAGATGGATAATGTCTAAGGCTTTAGCAACTTCGGTGGCCTCACCAATAATCATCCCATCGTCCAAGTACCACGCATGAAATGGGAGTTTACAATTTTCTTGTACCCGGAGAACCATAGGGTGTAAAGCAAGGGCGAAAAGGAGGGGACCTAAAGGGTCCCCCTGCTGAACCCCTGTAGTAGCCCTTATACAATCATTACCAACATACAACCTAGCTGGCTGGGCATATAAGAACTGGACCCATGAATAGATAGACGGGCAATGTTGATGGACCTCTCGAAGAAGGGCAGTGCGGTCGATCATATTAAACGCGTTCGAAAAATCCACCGTCAGCATAGCCAAAGACCCGTCCGCATGGAAGGAGCTTAAGAACCTGATCGCGCTGTGAAGCACCGCCTCCGCCCCACTGGGAATTCCCACCCCAAATTAAAAGTCCCCAAGGTACTTAGCCATTTCCTTCCCAACCTTCCTCATAGCCACTTTAGAAACTGATCTGCGCCAAATGGCCCCTACTGCAATGGGTCGAATCCCGTTATCAGGTTTCAATAAAGGGGTAAGGAGGCCGAAGAAATGAATTCAGCTAGAACCCTTGGGCAAAAACCCCCTAGCTAAATGTTGATGACTTCAGTAATAGCTGAGAGCAACCCCGCGGACGTCACTGACCCTTCTCCAGTAAGAGCGTCTAACAAATGTTGGGCCCTCAGACCGTCCCTCCCACAGGAAGTCCCTTTAGGGAAAGATCGGAGACATCCAAGCACACAATCCATATCCACAATAAGGGCGGGCATGACGTCAGAGTTGGCAGGCAAGGACGGAGGAGGCATCACGGGATGTTTGTCAATAAGGGCTCTCATGGTAGATTCTCCAAAAGGGGGCAACCCCACTGGAACACAGCACCTTGACAGCAGCTGTGAAGTGACTGTCCCTAACTTTTCTAAGGCATTGTTTGACATTGGGGCTCTCTTCAGAAGACTCAATCCCCCTTACATCGTGGGTAAAGAAAACACCTTCCCCCGCATTGATCAAAAAGGGAAGAAACCAAATCAGCAAACCCAGAACCGTCTTTCCATAAGGAAAGCGCTTGCAGGATGCTACTACACTGCAAGGATTTCCTATTCCCAGATCTCTACTCCTGCCTAGTGGACGGTTTGACCACCCGTAGGGTACACCTTGGCAATAAAAGCAATTTGACCCAACTTTCTACAGACCTTGGAGAGGCCACCACCTTTTGTAAGGCACCTGTCAAAGCTTGGGCGAACGCTAATCGACAACTCAGGGGAATGCTCTTGATAGTTTGAATGCGCAGAGAGAAAACCTTTTCTAGGAGGGACAAGTCCCCGACAACCCCTCCTGAAGGACCCGGTTCCAAATCAACAGTCGCACGACGAGGTTTCTGAATCCCCACAATGAAATCTTCCACATCCCCTGTATTAACAGAGAATGAGAAGACATCACCAGCGTCGTGATTACACCTTTTTCTAAGAGCATGCATCACCATGCACCTCCCACATAGCCATTTGGCCCCATCTTGAAGGGCGGCCCCAACATCCATAAAAAGGTCCAAGTCCTGAGATATGGCATCTCGCAATGACGCCTTCCGTTTTTACGTCTTGAAATGCAGACTCTGCATGTGCTCGAGAAGGCGGAAAAACCCCGAAGACCTCGGTTTACCATCTTTACACTCATGGAACTGCTTGAAGGGGCATGCTCTAAGCCCACTGCTTGAGCCAGGGCCCGAACCTCGTAGCTTACCAATCCGATCCCTTTTTTTAGGAGCCATAAACACATCCAAACCAACCCAAATAAAAATCAAGAAAAACCCAAAGGACCCCTACTCGAGACGAGGTGGGGCAATAAAACGATGAAAACAAGGACTTAAAAACTCCAGGCAGACAACAGGAAAGTAGAGGGGGAGCAACCAACAATTGCTCACCTCCTACCCGTTAACCACAACACACCTATTTTATACCATTATTATTATTATAATAAAAGGACAAAAAGTCAAACTTGAAACTTGGAATCCTAAAATGAAATGAGCTGTCAAACCATTTTTATGATTTCATATATATCTTACATTATTATTATTATTATTATTATTATTATTATTATTATTATTATGGCCTCCCATGAGATTAAACAGGATTGGGCAGGACCAAAATAGAGGTTCTTGAGACGGGCGAGTAGGTGGGGAGAGAGGGCGAGTAGGTGGGGAGTGGGGAGAGAGTGCGAGTATGTGGGGGCGAGTGGGTTGGATGAGGGAGGCCGAGTGGGTTAGGCAGAGAGGACGAGTGGGTTTGGGGGCGATTAGAATAGTTTGAAAACTGATCATATTTTTTTAAGAACAAATTTAAATTTTTTTTGTTTAATACAATTTTACTAGACATTTTATTTTCATATGAATATAAAATAATAAGGTCATTTGAATCACTCAAGGAACACAAAAGTATACCCATGACAAAACACAAATTCAATAGAAACACATCACATTTTCTAGCAATACTCTTTAGGCTAATTGGTCATCTTTGGTTATGTGTAGTACAATGGGCAACTATTTCATGAGTTGAAATAAACTATTATAAGGTAACCATGTCAAACATATGGACTTTAACTAAATGTTTTGATTCTTTCAAACTTAGCAGCAGGAGATTGTTGATATTGGCTTGAAGCTTCTTCACCGTGTTTAAAACCGGATTATCCGATTTTCGGATATCCGGAAATTTCGAATAGTGAATATTGTTATCTGAATCCGTATCCGAAATTTTGGATATCCATAAATCGGATATCCAAAATTTTATATTCAGATTCGGTTTACCATTTGATATCTGAATCTGAAAAACAAAAAAAAATCGATTTTGTAGCTTATATTAAAACCAAACCAAACTTGTTTAATTCAAAGATTCAAACTAGCATAAACATTCAAAACAATTCAAACTAGCAAAGTGCTTTAATCAATGGATCCAATTCTATATGATTTATATGTTGTACTATCAAAATTACACAAACCAATAATAAATAATACCCATAATATAATTACGATTTTATATTTGGAAACAGAAAAGAAAAAACGAATGGATTGATCCATGGTTTTATATTTGGAAACAGACGAAAGTATTGGTTGATGGTGAGAAACAGACGAAAAAATACTTATTATTTTATATTCGCATGGTCAATGGTCGATAAAGAAACAGAAAGAAAAACTTAAAGATCTACTAGATGGTCGGAAGTCAGGACGATGGAGGATGAAAAGGTGGCTGCCAGGCTGGTGGGAGGAGAAGTCGAACAGGAATAGGATGGAAGCGCCTGGAGGAGATGAGGAGTGGAGGGAGACGATGCTTGTTATTAGGGTTAGGGTTGGAATGGGGATAAAACTTTGTATATATAATTATCATACATATATTAAGATTTTGGATTCGGATATTTCGGAATCTGAAAATTTATAAAAGTCATATCCAAATCCAAAATTTCGGATAATTCGGATATGGATTGTCAGATATTTCGGATTCGAATTCGGATTCAGATGTTTTTGAACACCCCAGTTCAAAGGCTATCCTTTCAACAGCACATCACAATAAAAATACAAGTCGGTAGTTGTTGTGGGATACGTCAACCATCTTGAAACCATCTATAAACGGGTAGATGCCCCCTAACACGTACCCAGACTCGTGGAACAGACAACATTGCTTTAAACTAACAAAAATCTATCTTCCTCTGACAAGGTCAGCGATGTTACTTGTGGAACACAGTTTAAGGTGGTGGACTGAATAAAAGTGTTGATCGCAAACATTCCACTTCGCGCAACGCTAAGTGGGTTATTCACTCCCATGATGACTCGGAACGACCTCAACTTGGGACCGGTGACTAGTTTTATCTTATTGATAAAGCTAAGGGTAGTAGTATTTAGAGCTTGCATATAGGCTGCTGGGGTGGTATTCAATGGGTGGATATTAACATACAGAGTGTGGACACTAACATGTTGTAGCACTAGTTGTTTGAAATGTAATATACTTAAGCTCCACACCAAGTAAGCACTTGGTGATACTGCAAGAAATATAACGCTAAAACTTCTTAGGGCCTGTTTGATAGCCTCTTAATGAGGCTCTGAATCATTCAGCTCTGAAAGGTTCAGCATTCAGAGTGTTTGTTTCAACCTAAAAAAGGCTCTGAATGGAATGATTAAGAGCTGAATCATTCAGACTTGGTTCATAGCTGAACCATTCAGCACTTAATCATTCAGAGCCTCTTAACCATTCAGACATCTTAATAATTCAGCACTTAATCAATCAAACAGCCCCTTAGTTTGTTTCTCGCTTCATTAGAAACTTGCAATTCACATGCATGGTTGTAATTAAATAACTAATTCTACGATTATTAATATAACTAAGCACTGTGTGAGTCACTATAAAGACTAGTAGGAATGCCCGCGCGTTGCTGCGGGTGCATCTGTTTTGCCCCTCGTGCATTGTGTTTGTTGGTTATGAGCTCACTTAAGGAAATTCAATGGTTCTACATAAAACTTCTTAAATCAGACATTGACATCAAGTTATTTTTATATAAATTCATTTTATAACAATTATGGGTTGTGCACTTGTGCTTTATTTTAAACAAGTTAAATTGAAAAGGTTACCCACATGGGCTGACGACTCAAATAAAAAGAGTTGACCAAAAGTGAAACGGGTCAAATGGGTTTGATGCAGCCCAAAGTCTTATTAATACATAAAACCTTATAAATCATTATTTGTCACAGGTTTTAAGTATTTGTCCCCTTCAACAAGTCATGTTTTATGCTAGTTATTGTCCGGTTCTTGGATTTTGACATTCTTTTTCAGGGCTGCAAACCAAAAGGGATCAAACTGTTTGGGCTTTTAGCAACACCTGGATTTATTGTTGCGCACGTTTCTAAAAACTTTCCTAGTGAAATTATTGTTGGCCTTTGTTTGTGACATGGACTGGTGGACAAGGTCACAATAAAAAAATTAAATGCTGGAACTTTGAAATGACTATAACTTCAATTTTAAGATTAGAATCTAAAGCAATCACAAATTTTCAAGACAAAGGATAAACAGAAAAAAAAAAATTAAACATACTATATCATGATCATACGTAAAAAAAAATAGCATACAAAATCATATAAAAAAAAAGAAAAAGAAAAACTCTTCATAAAAAGTTAAACATGCTCGCCTATATAGTTGTGTAAGAGGACTTACATAAACATAAACAATATCTATAAGAAGCAAGATTAACCTGATAAAGCAGTAGGAAATTGAATCTAAAGAGTGGTATCAGTAGAAGATGTTACACTTTAATTTGTTAAAGAAATTGGTAGTCATCAATGTCTTCACTTCAAAATTTAAAAGAATCACTAAAAAGTGCAGCCTACTTATCTTTTTAGTAAAACACTCAAAGTTGACTCCACTTTAACGTCTTAAAGAAATTTATATGTATGTTGTTCTTGAGTCCAAAAGCAAACTTTCTAATGTTAAATGACAAAAATTATTTGTTTTCTGAAGTAATCAACTTCACAAAAAAATAAGTACAGTTTTTGAGCAATGTCTCTTGCACTGTGATTCACTTTTCCATAATACAAATTAAAAGAAAGCAGATAATGTTTTGAGATTCAACATCATACCTCTAAATTCCATCAAGCTCAAAAACCAAACCGATTAATTACCAACGAAAATCAGTGATTCAACATACCGACTGGGAAAAAACCGAGTTGTAATTCTATGATACGCAAGCTGAAGAAGAGGAAGAAAACAAATAAGAATTACAGTTTCATTAAAAACATCGATAGAACTTAGAACCTGCAATAGAACCACAATCTTAACTGGTTATTCATGTTTTGGCTACTCCATTCCATGGTACTGGAATCACATTCAACACAAACACACACACATATAGATACATATAAGGATAAAACTGAAAACTACCAAAACGCCGAGAAACGCACCTGGTTACAACCAACTGGAAAAATGATCTGGAGTCAAAAAAGACGAACAATTTTAGGGTTTCCGAAATAGATGATGGATAAAGAAAACAGGGGAGACAGAAAAGATGAGCGTAATTGCAAGTGATTGGAGGATGAGAGTTTATGAGCGGTTATTAGAGTTGGGTAGAAGATCATCAATCGAGCCTGCATTAATTTAAGCGACGATCGAGATCCCATCCAACCAGCACTGAACAAAGAAATTGGATGGATTTGTCAAATAAGCACGAACTGGAGGGATTTGAAACTGACATTTGAATCAAGGAAATTAAAGAAATTGGAAGATCGCGGATTATTTCTTCATTATGATTGATTTAATTGTGGAGGAACAAAAAGTGAAGGAGGGGTATTATAGGAATGATATTTTATGATTAACTAAAAACAAAAGATAAAATTACTTTACTAACCTTGTAAGTGTCTTAATTTTCACAATTCTTCCCATAATACCCTTAAATTTCATGCTTAAATATGTTGTACATGTTGCTTCATAAGTTGTACGGAAACGAAAATGACTATGTTGTACGTCACTCTTCCTTTATAATGTATTATAGATAAACCTTACCATGCCTTCTAGCATATCCGTATAAATCTTGCCGAAAGTTGCGAGAATTTGAGCCCCCCGGCCATTGTGTTAACTATATGTAAGTGATACGGGCCAGGCCCAACAATCATCTGATCTGGCCCAGCAAGGCAGGCCCAAACGTGCAGCAAAGAAGCCCATCAGATTTGAAGAGTGAAGCTGTTCGAAAGTTATCAAAATGCATTTTTATTTATTTTGTTTTCCAGTATTGCATCGTGGGTTAGTTTAGCATGTTTTCTATTTTGTCATGTTTAAATTAGTGGCTGCATTTTAGGAAAGTAGTGGCATTGAATAAGGATCATGGGTGATGAATCCTTGACCATTTGCATATTTAAGTTCAGCATTTTGCATAAGGAAATACACAGAAAATTGCCCCAATTGTCTCCTCTTTCTCTAAGTTTTCTTTGGAGCTTGATCCACTCTACGGATTATCTATCATTGGTGCTTTCATTCACCAACTGAAACCTTCTAATGGGTCCTCGCAAAGACACTTCCTCCGACGACTCACCACCCACCACCAATGACCTCCTTCAACAACTCATCAACTCCACCACCACTGCCGCTGCACAACAAGTCGCTGCTGCTGAAAAACAAGCAGCCGACTTTCATACCCTTATTGAAGAAACTCGCACCCTTCACACCAAATTCGATCTCCAAGCAAATGTTTTAACTTCCATATCCGCAAAATTCCCAACCGAATCACCATCCGGTCCCAAACTAAACTCCCTACAGACACCTCTCGCCACCCCCCCCCCCCATCGTCTTCCTACAACAGTTCACACCCACGTACACCGAAAATTACCCTTCCCCTTTTCGACGGATCCAACCCCCTCTGGTGGATTTTTCAAGCCGAAAACTTCTTTTCGTACTACCAAACGCCCACCAACGATCGTGTCCCATTAGCCGTATTTTATTTTATTGGCGACGCGCTAGCGTGGTACCAAAACTTAGCCAATAATGACTTATTACCATCATGGGCAGTGTTCAAAAGAGAAGTCGAACGTCGTTTCGGTCCGTCTGCATTTGAAGACCACGAAGCCACACTCTTCAAACTCCAACAAACCACCACCGTTGCTGCTTACCTCACTGAATTTGAACGAATCAGTAATCGTGTAACCGGCCTCTCCCAACAGGCGCTCCGTAGTTGCTTCATTTCTGGTCTCAAAACTGAAATCAGAAACGAACTTGCTGTGCTTAGGCCAACTACCCTTTATGAAGCTATTGGTTTAGCTAAATCAGTAGAAGACAAAGTTGCTCATTCCACAAAACCAACCCCACCTAAATTCTCTTACTACTCCAAAACAAACTCACCAAATTCCTTGCCATCCACTTCATCCGTCAACCAACCAACAACTACCACCCCTACTTCCATGCCTCCTTTATTACCTACACCTCCAAAACAAACAAACCCTTTACCTTTTACTAAACTTTCTGCAGCCGCTCTCCAACAAAGACGCAAGGAAGGCTTGTGTTTTAATTGTCCAGAAAAATATTTTAGGGGACACAAATGCTCACATCCTCAGTTCTTGTTGATTGTTGACAACGACGATCGTGAAGATTACACCGAAGACGACACCAACCATACTGAAACCATGGTCCCAACCGTACCCATCACCCCACAATTGCTACCACTATCGGATGCCGCCTATTTTGGCTTGTCATCCCCACAAACACTACGGGCTACCGGTTACATAAACGGACAACCCATCACCATTCTCATCGACTGTGGAAGCACACATAACATCGTCAAGCCTCACATTGCAACCATCCTTCACCTTTCCATCACTCCCATTCCACAATTTAAAGTCATGGTTGGTAATGGCGATTTCATTCAATGCGATGGTTTCTGCCCATCGGTCAATTTTCAAGTCCAAAAGCGTCATTTCATATTCCCTTTTATGTGTTACCGGTCGAAGGCACAGATGTTGTTCTAGGTATTACATGGCTCGCATCTCTCGGACGTTTGTCCGCCGACTTTTCCATACCCGAAATCTCTTTCAAAAAAGACGGACATACCCACACCATCAAAGGCGAATCTATGAGCAGCCCGTGTTCTCCAAGTTCTTTATCCACTCTCATTCGCCATGACTCCATTGCTTCTCTTCACACCTTAACTTACGACCCGATTCCACCACCAGTTATGACAACTCCACTTCCACAGCCTCACCCCAACCCAAATATAGCACAGCTCCTTCAACAATTCCAAACCTTATTAGATGCACCTCAAACCTTACCTCCTACCCGTACCCATGACCATCATATTCCCTTACTAAATGAAACCCAACCCGTCAATGTTAAACCGTATCGCTACCCACACTATCAAAAACAAGTCATGTCCCAACTCATTACCGAAATGCTTCAAAACGGCACCATTCGACCAAGCCAAAGTCCGTTTTCATCCCCGGTCCTATTGGTTAAGAAAAAGGACGACTCATGGCGTTTTTGCGTCGATTATAGAGCTCTAAATGCGGTGACAATTCGTGATCGGTTTCCTATACCGACCATTGACGAACTCTTAGACGAACTTCATGGTGCCACTGTTTTCTCTAAAATAGATTTACGCTCCGGGTACCATCAAATTCGAGTCGCTCAAGAGGATATCCACAAAACCGCTTTTCGTACCACCGACGGTCACTATGAATTTCTTGTCATGTCGTTTGGTCTCACAAACGCTCCGTCTACATTCCAATCGGCCATGAACGATTGGTTTCGAAAGGTATTACGCCAATTTGTCTTGGTATTTTTTGATGATATTCTAATTTATAGCTCCAACCACGATGCCCATTATAAACACCTACTGTTTGTTTTCCAAACTCTCCATGAAAATCACTACCATGCCAAAATTTCCAAATGTGTTTTTGGAGTCCATGAGATTTCCTTTTTAGGCCATAAAATCTCGGCACATGGCGTATCACCAGAACCGGATAAAATTCATGCTATTCAACAGTGGCCACAACCTTCCACGTTTACCACACTTCGAGCTTTTTTGGGACTAACCGGTTATTACCGTCGGTTTGTTCAAGGTTATGCTCGGATTGCCTCACCTCTTACCGATCTATTGAAACACAAAGAGTTTATTTGGTCCCCTGAAGCTAACCATGCCTTTAACACCCTCAAAAATCATATGCAAAATCTTGTCACTTTAGCCTTACCCAATTTCACACAGCCCTTTGATGTCACAACTGATGCTTCGGGTCTCGCCATTGGTGCAGTTTTATCCCAAGATAATAAACCAATCTCTTTTTTTAGCAAAAAGTTGTGCCCCACCATGCAATCACAATCAACTTACACCAAAGAATTGTATGCCATAACCGAAGCAGTAAAAAATGGCGACAATATCTTCTTGGTCGACGGTTCCGCATCTACACAGATCATCATAGTTTGAAGCATATTCTCACTCAAACCATCCAAACGCCGGAACAACAAAAGTGGGTTACTAAACTTATGGGGTATGATTTCGAGATCCATTTTAAACCGGGAAGAGAAAACAATGTGGCTGATGCTCTTAGTAGAGTTGATATTCCATCAATGTTGGCTATTTCATACCCAACGGCCACTTGGTTAAATGACCTCCGCTCGTATTATTGCAATGATACCACGGGTCGTCAATTGGCACAAGACATTCTAGCTGATCCAGAAACATTTCCTCATCATCTTTTTAGAGATGGTTTAGTATATGTCAATGGCAAACTTCTTGTTCCTCCAATTTCGATCTTCGATACCGCTTGTTACAAGAATTTCATTCATCATTTATTGGTGGTCATTCTGGGATCAATTCAACAATCAAGAGGCTCTCAGGTACCTTTACGTGGCTTGGGTTAAAAAAAAGATGTTTCAGATTTTGTAAAATCTTGTGAAGTTTGTCAAGCTATTAAGAATCCAAACCACAAACCGTACGGTTTGCTACAGCCACTGCCAACACCCGAATTTCCATGGCTTGACATTTCCATGGACTTTATCACAAGTCTCCCACCTTCCAAAGGAAAGACAGTGATATGGGTAATCGTCGACCGCTTATCCAAGTTTGCGCATTTTATCGCCCTACCAACCGGTTACACAGCGGTGTCTCTTGCCTCTGTTTTCATGCGCGAAATATACCGTCTCCACGGTTTACCTAAAACAATTGTGTCGGATCATGATCGAATCTTCATCAGTAGCTTTTGGAAGGAGCTATTCAAACAAATGGGAACTCAATTGCTTCATTCTAGCGCATACCATCCTCAAACGGACGGTCAAACCGAAGTCGTCAACAGGGGTCTTGAAATGTATCTCCGGGCGTTTTTTTTTTTTTTTTGATGAACCCAAAAAGTGGGAACGTTATTTGTACCTGGCCGAGTTCTCTTATAATACCGCGTATCATTCATCCATTCAAATGTCTCCTTTTCGGGCTCTGTATGGTCGGGATGTCACATCTATTCATGATTATGTGCCCGGCACGACAAAGACTGCTTCCATCGAAGCTTCATTGCTTGAACATCAGCGGATTATTACTCAACTTAAGGCTTCTATTGAGCGGGCGAAGCAAATGATGATAAAGTTTGCTAACAAGAAGCGTTCGGATAAGGAGTTTGCCGTGGGCGATTATGTTTATTTACGTTTACAGAAATATCGTCAATCGTCCGTTGAAAATCGATCACATCATAAGCTTTCAAGAAGATTTTATGGTCCGTACAAGATTTTAGAGCGCATTGGCAAAGTCGCTTACAAGTTGGACTTACCTACGACTTCGCGCATTCATCCGGTATTTCATGTCTCTCTTTTGAAGCAAAGTTATGGTGACAACTTAGTAAACAAGGGTGATCTGAATAAGTTTGGGCCCAAAATGGAAATTGGTTATCTTCTAGAAACAATTTTGGATGTTCGTCTGGACACCGACGGCCACACGCAATTGTTGATCAAGTGGGAAAATAAACCTTTAGAGGAAGCGACTTGGGAGGACAAGTCAGAATTGGACGAGTTATTTCCAAGCTTTACGAGCATTGAGGACAATGTCGAATCTCAAGGGGAGGGAGATGATACGGGCCAGGCCCAACAATCATCTGATCTGGCCCAGCAAGGCAGGCCCAAACGTGCAGCAAAGAAGCCCATCAGATTTGAAGAGTGAAGCTGTTCGAAAGTTATCAAAATGCATTTATTATTTATTTTGTTTTCCAGTATTGCATCGTGGGTTAGTTTAGCATGTTTTCTATTTTGTCATGTTTAAATTAGTGGCTGCATTTTAGGAAAGTAGTGGCATTGAATAAGGATCATGGGTTATGAATCCTTGACCATTTGCATATTTAAGTTCAGCATTTTGCATAAGGAAATACACAGAAAATTGCCCCAATTGTCTCCTCTTTCTCTAAGTTTTCTTTGGAGCTTGATCCACTCTACGGATTATCTATCAGTAAGTTGATATGATTCGTTGTTGTTCCATCTGTATGTGTGTGTGTATATATAAGGTATAAAGCTAATTTAGAACTTTAGATCACTATCTCATGTCCCCGTTAGGGGTGTTCAAAGTCGGATTATTCAATTTTTGGATATCCGAAAAAAGGATAATCCAAAATTTCGCATAGTCAATATTGGGATCCGAATATGAAATTTCGGATATCCGAATTTTCGGATTCGAATAATCCGAAACTAGAAAATATAATAAAATATCTTCCTCTTATGCTAAAAGTCTAAAACCAAACCTCCTTAAAACAAACGTTCAATATATATTTTTTAATATTTCGGATTCGAGAGCAGCGTATTATGTTAGTTTAGGGTTAGAATTAACTTGGAATGAATTATATATATATATATATAGTGTGTGTGTGTGTGTGTATGAAATATTATAATATTTCGGATTCGGATAATCCGATTATCCAGAAATTTTTAAAAGTATGATCCGAATCCGAAATTTCGGATTATCCGATTTTTGGACATCAAATCGGATAATCCAAAAATTTGGATAATACGGATACAGATTGTCGGATATTTCAGATTCAATTTTTTTTACCCTTGTATATGTATTTCAAATTCACTATAATGTGTTTTATGAACAATATTATACTACTATAAAATTTCAAACAAAAAAAAATAGTTTTTTTGTTGTATTTTAATTAAGACTAAATATCACCGGATATGAAAGATATGAAGACAAATCGAGAGCGAGTAGTTTTTAACTAAAATCTTTGAAAGTAAAGGTGAAGATAAACAAGTTTTTCTTCTCCAAACAAAATGCAATCATGTCACATTATACCTATGAAGCGAAGGCCTTTCATGTATGATAATAACAATGCCTTTGTCCAAAGTCCTACTATAATATCAACTTATCAAATTGGGTGTACATTAAAAAACTAATGGATATCATGAAAATCTAGATCATCTAACACTAGCTCTATCCAAGAACTTTTAAAATAGACACAATAGCCACATAGTTAGGATTTACGATGTGACTTTGATGCAGCCCATCCAGAGGAGCCCATTATAGCCGGCCCAACAGAGGATCACAAGGAACCGGCGGCCCATGCTGATAAGGAGCCCATTAATCGGCCAGAAAGGACCCGTAAAACTCCTGCCAAGTTGTTGGACTAGTGGGGTGGGGAGAGTGGAGAACATCTTTTTAGGAGCTTATTTGATTATTTCTTACTAGTGGTGATGCTCGCGCGTTGCAGCGGGTTCATTACGCAACAAAAATTTAGTCGTGCCATTTGGTTTGTTTGATACCGGAACTTGGTTTAGCACCTGGAAAAGAATCAAATACGGTGAGCGTTAACAACCAAACCATTATTATTATTATTATTATTATTATTATTATTATTATTATTATTATTATTATTATTATTATTATTATTATTATTATTATTATACATGAAGCATTGCAATTTAAACTTAATACATGTTCAAATAGAAAAACATATTAAAATAGTATCTCTTGAAAAATGTTTTACTAAAATGAGTCATACAACCAGTTTAACACACATAATAGTTTAAATTGTTAAAATATAAGTGTTCAAACAACCAAACAAACAAAGCAAATATTGATCATAAGTTCGCTTCTTAGCAAACATCTTACCCTTGATTCCTAAAGCTTGAAGTTGAAAAACCAAGATGACTTACAATTCATCTGATTAGGGTGAATAGGCACATAAAATTACAATAAAAAAAAAAAAGAAGAAGTTGAAAAAAGAGAGAACCATTTGGGCAACTTTGGAACGGTTGTGAACTTAATGAGCTTCCTTCTTGCGCTTCCTCTCAAAATATCAGGGCGATACCCATTTCTCTCCCTATGAAGCTCTATGTAATCTCCTCGAGGCTTTTAAAAGCAACCCAAAAAAAGAATAATAAGGAATCTGAAAAGAGTAATAATAAAGTAAAGATTGCTAATATAATTTAAAGACGTAACATTACTGAGAAAAAAATAAACCTTCCAATAAAAAAACCTTTCAAATATCCAAGTTCACTTCTTTAGTTGATGCTCAAGGCTTTGAGTCAAGGTCGAGCTAGCCATGCTATCAGAATACTTAAGCCCTGCAAACAAAGTGGTAATAACACAAATTATAACAAATAAAAGGCTTACAACTGGACTTAATATTATTTAGAATATGATACCTCTTTCAAGCTAATGCTAACTTCTTGTTTCTCGATATCTTCTAGGTTCACTTTCAACTGTAGCCTAATCAAGATGACATCAAATATCCAAATGAACATTAAAATAATGAATAAAAATTGTTTATTCGGGAAGTGGGTTAAAAAACACACGCTAGGATTAACAAATGGGTCACTAAGTGGTTCACAGGTTATTTATACAATGAAACAAGTTATTCATTGGGGTGGGGGTTACTAATTAGAGAGGAGTTATTGAAAGGGAATGCAAAGAATTATTGTAACGGCATGGAAGGGAAATGGGGGTAATATTGTAAAATTGTTTTGATATTGTAAAGGAGGAGGATGGTGAAATGTCAATGTTACCCTCCTAAGTGTTTTAATTGTCACCAACATCCCTATAATGCCCTTAAATGTGTTGTTTAAATATATTGTACATGTTGCTTCTTAAATTGTATGGAAATGAAAATTACCATATTGGCCATCACTCCTCCTTAATAAGATAATATGGATTAAGCATGCATTGTTGTCAGGCCGGCTTAACCTTTTAGAAGGCCTAAAGCGAAATAAAAATTTCAGGCCCATTTTCTAGAGTTTTTTTTTTTATATATAAACTAGTTTTTTTTTCTTTTAAAGATCAAGTTTTTAAATAAAAATTGATACTAATGCGATAGATTCCTTCAACAAAGAGTTAATAGAAATCAAACACCGGACTTGTAATTGGGAAGTAGGAATCAATTGATAGCAAAGTAAAGTGAAAAGAGGGAAAAGAATAGACTATAATTTCCTTTAGTTTCCTCTGTTGGTAACTTTTATCAACCGAAATAACTAACACATTTTTTAAATGTGGGCGCTTGTAAAATTGGAGGCCTAAAGCTAGGGCTTTAGTAGCTTTGGGCTTAAGCGTTGCTATTTATTTTTATTAAAGTAGTTATGCATTTTAGAGTAGTGGAGCATGGTAGGAGTAAGGTATGCATGCCTCCTAATAATAAGAATCATGGGCATTATGCTTAAAGTTCATTGCATGTATAAATAGTTGTAATTTGCTTTTGGAAAATATAGAGAAAATTGTCTCAAATTCCTTGTTTCTTCCTTTATTTTTTTGGAGTGTTTGCCTACTAAAAAAGACTACATCATCTTGGTGCTTTCATTTACGAACACACCTATGTCCCCCGCAAAGATACCTCTTCATCCAAAGACCTTCCACCACCCGTTTTCCAAACAATTGTCCCAACTCATCCAAATTTCGACACAGGCCACAGCCACCCGAACCGATATCCGCACCCACATATCCGCATTGGTCCAATCCATCGCTAACCTTAACTAAAAAATATATGCCCAAACCGAAACAACTGGCCGCTTAGTCACTCATGTTGCTCAACTTACGGACAATCTAGACCCATCCAATACCGACTCACCCAAAACCCCCCATCGAACATTCGGTCAGCCCAACAACCAAAATAACAACAATCATCGACACCTAAAAATAACCTTACCCTTTCGTGATTTTTCAAGCAGAAAAATTCTATTCCTATTACAATATTGCTCACCCTGAACGGGTATCAGTTACTGTCTTCCATTTCATTGGCGATGCCCTTTCGTGGTATCAAAACCAAGCAAACAACGACCTGTTCGACACTTGGACAAAATTCAAACGCGCCGACAAGCTTCGTTTCAGCCCATCCACATATGAGAACCATGAATCCACCTTGTTCAAACTCAAACAAACCAGCTTGGTAATCGACTACATCATCGAATTCGAGAAACTTAGTAACCATATAACCGGCCTTTCACCACAAACACTTTGCAATTGCTTTGTTTCTGGCCTCAAACAAGAAATCCAATCCGAATTTGCAATCCTTAAACCGACCACCTTAACGGACCCTCAACATCCATAACAACCACCTCCCCTAATTCATTGGCTTCACAATCGTCCACTCCCAAAGCTTCTTTAACTAACACTCCACCACTTCTGCCTTCACCTTCCAAACCACTTCCCCTTGACAAGCTATCTCCTGGAGCATAGTCACATGAATCGCGGTACGCTCTGGTTCGTGGTACGAAAACGGGTACGCGGTTCGTGCATTTCTAAAATTCGGTACGACGGGGGGTAGGTTCATTCGGTTCGCCAATTCGGTACGCGGTACGGTGTACCCTATGAGTTGGTACGTCGTATCTGTGACACCCCAGGAAAATCCCACATCGGCCGTGGCCAGGAGAGATCCTTGGTTCATAAGTAATGTCTTGCCTCTTAAATCACCAACGCGTTTTGGGGCTTAATGTTAGTGGATGAGAGAAGAACTCCACAGTTAAGCGTGCTCAGGTGGGAGAAATTTCAGGATGGGTGACTTCCTAGGAAGTCTCCACTTGGGCAACCAAAAACAAATCTGTCACCCCAACCAATGGCGGAAACATCGGGATGTCACGTAGTGATGATTGTTCAGTAGCTCATGGTGAATAATGAATTTCATTAAGTGATTTAAATAAATTACATACAATTGTTCTACAAGAGTTCGTACATCAAATTGAATAAAACTATGCACACATCTTCAAGCATTAATTCAAATCTTCAAGCAAGTAGAACCTGAAACATGTTAAGTTGAAAATATTTTGGGTCAACAAAATGTTGGTGAGAATACATAGGTTTTTGAAAATAATTGATACAATAGTTTGCACAACATTCACAGTTGTATGATGATAGAGTATGATACCGACATGTAACAATGCGTCTTTGTACAACCAAACCTTGTGTCGACTGATGACTAACTCGCAAGTTAGTTTAATGTTGTTACTGTTATCGATCATCCCTGAATTTATGCGGGGGGATGGGTTTGTCAGACCTATAGCGCTATAATCTAAACAGGCGGCTTGATCAATGTTAATGATTGTACTGTGTCTTTTTGTTACAGTCAAATGATAGAATGAGTAAATGATAGTGTAATTGAATCACAAGTTTCAACAATGTAAGAATGAGTAAATGATAGTGAATAAAATGTTTAAACATGTTTCACCCCAAAAATATAAAATAGAAAAAGGGGCTATGTAAACTCACCTTAAAATGTTAAGTCTCGTGATATAGAATATGTGTTGCCCAATAACGCCAAATATCACCCTATAATAAGGTAATAAATATGTCTAAGTCTATCTACATATGTATATGTTCTAGGGCCTCGGATTGGGGATAAATGCTCGTTTGATTAATAATAAAATGTTTGATAATTGAGAGAAATTTAGTAAATAAATAGACAAAAATCTTTTTATAAAATTTGAATTTAAGGTGATCACAATAATGAGTTTAAAGTATAAAAACAATTTTTATAAAATTATTTTCTTAAAAAATAGAATATTAATTCTATTTATAACAATTTGTCAAAATTTAACTTTAATATTTAAAAATACTAAAATTGAAGAAATATTAGTTTAAAAATCCTATTTCTGTTTCAAATAATTAGAAATAATTTGTATAAAATTTTGGTGCAAAAATATTAAAAATTGGATTTATTATGATTTAATTATGATTAAAACTAGCGAAAATTGATTAAAAATATTAAATAAATGATTTTTCAGAATTAAAAATCATTTCAGAAAAGTTTATCATTATATAAACTCAGAATAATTTTTGTGGGAATTTATAAAATTGTATTGATATTTTAATGGAATTTTATAAATATAAAAGAATAAACTTGATTTAATTATTATATATATTAAATAAAAAATTTTTTGAAAACTAAAAATTGTGAGTTAAACTTTTTCATCAGATTAATACAAAATAATTTTTGTAGGATTTTTAAAAGAGTTTTAATATTTTAAAACGAATTTATAAAAATATAAGTATTATATATAATTAATTGTGATGGTTTGATAAAAAAAAACAAAGCAAAAATAAAAGGTTTTGCCACACCCGGGACTCGAACCCGCGTGGCTGGATTGAAGAGTAGCAGTCACAACCACTTGGTCTAGACCAGTGGTTGTGATTGTTTCCTGTTCGAATAATATTTATAGTTATACGAAAATTCATGTTCTTCCCCAATTCCACAATACGAGCCCTAGCTTCTGCAATCGAACAATTCACACAACATTAACCCAATTAACCTTAGGGTTAATGTTGTGTATATGCCGAATGATAAAACCCATAACAAAATTCAAACTTACAATACGGAATCAGACACGAACGACGAGTCAAACTTCAAAGTCAACTCGAACAAGAAAAACCACGAACAGAGAATTGTTAAGAGGAATTGGAGATTGAGAAGAGAATATTGGCGAGTTGTGAAGGGTTGGGTAGGTTCAATTTATAGTGATGTTGTCCGGATCGTAATTTGGAAATGCTGACTCACTATTGAATGTTTATGCGATTACTTGACGATTATTGATGATAATTGTCCGTGAACTACGCGAAATAAATTAATAATTCGTAATAACGAAGCAAATCTACTAATTCCTTACCATGATTGATGGAATCAAAAGTCAAAAATGAATCTTTTTCGTGACCGGTACCTGTGCAGCGAATACAGAAGGGAACAGACAAGAACTCGGGTGGTTTTAAATAACTAATAAGTTGGTTTAGAAACAAAAGGTTGGTGTGGTTCAACTGGTGTGGCGCGTGTGGTTGTTCATGGTTGACTCTTGATTCCATCAATCATGGTAAGGAATTAGTAGATTTGCTTCGTTATTACGAATTATTAATTTATTTCGCGTAGTTCACGGACAATTATCATCAATAATCGTCAAGTAATCGCATAAACATTCAATGGTGAGTCAACATTTCCAAATTACGATCCGGACAACATCACTATAAATTGAACCTACCCAACCCTTCACAACTCGCCAATATTCTCTTCTCAATCTCCAATTCCTCTTAACAATTCTCTGTTCGTGGTTTTTCTTGTTCGAGTTGACTTTGAAGTTTGACTCGTCGTTCGTGTCTGATTCCGTATTGTAAGTTTGAATTTTGTTATGGGTTTTATCATTCGGCATATACACAACATTAACCCTAAGGTTAATTGGGTTAATGTTGTGTGAATTGTTCGATTGCAGAAGCTAGGGCTCGTATTGTGGAATTGGGGAAGAACATGAATTTTCGTATAACTATAAATATTATTCGAACAGGAAACAATCACAACCACTGGTCTAGACCAAGTGGTTGTGACTGCTACTCTTCAATCCAGCCACGCGGGTTCGAGTCCCGGGTGTGGCAAAACCTTTTATTTTTGCTTTGTTTTTTTTATCAAACCATCACAATTAATTATATATAATACTTATATTTTTATAAATTCGTTTTAAAATATTAAAACTCTTTTAAAAATCCTACAAAAATTATTTTGTATTAATCTGATGAAAAAGTTTAACTCACAATTTTTAGTTTTCAAAAATTTTTTTATTTAATATATATAATAATTAAATCAAGTTTATTCTTTTATATTTATAAAATTCCATTAAAATATAAAAACAATTTTATAAATTCCCACAAAAATTATTCTGAGTTTATATAATGATAAACTTTTCTGAAATAATTTTTAATTCTGAAAAATCATTTATTTAATATTTTTAATCAATTTTTTCTAGTTTTAATCATAATTAAATCATAATAAATCCAATTTTTAATATTTTTGCACCAAAATTTTATACAAATTATTTCTAATTATTTGAAACAGAAATAGGATTTTTAAACTAATATTTCTTCAATTTTAGTATTTTTAAATATTAAAGTTAAATTTTGACAAATTGTTATAAATAGAATTAATATTCTATTTTTTAAGAAAATAATTTTATAAAAATTATTTTTATACTTTAAACTCATTATTGTGATCACCTTAAATTCAAATTTTATAAAAAGATTTTTGTCTATTTATTTACTAAATTTCTCTCAATTATCAAACATTTTATTATTAATCAAACGAGCATTTATCCCCAATCCGAGGCCCTAGAACATATACATATGTAGATAGACTTAGACATATTTATTACCTTATTATAGGGTGATATTTGGCGTTATTGGGCAACACATATTCTATATCACGAGACTTAACATTTTAAGGTGAGTTTACATAGCCCCTTTTTCTATTTTATATTTTTGGGGTGAAACATGTTTAAACATTTTATTCACTATCATTTACTCATTCTTACATTGTTGAAACTTGTGATTCAATTACACTATCATTTACTCATTCTATCATTTGACTGTAACAAAAAGACACAGTACAATCATTAACATTGATCAAGCCGCCTGTTTAGATTATAGCGCTATAGGTCTGACAAACCCATCCCCCCGCATAAATTCAGGGATGATCGATAACAGTAACAACATTAAACTAACTTGCGAGTTAGTCATCAGTCGACACAAGGTTTGGTTGTACAAAGACACATTGTTACATGTCGGTATCATACTCTATCATCATACAACTGTGAATGTTGTGCAAACTATTGTATCAATTATTTTCAAAAACCTATGTATTCTCACCAACATTTTGTTGACCCAAAATATTTTCAAATTAACATGTTTCAGGTTCTACTTGCTTGAAGATTTGAATTAATGCTTGAAGATGTGTGCATAGTTTTATTCAATTTGATGTACGAACGCTTGTAGAACAATTGTATGTAATTTATTTAAATCACTTAATGAAATTCATTATTCACCATGAGCTACTGAACAATCATCACTACGTGACATCCCGATGTTTCCGCCATCGGTTGGGGTGTTACAGATTGGTATCAGAGCCACTCCTGTGTCGTTCGGGATGGTGGGTGCACACCTCATCAGGGACGATGAGACTCTAACAGGGGGTGAATGTGACACCCCAGGAACACACCTCATCAGGGACGATGAGACTCTAACAGGGGGTGAATGTGACACCCCAGGAAAATCCCACATCGGCCGTGGCCAGGAAAGATCCTTGGTTCATAAGTAATGTCTTGCCTCTTAAATCACCAACGCGTTTTGGGGCTTAATGTTAGTGGATGAGAGGAGAACTCCACAGTTAAGCGTGCTCAGGTGGGAGAAATTTCAGGATGGGTGACCTCCTGGGAAGTCTCCACTTGGTCAACCAAAAACAAATCCGTGAGCTCTGGATGGGCAAAGCGGACAATATTGGTGATGAGAGGGGCGGCGTGTTACAGTATCGTATATAAACATTATACAATATATAATTTTAAGTACCAAATGTAAACTAGTAAATATAGAGGGACTTAAATGTCTAAATATACAAACTTATTTACACTTTTTAAGTAAAAACAAACAAATTTTAGGGAATAAATGTAAACTAATAAAAGATAGAGGGGTTAATGTTAAAATATCTTAAGGCTTTTATGTTTTGTAAATAACAAAATTAAAACCATCTGCCGTCATCTTCCTTCCTCAACCCACAAACCCTAATTTTTTGTCTCCTCCATTGTTGAAGCTCGTTCCTCGCCGTCATACACTCCAATCGCTGCAATACAGGTACCTCTAACCTCTGTTCTACTCTAACGAATCGGGTACGCTCAATTCTTCGAATCAGAGAGCGAATCCTAGGCGAACGGGTCGCGGATGTACCCGATTCCGGTACGCACGATTCGGTTCGCGGTACGCAACCTATCTAGCGAATCCTGTGACTATGTCCTGAAGCAATTCAACAACGTCACAAAGAAGGACTTTGTTTCCGGTGCCCAGAAAAGTTTTTTCCCGGACATAAATGCTCACCCCCTCAATTTCTTTTAATTGTTGACAACGATGCCCACGTTCCCCTACCCGATTCTCCATCACAACCGGCGTTTTTTGGTCGAAGCTCTATTACGCGTCACTGGTTTTATCAATGGCATTCCGGTTACCGTCTTGATTGATTGCGGTAGCACTCATAATATCATCCAGCCCCGTATCGTGACCCACCTTAATTTACCTACCCAACCCCTACAACCCTTCTCGGTTAAGGTCGGAAATGGCCAATTCATCCATTTTCAAGATTTTTGTCCCGACGTCGATGTTCAACTCTAACGTACTAATTTCACCATTCCATTTTTTATATTTCCGGTTCAAGGCGCTGACATTGTCTTGGGTATCGCTTGGTTGGCGACACTCGATTCCATTATTGCAAACTTCTCTATTTCACAAATTTGTTTCACCTACAACGGCCGCACCAACACCTTACGTGGCGAAACACTTACCTGGTCACTTTCACCAAGCTCCCTTGCCACACTCCTTCGCCACGGATCCAGTGCATCGCTTTAAACCACCACAACCGCCCTGTGACATCCGTCACTTTTCATATTTATTTTAACATTTCTATGTACGTTGAAACCTCAATTAATATGACGTTGCATTTTTATCATTTTCGAACGTTCAAAAAAAAAATATTTTGTGACATATCCGGGTTTATATAATCATACTATATGCTTATAACAATATAAATATACAAGAAAAATGGTCAAAAAAATAAAAGGCTTGGGCCGGAATTCGAACCCGAGCCCATAGCCGGTTCACCACACCAAGCAACCCAACCAACTGAGCTACACAATCTATTTGTCATGAGTCCACGCGTTTTATTATTATATCTTGCTTGAACATAGCAAGTTGACTTGGAAAGTCAACTGCACATCGATTGACTATAGATTACTCATCTAATACGCGTCTTGATCCTGATATGGAATGGTGTTGATTGCCTTGACTGATTCGCACCATTTACACGCATGATTATCGTCCAAATCATACCAATTTTACACGAATTGACGCGTCATCATCATCATGGCCAGTCAACTTACCAAATCGTTCACCCGGACCCTCACCCTATAAATTGAACCTCCCAATTCACTCTACACTCGCCGAAACCTTCCTCTCCATCTCCAATTTCTGATTTTAATTGCTTCTTAAGCTTCAAAATCGTGCGGGTTGACTTTCTGTTTGACGAAGCCTTATACACGATTACGTCTTTGTAAGTTCACTTTTTTTGTTGGGTTTTGTCCATCGGCCCTTACACAACAATAACCCTATGATCAATTGGGTTATTGTTGTGTAAATCAGTGGATTGCAAAATTAGGTCTCGAAGGGCTTGAATTGGGGAAGAACACGACAGCAGACTAATGTATAAAACCTTTTCGAAATAGAAACATAACAACCAACTGATCTAGATCAGTTGGTTTACCCACGTTGTTAAGGGATCAGAACCGGCAGAAGGCCAAGGTTCGATCCCCACAAACCAGCTTCTTTTTGCTTCCATTTAAATCATTTATCAAAACAAACACAATTAACCTTTATAATTAATTTAAATCCAGTTTAACTCGTTCTCAGGGTGTGGCTCAGTTGGTGGCCACACTTGTGATAAGCTCGAACTGGCCAGAGGCCCGGGTTCGACTCCCATAACCAACAACGATTTTTTACACTTATATATATATATATATATATATATTTAATATACTAATATTTTAAAATAGTTTTTAAATACTAAAAGTGGTTTATAAATTCTATAAAAATTACTGTATGATCTCCTAATGGTAAAGCTTATCATACAATTTTTAGTTTTTCAAAAATAATTTATTTAATATATATTATAAATATTACAAGTTTATTCATTTATAATTGTAAAATTCAATAAAAATATCTAAACGATTTTATAAAATTCCACAAAAATTATTCTAAACTTGTATAGCAATAAACATTTCAGAAATAAATTTTATTTCAGAAAAACCGTTCGTTTTATATTTTTAATTAATTTTTGTTAGTTTTAATCATAAATAAATCATAATAAATTCATTTTTCAATATTTTTGCACCAAAATTTTATATAAATTATTTCTATTTATTTAGAACAGAAATACAATTTTTAATTCAAAAATTCTTTAATTTTAATATTTTTAGATATTAAAGTTATATTTTGACAAATTGAAATAAATAGATTAAATATTCTATTTTTAAGAAAATAATTTTATAAAAATTATTTTCATACTTAAAACTTCATATTGTGACCATCTTTAACTTAAAATTTACAAAAAGACTTTTGTTTATTTATTTATTAAATTTCTTATATTTTATAAACAATTTGATTATTAATCAAACAAACACTTATCCCCAATTCGAAACCCTAGAAATACATGTATCCTAGAATTATTTCCCTTACACATTATCAAAATTCTTTAGGTTAATCCTTTGGGATAATCTCAATTCAAATTACGTTGCCCGGTTGAATTTCAAGCTATTACACGTACAGTGAGTACTTCCTATCCCCTTTTTGCTTTTATTCATTTTTGGGGTGTTACATGTACACTATTACAAATTACAAATACAAGTTTACATTTTCACAATACAATTCTAGTACTATGTGCATTTGCTTACAACGTGCTTTATGCTTAGACAATACATGTAGAATACATTTGTACTTAGTGAAATCATTAACATGGTACAAGCCGACCTTAACATTGGATAGCGCTATTGGATTGACAACCCGCCTAGGTTGATTCTCCCCCTTTTTCATCGGAGAATCCGTGGCCATTGTTAAGTTTTTATCCATTTATTGGATAAGTACACCGCCGTTCATTTAGTACATTATACAGTCACAGGATTGATTTCGCTCATTTGTATGATACATAGTTTACATATTTGCACTGTAGCTTGCACTTGAATGGTATATTTTTTTCAACTTACTATATATATTAAAACTAGGAAGGCTCACCAACATTTCATATGTTGACCAAACCTATTTTTGTACATGTTTCAGGTGCAGTTTGATCTAGTGCTTTAGCATGGGACTTTTAGTGCTTTATTTTAATCAGTTATTTCAACATTTATGTTTCATTTAGACTTTGTATTTTCCATTTCCATGTAAGACAATTTGGCTTATTCAATAATATTTTACATTTTAGTACCATGTGCTTTTGAACAATCGTCACTACGTGACACCTCGATGATTCCGCCATCGGTTGGGGTGTTACACGCCCACAACTTCCGTTCAACCCATTACGACTACCGATCATATCACAATCCTTTTAGAAATGTTCCAAACTGTTTTTTCGAACCCCAATCACTCCCTCCCACACGCCTGCACGATCACCATATTCCCCTTCTAAACAACAACCAACCCGTAAACGTGAAACCATACCGCTACCCACACTTTCAAAAACAAATCGTGACCCAACTTATTTCCGAGATGCTCAATAATGGGTTTATTCGACCAAGCCAAAGCCTTTTTTCCTCACCGGGATTTTTAGTAAAAAAGAAAGACGGAAGTTGGTGTTTTTGTGTCGACCGCCATGCACTAAACGCTGTTACATTCTGTGACTGTTTTCCCATTCCTACGATTGATGAACTCCTTAATGAGCTTCATGGCGCCACCATTTTTTCAAAAATTAATCTACGGTCTGGTTACCACCGAATCCGGGTTGCACCAGATGACATCAAAAAAACCGATTTTCCAACCATGGATGGCCATTGCCCATTGTTATTTATTTTTATTAAAGTAGATATACATTTTAGAGTAGTGGAGCATGGTAGGAGTAATGGTATGCATGTCTCCTAACAATAAGGATCATGTATATTATGCTTCAAGTCCATTGCATTGTATAAATAGTTAATAATTTACTTTTGGAAAATATAGAGAAAATTATCCCAAATTCCTTGTTTCTTCCTTTATTTATTTGGAGTGTTTGCCTACTTAAAAAAAAAGCTACATCAGACTTGTTCGGTTCAAAAAAAAAAATTGTGAAGGAATTGTAATAATTTTAAAGAGAAGTATAAAGTGTATGGCTTATAAATTTGTTAAATGGAATTGCAATGTAAAAAAAAATGCTAAAAAAACGACATTTCTCCCTCTGCCACCCTGAATCTACCAAGACAACGAAATGTCCACGACCTTGTGAAGAATCTGACTTGTGAATATCTAATCCATGGAACAATGAACTATGTTATTTCATTCCATATGTAATATTTACGTTTGCTCAGTTCGATATGTTTTGATCATCTTCGATTTGGTCTATTTATATACGGGAAAAGTGAAGAAATCTAGGGGATGAGGCAGGCAATGACACAAAAGGAAGACAATAATAGAGAGGTTGTGAAAAAACATCATAATCGTTCGAGCTCGTTCGTTTGGATTAAAAAAACAGAGCGATTTAATTATTTTCTAGGGTTAACCGGTTTATGTTCAATGTTTCAGTGTAAGTTGTACTGTTTTGGTCCCATGTTCTTAGCATCTTGCTTGGCTGGGTTTGTCTTAATAAAACCATTACATTTGCCATCAAAAAAAAAAAAAAAAAACAAAACATGAACATATTTCCTTACAGAAGTAATCACGTCATAATCGCAATTCTGGACAATGCTCTACAAACGCAGAAGTCATGATTGTAGGCACATTGATCAGCTAAGCTCAACAAAGCTTGAAACTAAAGAGCAGAATACACTCAATGGATGATGCATGGTCCGACCGTATATGGACCATACCAGGAGCTGCAAGATGAAACGCTCTTACCCATGACTATTCAAGACATATTCAAGGTAAATCGGATTTAAAAAAAAATAACATAATGCTCCCTTAAAAGACAGATTCATAAAAATAAAAATAATAACCCTTAAATCATCTATTGTTGTGTAATTTGCAAAAGTCTCCTAACAAAATACCTCACTCATAATCAATAAAGTTTTATAAAAAGTGGCCATAACTTAAAAACAACTTGTTCATCTACATAGATTCTTAAGAACTACTTTCACCAAGGTGTAAGCCGATGTGTGTATGCCCTTGAAGACTACAATGTTCCACAAAGTAGAAATGCATCTAACTTGAATCTTAAAACAACTAACAAACAAACAAGGATACCCACCAAAATCTCACTCATAGCAAGCTGTTGGTAGAGTCTGAGGAGGGGTAGAATGGAGGCAAACCTTTCCTCTCTTTCCTCTATCCAAGATAGAGAGACTGCTCCTGCTGAGACCCCCGGCTCCCATTATATTAAAACAATTGCAGTATCTATATGTGGTGTACATGCATTTCAATTGCATCCCAACATGGGAATCATAGGGACTATCAAGTGGAGTTCTTATATATCTAAACGAGAGGCTAAACGCCTAAACCTTGGCAAATAAAAGAACAAATTTCAATACAAAACTATTTCACAATAGTATTCATTCAGTAACCATAGCCAACATGTAATCTTTATACCACAATATAAAATATATACCATCAGCAGCCCTGTCGATCGGAGATTCAGATCACAACAGTGGCCGCCCTAACCTGACTAAGTCGATGTAGCCTTGGATATCATAGGAACTCCATGATGTGAAGCAAGCAGCAACTCGTTCATTCGCGCAATTTGATGCAGCAATTGATTAATTCTCTGCACACCCAAAATTAAAACTGTTGAATTAAACTACAATGCAGTAAATTTGCATATAAAAAAAACTTGTTAGTCAAGCTAGACATTTCATCAAACACTTGGTATGCAACTAAACAAACCAATTCAAAAACTAATCTCACCTCATCTTTCTCCTTAATAACCCCAAGAAGCTCATCCACCGCCTCCCCACGTGACCGCCGCCGTCGCCGGAGACAAAACCTCAAGTAAAACAAACCCATCACCACCGTCGACCCAATAATCGGCAAATTCAACAACCAAACCAAACCTTTTCTATTGAAAACACAATTCAAAACCCAGGAAACAATGCCAGACCACTTAACCCGCAAAACCCACCACTTAACCGAAATGGGTCGTCCAACTACCACCGGTTTCATCTCACTTGAAGTTGAATCAGTAGTCAACGGTTTGACTGTTTCGACATGTGTAGTTTCTGGAACATGGGGGTGAAGGTTAAGGCCTTCGTGATTGGTGGGAGGGAAGACGACGGGGGTGTGGTGGTGGTCTTTGTTGTCCGGTGGCGTTGACCACCGTGGTTCGGTTTGGGCACCGTGTGGGTCTGGTAATGAGATGACTGGTGATTGGGTGGTGGGGAACGAAGGTAGGTGGATTCGTTCCCAGGAAATTAAGGTGTTTGGGTATAATAATGTATCGGCTTTTAGGGGTTCTTCTTCTTCCTCCGCCATTGATGGGTGGAGGAAGGTTGTACTGTACGACTGTAATCTCAACTCTCTGAAAGTTGTATTATGTTAATGTTTTATTGCCTAGTCTCATTTGGGGTTCTTTTGAGCTTTTGAAATGACTATTAACAAGTTTAACGCCGCCGTCGCTCAAAGTTCAGTTCGTTTGCAGCCCTATTAATAGTTATCGTCTTATCGATAGGGATTTTCACGGTTCGGTTTAAAAAGTTTAGTATTGTGAGACTTTTTAAACTGGTCTATTGGTTCGGTTTACTACTTTACTGTGTGGTTTTTTTTTTAAGGTTAAAGTTTGGTTGATTTCAAAGATTCAGATCAAAGTGAACGGTTTGTTTTACAGTTTAAAAATTTATCCTTTTAGTTAAGGGTGTTTTGGTTTGGTTTAAAACTGTGAAATCATTCACACTGGTTATCAGTTTGGTTTTACGGTTGATGTTTTTTTTTTGTTATTTTCAGTCAGTTGATCCAAAAGTTTCAAATTTTAGCAAATGGTTTGTTCACGGTTTATATTCAAAACCGGCCGTATAAAGCTGGATTGGACCTAAATAGTGTCAAAAACCTATCTTTTGCCCTTAACCGTGTCCCTCGTCCATGCCATGGGTGTTAATTATTTAGTGCTTACGGGATTATGGGTGCTAATTATTTAAGTATCATGATCATTGGCATATTAGATGCAAGTGAACATGGCAGATTAGAAACAAATCAATATACCAATTTTTAAAGAGAATAAAGATTAGAATCATTTATAGATTTAGATCTATTAATCTGTATACTAGAAAGAATAATCGTGAAATCAACCCGGAACCAAATGTCTGATTTGCGTCAGTTTACTTTTTTTTTTTTTTTTTTTTTTTTTTTTTTTTTTTTTTTTTGACATTCAAACGGGACCACTTTTATTCATTCGCCAAAAATTACACCACAACATCACCCGAGCCCAATTAGCGAGGGGGCTACCCGGGCCAAACCAACATAAAAACATTAAAAAGATAATTACAAAGACGACAATCGCCCCAAGCATACATATACACTTAACCCCTATTCCATTTTACTATCCGTTGTCAAAGACCGAGAAGTCTCACCATTTTGCTTTGTCCAAGTCCGCCATGTTGCCCCTCTTGGTCATCCACCAATAGGACTCTAGTTTAACTTCATCGATTAGTTTTGGTGTCGCCGTGTTCGCGTTATTGAACACTTTATTATTCCTACACAACCATAATTTCCACAAACCGAGCATGATGATAGCATGGATCGTTTTCCTAACCTTCCGCGGCTTATCCAAAGTCTTGCAAGTCTGCAGCAAGTTTTTTATTGATGCTACCGAGTCCAACCCAGGAGTCTTCGTCCATTGCCCAATATTCCACCAGAAAGACCTGGCCCAAAGACAACTAACCAAAGTATGTTCCGTCGTTTCCGGTTCCAAGCCACATCTTCTGCACATATTGTCTCTGAAACTTAATCTCCTAGCGGCCAACGTTTCCGCAGTAGCGATCTTGTTCTCCGCAGCCCTCCAAACAAAACAATTAACTTTTGGAGTCGCAATTCTATTCCACCAAAAAAACTACCGCGATTGAGGGTACGAAAGCTGCATCGATATATCCGTTCTGACCGTTTTAACACTGAAATCCTTAACTGTATTCTGCGATACCCACCTCCATTCATCCTTCGTTCTTCCGACCCCTGTTCGTTAATCAATATCCATAATCGTTGTGCTTCGTTTGTCTCCCCAAGTGAACTAGGCAACCTAGACCACGGTATTTCCCACCACGTGTAATAATTAATCGTCTTGTAACAGTCATTTACCTTGATCCCTTTCGAGCTAGTAATCTGGTATAGTAACGGGAATAAGTCTTTCAATAAGCCAGCTGAGATCCAGTTGTCTTCCCAAAACCTTACCGTGTTACCATAACCCACCTTGCAGCAGAATTTTGACTCCACGTCAGTTTACTTTTCAATGGTTCGGTTTTGGTTCTTTAGGATAAAAACTGTCACTAATGGTTTGACTCATGATTGACCTACACACCGAACAGTAAACATTATGGTTATTGATTTTCAACCAATAATGCTCCTATCTCAAACTTGCAATGTTTTTTTTTTTTTTTCAGATATTTGATTATTTGTCTAAGATCAAATCTTATCCAACAGTATATAGATGTTGGCCTAGACAATTAGATCAAACACGAACACGAGATATTTGGGGAGACGAACCAGCGACCCTTTCTATTCAACCAAACGAACTCACAAACAAGGGACAAATAAAACCATTAACCTAGACCCCTATTTATACTAAACATTAGTCTACTAATCCTACTCAAATACTACTACTAATTATAATCTAATACTAACCCCACATCATTATCTCTACTAATTAAATCAAATAAGATAATTCAAAACATTCAAACTAATCTAAACCAATCTTTCACTTTGGTCCTTCAACTTTCAACTCATACGTATTTTAGGATTAACTTTCAACAATAGATAAATTGAAATACTTCATTTATTCATTGCAAGAGAATTATGTTTATTGAGAAAAATAAAAGGAACGATATGTTATACGAAGATGGAAGAGTGTTTTCAATAACGGTTATTAAGTACATGGTTTTCCTATATACTTTTGTTTAAAGTGTTGGCAGAGGAAGTTTATAACAGATTTATAATACAAAAATGTTCCAAACACAAATGATCAAACCAAGAATCAAACGAAAAATATTAAACAAACCGAAGAACAAACTCGAATGTAATAATAGGATTTGTATTAATCCTGGTAAGTGTAAAAGTTGTCGGATTACATCTATATATACATGTCATGTATAACTGAAGTATGGCGGTTAACAACTTCCAAATTTTGGTGGGTAATAACTAAAATAACCGTAAACTAAGTTATGGGTACTTCAGTCCTTTTGCGGCCATATTTGCTCTGATGCGCGCCTCATGTTGTTACTTGTTAGCCCTTATTCCTTCACTTTGTGCAGCCTTGTATCCGAGAGTTTGATCACCATTTATTCTTAGTAACTATTACATATCAAAGCCAACATTTACAAGCATACCATATCCTAGGTAAATACATACATAAGTTTAACATTCACAACCATAATTAATCTAACTATCAAATGTAAACATAATTATAAGTTCTAGTTTATAATACTTTAACATAAAGCAAACAGATTATTAATTTGAAACAAAAGGACTTTTAGCAAAGGTGTGTCCTGACCTGCTCTGAGCTTCCTGGAAATGGGTATTAAACAAAGGACATAGTCGGATAGGTAAAACCTCTTTTTTCGAGTGAAAGGCCTTATTTTATGAGGGTAAACCTCCTAACCAGGCTACTAAGTGCCAAACTCTCCTCTATAATAAGGGTGGGGTATCCGAATCGACCTCCAACACTGATTTCGGATATCGTGATCTTGGATCCAGGTCTAGGTACTTTTTCTGATTCAGATTCTCTTGGGTACAATACCGGCTAAGTATAATTCAATATTTGTCTTATTTACATTTAAAAACTTGTCTAAGTTTTGTGTCTCATCCTTTCCAAATCTTATTTAACATTACTTTATTTCCTAGTAAGAGAGAAGAACAAAAGATATGAGTTGATGATCATGTGAAATGCACATGGAACAGCTTAACAGAGTATTGCAGTAAAACACTTTGAAAAAAGAAGCTTTTAATTGTGTTGCTTTGTGATCTTCTTCTCCTTTTTTGATGCTATGGCAATGGTCGGATTCCTCATCTCCAACGGGTGGAACGCTACCCGCTAACCAATCCATTTCAGCGGGTGAAAGGGGGTGGTAGCGGTGTACCCTCCACCCATTCCGCACCGACCACCCTTATAGGTGAACCATTATTAATTGACTGTATAAATTTATAATGTAATTCTAACATTGATTAACTTAAGATCCAACTATTAGCGTTTATGTGAATTAATAGTCAATTTTTTTTTTATAATGTTACTTCACATGTGAGCTACTGTTAAATTCATATGTCAATTAGATTTTTGATGACCTGGTAAAAAAAAATAATAAACGTATTAAGTGAAGTGTATACTTGAAAAGAAAAGAACATTATCTTTCATTATATAATTTGTTTGAGATAATATTTGTTGCATTTCTGATTAACTTAGTTTGAATAGGACATTGTTTTTAAATTTTGATGATTTTGATCTTATATATGCAGAAGTGTGTGTACATATTTGACCAGTGAACAGCAGAAAAACACTCCACAAAAAATAAGGTTTGACTCATTCACCACTGGGCAACTAAATTAAGGTTTGCCAGATTCTTTGTCTACCAGTTTCATCATCTATTATTGATACATCCAAAAGCAGTTTCCGAATAGTGTCCTGTCTGTATTTTCATTCATTCGTACTTACGTGTGTCATTTCTAGTTTCTTAAACAGATTCTCTCTATAAATCCCTCTAATTTCGGCATGATATAGAACACGTAAATGATACCCTGAGGTTTACGAAACCCACTACCCGGTCTCGGATCATCGGCGACGGTAAACCCATAGAGGTAGTGGGATACCGGAGGCCATTTCGGGTGACGCCCATCCGCTTATAATGATGGTTTATTGTTTATTGGCATAAAAAATATTGGTAACATTAAATTAATTTACAACGTTAGCATGGTTAAACTATCACCACACAGAATAGTCGTTGTCACTTTATGAATTCAATTAGTAAATTAATACCCTGTTAAAGTTAGTGCTGAATATTATAATCAAACCATTCCCTAAATATAAGTTAAACTATCACCACACAGAATAGTCGTTGTCACTTTAAAATTTGTAGAGGAAACCATGATACCAGTAAAAATATCAAGACAAGTGTAACAATAATATTACTATACTTTGAGTTGGGCATTTTTATTGCTATAATATAATTTACAATGGATGTTACTTACATACATCCCTTTCAAGATGAAACTCAATTAAAATTGGCCAAAAAGAAAATCTACCCATTGAAAGTCTTAAGAAACAAATCAAATTAAACTTAACTGAAATCACTATGTTGTAGATTCATCTTGAATTTGATTCAACAACTCCACAACTTCATTCATATTTGGTCGATATTTAGGTACTTCGTTAGTGCATCGCGTAGCAATCCTGAAAAACTCTAAAACCTCTCTCTCTTTCAAATCTTCTTTTGACATGGCAACATCCAACATTTTTATTTCTCGATTTTGTGACACCATTTCCGTCGCCCATTCAACAAGCCGAATCTCTTCTCCATTCTCCCCCTTTATTGGCCAGTTCGGACGTTGACAAGTGACAATCTCAATCATCAGTGTCCCAAAACTATACACGTCTCCCATAACAGTAGCAGCAGGAGCCCCATGAATATACTCCGGCGGCATATACCCCATCGTCCCCGCCACTTGCGTCGAAACATGCAAATGCTTCCCCTTAATCGTCCTCGCCAACCCAAAATCCGCAATATGCGCTTTAAAATCCTCATCCAACAAAACATTACTCGCTTTAATATCCCTATGAATTATCGGCTCGCTCAAATTATGCATATACGCTAGCCCTTTAGCCACCCCTTTAATAATCTTAATCCTCGTACCCCAAGACAAGGGCAACCTTATCCCTATCCCTGACACCGACACGTCATTATTAGTTGATGACGTGTCGTACAACCATTGGTCGAGACTCCCTTTCTCGATAAACTCGTAAATCAATATCCGATCCGATCCCGTGGCACAATACCCGAAAAACTTAACAATATTATCGTGTCGTATCTTACCGAGCGTATCCATCTCCGCCTTAAATTCCCGGTAGCCTTGGAAGGCGTCGGCGGATAACTTTTTAACGGCGACGGGGACACCGGAGGGAAGGTTGGCTTTATAAACGAGGCCGAAACTGCCGTCACCGACGATCAAGTCCGGAGAGAAGTTACGGGTGGCGTTGACCAAGTCAACCATGTCGATTTCGGTTAAATTGGGGTCAAACATCTGGCTGTCGGCGACGCTGATGAAGGAGGTGGAGGTGGGGAGGTCGGGAGGGCGGGGAACTGATCTGGGGCGGTGGCGATGGGCGGGGTCACGGCGGCGTTTGGTGGCGGAACGGCAGACGATGTAGATGAAGGTGAAGATGAGGGAGAGGAGGAAGAAGCTGGCGATGGCGGAGAGGATGGCTTGGAGATTGGAGTTCATGGCCATTTGGGTGTGGGTTTAGAGAGAGAAAGAGGGGAAAATTGTGGGTTTTAGAGAGAGAGAGGGAGAGTTGGTGGGTTGAGTGGGAAGAAGAAGATGATGGTGCAGAAAGTGGGCCGCCGTTGACGGGAGAATGGGTCAACGGGATGGGAGGAAGATGACAACACGACAGATTATTATTATCATTATATTATTGTTAAATGTTGAGTGGTTTGGGTTGTGAAAATCTTTTAAAACGTATATAAATATTAAAAACCGATGTATATTTAAATTCTTAATTTTATATTTTGATCATTGTTTATGACATTTTTTGTATCTCTCTCCAAATTAAACTCAAGACCTATTTTTTTTTTTTAATTGGGCCACTATCTGTATTGGCCAGGCTCAAATCCTTCGGGCTGTTTGGTAAGTCTCTTAACATGGTTTTGAACCATTTAGCGTTGAATAATTCAATATTCAGCGTATTTATTTCAGGTTCTGAATGGAATAGTTAAGGCTAAACCATTAAGACTTGAGATGTTGCTGAACAATTAAGCACTGAACTAAGATGAACCTTAATGAGGCTCTCCTACCAATGTGGGACAAGAATACTAACCATTAAGAAGTCCAACTTAACGATTCAGCACTTAACCATTCAGAATTCTTAACTATCCGGACCTCTTAATAATTTAGCACTTAATCTATCAAACAACCCCTTCACCTCAAATTAGATGTGTACAAAAAACTAGACAAAATTACACATTGTGTCATTTATGTATGACATAAATTATGAAACGTGTCTTTTATTTTATGTCAAAAATATCTTTATTTGTTGCATATTGTGTCATTTATCACTAACTGAGTTAAAAGATTCAATTAACTTCATTAAACCCAAAGGTAAACTAGTCCATTCACGTCCCTTCGTCATCATTTCCCCTAACACACCTGAACATATTTGAAACCCTAATTGACCATTTTCGATATAAAGGAACTCCCACAGGAGCCTGTGAAGACTTTGTTAGCCTTTAAAAAAATATTAGCACGTTGTTAGTGACACAGACTAACATGGACCAATTGTGTAATAAAAATATAAAACAAATCTTTAATCAACGAGATCCTAAAAAATCGTATCTTCACATAATAATTTTGTATAAAACAAATCTTTAATCAACCAGATCCTAAAAAAATCGTAAATTCACTTAATATTATTGATATAATCTATGTCACATGCAACGTGCATTCATTAACAAACAATCGTACATCTTTTCCAAGTATTAGTCTACTAGATTAAAATTTTGCTTCTCAATATTTTCATTTAGTGGAGTGAACACGTGCATAATAAGTAAAATAATTGAAGTACGATGAATCTATAACTGAATTCAAAATATAATACATGTGTAAATTTCGGTGTTTTTTACACTGATAACATACCTCCCTAAATTCTACTCATAACACTCATTTAAGGGTCACTTTAAAGTACCTATAGTGGGGCAACACCAGTTGTCAAGTAAAGGATTTTAACTGGCTTAGTAATTACGGCGCCCCGTTACCACGCTCGTTACGACAATCACGCCGCCTATGGCGCATCAATAACGCCTCTACAGTGTAGTGTTTAGCGCTCCTAGCGGGCTTAAGTGGTAATGGGCGCTCTTGCACTACACATAGTCCTATGGCCTTATGGGAGTAGGATCCACACGCTTTGACGGGGTAAACAACCGATGACTTTATGGGAATAGAGCATCTGCTAAATAGGAGTTGGTTATTTCCCAAAACTAAATCGTATCTTCACATAATAATCTTAAATAAAACAAATCTTTAATCAACAATATTCTAAAAAAATCGTATCTTCACATAATAATATTGATATAATCTATGTCACGTGCAGCGTGCATTCATTAACAAACAATCATACATCTTTTCCAAATATTCATCTATTGGATTAAAATTCCGCTTCTCAATATTTTTCATTTTGTGGAGTTAACACGTGCGTAATAAGTAAAGTAATTGAAGTATGATGAATCTATAACTGAATTCAAAAAATAATACATGTGTCAATTTCGGTATTTTTTACACCGATCACATACCTCCTTAAATGCTACTCATAACATTCATCTATGGCTCACTTTAAAGTACTTGGAGCAACACCAAAAGTCAAGTGAAGGATTTTATCTGGCTTAGTAATTATGGCGACCCGTTACCACGCTCGTTACGACAATCACGCCGCCCTTGGCGCTTCAATAACGCCTCTAGAGTGCAGTGTTTAGCGCCCCTAGCGGGCTTAAGTGGTAGTGGGCGATGTTACACTACACATAGTCCTATGGCTTTATGGGAGTAGGATCCACAAGCTTTGATGGGGTAAACAACCGATGACCCTGGGGGAATGAAGCATCCGCAAAAAAAATGAGTTGGTTATTTCCCAAAACTAAATCGTATCTTCACATAATAATCTTGTATAAAACAAATCTTTAATCAACAAGATCCTAAAAATCGTATCTTCACATAATAATATTGATATAATCTATGTCACGTGCAACGTGCATTCATTAACAAACAATTTTACAGCTTTTCCAAATATAAGTCTACTCGATTAAAATTCTGCTTCTCAATATTTTTATTTAGGGAACTCAACACATACGTAATAAATAAAATAATTGAAGTACGATGAATTTATAACTGAATTCAAAAAATAATACATGTGAAAATATCGGTGTTTTTTACACAGATTACATACCTCCCTAATTTCTACTCATAACATTCATTTAAGACTCCCTTTAAAGTACCTGTAGTGGGGCAACACCAATTGTCAGGTGAAGGATTTTAATTGGCTTAGTAAGTATGCCGCCATGTTACCACACTCCTAACGACAAATCATGCCGCCTATGGCGCTTCAATAACGCCTCTACAGTGCAGTGTTTAACGCCCCTAGCGGGCTTAAGTGGTAGTGGGCGCTGTTGCACTACACATAGTCCTATGGCCTTGTGGGAGTAGGATCAACAAGTTTTGACGAGGTAAACAACCGATGACCCTAGGGGAATAGAGCATCCGCTAAAAAGGAGTTGGTTATTTCCCAAAACTAAATGGTATCTTCACATAATAATATTGTATAAAACAAATCTTTAATCAACAACATCCTAAAACATCATACCTTCACATAATAATATTGATATAATATATGTCACGTGTAACGAGTAACGTGCATTCATTAACAAACAATCGTACATCTTTTCCAAATATTAGTCTACTGGATTACAACTCCGCTTCTCAATATTTTTCATTTAGTGGAGTCAACACATGCGTAATAGGTAAAATAGTTGAAGTACGATGAATCTATAACTGAATTCAAAAAATAATACATGTGTAAATTTTGGTGGTTTTTACACCGATCATATACCTCCCTAAAATCTACTAATAGCGTTCATATAAGGCTCACTTTAAAGTACCTGCAGTGGGGAAACACCAATTGTAAAGTGAAGGATTTTAACTGGCTTAGTAATTATGGAGCCCCGTTTCCACGCTCGTTACGACAATCACGCCGCCTACGGCGCTTCAATAAGACCTCGACAGTGCAGTGTTTAGTGCCCCTAGCGGGGCTAAGTGGTAGTGGGCACAGTTGCACTACACATAGTCCTATGGCCATATGGGAGTAGGATTCACAAGCTTTGACGAATTAAACAACCGATGACCCTGGGGGAATAGAGCATCCGCTAAAAAGGAGTTTGTTATTACCCAAAACTAAATCGTATCTTCACATAATAATCTTGTATAAAACAAATCTTTAATCAACAAGATCCTAAAAAACCATACATTCATATAATAATATTTATATAATCTATGTCATGTGCAACATGCATTCATTAACAAACAATCGTACATCTATTCCAAATATTATTATACAAGATTAAATGGAGTCAACATTAAATGGAGTCAACACGTGCGTATTAACTAAAATAATTGAAGTACGATGAATCTTTAACTAAATTCAAAAAATAATACATGTGTAAATTTCGGTGTTTTTTTTTTTTTTTTTTTTTTTTTTTGGAAAAAAGCTTTCATTCAACAAACGCCAAAACCGGTCCTCAAAACAAGGACCGACGGCTCAAACCACTATAACATGTACAAAGGATATCGACTCCAATCTTTCCATACTATCCTATTACATTTCGTTCTATTCTTAGCCCAAAGAAATGTCATCGATTTCACCGTAGAAACAACACGCTCCACACATGGATCTTTTCCATTAAATACCGTCTCGTTCCTTGCCTTCCAAATCGCCCATAATGTAACAATTACAATCCCATGCACTAAATTTTTCTTCATCTTGCAACCCGGAACTGTTTTGTACACCTGCAACAAGTCTTTTATCCCAAACGCGAAGATAGGGGGTATTTTACACCATGAGCCGATCCTGTCCCAAATACGAGCAGCTATCAAACAATCGACCAAAATGTGCATCTCTGTCTCATCACTATCTCTACACCACGGGCATAACGGGTCTTGAACCGTAATGTTTCGTTGAACTAGAGCTGACCTCGAAGGAATACGATTCTGTTCCGCTCTCCACGCCATTATCCAACACTTCAATGGTACCCAAGAAATCCATTTCATAATAAAATTTGACCCGTAATCGTATCGCTTCAGGAGTAATTCAAGCGTCCCCTTAACTGTGCATTCATTCTGGCCTTCTGCGACCCACGTCCACCTGTCTTGGCCCATCGCAAGTTCCACCTTGTTTATAGCCGCACACATTTGTAACCACTGCAGTAATCGTCTGCAGTCCGTAAAGGACCTGTAGTGGGGCAACACCAATTGTCAAGTAAAGAATTTTAACTGGCTTAGTAATTATGGCTCCCCATTACCACGCTCGTTACGACAATAACGCCGCCTATGGCACTTCAATAACGCCTCTACAATGTAGTGTTTAGCGCCCATAGCGGGCTTAAGTGGTAGTGGGCGCTTTTGCAGTACACATAGTCCTATGGCCTTGTGGGAGTAGGATCCACAAGATTTGACGAGGTAAACAACTGATGACCCTAAGAGAATAGTGCATCCCAAAAAAAGGAGTTGGTTATTTCTCAAAACTAAATCGTATTTTCACATAATAATATTGATATAATCTATGTCACGTCCAACGTGCATTCATTAACAAACAATCGTATATCTTTTCCAAATATTAGTCTACTGGATTAAAATTCTGCTTCTCAATATTTTTCATTTAGTGAAGTCAACACGTGCGTAATAAGTAAAATAATTGAAGTACGATAAATCTATAACTGAATTAAAAAAACCATACATGTGAAAATTTCGGTGTTTTATACACCGATCAGATACCTCCCTAATTTCTACTCATAAGATTCATCTAAGACTCACTTTAAAGTACCTGTAGTGGGGCAACACCAATTGTCAAGTGAAGGATTTTAACTAGCTTAGTAATTATGCCGCCTCGTTACCACGCTCCTAACGACAATCATGCCGCCTATGGCGCTTCAATAACGCCTCTACAGTAAAGTGTTTAGCGCCCCTAGCGGGCTTAAGTGGTAGTGGGCGCTGTTGCACTACACATAGTCATTTGGCCTTGTGGGAGTAGGATCCAAAAGCTTTGATGGGGTAAACAACCGATGACCCTAGGGGAATAGAGCATATGCTAAAAAGGAGTTGGTTATTTCCCAAAACTAAATGGTATCTTCACATAATAATCTTGTGTAAAACAAATCTTTAATCAACAAGATCGTTAAAAATCGAACCTTCACATAATAATATTTATATAATCTATTTCACGTGTAACGTGCATTCATAAATCTTGTATAAAATAAATCTTGTATAAAATAAAAAGGAGTTGGTTATTTCTCAAAACTAAATGTATCTTCACATAATAATCTTGTATAAAACAAATTTTTAATAAAAAAGATCCTAAAAAATCGTGTCTTCACATAATAATATTGATATAATCTATGTCTCGTGCAATGTGCAACGTGTATTCATTAACATACAATCTTACATTTTTTCCAAATATTGGTCTACTGGAATAAAATTCCGCTTCTCAATATTTTTCATTTAGTGGAGTCAACACATGCGTAATAAATAAAACAATTGAAGTACGATGAATCTATAACTGAATTAAAAAAACCATACATGTGAAAATTTCGGTGTTTTTCACCGATCAGATACCTCCCTAATTTCTACTCATAAGATTCATCTAAGACTCACTTTAAAGTACCTGTAGTGGGGCAATACCAATTGTCAAGTGAAGGATTTTAGTTGGCCTAGTAATTATGCCGCCTCGTTACCACGCTCCTAACGACAATCACGCCGCCTATAACGTTTCAATAACGCCTCTACAATGTAGTGTTTGGCGCCCCTAGCGGCCTTAAGTGGTAGGGGGCACTGTTGCACTACAGCTAGTCCTATGGCCTTATGGGAGTAGGATCCACAAGCTTTGACAGGGTAAACAACCGATGACCTTAGGGGAATAGAGCATCCGCTAAAAAGGAGTTGGTTATTTCCCAAAAATAAACCATATGTTCACAAGCTTTGACGGGGTAAACAACCAATGACCCTAGGGGAATAGAGCATCCGCTAAAAAGAAGTTGGTTATTTCCCATAACTTGTATGATTAAAATCATAAATTGGTATGATTTTGTAAACACTAATTGTATACACTGGCTCACACATGAGATGCTAGTAATTTTAGTGTCTCAACTCTTTTTTTTTTTTCGTTCTGCACTCTGCGTAAACTTTGATACGAGTTAAAATGCGTGGAGTTCACACTCGTTCAAGATAGAACCGACGAACCCAGAGGTTCCAAGGGGACAACGCCATGGTCTGTCGGTCAGGGTCCAAAAGGTTTAATGTTCAAGAACAGCATACCAATGATTGGACTAACAAACTTAAAAGACTGCAATAGATTGAAAACAAAGAATTTCCTATAACCTATAAATGAAGGCAAATCCATCTAAGATAACAAGAAAAATCTGCCCTAAAAACCACTTGATTACAAGTTTTCAAACAAACTATAGGCACATAATTAGTGATCAAACTATCCAAGTATGTAGCACTAAGCAAAAAAAAAATCAAGTGTACATCATGAAGACCTATAGAAACAAAGAAAATTAGCTGAAAATAAGGATCTGTTGATCATTTGTAACAAGAAAACGGAGTACTAGAGAAACGACAGTATTTACAAGCAGTTATGTGCTTTAGAAGATGCTGGTCTCTAGCTGCAGTATCAAAGCGGCGCAGAAGTCCAGAAATAGCAACTGTGGACCGTTGATCCTCTGAACATCGAACAAATAGCTGTCCTCTGGAGTCTTGTAAAGCTGTCGAATCAAGATGACATGATTGTTTATTTTATTTACATAAAAGTCGCAATTTCAACCTATTTAGTTATTAATTACTTGATTAGGGGGGTCAAACACGTAGAACAGAAATGACGGATTTTACCTGAATTTCAAACTTTACAACAATTTGTGATCGAATATCGTTGGTTGTAATCGCAGAATTGGTGTAATGGTTCTCGTACAAATGGTGGGCTGTGACTGGTTCAGCATTAGGGATGCTTGAAGCCCATCTACACTTAATGTTATAAAGCCCGATCTTCTTCCAGCAGACATTTAGGTCTCTCAGAATTTCAAGAACACGCGTCATTATCTCACGAGGATTCGCTGGAATCTTCAAAACCAAAAAGAAAAATTCATGTAAATCATTTTAATCAATGACAATATAAAAAAGAAAGCTCTGGTCATCATACAAGCGCTAAAGTTTGAACTCATAAGACAAACTGACAAACCGCAAATCTTTTCTCCCATAATTTACGAGATCTCGTTAATTGATGAGAAATGACCATATCGAAGTGGGTTTGATTTTGATTAGTCACAAGTTTGACCTCCAAAGTCAAAGCTAACTCTTAACTCAAATATCTTAGTTGCCAAAATTAGATGAAGCAAAACAAACCTGCATCCCGACTTTCCATTTTCGTTCACCAGGCAAATTGGCTCTCATAGAGTTATCCCGAGTAAGCCTGCTCATTTGGGCCCGATCTGAAACGTTGTCTAGATGCATAGTAGCAAGATCACCCTCCTGCGCCAAATAATATCCAGAACACATCAAAATTATGCATTTTCAAATTACAAATAAACTAGAGGTGGCAAGCTCGGTGGGTTGAGAAACGGGTCAAAACCGGTTCATTGTTTAACTCTACTAATAATTAAGTCATTAATTATTTTTACAAAAATAACCTAAATCTTAAGAGGTTGTATGCATTAAAAGTAGACTAAATGTGACTTTTAACCTATTTAATCATCTGTTCCCTTCTATCTACGTTTTTTATTTGCTCGTTTGAGATAAAAAATTAAAAACACAACCCAAATCAGCACATGTATGAGTAAACAAGTCGAAACCGTTAACTGCCACCTGTAAGGTAAAATTAGTGGTATGGCATTTGAGTCCATAACATCTATCCTTATCTTGTCTTTATAAACATCAAATATTTTTCAAACAAAAATAACGCACCACGGACTCGGAAATTTCAGCTCCAAGATACCCACCAACCACACGAGATTGGTTATCGAATAGCAAGTAATATGCAACAGTAGCCTGATATAAGACAAATTTTAGACGTAAAACAAGCAAACAAATTCAACTTAATGCAAAATCATAAGAAAAGAAATGAGATTAATACATCATCTTGTACTCGGCTGTGAAGTGACTGTATCAAATGGTTCCTTTCGAAACCCATATTGATCACTTTTTTGATTGTATCCTCGTCAAGCTGAAATACAAAAAAAGCATACATTTAGATGACTTGTAAAGATTACCAGTTACACCTGAACCCATTATGACCGGGATGTACCTTTTTTAGGTGCTCTGTTGCGTCTGGGGCAGGAACAGCTAAGTAACGAGGAAGTTGACTTTTGAACCAATGATGCTGACGGAGCTCGGCAATTGTTATTCTTTTCATAGGATCAACCACAAGCATTCTTGGAATTAAATCCCGAGCCCCAGGAGATAGATGACTAGGAAGAGTATATATTCCTGACTGAAAATAAATGACAAATTATTATTGCAACACTTTGTAACATTTTCTTCCAAAAAATTTCCAATTTGCACAGCTTGAAAAATGCCCATTTCAACCCCATTCACAATCAACGGGTCGAAGTCACTAGTTCACTTCTAAATAAAATGCAAAACAATACCTTAATTTTCTTAAATAGATTGGGAATATTTTCATCATCAAAAGGAAGTGTGCCGCATAGAAGAGCATACAAGATGACCCCACAACTCCACACGTCTACCTCGGGTCCAGCATAAAGTTTACCAGAAACAACCTGTATATCATCAAGTGTGAATCTTTATGAATAATGCTTAAAAACCAATTATCCAATAAAAGAATGATCAACTAAAAAATAACCTCTGGAGCAGCATAATTTGGGCTTCCACAGCTTGTTTTAAGAAAATGTCCATCTCTCATTATATTACTCAATCCGAAGTCAGCAACCTTAACATTGCCTCTTGAATCCAACAGAATATTTTCCGGCTTAAGATCCCGGTGGACTACCATATTCCGATGGCAATATTCGACTCCAGAGATTATCTGTTTTGATAAAATAAAGTCGCAAACATCAAAATAATAAAAATTTTGAGGGACAGAGTGTGATAATGGTTAAGCTGGTTAGGAGGGAGCTGGGCAACATGATTTCTTCTGTTTATTTATATATTTATTTTTGAGGTCTACATAAATTATACGTTAACTATTATAACAAAAACAATATTATACAAATATAAAGGAAAACTTCGCATCCAAAATATATCAGACGCAAATTTTGCCACCAATATTTTGAAAGGCCGTTATTTTCTGGTAACAATAATGACCTAAATCCTTAAATGATTTAGGAGATTGTATGCATTCGGCAAGGACTTCAACAATTTTAACCCATTTTAGTCATTTCCGATCAAACGATTATATCAACCCATTAATGAGTAAAGGGGTGGAATTGCCTACTCTACACATATGGACCAATCATTTTTACCTTACATCCTTCCAAAAAACTAAAATTTTCAGATTTCCGTCCCACAAACGTAATCTCATTTGAATCTTTAACATCAACATAAATGTGGTATTCCTAGATCATACTTCCTTTTCTTTAGATAGCTTAAAAAGGTTACTTTTTTTGTACTTTATTGCGCATAAAATTGCCTATTAGGTTTGTCTTGAAATTTATGTTTTATAAGTAGAGGTGGCAATTTCAACCTTTTTACTTATGAATGATTTAATCATTGTTAAGTCTAACGTGTCAAATCGGTAGGTATGATCTATAGATCTTTTAGCTAAAAAGGAAACGGGTCAAATGACTTGAAAGCTTGGCAATAAAATTTCACACACAAATCACTTATCCAAAACTGGACAAAAAGTCTTTTAAGGTAGATCTAACCCATACCAAAAAATCACCCGCTATGACGCTTTAACGACCCATCTCATTTTATCACCTCCATTTATGATTCTTTAAATAAGTTTTTTTTTTTTTTTTTTTTTTTTTTTTTTTTTTTTTTTTTTTTTTTAACTAACAATAGGCAGATAAAGAACACACCTGCTGAAAAATTTTGCGGGCTTCATTTTCATGTAGTCTTCCTTTTTCTACAATATAATCAAAAAGCTCTCCGGATTTCACATACTCCATAACAACATATATATCAAGGGGTGTCTCTATCACCTCATAAAGTCTTATAATATGTGGATGCACAAATAATCTACAGATTTTGATTTCCCGTCTCACTGCACGCACATAACACATGACACATGACGCATGAAAGAATGATTTTCAGATAAAGTATCAAAAAACATGAAACAAAACAAATCTATTAATTTATTACCATACCTTTCTCCTCCATTTCTGGATTCTTAAGTTTTCGGCGGTTAAGAATCTTGACGGCCACTTTGTAGCCAGTCAAGGTATGTTCAGCAATTTTGACTTTACCAAACGAACCATGGCCAAGAGTTTTCCCAAGCTTGTAGTTATTTAATAATGCATCAGTGCCACCACCTCTATTTGTTCTGTCCATATTTCTGTCATAAATGTACGCCCGGTTACGGTAACGAATAGGATTTTTTAAATCAAATGAAATAGATAAGCAACGCTCGAACGGAATACAAAAAACACCACCCGAACTAGTCGTTGAGCAAATTCTAAAGTCTAAACTCGAACTGATATACAGTTTCACCACTGAATCCTAATCAAGATTGTCCAAGTTTGCTACACGTGAACTAGCAATGTAACGATTAATTAAACCATAATCCAATGAGACAATTTAACCAACGATTCATACATAAACTCACTCCCTTTTGTCATTAAATTCTACGAAACAAAAAGTGAAACAAAAGGAATTCGGCCCATGTAGCTGACTTAAAAAAACCAACTAAACATGGGAATTAAAAGAAACACGATTAAAAACAAAAACATTAATTCTAAAAATAACAAACGCAGCAACTACGTGGGGTGAACTTGCATGCCTGCATGTTCACGCCTTCAATTCACCAAACAAATGAGTTTGTAATCTTAAACCAATGTCTTGTTAACGATATATCCATACTCATGAACAGGTCACCGACCCAATATACAACAACAAAATCATGACAATATATAACTCATCACCACAGCAGTTAAGTTCAAAAGAAGCGATGATGAGTACTTTCCGGTATGGTTTGTAAGACTTAAAACGATTTGCGTTAGCCGGAAACGCATTTTCTCCAAAACATCAATTTATTTAACAAATAATCAGTGTCACAAACCACAGTTACTTATGTTAGGATCATTATTCTTTATACCATTTTATCGAAAATTCATCATAAAGAGATGATCAAACAAAAAAGATCACAAAAACTTAATGAGCAAACTAAAACATCCTTAAAAGACTTCTAAACACTCTATACTTATTGACCAGAGTTGACCATAAACAGTCAAAGTTCCATATAAACTAGCTAATCATGAATAAATGCATTAACATAAACTACTCATAAATTTAGGGAACACCATAAAGAACCCTGATCCTAAATCAAATAAAGATTAATAAAATCAAATACCCAAATCAGACCCAATTAAAAAGATCCAAGAAATCAAGTCAAACAATTAAAAAAATCAAAACTTGAAGCAGAACAGAGCAATTATAACCTCATCATAGACAAATTATAAAAAGAAAAGAATATAAAATAAAGATTAAAAATACCATAGATCACATCAGAAGAAGAGTTTCTTGGTGCAAATGATGGAAAGGTTTCAACTTTAATTTTCAAGATTTATTTATTATTATTTGTTTTCAACTCTGAGTCAGCATACACACAAACGGATATGCATAGGCCGAATTCCAGATTTTGTAAAACAGTCCCTGGAGTTTAGAGGAAGAAGCGATAGAGACCCTGAGGTTTTGATAATGACGGTTTTAGTCCCTAGTGGTTATTATGGTTTTATGAATGTTGATTTATTGGAACGTGGTGGGGGTACAAAGAAATTAAGGAAAACTAAGAAATTGACTCTAATTTAATAAAGAGTTTGGGATGAGAACAAATTCTAAAGTTTGAAATGGGTAATGGGAAAATTTGAGATTAATTTGTTGTTAGTAGATATCGGATTATTTAAAACTAGTGGTGTTTCTGTGTATATCGGTAGTGAAACCGAATAAATTAATATATTATATAATTTTTAAGGAAAAAGTATAATTAAAATGTTTTGAATTTGTTAGAAACTTGCATTTGTTAATAAATATAGAAATAGAACTGCTAAAAGTATAGGCGAGTTTTTGATATTAATATATATTGTTTGTATGATCTTATTCTACCTTCTTGTTTTGATGGGTTGGATGTGTTCTAGTATCGGATATTGTGTGCTTTACATCTAATCTTAATCGGTAGTAAAACCGAATATATTAAATATCATGAGTTAGCTCATACAACTACCCGAACTTCACTAGACTATCGTTGTGCTTCGTTAGTTGCATTTTATTGTCTTTCTACTTTCAGGGTGTGACAACATGGGGCTACGTATTTAACCGTTAATACGGTGTTTCGTTAGAACCTTTTAGATCTTTGTTTTGTTTGTTGGAAGTCACTAACCAACCTCTATAACTAGAGTTATCCATGTTTGAATGTAAAAGACTTTATAGCCTCTTTTAATATTAGATTTCCCAAACTTCTTTTAGACATAAGTATGTTCTTATGTACACCAACATTATTTTTGTAACAAAATTACACTCTTAATTACATACATTTTTCTAACATAAAGTTATGTTATAATGAACCTCATGTCATGTTATAACGTACAAGAGTCACATGATAGACAATTTTATATGCCACAAATTCGCAAAGAAAACACAAGTTTCATCTATGTAACAATAATCATTTTAGAAAAACATGTTATGATGTACACAAAGTCACGACTCACGAACAGCATTTGACAAACACAATGTTACGTTCATATGTACGCGAACATTATGTTACAATGTACGCAAGTGCTAGCAAACACTAAATAATATTTGGTAATGAAAAAATAAAAAACTCAATTCCTCTTTATGAATCTAAAAAATCTGCAGCCTATATCTCATGGTTACCAAAAATTACATCCAATAGCCTATTTTCTATTTTCTCTACTCTAATATTCTATTCTGTTCTGTTCTGTTCTATTCTATTCTATTCCTAGTTCTGTATACAGCATGTTGTGCTATAATACAATGATGAATAAATGAATATGGCTAAGTTACTCACATTAGAGCAATCTGTACATAGTTGTGCAACACGCTGTCTTGGCTCGACCCCAGGAGCCGCCAATTGAATCCAGGACTAATGGCCAGATGGGGCGCGTGTGGTTCCCGAGAACACAGACAGCGATGATCATGCATGGTTTCATGAAGATTGTAATCATAATCTTTCACATAATCTTCAATGCTGGACACGTCGTCTTCACTGTGCCCTGCATATATGTATTTACAGCTGTTTGCAGGATTTTTGCAAGCCTCTTATGAAGAATCCGTAAAATCTTCAATGACCAGACAGTTTGACTTTTTTCATCATCACTTCCATTTGGGTTTCTGGTCTGATTGGCAGCGGGCTTGCCAAGTCTTCATTGAACAAGACAGCTTTGTCTTTCGCATGATCTTATGAAGAACACATAAAATCCATTTTTTTAAGGATTTAGCATGATCAGGATAGTTTGCCAATTGAGTGTTGTTTGTTTACTTTCCAGCTTTTGCTTTCTCCATCTCGGCCTCCTTTTCGGCTTTCTTTCTTTCAAGTTCAGCCTGTTTAAGATTCTCCTCATGGCATTTTTGGAATAGTCTCACAAAGTTGTTAAGGGTTTGAGTAGCTGTCCAAAAAAGTAGGCAGACATAGTATATCAATAACTATTTGGATTAAAGGTGTCAAAACGGGCTGGGTAACAGGTCAAAACACGTTTGTATTCAAATGAATACTTTATGACAGATTGTGTTGACATGATTTTTTTATTTTTTATTTTTTATTTTTTTTTTTTGAATTCATTAGTTTTTCTGCAACTAACTATTATGGCAAATATGATTACAAAACTTATATAATTTCAATAACACTATGGACAATTTTTGATCACCTGACCCATTTCCTTATAAGTTAACTGTTTTTGTTTTCCTCTTTTGACCCGTTAGAGATAAAATAAGAACCAGATTGATTCATTCATAAGTAAATGGGTCGACACTACCACATCTAACTTTGATGTTACTCTAAATAGATATATGAAAGTTACCTTGTTCAAAAGGGCAACGGGCAGGGTCTTCACTAAAATATAGGGCCAACCCATCAGCACTTTTACCCTGTAACAGAAACAGTTATATAGAATAATCCATAAGGCGACTTTCTTACAATAAAGGGCAAATCCTACATAAAAGGAACTCGATTTCTATTTTCGGGAACACAATTTCAAAAGCAACATGTAAGATCCTATTTTATAATCTTGTAAAAGAATGAGTACCGGGTTACCCATTAAGCGTTAAGCCGATCATAACTATGTTCCCCAAAATGGAAATGAAACAGAAATCGACTCTTAAGTATGTTCCTTTTAGGTCAAGTTGTCCTATAATAACATAAAAAAATATTGACATTTACCACAACTTTATAGAAATTTGTAACACTTTCCACTTCCGCCTCAGCATGGCCAATGAACTCCTTCAATGTCTGACAATATCAGAAATTCTTAATCAGTTTTCAAACAAACACTGTTTTTCTTTCTACTGATGGAATGGAATAGATCATTCCTAAAGGAGCGTGATTCTCATTCCATTGGTAAGGGGTGCATTTTCTAAGATATTGCAGTGTAATGCTATTTTATTTATCTAATCTTCAATAACATTAGTTTTAATAAAAAAAACCTCAAAGTTTTAACTACATTTTTTTTTCTAATATAAACTAAGAGCATGCCTTTTTAATTAGGATCTAATTAGAGCTTTGTCGGCAATTTTATTATGTTTAATTTTGTAATATTTGTACATTAGAACCAAAAAAAATTATTATATAATGTATAAAGTAGAGAACACTATACAATTGTATTTACATGTATTACGAAAATTCACAGTAAAACACATTTCATTCTAGCCAAGCAAACAACCCAAACCGGAATCATATTTCTAATTCTCACATGTATGCATAATCTAATAAGATCTATATTTTTATTGTTTAAAACATTTAATGCACCACTTCGAAAATTAAGAGCTAGGTCACTTGACACCTTAGCTCTACTAAACACCTTTTAGAACACTAGGTCGAATTAGTTACAGGTGGCAATTGCGATCCAGTTATTCGCAAATGGGTCAAATCAACAAACAGTTAAGCTAAAATAGAAGCATGTCTAATAGGTAGAACGAGTTAAAATCTAATTTCAGTGCACACAGTCTCTTAATTTTTTTTTTTATTTTAAGATTTCGATTAGTATTGTTATGATAAATCTTTTGTGATCAGAATTAACATATTAATCTTTTACAAAAAAAAAATATATATAGAAAATGGTCAAAAGTGTTTGTGGGTCAACCAACCCTGACCCAACCCATTTTACCAAATACTTACTCTCTAAAATTAGGTGGAAACAAAACATCTCACAAGAAACTCCATAAAATGTTTACCTACCCTGTGAAAAACTTCAGATATAGGGCCATCATTTGCACATGCTTCTAGTTCATTCTTGACTTTTTTCACTCCATTGCTAAGGGCTAGCATTTCTTCTGCTAAAGCTTTTAATTGTATCTGCAAGTTAAAGCATTAATAAGTAATCTACTAAAGGTTTTAATAATAAATGTCCGCAAGAAAATAAAATAATTTAAACCTTTGTTGCAGCTTCTAGGCTAACCAGATCATTTGGGAAATCTAAAAGAGCTGGTGATTTGGTGGCAAGAAGCTGTACAATGGAAAGAAATGAAACCAGTCAGCAATTAAAGTACATCTGGACCGCAGAATGCTGATTTAGTAGTAATCAAAACTGGAACATGTTAAAAGAGTGTTGAGGCTTGTTCTACCTTGCAGAGATAATGCATTAAGGTCATCCTGCTGTTTGAAGCTCGTGTATCGGTCAATTTCAAAAGACTATCCAGCTTGAAACCAATTGCCGAACCTGCAAGTGTTGGATAGCATGAAGAAACTTATAAATAAAAATATATGATTTCTATCTTATTGAAGGTCTAGTTATGTTATTACCTCTAGCAGTTCCTTGATTTAATGTATTTCCCAAATATAAGATTCTTTTCATGACTTCTTTCAATTTGACAGACTTCCGGACCTAATAAACCATTAACAGAACTAAATCAGGTACAAGTATGAAAATAAATAAATAAATAAATAAAACAGGATTATAACATTCACGATTATGGACCACCTCGTCACAAGCAGAGTTAACAATGTCTAAACTATTCCTAAAATCTGCAAGCTGAAAGAAAAGTCAAAATGAGATAATAAAACGAAGATCAGAACATTTAAGAACTAGCAGGCATTCAACCCATGATCACAAACCTGAGATTTAAATTGAATTTTGAACAAAAAAGCATTTAATTTTGTCTCCATACGTGGCACTTCCATTAGCGCCAAAAAAAACTGCAATACAGTTAAAAATTTCGGTGTTAGAAGGTCACACTTCCGTGTTTAAATAGCTGAAACCGGAAAGTAAAATTTCATGTTTGTAACGAAAATGCAAATTAAAAGTCAACATGAAATAGTAAATGAATATTTGTTGAGTAGATTAAATGACTTTATGATCATGATACTCACATTCTCACACTTGCCCAATTCCTCCTTTTTACCTGTATAATTCTGAACAGTCACAATGCAGAAGATTAATACTTAAATGGAAGAATCAAGAAATTGTTTAAAATCTATTTACAATGTATAATATCAAGTAAATATGTCTAATAAGTTGCGGTTTCACCTTGAGTTGATCCATCTCTTCTTTTGTAGGACAAAATTTGAGAATGTTTTCTACTTGATCAACATCTAAAATTGTCTCATCCATAGTTAAAACTGCGTCCTGCCGAAGGAAGAGAACGTTGCTATTATTAATCCTCGTAAAAGTTCAAACTAACCAAAAAAAATGAAAGGAGTAGGAAAATGGTGCTAAACTCTAATTCTCTGGAAAAAAAGTGCTAAAATATATTTCTGTGAAAAAAGGTACTAAAAATGATCACTATGCGCATACTAAAACTTAGCTACAGTCAATAATAACATAAAACGGAGTGGGCTGTAGAAGATAGTGTTTGAAGGTGCTTCACTAGCAAGAATTAAATTGAAACTAAGAAGCCAAACCACCCCCTAAGCATCCAAATTCAGAACTAAGAAGCCAACTAGATAAAGATGTGTTACAACATGATATCCGCACTTACCACCATTTCAGACAGCGACATTTTAACCTTTGTAAGCATGATTTCCGTGTTATTGGCCCTCCTTAGATCAACCTAGAATCAAGAACACAATCGGTAAAAGGTAATTACTAAATTAAAAATTCATGGGTTACTTCTATCTTAGAGTATAATCAAACAAGTATAAGGTAATTTAAAGGATGAGATACTTAATTTACATTGCATTACCAATTGAATTTTTTCCGGTTTTGAACTAACAGCTTTTTTCTTTTCTGCCTGTTTAGGATCAGTTCTTTTATTTGCTGGTAAGTTGGTGAATAGCGCCTCAAGTTCTGTTACATCAAAATCTGGTGGACTAGAATTCAATAGCATAACATCATCAGTTAGAATAAATGATATATATATATACATACATACATACACACATGCATGCATGCATACAAGTATATATTGCACTCTACGGCATGGAGAAACAAAAGTATGATTCTGATTAGCATGATTTAGTTATTTTTACAATAGAAGAATAAAACAAGAAAATGTAGAAATTAAAGAAGAATGAAGGCTACCTTTGTCTTTGTAGTTCCTCCCACAAGCTTCCTTGTAGAGCCTTGGTTACCTTAGTCCAGTGCAATGGCTTTAAGTTAGATCTTTTCACTGTAGCTCCTCCACGTCCACGCCCTCTGCCAGGGCCACCACCTATTCGACCAGGTGGAGGTGGAGGACCACCTGGAGGACCCGGTGCTCCAGGAGGTGGTGGAGGTCCCGGTGCTCCAGGTGGTGGTGGAGGTCCTCGTGCTCCTCCAGGTGGTGGAGGAGGTGCCGGTGCTCCAGGTGGTGGGGGAGGTGCTCGTGCTCCAGGCGGTGGGGGAGGTGCAGGTGCTCCAGGTGGTGGGGGAGGTGCTGGTGCTCTAGGTGGTGGGGGAGGTGTAGGTGCTCCATGCATTGGCGGAGGGGGTGGAGGCGGTGCTCGTGGAGGAGGTGGAGGGGGTTCTCCACCAAGTAATGGTGGAGGTGGAGGAGGAGGTGGTGGTGGTGCCTTTGAGATTGAGGGTGGGGCTACGTGCATTGGTGGTGGTGGTGGAGGTGGTGGAGTTGGGAGAGAAGCATCACCAAGTGATTGATTATCTTTCGTTAATTGTTTAGTTCTTACTTCCTCTACTAAACTTTCCAATTTCGCTTCAAGGAAATCCACCTTAAACTTTAAATCAACTTCATTCGCTATTGCAGGCTTCAGATCAACATCTTTGATTACTGCATCCTTTAAGTTAACTTCTTGGACTGTTGTTTGCTTCAAGTCAATGTCTTGGACTCTTTTATTCTTTAAGTCAGCGTCTTCTACCAATTGTAGGCTCGGATCAGCCTTAATATGATGGTTTTGATTTGCGTCATATGATATATGATCTTGAGATGAATGTGGTTTTACTTCAAATCCTGAAGCATTGTCTTCAAGTAGATCTGTAGACTCCACGTTGAGATCTTGAACTTCAACCGCATTACTAAATATCTCCTCAACCTCAAAGAACTCATCAGCTGAACCATAGCCACTTGTCTCACTACCATCAGATGATAGTCTGTCTGTGGTGATAACAGATGGTAGAGGATCAGCATCCACAAACAGTACCTGACACAGATATGAGTAGCTCTTAACTTCTGTGATCATAAAGCCGTTTTATGTAGAAATAGCAACATGGGCGGGTCTGGTTGACCCGCCAGTATGGCATTTGTCCATTATGCAGATAATCAATACCTTAAATATGATCACAAAAACAATATCACTAAATGATAAATCTAAGTATTCGAATATGAAGATTTCAAAGGTAGTATGCATTAATATTTAATCATAAACGATGGATAATTTTCCACCCGTCCCACCTGTTCTGTTTTAGCGAATTTCTTTTTTTTTATTTGACACAACTGAACTCATTCTTAAGTAAAGTGGACTGAAACTGCCACCCCTAATTCTGGTAGAAAAAAGGTCAAAGTCAAAGGCCTACCTCCGCTTTAAAGTCTTTTGGAATTTGATCCCGAGCATCCCAGACACTATCGACATCATCACGACCCAACATCAATACATACCCTCGGATGAAAGCGGTATGGAATACTACTCTGAACAACATCTCCTCATTTACAAGATCATCATCTAAATGTATGCATTCAAGAACAACGTCCCCTTGAACACGAAAATGAACATCAATTTTTGCCAACTGGCATTCGTCCTGCAATCATAAGCTACAGGATTATATTACAGACCAAGTTGTATTCTTATTACATTTCCACTAGACGTGGCAATTCAGAGCATTTAGTATTTACTAATGAATGAACTTTATCAAGTCATATATTATATCTAATGAGCAAAAAAATGCTTAGTAGGAAACGGGTCAAATAGGTGCAAATGTGTTATTTTTGGTCAAAGAATACCATTTACCATGGAAGGAATGTAACTTTTGTAGTCATAAAAAGACACTAATAATTTATAAAAAAAAAAAGGCTATCAAAACTATGGACAAAAAGTTTTCTGTGCGAACCCTACCGTTGTTTAACTGTAGAAAAACTTCCCATTGTGACCCGTTACCCAACCAACTTGTTTTGCCACCTCTAGTTTTCATATGCATGGATCCAAATATGTTTACCATTGGATAATAGCGAGCATGATTCTTGCCTTTTGAGGTCAAGGTTGAAAATAAAAGCTTACAGCTTTTATTAGATTCTGTTGCAAACGGGTCATGACCATATATACGGATAATGGGGCGGCAACCCTTTCCACCAATTACTGGAAGGACCCGAAGTATAAGACAATCCAAAGCTAAAGGTGCATCTTCAGGTGGCCAATCAATCCCTAAATTTCTTTTTGTCATATAATGAAGATACCTTACTTGTGACGGTTGAGGATTTAAAGGTGACAAAATATGAACTGCGTCACGAGAAGCTTGTTTATATACCACTTCAAGTGTTTTTTGCTCACCAGTATACCCTTTTGTATACATTAAAAACCCAGCAAGCATAAAGGCGAGAATGGGCAACCCTCCTCTTTCGCAATGCACCAAGATGACGTTTTTTTGACCTGGAAGCGATAGCCAGCTATCACAAGACTGCAAAAATTTATCAACAGTTTCTAGTGGTAACAAGGGACACCCTTCATATTGCCAAGAGTATTCTGTGAGTGTCATATCATCATACGCGGATAGTGCATCAGCAATTGGGGTCTTCCTATGGCTATCTTTGAAATTAACAACCATGACAGAACACTCGGGACAGAAGTCTTGAAGCTGAGGTACCATGTCACCCATGTAGCTTTTGTATGCATCTGAGTCCAGTGTATCAGCTGAGTAACACCAGTCAAAGACTGTAACATCAACGAAACAGATGTTGATTAATATCTTTAATCAAGATCTGATTTTACAAATTCAGATGTTACATCAAGGCATAATAGTCCTATACGAGCATAATCATTTTCTTTCTGAATAAATGCCATTAGTTTTGGTTCTCTGATTCTAATCCTTTCGCATCTTAAAGCCTAAACGCCATCAGAGATTACCTACTAAATATCCACTTATCCAAACAACAATGACATGTCATACCACCCAATATGGTAGATCAAAATGGTCATATGGGTTGTATGGGTCAAATCATATGGCACATATCTGTTTTAACAGACAAAGAAATGAATGATTTGACCACTGACAAAGTTGTACGACTTGTATGATCTGACACTTATTATTATACAAACTACTGTCTTATGAGTCTAGATTTTCTACATTTTAGGTGGACTTTGCATGTGACGGTAGTTATGATTACATGTTCTATGATGTTATATTTGTTTCATTTGTTGGTTTGTTTATTTGGTCACCATTTATTTTGTTACTAGTAACATTCTATTTCTATTTGCCAGTTCGGTTTGTCTACCTGCTGTTTGTTTTAAGTCGGATCCAGAGGTAAGGTTTGCCTACAATCCATCCTACCCAGACCCTTTCAAGAGCTTTGTATAGTGTCCTATTGTTGTTGTTGTATATGATGTGACATGGAAGCTGGTGTACACTATTAGGGTGGCGTTCGTATAGCATCATCCTAATAAACCATTGGGAGGTTAGGTGAACTAAGGAAACCTAATGTAGCATGCAAATAATATGATAGAATTGTGCATGCGTGCATGCATGCAAATAAGGTAACGTGAAATGCGTACCGAAAACCCTATCTGAGATCTCAAGGAGGCGATCTGGCGGTGTACGATAGAACAAGAAGCGTTTCAACAGCGCCATTACATTAAATTAATGGCGCTGTTAACGACAGCCGGATCCCAAATGTTGTGGATTCTGTATTTCCTCAATTTCGCCGGTCGTCCAATAATATTATTATTGACCATATTCTCATGATCAACCAAATTTTCAATTGCCTGTTTCCAATAAAAAGGCCTACAAACTTCATTCAATTAACAGAATTCAATAATTAATTAGGTTGTGTGTTGTGATTACGATTATGATTGTAACGTAATATAAGGCGTTAAGGTGTATAGTGAGAGCAAAATTGATAGCTAGGGTTTTTTCAGGGTAATCGTGATTGAAGCAATCACGTATAAAATTAATAGGGTTTTTTTTTTTAAGATATGTTTGAGGAATGAAGTGAATGGAGTGAGGTTATGGGATGGATTATTAGAATATATATGTGACGACTGTTTCAATGGAAATCTTTGATTCACATGAAATCGCAAATGGGATATGATTATGGAGGACGAAAGGGGAGAGGTTGAAGAACACTCATCAGCTTTTCCGATTCATTATTATTATTATTAATTTTTTTTCTTCTTCGTATCGTTTTTTTTTTTTTAATAAAAAAAACTAACATATTCTCTTAAGTATAGTTTAATTTAATAACGTGTGACACTTTGGTCCTTTAATAAAAGATGTGTGAAACTGACACATTTTAAACATCTTTTTAATTAATTTTAAAGAAAGTATACAATATAAAGTGTGTTAACGTGAGAAGCAATAAGAAGCCATCAGAGGATGATAAGTGTTTTATTAACCAAACTATAATTACTTTTAACATCAGTTTAACACAAGGGCATTACGGACTTTAACCACACGTAACTGATTACGTGAATTACGGTAGTTATTTTTGTAAACGATATTTTCAAATCATAATTTTAAATTCTACAGACGATCTCACACACACATTACGTTTCAATTCAATTACGATTCAAACTCTATTTGATTAACACGGTTACAATTTAATCGATCAATTCATCATGTTCGGTACGTGTATTCGTAGTTAATTAATCCATTGTTCAATAGTTTTTTGTTTAATTTTTGTTTTTGGTTATCAGATTTAAACTTATTTGTTGAAGAGCAGAGAGTTGCTACTGAGAATTCGAATCAATTGCCTGATTATAATGCTTTTCATGGTATGATCATCATCCTCTGTTTTTAGTCAAAAAACAGAGATATGTGTTTAGATAGATTTGTTAACATGAATGTTTTTATGTGTGTTCAGATTTGATCGAAAACACTAACCAGGATGTTGATATTCATAGTTTGAATCTCATCAATGAATTCAGAGTTCAAGGTATGTTATAGTTTTAACCTGTTACCTTATATTAGTGCGTTTGATGTTAATACGAGTGCGTCTGTTTTTAAATTGTAGTTGATTATTGCTGGTACTGATAGTATATTAGTGCGTCTATTTTTATCACAGAGTGCGTTTGGATTTTTCAAACTTTTATTTTACTAAGTGCGCTTGAATAGTCAATAAGTGCGTTTGTTTGTTATTTTTTTGAAAGGTGTTGCAACTGATGTTCCTGTTGATGACCAAGCTAGTAACACATACATCCCTGATGTACACGATTCTCTCAAACCTGCAAAGGACATGGAGTTTCCTAGTATTGACCATGCACAAGAGTTTTATGCAAAATATGCAAAGGCTCGTGGTTTTTCTATTCGAAAGGGCACGTCAGATGTGCGAAAAGGTGTTCTAAGACTTAGATACTTTGTATGCTATAAGGAGGGTTTTAAGCCAGTCAAGGCAGGTGAAGAGAGTTCTAACAAAGATGTTAAGTCAAGGAAAAGGCCTTCCATCCGGACTGGATGTCCTGCATAAATTAGGCTAACCTCTGAGGATGGAAAAAAATTCAAGGTTTATGGCTTTAATGAAGGTCATAATCATCCTTTTGTTCATGAGAGTGACATTCATTTTCTAGCAGCAAATAGGAAGCTGACACATACTCAAGAAGAGATGATATGTGAGCTGTCTTCATTGAACATAGGTCATGTCAAAGCTTTTAACATCATGAAGACTAAGTATGGAGGTTTTGAGCATGTTGGTGCAACTGCAACTAATTGTAAGAACTTTAAAGGTGGATTAAACACCTTTATTGGTGAGTATGATGCAGATATGATTGTGACTAGGCTTAGGGATAAGAAGAAGTTCCTTCCAGATTTTTCATTTGAGTATTCTGTGGATCAAAAGAATGCATTAACTGGATTATTTTGGGCTGATGCTTTATGCAAGATGAATTATATGGAATTTGGAGATGTGATCTCGTTTGATGCAATATTTAACACTAACAATTATGTTTTTAATTTTTACAGGCTTTTTGAAATTCAACTTTTACATGTTTATAGCTTTTTTAATTTTTTAATTTTTTTACAGGTACAAGATGGTGTTTGTACCATTTACCGGAATTGATAACCATTGTCGGAATGTCACACTTGGTGCAGGATTGTTGTCATCCGAAACAACTGAATCATACACATGGCTGTTACAATCATTTTCCAAATGTTTTGGGAAGCACCCCAAAGTGGTTGTAACTGATCAAGATGGTGCTATGAAAAATGCAATACAGTTGGTTTTTCAAAATAGCAGACATAGATTGTGTATGTGGCATATCATGAAGAAGGTTTCTGATAAGGTCAGCATGAATTTTTATTTTAATTAAAGAGTGCGTCTGTTTAACATTAGTGCGTTTAAATACTCTGTTGTTTTGGATACAATATTGTGAATGCGTCCAAACTTACATGTTAGTGCGTTTGTTTCCATATTGTTTTTTATAGGTTGGTAGTGCATTATGCAGTGATGATGAGTTCAAAAGGAGAATTTGTGCAATTTTATGGACAGACTCCATCAGTCCGGAGACATTTGATTTTGAGTGGGGTGTACTTATTGTCGACTACAAGCTAAATGATAACGATTGGTTGACGGATATGTTTAATATGAGGTCAATGTGGATTCCTGCCTTTTACCGGGATGAACCAAGTGGCAAATTCTCAGTTGACTCTTGTTGAGTTCTTCAACCATTTTGAAACATTCCTTGAAGGTCAGAGTTTCAATCACAGGAAGAATGACCATGATTCCAGACATACGGTTCCTAACCTTTGGACTACGGATCCTATCGAGGAAGAGGCATCTAAAATATTTACACGAATTATCTTCTTTGATATTCAGGAAGAAATATATGCCACTTATGAAAGTTTAATAGGTGTTCACATGCAGAGGGTTGATGAAGAAGGTTTTTTGAAGATTTTTGTTGATAATCCACAAGCATATGGTCAAGGCTTTATTGAGATATTTTTTTTTTGTTTTTTATTATTAGTGCGTTTAAATTAGTTATGAGTGCGTCCAAAAGTACTACTAATATAAATTTTGGCTTTTAAAATATTTAAGGCGTCTGAACCTACTTATGAGTGCGTCTAAAGTCACCATTATAATTTTTTACCTTTTTTTACAGGTTTTGTTAAAAAAGGAAGTTGTTGATGGTGTTGAGGATGTGAATACATTATGCTCATGTAGGAGGTTCGAGCAGTACGGGTTGATGTGTAGGCATATTTTTTATATATTAAGGTTGATGAAAGTTTATAGATTCCCGAAAAGATACATTCTGAGGAGGTAGATAAAAGATGTTGTACCAAATGAAATCAAGTATTCATTTGAAACAGGAGAGTTTGGTGATGACAAGACGAAAGAAGCCAGACGTATTGCACGGGAGATAGTTTTGGGCGGTGAATATCTTGCAAACACACTAATTGCAGATTTATTCGAGTTGACTTTGGTTAATGATAAAATCAAAGAGTTGGTTAAGAAGGTTGATGAGGGCAGGTTTAAGAGACCTAGTCATTAGAATAAGCATGATAGGTATGCTTCACTTCTTGGTTATGAGAAACCATCAAATGCTGAACCCACCATTCGACTTCCGAATGGTATCAAGAACAAAGGTCGTGGAAAGCAGAAGCGCATAAAGTCCAGCAAGGAAAAGCAGGTTAGTTGATCCGGCAAAAGGAAGAGGAAATGTGCAATATGCGGGGAGAGTGGACATGATCGACGAAAACATGCGAAGGAGGGTGTTTCAACCGAGCCGCAAGGTGAACAAAATGATCATATTATGGAAGAAGACATTGATGATAATGAAGACATTGATCTAGAAGTTTCTGATGATGATCAGGAGTTGTCTTAGATATCTTTTTTAGTTGTATGATGTTTTGACTTGCAAATCTTACTGTTTTTAATGAGTGCGTTTGAATGTACACAGGGTGCGTCTGAACATTATACAAGTAAACAAGAGTGCGTCTGTTTTAAACATTAGTGCTTTTAAATAAAACAACAAGTGCGTTCATAACACAACTATTAGTGCGTCTATATCATTAATATTAAAAACATGAAAAATAGTTACATAAACACCATCACCATTACCATTACAACCACCACTACCACTACCACCTTTACACCACTACCCACATAACAACCACTTAAACTATTAAAAGATCTACAAAAACCACCACCCCAAAACAACCATTATAAAACCATCAACATCATTGGGAACCCAAGATTGCATCCCTTGCCTTTTGTTTGGATTCCATGTTTTTCAGAATGCATGCTTGTGTGTTGCTAAGTGACTCACAGATGAGGTTGTCAAAAGATGCCTGAGTATGTAGGTGCTTAATAGCTTCATCTGTGAATGTTGTTTTCTCCTCCTTCAGCTGCTTCTCTATGAGATCAAGGTTCTTCATATACTGCGTCTGAATCTCATTTTGTGCAGACAATACTACACAAGATGAGTTTAGGTCATCCTGCACTTCTGAAATGCAGTCAACCAGAACTACAGTTTTCACCTGCATGTTGCTTATTGCATTATCTATGTCGTTTGCAGCCATTTTTTATTTTGTTTTTGTGTTTTTAGTAGGGGTGGGCAAAATTCGGGTATGGACCGAAAAACCCGAGAAACCGACCCGGACCAACATGTGAAACCCGAAAATATATTTATCCGGTTTGGTATTCGGTCCTCATATTTCATAATTATCGGTTTCGGTTTCGGGTCGGTCCCAACCCGACAAAAAACCAAAAAACCCGAGTGGCCTGAGTTATTTGAATCCGAACGTTTAATGGAGTGAATTGTAATTCAGTGTTGGAAGAATAAAAAGGCTCTGGTTTAATGAGGACCTGACAATAATCTACAACATGCACTAGTCTCCATAAACCCATTACACCTTATTCCTTTTCTAATATTTTTTTATTAAGGTTCTTTTATACTATAGAACCAAATACCAAACCAACAATCTTCCCTGCTCCCAGTAAACCCTAAAAATGAGGCTTTTGTTATTCCAATTCACTATACAAATGAATTGTTTCTCATCTAAATCATAAACCAATGCAAGGAATAAAGAACCAAGCCGATAAAAAGATAGCACGGTCAACAAAGATTACACAAGTTTGACCATCATGGAATCATGTGTGCTAAAACAAAGGTTCTACCATGATTCTTTACCAGTAAAGAAAAAAGGAAAATTGTATCTTTTATTGAAATCACTATTGCCATAAAGCCACGAACCACCATGAATGAAGCCAAATCAATAGAACTCAAACATTGTTGGTGCTCTATCGAGTTGTCCTACCTTGGTCACTCGATATGTCTTTTATGTGTAGTGTTGCACTGTTCTTCGTACCATACCACAATCAGTTATAACGACCTGGTTTGGTCACGTAGTTTCTTCACCATCTTAATCATTTTTTTTGGTGCCATCACCATCCAGAAGACAAATCATAACAGATCCAAAGGTTTTGTGACAAATCAAAGGTTCTATGATGTTGGAGATGATGTTGTTGTTACGGGTCGGGTCTTGTACACTGGACCGAAGGAACCGGGCATGAAGGAACCGAAGACCGAACCTTTTGTTAGGGTTTGATTTCAGTTTTAGTTTTATCTAAGGTTCGGGTCTCGGGTCGGGTCGGTCGGGTTTGGTCGGGCCGGGTCGGGTTTGGACCTATGCTCACCCCTAGTTTTTAGTTGTATCTGTATGCTTCTTTCTCTAGTGTTTTTATAGGCTAAAATAGAAATTTAATTAGGTGGTAGTTGAATATTTAAGTTACAAATTTTATATAAATTTATTACTAGTCAAATCATATTTATCAGATAGTTAGATTTTTTTTAGTTTTTTTATTATTAAAATAAGCATGTAATATTTTTTGTCAGATTATCTTGTATAATTAATAAGACATGCAAGTTGCAGATGTTAATCATTACGTTTATAATTTTATAAAAGTGAACATAACCTGTTTTCCATTTTTTGTCTTTATAAGTGCATCCAAAACATGATATTTAAGGCGTCTGAATTTTCAAGAGTGCGTCTGATTTTACATGGGTGCGTCTGTTAATATAATTTTTACCCAGTATTTAATGCCTTGTTTAGACGCACCTTATTTTACATGAGTGCATCTGTATACGTATTCAAGTGTTTCCTAATCTGAATCTTTTTGAAATCCATTTTTTTCTTTAATTGTAATTATATGTATCAAAATCGTATGTTTTTGTGAATATTATATGCGTTTGATTGTTTTTTTATTACGATTAATGTGATTTTAAACGATTGACTGCAATGCTCTGTTTTTTTCTACAAATCAGTAACTCTTTTTTATTCAAATCAATGTGTTTTGATTGTTTAATGATTCGGAACATTTAATCGGTTTCAATTATTTGTTTAATTGTTGAAATAATTTTGTTTTGATGTTACGTTTCAATCAATTGTGAATCCCTGTTCTTACGATTTTCTGGAAATTAAAACGCATTTTCCCTAAATTACCCCTGGTCACCTTAACTAAAGTATGATTAGGATTGTTAATTACCATCTTGCCACCGCCTAAATCCAATGGCTCAGGACACTTCTTACGCTTCTTACGTTAAGACGCTTTATACGTTATCTTTTCCCTTAATTTTATAGTATCATACTAGTTTGTTTAGAGTTTCTTAAGATAGATAAATCTAATATGAAATAACAAAATGTGTGTTATGATGGAGATAATGTACGTTTGGATGAGAAGCAGAAGCAACCATTGTAAGACGTGATTGAGGCGTTGGTCTTGAAGGTGAAGTTTTTTTAGAAATGACTGGTTTCGGCTTATTCTGCTCTGGTTTATAACAGAATTCTCATCTACAGTTTCATTTAGTGTAAAAAATTCATCAAAAATCACTCCACAACAATGTACGAAAAAAAATGAATGATTCTAATTGAATTCTGTCCTTAGCTTTGTGGGTTAGGATAATAGTTGTAATTAGGCGTCGGTGAGGGAAGCGGGTTCAGCGATAACACAAGTCATCGATTTATACTAAAACTAACTAACTTGTTAATCAAGAAAATTTGTATTAATATTAGGAAATAAAATAAATTTTACTCCTGCATGCAATATAAACATACCAAAGTAACGTTGAAAATAATTTCTTCCAATAAAAAAAACAACTCGATTGGAAATAAAAACCTTCCATCTCTATTAAGTACTCAAGCAACTAGAACAAAGATAACGTTGTTTAAAAGAATGAAATAAACAATACAAATATACATTTATACGAATATTTGAATTATTATTCACAATTAAACCATGTGTATAATGCGGGTTAAATAAATGTAATTTTATACAACCACATCTTTATTTTATTGTATAAATAACACTATTCGGTGGTAGGAAACACACACAACACTCACACATCAGACATTTTTAACACCTAGCCATCGAATATCGTTGCTCACAATTGTAATTCATTTTTAGTAATAAATCGGAGCTAGATAGTTGTTGGCTCCGGGGGTTTTTATGCCGGAGATCATCTTTTATAAGAAGATCAAGAGCTTTTCCTCGTAACAAAATCATGTGTTCCATTTTACTTTCAGTCATTTAATATTTTGCATTGACTTTATTTCGTACAACTATATTTTTATTACTTCATTCAACATTCAGGATCCTGGACTATTGATCAAGAAGCTTGTCAGACTCGTCAAGCTTTAATATAATATTGGTTTTTCTTTTCTTTCTTTCTTTTTTTTTTGATATTTTATAAACCCCTCATTTAAAGTTGTTTAGTAAACAATTTGAGTCGAGCTTTCTACTTATTGAGCTTGTGAATATTATTTTTAGACTGAATTACTAGTCTTGTCCTTTATGTTTATATCTGATTACAAAGCATGTCCTTTACGTTTAAAATTGATTGGTTATATACTTTATGTTTCAAAATCATACACGTTTTGTTCTTTGACGCTAACTTAGTTAATTCTTTTCGTTAAGTTGTCATGTGCAAGTCACATGAGGGTATTATTGTAATCTTACCTCATTCTCTTTCTCACCACATACTCTCTCTCCCTCACCTTTCCCCTAAAGCTGCCACCACCACCCACGACCACCACCGCCACTCACAAGCACCACCACCACCCACCATCCACCCACATTTTGCTACTTATCTTTTTTGCGTCTATCCCAAACAATCACTTCAATGTCAACCACAACATAATCGAACAGCTTTTTTTACAAAATTCCCCACAAAATCATCCCCACACATCACAAATTAATGTTCAGATGTTCATCAATCACCACCCCCAATTGATACAAAACCCACAAAACTTTCTTGCTTAATTTCATAAAAACAAATCAAAAGTCATGCGGAGAAACATCTCCCAATTACTATGTTGCATAATCCCCGTTACTTATTCCCTGTTACCTTCCATTTCATCGTAACTTTTGGGGGGATCCCGAGAACCAAATTAATTTTGATACATCACTATTCATAGGTATAAATTTCGATTGTTTTTCATCAATTCAAGCACACCTCAAAAGCAAAGCCTCTACAAAAATCAAAGGGGGTAGATATATGATTCCTTACAATAACCTCAGGCAACCTTATATCCTCTTTCTCCGAATCTTGATGAAAAAGACCTATTGTTTGGCTAGGTGGTTTTGGATGGAGGTGTAGGGGTGAACGATGGGTGAATCAGGTTAACGCTGACATATGTGGGTCTAACGCGATGCCTGGTTTTTGAGTAAAAAACCAGGTACGTATTTCCGGTGACTGGTTGAAGCAGTTGGTGGGGTGCGATGGTGATAGAGATGACAGATGGGAGTGTGGTATGGCGGTGGTGCGGCTAGGGTTTTTTGTGGTGAAGGTACAATTGTGGTTGACGAAAATGGTGGTGATGGATGGTTGCAGTGGTGATGGTGGTAGGTGTGTGATGGGTGGAGTTATGGTGGTGTGGGGGTAGGTTGTGGTGGTGGATGTCAATGGTTTATGATTTTTTTATTAAGACCCTGGGGAGAGGAGGGGGAAAGAGGGGTGTGATGCGCCATGTGGCATATGCGGGGACCATTTTTTAAGGGTGAAAATTGTGGCAAGTGAAAGGGAGGGTGAAAGGAATAAATTATTATTTTCTTTTGTGATTTAGATTAATAAAAAAAAAGGAACCAATCACAAACATTTGAAGTTTTTGTTTATTTATTAAAACATTTTTAATTAAATTGGTAAAAAGACTAAAATACCATTGAATCACAATATTTAAAGAGAAAAATAACAGGGTTAGGGTCAAAGGACAAAATGTGCATGATTTTGAAACATAAAGTACAAAACTCATCAATTTTAAACGTATAGGACATGCATTGAAATCTAGTATAAACATAAAGGACAAAACTTATAATTCAGTCTTATTTTTATTTAATATATTAACTAACTAGACTTTTGCCCGCGTTGACACGCGGTTCATCAAGTTACAATTATATTGAGCGGTAAGATGTAAAAAAAATATAGTAGAAATATTTTATTCATATTTAAAAGCATGCAATACAAATTTTATTCAAATATTACTAAATATTTCCTTATACACCACATTTTTAGTTTTAGTCTTGACATTCCCATCACCATCAAGTATAAGTAATTTTACTCCTGCCCTGCTTTTAACTCTTGACAGTGCGACATAAAGTTGGCCATGTGAGAATACAAGGTCTCTTAAATACAATCCAACCTTCGATAGAAACTGTCCTTGGCTTTTATTGATGGTCATAGCGAAACATAAGCTTATTGGGAATTGTCGCCTTTGGAACTTGACTGGTATCTTGTTATCAGATGGTATTATATTTATTCTAGGAATAAGAGTTTTTGTACTAATGTTTCCACCTGATATGATTTCAGCTTCAATAACACACTTTGCAAGTTTGGTGATTCTTAATCTCGTACCGTTGCACAAGCCATTTTGTTGATCGATGTTTCTCAACAACATAACAGGAACACCGACCTTTAGTGCTAATCGATGATTAGGCAATCCAGAAATTTATAAACCATTAAGCACATCAGGAGAATAAAAATCTACTTGTGAACGGTTATTAGCGTTCTTAGTCTGGCATATACTATCAGAGCTCAAATACTCGACTTCATCTCCAGGAAACAATGCAAGCAACCTTTCATTAATTTCATGTACCAATTCGTTTGTAGGTGCAAGTATTGCTCGTTCTCCAAAGTAATCTTTATCTTTGTAAAGTTGAAGAAGTGAAGGGTGGACAAAGTCAATTAAGCTAGAAATAGGATCTGATGAATGCTTAATAAGAAGATCATCTGGAATGTCCACATCTGCCTCATTATCATCAACTGAATCACCAACTTTACCCTCACCTAATTCAAGAAGCCAGTTTGCAAATGCCTTTATTTCTTCGGATTCGGATGTGTTGTTCCCCAATGTTAACCTCATGTTTTTGGTTAATGTAAGGACTTTGTAACTATTCCAAATATGAGACGAAGTGATTGAGGCATTTATAATATCTCTTTTACTCACATTAGGAACAACAGGAAGGATCTGTCTAAAATCACCACCCAAAACCATCACCTTACCTCCGAAAGGCAGCTCAGAATTAACTGAAGACCTTGATTTCAAGATGTAGCGCCCCGCTTTTCTCTAATAATATAATAATATTTATTGTATAAAACGACTTTTACTCGTTAACAATAGTAGCCTGTTATCAAAGAATACGTCTTAATTCATTACTAAATTAAATTATTTGGTTGTGCTGTTATAGTGTCGAAAATAATAATAACTTGTTACAAGTAATAACGTGCCAAATAACAGACACTCAGTAAATTCTTATAAATCTCAAAGCGACGATGACTACATATACAATTAATATATGGTCCAACCACTCATTTTAAGTCGGTTTATATATAAAAAAAAATAAATAAATAACTATTATAGCGGTTAAGTAAGTAATGTAATTTAAACGAGACCGATTCGGTACGAGTTCGTATACGTGATGCTTTCCACTTAACCTACCCAAGACCCTACCTATTTAAACCCCACAAAATCTTCTTCTTCTTCACCCTAACACAATAAAACCCTAATAACCCACAACCCTTTCATTACTCCTCCTTCCTCTAACCTCCACCTCATCTCTTCCTCCTCTAGAATGGTGGCGGCAGCCACCCACAACCACCATAATCTGCCGCCACCACCACCCCATTTTACTCACCCTTCCTCTCCTTCTTACGGACACTGCAACCGCCAAACCATGAGCCAATACATGAGACCCGAATAGACAGAACAACAACGACAAAGGAGAAGGTGCGCCGATCGAGGATGGACTCCTGGACTGTTGGTTGTTGCTCCGGCCAGCCTTGTACATACAGATGTCAACAGAGGTGACGTTTTCCAGTCGTTTGGTGGTGGTTCGGCTACAGTAACGGCGGGATTTGGTCTCGTGGTGGTAGCGTCAGGTTTGGTTTGGTTTGATTGGTGGTTACCCTGATGAGCCTCAACACAAATCCGGTAATGGGTGGTCTTCTTTCTGGTCAGATCTGGACAATCGGTCCTAGATGCTTGAAGGGGGGTTTGTTTTGATGTTGGTTCGAGTCACAGGTTACGGGTCAGAATTGTTCAGGTCCAGCTGGTCAGCGCAGGCAACCCGACTAAGGCTGGAACTAATAATGGTCAAGATGGATTCAGTTTGGGTTCTTCTGTTCTCGTCAATGGGTCATGTCTTGGGCTCGGGTGTTCGCTGACCATAGACGGACAAGTCAGCAGCAACATAGTTTCCGGGTTAGGTTCATGGTGCATCGTTTTTGGGGTGAGTTCTGGTGTTGGTTTAGCGTTTAGTAGTTGGAGGCGAGGCGGAATGGTGATCTGTTTCCAGAAACGGATCCAGGTCTTTCGGACAAATGGTTCCAGATCCGGTCAACTCTGGTCAACAGTCAACACTGTTGACCAAGTCAAACTTTTGGTCAACTGCGGTCCATATTCGGGTCAGACTTGGTCAACACGGAACCTCGGGCAGATTGCTTTCGCTTTGCGAATAAATATCGGGAAGGTATAACGCGTCGCGACTCTTGTTTAGTTATTTTATTTTTTTGTTTTGTAGTACATTGTATATAAATATATAAATTACGAGCACTTAAACGAACCGAGCCGAATTATAACAAAACTTACCTTTATTAATAAGCTTGGATTTTGTAATAATAAATACTAGTACTAGAACGCTCAAATGTCGAACTATATGCGTACATAAGCATTACTTGTCGAGCGCAAAATTCTTGTTTGTTATAGTTTAATGAGTTAATCAATTGTCGTGTCTAAAAGCTTAGTCAACTATGTGTCGTATAATTGTACATTTGATGTTTTGGGAAAATATAGACAACTTGAGTTGTCTGGTTTCTTACAAAAACAGAGGAGACTCTGCCCAAATTTTTATAAAATATAAGGAACATATCTGACGCTTAGATAGTTCCGTATAAATAAAGCTACATTTTACTAATAGATTTAATCCAAATATTATTTCATCATAAATCATAATATATGTACACACACATACTATCCAACTACGAAGCGAATTAACGTTCGACTCAAGCTACGCAAATATAAATTCTTTATCCCAAAATGTGTTTTTAACAATAACTTCAAGTCAAGACATAATATGTTAAAGTAATTACTTCGAATAACTACACATACGAATATATTTTGTGAAACCAAACCAAGTTATTATCGGTTCGTTAAGTTATACACATTAAGACATGTATTGTTTTACAATACGAGTCTAGGTGGTTGAATCAACTATCTTTACAACCAAGAAACGAAACACGCTTATTTGCACTAGACTTTAAGGCATCATTTATTTGTAATAGGATACAAGATGCTCAATTAATTCAAGTTCAGACTTTTGTTTTGCTAGTACCTACACGGTGAATTTCAGGTGAGTTTTACATAGCCCCTTTTCTATTTATTACCATTTTTGGGGTGAAACATGTTACAACATCATTTATGCAATTCAATCATCAATGTGTCTATGTGTTTTTCTATGTTGCATTATGTCTTGAACATGACTAGGGTAAGCACAATTCTAGCATAATCATTAACATTGATCAGCCGACGGTATACATTGATAGATCTATTGGACTGACAATCCCACCCGGATACGTGCCTCCTACAAAGGTTGCGTGGGTGTTTGTTATCGCATAACATATTCGAGTGAACCATGAGCGTATGGGATGTACCACATTATAACAGTCACAAGGGTTGATTATGCACTCGATTTACTTCTAGTATGTTTTCACATATGGACTAGACTTGCCATGACACATGAATTGCACAACATTTTATATTCGATTATCAAAACCTATGTAATTCTCACCAACTTTTGTTGACCCAAAATATTTTCAAACTTAACATGTTTCAGGTTATAACATGCTCGAAGATTAGAGTTAATGCTTGAAGATGCGTAGCTTGTTATTTTCATTTTGATGTACAAATTCTTAGAACAATTGTATGTAATTTATTTAAATCATTTATTGAAATTTATTATTTACCATGAGCTACTGAACAATCATCAATACGTGACATCCCGATGTTTCCGCCATCGGTTGGGGTGTTACACAAGACGTCTTTCATAGTGCAATCAAGTGCTTCAAATGCATGTTTGTGAATCATTGGAGCTTCATCCCAAATAATTAGCTTAGTTTGCTTCAATAAATCAGCATCATTACTATTCGCCTTTATACCGCACATTGATTCTTCAGTAACATTTAGAGGTATACGAAACCTAGAATGCGATGTCCTTCCATCGGATAACAACAGAGAAGCAATGCCACTGGATGCAACGTTTAAAACAATTTGACCTTTAGATCTAATGGCAACAGATAATGTTTTCCACAAAAAAGGTGTTTCCTGTACCTCCAAACCCATAAACAAAGAATAGCCCGCCTTTGTTACAATCAACCGCATGAATTATTTCATCAAAAACTAAACGCTGTTCATTTGTTAAAGAACAAACATTGCTATGAAATTCCTCAGCCAGCGTACTTACTTGATAATTAAGCTCATCAAGTATCAAACGGTTATTTGCAGATGCTATCGAATCATTATTAGGATAAGGCATAGAAGGAAACCTACGTAGGCTCGAGTTATTACGAAGCAACTGTTTCTCAATTTCAAGCAATGTAAGGTTCTTGATTTGATCATCGGGAAGAGACAAACCTGAAATTGGAGTGTGACTTTTTAATTAATAAGTTAACACAAAAAAGACGTAAATAAATAAATATAAATAAAATTCTTAAACATAGAGTTTTTACCTTCAATTTGGAATATGTATTCGTGTCTACGCATAATACCATCTGACAAGTACTTCCATGACTTGTCCCAAACGTGCTCAGGCCTAGATAAGGTGTTAGACAACAACATTATTGCAAACAAATTATGAAGAACGTATCCTGAACCTGTATAATGAGCTTCCTCAATAGCTTCTATATATTCCTTGTCATCGTCTAAGAGGCCAAGAGCGTAACATGCATCTCGAAATGTTGGTAAAGTTTCTCCATTCACCGTTCTTATTTCAGCAAAAGATTTAGGGCCTTTTACCTTATTAAGAAGAATTCTCAAGAAATAAGCCTCACCCATTGATGGATTAACCATGTGAACACGACCAATTGCCTTACCAGTTTTTCGAAAATCCCATTTTTTCATCAGATTTCCAAACAAATTTACTTGGGATATCAATGTAACTAAGTTCACGTGCAACAGCTTCATTTTGGTTTAGTTGCATCCACTGTAGAAACATTGTAGAAGACACTGATGGTTTGTTGAGTACGTTTTAAAGTTGATCTTCTGGACGGTACACAACAGTTTGCTCACCGGGTAGATGAAAAGGAAGCCTAATCAATGGAGGGTATCTGTAATTCACCTCGTTTTTGAATATCCTCCATGAAGCTTCACATACAGAAAGGAACCTGCAATCATAATGTTTTTTTATTTCATCTTTTTGCAAAACTTCTTGACCTTCTCCATCATCTTCTACAAAAGAAACTTTGGCCCTATCGGGTCCTTTATTAATGTATTTGAATAAATACTTAATAGAAGCAGCTTGGTTACACCATTCAACATTAATATGAGCTTGGTAACGCTTCAACAGTCTTGGGTTATAAGGAACCACATGTCTGTTGTCTAACTGAGCACTTCCTTTTTCAACAAATACTCCCGACTCTCTTATTTTATAATCAGGATATCCATTTGAATCTAAAGTTGACGCATAAGTAAACTTCTTTGGAAATTTCTTGGAGCACTTACCATCAATCATGCAAGGGCAGTTGGGATATTCATGTCCACATGACCCATGAATCATAAAGTCACTCACAAGACTAAACAACTCAGGATCTACATTCTTATCGGGAATTTCAGCAGAAACGAAACGATCAACATGCTCAATCGTGGGAGGCTTACTATCATCTTTAAGAAACAGACAGATATGAGCGTGTGGAAGACCACGTTTTTGGAACTCTATAGTATAAACAGCTGCAAGAATAAATGGTAATAAAATTTAGATATAAATGTAATAAATTAAAACCCTTTCGTAGTTAAAAGAAAAAATATATTGACTAAGTTTATTAGTTTATCACGATCTTAATGTATAAATATATATAGAATTTTTTTGTAATGGATTTTACCTGCTGAAGTCTTCCCCAATATTGTTTTTTCACGTAAATCTTTCATTATTGGGTCTAGCTTAACTTTGAATAATCTGGCTAAAATGTTTGGCCTGTCTTCCGGATTTTTTTTCTTATCCTTAAGAAACCTTCTAATTTCAGGCCATTTGGGATTACATGTGATCGTGATGAAAAAATCAGGGCATCCATGCTTTTTACAAATAGCCATTGCATCAAGATAATTTTCCCTCATGTAACGTGCACCACCAGTAAAAGAAGGGGGTAATATTATAGGTGTACCTACCGTTGCCAAATCTATAGGTCCATTTTGATGTAAGGTTTGAAGATTGGTATAAAACTCACACCTAAGTTTTTGTTGTTGATGACGTACATAAAATAACCGCTCACTCTCTATCATAGTATAAACATCAACCAAAAACTGTTGAAGAAGGCGCCTTGCATTCAAAATCAATGAGAACTTACCAACTCTGTCTTGAATATGATAGGCAAAATACTCTCTCATTGAACACTTTGAATCTACTTTCTTTTTAGATTTCCTTTCTTCCCTATGTGGTATATCAACCCTATAACAATCTTCTCCAAAAGGAATAAGCAATGGATACTGAAGAGCTAAATATTTTGGATGAAGTTCACTTATACGCTTAAGACCCTCTGCTCTTGATTCCACAACAATATCTCGATTGTCAAGCTGGTCATCATTGTCTGACAATATAAGTGCAGCGATTTCAGATGAAGTGGGTAAGTTGTATGTTCGGCCATCTTTACTTCTCCTCCCAATAAGACGTAATTTAAGGCTAACTTCAGGATTTTCATGAAATCGATCACGTACACTCCTATAGCTTTTCACAAGTTGATTATTTGAGTCTAACATCGACTTCAGGTACTGAATGATTTCAACATCAAGTTCTTCAGCAATATGCTTAGACTCTCCTTTTTCCTTACTGTAATAAATAAATACAAATTGAAAAGAATTAAGATTTATATAAAATGCTAAAAAATAAAGTTTAAGTAGAGGTTAATATTAACAAATGGTAGAATATTACCTGAAAACCTTTTTCCTGTTGGAGACTTTGTTTTCGGTGTCATATATATACAACTGAGAAAATTTTGGTTGTGATCCATCTTTAGGAAGAAGTTGTAACACCCCAACCGATGGCGGAAACATCGGGATGTCACGTATTGATGATTGTTTCAGTAGCACATGGTATAAATTGAAATTTTAAATAATTTATTCATAACATAAATATCCAAAATAAAGTGATGTCTAGAAATCCCAAATACATGATAACAAATAAAGCAATAACTTCAAATAACTTCAAAATAAACTTCATAATAATCCTCATGCATACTCTAAGCCTCAGCTTCGTTGTTACCTGAAACATGTTAATTTTGAAAATATTTTTGGGTCAACAAAAGTTGGTGAGAATTACATAGGTTTTGATAATCGAATAAAACTTGTACAATTCAAGTGTCATGGCAAGTCTAGTCCATATGTGAAAACATACTAGAAGTAAATCGAGTGCATAATCAACCCTTGTGACTGTTATATTGTGGTCCATCCCATACGCTCATGGTTCACTCGATTATGTTATGCGATAACAATCACCCACGCTACCTATGTAAGAGGCACGTATCCGGGTGGGATTGTCAGTCCAATAGATCTATCATTGTATACCGTCGGCTGATCAATGTTAATGATTATGCTAGAATATTGTGCTTACCCTAGTCATGTTTAAGACATAATGCAACATAGAATAACACATAGACACTTTATGATTGAATTGTAGATAGAATGTTGAAACATGTTTCACCCCAAAAATAGTGAAATAGAAAAGGGGCTATGTAAAACTCACCTTAGCAGAATGTTGTATCTCGTGAAAAATAGAATATGTGTTGCCCAACAATGCCAAGTATTACCCTATAATTAAGGTAATAAATATGTCTAAGTCTTTCTAGTCTACAAATATATTCTAGGGCTTCGAATTGGGGATAAGTGCTCGTTTGATAAAATGTTTAATAAATAAGAGAAATTTGATAAATAAATAAACAAAAGTCTTTTTGTAAATTTTAAATTAAAGATGGTCACAATAATAAGTTTTAAGTATGAAAATAATTTTTATAAAATTATTTTCTAAAAAAAATAGAATATTAAATCTATTTATTTCAAATTGTCAAAATATAAGTTTAATATTTAAAAAATACTAAAATTAAAGAATTATTAAATTAAAAATTGTATTTCTATTCCAAATAAATAGAAATAATTTATATAAAATTTGGGTGCAAAAATATTGAAAAATGAATTTATTATGATTTATATATGATTAAAACTAACAAAAATTGATTAAAAATATTAAATAAATGATTTTTCAGAAATAAAAATCATTTCAGAAAATTTTATTGTTATAAAAACTCAGAATAATTTTTTGTGGAAATTTATAAAATTGTTTTGATATTTTTATAGAATTTTATAAATAAAAAAGAATAAACTTGAATTATTTATTATATATATTAAATAAATAAATTTTTGAAAACTAAAAATTGTATGTTAAATTTTTCCACTAGATTAACATAAAATAATTTTTGTAGAATTTATAAAAGAGTTTTAGTATTTTAAAATGAATTTTTAAAATACAAGGGAATATATATATATATATATAAGTTTAAATAAAAAGAAATGTTTTGTTGATGCCATGGTTCGAACCCGGGCCCTTGGCCGGTTCGTTGGTTTTAAATCACAAGCCCAGACCAACTGGTCTGGACCCTGAGAACGTTTAGTTTCTGATTATTTTAATTATATGATATAAGAGAAACTGATTTATATTCAATTAAAAAGAAAAATGTTAAAACCGTTCAAATGGGACTCGAACCCGCGTGTGTGGACAAACAAACATCAGACACAACCACTTGATCTAGATCAGTGGTTGTGTTTGATTCCAGTTTATTTAAATTATAAAACCAAGTACTGAAAACGTGTTCTTCCCCAAAATGAACGATCGAGCCCTAGAATTCTCAATTGATTGATTCACACAACAATAACCCAATTAATCAGAGGGTTATTGTTGTGTGAATGCCGATGATTAAAACCCACATGAAAAACATCACTTACAAACACGAACTCGTAGGAATTGCCCAGTCAACAGAAAAAGTCAACACGAGCTTGATTGCTTCGAATGATGATTCAATAACAGAAATTGAAGGTTGTGAGAGAGTTTTCGGCGATTGTAGAAGGAATGGGGAGGTCCAATTTATAGTGAGAAGGTTTGGGTTGCACGATTGGAAGGTTGACATCGAATTGATTGTATTAACGCGTAATTGGGTAAATTTGGTATGATTTGGCCATCAATACAGCGCGTAAGTGACGCGGATTCATCAATCATTCATCCATCAATCCTAATTTGAATGTTAACGCGTTTGAAAATGGTTAATTTTGGTAGATTGTTGTCACAGTTGACTTTCCAAGTCAACTGTGAAGAACTATAACCCGTAATATAGTAATTATAAGCTGGGATTTATACCAAGTGTATGTGTAGACCAGATGGTTGGGTTTGTTGTGTTGGTGACCCGGCTTGGGCGCGGGTTCGATTCCCGGCCCAAGCATATATTTTTTGACAATAAAATCTTATATATATGTATATTATATATAATTAATATAGTATTAGGGTTCCAAATACGCCACAATAATAATTAAAAGTGAATAATAACAATGAAACTTGACGTTATTATTCCAAATTGATAGTAACGTACAAGTATTAGTGCGTAATGTTACAGTCTCCCCTACTTTTAGGAACTTCGTCCCGAAGTTGGAGTTGGAGAGTCTGGTGGAAAAAGATGTGGGTATTTAGACTTCATCTGGTCTTTACGTTCCCAAGTGAACTCTGGACCTCGTTTAGATTCCCAACGCACCTTAACGATCGGAATGCGACTGCGCTTGAGTTTCTTGACTCCAGTATCAACGATCTCGACGGGTTTCTCGATAATGTGCATAGTTTCATCGATTTGCACATCTTCAAGAGGAACATGGAGGTTCTCATCTGCTAAGCATTTCTTGAGATTCGAAACATGAAAGGTCGGGTGAACATTGCTTACCTCAGGTGGAAGATCAAGTTTGTAAGCCACTTTTCCAATCGTGTCAAGAATTTTGATTGGGCCTACGTATCGAGGAGCTAGTTTTCCCTTTCTACCGAAACGAATCACTCCTTTCCAAGGGGATACCTTAAGAAGCACAAGGTCCCCAACTTGAAATTCCAGGGGTTTACGACGTTTATCAGCATAACTCTTCTGACGACTTCTAGCCTTGAGAAGATTATCCTGAATGAGTTGGATTTTGTCTGTGGTTTCCTGGATTAGTTCGGGTCCAGTGATCCGGGCTTCACCAACCTCAGTCCAACAGACAGGTGAACGACATTTACGACCATAGAGTGCCTCGAAAGGAGCCATGTTAATGTTGGCGTGATAACTGTTGTTGTATGAAAACTCGACCAAAGGAAGATGAGAATCCCATGCGCCACCAAAATCGATGACACATGCCCTGAGCATATCCTCAAGTGTCTGGATGGTCCGTTCAGTCTGACCATCTGTTTGAGGGTGATAAGCAGTACTCAGGTTCAACTTGGTACCCAAAGCATCTTGTAAAGAATCCCAAAAGTGAGAGGTGAAACGACCATCACGATCAGAGATAATGTCCAAAGGTATACCATGACGACATACGATTTCACTTACGTACATCTTTGCCAACCTTTCCACAGAATACTTCTCACGAATAGGTAAGAAGTGGGTTGACTTGGTCAAACGATCGACGATTACCCAAATGCTGTCAAAACCTTTGGGTGTACGGGGGAGTTTAGTGATGAAGTCCATTGCTATGCTCTCCCATTTCCATACAGGAATTTCTGGTTGTTCGAGCATACCAGATGGTCGTTGATGTTCAGCCTTGACCTTTGAACAAGTGAGGCATTTTGTAACGAAAAGAGCAATATCTTTCTTCATACCAGGCCACCAATATGAATAACGAAGATCTTGGTACATCTTGTCAGCTCCAGGATGAATAGAATAAAGAGACTTATGAGCCTCGTTCATGAGGAAGGTACGAAGATCATCACGGTCAGGAATCCAAAGTCGATTAAGAAAATAGAGTAGACCATCAGGTTTGGTTTCAAGTTGAGTCTCAGCACCACAAGACATTTCGTCGTACATGTTACCTTGGGTGACTGAAGTATGTTGAGCCTGGAGGATACGATCCTGAAGATCAGTACGAACTCTCGCACAATGAAGTTTGATACGCTCTTTACGACTGAGTGCGTCAGCCACAACATTCGCTTTGCCAGGGTGGTAGCGAATTTCGCAATCATAGTCGTTAAGTAACTCAACCCAACGCCGTTGCCTCATGTTAAGATTTTTCTGGTCGAAGACATGTTGGAGACTTTTGTGGTCCGTGAAAACCACACATTTGGTTCCATAAAGATAGTGTCTCCAAATCTTAAGAGCAAAGACGACAGCGCCCAATTCAAGATCATGGGTGGTATAATTCTTTTCGTGAGTCTTGAGTTGTCTAGACACATAAGCAATAACCTTTCCTCGTTGCATGAGAACACAACCAAGACCTTGGTTTGATGCATCACAATAGACCACGAAGTCATCATTACCATCAGGTAGAGACAAGATAGGAGCTTCACAGAGTTTCAGCTTAAGAGTTTCAAATGCTTCCTCTTGCTTTGGTCCCCATTCATAGGGTTTACCCTTGTGAGTTAAGGCAGTGAGAGGAACAGCGATCTTAGAGAAGTTGGCAATGAATCGACGATAATAACCAACCAAACCAAGGAAGGAACGGACTTCAGTTGGAGTTTTGGGAACACTCCAATTCTTCACAGCTTCGATCTTTGCAGGATCAACATGAATTCCGTTCATATCAATGACATGTCCCCAAAATTGAACTTCCTTAAGCCAAAATTCACATTTCGAGAACTTGGCATACAGTTGTTCTTTCTTTAGGAGACCCAAAATGGAGTGAAGATGTTGTTCGTGATCGGATTTTGATTTTGAGTAAATCAAAATGTCATCGATGAAGACGATCACGAATTTGTCGAGGTAGGGTCTACAAACCCGATTTATTAAATCCATAAACACTGCGGGAGCGTTGGTCAATCCAAAAGGCATGACCATGAATTCATAGTGACCATAACGTGTACGAAATGCTGTATTGGGAATGTCTTCATCGTGGACACTAAGCTGATGATAACCAGAACGAAGATCAATCTTCGAGAAGTGGGTTGCTCCTTGAAGTTGATCGAAAAGATCGTCAATCCTAGGCAATGGATAACGATTCTTGATGGTGAGTTTGTTGAGTTCGCGATAGTCGATACACATCCTGAGAGATCCATCTTTCTTCTTAACGAACAAGACAGGGGCTCCCCATGGAGAAGAACTGGGGCGAATGAAACCTTTATCAGAAAGTTCCTGTAGTTGACTGGCAAGTTCTTGCATCTCAGAGGGTGCAAGACGATAAGGAGCTTTGGCGACAGGATTGGCACCAGGAACAAGATCAATTCTAAATTCCACTTGTCGAGCAGGAGGCAAACCAGGTAAATCCTCTGGGAAGACTTCAGGATAGTCCCGAATAATTGGGATGTCTTGGATACTTTTGCCCTTTTCCTTCTTTTCTATCACGTTAGCTAAGAAAGCCGTATACCCCTTTCGTAAGTATTTTTGGGCAGTAGTACAAGACATGAGCTTAAGCTCGCCACAAGGCTTCTCACCATAGATCTTCAAAATCTCACCAGATTCGAGAGGAATGCGAATGACTTTCTCAAAACACAGAATTTCAGCACGATGGGTTGACAACCAGTCCATGCCTACTATGACATCAAAACTTCCAAGATGCATAGGGATGAGATCGATAGAGAAAGTATGTTCGTCGAGGTTCAGCACACAATTACGAATAATAGAATCGATGGAGATAGACTTCCCAGTAGCTACCTCTACCACTAAAGGTTCCTCTAGGTTAGTTTGGGGTAAGTTAAGTAAAGGTTCAAACTTTAGTGATACAAATGACTTATCAGCTCCCGAATCAAATAATATGGATGCATAGTGGTTATTAACGAGAAACGTACCATTCACCACCTCGTTGTTGTCACGGGCTTGATTAGCATTGAGATTGTAGGCACGACCTCGAGCACCTTGGTTCTGGTTGCGGTTCTGGTTCTGGTTTTGGTTGCGGTTCTGGTTCTGGTTTTGGTTGCGATTGGGGCAAGTATTGATATAGTGATCAGGGCTGCCACACTCGTAGTACTGACCACGAGCAGGCCTGTTGTTTTGTTGGTTAGGAGCTGGGGCATTTCTGGCTGGGTTGTTTTGGGCAGCAGGGCCGTTAGCAGGAGGAGCTCGGCAGATATTCACAAGGTGACCATACCTTTGACAATTTGTGCAAAAACGACATGGCACCTGTGCTGGATGATGGTATTTGCAAGTGTTGCACAAGGGGTGAGGTCCGGTGTATGGCTTCTTGGCTGGGTTTTGTGCTGCAGGTGGGGTGGTAGCAACCATATAGTTCCTAGCCTTGCGCTTCTTGTTGCTTGAGGTCTCGGGTTTAACCTCAATAGCGGGCTGAGGAGTGTCTTTTGCCGCAGTCTTCTTAGTGCTCTTGCAAAAGAGAGTACCGTTCTTCACATGATTATCAGTGAGAGTAGCCGCCAGACGTTTGGCTTCCTCCAAGGTGGCAGGATTCCTTCCCCACACTGTGTCCTGGATTTGCATGACCACCGATATACTTCTCGATGGCTACAGGCAGGGGAGTGACTTTATGGGGCAACAATAAGCTAAGCTCGTGAAAGCGGGTATTGTAGGCAAGGTTTTCCCCACTATCTTGAGCAAGGGTGTGGAACTCATCTTTTAGCTTCTTAACTTCGTTGCTGGGACAGAACTCATCTTTCATAACCTCCTTGGCTTGATCCCATGTCATAGCAAGTGCAACTTCGGCTTCACGGGTGCGCTTTTCCTCATTCCACCAAGTGAGTGCTCGTTTGTGAAGAACACTCATGGCGTAACGAACCTTAAAGTTGTCGGGGCACTCACTGTTAATGAAGGTATTCTCAATACCCTCGAACCATTGTAGAAGTCCCGTAGCTCCCTCTTCTCCACTGAACTTAGGGGGATTACAGGAATTAAAGTGCTTAAGAGTGCAGGCTGGGAGACCATTCCCGTTCCCGTTGTGGTTTCCATTTCCGTTTCTGTTGCCGTTACCGTTCCCGTTGCCGTTACCGTTCCCGTTGCTGTTACCGTTCATCTGGATGACTTGAGCTAGTAAGTTAGGAACCAGAGTCGCGATTTGTTGCGCCATTTGTTGAGAAATGATCGCAGCTAGTTGGGCATCAACACCATTGTTGTTGTTGTTATTGTTGTTGTTGTGGTTAGCGTCGTGGTTGTTGCTATTCACTTCATCTTGATTGTCACCACTGTTAAGGCGAGTGCTGCGACGTGGAGGCATGATCTGTAAGAGACACAATGAAATGAATGAGGTTATATAAGGAATGTAATCATTTATTCATTAATTAAAACGAATAAACGAAAACGTTGACTTATCAAAGATTCTAGATTCTAATAACATAATGAAGACATGCTTTAGCCTATAAGTGAACACTCATCCCGAGAATTCCCAGGTAGGCATCCGGGTCCCTCGTCTGATTGGGATATATGCGCAATGCCAGGCTAGACAGAAGACTCAGAATACAGGCGTTCACCCTTCCAGATTGCACGTGTTCGTTATTAAAATCTAGAACTTCGACGAGATCTCAAGGTGGTTCTGGTTAAACCTGAGGATTTTGTCCTATTAATCTAATGGTGGATCAGGATTGCAGCAGACGAATAAGAGTAGTCACTTGTAGGCTTAGGGTTGTATAGGATAGGGGTAAGATTAAGGAAGCAATTAGGATTTCAAGTAAGAGAAGCAAGTACTGTTTAAGTCCCTAAGGTTATAGTCTAGATTATTTTCTAATAACCTAATTCCCTATAACCAAGGCTCTGATACCAATCTGTAACACCCCAACCGATGGCGGAAACATCGGGATGTCACGTATTGATGATTGTTTCAGTAGCACATGGTATAAATTGAAATTTTAAATAATTTATTCATAACATAAATATCCAAAATAAAGTGATTTCTAGAAATCCCAAATACATGATAACAAATAAAGCAATAACTTCAAATAACTTCAAAATAAACTTCATAATAATCCTCATGCATACTCTAAGCCTCAGCTTCGTTGTTACCTGAAACATGTTAATTTTGAAAATATTTTTAGGTCAACAAAAGTTGGTGAGAATTACATAGGTTTTGATAATCGAATAAAACTTGTACAATTCAAGTGTCATGGCAAGTCTAGTCCATATGTGAAAACATACTAGAAGTAAATCGAGTGCATAATCAACCCTTGTGACTGTTATATTGTGGTCCATCCCATACGCTAATGGTTCACTCGGTTATGTTATGCGATAACAATCACCCACGCTACCTATGTAGGAGGCACGTATCCGGGTGGGATTGTCAGTCCAATAGATCTATCATTGTATACCGTCGGCTGATCAATGTTAATGATTATGCTAGAATATTGTGCTTACCCTAGTCATGTTTAAGACATAATGCAACATAGAATAACACATAGACACTTTATAATTGAATTGTAGATAGAATGTTGTAACATGTTTCACCCCAAAAATAGTGAAATAGAAAAGGGGCTATGTAAAACTCACCTTAGCAAAATGTTGTATCTCGTGAAAAATAGAATATGTGTTTCCCAACAATGCGAAGTATTACCCTATAATTAAGGTAATAAATATGTCTAAGTCTTTCTAGTCTACAAATATATTCTAGGGCTTCGAATTGGGGATAAGTGCTAGTTTGATAAAATGTTTAATAAATAAGAGAAATTTGATAAATAAATAAATAAAGTCTTTTTGTAAATTTTAAATTAAAGATGGTCACAATAATAAGTTTTAAGTATGAAAATAATTTTTATAAAATTATTTTCTAAAAAAAATAGAATATTAAATCTATTTATTTCAAATTGTCAAAATATAACTTTAATATTTAAAAATACTAATATTAAAGAATTATTAAATTAAAAATTGTATTTCTGTTCCAAATAAATAGAAATAATTTATATAAAATTTTGGTGCAAAAATATTGAAAAATGAATTTATTATGATTTATATATGCTTAAAACTAACAAAAATTGATTAAAAATATTAAATAAATAATTTTTCAGAAATAAAAATCATTTCAGAAAAGTTTATTGTTATAAAAACTCAGAATAATTTTTGTGGAAATTTATAAAATTGTTTGGATATTTTTATAGAATTTTATAAATAAAATAGAATAAACTTGAATTATTTATTATATATTTTAAATAAATAAATTTTTGAAAACTAAAAATTGTATGTTAAACTTTTCCACTAGATTAACATAAAATAATTTTTGTAGAATTTATAAAAGAGTTTTAGTATTTTAAAATGAATTTTAAAAATACAAGGGAATATATATATATATATATATATATATATATATAAGTTTAAATAAAAAGAAATGTTTTGTTGATGCCATGGTTCGAACCCGGGCCCTTGGCCGGTTCGTTGGTTTTAAATCACAAGCCCAGACCAACTGGTCTGGACCCTAAGAACGTTTAGTTTCTGATTATTTTAATTATATGATATAAGAGAAACTGATTTATATTCAATTAAAAAGAAAAATGTTAAAACCGTTCAAATGGGACTCGAACCCGCGTGTGTGGACAAACAAACATCAGACACAACCACTTGATCTAGATCAGTGGTTGTGTTTGATTCCAGTTTATTTAAATTATAAAACCAAGTACTGAAAACGTGTTCTTCCCCAAAATGAACGATCGAGCCCTAGAATTCTCAATTGATTGAGTCACACAACAATAACCACATGAAAAACATCACTTACAAACACGAACTCGTAGGAATTGCCCAGTCAACAGAAAAAGTCAACACGAGCTTGATTGCTTCGAATGATGATTCAATAACAGAAATTGAAGGTTGTGAGAGAGTTTTCGGCGATTGTAGAAGGAATGGGGTGGTCCAATTTATAGTGAGAAGGTTTGGGTTGCACGATTGGAAGGTTGACCTCGAATTGATTGTATTAATGCGTAATTGGGTAAATTTGGTATGATTTGGCCATCAATACAGCGTGTAAGTGACGCGGATTCATCAATCGTTCATCCATCAATCCTAATTTGAATGTTAACGCGTTTGAAAATGGTTTATTTTGGTAGATTGTTGTCACAGTTGACTTTCCAAGTCAACTGTGAAAAACTATAACATGTAATATAATAATTATAAGCTGGGATTTATAACAAGTGTATGTGTAGACCATATGGTTGGGTTTGTTGTGTTGGTGACCCGGCTTGGGCGCGGGTTCGATTCCCGGCCTAAGCATATATTTTTTGACAATAAAATCTTATATATATGTATATTATATATAATTAATATAGTATTAGGGTTCCAAATACGCCACAATAATAATTAAAAGCGAATAATAACAATGAAACTTGACGTTTTTATTCCAAATTGATAGTAACGTACAAGTATTAATGCGTAATGTTACAGAAGTCCACCAAGGGCTTGATAACTTTCACCACTTATTCTGTATATAAACAGAGCCTTTCCTTTATTAATATTTGAGTCAATCTTGCCTCCCATTGAAGTAAAACAGAACATAGAATTGAAATGCCGAATGTGCTTTAAGAAATATTTGCTTCGCGAGTCTATGTTCTTGAAAACATTTTGATAATCTAGATAGGTGTCTTTGAAATCTGGAAGTTGTACTTTTCCATAACCACAACATTGCATGTAAGTTGTTCTTCCGCCAACTTTTAGTCCTCTACCGGCGTCCATTCTCTACAATCTGGCGTTACACATTTCACATACAATCGTTTGATCACCGTGATCCAAATAATCTTGTAAACATAATATATTCAAATAATATTAAGATATATTAAAAAAACAAAAAAAATTGTAATTGTTTTTGTAAATTTAAAATTTACCTTTAGAGACACCCTTTAAAATCTGCAATGGTTTGAGGAATCATATCATCTTCGTCTGACAAACTAACCATGCGGACAGGAGAGATGCAACGTCGGTTACTTAAACTTGTTGAAGGTGTTACGACATAAATATGAGTTGATGTATTCATGGTTGTTGTTTGAACAGAAGATAATTCATGTGAAACTCTATTAAAATTAGTACCTTCACCTAAATATAATATTAACATTTAAAATTTAATATTTATAAGAGTAACAAATTTATATAATTAATCGATACAAAGAAAGTGATACCAGATGTTGTTGGACATCCTTTAACGGAATTGACTTTACGTCTTTTTGCATCAAGTTGTGCTTTTCTAAAGCTTCTACACTCGACAGAATTGTGTCTTTTGAGATCAGGCATTGAAACTATTGATAAAAATAAAAAAAAGTTTCGCAAGTAAATGCAAATTTAGTTATAAACTATAATAATAATATAAATACAAACGCAAGTAAAATAGAACTATAATATCGTTTGTAATATTGGACAAAGGAGTACGTTCTGTTGAACATGTTTATGAATATATAAAAAACTAGTTTTATACCCGTCCCTTGGACGGGTAGTACAACAAAATTATACAAACACAATTTTGTTATATAAAAACTTGTATACAAAGATCAAAAGTTACTATATATCTCAAATTAAAGACATATTATAAAAACTGAACTTGGCTAAACACGTCGTTGATACTACGCATACATATATTATCTATAAGCACATGATTTCGGAACAAAGCAATATACTATATAAAAAAAACAAACATGCATTTGATTAAAGGTATGTTTAATAACAAATTATAATTTAGGCACACATCATCAATTTCATTGTTTTCCATCTCAGTTCAATCCATGTTATTGACCAGTTTCTTGGCCCACAGTTGATGGGCTAGGTGTACTCATATAAACGTCATTTATCTCTAGACTTAAACCTAAAATGTAACGCACCAACGTGGATGACATTCAAAATAAACTTAAATATTTACACCCGTCCTAGTACGGATACTGTGACGGAATTATACAAAAGCATGTAATTCTTTCTTGTAGTCACTTATACATTCACCATATATATATAAAACATTTGTTTTATATGAAAAATTCTATACAAACAGTTAAAAGTTATTAAGTATTTCCCATTAAAGAGACACTTTATAAAAACTTGGCTAAAAGCACTATTCATACTATGTGTACGTATACAATACGGATATGGTACATATATTATCATCATGATATTTCAATGTTGTAAAATGAAAACCAAATCAAATTGCTTACTCAATGTGCACATGGTAAAGACAATAATTTAAAATTGTGGTTCGGTTCCACAACAGATTGCCTCCATAATAGCTTTTGTTACATATTTAATGTAATTACCCAATTTCCATACAGGTGAAAAAAATGAAGGGTAGGTTACTGTCTAAGTTTTGAAAATGAAAGTGTTGAACTAAAACTATATGTGCCATTGGAAAATAATAACATTGTTTAGAGTTTTCTGTCTAAAAAACATATAAAGAGTGAAAATGAAATAAATAAAATTAAGATACACCAATTCGCCTAACTCAAAATTCTCATGGACCCTGCAACAACTTAATAATGTTTCCCACGTATACGATCGAAGCTCAACTGGAAACTGTTTAACCAATTCATATGCTTCTGTTAACATCCCTCCTCTACCAATAACATCAATCATGCATGCATAATGTTCAGCTGTTGGATTAATTTTCCAGTTTTTTTCCATCGATTTGAAGCATTCCCAGCTCTCTTTGACCATACCCGAATGAGCACAACCTGTTAACAAACCTAGAAAGGTCAAATGGTCGGGCCGATATCCAGATTCTGTCATCGAAGAGAAAAGTTGTAGAGCTTTTAAAGCTGACCCATGATATGAATGTGCCACAATCATCGCGTTCCATAAAACTGTATCTTTTTTTATGGTTGTCTCGAAGATTTAATTAGCATCGTCCATAAAACCGCATTTGGAGTGCATAGATATTAATGAGCTCACGACCATTGAATCGTTGCCATACGCATATTTGATTACACATGAGTGCATTGCTTTCCCCCAACGATGTACAGCAAGTGACCCACAAATAGATATCAAACCAGTGAACGTCACCTGATTGGGTTTGATTCCATTCTGCAGCATTCGGGAGTAAAGATCCAAAGCCTCATCACTCTGAACCCCACAAATCATTATGTTCCAAGTGGTTCGATCTTTAACACAAATCTTGTCAAACAACCCCTGAGACTAAACACAATCCTAAAGTTGGTGTACACTGAGACTAAACAACTCCCCTGTTTGGATGAAGTGAGATCCTTCTAAGGCTCCTGTAGTACTAATCGGCCAGTATGATCCACATGAACCCTTCAACAATATCCCACATATTAAATAATCACATCATATTAATAAAACGATTTGAGAGATTAACTACTAACAGAACTATTAAGATTTCAATATAACTTCATATTCAGATCTTAAGATAAATATATGCATCAACCATACATGTTTATATCATTTACATGACCAATCATGTTGATTGGGAAACTCATGCTATCATGAAATTTGAAAATTTAAATCTAAAAGGTAAAACAGACTTTCAATTTTATATAAGTTTTTTTTAACAAATACAGAGAAACTATGACTGTTACATACCTGATTTTTAACAGGAGTAACAACGCGATGATCATGCCTGTCAAATTCTTCAAGAAGATCGCTTGTCAACCTTACACATTATCAAGTTGTTCAATGTTAGTAAGATAACCTTAACTCTCAATCTTTGAATCAATCATTAACAAAAAAAACCCAAATAAAATGACAAATTGATATGCATAGATAAGAGATCTATAATCTACTATTAAAAGAAGAATGATATGATCAATTAAGTCACCTTCTTGCAGGTTGACTCATTGGCACCGACAAGAGATCTACATTGTACAATGCTCCGTAGATGGACCTCCATTTCTTCTTTCTCTACTTTATCCCTCTTATCACAACCTCCAAATTGTATTTATGGTGTGTGATGTTCCACCTCAAGAAACATGAAATATTCTGTCAAAGGCATGAGGATGTCCGAATGCTTCGCAGTTTGCAATAATAGCCAATAAATTGACATATTAAACTTTCACTTTCCTAAGTTAATTAGAACGAAAGGTGGAAACATGAACTAAAAAACAAAATTTCTATCTAGTATACACATTTCGTATGCCAATTAAACATATTTGCAACCAACACAAAACATGATTTCCCAACTGTACAAAACTTGTCTCTTGGTTAGACATAAACATGTCACCTGAGCTTGATATGTACTGAAAGCCGGTGACTTTTTCCTAATTCTTCAAAGTAGATTGATCACCCGCTTTTGAAAACAATTAGATCCCTACAAAAAAAAAACATTTTAAATCAAACAACACCATTCTAAATCAAACAAATTGACTTACTTTTTAGCTGTAAGGACCATTTCAAAAAACTCTTTTAGCCAATTTTCATCCTCGTTGTCAAGATCATACTTGACAAAATCTCCTAGCACGGCTCATGCTGCAAATATTACTTAACATTATTAATAAAAATACTAACTGGGATCTAAACATATAAGTTCAATAGTCCACAAACCTTCTATTGTGTGTAGATAAGATGGTGTTGGTTGGTTGAAAGTGGGTGTTTTAATCTATAACATATGTATCCTCAATAACATACTCGGGGGAAGGTACTTCAGAAATTGTTCTTTTAGTACCTGGACAACTAACCAAATATCACAGCTCAAGTAATAAACACCGGTTTTTACTAATTATAACAACTTGCTTATTTTATGGTAATCACTTAATTTGGTTTTATTAATATTTTGTAAATCATAAAGTTATAATTTTAATTTTTTCAAAATTGTGTTATTAGTATTATTGAGTTTATTAAAAAATGTTGTCATAAAAAAATTCTAATAATAATGTTACATCATAAAAATATATTGCATCATTAAAAATTTTAACAAAGTAACAAAAAACAAACATAAAATGCAAACAAACAATTTATTTAGATGAAATTTGTCCAAAAAACCAAACCAAGCATAAACAAAACGAAATTGTCACAAACATTAAATAAAAATCCTGAAAATAAACAAATGTTTCAACAAATGGATCATTGTTCCTATTTCTCAACCTTAGGAACCAAAAGGGGGATCTCAGGTGATTTGGAAGCGTATCTTTTCTTATCAGTCTTAAGGACTTTAGTTGTAGATTCACTTGCATCATCGTCAAGCTCATACACTTTGTCCAGGCTACGCTTCACTTCCTCATCATCACGTATAACACTAACTCTAGAAGATGACTCTGGAGTAGTGTTATCTCCAACAGAATCCTACAATATTAAATGAAATGCCGAAATTGTTAGAATAAACTACATTAAAAACTTAATTTGAATATATGATTAAATAAGTCAAAGAACAACCTTCAAAGACAATGCATTTTGTGTTTCAAAAACAGGTTGATCGAGCTGAAAAAAAAATAAACATGTAATACTTCAAAGGAAACATTTATACTATAAACAAATAACATTAATAAGAATAATAATAAACATGTAATAATGATTCATAAGAGTAATAATAAAGGAGTAGTTCAATGATAATAATAAGCTGAATGTCAGGGAACCTTTCTTCAAGAGAAGCAACTATTGAAGAATCATTTGTAAGTTTGCGTATACCATAACCATCAATATGCTTATCAATGTTGAATTGTCCAATTTTAATCTTGAAAGCAAACTTTTTCTCTTCAAATGCATCAAACTCAGCAAGAGTTTTTTTGTCTTCAACAGAAACCTAGATAAAAATGACATAAGTAACATGAAGTATAATAAAATATATTGTTTAAGGCAGAAAAAAATAAATTACCTGTTTGGAGATTTCTAGCAGCTGCATTGCTGACATGCCCAACAATTTTTTCGCTTCTCGATCAAACATTGTAAGCAATGTTATTCCAGTACAATCTTGCACCCTTATTGGAATTCTAAACCTAAAGTAAGTAATAACAAAACATTATTTACTAAATAATATCGTAAAATTTTAAGTTATGTATATGAAAAATAATTCTTACACTGGATCAACAGATACAATTTGCTTGGGATAGTCATTGTTGGTGCAAACCAAGACCTATTTAAATGAATTAACATCTTTTGCATCTTCATCATCAGGTCAACTCAAAGTTAGCTCAACCTTGCGGTTACACGCCTCGCAACCTAGGTAATACCAATCGTCCTTGGCATCCACACCCTTCACTGTACCAACAACAATGACTTGTTTGTTAACCTGTAAAAGAAAATAATATTAATGTCAACATTTAATGGAATGTAAACATTCATATTAGAGTATTATAAGTCGACATTGATGTACCTCTGTTATCAACGGAAGATCACGAATACTGCTGAAAGGTGTTTTGTTCAAAAATTCATCAGCCAAATTCATGCTACCGGACGATCCGAGCGATCGTTGAACAGAAGATGATTCAACAGAGATAAACTTTTCAATATAACTGTAAATAAAAATAAATAAAACATTATATATATTTAAAAAATGAAAATACGTACATAAGACAAATAAGAACATAAGTATATTACCTTCTCTTAAAAGACCGAATATCCTCAATGTCTTCATTAATAAAGAGTTGAGTGATATAGAATCCATTTTGAACGCTCACATTGCCTTTAAAGATAAAAAACACGTAACATGTAAATAGAAGTAGAAAAGTAAAAATATATAAAGTGTATTAAAAATTAAAAAAAACTTAATATATGACAAACCTTTATAATTGTTAAAGCTACCAAATTGAACAATCAGGACAACATGGACTTCATCTTCATTCTGCTTGATGTATCCAAACATCTGCTCACTATACCCATCCCACAAAGAACAGATGATTTTGATCCCTCTACATATAAACAGAATGTTGGTTAGAAGGAAACTATCTATTGTATAACAATTTATTGATCGTATAATATAATCAAATATAGCAGAAATCATTATCAAACAATAAAAGATGATTTGTAAAGATGAAACACATACTCTAGATCAATCAAAATAAGGCTCATCTTGTATTTCATGCCAGATTTTGTTTCTGTCAGTTATGGTGGACTCCATTCTTCAACATAGCCAATGAAATCTAAAAAAAAAAAAATTATGAATTTATACAAATACATTATCAGAAAACTTAAAGAGTAATATAAAATATTAAGTGTCAATAAACAAACCAATTCTTTGTTCTTCAAACAAGTTGCCACTCTTAATTGACCCAAAAGAAGAAAAATTAAAACCAAACTGACTTCCTTCAAACCTGCTACACTTTGTAATATTTGTTTCAAAAGTAAATAAAAGAATGTATTTTTTTATCAAAATGTTTAGTAGATTTGTTTTCAGCTAATTGGGAGTTATAGATATAGTAATTTTCATTTTCACGTAAAAAATTTTCATGTTTCTTCATATATCTACTCCACACAATAGCTTGCATTTTGGAGCCCTGTTTTAAAAATTAAAAGGAAACAAAATAAATTAAATCAGAATTTTGATTAACAATAATATGTGACCAACATAAATGAAACCATGAATACGTTAAAAACTAACCTGTTCATCCATCAGAACCATATCTAGACAAGGAGTTTCTCCCTGTATCTTTCGATTTGGTCGCCTCCAAAGCCTAAGTACCTTAACTTTGATTGTGTATTGACTCATCCGCCAAGTGATGTCATTAAAAAAGGTAACGTTGTTTGGATCTATAATCCTGCAAGTTAATAGTATGTAACTATTAAAACATTACATGCAAAAAAAAAATAATTGAATTAATATGTAAAAGATGATAGATATACCTGATAGGGTGTTGAAGAAAATATTGATACTAAGCTTTACGAATTAAATTTGTATTTATAATCTAAATTGAACGATTTATTTATGTTAAGCAACATTAGTAATATAAAAAAGGTAAATATGAAATGGAAATCAAAATTAATTTAGATTAACATGTTTCTATAATTAAGTATACACGATTTTTTTAAATTATATACGATTTTTAAATTGTATATGTATAAAATGCAAAGGTTTCAATCTACCTAAAATAAACATATACACAAATTTTTTAAATATATACGAATTTTTTTATAATCTCTATGGTTTTAAATATCTTTTGAAAATGAAGCGTGAATTATTAATTTTTAAAACCACTCTCATTCAATTGAAAATTTAAATGTTTTAAATCTAACAAAAAATAATTTGATTGTTTGTTTCTAAAATTTAAAGATTTAAAAACTGTGTCAAACAATTATTTTGAGCGGTCTTAATTTGATTGTTTGTTACTATTTATTGACAAAGCCAGCTCTAGGGTAAGTTAACTAAAGCCCTTGCCTTAGGCCACCAATTCTCTAAGGGCCACCAATTTTTGGGAGAAAAGATTTATATATTCATTCTATGTTATTGGTTTACAGAATATAAGCAAGGATCTTTTATAGTTTTATGTGATGAATAGAATTAAAGCAATAAAATAATATTAGTTGATTATTAAGTAATTGGTTTACTACTACACCATATAGTTGATTTAAGGCAATGAAAATAATATTAGTTAAATACCAGAAAAGGCCCCACATTTAGAATTTGCTTTAGGCCTTCAAAAGCGTTGAGCCAGCTCTGTCTATTGACTAAAAAAAGTCAAACCGTGTTAACTGCCCTGTGTTTTTTAGGACTATTAACAGGTTTGCACCCTATCATGCCATACTCAGTTAATAAATCCATGCAGTATTTTCTCCGAGACAAGCATACAGACTCATCATCAGGAATAACTTCCAAACCAAGAAAGTATTTTAAATCTCCTAGATCTTTTATAAGAAATTTATCCTTTAAACATTGTTTGAATTTTTCAATTTCATCAACACTACTACCAGTTAAAATAGTATCATCAACATAAACCAGTAAGATGACAGTATAAGACTGATCATGTTTAACAAACAAGGAATAATCACATTTACTTTGTGAAAACCCTAAATCAGATAATACACTAACAAGTTTTTCATTCCACATTCTTGAAGCCTGTTTTAAACCATAAAGGGATTTATTTAACTTACAAACTCTAGACTCATTTTCAGAAAAATATCCCTTAGGTAAGGACATAAACACATCCTCATTCAAATCTCCATATAAGAATGCATTATTAATATCAAGTTGGAACATTTTCCAACCCTTTTTTACAGCAATAGACATTACACATTTGACTGTGACAAATTTTACCACAGGTGAAAAAGTCTCATCAAAGTCAATTCCCTCTTTTTGACTATAACCCTTAGCAACTAATCTAGCTTTGAATATCTCAATCTCACCATTAGATTTATATTTTATCTTATAAATCCACTTACATCCTACAACACCCCTACCTTTAGGCAAATCAACAAGAGTCCATGTATTATTTCTGTTTAGAGCCTCAATTTCATCATTCATTGCACTAATCCAATTTGGATCAAGTGCAGCTTCTTGGTAATTCCTAGGCTCTAAACTTTTGTTTAATACACTAGCAAAAGCCCTATTAATAAGACTCAGATTTGCATAATTCACAACCCTCTCTATACCATACTTGACCTTTCATCAAATTTCTTTGGCATGGATAAACCCCTATTGCTTCTTCTAACAGTTTTACTAGTTAAGTCATTACCCTCAAAAGTTCCAGTGTTGTCATTACCAGACCTCACATCCTCAGTCCTGTCATCACCCCTGTTTTCATCATTCAAGTGTGAACTTAGGTGTTCACCTTCTGAATGAGACTCAGAGGTGGACTGCTGAAACCCATGTGTCTTTGATTCATACTTACCTATATCCCTTCCTTCATCATTGGGTATTTCAGAATCAGTGGATGTTTCTGTTTCAAACATATTAAAAAATTTTAATGAGTTTAACTCAGTTAAGTGATTATCATCAAAATTTTCAAATACCTGTTTATCTTTGAAAGGAAAAATAATTTCATAAAATTTTACATCCCTAGAAAAAGATGTCATTTTTGTTTCTAAACTATAAACCTTGTATCCTTTTTTCTCATAGAATACCCAAGAAAAACACATTTTTCAGCTTTTTCACTTAACTTGTTAAACTCATTTAATATAGTAGAAAAACACAAACATCCAAACATTCTTAAATGACCTAGGAAGGGCTTAAAACCATAGATAAGCTCATAAGGGGTTCTACCATCCAGCACAAAAGAGGGAGTCCTATTAATTAGGTAAGAAGCAGTTAGAACACATTCAGACCAAAATCTAACAGGATGATTGTAACACCCCAACCGATGGCAGAAACATCGGGATGTCACGTATTGATGATTGTTCAGTAGCACATGGTAAATAATAAGCTTCAATAAATGATTTAAATGAACTACATACAATTGTTCTAAAAATTTGTACATCAAAATGAAAAATACTAGCTACGCATCTTCAAGCATTAACTCTAATCTTCGAATAAGCCATAACCTGAAACATGTTAAGTTTGAAAATATTTTGGGTCAACAAAAGTTGGTGAGAATTACATAGGTTTTTATAATTGAATAAAAACTTGTACAATTCGAGTGTCATGGCAAGTCTAGTCCATATGTGAAAACAAAACAATCGGGTAAATCGAGTGCATAATCAAACCTTATGACTAGAATATTGTGGTCCATCCCATACGCTCATGGTTCACTCGATTATGTTATAAATTCGATAACAATCACCCACGCTACCTATGTAGGAGGTACACGTATCCGGGTGGGATTGTCAGTCCAATAGATCTATCATTGTATACCGTCGGCTGATCAATGTTAATGATTATGCTAGAATATTGTGCTTACCCTAGTAATGTTTAAGACATAATGCAACATAGAATAACACATAGACACTTGTGATTGAATTGTAAATTGAATGTTGTAACATGTTTCACCCCAAAAAAAAATAGTGAATGGAAAAGGGGCTATGTAAACTCACCTTAGGTGCATAATGAGTTCGTGTGTTTTATTGAGCGTGCAAACACTTAGTAATAATGCCTTGGAAAACTCAGAACTAGCTAGAGGAGATAATGATGGATGAAAACTTTAGTATATGGGAGATGGGATAATAATGTTTTTTTTTTATTGAATGGTATAAAGAGTTGAATGGTATGCTATAGTATTTATAGTGTAAAATTTGAAGTTGTAATTAGGGACTACTTTGACTAGGCTAGAATTTAGGAACAACTTTGACTTGACTAGAAGACCATATTTACTAACACTTTGACTTGACTAGAAGACCATATTTACTAACACTTTGACTTGACTGGGAGACCATATTTACTAACACTTTGACTTGACTTGACTTGACTTGACTAGGAGACTACGTTTGACTTTTCAGGTTTGACTATGGGACCTTGAAAGGGTTTAAGTTTAATTGGTTTTAATTAACATCACAAAACACCAAATGGTGTAGTGGTTTGTGTGGTGTGGTTAAGGTTTAGCCCGCCATGGACTCGGGTTCGAATCTTGGCACAGGCAAACATTTTTTTAACGTTTTTAAATCAGAATTTTTAATACAATCCAATTTAATATTGATTATAAGTCATTATTTAAACAAATTTTTTTTTAACAAAATGGATGGTAAAGATACTGTAAACATGAATCGGATGAATAAACGATGGAGTTCTATATATATATATATATATATATATAAAGAAAATTTGTGTGATGTTACAGTCCCCTACTTTTAGGAACTTCGTCCCGAAGTTTATTTTAAGAAGAAACATTTGAATAGTGTTGAGGATAGTTAGGGTGACTATGGTTCAGAGTAGGGTAAGAGTTTAAGGAATGGATAAGATAACCATAAATGCTAGATGGACTACCAAATAACTAGGGTTTGTTATTGGTCTGACCCTACAGTATCCCTTTCCACGTATCATTAGTGTTTATATATAGGGTGTACCACAGCTAACCCATCACACCTCTGATACTTCGAAAACATACGGGGTATCTCCCAAAACCATAATAGAATTTCACACTACCTTAATGTACCTGTAAATTCATGATTACGTTCCGGACCGCAATCACCAATTTACCTTACATTAGGGTTTTGTGTCCTTCTATGACTCTAAACACACATGTAAGTAATGCAAAATAGCCTTGTGATTGAATCGTATACAATGTATCCAAAAATAAGTCCAACTGTTGAGCAGGAAAAAGACCTCTACCAGCCAGTGAGTAAGAACCTCTACCGATTGTTGAGCAGGTGCGATAGCCTCTACCAGTCGTTGAGTAGGTTGTAGGGCCTTTACCGACTGTTGAGCAGGCATGATGACCTCTACCAATCGTTGAGTAGGTTATTTGGTACTCTACTAACTGTTGAGCAAGTACTTCATCCTCTATCAGTTGTTTGATTAAGTGTACCAATTATTACACACATGAATTGCAAATTGATAATATGTACATGTAAGCAATCAAGTATCAAGTATAGCATACGAGTTGTAATAGAGTTACCCTAGACAAGGTTAATGACTCTAGGTGTGTCTATATCAAATAGTTTATATTCCATGAATTCTAGTTTCAAATGTTCAAATATGGTAGATAGTCGAATCCTCATGTATAACTAAGGATTATGTTTGATGCAACACACAATCAAGTTTCAATAGTTTGGTTATCATGGGTAACTAGCTCATGTGTGAGAAGGTGAAGGATATGAATTTAGTTCTTGAGAGGATGATGAAAAATCTTGAAGCAGAATCAAGGTTGTGAGAGATAGTGAATGTGAAGATAGTTGATAAAAAGTTTATTTTATAGTAAGGAGATTATGTAGCAGTGTAAATTTTGGGGTTTGGATCAAAGGTTATAATCAAGTGTATAAGAAAACATGATTGCGGTATATGCCAAATATTGTAAAAATTTGAACAAGTTGAAAATGAGTGAGTGTCGATGGAGAATTTAGAGACTAGATATTATTCCTATGGATTAAAAAATTTTATTTTCAAAATTGGTTTTATACATAAAGCAAAAGTTGTTAAATAGTACAAGCTAAGTGGGCTTTGATTAAAATATTCCCGTTAGTTGGAGATTTCAAACATGACATTAGGTTTTGAAGATCAAGGTTCTATTAAGTGATTTTTAATAGTTTAAAGCATTATATAGAAAATCGTTTGTTACGTCAATAAATAAACAATTGAATTTAAGTTCGAGGACATCTTTTGACAAAAAATATGTACTTTGTAAAGTTACTAGGTAATGAAAATACAACAAGATTTAGAAATCTTTAGTTTGTGCTAAGGTATGAGGTTAGAGTTTTTAAAAATAAGTAACATGTGGAGAAATGAAATAATATGATTTGGGTAGGGTGTTGAATATTTAAAAGGTGGCTAAGATGGTAAGGTGAAGTGTGATTGTGAAATCCATAGATGGTTATGAAATGAGATTGATTTAAGCTGTAAAATTTTGAGATTTTAGAGCTTAGTTTAAGGAAAGTGAGTGTAATCATTTATTCATTAATTAAAACGAATAAACGAAAACGTTGACTTATCAAAACTTCTAGATTCTAATAACATAATGAAGACATGCTTTAGCCTATAAGTGAACACTCATCCCAAGAATTCCCAGGTAGGCATCCGGGTCCCTCGTCTGATTGGGATTTATGCGCAATGCCAGTCCTAGACAGAAAACTCAGAATACAGGCGTTCGACCTTCCAGATTGCACGTGTTCGTTATTAAAATCTAGAACTTCGACGAGATCTTCAAGGTGGTTCAGGCTAAACCTGAGGATTTGTCCTATTAGTCTAAGAGTAGATCTTGTGATGGAGAGCACTCTTCTTGTAGGGACTAAAGTAAGGAAAAGAAGTAGGATAGAGAATATAAACAAGTAAGGTTGCAAGTAAAAGGAGCAAGTACTGATTAAAATCCTATGGTTATAGACTAGATTATTATTTTTTCTAATAACCTAATTCCCTATAACCATGGCTCTGATACCAATCTGTAACACCCCAACCGATGGCGGAAACATCGGGATGTCACGTATTGATGATTGTTCAGTAGCACATGGTAAATAATAAGTTTCAATAAATGATTTAAATGAACTACATACAATTGTTCTAAAAATTTGTACATCAAAATGAAAAATACTAGCTACGCATCTTCAAGCATTAACTCTAATCTTCGAATAAGCCATAACCTGAAACATGTTAAGTTTGAAAATATTTTGGGTCAACAAAAGTTGGTGAGAATTACATAGGTTTTTATAATTGAATAAAAACTTGTACAATTCGAGTGTCATGGCAAGTCTAGTCCATATGTGAAAACAAAACAATCGGGTAAATCGAGTGCATAATCAAACCTTGTGACTAGAATATTGTGGTCCATCCCATACGCTCATGGTTCACTCGATTATGTTATAAATTCGATAACAATCACCCACGCTACCTATGTAGGAGGTACACGTATCCGGGTGGGATTGTCAGTCCAATAGATCTATCATTGTATACCGTCGGCTGATCAATGTTAATGATTATGCTAGAATATTGTGCTTACCCTAGTAATGTTTAAGACATAATGCAACATAGAATAACACATAGACACTTGTGATTGAATTGTAAATTGAATGTTGTAACATGTTTCACCCAAAAAAAAAAATAGTTAATGGAAAAGGGGCTATGTAAACTCACCTTAGGTGCATAATGAGTTCGTGTGTTTTATTGAGCGTGCAAACACTTAGTAATAATGCCTTGGAAAACTCGGAACTAGCTAGAGGAGATAATGATGGATGAAAACTTTAGTATATGGGAGATGGGATAATAATGTTTTTTTTTATTGAATAGTATAAAGAGTTGAATGGTATGCTATAGTATTTATAGTGTAAAATTTGGAGTTGTAATTAGAGACTACTTTGACTAGGCTAGAATTTAGGAACAACTTTGACTTGAATAGAAGACCATATTTACTAACACTTTGACTTGACTAGGAGACCATATTTACTAACACTTTGACTTGACTTGACTTGACTAGGAGACTACGTTTGACTTTTCAGGTTTGACTAAGGGACCTTGAAAGGGTTTAAGTTTAATTGGTTTTAATTAACATCACAAATCACCAAATGGTGTAGTGGTTTGTGTGGTGTGGTTAAGGTTTAGCCCGCCATGGACTCGGGTTCGAATCCTGGCACAGGCAAACATTTTTTTAACGTTTTTAAATCAGAATTTTTAATACAATCCAATTTAATATTGATTATAAGTCATTATTTAAACAAAAAAAATTAACAAAATGGATGGTAAAGATACTGTAAACATGAATCGGATGAATAAACGATGGAGTTCTATATATATATATATATATATATATATATAAAGAAAATTTGTGTGATGTTACAATGATTGCTTTGGAATAAAAGTGATCTAGTGACATTCAAAAGATGCCTGTGCTTTCTCTCAGCAATTCCATTCTGCTGAGGAGTATAAGCACAAGTTGTTTGATGAAGAATATCTAAGCTCTTACAATAGTTAGCCACTTGAGTATTAACAAACTCAGTTCCATTATCACTCCTTATACACTTTATTTGTTTACTAAACTGAGTTTTAATAACATTGACAAATTCTTGAACATTATCAAAGACCTCAGTCTTATTTTTCATCAAACAAACCCAGACAGCTCTAGAAAAATCATCAACAATAGATAGAAAGTACTTAAAACCTTCTTTGCTTGGAACCCTATATGGACCCCAAACATCAAGGGGAATAAGTTCTCCTATACTAGTAGATCTATGATCACTTAAAGGAAAGGGTTCCCTATGTTGCTTTGTCTTGTGACACACATCACAAGGAACATTAGGATCCCTTTCAACTTTAACCCCCAAAATAGATTCAAGTCTTTTAACAGCTAGGTCAGAGGGATGACCAAGCCTAGCAAGCCATAAGTCAGACAATTTAGAGTCAATAACAACCTTATTACTCACAAAGGAATCGCCACAAAAGTACAACCCTTCAAGTTGACTACCAGTCACCAGGGTTTTCCTTGATGATAAATCCTGAATGTAACATTTATGTTCATCAAAACCAACAAATATGTGATTATCCTTAACAAGTTTGTGCACAGATATAAGATTCACATAGTACTCGGGAATAACAAAGACATCATGTAAAACAACATTATTACCAAGATCAAGTGTTCCTATCTTAGTAACTAATGCATTTGTTCCATTAGGATGTTTGTTCACTTGAGACCATGTGCTGATTAGCCCCTGAATCTATTATCCAACCCAACTTAATCTTTTTTCCATTAACATTAAAACAGAAAACAGGTTTAATGTATGAGTTAGCACAAAATGGTGAAAAAACATTTCCAGAAAACAAGTTACCTGAAACATTATGACTTTGAGGTGGATCAACATTCCTATCAGAAATCAAACTTAACAGCTTTGATAATTGCTCACTAGTCAAAGATGGCATTGGAACATCAGAATTATCAGAACTAGTAGCATTATTAGAAACAACCTTTTTACTTTTCATGCCTCTTGCTTTAGCCCAGGGAGGATACCCAATTAACTCAAAACACTTATCAATAGTGTAACACCTCGAGGTGTTACGGGTCTCTTAAACGGGTCGGGTCGGACCTGACCACCCGATTACTAAATTAAATATTCAAGTTCGAATCTCGCGACAAACCGTTTCAACCGAATATATAGATAATAATTATTAAGATTTTATTATCTCGGTTAAACGCTCTTTATCTGCTAATAACTCATTGTCAAACGCTCCTTATTTGGTTGTTATAACCATTACCAAACATCGCGAGTCCCAGTTATAATCCCCAAAATCCTATTATAAAAACCCCTCATCTGTCTCTCTCTTGTCTCTCGCTCTCTCTCTGTACACAGAACACACACAAAGTGTGTGTTGTGATAAATCCTCTGATCAAGAGAATAAACAACTGGACCACCACTGCCGGTCACCGCCGCCGCCGCCGGCCCTCTTCTTCCTCATCTCCGGTAAGCACAACCAACCCTCTACTCCTCTGTTTTAACCTCTCCTCTCCGGCGAACCAAACCCGATAACCCTCTCCTCTTCTGTTTTTGTTATCGCACATCAATCAACAATCAGAACCCTTCTATGATTCCGATGATAATCTAATAAACCCGTCTGTTCGTATTTCTGTTTCTGACTAAACGAAGTCGGACAGTCACCGAGTTTTGGTGACTGTCGTGAGTCATTGGTACCCTTTGTTCCGGTTTGAACTGAGACCGGGTGCTGTTCCGATTAACCGGACAGTCACCGGTTCATCGGGTGAGTATCATCGGACCTTTATAACCCACCTCCTTGTTACGATTGGTCTGAATAATCAGACAGTCACCGAGTTAAGGTGACTGTCATCCGATACGTAGCCGTTTATATGTTAATCCGATAACCAAACTCATTTAGTATGCTCGGGAATTATAACCGGGTCGTGTTTGTGAACAGGAAGTAGGAACGGGTCAGACATGTTCGTGTATAGAGCTCCGATTAGATTCGGTTCGTCTCCAATCGGTACTTCGATGAAGTTCCGGTCACTCTCCGGCGAGATCTAGTTATATCTCCGATATTTATTTCGGAAGATAACTCGGTAAGGTACGGTCACTTCTTGGATAATATTTATATCCTACGGGTTGATTAATTACCATCTTATAATCTAATATTGATATGGTGATTATATTGATTGCGAGGTACCGTTAATCGAGCTGGGAAGCTTAAACCGATACCAAGTCAACTCAGTGACTCGGTCAACACCCGGAATAGAACCCGGTCCAATAGCTAGACGAGGAATATTATTAGAATTATACGAATATATATATATATAATACGAATAACGTACGGACTTGATAATAATAATAAGAGAATAATAAACATATATAAAATATATATGTTTATATATATAAGATTCGATATATAAAACGATATACTAGACTCGGGTAAGTTCGTGTCTAGAGTTCTTTAGGTTCGCGTGCCAAGCTGTAAAGGCCAGCTTTATTTCTTTTTGCCTAGATGCCCAAACCCTGAGTTTAGAACTATCTAATATATACCGAGTTCTATATGTATAAATTATATATATGATATATATATCCTAAGTATTACAATCTAACAAGTCTCACGCGTAAAACGTATCCATATATATAGGACATATAATTGTAATAAGAAGATTAGCTGAAGATATAATGCAAACCGGTGAGTATCGTGAACTCCCCACTTTTACTGTTTTATTAAGTGTTTTCGGGGGAATACATGTCATTTATAAGAAAACATAATAATGCTTTACACAAAAGAATCATTATTAATAAAAGTTATATAAAGGGGGTAATAGAAACGACAAGGACAGTACTGGACGGTATCGCCATTTCCTTTCTTGTCCAACTAGAGGATAGGAACCAGTTTTACCCGAGTAGAAGGTAGAAATCATTATATTTATCACAAGCAGAGTGATACCATAGATAGGAATGGCAACCAATAGAATATAATCGGAATAATAGACATATAATCGAATTGATATGATAGAATATATTTTCCCCTCCAGAATTAGAACTGTAAAACATATTTATAAAAGATTGTTATAAAAGAATTATAAATAAACGAACTGGCCATTCACTTTATAAAATACACGACCTCACCAACTTTATGTTGACAGAAACTATTTTTGATATGTGTTCAGTTAACCCAACAGATATGATGACGTGGATTCCGGAAGACTAAAGACTGTTATTACCCTGGATTCCACTGTGTAGCTCCGATAATCCGACCCGACGACCCGGCCACGTCAGGCAGGGTCGTTACAGTTGGTATCAGAGCGGCGCTTAATAACAGTTTTGAAGTCTTTAGTAATCCGGGATCTACCAGAATATTTTCTAAAAAGAAATTTTGCTAAGAAAAATAATTAAGATATTAGAAATATTAAAGAAAATGATAGGCGAGTAAATTTTGGGTACCTAAAATGTCAAACCATTATAAAGTTGGTGAGAACCATAACAGTATATTAGAAATTAAAACGAATCAATTACAGGATATTACTAGAATGATTATGTGGGATAAATTGACAATTCTGTACATAGTTGTGAATTTATATGCACATTAATTTCTGGGAAATCTTACAGGATATCAAGGCCATATGAAATAAGAAAGAATACAGAAAAGAAATCAGATATATTAAAAGAAGTCCGAAAATAAATCCAGATATAAAACACGAAAATTATAGAAGTATATATATAAATAGATATAAAAATTACAAAATTATTCTTCGATATTTTAAATCGGCTTATACGAGAGTTTAGAAATCGTATTTCGCTCTCTAGAAAAACTCGTCGATTTATAATCATTCGTCGCACAATCCAGAAATTTCGTATAAATTATCTAATTATTTCAGTCTTAATAATTATTTAGATCGTTAACCTCACGATTATTCCAATAATTATAAACAGAATACGAATATTACGCTCCAACTTGAACATTCCTATGCTCGAGTTTCCAGAAATATTATTTTTACACCATAATTTCCGAAATTTTTATAAAATCTGATATGCTAGAAACATATAAATATTGTGTTTCTAAAGAATTTCCTTCAATTATTTGAATAAAGATTGAATATATTCCACGATTATCTACATTGTTTTAAATCTTTTTAGTATGATTTTGAAAGTTTATTGAATTTATTCTTAGTTATTACCATTTTTATACTAGACCAGTATATCCGTTTTGAGTAAAAATATATAAATACCCCTCCGTTCAAAATTTTAAATAAACGATTTATTTAATTTATAAAATTAAGAAAACCTGTTAATATTATAACTTATTTTTTTTATTTAAGTATTGATAATTTTTGAAAAACCCCAGAATCTATCTCAGGTTTTATCTAAATTTATCCGTTTAACCTTAAAGTTTTGATCTCAATATTTTGAGAAATCTACGTTAGTTTTATCAATCTATAATAAGAAATTTGTTTATTACAAATTTAAGAATTCAGACATTAAGAAAACTTTTACCATGACCCTTTTTGAACCATTAAGTTATTTTTGAGAACGAATATTATTACGAAACTCGAACCAGTATCATTATTATAAATCCTCCCTAAAAGTTTTTATATGAAAAACCACGGCCGTATTATTTTTGCCCGAACGTATTCCACTTCATAGTTAGTATCATTTTCATAAACAATCTTTAATCGAATCTATATCCGTATATAAGTTAAAAGTATTTTCGACACGATTTTATAATTATATTCGATTGTATAATTTCTTTGATATTTTATCTCGATATAAACGATGAGTATTATATATTACGTTTAATAATATAAATCTATCTTTGTGTATAGATAAAAATTCCCGATAGGTATTATCATCGATCCTTCCTAAAATTAAATAATATTTTGAACGGAAATATTATTATTTCGGATTCACGCGACAAAAATAATTTGAAATTATCGGAAGAAATCAATTTCTTATTCGCTCGATTATACGAAAATATAACTACCATCTTAATCCTATGATTCGAACAAGTCAGGGATATTAAAAAGATTGGATTGTTATATTGAATATATTCTGACACGAACAAATTCTTGAACGATTGACAGTCTATTTCGTTAGACTTAGATCAACAAGTTTTATCCCGAATAATATAATTTCAAATCTAAGAGAAAATAAAGAATAGAATGTCAGAATAATATGTGAAGGACACATACCTATTGTGATTAAAGATAAACAAATACCGGAATGTTAGGTGAGGTGAAATAATAATTATGATCGCGACATAATTATGAATATCACAGGCACAGGAACATTCGAGTAGGAATTTATCAAGATCACAGTTTGTCTGTGTAATGAGCATATTAAAAGAAACAATAATAAGAAGAAATATAAATCCAAACTACTAGCATATCGTATATGAAGAATACGACCATATCATTGGCAATATAGTTGAAATTCCTTCGTGAATACGACTAAGAATATATTCGCAGAATAAAAACCATCGCTCGGTTAAATTCTATGAATCAAAGAAATCATTTTATTAATTTTTGATTGCCAACCAAAGCTAGTTGTATGTCCTATGTGCAATCCTTGTGGCAAAGGAAATTCGGACCCTTACGCAAGGTATATCCGGACAATTGCCACTAAGTCACAAGATTCTTTTTAAGGATATATACTACAATGAACAATTCTTCGCAGTCACTTCGTATAAAAACTCACGTGAGTTATAGTACAATCAAACTGGTAAAACGGTCAAGTGTTACCAAGTTTGAAATTTACGAAGTCATGGAAGAATTGTTAAATCCTTAAGAATATAACAGATAGAAATATATATGGATTCGGAAACCAGAATTGGCATAATCCAACGAATTATTAAAAGAATTAAATACCAAGCGGAATCGCGTAGAGATTCGCAAGGTATAATCGAAATGAAAACGAAAAATGAATAAGAATTATGCTTATTTTTCCAGTGAAACTCTCTGGCCAAGGAATAACGAAATTCCTGTTATGAGTGAACGGCTGCGAGAGATCATTTAAGAAATCACTGTTCTGGCAAGAACTATCTATACAAATATCCCGATGAAATAAGCTTCGCTTATAGTAAGTTGGATTAAGAACATACGATAGATTGCCAATATATAAATTTACTTGAAAGTATATTCAGACACTGAAAATATAAACTTTAATCGAAATTATAAAAGAATATAAATAAATAAAAGAATATAAATCGACAATAAAAAGAATTATAATTTGAAAAGACATCCGATATGTCTGAATAATAAAAAGGCATTGAAAATGCCATATATCACGAGAAGGCAATTGAAGTGCCAAATAATACTAAGAAGGCATCCGATATGCCCAAAAGAAAATATTATAAGAATATAAACATTAAAAGAAATTATCAGATAAAAATATAAGTAGTATAAGAACAACTAGAAAATTATAAAGAATATTTTATCGAGAGTGTCGACGAATTCCGGGATAGAATTAAGAAAGAATTTTGTAGAAATACTTAACGCAATAGGAATTCAAATCACGAATGATAATCATGATTTTGAGAAAGAATAATTGATGCATTGCCATAAGAATCTTAAGTCAAAGAATCGTAACAACGACTGTTACCAGAAGATTCCAAGACTATAAAGATAAAGTTACATATATTGACTGTAGAATTGTGAAAGACCTCATTCACGATAATGCACTAAGAAAAGTCAAATAATATGTATTAGATACAATGCAGTCATCATCAATGAAATAGTCAGTAAGATTATTATAGATGATTTAAGAGAAATCTCAATGACCAATAGATCAAGATAATGAAAATAAATTGTTGAAACCGTGTAATTCAACAAGTTCAATTAGTCTTTTCCGGTACCTTTAGACTCCGTATAAGATACATCTAATGATCTGAGAAACCTCCTAAGTCTATCCACGAATAGAGATAACCCAGAAATCAACCATATTACATCGATATAGATGGAACTTAAAGGATAGAATTTATAAGAAATAATCCGATAGTTACCAAAGGTTATACCTACTCTTTAAGAATCGAAATTACAATGATGGTAAATTCTAAAGTTCGAGTAAAAGAGGTAGTAGCTCGGATCCCGTTCAAGTCGTGATAATGAAGGGACTTCCGTATCTATCTCTTAAGAACTATCTAGAATCCATCATTGTAAATGAATCCGAATATCAAACGATGAAAATATAGTATCAATACGAGAACCTTTAATAGTCATATCGAAATAATACAGATAATCCATGTATCTGAAATAATATGACTATAGCAAGAAAGGTTAAAACGTAATTAGAAATATGATCAAGATGTAGTCGTACAGATTGACATTTCTAATATTGGATTGATACAAGATCGATTTCCTCGCAAACCATAAGAACCAATCATGTCTCGATGACAAGTATTTCGTTCTAATTGTAACGTCCTTATAGATTAAGGATGTAAAGGACAAGATCATTCAAATTTCGGGGACGAAATTTCCTAAGGGGGGGGGGGATTGTAACACCTCGAGGTGTTACGGGTCTCTTAAACGGGTCGGGTCGGACCTGACCACCCGATTACTAAATTAAATATTCAAGTTCGAATTTCGCGACAAACCGTTTCAACTGAATATATAGATAATAATTATTAAGATTTTATTATCTCGGTTAAACGCTCTTTATCTGCTAATAACTCATTGTCAAACGCTCCTTATTTGGTTGTTATAACCATTACCAAACATCGCGAGTCCCAGTTATAATCCCCATTGCCAAACACCCTCTATTTAAATCCTATTATAAAAACCCCTCATCTGTCTCTCTCTTGTCTCTCGCTCTCTCTCTCTCTCTCTGTGTGTACACAGAACACACACAAAGTGTGTGTTGTGATAAATCCTCTGATCAAGAGAATAAACAACCGGACCACCACCGCCGGTCACCGCCGCCGCCGCCGGCCCTCTTCTTCCTCATCTCCGGTAAGCACAACCAACCCTCTACTCCTCTGTTTTAACCTCTCCTCTCCGGCGAACCAAACCCGATAACCCTCTCCTCTTCTGTTTTTGTTATCGCACATCAATCAACAATCAGAACCCTTCTATGATTCCGATGATAATCTGATAAACCCGTCTGTTCGTCTTTCTGTTTCTGACTAAACGAAGTCAGACAGTCACCGAGGTTTGGTGACTGTCGTGAGTCTTTGGTACCCTTTGTTCCGGTTTGAACTGAGACCGGGTGCTGTTCCGATTAACCGGACAGTCACCGGTTCATCGCGTGAGTATCATCGGACCTTTATAACCCACCTCCTTGTTACGGTTGGTCTGAATAATCAGACAGTCACCAAGTTAAGGTGACTGTCATCCGATTCGTAGCCGTTTATATGTTAATCCGATAACCAAACTCATTTAGTATGCTCGGGAATTATAACCGGGTCGTGTTTGTGAACAGGAAGTAGGAACGGGTCAGACATGTTCGTGTATAGAGCTCCGATTAGATTCGGTTCGTCTCCAATCGGTACTTCGATGAAGTTCCGGTCACTCTCCGGCGAGATCTAGTTATATCTCCGATATTTATTTCGGAAGATAACTCGGTAAGGTACAGTCACTTCTTGGATAATATTTATATCCTACGGGTTGATTAATTACCATCTTATAATCTAATATTGATATGGTGATTATATTGATTGCGAGGTACCGTTAATCGAGCTGGGAAGCTTAAACCGATACCTAATCAACTCAGTGACTCGGTCAACACCCAGAATAGAACCCGGTCCAATAGCTAGACGAGGAATATTATTAGAATTATACGAATATATATATATAATACGAATAACGTACGGACTTGATAATAATAATAAGAGAATAATAAACTTATATAAAATATATATGTTTATATATATAAGATTCGATATATAAAACGATATACTAGACTCGGGTAAGTTCGTGTCTAGAGTTCTTTAGGTTCGTGTGCCAAGCTGTAAAGGCCAGCTTTATTTCTTTTTGCCTAGATGCCCAAACCCCGAGTTTAGAACTATCTAATATATACCGAGTTCTATATGTATAAATTATATATATGATATATATATCCTAAGTATTACAATCTAACAAGTCTCACGCGTAAAACGTATCCATATATATAGGACATATAATTGTAATAAGAAGATTAGCTGAAGATATAACGCAAACCGGTGAGTATCGTGAACTCCCCACTTTTACTGTTTTATTAAGTGTTTTCGGGGGAATACATGTCATTTATAAGAAAACATAATAATGCTTTACACAAAAGAATCATTATTAATAAAAGTTATATAAAGGGGGTATTAGAAACGACAAGGACAGTACTGGACGGTATTGCCATTTCCTTTCTTGTCCAACTAGAGGACAGGAACCAGTTTTACCCAAGTAGAAGGTAGAAATCATTATATTTATCACAAGCAGAGTGATACCATAGATAGGAATGGCAACCAATAGAATATAATCGGAATAATAGACATATAATCGAATTGATATGATAGAATATATTTTCCCCTCCAGAATTAGAACTGTAAAGCATATTTATAAAAGATTGTTATAAAAGAATTATAAATAAACGAACTGGCCATTCACTTTATAAAATACACGACCTCACCAACTTTATGTTGACAGAAACTATTTTTGACATGTGTTCAGGTAACCCAACAGATGTGATGACGTGGATTCTGGAAGACTAAAGACTGTTATTACCCTGGATTCCGCTGTGTAGCTCCGATAATCCGACCCGACGACCCGGCCACGTCAGGCAGGGTCGTTACAAATAGAATGTACATTTTTATTACAATGTGAACATTTAAGAGTTTAAGTATTAGTGTTAGGTTTTTTATTATCAAAAGACTGATTAACTTTTGAGAAAAAACCAACTGTTGTTTGTCCTTTCTTAGATACCCCACTAGAGTTTCTATGAGACTCGCCCCTAGATACCACAGCAAAGGCCTCTTTTACAGAGGGCAACACATCTTTAATCAACAAGTTAGTCCTAACACTCTGATAAACATTATCCAACCCCATAAGAAACTGCATCAACTTGATCATGCTATTAAAATTGTTAAATTCCGTAGATGCAGCACAAGTACAAGCAGGCAGTTGCAAGATCTGATCTAACTGTTTCCACATAATTTTTAGCTTATGATAATACTCAGAAATAGTCATACCATTTTGACTAAATGAATTAATTTTCTGATATAGATCAAACACTACTGACCCATCCACCTTATCATAAGTTTCTTTTAATTCATTCCATACATCACTAGCAAGTCTAGAGAAAACATGACCCATATACAGATCTTCACTATTAGAATTTAAAATCCATGTTAACACAATAGAGTTACATCTATCCCATTGCCTAGCAAGAACATCATCAGTTTGAGACCTCTCAGATGATTTACCAATAAAGCCCAATTTATTCTTAACTTGTAAAGCAAGTGTCAAAGCATTCGACCATACAGTATAATTCTCAGAACCTCTCAATTTAATATTTATGATAGTCAAATTACTAGAATCAGATGGATGCAAGTAGAGTGGATCACTTGCATCAAGTTTGCTAACTAGGGTTTCATTCACAGTATTAATAAGTGGTCCACCACCACCAGGGTTTCCCCCACCAGCAGCAGGGTCAACATTATCTCCCATGATTCAAACCAACCAGTTAGCAATCAAGTTCACAATACACAGCAAGAACTCAAATACAACCACACAAATTCACACAAGCAGTACACAAGTCAAGAACAGTAACCACAACAAAACAAGAACACAAAAGAAGTCAACAAAAACCTAGACACAAGCGAATATGAGTCAGTGATCCAGATCAGTGGGTTCTCTCAAGGATCCCACCGCATGTCTTAACTCAGGAGCCTCTAGACCTAGACAATAGCCACACACACCAATAATATGAGCCAACTCCGGTCCACCTAACCCGGACAGTGCTCCTAGACTCACAAATACAGAAAAAGTAAAGAGTATGGAACGATCTCACCAAGAAAACCCAAGTTAGGGGTCTCCAAAAAAACTCCTAACGTTTAACCTTCACTTAGGGTTAAACGTCGGAGAGCAAAGAAGATTAGCTTCCCACAGATTCAATTAGCAAAATCACATCGGAATGTCAGCAACCCAGATCTCCAAGAACAGAACTAAGATTGAATGAAGTATTCGATGAGAACACCAAAAATCCCAATAGAAACCTATAGCTCTGATACCATGTCAAAATAACATGATATCAAGAACAATCTGAATATTATTGAATCAAAGAACAAGTATTACAACTCAAATAAATAATACAAAATACCATAAATCTCTCAAACAACTCACAAACTCTCTGATCTAAAAGATCACAACACTCGTCAACACAGATTACAAATCAAAAGATTCAGAACAAGACGTTCAAGAATCAAAACCCTAGGAACGAATGAGAGAGAATAATACTGAGACTAAGAGAGAGAGGTAAAGAATGATCGAGAAGTGCAGAAGAGAGAGAAAGCACAAGGCTTAAATACAGCTCTCTCAAACACAACAATCAAGACAGATGAACAGCCAGAAATCAACAAGAGATAAGAGATCAAGGGCTTAAAACCCTTTGTGTTTGTTGACTAGGATTGCCAGCATGGCAAGCCCACAGAACTAAGATGGGCCATAAGATGGGCTGACAATCCAAAGCCCGTGAATAAGAAAAATAAAGCAGATAGGCCCAATCATTGAACCCAAGTCTTGAACACAGCAACTCGGCAACCATGACTTGATCAGCAACACATATTGACCTCGACAACCATGACTTGATCAGCAACATCCGACCTCAGCATCAATACCTGAAACAAACCTTATGCAAAATATAAAAGACTTTGAAACATTAAATTGACTAATTAGAACTTATACATTTTAATAGTTCGAAAAGTCCAAAATCCTACAATTATCAAAAGGGGATGATCTGATTGGTATTTTCTCATGATAATTTCTTAAATACACATGAAAATGGAGGTGGTTATGCATGGGAAAATATGTATAAATTATTGTACATGAGCCACCAACCTATAATTTTAATATCATCAAGGGAAACATTCAGGTGAAATTTTATTAAATTAAAATATATAATATAATTAAGGGTGGATGTGATGGTGGGTGATAGAATCACACCATCACACTATCACACCCAATACCATTTTACCACTTCATTTTCATCACACCCTATCACACAAGGGCGAAGGTTTTATAGGGCTAGGGGTGGCCCTGGCCCCCCTGTTTTTTGGCGCAGTATTGAAAATTTGCGATTTTTGTAAGTAAATTCAGTCCGGGTTAAGTCCAGCCCCCACCGATTTGCCACTACCGATTGAAAAAAATTGACCCCCCCCCCAATTCGAGAACCAAGCTTCGCCCCTGCCATCACATCCATCACTAACCACATGGAGTGGAATGATGGAATCACACTCAATTTAAAAAAAAAAAAAAAAACATTACATTAAATAAAATTAAAAAGTTACATTAACTAAAAAAATTAAAAAAAAACATAAAGATAAAAAGTTTAAAAAAATAAAAATAAAAAAAAACTAAAAGTTAACGACCCAACCCCACTTGTGACAAATTTCACGTTTTCGTTCGATGAGAATCGACTTGTATGGTTATTCGACGTCTTTGTGGTTCTCTTTCAAAACCTTCAAATCTTTATTTTTTTCAACTTCGTACAAATGTTTCATGAATGTATTTTCTCTTTTTATTTTCAAATTCGCCAATAACTTGTGTCGTTCTCGATTCTTCTCAATTTCCACCATCTTTGCCGACTTGTGTTTGGCCATCTCATCCACCCAAACCGTTTTCCCTTTGCCACTTGACGACTCTTGGCTTTTCCTTCGAGCCGTAGCTTTCTCCGGTGTTGTGTCGTCAGTGGGGATGGGAAATTCGTCATTCAAATTGATATCGGGAATATTGCTTGACAATCCATCAGTTTATGATGTACAATTTCCTTAATCGGATGTTTTAGATCATTTTTTAGAACAACCACCCCCTCCTCTTCCTCCAAGAGTTCCCGTTGGGCCATGTTCGGTCAATCCCGGGATGTCAACGGGAACCCACTTGGAATGCACTCTTGCAACTTCCCAAGCATCCAACGATCCAAAGCCAGTCTTTATGTAGAGTGACCGATAGTCGCCAAAGGCCGCATGTATGATTTCCACATCACTTGATCCACTTGGCCAAAGATGTTTCTATTTTAAAAAAGATATAAAGTTAGCAATTTATAAAAAAATATAAAGTTTTAACAATTTAAAATAAAATATAAAGTAAACAATTTAAAAAAACGTATATACATGTGTAACGTAGAGGCCATTGAATTGGCTTATTTTTTTTATTTAAGTCGGTCCATTTACCGGTTATTTGATCCATGCGACGTTCGGTTCCTCCGGTAAGTTGCGAAAATTGGGCCATGACTCGATTCCAAAAGGTGTCTCTTGGTTGTTGATTTCCGACGTGTTTGTCCTCAGAAATATGTAAAAACAAGTTTACCAAAGCCACATCTTCTTCTTGCGTCCAAGGCGTTTTCACATTGGACGTTCTATTTTTCCCATGTCGTGCCCGTGGAGGGGGTTGCACTTCTATCTCATCTTCTTCCTCTTCCTCTTCATCTCCATCCGAATCTATGCTCGGAACCGGGTTACGATATGGGATATTTTGGTATGGTTCGCAAATCCCAAAATGGTCGAACATTGGCTCATCAATCGGATCGGGAGCTACTTGGAACACCCCGGATGTGACTTGGGTTGACATATTAGGTTGGGAGTAGTGTAGTGGATATTGGTTCGGAAGCGAATACTGTTGGGTTTGATACATAAGGTTTTGAAAACCTTGGTTTTGAAAGAGTGGGGTGGGCATATGTTGGGTTTGAGACGCTTGGTGTGTACGTTTTGTGGTGCGTCTTGACGAAACCTAGCCGGTTCGCCAAATTAGACCGAACCTTCGGTTTAAACTTTCGCTTCATAGCCAATTATTTCTTGCTCGATCCTTCCATTTTTTTTATGAGATTGAATTTCTTTTGATTAAGGTTTGTTTGATTGTTGGAGGTATTGTTTGATTGTTGTGGTATTAATTTTTGTTAAAAAAAATGAGGTTATACAGAGGGTTTAATTATTAAAAAAAAAACTTTTTTTTTACAACAGCTAGCTCTAACGGTCTGATGACCGTTGCCAAACGTTCCTTTGGCTGTGATGGTCATCACAGCCCGATTGCATCGCGGGCGTAATTCACTTGACAGATCAGTATTCGTGACCATCACGAGGTGACCATCATAGACCACCCCGTCCACCCTAATAATGTCTATTATGTGCATTTTACTTGAAGAAGTAAACACCCCGGCCTTTATGTGAAGAAGTAATTACCTCTCAGAGTAGTCAAGAACGATGTCCCGGCTATGAATGATCTACCAAACTGGATCCTGGTGTCTGCAAAACAAAACACCGTTAGGACTCGCCACAGGAAAGGGGGGTTTCCTGTGACCACCCTCCGGCGTGAGAATAAGAATCGGTATGTGAAAGGAAGTAAGCAGAATCTGCTAGTGAATATGTGAATGCCTTCTCGTCTACCTTTTACCTGTATTTATAACCTTTCTCGTTCTTCTCGTAACCGCCTCTTTGAGCCTATCTCCCGGAGCTGACTCTCCGATTTTTGGTGGAGATAAGCATTATCTCCTTAATGGAACCTTCCTTCCCCCATTCTCGGGGAGGAGGTTGAACCTCATCAATTGACCGGGACATGACTGCCTGGGCCTACCCAGTTTGTGTCTGCCAATGGGCCGGTCCAAAGGTAGTGAGGCCTTTATGTGGTATTGGGCTAATCCATCTGGATTGGGCCTACCTCGTCAGTAGAGACTATCAACATATCTATGATGCTTAAAAACACTCAAAAACGCGCACCATATATGAGCAATCATACCAGATTTTAACCAACTTTTTAGAAACAACAATTTTCTCTTCATTGATATAAAAATCCTTATAAATCCTTTCATTTTCACGTCATTGCCACTTTTTAATTTGTTTTTCGTAATCAGATTATCTTTTATAAAACTGAAATTATTTATAACAATTGTAACTAATTTGTTATACAAAAAACATATATTTTGCTAGACGGTGATATAATTCCTACAAAATTGAGCATTAAGCTATGGTATTTTAAAAGAAATAAATTTAGCTAGCGGTTAGCATTTAGCCACCATCTAGGATTTAGCCTTTATCTTTTCCGTCGGTCAGTATTTAGCCGACATTTTTATCCGCCGATTAAATTTTGCCCGCACTTTACATGTATAATTTTGATGGTCTTTTACCTCATAGACTCGCATTAGTTTTTAGTGTTCTTTTTTTTTGTGCCGCAAAAATTGCGGTCGTCTTAGCCCTCGGTGCTTACTGCCGAATCCTGGTTGGCTACTTTAGTTTTTTATAGTCTTAGTTCAGTGGAAATCCTTGTACAGCTCTAACCTAGCGGTCCTAAGTTCGAATCCCTACCCACACACCGGTGTCCTCTTTGCCTAAGCTCAAACCGTCACGGGAAATTTTTGTGGTGTGCATGGATCGAACCTGTGACCTACCTCCAGGATGAGAACCCCTAAAGAAAAACTCACCCTACATCAAACCAGCTGGGCTGAAGATCATTGGCATTGGCTAGTTTAGTCATGTCTATATTTGCGAAGGATAATATCCGATATTTAATTTGGGAATTTTGTTGGTCATAACTCATAAAGTATATTTTGTGAGTTTTCCTGTGGTCTAATCAACTATAATGCCTTGTGACCAATGTTACATTAAAAAATCTTATGAAAACAATAACCATACCCAGCAGATCCCACAAATGCAATAGCAATTAGTAGGGTCTGAGAAGGGTGGAATGTAGACAAGTCTTACCTCTAACGATATGGACAGAGAGGCTGCTTCTTGAGAGACCCTCAGCTCAAAACAAACAACAATAAAACAAGACAAAGGATCTTCTTTTGTGCAACAACAGTAAAAAATCTTATGAAACTCAAAACTAAAAAAATTAATTCAAAATGTGTTTGGTTGGTGTTAATGGATGTTGAACAGGAAAACATTTCATCAATTAAGCGAATTAAACACTCCATTTTAAATATGATATTCCAAATATGGAAAAGATGAGGTTTATGATAATCCAAATATTATCAAAATAACTAAAAGATTATCAAAATAACCTCGTATTTTCCATTTTCACCCATGTATTGAATCCAGTTTTCTCAAATTCTAAGATGAGCAAGATAACATCTTAACAAATGGCCTAGTTGCGGCTTGGCTCGCTTCTCTTTGATCCAAGCTTCATGTCGCTACGATTATTTAGCTTAGTTTCACAACTTTGTTACAATTGTAGTTACAATCTATTAGTGGTTGTTTTGTTTGTTAGAAGGAGCTAACTACCTCTTACAATCTCTAAAAATTGAGTTATCCTTGTTTAAATGTACAAAATACATAATGTTTAAAATTTATATTTGATTTTCCAAACAATGTCTTTCAAACATTAGTTATGTTCTTATGTACAATAGCAATACTTTTCGAACAGTTGTTTTCAGGATTTTGGCAAGCCTCCTTTTCGGTTTTCTTTCTTTCGCGTCCAGCCTGCTTAAGATTATCAGCATGACATTCTTGGAATAGTCTCACAAAGTTGCTAAGAGTTTGAGTAGCTGCCCAAAATATATATAGACCCAATAAATCAATAACAATTTTAACTAAAGATGTCAAGTAGGTTAGACGGGTTGGGTAACAAGTCAAAACATGTTCATATTGGAAAAAGAACATGCAGGTTTGAGTTTGTGGACATGAAAAACTTTTTGTCTAAATTCATTAGTTTTGATGTTACTCTAATGAACTATATTAAAGTACCTTGTTCGAAAGGGCAACGGGCAGGGTCTTCACTAAAATATAAGGCCAATCCATCGGCACTTTTACCCTGTAACAGAAACAGTTAAATGAAATAATCCAAAACGCAACTTTCTTATAATAAAGCGCAAATCATACGTAAAAGAAACTTAATTATACTAGGATTCTGTCTCAGGGAACACAATTTCAAAAACAGCATTTAAGAGCTTATTTAATAAAATTATAATAGAATGAGGGACTGGTTACCCGTTAAGGGTTAAGCCGACTGAAAGTATGTTCCCTAAAATGGAAATGAAATAGAAATCGACTATAAGTATGTTCCTTTTACGTCCAATTTGTCCTAATATGACAGTAATAGTTATTGAGATTTACCACAACTTTATAGAAATTTGTAACACTTCTCACTTCCGCCTCAGCGTAGCCAATAAACTCCTCCAGTCTCTTCACAATGTGAGAAAATCTTTATCAGTATTCAAAAAATTCCCAATTAGGGCCGCTTAAGCAGTACGTTAAATAGCAGCCTAAACTTAAGCATCCAGCAATTCCAAAATTAACAAAGAACATGCCTTTAAATGAACCACTTAGAATATTAAAAGCTAGGTCGCTTAACCCCTTAGCTCTACTCGTCACTTGAGCTATATTTTATCTCAAATGGGTCAAGTTAACAGGTTGAACAGGCTAAAGGTACCCAAAGTCTAATTTCAATGCACACAACCTCTTAGTTAATATTTTTCCAAAATTAGAAATTGGACAAAAAGAGTTTGCGGGTCAACTGACCCAACCCATTTTGACCCGTTACTACCTCTAAAATGAGGTGGAAACAAACATCTCACAAGAACTCCATAGGATGTTTACCTACCCAGTGAAAAACTTGAGATACATAGCCATCATTTGCTCATGCTTCTAATTCATCATTGGCTTTTCTCAGTCCATTGCTAAGAGCTAGCATTTCTTCTGCTAAAGCTTTCAATTTTATCTGCAAATTTAGGCATTAATAAGTAATCTACTAAAAGTTTCAATGATAAATCTATGCAAAAAAAAAAAAAAACAGATAGATTATTTTAAACCTTTTTTGTAGCTTCTAAGCTAACAAGATCCTCTGGGAAATCTATAAGATCTGGTGATCTGTTGGCAAGAAGCTGTACAAGAAAAAAAATATTGATTTAGTATGAATCAAAAACTGCAACATGTTAGGTTATTAGTAAAATCGGTTCAACTTGTGCCTTGCAGATATAATGCATCAAATTCATCCTGCTGTTTGAAGCTCGTGTATCTGTCAATTTCAAAAGACTATCAAGTTTGAAACCGATTGGTGAACCTGCAAATTTAGGATAACATGAATAAACTTATAAATAAATACATATGATCTCTATCTTATTCAAGGTCTAGTGATGTTATTACCTCTAGCAGTTCCCACATATAAGATTCTTTTCATAACTTCCCTCATTTTGACAGACCGCCGGACCTAACAAACGAACAACAGAACTACATCATGTACAAATAAGAAAACAAAAAACAAAACTGGAGTATAGCACTTATATATAACAATGGACGGGTACCTCGTCACATGCAGAGTTTACAATGTTTAAACTGTTCCTAAAATGTGCAATCTGAAAGAAAAGCCCAAATAAGATAATTAAAATATAAAAGATCAGAACATGTAACCACAAACCTGAGAATTAAATTGAAGTTTGAACAAAAATATATATAATTTTGCTTCCATACGCGGCACTCTCATTAGCTCAAGAATGTACTGCTCGCACTTGTCCAAGCTCTCCACGTCACCTAGATAATTCTTAACAGTCACAATGCAGATAAACAATACTTAATACAAGAATCAAGAGAAGTATAGTAGTAAGTAAATGTAAATGCATCTAGAAACTTATGGTTTCACCTTGAGTTGGTCCATTTCTTCATTTGTAGGATAGAAATCAAGAATATTTTTTACTTGATCGACATCTAACAGTGTGTCATCCATAGCCAAAACTGCGTCCTGCAGATGGCAGAGAAAGTTGTTAACTTGTTATCATCAAACCGCGTAAATATTCAAACTAACAACCTAAGTATCCAAATTCAGAAGTAAGAAGCCAATTAGATAAAGGCGTGTTAGAACATGATATCCGTGCTTACCACCATATCAGGAAGTGGCATTTTAACGTTTGTAAGCATGATTTCCGTGTTAATGGCTCTCCCTGGATCAATCTAGAATCAAGAACACAATCGACAAAAGGTAATTACTAGAATTATCGAATATTGGTATCTTTCTATCATAAGAGTATAAAAAAAATGAAAAGTAAAGGTAATTTGAGGGTTGAGGTACTCAATTTACATTACATTACATTACCAGTTGGATCTTTTCCTTATCTGGCTGTTTAGGAGCAGTTAATTTGCGGGCTGCGTTAGAGATCATTGTCTTAAGATCTGATACATCAAGTTCTGGTGGACTAGAATTCAACAGCATAACATCAGTGGTTTCAATAAGTGATATATAAACAAACTATGAAGAATGAAACAACAAAATATAGAAACCAAACAAGAATGATGGCTACATTTGGCTTAGCCCCTCCTAGAAGCATCCTTGACATCTGCACCTTCTACCCCGGCGCTAGGTGCTCCTCTAATAGAAGCAGCTTGTCTCAGGGGTGCGTGGTAGAAAAGCGTCTCAAGTTCTGATACATCAACTGGTGGACTAGAATTCAACAGCATAACATCAATAGTTAGAATAAATAATAATTATTTTGATTAGCAAGATTCAACTGTTTTTTCAAGATAATAAATATGAAACAATAAAATATAGAAACCAAACAAGAGTGATGGCTACCTTTGTCTTTTAATTTCTTCCCACAAGCTTCCTTGTAGAGCCTTGGATACCTTGTTCCAGTGCAATGACTTTAAGTTAGAGTTTTTCACTACACGTCCTGGGCCACCTGGAGGTCCAAGTGGTGGAGGAGGTGCACGCGCTCCTTCATCTGGTGGAGGATGTGCGCGTGCATGACACCTACCATGCATTGGCGGGGTGGAGGAGGTGGTGGCCCATGCATTGGCTGTGTGGATCTAAATTGTTCCATAGCGTGAAAATCAAAATTTGCCAGAAGACATCAATTATCAAAATTTAGCCACCAACCAATATTATCAATGTGATAAAGGAAATGCTCATTCACCAATTCATTAACAGAATACCCAAAAAAGGGGAAGTCTGATAATGAGGTGGGGTTATGAAACACCATTACTTGTCTAAAAGGTATGACACGTTCCAAACTTTTATTTTTCCAATGTGATATTATACATACATACATACATACACACACATATATATGTGTGTGTAGGGGATGGTTATAATAAAAACCCTTCAAAATGAGTAAACCTTGCAAACTAAATCCTAGCCATCCATCCATTTAATCTATGGTCACCATTTTTTCTATAATATCAATTTAATTAAATATGTGATAAAGGACAAGAAAGGGTAATAGGGTAATTTGGTTTTTCTGAAAAAGAGACTGACAAAAGCTGATATGACACCCCCATCACATCATCTCTCTCTTACTTTTTTCACATTGTTATATAAATTGTCAGATGCCCGAGTTACATATGTAACATACGCAGTGTTGCGTACGTAACAATAAGAATTATAGCAACTGTTCCAGCAGCAGTTCAGAATCAGATTTATTACCACATTTTTTTTGGGTTTTATTGTACCAACACGAGGGTTGTTGCGTCCGTAACGAAAAGGCAAAAATCGTTTCTCTTTTTAATATTCACTACTTTTAAAAAGAACAAACATAATATATAACTTTAAGATTAAACTCACAACATGAGACAAACATAATATGTGAAGATGCATCAGCCAACAACATTTGTTCCATACTAATAAAAAAAAGCTACACAAACATATTGTTCATACTATATCAACAACAAAAACATATTATTAAAAAGATTCATACACCATCCTTTGGCTTCCAATAACCATTCTTCTCATAAAAAGCCAATTCTTCATATGTAATGTGCAAACCCAGACATCCTGCATTGCAACCAACAGTAGCAGACGGCATCCAATACCCATATTTGACATAAAAAGCCCACTGTTCCTCAGTATAACTTATACCCTCTCATTCTGCCCTAATACGCCCACCTTCCTGAGACATAACCGACAGCCCAGGTCTGTTATATTTTGGTTCATATGGTTCTTCATATTCAGCCCCTGGGTCTGTTTCGTAACCAACAGCCCATTCAAGTGTGTGAGCTACATCATGCGCATCATCTTCCGATGTCATATAGTCTTCTGGTAGCGGATATTCTTCTGGGAAAACGTAATCATATGCCGCATTCCAATCGAAATCATCGTCGCTTATAAACCCACCGTCTGCCTGGTCTATGGGTATAACCGGTTCTACAGGGGAGAGGGGTTCATGTTCAGCTTCAACAGGGGGTACATCTAATTCAACATGTGGGAGTAATTCAGGTCCAAATGGCATGACCGGTTCAAGTTGAGGTGGCTCGGGTGCGATAGGGATGAGTTGCTGACGGGCCTCAAAAACCTCCCAAGGGGGAGTGCTGGGGTTGGAATTCATGATTTCACTATTAACAAAAACAAATCTGGTTAAAAAAAATCGAGTGTTACGTGTGTAAACATGAATTTTTTTCTGCAAACACCTAAAAAATTTTGTAGTCTGCAAAAACATCAAAACATTCTGACTGCACACAAACACACATTTACTGCAATAAAAAAAAGAAGATATGCTACACACGTAACAACTTAACTAAACACATATATGGGGGGCATACAAAAACAGACAATTTCTGTAAAAAAAAAGACATAGGTAACATAAACAAACTCATACATTCGAAAAAAAAATAAAAAAATAGAAAGACATGGTGCAAAAACACACAAATGTTACATGTGTAACTGGAAAAAACAGACAAAACTTTGGTAGTCTGCAGTAAACATAGAGCAGAAATTTGATATGCTAGAAAACATAGAACAGAGTCTGACTGCAAAAAAAACATATATGCTACATACGTAACAACCTAACATAACACAAAAAATATACGAAAATATAGACGATCTAGAAACCATAACTAAACAACATAGGCATACAAAAACAGACAATTTCTGTAAAAAAAAGACAAAGGTAACATAAACAAACTCATACATTCGAAAAAAAAAATAAAAAAATAGAAAAACATGGTGCAAAAACACACAAATGTTACATGTGTAACTGGAAAAAACAGACAAAACTTTGGTAGTCTGCAGTAAACATAGAGCAGAAATTTGATATGCTAGAAAACATAGAACAGAGTCTGACTGCAAAAAAACATATATGCGACATACGTAACAACCTAACATAACACAAAAAATATACGAAATATAGACGATCTAGAAACCATAACTAAACAACATAGGCATACAAAAACAGACAATTTCTGTAAAAAAAAAGACATAGGTAACATAAACAAACTCATACATTCGAAAAAAAAATAAAAAAATAGAAAGACATGGTGCAAAAACACACAAATGTTACATGTGTAACTGGAAAAAACAGACAAAACTTTGGTAGTCTGCAGTAAACATAGAACAGAAATTTGATATGCTAGAAAACATAGAACAGAGTCTGACTGCAAAAAAACATATATGCTACATACGTAACAACCTAACATAACACAAAAAATATACGAAAATATAGACGATCTAGAAACCATAACTAAACAACATAGGCATACAAAAACAGACAATTTCTGTAAAAAAAAAAAGACATAGGTAACATAAACAAACTCATACATTCGAAAAAAAAATAAAAAAATAGAAAGACATGGTGCAAAAACACACAAATGTTACATGTGTAACTGGAAAAAACAGACAAAACTTTGGTAGTCTGCAGTAAACATAGAGCAGAAATTTGATATGCTAGAAAACATAGAACAGAGTCTGACTGCAAAAAAACATATATGCTACATACGTAACAACCTAACATAACACAAAAAATATACGAAAATATAGACGATCTAGAAACCATAACTAAACAACATAGGCATACAAAAACAGACAATTTCTGTAAAAAAAAAAAGACATAGGTAACATAAACAAACTCATACATTCGAAAAAAAATAAAAAAATAGAAAGACATGGTGCAAAAACACACAAATGTTACATGTGTAACTGGAAAAAACAGACAACTTTTGTAGTCTGCAGTAAACATAGAGCAGAATTTGATATGCTAGAAAACATAGAACAGAATCTGACTACAAAAAAAAACATATATGCTACACACGTAAACAACCTAACATAACACAAAAAATATACGAAAAAATAGACGATCTAGAAACCCTAACTAAACAACAAGATACTACAAACATAAAATACAAAACGAAAAATGATTTTCGATGTTTAACATAATAAGTCACCCAAAAATAAGGGATGCTAGTAACACACAAAAAAACAAGTATTTACAACTTAAAAAAAAATACAGACAACACTTATTTACATGTGAAAACAACAATTATTTACAAAAAAACAACAATTATTTACATGTGTAACAGGAAAAACACTGACAACACTTATGTAGTCTGCAATAAACATAGAACAGAATTTGATATGCTGGGAAACAGAAAAACATAATTTGACTGCAGAAAAATATATATGCTACACACGTAACAGGCTAACTAAACACAAAGATTATACGAAAATATAGACGATAAAAACACCCTAACTATACACAAAAGATACTACGAACATAAAACAGAAAACGAGAAATCATTTTCGATGTTTAACATAATAAATCACCAAAAAAAAAAAAAAAAGATGCTAGTAACACACAAAAAAACAACAATTATTTCCAACTTAAAAAAAAATAAAAAATTAAACCAACTGAAGAGTTGACTCTGTACAAACAATTACAATAAAATCAAATGAAGAGTCGATCATAAACAAAAAAAAAATTCAATCTAACAAAAATTAAAGCAGCAAGTTATAAGCTTACAATAATAATAATAATAATAATAATAATAATTCCAAATACATGTAAAGCAGCAAGTTTATGTCACAAAAAACTAGAATATGAATCCTAGAAAATTATCAATTCATTTACAAAAAACAGAGTAAGGAGGAATAATCATTCATAACCTGGTCGTCTACTCCGGTCGTCTTCTCCGGTGAGCTTCTCCGGCGGTCTTTGTCCGGTCACCACCGAATGTGGTGTTGGTTGTACAAAAAAAAAAACAGATTGACGATGATAGTGTTGTTCGTGGTTCGAGCTTCGAGATGACGATGATGCTGATTCAGATCTGTAAACACAGATCGAGCTGGTTCAGATCTGTAAACACAGATTGAGAGGATGAGGGAGAGGGTAAGGTGGAGGGAATGTGAAAATTTGAAATGGGAGAGAGAAAGAAACACTTATATATGTGGTGGGGTGTGTGTAATTACTATAATAACCTTCTCTTAATAAAAAAAATAATAAAGTTGAAGGGATATGTGGATGATTGTGGTCCACTCATTGGGTTTGTGAGGGTTTACTCATTTTGAAGGGTTTCTTTAATCCCTTTCCTCTGTGTGTGTGTGTATATATATATATATATATATTCCTAGTTTTTTTTATTCTTCTCCAATTAATTAATTATAATGGTTTTCACAAAGTAATACACGTTGGAACACCGGTGTTCCAAGGGGACAACCTAATGGTAAGTGGTGTACTCCCGACCAAAAGGTTGGGAGTTTAAATTTCGCAAGATATATACTATTGTGTATTTATTCTAGATTATCTAAGAATTGTTGCTAAAAAAAAAATGTATCACCTTGTGTTACTATTTTTATTGTTTATCAAAATCTTTGGATTGTGATAATTTAAATCTCACATCAACCTATAGGATATACATGTAAAAAGTAGGACCACTTATTAGTGTTGTGCTGCAAATTATTACAATAATGTTTAACTATTTATAGTATTAGGGGTTGTAATGTGTGTGCATATATATTTATAGTATTAGGGGTTTACCTTTTTGGAGGGTTCCCGTTCGGGCTTGGTCTTGAGTTTGAAACCTGCACACCACGAAAAAAATTCCCTATAACGGTTTGAGATAACTTCAAAGTGGACACTGGTGTGTGGATAGTGATTCGAACTCGGGTTGAGGGGTTGTTTGTCGATTGGTTTCACCGCTGAAACACACCTTCCAAAAAAAAGGAAAGAATTGTGGAGCTAGGCTCAATATAATGTGAAAAGAGATATTTATGCCTTATATATTACAAGACAAGCATGACTATATATATGGGGCTTTACACCAAAGCTTTTTCCTGTCTAGAAAATATGTAAGTCCATGTTATGTTATGAAATTATTTGAGGTTGATTAAAGTTATAAAACATAAAATCGCCCCATTAAAAGATTAAAACCTTGGTGATAAAATGTTCAAGTTTGGTAATTAACAAGTTCGGCCTGTAGCGGAAACCAAAAGAAAATTGTTAGATAATTTCTAATTACATTTAACACATTAGTATGCAATTAAATTGCTTAATAACAGTCAAAGAAACTAGCATTTTTCTATTTGCGTTAGTTACGACACCTCAACAACCTGTCTGTCGTACGACAGACCATAAGGAGTGGTGGGGGGGAAAGAGGAGGATGAAAATTTGGGGAGTATGGGGGGGGGGGGGGGGGGGGGGGGGGGGGAGGGGGTATTATTATTATTATTAGTCCGCTTTGTCTAGACACTAATAACTATAACCAGTTAAGACAACGGGTTCATAAAAATTGCAAAGCAGATAAAACCATGTTGCACAAGCTCGATAGCTTCGGTTCAACATTTGTGCCCATAAGTTAGGATTTTCAAGCCCCAATATGCATGTGCTGTGTTCATCCACCTATCTCTATGGAACAAGCTGTACTCTTTTCCTCCTTTCAAATTAATACATTACTTTTTTAAACACATCTTAGGTTAGCGAAACTCTCTATCACAAAGAAAGTTATTGAAATATATTTTTCAATAATTTATAACAAATGCTTTAACTAGAAATTTATAGTGATATATTTTGAGACAAATGAAGTTAAAAAAACTACTTTTTAAGTTATTGAACCCTTTTTTTTATTTTAATCCAACTGCCCTTTTCCTTTATTTTTCGTTAACACTGTTCGACAATCCTTTATTTTATTTACTCACAGTAGCATTTATTTTTTCCTTTAATTCGACCATGACTAAAGATGCCGATCAACCTGAAGCCTCGGCTACGGCCAAACCCGTCCCTCTTCACCCGGCTTACTCCGTGACGAACGTCAACTCCAAAATCCGAACTCTAGATGGCACCAAAGTCACCTACACCCAATGGGTCAAGCTTTTTCGCCTCCACGCAACCGCATACAAAGTCCTACAACACATTGATGGCTCAAACCCACCTGTCGAAACAGCTGCTGAATACCCGTTGTGGCTCGAACTCGATGCGTTAGTGCTGCAATGGATAGTCGCAACTGTTTCGGACAGTCACCTCCCACGCCTTCTGGCCCAGGTCACGTCTGCCCGGGACGCTTGGTTGAAGCTGGAAAAACAGTATCTCAGCAATAAAAACGCGAGGGCTGCCGCATTAGAAACCCAATCTTGCAACATCACCCTTGCCAACTGTGCATCCATCAGCGAGTATTGTGAGCGTTTAAACGATTTAGCGAACCAGTTGGAGGACGTTGATCATTCAGTCACCGAAGCTCGCCTGGTTTTACAGCTGGTTAGGGGTCTTCCGCAGGAGTTCGACACTGCAGCCTCGCTTATTCACCAGAACAAAGCAGATTGGGACACCGCACGTACTATGTTACAAGACGAAGTCATCCGTATGGAAGCACGAAAGTCACCTGCCTCTTCGGTTTTACTCACGCAGCAGTAGAAATCGTCCGCAACCCCACCTCCAACAGCAAGCAACAACAGCCCGCACCCCAACCCAAACCGTGATACGATCCCCAATTCATACGGGTATCGAGGAAGGGGCGGGGCAGGGGCCAGGGTAACAGGTCCAATAGAGGAGGACGGGGTCGCGGAGCAGGTCGCGGGTTTTCCGTTTGGGTTCCACAGATGGCATCATACCCGAATTGGGCATGGTGGTCTCCTCCGCCATGCCCTTACCCGACGCAGCCAGGTTGGCAGCCCAGCAACAGCAGTAATCTGCCCCAGTACCCGCAATTCAGCCCCGTTCCATCGGGCCCGACCCACTCCAGCAGCAGCCCAACCCAGTCGGCCCAAACTCCGTTCGCGGGATACGTCCCTTCACAGCCCTCGGCACCTCCATATTATGGGTACAATGCTCTCTGTCCCTCTGATTTAAGTGCTGCTCTGTCAACTTTACAGGTTAACTCTCAAGATGTAACACCCCAACCGATGGCGGAAACATCGAGGTGTCACGTAGTGATGATTGTTCAATAGCTCATGGTACTAAATGGAAGTTGTATATTACTAAACAACTTACAATTTGACATTTAAATTTAATAAATACATAAACTTGATTTACATAAACTAGGTCCAAAGCTCCTATGTGATCCAAGACTTGTACAACTTCCAAAAGCAAGTAAAACCTGAAATATGTTAAGTTGGAAAGATGGAGGGTCAACTATAAATAGTTGGTGAGAATACATAGGTTTTGCATATAATTGAAAACAATATGTTGTATGGCAATCATAGTTGAAGTATAATAATGAGTAATGATAGAATATGAGTCCAACATGCAACAATGCGTCTTTTGTACAATCAAACCTTGTGTCAACTGAGACCTAACTCGCAAGTTAGTAAAAGTGTAACTGTTATCGATCATCCCTGATTTTATGCGGGGGGATGGGTTTGTCAGACCTATAGCGCTATAATCTAAACAGGCGGCTTGATCAATGTTAATGATTGTACTGTGTCTTTTTGTTACAGTCAAATGATAGAATGAGTAAATGATAGTGTAATTGAATCACAAGTTTCAACAATGTAAGAATGAGTAAATGATAGTGTATGAAATGTTTAAACATATTTCACCCCAAAATGTAAAACAGAAAAAGGGGCTATGTAAACTCACCTGAAAGCAACATATTGTAGCAAAGCAAAAGCAAGTAGAGACTAGCAAAGTCCACATATGCGGGAACCGACTTAACCGTGCCCTAAGATATAACAAGACACTTTAAGGTCCATGCAATGTTTCTAATGTATAAGTTGGTCGTTTATCAAGTTCACCCAACTAGACTCACGATGAATGCGCGCCGTGTTTCCAAATATTTTGACTCGACTACCATTGGTGACGTGTTAAGATTTCCCGAGAGATATATATTTACATAACATATATAAATATAATAATATATACAAGAAATGTGTCCTTGAGTTCTTGTATCCATGTGTCCATGTATCAACATCATACTCAGATGTATAAAAATCAATATTGTTTTCAACCCGAGTCGTAGCACGTATTGTACGAAAATATATATATATATATATATATATATATATATATATACATATAACTTTATATGTTTATCTTGTGAAAATAAGAATATTTGTCGTGTCATATAAATAAATGTAAGATAAAAATATATATATACATACTCACAATGTTTTCCCCAAATCCATGGTATAAATCTATTTTCTTTCTATATGTATATGTAGTTCTGGCATAACCTTTCATAACTTAAATCATTATAACTTAAAGTTTTTTTTTTATATGTTTTGAATCTCATATGATGCTTTCAATCGTATATGTTTATATAAAAAATAGGTTGATAAAGAGATATGATATTATGTATAAACATATAGCTTAAATTAATAGGAATCAACTTGTAGCTACATTGAAGTGTGTTTATTGTCATCTATGTAGGCATGTATGCATATAAAAAGTTTAGTGAAGATTGGAATAAACTTTCAAATGAATGTGTATGTATTTGCACGATCATTTTAGATTCACTAATATGATTTATTAGTTTTTTTTTTATAATGAACGATTTGACACATATGAATCCATGTTGGGTGACCAAGGTTTTATCATGTATAAATTCAAGTATAATAAACCTGAACATAGCTTTAAAAAAATAAGAAGAAAAATAAACATAAAAGGATTACTCACGTTGCGAAACCAAGTGAAGAAAAAAAAAACGTCTCTTGAAAGTAAGCTTGGAAATCAACACATATGGAGGTTGGATGGTGGTTGGGGCTAGTGTGGAAAACCAACGATAGAGGATTTGAGGGAGTGTGATGGAATACTAGGGAGTTGTTTTGGTGTGTTATCAAAAGTGTATTAAGCTTTCTTTTATAGAGAAATTCATAAATAGCAAATGGGTAATGACTTGTAGGTATATAAGAAATATGAGACAATCATTCATAGACTTTATGAAGCAATATGAATTAAATATGTGTTTGGGAAAGTTTCTACATAAACATGGAAGGGAAGAGAAAAAGATGGGTCAAAGGTACAATTGTCAACTAAGAAGAAGTGGCAGAGTATTGTTGGAGGAAAAATGGGTCAACAACGGAAATCTTGGATTGGGTTTGTAAAAAAAAAATGGAAGGAGCTAACTTGAATCCGTAATTGAGTAGCCGCGATCTTAGCCGAAGAGTTTGGGTGAAGGGTGTGTGGTCAAAATTGTGTTTTCTCCTTTCTTAATTTGCGGATAGTGGTCAATTATGGTTTATGAGTTGCCATCTAAATTGCCATATCATAAATCGAAAGGAGTTGTACTTATTATTATTTTTTTCATCATAGTCAACGACAAACAAGTGAAAGTGTTTTGTATTATTTTTTTTAAGAGACTAACATTATTTTTATTATTATTATTATTATTATTATTATTATTATTATTACTATTATTAAAAGTTATTAGACAAGGTCAGTATATTTGTACAAAAGAAAGCATAATATAGGTAAAGTGTTGGTTTTACTAATCCAAAGATTAGGGAAAATTTCGCGATGTTACAAGACCCCACCAAATACATGGACACCAGGGCCGAGGCTCACGTCACGCAGGATCAAGGTATGATTCAAATCCCATCTTCATCTACTGCATACAATAAAATTTTGGTTGGCAATGGTGAATGTGTTCCTATTGCAAAATCCGGAACCGGCTTTTACACCCTACCCAACCGAACCTATATTTTGCCTAACCTTCTCTATAGCCCACAAATCATTAAAAACCTTATCTCTGTTAGACGTTTTACCCGTGATAATTGGGTCTCTATAGAATTTGATCCGTTTGGTTTTTCTTTGAAGGACCTCCACAATGGAAGAATTCTTTCGCGCCACAATAGCACCGGAGACCTATATCCTGTCACACCACCTCAACTTCCGCCTCAAGCTTGCTATATCACTGCTGTCTCTCTTCCCTGGCATAACCGCCTCGGCCACCCAGGCACTCAAGTCTTAGAAGTCCTTAGTCGAAATTTTAATTTTTCTTGTAATAAAGACAATAAGTCTCACTTTTGTCATTCTTGTCATATTTCTAATAGCAAGTGTTTACCTTTTTATGCATCCAACTCTTTTACTTTTGCACCTTTCGATATTATTCACTGTGATTTATGGACATCTAGCAAATCTGGATATAAGTATTATATGGTGCTTATAGACAATTTCTCACATTTTGTTTGGGTTTACCCTTTAAAAGATAAATCTGAAACATTCCCAACTTTTGTGAAATTTCATCGTCTAATTTATACCCAGTTTAACCGAAAAATTAAAACTTTTCAATGTGACCTTGGGGGTGAGTTTGATAACAATTCCTTCAAAACCTTTGCTACCCAACAAGGACTTCTATTCCGTTTTTCGTGCCCCCAAACCTCTTCCCAAAGCGGGCGCGCCGAACGTATGATACGTCGCCTTAATGACGTCATACGTGCCCTTCTCATCCATGCTAACCTTCCTCCCTCATTTTGGGTAGAAGCCCTTCACACCGCCACCTACCTACACAACATCTTACCCACCAAAAGATTAAACTTTTTCACCCCCACCTTTGCCCTTTACCTACGCCACCCTTCTTACGATCACTTACGAGTGTTCGGGTGCGCATGTTACCCCAATACCTCCGCTGCCCAACCTCATAAACTACACCCACGGGCCATTAGATGCATTTTCCTAGGTTACCCACCGGACTTTCGGGGGTACCGTTGCTTTGACCCAACCACCGGCCATGTTCACATATCTCGTCATGTCACTTTTGACGAGTCTTCCTTCCCATACACCATTCCGAACTCGGTCTCGTCGTATACATTCCTGGATGACTCGATACCCCCCGCCTTTACATTCACCCAAAACCCGGCCCACTCATCCATACCCAAACCTACCGGCCCGTCACCTAACCCACCATCCGGCCCACCATCTCAGCCCATCAGTTATTCTCGGCGACCCAAACCAACTGTCCCTGTCCAACCACTCACCAACTCGGTCCCTCCGGGTTTTCCACCTCTCAACAACCCACGGCCCAACCTGGCCCAACACCACACGGCTACTCCTCCAACACCCGGCCCACCTTCTGCCACGCCCCATCAGCCAGCCCAATCCACCCAAATCCCACATTCCTCCACTAACACTCACCCAATGACTACTAGATCTAAAACCGGCTCCTTAAAACCCCACACACCACTTAACTTACACACCTCAGCCATCTCTCCCATTCCCAACACCTATGCCAAAGCCTTTTCGGATCCGCATTGGACACATGCCATGCAAGCCAAATTTAATGCATTGCAGGAAAATGAAACAGGGGATTTGGTCCCTAGACCGGCTGACCGCCCAGTTATTCGATGCATGTGGCTTTTTCGCCATAAATTTAAGTCTGATGGGTCTTTAGAGCGCTATAAGGCGCGGTTGGTTGTTAATGGTAAATCACAGACCGTGGGGATTGATTGTGAGGACACCTTTAGCCCGGTTGTTAAGCCGACTACTATTCGTACAGTATTGTCCTTGGCTGTATCGCGCTCTTGGCCGATCCATCAGTTGGATGTCAAGAACGCTTTTCTACATGGTGACTTACAGGAGACAGTTTTTATGCATCAGCCACCGGGATTCGTTGACAAACGCTTTCCCAATTTTGTTTGTCGTTTAAAGAAATCGTTATATGGTTTGAAACAGGCTCCACGGGCATGGTACACGCGTTTTGCTACTTACATTATGTCACAGGGTTTTCGAAGCAGCGCCTGCGACACTTCATTGTTCATTTATTCTAAAGGTGCTAACACTGCTTATTTGCTGCTATATGTTGATGATATTATTCTTACAGCATCCACGGATGCCTTTTTGCGTGAAATTATTACGGCACTCTAACGAGAGTTCGCCATGACCGACCTAGGTCGGTTGCATCATTTTATGGGCATCACAGTGACTCATCAGACGCGGGGGCTGTTCTTGTCCCAATCTCAGTACACTAAGGACATCATTCAACGGGCTTCAATGAGTGCGTGTAAACCATGCACAACACCAGTTGACTTATCCTCCAAGTTAAGTGCTACAGATGGTCCTCTATTTAATGACCCGACTCTATACAGAAGCTTGGCTGGGGCTTTGCAATACCTGACATTTACTCGGCCTGATATTTTATATGTTGTGCAACAAGTTTGCCTTTTTATGCATGAGCCTCGTGAATCTCATTTTTCGTTTATGAAGCGTATTATCAGATATTTGCAGGGTACGATACATTATGGTATTCGCATCTCCAGGTCGGCCGTGAATTCTCTGGTAACTTACTCTGACGCCGATTGGGGCGGCTGCCCGGATTCACGGTGTTCTACTAGTGGCTACTGTATCTTCCTTGGAGATAATTTAATTTTGTGGTCGTCTAAGCGTCAGCCTACAGTTTCCAGATCAAGTGCGGAAGTAGAGTATCGTGGCGTTGCTAATGCGGTGGCCGAAGCTACATGGGTTCGCAACCTTCTTCTTGAATTACATGTCACGCTTTGTCGTGCTTCAATTGTGTATTGTGATAATGTTTCAGCGGTTTATTTGTCAAATAATCCGGTTCAACATCAACTGACAAAACACGTGGAGATTGATATTCATTTTGTCCGCGAGAAGGTTCGCATCAGCCACATACGAGTGTTGCATGTTCCCTCGTCTTCTCAGTACGCCGATATTTTCACCAAGGGTCTCTCTCGAGAGTTATTTCAGAATTTTCGGTCCAGTTTAACCGTCTGCTCCGCTCCTGATCAAACTGCGGGGGACTCTTAGAGATAATATTAGAGATATTGTATATTTGAATTATATTGTTTGTTATTATAGATAGGATCGTTTCCATAATTATCTCTTGTAATTTACCCTATATATAGGGCATTATATTCTTCATAATGATCAATGAGAAAGACGATCCATAAACACTTTTAGCATTATATTGTGATAGTCAATCAACAATAAATATAGCTAAGAATCAAAGTATTTCATGAAAGAACGAAACATACAAAAATCAAGTGTCATCTAATTAGATATCAGGTAGCATGTAATCAAACACTCCATATACTAAGCCGATTCATGTTAGGACAAGATTTTAAGTTCCATACATCATGACCTAACCTCTATAGAAATCACAAGATCTTATTTTTTAACAAGCTGAACATGATTAATTAACATTTATTCTCCATCTTGAGTTGAATGTTAAATTGTATATAGTGTATTTAGTATTAGCCGAGATATATGCTTGTGATAGACTATCCATATTTATTGTACAGTATTATGGTATGATTAGAATTGTCTTGTATAGAGCTAGGGTTTAATCCCTATATAAAGGGATCCATGGTATGCTTTAGAATTTATTCAGAAATATACAATAGCCATAATACTTTTATGGTATTAGAGCCTCGGTTCTGATACATTCCTTTTCTTCTTTTATTTTTTTCGTAACCCTAGCTGCAGCCTCCATGGCCGCCGATGATCAGAAAACAGAATCTTCGGATTCTTCTGATAAACCACTCAAAGCCCTTCACTCGGCTTATTCAGTTTCGAATGTGCAGTCCAAGATCCGCACCCTTGATGGTGCTAAGGTTACTTACACTGCCTGGGTGAGACTCTTTCGGTTACATGTTGTGGCCTATCAAGTTCTTGATCATATAGATGGGTCACCACCACCGAATGAGACTGATGCCGAGTACAAATCTTGGCACGAGCTTGATGCTTTGGTGCTCCAATGGATCTATAGCACCGTCGCTGACAAACTGTTATCACATGTTATGGACGCTGGCCCCACGGCCCGTCATGCATGGGTCAAGCTCGAAAAGATTCATCTTAGTAACAAGAAGGCACGGGCCGGTGCCCTTGAAACTCGTTTCTGCAATATGACTCTGTCCGCATGCTCATCTTTGGATGACTATTGTGAACGCCTCAAGGATCTTGCCAATCAACTTGAGGATGTTGATCATCCCGTCACGGAAGACCGGCTCGTGCTCCAACTGGTTCGTGGCCTCCCTGCCGAATACGACACGGTGGCCTCCCTCATCAATGCTAACAACGTTGACTGGGATCTCGCCCGAAGCATGCTGCAAGATGAAGTCATCCGCATAGAAGCCCGCCAAAAGCCCTCGCAATCTGTCCTCATGGCACAATCCAACCCCTCGCCACCAAACAACACTTCCTCCACCACACCCGGTTACTCACCCTACAATGACCAATCACCACAACAACCCTACACCCGTACTCGTGGTAGAGGACGCGGCCGCGGACGTGGGTTCGGCCGTGGCAACCCTAACACCACACCACCTTGGGCCTCCAACTACCCTTCCTACCTACAATGGGCTTGGTGGAACACTCCACCTTGCCCCTACCCCCAACCAACCCGCTTTTCAGCCCACTACACCATTTTCCCAGCCCATTGCGCCACAATCCTCGGCCCATTACACGGCCCAACAGCAGCCTGCTAACCAATCTGCACCAAACTTCAGCCCAACCCCCTACCCATCTGCACCGTACCCACCCGGTTTCACACCTCGAGCCAATTATGCGGCCCAACAGCAGGTTTCTTATAACCCATTATCTCCCTCCGACTTGCAGGCGGCTATGGCTTTTATGCAGCTGAACTATCAGGATCCCAACTCAATCATGGACACGGGAGCCTCCTCGCACGCCACAGATGAACAAGGTATGATCCAAAAACCTGACTCTTTTCCTTTAAACAGTAAAATATTGGTCGGCAATGGTGCGTCCCTGCCCGTTCTTGGGTCTGGAACAGGCTATTTACCTTTACCCAACCGCACCTACATCCTACCCAATATACTTTACTGCCCTCAAATTATTAAAAAGCTTATTTCTGTTCGGCGGTTTACTCGAGATAATAGTGTTTCTATTGAGTTTGACCCCTTTGGTTTTTCTTTGAAGGACCTCCGCACTAGGCGTAGCACCGGGGATCTATATCCGGTAACACCGCCTGAACTTCCACCTCAAGCTACCTTCATCACAACAACTTCTCTTCCATGGCACGATCGTTTGGGACACCCCGGCGCTCAAGTCTTGGATGTGCTCAGTCGTTATTTTACTTTTCCTTGTAATAAACATAAAAGTTCTAGTATTTGCCATTCTTGTCAAGTTTCAAACAGTAAATGTTTACCATTTTATTCGTCTAATTCATTTACTTTTGCACCTTTTGACATTATACATTGTGACCTTTGGACCTCCTCTGTTACCAGTCAATCAGGATACAAATATTATATGGTCCTAATCGACTATTTTTCCCACTTTATCTGGGTCTACCTATTAAAATATAAATCTGAAACCTTCACAACCTTTGTTAAATTCCACCGCCTAATCTCCACACAATTCAACAGAAATATTAAAACATTCCAATGTGACCTAGGCGGTGAATTCGATAACAATGCGTTCAAAACTTTTGCCACCCAACACAGCCTTCTCTTTCGTTTTTCCTGCTCCCAAACCTCATCCCAAAACGGTCGTGTTGAGCGAATGATACGTTGCCTGAACGATATTATTCGTGCTCTACTCCATCACGCCCACCTACCCCCCCCCCCCCCCAATTTTTGGGTTGAAGCACTACACACCGCAGCCTACCTACATAACATTCTCCCAACCAAAAGACTAAACTTTTTTACCCCCACTTTTGCCCTTTACCTTCGTCACTCCACCTATGACCACCTTCGGGTGTTTGGCTGCGCGTGTTACCCAAACACCTCAGCCACCCAGCCTCACAAACTTCATACCCGTTCGACCCGGTGCATTTTCCTTGGATACCCACCAAATTTTCGTGGGTACCGGTGCTTCGACCCCACCACAGGGAAAGTCTGTATTTCCCATCACATCACTTTTGACGAATCCGTCTTTCCATACACTATTCCCACACCACCCTCCTCCTACCAATTTCTAGACGACACACCCCCACTCGGATTCACATTCCATCGACCCACCCCTCCCTCGGGTCCATCAAACCAACAACCCGTAACCAAGCCCACCTCTAACTCCCCTTACCCATTCACTTATACTCGCCGGCCCAAACCTACGACCCAACACACGGCTCAATCCCCTACCTTACAACAACCGGCCCAGCCCACCATCCCTACACACACACACCCGGCTCCAGCCACAATACCGACCCCGGCCCAACCCACTTCCCCACCACCAAATCCAATTAATCCCACAGCCACACTTCTCGACCACCACCATCACACCCTATGGCCACTCGATCCAAAACCGGTTCCCTAAAGCCTCCCCAATACAACCTCCACACCACCAACATCTCTCATGTCCCTAAATCCTATAACCAGGCCTTTACCGACTCAAATTGGTTGTGCGCCATGCAGGCCGAATTTACTGCTTTACAGGAAAATGAGACATGGGAATTGGTTCCACGGCCGGTTGATCGACCCGTCATACGGTGCATGTGGTTGTTTCGCCACAAATTTAAATCTGATGGCCACCTTGAAAGATATAAAGCCCGGCTTGTGGTAAATGGGAAGTCACAGACTATGGGTATTGATTGCGAGGACACTTTTAGCCCGGTTGTTAAACCGGCCACGATACGTATTGTCTTGTCTCTTGTAGTGTCGAGAGGATGGCCCATTCATGAGTTGGATGTTAAAAATGTGTTCCTTCATGGTCATCTCAACGAGACAGTCTATATGCACCAGCCACCTGCCTTTATTGACACCCGTTTTCCAGGTTTTGTTTGCAGCTTAAAGAAGTCTCTCTACGGGCTGAAACAGGCACCACGCTCGTGGTACATGCGCTTTGCGAATTACATATTATCGCACGGCTTCACTAGTAGTGCTTGTGATAGTTCGCTTTTTATCTACAGCCACGGCAACGATGTTGCATATCTTTTATTATACATTGACGACATTGTACTCATAGCTTCGTCCGATGTCTTACTGCAACAAATTATTCAAACACTCTCTCGAGAGTTTGCAATGACCGATTTGGGTCATTTGCACCATTTTCTAGGAATCAAAGTCACGCGTACGTCCTCAGCTTTGTTCTTGGATCAAGCCCAATATGCTAAGGACATCATCCAGCGGGCCTCCATGACATCATGTAAACCTTGTGCTACCCCAATGGATCTATCATCCAAGTTAAGTGCTACGGATGGTCCACTGTTTAATGATCCTACGTTATATCGTAGCCTTGCGGGAGCACTTCAATATCTCACTTTCACCTGCCCAGATATTTCCTATGCGGTTCAACGGGTTTGCTTATTCATGCACGAACCACATGATCCCCACTTCGTCTTCATGAAGCGAATCCTCAGGTATATTCAGGAGACGATTGATTACGGTATACGCATGACAAAATCACCCACCCAGTCTCTTATTGCTTATTCGGATGCCGATTGGGGTGGGTGTCCTGACTCGCGTAGATCAACCAGTGGTTATTGCGTCTTCCTTGGAAATAATTTGATCTCTTGGTCGTCTAAACGTCAGCCTACTGTCTCCCGTTCTAGTGCTGAGGCTGAGTATCGAGGCGTCGCCAACGCTGTTGCTGAGCTTACTTGGATCCGGAATTTACTCATTGAACTTCAGGTTCCTCTTCTTCAGGCTTCGGTCGTTTACTGTGACAATGTATCTGCTGTCTACTTATCAGATAACCCCGTACAACATCAACGAACAAAGCACATCGAAATTGATATACACTTTGTCCATGAGAAGGTTCGCCTTGGTCAAGTTCGGTTTCTACACGTCCCTGCTCCATTTCAATATGCAAATATCTTTACTAAGGGTCTATCTCGACAATTGTTTCAATCATTCAGATCCAGTTTGACCGTTTATCCGATGACCGCTCAAACTGCGGGGGAGTATTAGCCGAGATATATGCTTGTGATAGACTTTCCATATTTATAATTGTATAGTATTATGGTATGATTAGAATTGTCTCGTATAGAGCTAGGGTTCAATCCCTATATAAAGGGATCCATGGTATGCTTTAGAATTCATTCAGAAATATACAATAGCCATAATACTTTTATTTAGTTTGTTAAGAGAATCTCATATAATATCTCCGTCTTAACTTGCAAAATTACACATTTCTCCAAAATACAAATTTTCAAAACATCAAGTACAAAATTCTTCAACCAGGATTTGGGGAAATATGTAATTTTGCACGCTAGAGAGGGATATATGAAACTACTCCGTTGTTTTATTATTTCTTTCCTGTATATATTGCGGGTTCCCCTTTATCAGAATAGATTCAGATAATTCTATTCACTATACATTACATGATAATTCTCTTTGAGTGTGGACACTATAATGTTAGTTCGTATAAAAAAGAAAAGGAAACCTTGAAAATGTCAATTTGTTAGCAAGGTCGGCTCAACTTTCTTTTACATTATGAAAAACGAATATTGTAATTTAAGAGCCAGGGCATGTTATACCCTACATAGTTAATGCACTAAAGTCATCCTGTTGTTTGAAACTCGTCTATCTGTCAATTTCAAAAGACTATACAACTTGTAACCAGCTGCTACACCTGCAAATTTGGGATAACATGAAGAAACTTACATATAAGTACATATATATATTTTTTTCTTAACACATGTGGACAGGTGGTAGTGATGTTATTACCTCAGAGCAGTTCCTTGATTAGATGTATTCCCCAAACATAATATTCTCTTCATAACTTCCTTTTATTTGACAGACTTCCAGACCTTATAAACCAACCCATATATAGCCAAACTATTGGTGGGGTATGGAGAGGGTGGGATGTAGGCAAGCCTAGAAAATCATGCCTAACCCACTCTTCGCAAGTAAATTTCGGCCAACCACTACCCCCCCCCCCCCCCCCCCCTTCTCTCCATAGTGAGAGTTTACACGATTCTAACTGCGGTCATTGTTTGTCTCCTCCTAACATGCCCAATCTATCTCAACGTCCCTTCCCTTATTTTATCCGATATAATAGCCACACCTAATCTCCCCCTTAAAACCTCATTTGCTTATATTGACCAACCTAGTGTGCCCCCACATCCACCTTAGCATCCTCATCCATGCTACCTCCAGCTTACGCGTTTGTGTCTTCTTGATAGCCTGGCAATATGCTCCGTATAACATAGCAGGTCAATCTGCAGCCCTATAAAATTTATCCTTTAATTTAACTGGGAACCTCTTGTCGCACAAAACCCCGTGACTGCTCTTCACCTTATAAACCAAAAACAATACTAAATCACTTATAAATAAAAACTAGAATATAAAAAAGAAAACAAGAATGTAGCAGCTGTAATAATGGAGCACCTCATCACATGCAGAGAGTGTATTTTGTTAAACTCTTCTTAAAATCTGCAAGCTGGAAAAAAAGTTAAACTGGGATCATAAATTGTACAATGATCAAAACATGTAAGAATTAGCTGGCATAATCAAAAACCTGATATATAAATTGAATTCAATAGCATAAGATCAGTAGTTGGAATACATGATATATACTAATATACATGCATGCACATATGCATATTGCACATTACAGCATGGGGAAACAGAAACATGATTTTGACTAGCAGGTTTAAACTATTTTAACAAAAGAATAATGAAACAACAAATAACCGTATACTTTTATCACAGTTAATAAAAAATGAAACGTAAACGGTAGTTTAAAGGATGAGGTACTCACTTTAATTTTTCAGGTTTTAAACAAGAAGCTGTTTTCTTCTCAGCCTCTTTAAGAGCAGCTATTTTGGGGACTGCATCAGAACAAAGTGCCTCAAGTTCTGTCAGACTAGAATTTCATTAGCACAGCATCAGTAGTTCAAATAAATGATATATACATGCAAATATGTACATATTGCACCCTACGGCATGGGGAAATAAAAATATATGGAACAATGATGGCTACCTTTGTCTTTGAAGTTCTCCCACGCTCTACCTCGGCAACCACCTAGTCAACCATGTAGAGGTGGAGAGCCAGCTAAAGGTCCAGTTTCTCTCCAGGTGGTGGTGGTGGAGTTGAAGCGCCTTGCATAGGGGGGCTGGATGTTATAGATGGAGACGAGGCTTGATGCACTTCAGGTGGAGATGTAGGATGGGATACAGGTGGTGGCAACATAGCATCTCCATCTCCTTCTAGGCTTTGTTTTCTTTTAAGTTCATCACATTCAAGGTTCTCCTTATGACATTTTAGGAATAGTCTCACAAAATTGAGAAGGGTTTGAGTAGCTGCACAGCCAATAAATGGACATAACGCAAATGGTACAGAGGTTGGGTTAGGTAACAAGGAAAAAACGAGTTTAGGTAAAACTAAAAATGAACAATTTGGCGTGGATTGAAACTAACGGTGTAAATATCTGGCATGAATAAAAGTCGCATGTTTGTGTGTAGGCTAAATGGGTTCAGGTTAGTTAAAGTTGAACATGTAAACATGTTAAGCTAATTGGGTCGTGTTCAGGTCAACCTGGTGGATTTGCAGGTTGACCCGTACGTTTAATGTTATAACTTAAACTTATTGCGTATTTTATGCCAAGATTTATATGATAAAAGAGTAACAATGTAAGTATTTAATGTACTTTTTTTGGTTGTTAATTTGTAATTTTAGAGTATTAATATGCAAATAAAATAATAAAATTTGGGTTAAACGAGTTGTATTCGTGTCAACCAACGAGACCCGTGTTGTGTTGAAGTGCATGATTTTACTCTATATAAACATATGCAAGTTACCTTCTTCGAAAGGGCAACGAGCAGGGTCTTCACCAAAATATAGAGCCAACCCATCGGCGCTTTTACCCTATAAGAGACAATTAAATGAAATAATCCAAAAGATTACTTTCTTATAAAAAAGTGCAAATCAACGTTTAAGGAACTTAAGTTCATTCGATCTCTGTTTTACGTAACATACATTCAAAATCAACATTTAAGAGCGTATTTTATAATCTTATAACATAATAAGGGCCAAGTTACCCGTAAATGGTTATAAACCGATTGAAAGTATGTTCCTAAAATGAAATTATAATTTGACCATAAGTATGTTCCTTTTGCGTCCAATTTGTCGTAAATTAACAGTATTACTTATTGAGATTTACCACAACGGTAAAGAATTGTGTAACGCTTGTCACTTCCGCCTCAGCATGGCCAATGAACTTGTTCAATGTCTAACAATGTGATAAAACCTTAATCAGAATTTATAATCGTAAACATGGAATCAGTGTTCCTACATCCCAGATTTGTGCCTGCTTATGCAGCCCACAAACCAGCCACTTCAGCTTTAGCATCCCACAAATATTTGGCTAGTAACTAATAATTTAAGAAGTTTTTTTTTTTAAATATATATATTACATTGATAGACATTTGACCTCTTAACTCTTGCTTAACTAATAATTTAGTTAAAAAGTGACATTTTTGACCCACTTATTTATGAATGGGTTAGCTTGGGTGTGCTTAATCTCAAACCGTCAAATTAACAGACTTAAAAAAAGGAAATGGGACGATTTTAACTTGAACAATATTTGGTTTTATCAAAAGAGTTATTATTGTAATAATATTGTTTTGTAATCATAACTAACGGATTAATTATATATAAATAAAATGACAAAAAGTGATAGGGGATCAACCCGATGCAGCCCAATCGATTTGGATCCGTACTGAAATACGACCTGCTTCAACCTGAACCCGTTACTATCCACCTTTCTAGGTGAAAACAAAACATCTCTCATGAATTACTGTAGCACATTTACGGTTTACCTACCATGTGAAAGCCTGTAGATACGGGGCCATCATTTGCAGATGCATCTAGTTCTTGCTTCACTTCTTTCAGTCCATAGGAAAGGTCTTGCATTTGTTCTGCTAATGTTTTCAAATGTATCTGCAAGTTAATTATTAAGCCTTTTATGAGTAATCTACGAAAAGCATCGATGATAAAACTTAACAAAAAAAAAAAATAAAAGTAAAATTCAAACCTTTGTTGCAGCTTCTAGGCTAACCAAATCTTCATGGAAATCTAAAAGATCTGGTGATTTGGTGGCAAGAAGCTGTACAATGGCGAAAATGTAAAACCAGGTCAGCAATTGAGGTACATTTGGATTCAAAATTATTTTTTAAGTGTGGACCCTAAAATGTTGATTAAGTATGAATCGGGTGGCAATTCTTGACATGAAGCGAGTACGCTACGAATATAATCAAGTTTGGGGTTGTCTTATATAACCCATTTAATAAACACTCGTATTTGGATTGATCAGTTTAACCAATTTAATATAACAGGTTGTGTTCGGGTTCACTTGTTTTAGAATCTTCAATTAAACAGGGTCAACCCATTTAACTGAACAAGTCAATCCACCAACCAACCTTTTAACCCAATCATTACAACACACCAACCTGTTTTACTCATTTAGATCAATGGGTTAAAAAGATCGTGTTCAGCTTACACGAATTTGAGTGTGCCTGGGTTAGGGTAGATATCTTTGTTGCAAATAAATATACGAGTCATCAATTCAATCCGCTAATCCAACATGATTGACACCCCTATGATGTAAACTGGAAACTATCAGTGATAAGTGCCACATTTTAGGTTCCTACCCATGCCGTGGCTGTGCACACCACACCTACTTCTTCATGCATACGCATCATGCAACATGGGTTGTTGAGTCTCTGCATATCCATTTGACATCCAATTGTGCGGATGGCTTGTGTGACGGCATCAAATTTGGTGGTGCTGCAGAAGGTAGTGTGGGTGGTGGGTGTTTAGGGTATTGGTTAGCTAGTAGGTTGGCGATTTGGCAATGGTTCGGTTTGTGTACATTGCATGTATGTGACTAGTTTGTCGATCCGTTTGGTAGTGGCAGTCGATATTTGGATGAGTTAGTGTGGTTGTTCTTGCAGTGTAGGGTGTGGTTCATCGTTGATTGGATCACGGCGAGGAGACATAGGAACGACTGAACGAGAATGAAAGCACCAAATGATAGGAAGCGACTCGAGAAGATTAATCTCCCAAAGAAATAGAGAAGAACGTTAGACAATATGGAACAATTTTCTGATTTGATTATTTTATATTTCCTAATATTGAAACTTCCCTTTATATAGGCTCAACCAGAATGGAAATAACAAAAGTAAAACAAAGAAAACACGAAGCAGGAAGAGCATGAAGTAAGCACTATGTGGGGTAGACCTAAAATGTGGGTGTAGTGTGCATAAACACGACGTGGGGTAGACCTAAAATGTGGCACGTATCGGTCAACTTATCAGTAAGATGGTCTAAATCGGGTTATTTTTTTTGTTTTTTTCTTTTTGGAGAAAAAGTAACATTATAACTAGCAATATATGAGATTCTGATCATACCTTGCAGAGATAATGCATAAAAGTCGCGTTGCTGTTTGATGCCCGTGTTTCAGTCAGTTTCAAAAGACTATCCAACTTAAAACCAACTGCAGCACCTGCAAATGGGAAATTTGAATATTGTAAAACGCAAACATTCACCCAGAAGGCCCGAACCCACTTTGACCCGTAAGCCAACCCACCCACTTTGCAATCTCTTTCTTTTTCTTAACATGAAACAGTAATGTTATTACCTATGTCAGTTCCTTGATTTAATGTATTCCCTAAATATAAAATTCTCTTCATGATTTCCTTCAATTTAACAGACTTCCTGACCTAATAAAACAGCAGAACTAGATTTTGTTAAAAGAAATACAGAAAAAAAAAAAAAAAAAAAAAAAAAAACATTATTTATAAACTAAGAGCACCTCATAACATGCAGATTTGACGGTGTTTAGTTTATTCTTAAACTCTGCAAGCTGAAAGAATGACTGATGTGAGATGATCATAGAATGAACAAAAAACAGAGCATGTACTCAAATAGTAACCACAAACCTGAGAATTAAAATGGCTTTTGAACATCAAAGCATTTAATTTTGACTCTATACGCGGCACCTTCATTAGCTCCAAGAAATACTGCAAGATAGTTCACTAATAATATAATAAATGGATTAAAAAGAATAACTAAAATTGAAAAAAAAAAACACATAAATTTTTAATCTTGATACTAACCTGTTCACACTGGCCCAGTTTATCCTTATCACCGGTGTAACTCTGAACAGTCACAATGCAGAAGATCAATACATAAATGGGATATATGTTTCGCTCACATTTTCTATTTCATTTGATACCATAGTTTATTAGTCGGTTACTTTTACCGCAATTAATATTTCAGAAACCAAAAACAGGCTATTTTTTAATGTTTAGAGAAAGTTGTTGATATGATAATAAGCATTCTCCCATTTGAGTTTTATCTAACATTTTTTGCTTCCGTCCTACGCCATCATTACAAACCCCTAAAATGCATTCGACCATATGATTATCCTTATATATTCAGTTTTGTCCCACTTATAAATATACAAAAACCTACAGTTGATTTTATATAGTTTGTGTTCATCCTTTTTGCCCTACACACTCACGGACAAAAGGAGGCAATGCATGATGCCTCTAACAAATTACAGGTTCACCTTGAGTATCTCCATCTCTTCTTTCGTTGGGAAGAATTTTAGAATATTTTCTATTTGATCAACACCTAAAACTGTGTCATCCATAGCCAAAACTGCATCCTGCATATTCAAATCTTTTATTAAAAAATATATCGTTTTACAAAAATGGATACATCTACAAGTGAGAAGAGAATATTTCGCTCGCGTAGATAAGAAACCGAAGTAAGTAAATGCAGAATTAAGAAGCCAATTAGAACATGATATCTACACTTACCACAATACAAGGAAGTGGTAGCTTAACATCTATAAGCATGATTTCTATGTTATTTGCCCTCAACGGATCAATCTACAATAACAAGTAGACTTTTTCATAGTTATTACGCATTGTCATAATTTTATTTCTTAATTATAGAGACTACATATTACATTACCAGTTGGACTTTTTCAGGTATTGAACTAGAATCTTTTCTCTCCTCGGCCTCTTTAGAACTAGCTATCTTTGGGGGGATGTTAGAGAAAAGTTGCTTAAGTTCTGATACATCAATTTCTGGTGGTGCCCTAGAATTCAACATATGTTATTGTATCGTTATTAGTTAAAGCGTATGTAAGTTAGCAACTGCAGCATTTCTGCAAAATAACTATGAAGTGACAGAATTTATAAGCCAGTTTTCGGGAAAATCACCAAAATGACCATCTTGATTCTTGACCAATGAGTTTGACAAAATAGCCTTGACTTTTAAAAAGTTTCTAATAACCAGTGTTTGACAAGTGTCCCTTGATGTAGCATATCCATTCTCCTTCACTGGATGAAAATTTGCTACCCCATGTGAAAGCTTCTGGTCGGCTGAAACAATTTCTTAACTAGAAAACAAGAAAAGTCAAATGATATTCTCGTAAAAGAAAAAATTCAAGGCTATTTTGACGAACTCATTGGTCTAAGACTCAAGATGGTCATTTTGGTGATTTTCCCCTTTTTTAATAACCGTGAGAACTACTAACCAACGGGTCCAAGTAAAATATAGCTTGCGTTAGGTAGGTCATCTTCAAGAGGTTTACAGGCACTAGATTAGAATGTGGGAACGTTCCTAGACGATTTGATGCTTACCAGTTACCACTACGCGTCTAAGGAAACTTCAACAAAGATGAAAGTGGACGTGGAAGAGGTAGTGGTCGAGGAAGCAAAACAAAAGGACAACTTAGAAGTTATGAATGCGGCGGGTTTGGTCACTTTGCATATGAATGCACCAAATGGAAGGACAAGGATAAAGACAAGCAGCAAGAATCAAATATCATCTATAGGTGTGTCGTTTCATAAACGATGCGTCTGTTGGGATTAGGGTTATAGAAACCCTAAGAAACCATTATACCCCTTTGAAATTTATAAACCAAATTATATTAATGATTTCAAGAGCATAATAATAATAATAATAATAATAATAATAATAATAATAATAATAATAATAATAATAATAATAATAATAATAATAATAATAATAATACCTTGGAGGGTTGCCATCATGTATTTGCAATTCCTGCCACAAGCTTCCTTCTAAAGCCCTATTAACCTTGTCCCAATTCAATGGCTTTAAGGTACATCTTCCTGCAGCGGGTCCCTGATCCATAGGCGGTGATGATGATGGTGATGGTGGTGGCGGTTGTGTCGATGGACTTGTGGCTTCACCTCCATCCATTGCAGCCAATGGTGGTGATTCATTATTATTATCCTGATCCTGAGCAGAAGGTGATGGTGGTGCCTCCACTGGTTTTATTAAACAACAATATTATTATTTTTTTAAAAAGGAAAGAAATGGCGGGAATGAGAAGAGAAGGTACCGACCGAGAAGGGAATCGGAGGTATGAAGGTGGCGATCGCGATCGCGCTGCTTACGGTAAAAGAAGCGTCTGAAGAGGGCCATGGAATGGAATTCGTGTGAATAGGGTTTGGTTTTTTTTTGTTGGGAGGGAAATTAGATAATTGATGAAGAAAGGGAATTGAATTGATATTGTTGTATTTGAAGGCCGTTATAAATGAAATTATGGTTATTCTTTCAAAATCTCCCTCCTAAACTTATGCTGCCTCACTCATCTTATTTTATTTGATTTGATTTGTGCACCTTTTACAATAATAAATTTGGGGTCCCTTTTTTTAAAAAGAGATTGTTTTAAATCATATGATCTTTGTGTTTAGAGATGAGCTCGAGACGGTATTGGCACCAACCATGGCCGGCCCTTAAGGGGTGCGGGAAGGACTCCCGGCCCGGGCCCAATTTCTTAGGGGCACATTGACCCTCTGGCAATCCAAGTTTTCTTAACAGTGATGTTCTTATTTCGATGGAATTTTGTATGTTTGAGCCCCAATTATTGTTAATTAGGTATTAATAAAAGTGAAGGGTAGTTTATATAAAACATAAAGTAAAGAAATGTTGAGAGAGACCAAGAATTAAAGAAGACAATAAAATGGTTTGAGAAAAAAATAGTTGGTTTATTAATAAGTGTAGGACTAAAGAAGATGAAATGAAGAGGGCTCATACTTAGTTGTTTTTGCTTTTTAACGGTTGGTTTTGACTTCCTTTTTAACTTTTATTTTTGTTATGAAACAATTTTTTTTAATTTCCAAACTTTCACCCATTTATATTTTCATACTTTGTGGGATTCGAACTCCTAACCTCCCCCAAGAGGGTTTGTTACCGTTAGACTACAATCTAAGTGGGAAATAAAATTTGATCCATCAATTTGATAGTACTTCAATCTTAACTTAAAAAAATAGTTTACATTATTTCTTTCGTTAAGGCATAAAGCTAAGGCTAAGGGGCACAATTTTTGCAACTCGGCCCGGGCACCTGAATTTCCAAGACCGGCCCTGGCACCAACCGGTACGGTATCAGTTCGGTATTGGGATGGTATCAGTATTTTATCTTAAAATACAGATATCATACCGATCTCGTACCGATACCAAAAACCTCTAAATGTAAGTATCAATACCGAACACCCTCGATTTGATACGGGATCGATATAGATTCAGTATTCGGTGCAATATGTTTATCCCTATTTGTGTTTACATCACAAAGTCACTACCAAAGCCTAAATTGCCTATTATATAATTATTACTTTTTTAATAAATTGGGGGTGTAGAAAGTTTAAGCCGAAAGCTCTAACTTTACTTTAGTCCCCTTTAAACCACCACCTCTATTTACAGACGACATTAAGATTTTATTTAATTTTTAATTTTTTTTAAACGGTTAATTTTTTTGTCACTCGTTGGATTTGATCCCCTCACTACTTGAAAAAGCAAAGTCTTATCCAACACCTTAATACAACGACATTTAGATGACATATAAATAACAAGTTCTTACAACAGTTATTCAACAACCAAAGATCTAAATTACTGAAAGGGTTTTATGATTCATACACCATGTGACATCATATTTGGGGGGTATGACATCACATTCTAAGTATGTGGCAGCTTCCTGTTGGTCTATGATGTGAGTCAGGGTGTATAAATCCTAATTATAGGGTGTACGTTTCCTGAATACCTTAGTGAAAATACTAATACTTATTATTAGTCAAACTTTACATACAATTATGTAAAACAAACATTAATGAGCACATGCATCAAGAAACCTCAACACTAACTCAGTATGCTCCGTGACCTTAACATCCTTTGCACTTGTGTCCAAAACCAACTTGGGCACCTCACCCACATCATAATCAGTGCACCCATTGTAACCCTCCAACAACCTCTCCATATCGCGCCACGTGGCCTGCTTATGCCAACTTCCATCGCAACCATTTTTACCCCTATTCTCCAACCTTCTTCGCCACTCAACCTCGTCCTCGGGCTTGCACTCAACCACCACGAGTTGAGTGCCCTCAAAAGACTCGGCTAGCTTAACTAGCCGGTCCAAGTGGGCCCGATGGGAAAGAGGCGAGTCAATGACCACGCTAAGCCCAAGACTTAGTTGGGTCTCGACCATTCGCCATATTACTTCATATGAAAGATGGTTAAGGAGTTTTTGGATAGTAGTGTCGGACCCTAATTGTGACTCGATTGTAGAAGTCGAGTCACGCACGTCATCTTTGTCGATGAGCGGGCACCCTAGCGATGCGGCTATGAACCGAGCTAGGGTGGTTTTGCCCGAGCCAGGGTGCCCTTTCATCGCTACTATGACTCGTTGTGGTCGAGTTTCTTCCTGGTCCATGGTTGGTTTTGCTTTTGGTTTTGGGTTATATGACCTGATGAGTGTAATATGTTTTAGTTTTATAGCGTTATGTCATTGTCACTTATACATATATTTAAATAAAATATCTCTTTTTTTTTCTTGTATTTAGATAATATAAAGTGAAACATGAATCATAGATTTTTTCTAGTCATTTCTGGATAAGGTGAGAACGAGACTCATGAGTTTGTTGTTGATGATAAGTTTTGACATGTCACAAAACGATGATGACATAGATTTTTTTGTTGTTACAAAGAAGTCCTTGTTTTATGAGATCATTTGCACAAATAGCCCTCAACTCTCGCTTTTAACGATCTAGCCACCATATAAATGAAGAGACCGAGTCAAGCCGAACATCAAGAGGGCTCGGTTTGACTCAATGGTGTATACTAAACTCGAACTCGACATGAAAGCTTGAAGAAGTTACTTGACTAGACTCTTTTAAGTTTGGTTCAATAAAGATGTTTGCTTAACACAAGAAGGCACCAGTCCAGCACGAGTTGTGTTTTACCTCATCTCATTGGTTAAAAAGCCCAAAGATTTTACTATTTCCCCTACATAAGATAAAATACAGTAAAAGAATTTAAAAACACATTAAGATCAAGTGAAATTACTTTATGTTCGCGTGCTGAGATGAAATGCAGATAGTTTATGGACGAGCGTGCACTACTTGAGGCCAATGTCCTTGGGAGCTCCTTCCCTATCGCTGACATCACACTCACTACCAGGCCGCTTTCCCTCTGCAAATCCATCTTTGATCTGCATCCATAAAAATGTATATTGAGGAGTTTAGATCCTGAAGGCCGAGGCGCAAGGTTCACCTTATTTTGTGTACAGCCAAAAGTTGCATTTCTCTCGTCTCTTTTGCATAACAGCCTTTTAATCAAGTAAACCATTTACAATATCTTCATCGGAACAGTCATTTTTTCATACCAGCCATTCCATATTTGACAAATTTTGACCCACATATACATGAAGCGCTGGCTTAGACCCTGAGGTGAACTTTTTAAAACTAAGAGCATGATGAAGCTGAATGGCATATGCCTGTATCAAAGAGACGGTCATAAGTTCGGAGCTTTAGATCATCCTTGGGGTTGCCATTTTCAGTCAGCAATCTCACCTGCATAAGTTGTTTATGATCAAAACTCAACATTTAGCAAGTAATTTATCAAGGCTGGACATGAGGAAACATACAAATCCATCCTCGGTAATATCAATTAGCTGGCAGTCATTACGGCTGACATGCGGAACCTGCAAATCAGATAAACAAAAAGGATGACTTAGTTCCATATATTAAATTTAAAATCAGAAAAAAGAATGGGTCATTCATTTATATGGCTAATAGCTAAAGGTGTGCGCTAATGTCCCACTAGGGGCGAGTTGGCGCCAGAGAAATCCATAGCAGGATGAAACTAGTGATCCACGATCATAAGCAGGAAAGAATACCCAGATGACAGTCATGACACTAAGTTGCCATATCTAATAACACGTGTAAGTAAAAAAGAATGCAACTTTTCATCATTCGACATATTGAATCATGATTAAAGAGAATAAAATGCTTACTAGATTTCGTATTGAATATGAGGATGTTCATATGAGAAAGGACACACAACTTATACCATATCTAAAGTCTAAACAAAGTTAAAATTAAAATATTGTATTTCTAATAAAAAAATCTGCAATCATATTAATACTGTAAAAGAAGAGTGTTACTATGTTTTTCCATTTTGCTCTTGTACATGATCCATCCAGCTACTTCCAGGAACCTTGACCAGACCCTTTTCATGTATACTCATTCTTAATCTCTTAGCATCATCCCACCGACCGGCACCCGCGTATATATTAGCAAGAAGTGAACCATAACCGCTGCTATCGGCTTCCAACTCAAAGCAATGTTTGGCTGCAATTTCCCCCAACTCAACATTATTATGTGTACTACAAGCAAGAAGCAATGCACCCCAAACACCAGCATGGGGTTGCATCGACATGCCCTTTATCAAGTTGTGGGCTTCCTCCAGTCGCCCGGCCCGACCCAAAACTTCAACCATGAGACTATAATGGTCAGGCATGGGCACAAGCCCGTATTCTTTCATGGAGTTGAAGCAATGGTAACTTTCTTCAACCAAACCAACGTGACTTAATGCGGTTAATAGTCCTGAAAATGTGACTAAATTAGGGCGGATTTTGGACTCCATCATTTCGTCAAACAGTTTGATAGCAATCTGTTCTTTCCCGTTAATGGCGCAGCCCAAGATCATGGCTGTATAAGCAACCACATCTTTCTTGTACAGCTTGTGAAATAACTCAAAAGCTTTATCAATGGAACCACATTTTGCATATAAGTCGATTACGGCAGTACGTAAGTGGTCATCCATTGTAATGCCCATTTGCTTCATGTAAACCTCATGAATCCATGATCCAAAACTTAAGTCTCCGAGTTGGGAACACGCGGATAGCACGGTAGCTAACGTCATTTTATCTGATTGAATGTTCACATTCGGTTGGAGCATCTCATCAAACAGTCGAAGCGCTTCATTTGGTCGACTGTTTTTAGCATAGCATGCGATCATAGCAGTATATAACAAACAATCCTTCCTACCCATCTCATCAAACAACACACGCGCAGACACAACATCCCCGCATTTCGCGTATCCACCAATCATCGTAATGCAAGAAATAGTATTTCTTCCCGGCATTAAATCATAAAACTTCCGCGCTAAATCCAATTTTCCACTCTCAACATAACCACTAACCACCGCATTCCACGAAATCTGATTCCTCTCCGGCATTTCCTCAAACAACCGTAACGCCTTCTCCATATCCCCAACTCTCGCATACCCCGAAACCATCGAGTTCCAAGAAACCACATCCTTATCCGCCATACGACTAAAAAAACCTTCCGCCATCTCCAAATCCCCTAATCTCAAATACCCATCAATCATCGAGTTCCACGACACCACATTTCTCTCAGACATTTCATCAAACACCTTACGTGCATTCCCCATATCACCAACTTTTGTATAAAACCCAACCAAAGAAGTCTCCACATAAACATCCCCACAAAACCCATATCTAAAAACTTGGCCATGAATCATAACCCCACCATTTCCATCACTAACTCTCCCACATGCTTTTAAAACAGATGCAACTGTAAATGTAGAAGGTGACAGTCCTGATCTTTGTAACCCTGAATACAAATCAAGTGCTTCTTGAAAATTATTATGTTTGCAGAGATACCGTATGACTGATGTTGATGAATCTACATCTGGGTGTTTTGTATGATAGAGGATTAATTGAAGGTAGTGACTAATGGGTTGAGAGTAAGTGGTTTGAGAGGTTATAAGATGGTGGATTATTAGTTTATTGAGGTGATTGAGGCCATGAATGAGTATTAATCCATGAAGTTGCTTCAATTGTCTGGTTGTTAGAGAGTGGTTGAACAAGGTACTTATTTTTGGAACCAGCATTTGTTAACGTTCTTCATGAATACAAAAGAAACTCCTTTCAATATAAATGGTATGTTTGGCAAGGAGCTTTTAGGAGTTTCAAGCTTCAAGCTTTTAAGAAAAAGCTCCTACCTAATAAAAAGTCTTGTTTGGTTAAAGGGGCTGGAAGCTTTTAGGTTAGAGAAAAAGCTCTACAGTGAAAAGCTACTAGTAGTAGCTTTTAAGAAAAAGCTCTACTAGCTACAAGCTTTTAGTTAGTAAATGACACGAATACCCATTCTATTTTAAAAATAAAATAAAAACCTTCTTTACAATCTTTTAATTATGACCATTTTGGTCATTTTATACATTTTATTAAAAGCTCCAGCTACTCTACCAAACACCAAAATATATTTAAAAAGCTTCCAGCTACCAGCTTGTAGCTACCAGCTTGCAGCTTCCAGCTATCAGCCTCCAGCTAGTTTTGCCAAACATACCCAAAATGTGACAGCCAACTAGCTTATAGCTCAGCGGCGTCCAGGTGACGAACTTCATGAATTTACATGGGTTTGAGTCTGATTGGTGGCGAGGGTTTACGGATTTCATCTAGTTTCCGCGCGTCAAGAGAGCAAGGGCTAGCGGAGGTCAAAAAGTCGATGTTGGCTCAGCGGCGTCCACGTCATGAATTTACTGTTTTTCTTTTTTTACTGCTTTTTTGTTCATAATATTCATTCTTGGTAAACTACGAAGTGGTGGGCTTTCGGTCAGTATCAGTTAGGTTTGTTATATTGGTATATACCAGCAGTTGATAAAAAAACGAAAGAGATAAATTCGATTACCAACACCTATTTTGTTTGAAAGGTATTAGTTTGATTTGGCACGATATGTATGGTAGCAGCACTCGTTATTATAGCTTCTAATACAAAAAGATACTTTATCGCGAATACAACTTCCATTTTAGTGAAATTTATACTTAAACGTCAAGAAAAAGTAAAAACGAATATCAGTACCGATGTTGTTCAGACTCCCTCCAACCAAATCAATCTACATTGACTCACGGATTATAAGAGAACGGGAAGAGATGTGAGAGAAATGGGTGCGGGGCATCGACCCTTTCACGCAAGAACTTTTAGGAGGTATCTCTCAGAGAGAGTTCCCCACCCATTCAGTCTTGTGTGTTTTCGTTAAAATATAAAGCATTTCATGCTATTTGAATTAAATTTGTTACACATGAAAATGAAGTTATGATTATTGTAATTACATAACCTAGCATTCGACCCAAAGGGATAAAGTATGATGACAAGGTGTTTTCTCTCTAATAGGTATATCATTGTAAACAAACCGAACAAGCACAAACAATACCTTTTTCGCGTTCATTCGTTAATGAAATAAATGTGTTCATAACTATTTATGAACACTTGCAGAACAAGATTTTATGTGTGTATTCATTCACTAAGGAAATGAACTTGTGTACGAGAACAAATAAATCCGGAGAGCACGATGGAGGCAAGAGGTGGATGGCGGAGTGAGCAACACTGGAACTTGAAGCCCAAATCATGGAATATATATGTATATGTTTTTTTAAACATATCTTTAAACATTTAAACTTGTTTTAAACATATCTTTAAACATTTAAACTTTGATCTATTAAACACATCTTTTAAATTATAAAATAACCCAAAATCCCAAATACCAGTAACTCATAACAAGATTAAAAGCCCACTACCTATTTGATGTAAATAAAAAAAAAAGCGCAAACATAGGCATATTTTTAACGACTCGGACATGATACGTAAATCCTCATGGACGCCTCTGGTGAATTCGATGTTATTCAAAAGTTAATCTATGTCCGTTTATGTTTGTTTCCGTTCATAAACACTTCTTTGTGTTCATAAACACTTGTTTGTGTTCATCAATGTCCATTTGTGTTCGTGTACGTTAATGAACAAGACTAACTAACGAACACGAACATAAAGTGTTTTCTTAACAAACGAACACGAACAAGGTTTTGTTCGTGTTCGTTCAGTTTGTTTGCAGCCCTAAATATAAATACAAAAAACTTAAATGAAAAGATAATCAAACAAACATAAACGAACACAAATGAATAAATGTTCACGAACACAATTGAACGAATGAGACATATGTTCATGTTTACTCATTTAACTAATTTTTTTAAACACAATAATACGTTTTTCATTTTAAAACTTGTCAAGTTACGTCAAAATAGAAGGTAGACAGGCAAAAAGCTACGTCAGCACCCATTTCTGAATTGCAAACCCTAGTCTATGTTTGGCAAGGAGCTTTTAAGAGCTTTTAGGAGCTTCAAGCTTCAAGCTTTTAAGAAAAAGCTCTTACTTAATAAAAAGCCTTGTTTGGTTGAAGGGGCTGGAAGCTTTTTGGTTAGAGAAAAAGCTCTACAGTGAAAAGCTACTAGTAGTAGCTTTTAAGAAAAAGCTCTACTAGCTACAAGCTTTTAGTTAGTAAATGACACAAATACCCATTCTATTTTAAAAATAAAATAAAAACCTTCTTTACAATCTTTTAATTATGACCATTTTGGTCATTTTATACATTTTTTTAAAAGCTCCAGCTACTCTGCCAAACACCAAAATATATTTAAAAAGCTTCGAGCTAACAGCTTCCAGCTACCAGCTTGCAGCTACCAGCTTGCAGCTTCCAGCTACCAGCCTCCAGCTAGTTTTGCCAAACATAAATACAAACCCCTTGAAGATGAACTAATCAAATTAAATTTCTTGTTCACTTAAGAGTATTTAAATTTAAAAGTAGGTTAGTTAGTTTTAGTTTGAGGTTAAAGAATAATATAACTTAGCATTAGATAGATAGAGTGAAACTTTGTCAAGGAAGAAAATGACGAAAGAATTAGAAAACAGTTCAGACAGCTGGGCCGGCCGACGATCTTCACTAAGCAGATCGAGGATACGATGGATCCGCCACCTCCCGATCTTCACTATACGTACATTAATATTATTAAAACATCATAACCATTTAATTCCCTTCGGTTTCATCGTAATCAAACAAACACTTAATGGAACACGATTAGTTCGATGGTATACACAGCATCTATTTCTCCTATATGTTCCATCTTCCCAATCAAATCCCATTAATTAGCATCTTCCAAAGCTTGATCAGGTAAACCCATGCATGCAAAATATGTTTGAATATTGCTGAAGAACTATAATTTGATTATGATAACTCATGCATGCAGATATTATTATTATTATTATGGGAGAGATCGATACGGATCCAATCAAACCCGTTAAAGCATCCGTCTCTCATTTCGGCGAAAAATGTGTTCAGATCAAAGGTCATCGGTCTATTTCCGAAGATGTAAGTTTATTTCTAACTATGGTTTTACGGGTCGAGTTGTGGATCAAGTCCTGACCCGATCAATAAACCTTACTTTTAGTAAATAATGGAAACATGACTCATAAAACCATAATACAATAACGTTAGGGCTGTTTGGTTGATTAAGTGCTGAAACATTAAGAGGTCTGAATGGTTAAGAGGCTCTGAATGATTAAGCGCTGAATGGTTCAGCTATGCACCAAGTCTGAATGGTTTAGCTCTTAACAATTCCATTCAAAGCCTTTTTTAGGTTTAAACAAACAGTCTGAATGCTGAACCATTCAGAGCCTCATTAAGAGACTACCAAACAGGCCCCAACTCTCATACATAACCCTAAACTTGGCTATGTATTTGTAGTTGAAACCCGACTTGGTCAACAACAAACATTAAGCAAAACCCTAAGGGGGGCGGTGTGGACGCGCCAAGCTAGCCTTGCTGGGCCTAGGACAAGCCCCACACCCCATGGCCTAATGACTCCTTAAACCTTAAAACCCACTTGTTATTAGAGTTACACGGGCTAGCCCGACAATCAACTTATGAGGCCCCAAGTAATTATACGACCAACGCTTGAACTCGAACATGACTCTTATATTTATTCGTACCATAGTCATCAACTAAATGTCTAAAACGCACCTAAGATTGTGTGACCCAAATACGGCCCATTTGACTTGTTTACTAAACGAGTCAAATGGAAACAATTGTACATATTTGGGTGTTGAATGAAAAGTAATTTGCTGTTCAAAATTTTTTTGTCTAAAACACACCTAAGATTGTGTGACACAAATACGGCCTAAACGAGTCAAATAGGCTGTAGAGAAATGATATATTCTAATTTTAAACGGGTTCATGGACCGGCTGAGTTAAAATGTACCTGATATTCCCACTTGTAGCAGAGCTATTGGTGGGATCTGGGGTCGATGGAATGATGACAACCTTGTTTAACTAAACGGGTTGAACATGTCAAGGTTTGTGACTGCTTTATTTGAGTCACTAAAAGTTTATTAGCTATGTTTAAAGTCACTAATTAAAGTAACTAAGTTTCATAACATGTTACAATGGATTGTCAATCAATGTTTTATTAGGAATTAGAGAATGAGAAAGATCTTGAAGTTATACTAAGAGATTTGGCTAACTGCAAGTTTCAACTAGAAGCCATGGATGCTGCCCACAAACAAGTCCTGCTTAACCAACATAACCATGAAACAACCGTTGACGGGCTCAAAACGCTGTTAAAAACCTCTGAATTCGAGAAAGAAGTGTACATCAATGAGTGCAAAGAAGCAAAAGTTCGTGTATCGGAACTCGAATCAAAGATTCAAGAAATGGCTGATGAGTTGACTATGTTAAAGTCAACGGAAACCGAGCTTCGTATGCTTGAAAAACAGCTCATGGAAGCGACAAGTGATAAACTTGAAAGCATGAAACGAATGGAGGAAATGGAAACTCAAGGGAAATATATTGAGTTGTTGGAGAGCGAGTTGGCTCAGTTGAGAAATGAACAAAAAGTCAGAGGCGAAAGCGAGTTGACTCAGTTAGAAACAATGAGAAGTGAATTGGATGAGATTCGTGATAAAGAGAACGAAGCACAAGTCGAAATAGCATTATTGAAAGCTGAGATTCATAAAGAGAGATCTAAAACCGCGGCTGCTGAGGCAGCCGAGTTAAAAGCAAAAGGCGAAAAATCTGCAGCGTATTTTGCTCTCCAACAAATGGCGATGGAAAACCAGGAAGTAAAAAAAGAAAACCAAAGATTACAATCCGAACACGAAGAAGTACAGTTTCAAGATGCAAATTCTGTCAACGAGATCACACTTTCGTTAGAAGAGTATGAAATCTTGGTTAAAAAAGCCGAAGAAGCTAAAGTTGAGCCACAAATGGAGTCAAAAAGCCGTGAAGAAATTGAGAAATTGAAAAAAGATTTGGAGAACGCGCATGCGCGAGTGAGTGAATTTAGGACACGGACAGAACAGGCAACAACACGTGCAGAGGTGGCAGAGCAGGCGAAAGCTGCCCTCGAAGAGCAAGTAAAGGAGTGGAAAGAACAGAAGCAAAGACGAAGGGCGGCATTAGCGGCCCTCCGGGCAGAATCGATGTCGAGATCGAGTCATAGTTTAGAGTGTGATGATAATTCTAAAACATACATGCCATTGGGTAAGTTTCTGAAAATGAAGCAATAGTTGTTGTTTCTCTGTATGTTTGTTAATGTTACATAATAAAAAAAAGGTAATACATTTTTCTTTGTTGAACCTGAACACATTTTGTACTTTTAAAGATTATATTTAATAATAAAAAAAAAAAAAAAAAAAAAAAAAAAACTAAACTGAACACATGATAAAGCACTAACCAGCACATGATGAAGCACTACCAAGTAACCTAATTTGTGGTAACGGACCCCATGAATATCGACACATGATGAAATGATGAAAAAGCATATATGTTAGAGATAGTCAAGTGATCATCAATGCATAATGTGAATCTTTCTTTTTATAGGCAGACCTATCCTGTAGTAGTCCATATCAGATATCCAATATTATTCAGAATTATATTTGATATGCAAATCCTGATCAGCATCCATGAAATGTATGTTCTGTCTTCTGTTTTGAAACTATTTGTGTTGAACAGGCCCTACCCTTGTCCTATATATTGTTAGAATAATTTACATTGAAATCGAAGACGAAATCATGAATGTGAACCAGGCTTGTGTTTGACACAATTTCCTTAAACAGATTCGCGGTCTGTTCCCAGGGTACACCGGTTCTTAACAGTGGTGGTGCACTGCCGGACTTGCACACTTGCTTGAAAGATAATTGAAACTTGGTTGTTGCGATTGAGTGTATGCAAAAAAGAATTAGATGTACAAATGGGGACATATGTTTTGGGAAAGATGGTGAAAGTAGATGAATGGTAATAAAGATGTCTCAAGCTTTTTGTAAAGCAAAACTGTACTTATTTTACACTAGTCATGCTGACACACATACACACACAAGTGAAGTCTGCACACAATTGTTTTGTTGATGCTAATGATAGTTATCTAGTAGGATTTGTAATATTTTGTGTGGTGACACCTAAGTGAACGAAAGTGTGGAGGCAATCATGTCGAGTTGGCAGGTTGAAAAAGGTGAACTTGAACATGACCCATATATTTAGTCGTGTCAAAATGTTGGCCTTGCCCTGGACACACCTAATTAAATCATGTAACCCGTACATGAATCATGTGTTCATCTAAACAAGCTAAACGGGTTGATGGGTCAAAACTGGTTAATAGGCAAGTGGGGTTTCATCATGTGTATTTTCTTAAAGAAAAGTAATGGAATTTGGATTTAAATGTGGGTAAATCTTGAATCTTTTTAATTCTTGTTAAGATCTTGTGATGAAAAAGCAGCCAAGTGGTAGGTTTAAAGAGTATTAAGATAAACAACAATATGATAGGTTTATTAAAGAAATTATTATTGTTCAAAATTTCTAAGAGAGCAATGAAGAGTCTCACTACATCTTCAAAATAAAATTTTAAAAAATGAAAATATTAAACCTTAACCTTTTAAATAGCCTCTTGTAAAAATGATTTATTAAAAAAAAAAAAAAACTAAACTAACTTAAACGGTTAGCATGTCAACCTATTTATTTTTAGTACACGCACATGACGTGTTAATCAGGTCAACCTAAAAATGACAGGCTTAGACACGCTAAAATAAAGCTTGTTCATTTTATGCCGCGTCAGTATTGTTATCCTTGCGTAAACGAATTTTTTTGAGGGAGAAGTATTGATATTCAACAATGCAAACTTTTCTGTTCAAGTTATTTCAATAAAAAAAATGAACAAAATACCGAAAAAAAAAAAACATCAAATTCAGAGCTCTAAATGAATGATTTTGGGACTGAGGTTTGGACCCTTAGTCACCTGTATTATTATTATTATTAAAGGGAGTGACATCTAGTCACCGAAATCATAAGTCAGCATCCACTACACACCTCTTTCTTTCACATGCTAAACTGTTGTTGTGTTCGCCTTTAAATAGGCGTGTACAAGTTAGTTAACTAACACACAACACATTAGTTAGGACTTAGGAGCTTAAAGATGGAGAGCCAAAATAAGTTTCCCAGAAAATTCAAGGATGTTTCACTAGAGGAACTCAGAGATAAGGTAGCGGAATTCGCTAAAGTAAGGAACTGGGACCAATACCACAGCCCAAGAAATCTACTCTTAGCTTTGGTAAGTTACTACTTATATGCAGTTAAACCTTATTATTATTATTCATAAAATATGATGCAAGTCTAAAAATTTGCATGACTTGTGTATGCATGGCAGGTAGGGGAAGTAGGCGAGTTGTCAGAGATATTCCAATGGAAAGGCGAAGTGGAAAGAGGGTTACCAAACTGGAGTAGTGACGATAAAAAGCATTTAGAGGAAGAAATCTCTGATGTTTTGTTGTATTTGGTTCAGCTTGCTGATGTTTGTGGCCTTGATCTCGGCCAAGCTGCTCTATCCAAGATTGTTAAGAACGCGCAGAAATACCCTCTTCGTGATTAGTTTTGGTTTATCAACATTTTCATTTTATGGGTCATGTCTTGATATCAACTATAAGTCTTGGTTCCTTAGTGGGAGGATATATGTGTGAGAAATAAAGCTTGTTAAGGTTTCTTGTTTTGAATCTTGTGTCATTTTTGTTTACTGGTTTTCTGTATTTTATGGTTATTGATTCGATCGTCAACGTGGTCAAGGTTTGTTGTTTTGAATCATATGAATGATATTCTGAGTTTCTTGTTTGTGACTTTGATCTTGGGCAAGTGCATATTTGCTTTCTTGAATATCGGCAGGAACGCGATTATCACCCCTGTTTTAATTTTTTTTATAAGTCTAAAAGCTTGCAAAATAGAGAAACTGAGAGAAGGGTAGTTTGCAAAATATATTACATGTACCAACAATAAAAATAGAATTAGATTCGCGGTGTAGTTTTGTTTCCTAGTATTGTATCAAGATTCTTGTTTTTGCAGCATTCCAAATGCTACTTTGGCATTCATGTTTCCTCTTTTGAGTTGCTAATCCTTAATTTAAGGAAATCATCTTCAAAATGGACCGAAAACATTGGGAAAAAGGTAGGATTGTGTGTTTGGGTGTCGTTCTGTTCCCTAGCTTTATGTTTTACATGATCAACAGCAACTGTTTAAATCTTATGAAATGCTATTCTGTCTTCCCTGTTATTTTATTTTTTTACTAGAATATCAGCTTCTACCATAAATATAAAAGTATTTCCTTGTTTAGATTTTCTGTTGACAATTTTGTACATGTTTTAAGACAGATTATTTGCATTTTTTATATGAACTGTCTATAATGAAACTGGTCATGATTTGTTACAGCTGCATATGTATTACATTAACTTCAGCTTATTCTTAACATGGTCATGGACTTTTGATCATTCTGATCTTTGACTTCAGTTTGGCCTTATAAGCTTTGACCCAATGGATTTCTGTGTGTTAACATTTTCGTTGTGTGGGTTCCGTTGTATTACATAATGTTTTATAAAGTTCCGAGTATACTGTTGCGACTAGCTTATTTTTATCCACTTTCGATAAAAGTTTAATAGTGATATAAATATTTGTCATCCTATTAGGCATATTATGACTTTATTTTTTCGGTTTTATTTTTCGTTTGCTACACCTACTACCGGTATCATACCAATACCATGATGATATACTTTTATTCAAACGGGCTGGCGAGACGCGTCATATCAAGTCTAGGTAAAGATGGCTAATTTGGTTTGGTTCGGGTCAAAACAAGTTAACATTATCAAAACATGAAACAAAAGGAACAAGAAATATGAAACAAAAAGAGTCAACATGATTCACAAAAACATGCTTCAATAGTTGATAACCTTACCCATAAAGTTGGATCAAAACATGACATAAAAAGATTGCAGAAACTGTCAAACAGACATGAGCTACATAAATAACCCTACTAATCTTCTATGCTCAACGCTATTCAACAGCGAAATCAAATGATTTAACACAACATACACCCCGAAAACGCCTCTTATTCTTATAAACAAACAACAGATTATAACAAGTACTCGTCACAAGTCAACCTGCGACGATAAACAAATCCAAAAGGTTCACTTTTAAAGCATAACAACTCAATGGCACCCAAAGAAAATGGAGCCCAAATGCTACAAAATGGTCTGCTTCCCAAGTTTTACCAGACACATTACACCACTAACAACTAACAACACCCCTAGATTCATCTTAGGACTTTACTGCTTAGTTTCTTTGCTCAACAAGTACGTCTTAAGAACATCCATAACCGACCCAAAATCCGCCTTCACATTCACTGGCGGATTAGATAACCTGCAAGCCATTTCCGGGATTGCTTTAGAGTGATAATCAATCTTTGACTGCGTAAACTTCAGTCCGTGCGCAGTACTGACCACAACAGTCCTATCAGTAGGCTGAATCACACCGCTGTTTCTAAGCTTAACCAAAGCAGTCAACGCCACACCAGTATGCGGGCAGATAAACATCCCAGTCGCATCAGCTTGAGCCATAGCATCCATCAACTCCTCTTCAGTCGCCTCCTCAACAATCCCATTTGAATTCTTGAGCGCATACACAGCCCTATCGATAGATACAGGGTCACCAATCTGTATAGCAGATGCAAAAGTGGTTTGCGCTTTCACTGGACTGAAATCCGACCACCCGGATTTAAAATGCAGGTAAAGCGGATTCGCATTCGCAGCTTGAGCGCACACAAGTCTCGGAATCCTATCAACCAATCCCAACTCTTTACACATATGAAACCCTTTATAAAACGCGTAAATATTCCCCAAATTCCCACCGGGAACAATCACCCAATCCGGCACCTCCCAATCAAACTGCTGCAATATCTCAATCGCCGCAGTCTTCTGCCCTTCCAACCTCAAACTATTCAACGAATTCGCCAAATAAATCGGCAACTCAGCCGTCACCTCCCTAACCAACTGCATACACCCATCGAAATCCGTATCCAAACTCAACACAAACGCCCCATTCGCTATCGGCTGGACCAACTGCGCCATCGAAATCTTATTCGCCGGCAAGAAAACAATACTCGGAATCCCCGCAGACGCGCAGTAAGCCGACAACGCAGCCGACGTATCCCCAGTCGACGCACAGCCCACCCCGACAACGGGGCGGCCCATTTTCCTCAACCTATTAACCTGACTAACCAAAACAGTCATACCCAAATCCTTAAAACTACCCGTATGACTAATCCCACAATGTTTAACCCACAAATCATTCATGCCCACCAACTGTTTACCAAAACGCTCAGCCCAAAACATATTAGAATTACCTTCAAAGGCGCTAACAATATCATCAGAATCAATCTCGGGCAACACCCATTCTTTCTTGGACCAAACACCCGACCCGTAAGGCCAAGTAGTCTTCCCGATCCTGGAATCGAAAAGGGTCTTCCAGTAATTACCATCAAAGGCTTTCAACGCTTCCATATCATGCTGCACGTCTAATAAAGCACCTGAACGGGATCGGTAAACGATCTCGTCTAAAGAATAGGACTCAGTGGAAGATGGGTCGGCGTTAAAAGGGACGTATTTGGCGGAGAAGGAGGGGTTGGTGTGGTTGCGGCGGTGGGCTTCTTGGCGGATGCTTTCGTCGGCGGGACGGCGGTGTTTGGTTGGTGGGGTGGTGTCGGTGGGTTTGTCGGAGGAGATGGTGGCTTTAATGGTTAAGGAGGTGGGTTTAGGGTTAGGGTTTTTAGGGTTAGGGTTTGGGGTAAGGAAGAGAGGGGATCGGAGAAGAGAAGAGGCCATTGATGCCATTGTGTGTGCGGCGAGAGGGTTATTATTAAGTAGGGCCTATGAGAAGTGAGTTTATATATAAGTGGTTAAGTGAGTGGTGTTGAGTGGATAGTTGATGGCTTTGGGATTAGATCTTTTGTGAGGGGAGGGGACAAGGGGTTATTGGAATCAATGTTTTAGGGTAGTTGGTATGGAGCCTGGGTATTTGGAAGGGGTAGGTTGTTTGGTTTATTCGATTCGGATTTGAAAAATTCAAAATTCGACTTTGTTTGATTTGATTACCAAGAATTTAATTCGATTATTAAAAATTTGAATTCCAGTCTAGTAAATCGAATACGAATTTATGATTTTAAATTCGATTCGGAATTCAAATAAAAAATGGACATGTATATTTTTTAAATATTATATACACACATACACATTATTATATACACAAATATACACGTTAAATAAAAAGAACTTCTAAATTTTGGTCAAACTCTAAGAACCCATAGTCTCTACAACTTTTACCATAACCATATTTTACATACTAGTGGGTTTACCCGCGCGTTGCAGAGGGATACACAAATGGATTGCAATACAACATTATGATACTTAGGTTTGTGCCGCAAGTTACCCAAAAGAATATAAATGTGCACACTATGTTTTAACAAGTATTCGTAGAAAGAAAAGAAAAAAAATTGTGCACCGCCACTTACAACTGATTGTAGTTCACCATAAAAACATGTACTCATTATTGAACAAATCTTAATAAAATTCATGTAAAATGATAAAATGATATGTGAAGAGTGGAAGCAATGAATGTACCGGTAACAATGCATCAAGGGGTAGCGTATTTTCAAATGTCATCTTAACTTTGACAATTTAGACATATTTGACCATGTCTCCTCGTTTATAATGTAGTATATAGATAAGAAAAAACAAACAAGATTAATATAAAACCATGTATGATTTGATCCACAAGACACGTTTACTATGGTTTTGTTAGCAAAAAGAAGCTATTGCGGTGGGCAAGGTTACACCTCATAAGCAAGCCTAACAAATCTACTTTAGACCATGTGTAATCGAAATGGGATTTGGGCGTTTTGGGGGCAAATAACCCCCAGAGGTTATTTGAACACCGCCCCCTAGAGGTGGTTTGGGGCGGGTTTTTTTTTTTTTTGGGGGGGGAGGTGAAATATTTAACGGCGTTTTTTCTTTTGGTTTGGCCAATCACATTTCATCTTCTTTTTTTTATTAATTTAGGTCAATCAAAAAAATTAAATATTTAATATTAAATGATTTATCCCTTATGAAAATTTCCACCTCACCACTATACCCTCAAGCCCCTTTCACCCCCCTAGTGACCTCATATGCCATGTGTCAAAAAATACCCCGTACAAGGTGAAAATTTTCACCTCCCATTACATATCACCTTACTATTATATTAAAAAATAAATAAATATTGTCTCATAACCATGAGCTTGTGAGTAAATATTTTACAGTGTAAATTTATGATCTCATAATTATTATATTCTTAAATGAAAACAAATAAAAAGAAGAAAAAATGTGCCAAAAATGTTACCGAGTATACCTTCAGGCTCCATCTCTTATCCATGTCCAAGTTGACCGTACTGGGGAAGTCCAACAGTTCTAGAAACCATAAACAATGTAGATTTAACCTACATTAGGAAAAAAAATTCATTGAAATGAAATAACATAACATTAGGATCATCTTTGAAAGGGGGCCTGGATCCATACACCAACCCTGTTAGGGTTTATACACCCGCCGTCCTTTTGCAGCTTTTTGAAGTACTTTTTCTCAAAACTGTCGTATAGATCCAAACATAGACTGCAGTTTTTATGACAAATGCTTTATTGGGAACAAGCAATATACTTTTTGGAATGACATTATTTAATAACAACTTCGTCCACTTTTGGTGTTGTGTGATTGATCCATTTTTGTTGAACATTTGTATATATAAACTGTTAGAAAAAAAAATATTGGTGCAACTCAATACAAAATGTATCTTAATTTCAATCTATGTGTATATGCACAAAAATATTGGTGCAACTCAATTTCAGTCGTTAATCGAGAGAGATAGTGTGATTTTAATATCCGTTACTCTCGGGTTAATATAATAGTTAAGCTAGCATATTAAATACAACACATTACAAATCTACTATCCGAAATTATTTTAACGTCATGGCGTGACACAAACTTATCCGAAATCCCAACACGTAAATTCATCACAAATCGTTCTCTAAACATATTAAATACAACACATTACAAATCTACTAATATATTTAAAATACGAAGTCAACCAATACAAAATAAGACAAACAAACAACTAGATGTTACAAAGTTATTTCCAATGACAATCATCATCCGACCTCCATGAATCCAAATCCTCGCCTTCGTATGGATCATGGTACCAATCATCTCTCTCGGGACTGTCGTAAACCCAAGCCGTTTTCAATACCTGAGGGTCATAGTCTTCATATGGATCCTTTTCATATTGTTCTTGAACCTCTTTATCGGGACTCTTATAATCATTTTCATCCACCTCTTCTTTAAGATTGTTGGAGTCATTCTCATGTTTGTCTACTTTCTCTTTCAAATTTGTAGCTTTTTTTTCAAACTCATCACCTTGATCATGCTTACAACACGTATTAAAAATACAAAATTAGATAAATACCATATTATACAAGATTAGAACATAAATAATATTAACTACATAATTAAACAACCATAAATACATCTGTTAAAGGTCAAACCCGATTAAAATACTTTTCAAGACTTCAATAAATAAACAACAAAAAACAACCAACTAAGTCCTAAGATAATCTTCCATTTTTTTGTTTCCATAGCTTTATATTTCGCCAATTCCTCTTTATCCTTGATAGTTCGCAACAAAGCAGGGATTACCTTTTCACATCTTTGACACTTTGGAGTATTTTCACATCTTTGACACTTTGGAGTATCAGCCCAATCTAACCAACCACAACGAGCCATCTGTAATGAAATTAACTAATTAATTAATTAATTTGTAGGCTTATACAGGTGGTCGTAATTTTGAACCATTTCCTCAACATCATCAGTATCTACATCTTCTGTTCTATGTGCACCTCTTCTGTGCGCCATTCTGATGTGTGGTTGATTACCTGATACCAAAATAAGATATATAAATAGGAATAATAATAATAATAATAATAATAATAATAATCAACCATTAAAGGTTACAAAAGCCTCTTCGTTTTCATTGCTGAATGTGAATAGGAGCCCACATTATAGATATTACCATTTTAAATATAAATAAAATATTTAAATACTAACTTAAGTTATAACGTTCAAAAAAAAAATTAAAAAAAAATCAAACTAAACTACCGTGTATAGATAACCTCAGGCCCCTTAAGTTATACCATTAAAAAAAAAAAATCAAACTAAACATGCTCACATAAACTCTCCACCTTTCCTCACACTCTCCACTTTCCTCCATAACTCTCAAGAACCAAGAGGTCATTCCACGAACCAGATCTGATGGTGTCGTGATGGTGTCGTGGGTCCTGATCTGGGTCGGATCTGTTTTCAACACGGCTTTGCTGAATCATCACTGATCGATCCTCTTCCTTTTTTATTTTACAAAATATGCAGTACGTTACCTGACCGAAGGGTGGTGAGAAACAGATGGTGGATATATGGTGGATACAACAGATGGTGGTGATGATTCAGCAAAGCTGCATTCAATGGTTACAGTGGTCTCGGGTTTAGAAGACGGGTCAGCAGAGGTTGCTATATGGTGGTTTTTATCCAACCCGCCTGTGTTACAGTGGTCTCGGGTTTCTATATGGTGGTTGCAGTGGTCTCGGGTTTAGAAGACGGGTCAGCAGAAGTTGGTGTATTCGTGTGTTACAGTGGTCTTATTCGTGTATCCAACCCGCCTGACCGACCCCTTTCTCATCTATATTTTAACACAAAAACATAAAGACGGTATACTAACCTTGATAGAAACAAAGACGGTGGTGGCTCGTGGCTCTGCGATGGTTGCTATATGGTGGTTTTTATGCTCTGCTATGGGATTTGTCTCTTCAGTGTAGTTGCAAAGGTTTAATAGTGGTGGTTGAGATGAAAAGGTTTTATGGTGGTAGATGGGATTTAATGTGGTAAATGGGATTTAATGGGATTTATGGTGGTGGTTGAACTTCAAGTATGGAAGTTAAGAGAAAAGAGCATGCATGGATTATGGGTTGTGTGATTGTATGGGTTGTGATTGTACGGGTTATTCTCTGCCATTATTCCTGCCATTGTTCTCTGCAATTCACTTGTTCCCAATAAAGATAAACTGTTGTTTACGTTTTATTAATTAAACAGTAGTTTAGGTGGGTGTATAGAATCTGTGATGACGTAAGCATGACGTAAGTGGGTGTATCAAAACCACAACCCTCTTTGAAAATGTTTCCCAATAGATGGACTACCTAACTAAACCATCTATATCTATATCTATATCTATATCTATATCTATATCTATATCTATATCTATATCTATACTATATATATAAAGCATGAGGAAGGGATGACCGCCAAATTTAAGTAAATACTACAATTTATGCCTATAGTACAACAAGTTAATGAAGTTGATAAAAGGGCAAAATAGTATTTTTAGATGCTATAATATACTAACTATTTTATCTAGGAAAAATTCATATCTAATAGTCTTTCCTCCAATGCTTACTACTCAATATTTTGAAGACATTCATTTTCACCATTAATGTACATTCATTTTCACCATTAATGTGACTCTTCAAATGCCCGGGCTAGAGGAAACAACCCGACTCAAGTAAAAATGATCAACAACCCCACCTTTTTTTATTATGAGGTTCTTGACATTGATTGTCTGTATCGCTTCATTGTGCCATCGTGCTTTCTGTTTTTGCTAAGGTAATTTGTTTCCTATTGTTGTTTGTTTTCAAACTTCGTTATCGTCTTAGGGTAATCCGAGTTAATTGATGGTATGATTGTTTATTTGTTGGAATGCGTTGAATTTTGTTTAGGTATGTGGTGATTTTTAGGCGCCGACGTTGATTACCGTGAGATTGGTTTTATATGGAAGTGCCATCTCCTCTCTTTACCTAAAATTGTTTTCGTATCCCTTCATAATTTAGTCGTGCACACCAACGGTTTGATAGTTTGTCTTACCAAAAATTAGGTGTTCATTTTGTGTTGTTGAATAGTAGTAGAAGCATTTCATTTTACTTTGTTAAGCATTTGTTTTTACTGTTTGATTTTAGTAGTTGAAGGGATGATGACTCCTAAGTTGCCTTTGAAGAAAAGCAAAAAAATAAGTTGATTTTAATCCAACCAATACAAATGTGGATGGCTTTAGGGATCTTGTTCCCCACACAATGTTTGGAAAGGGTAAAAAAGTTTGTAGCCTAATAGTTGTATACAAGTTCAATCCTAAATATTTTGCTGACTCCTTAAAGTGGGATAGTTTATATTTTGAATTGCTTGTTGCATCCTTTTCTTTTTCAAATTATGGTTTTCATATCCCAGAACCACAACTCATATGGTTTAGATATGCTTACGTACATGGCCATTTCCGCTTAAGAGTATATATCCGAAAGCAGGATCTTGATGTGTACTATGCATTCGTCCAGTTTGAAGACATCACTGGTGTTAACAATGCAATCAAGGTTTGACTTAGTTCATTCAATCTATTTATGCTTTAGGAAGGTTCGTTGGTTTGTATGAATGAAAATTCAAACTTGATATATTCCCTTGATATATTGCTTAACAAAATGCCATAAAATCGTGTAGGCATCAACTGTTGAGATATAGAAGCAATGCGTATTGAGGTGGAAGTATGTTTTTCTAACTATTTATTTTTTATTTTATTTTTTAACAATTGATAACCAAATTATTAGAAACTTTCGTTCAATTGTCTATAGATGATTGCATATCTTATTACTTGGGTTCATAGTCATTTGACTATATATTAGACATCACTTCACATGCTTTTGGAGTAAATGTGAAATTATATTCTTCTCTTTTTTATTACAGTTTCTTTCAATGGTTTACATGTAAATAACTAATAACCAACTAATAATTTGATCAGTGTTTGTGCCTCGAATTGATGTTTGTTAGTGAGCATATTATGTTTGTATCCAAAACTTTGTCGTATACAAAACATGCTCCAATGCGAACAACAATCACCGCAGCAACGCGCGGGTTCCCCACTAGTTTATTTTAGACAGCATACAAGATCCTTCTCAACTACAAAATACTAACAACAAAATAAAAAACTGAAAAGAGAAGACATGTAAACTACCTGGAGTAAGTTCTCCCCAACAGTCCTATGTTATGTGAAGCCTGATTGTTTTTTTAAGAGATTTTTAAGAGGTATGAGTGTATAAACAATCTCTTCCATGTACCTACACAACATATGAAGTCACAATTAATTTATTTCAATATACCAATGAAGATACAAAGAGAGAGACCTAAGTTTATATGTTTCAAGAACAAAGACTACACCAATAGAGATACAAAGAAAAGTGTGACTACAATGACGATGCATAATAAACATATGTGGGGCATTAGAAAGGCAGGGGATGATAATGATGTAGTATTTATGAGGGTGGTTACATATTGAGAAGGATCTAAAGTGTGTATTAGACACATATACTATTGGCATTAAAAGTTGGACAGAAGGGACATAAAGGAAAGAAAGTGACCAAAAGTTAGAGATTTGTGAAGGGACTGTTGAACTCCCATCTTAAACACTTGATAAAATTACATTTGTAGTCACATCTCCTCATTAATAAGGTAATAGAGATTTATCTTATCCATCACAAAACTCTAGCAAACTATGCTCTCTACTATATTTACTATTCCCGTATTTGACATATTGTTGTTTATCAATTTTGTGGATTTGTATTTTATATGTTAAAAATAATGAGTTTGTATTAGTTTTAAAAGTAAAAGTAAAACAATTTATGATTTATGGTGAATTTGAACTAAATCGAATTTATTCGAATTCAAGTTTATTATTCGAATCGAATAAATTGAATTTTAAGCGAATACGAATTCAGGTAAAAATATTTAAAATTTGAGAAATTCGATTCGAATAATTCGAAAATTCGTTATTCGATTCGTTGAACACCCCTAAACATGTCTGTCCTTGGAGCTTGGTAAGAACAAATTTTGTATGAAGTCGTCCGATGAAACCAACTCTCAACAAAACGATTGTTGATGCCAGTATGTTTGACATGTTTATGAGATGCCGGATTTGACTTTGGAAGATGACACTTAGATTGTCACACAATAAGGTAGGACTACTCGCAAGTAACACATGTAAGTCATGAAGAATATGTGTGACCCAAATAATTTCAGCAGCGGTATTAGCCATCACTCGATATTCAAACTCGTAACTAGATCGAGAGACTGTTGGTTGTTTCTTAGCACTCCATGAAACTAGATTGTCACATTGTAAAATCAAGTAACCACATGTCGAACGTCCGGTCTTGATACAAGCCCAATCCGCATCTGAGTAACCAAGTCCTATCGGTCTGGGTTATTTCGTTCTAAACCGGTTCGGATCCAATCGAGTTTAAAGTGGATCCGGTTTTTGCATCCCCATACTGGGCCAAACCATAAGCCCAACCCAAGCAAACCCACACAGCAATAGGCAGTCATTTCTATCCTCACACTTGGATGCATGTGGTCGCAAAGTGGTCACCGTGATATCTTTTCGCCGAGCTCTCTCTCTCTCTAAATCTCACCCTTTCTAGAGAGAGAAAACACCTAAACACACACACACTCATGGATCTCTGCCTCAGCCGATCTTCATTTTATTATTATTAATCATCTCAATCGGTAACCACTCTCTTTAATTTCTTCTATTATTACAATATTCCAACAAGACAATAATAATAATATTAATAATAATTTCCCCTGTTTTTGTGACCTAGTTTTCTTTCATATGATTTATTAGTTTCAAATACAGTGTATAAAATGGATTTTTGTCTTTGGTAGGATCAGTTTCGCTATTCAAAACCTTGTCGCAGTGCAGCTTGTTGTTCGTTTACCTGCCACTTTTTTTTTTTTAATTGGTTGTTTTGGTAGAATATAATAGATTAACTTGCTCAAGAAAAAAAGGGTATTTGAGTTTCATGATGCAATTTATAAAAGTTTCCAACTTGGTTTTAAAAAGTGTGAGGCGCGCACGGATGTGGGTATATTCGGCTTAAGATGCAGGCATGAGGCGCGCCTCTTATACATATGAACATTTTGTGCAGCAGGATGTTATGCTTGTAGCTTTTTAGTGATGTGTGCCGTGTGCGCTTCACGCTTTTTTAAAACTAAGGTCTCCGCTGATCATTCAGTGACGTGAAACTTGGTAATAGAAGATGTATAGTTCGTTACAATAATCTTGAATTTTTTTTTTATAGGATAGATTATTTTTCTTCATCTCGTGAAGTGGCGAAGCTTAAATTTTTTGATGGTGGGGCAGAAAGTCACGAGACCCAATTTTTGTTTTAAATTGGTGGGGTCCGGACTCAGAAAATACAATATTTTTGGATAAAACCGGGGATATTAACACTACTTAGGGATGAGCATTCAAGCCCGAATACCGATCCCGTCCCGATCCCGATACCGTACCGAACCGATACCGAACCGAGGGGTTTCGGGATCGGTATCGGTATCCATATTTATGGATTTTCGGTTTCGGTATTATCGGTATCGGTACGGGATCGGTATTTTAAGGCAAAATACCGATACCATACCGGTACCGTACCGATACCGAACCGATACCGTACCGTACCGTATGTGTTCGGTATCGGGATCGGTATTGGGTTTTTGGACTTTTCGGTATCGGTATTATCGGGATCGGTATCGGTTCGGTACCAATCCCGTCCCGAGCTCATCCCTAACACTACTGAGTCAAAAATCGGTGGGGGCCGGGGCACCCCCTGGCCCTCATTAAGCTTCGCCTATGATCTTGTCTTTTGACTTTTGTCATTATTCAGCTGAATTGTTACACCATTATTCTCTGTGTAATTCCAAAACAATATTCGGTGAGCCTTATGCAAGTTTCTCAACTTTTAGGTGCTTAATTTGACTATTAGCAAATTATAAATATGACTAATATGTCATTGTTTTGGCTTTAAGCAATGTTCTTTGTATGCTTGTATTTGGTTTTTTTTTTTTTTTTTTTTTTATCTTGAACCTTTTTACAGTTGCACTCAATTGAATCTTTTTTATTGTTTTCATGTTCTTTGTATAATTTGCAGGCATGGATAAAACTAACTGCTGCTTTTGCAAATAAAACTTTGGTGTTCAACATGTGGGGTTTTGGTTCAAACTCTAGTCCTGGTACTTCTGCGCTAAAACACATTTCAAACGATTGCTCAGATGACGAGATCTCGGATACCAACAGCGGAGATGAAGGTTTCGAGTGCCCGATTTGCTGGGAATCTTTTAATATTGTAGAAAACGTACCTTACGTGTTATGGTGTGGTCATACCCTCTGTAAAAACTGTGTTCTCGGGCTTCAATGGGCTGTCGTTAAACTACCAACTCTTCCAATTCAGCTCCCGTTTTTCATATCGTGCCCGTGGTGCAACCTGTTATCGTTCCGCCTCGTTTACAAAGGGAATTTAAAATTCCCTAAAAAGAATTACTTTCTTCTTTGGATGGTTGAGAGCATGAACGGTGATCGAGTCAAGTCTCATTCATCCGCCTGTGGCGACCATCTACCAGTATCTTCTTGGTCATGGAACTGTGGCTGGCCCACCAATCAGACTACACGCGCTAACACCACAACTGGACCGTGCAATCATGAGCCAGATCATAATCAAGATTCTCGCAGTGAAAGACTGCACTCGTCTCTGCGTAAGTCACTGATCTTTTTCGTTCACTTAACGGCTAAGTTTCCATTGGTGTTTATGTTTCTTCTTATCGTGTTGTATGCCATACCTGCGAGTGCAATCATCTTAGCCGTGTACATACTCATTACAATTGTGTTTGCGGTTCCATCTTTTCTTGTTTTGTATTTTGCATACCCGACTCTTGATTGGCTTGTTAGGGAGATCATGGCTGGTTAGGGAGATCATCATTTAGGGTTGCAATTGGGTTAACCCTTTTGCATCCTAAGTATGTGAAATTTGTCGAAGAAACTTTTGTTTAAGAATATTTGAGTCTGTAATTGAACATTAAGATAGCAAGCTAGTTTATCTTCTTTTGGTGAGTATTTGGTTCTTTATGTATTTGTGCATGTTTTTTTGGTCATCTTGCAACTTTGTATATAACTTTATGGAATTAGCACATCGATTTTCAATCTGGGCGACACGCTTACAAAATTTCTGATATGACCCGAAACACGACATAAAAAGAATTAGAATTAGGATTTGGGTTTGTTAATATAACCCTGGTTAATAAACATGTCAATCTAAATTCTAAACATGACCTATTTAATAAAGGGTGTAACCCGAACTTAAACCCGACCTGTTTAATAAGTGGGTTAGCCCTATTAACACGTCTAAGGGTTTTTAAAAGGGTGTATTTTTAAAGTTTAGTTAAATATAATCTGGACATGCTTAAACCTTATAAGTAAAGCATAACACGTGTAACGTGTTTATCGAAAAGGGTCAAAAAGGTTAAGAGTTTGTAAACAACTGCGGAGCTTCCATATGTCCCGGGGGTGCCCGACCCCCTGTTTTGTTGCTCGATAGTGTAAATCTATGCGTTTTCGGCCACCCCTATATACGTGCTCAAGTTCCGTCGCTGTTAGTAAACATGTTAAAAAGTTGGTAAGGTTTTTAAGGGTAGACATGTTTAGCTTGAATTTTCTAAAATTTAAAAGATGGTTGACATGTTTAACTTGAATAGAATTTGAATGAAATCCATCTCAAAATTAGCCAAATGAGTAAGTGATAAAATTAGCTAAGGGGCTATTTGGTAGCCTCTTAATGAGGCTCTTAACCATTCAGTGCTGAATGATTCAGCATTCAGTGTGTTTGTTTCAGCTTCTAAATGGAATTGTTAAGTCTGAATCATTAAGATTTGGGATGTTGCTGAACCATTAAACACTGAATTATTAAGCACTGAATTAGGCTGAACCTTAATGAGGCTCCCCTACCAACGTGAGACAAGAAAATTAACCATTAAGAGGTCCAACTTAATGATTCAGCACTTAATCATTCAGACCTCTTAACCATTCAGACCTCTTAATGATTCAGCACTTAATCAACCAAACAGCCCCTAAATCAAATACCGTTTATTATACTGACAATATGGTAATTTTAAATGAATTCCAGTAAATAATTATAAACCAAAATAACCTCTTTTTCAAGTTTCTTTTCGTCATGACATAGGTAAAATAAAATAAACATTCGTGATTAAATGACACAAAATATATGTGCTCAGCATTGTAACACCCAAAATACTTTTTTTCGTTAAATACTTATATACCTTAATCCTTGAATTTTATATTTTCTTAATTACAAAATAACTAAATTAAAAAAAAAACAAAAAAAAAAACAAAAAACAATTCTAAAATGCTAATGAGCTTTAGTTCAATTGCCCTTGATAGGAAATGAATATTTTTGCTAAAGTTCACCCATATGTTTTAAGTTTGAATCTAATCCAACTTCAGAACCGGAGATGGTGGCATGGGCTATCTAGTAAGTAGCATCGTCTGCAATCACGGGCATATAGTGTCCTTTTGTATATGATTGCCCTATGGTAACTAGGTTTTTGTTCGTTGGCTAATGGGGGGACAAGACACTTCTCGTGTAAAGCATAAGTCAGGTATCATTACCGATCAACAACATCGCCGTCACCTCCTCAACATCAGTCAAAAAAAAAAAATCACCGCTTGGCAAGGAGTTTCCAATCGACAAGATAGGACTTGGTCTGATTTTTACATGTCAAGATGGGATTGGGTGGGGCTCGGCAACTTTGCCAGCCCCGGACCCCCTTATAAAAAAATAGAACTTCTCAAGGAAACAAAAACCATAGGAAAACCCTCACCTCCATCACCGCAAAAAACCATGGCAACACCGTCACGAACAGAAGTAATCTCACTATTCCGGTCACTTATCCGGTCAGCCCGTGAGTTCCCCGACTACAACATAAGGGAATACACAAAGCGCCGTACAATCGACTCTTTCCGTCACAACAAAACATTATCAGACCAGTCGGCCATCGCCGCCGCCTTCTCCTACGGCCAGTCCCAGCTTCAGGTCGCCAAAAGACAAGCTGTTGTTTACTCACTCTATGCTCCCAAGTTTAAGAGTATTATGGATATTAAATAGTGACATGTTTTTTTCTAGGGTTTCTTCAAAACTGGTTTAATTGTTTAATTACTTTGCATTGAGCTTGGACTTTGGACTTTGATTTGCCTAATAATTTGATGTTGATTACGTACCTATTACTTTGGAATTGTGATTCATGTTTTGTTTGTGTTCATTTTCTGAATTGTTACGAACCGGAACCATTGCAATATACGAGTGTGTGTGGTTTATATAGTATTATTAGAGCGAAACTCGGAGTGGTTGCCTGGTGGTCTGTACCGTGACCAACTAGGACTTTGGCCCTTTAGGAGGGTGTTACGGACTAGAATTATTGCATCGGTTGTATAGGCGACATATCTAGGGTTTATAGCCTAAATGGGCTCTCTAACCCATCAAACTAGTCTTTTGGGTTTGATTTATTTCGGTTGGGCTATAACAGATGGCCAGGTGTAATGGACTGAAACCATTGCAAGATATAGGACGTGTCCTACATTGGTTGTATTGACAACAAATGTGCGGTGTTAGACACATTAGGAGACAGAGGAGATTACATGTGTTGTAGCAGAAAAAGTTAAGCATTGCGAATAGCGAATCTTTAAGAATTGGCTAATAAGCTTGTAAGAGCTCTTGTATAGTACTAAGCTTCAGCCTGCTAAGTTGTACATGAACCGTAAGAAATGAAAGAAAACAATACATATTATGATCTTTAGCTTAGATTGGCATAAGTTTCAGTTATGCAGAGGGTTCGGGCCACCAGGAACCAATCGCTTTTCTATGTTGAAAGTCACATCACTCTTGTCTGATAAGATAGGTGGCAGTGGTGGTGGATCTTCATACAATAATCGACACCGGAAACATAAGCGTGTGTGCCTTTTAGGCTGATGATGATTCTTAGCATTGCCTTCTAGATGGCACTTAGTAGAAGTTTCTGCTGCTTTCGTTGTAGCAATCAAACAACAAAGAACTATGGCTGCTAGAATCTTGTGGCTGAAATACGATATTGTCATTGTGGTTAGATTGTGATTGTAATGACAATGGTGATAGTTTGTAGGAATATATAAGATATGTTTTTGAGCTGATAATGTGGTTTTGTTCTTGAGGTTTTTGCTACTTGAGTTGATATTTTTTGGATCATTTAGATGTGTGTAACTGTGTAAGGCAAGGGGTAGGCTGGGTGCATGATACACGGGCTAGGTAAGACTGGTTTTAAAATTGGCTGGAGCAGTGGAGCTTCTGAAGTTTATTATATAGTACCATTTTTTATTTAATGAAATGTCAGCATGGCCTTGGCTTGTGTTAGAAATTCTGTTGTTACGATACAATTTGTTTCGAGTTATTGGTTTTTGCAGTGGATGAAGATACAAGTTGCTGTGCATGATGTACTATTAGTAGTAGTAGTTTAGCAGCATAAGTGGATTCAAGAATTGAGTTTGATGGAGTGTGCTTCATATGTTGCAACAATAACTGATTGCAGGTATGATGACAGTTCTATTAACAGTGTCAATGCCATTGTAAGTTAGAAAGCATTAATTATCACTTGTGCTCTACAATTCTAAAAATTGGTGCTAGTTTTCAAACAAATATGGATTTTTTTGCCTTCTGCACATGTAAACATGCATGATGCATCTAATGCTGCCACTTTTTGCAGAATTCTAAAGGCTGACTGTTAGTCCTTCAATATTCATTTCTGTGTACGGTTATAATAGGTTTTGGTCAATATGGGGATGGAATTTGTGAGGGTCAATACGGGCCCAGTTCAAACGGGTCGTTTTGTGGATGTCAAACTGGGTTAGCTTGACTCGAATAGTTTGGAGAATGTTGTTTTTAGAATGGGTGTTGTGGTATGGCGCCCCAGCCACATCACCATGTTAAAGCCCCAAACACCGCGCCTAGAGAGTTAATGGGGAGCTCCGTTGTGCCTTTCAGGGGCGCCAAGAGGGGGAAGGTCTGGGGTCACCCCATACCAACCAATGATCACCTTTTTTAGTTTTAGTTTTTTTTTCTTCATTTTTTTAATCTTCAATTCAACCTAAGGTGATAGATAGGTAAAGCCTAAAGAATGGGTTAGTTAAATTCCATTGTCTACGTTGCGGGGCGTTATACGCTTTTAAGCTAAACCACAACGCTTAGTCCTAGTGAGTTTAGACTAGACGGAGTGGGCGGGGGTGTTTGGGCGTGGAGGAGCTTTTTGGGCGGGAACACCGCCACCAAGTGGTGTGGAAGAGGGTGTGGCCCCTTTGGGCGGGGAAGAATCCACCGGCGTGGGGGGGAGGAGGAAGCCACGTGGAGATATCTGGTTGGCCGATTTTTTTTTCTTTATTTATTTTTTAACTTTAACCTAATATAATATTATTCTCTTCACCCCCATTTCGCTCCTTCCACTCCTCACAAATTTTCACCTTTCACACGTAGGGCCCATACGTGCCGCATAGCGCTTCATCTCCCCCCCCCCCCCCCCCCCCCCCCCCCCCCACCTCTTCTTATAGTCTTAGGTTAGACAACATTTGTAGGTTCATGCTAATTTCTACCTTGTTTGCTGCTATTGACAACAATCAGAAGCACCGGACTAAAAGCTTAACAAAAATGGTTATGTATAAAGCTGACATGCCTTCCCATTATGTTGGCTTGGATGAATTGAAATATTAAATGCCTATTATTAGTTTAATAGTAAAGTTAAATTTTGAAAAAACATGATTGAAAACTTTACATTAGTAAATTATATATTTAAATACAGTTCGATTTATCAAAAAAAAAAAAAAATTATATTGATAAAACTAAGTTTTTTTTTTTAAAGCAACTTTCATTAAACACAAAGGCCTATCTCCAAGACGGAGATAGCCACAAACCACAAACGTTACGTTACATTAAAGTCAAAAGACCTCCAACCCTCCCAAGACACCTCAGGACCCTTACGTCTACTATTAAACCAAAGGAAACTGAGACCCTTCACATCCGCAATAACTTGAGCGATGGACGCCTTCGTCTCTCTAAACACTTTCTCGTTTCTAGCTTTCCAAATGCGCCATAGCGTGATCACTAAAATACCATGAATTATGTCTTTCTTGGTCTTCGAGTAGCCCGAATGCTCTGCAATAATATGAATATCCTTAATCGAGAACAAGAAAATAGGCGGCATCCGGCACCACCTAGCGATACCACACCAAACACCATTTGTAAACGAACATTCAGCAGCAAGGTGGTCAACTGTCTCTTCTGAACCTGCACATAACACACAACCTGTGGAATCCACATGAATATTGCGTCTTCGAAGAGCATCTACCGTAGGTAACCGATTTAAACCAGCTCTCCATAAGAACAAATTGCACTTGGCCGGAAGCCATTTTACCCACTGATCTTCAACGTTCAACTCCGAATAATCAGCAGCCGAAGACCATCTTTTCGTATCTTGGACAGACAAGTACTGATAAAACTAAGTGTATTACATAGTTGAATTAAGAAAGTCTTTAATATTTAGTAATGGGGATTAAACGATATTTAGAGATTTACTATGATTGAAATTACTTAAGAGTTACCTTAAGTAACTTTTTTATGTTAAGAAATAAAATACGAAGGGGTTAATCAAGAGAAAAGCCTCGTCTTCCTCATTCTCTCCGGTCAACGACACTCGCAAATATGTAAGTCCTAACCCTAGGTTTGTGTGCAATGCAATGTTTTAATGTTGTAAACTTGTAAGCATCCTTGACAGTACATGAAAGTCTTGATATATATGTGTGCAATGCTATGTTTCTGTGATGTAAACCTGTAACTCTGTAAGCATCCTCCCGATTAACAACCTAGGTTCTCTTCACCGTACTTAAGGTTCCTCAATAAGCTTTAAGAAAAAGATAATAGATGTAATTAATTAATAGTTACCAGAATAGATACCTGGCGGGTTTTGGGTTGGTATACTCAACGAATATTTTTGATACACTAACAGGTATGCCATAAACCCGGGGGATGCTTGATACCTTTGACGTGTTTTGGGCCGGGTATGTGACAAACTATTTTAATTGGGTACGGGGTTGATATACTTGAATGAAATCATTGTAAATAATTTTTTTTCTTTGAATCGTGAACCATACCAAAGTACCGTGATCGTTACGAACCGAGTTGTGTTTAAAATGATGTTTCTTTGTGCTGTAAATTATACCAATTGTAGGTGTCATACCTTTTTCGTCTTGTAAAATATGTTGGTTGTCGGTACGTACCAGTAATGAAACAAACCGGACCAATGTCGACCGAACAACATGGGTATTAGTAGTGCCGGGATTGGTATTAGTTTTCAATTTATTTAACATGTGTTTTTCTTTTAAAATAAAATGTTTTATAATATTTTGAATATACTATTACGACTCGCTTATTTTCATTTACGTTTCGATATATATTTTATTCAAACCGAACTGATGCAAGGCAAAGGCATAACCTACCCGTTCGAGATGATATACTCAATTCTATGTTGTCAAACCATAGATGATGGATCCTTGATGACTCTTTAGGGTTAATATGATAATAAAAAAACAATGTACCTACTATTTTGCATAAAAATGTCTTTTAACCTACTTTCGGTATATTAAGGTTTCTAAACCTGTTTAAAATACAAGCATTTATGCCTCACCCCTTTAATTTCAATCGAAGAAAACCACAGTCCTATGTAATGTTATATTATATAAATAGTGCATATTGTAATGTTATATCTTAGACTAGAGAGTTGCAACTACTCAGGATCTTTTTTCAATGGTAATATTTTATATTATGATTAAAAAAAAGGGGGTAAATGTGGATATAAGACTGGACATTATGGGACGAATGCTTATAATGCTTACAAAGCTGCAACTAACCGGTTAAAGAAGTTCCTTCATATATGAGTATTAACTACGTCACCCACCATTATTATACTATTAATATAGCACATGTTTATAACAAAATAAATCAAAGAGTTGTACTATATGCATTTAGGACATGGACTTGCCCCATTAAAACTGTATGAAGTAACGAGGCAATGTTTTGTCTCAGATGTTCTGTTCTGTTCTGTTCCGTCATGTCGATACCTCGATCATTTCTTTTAATTTTTTGGTACAAGAAATATGAAGATTGATTCGGCCAAATTATTATAAGTTCATTTTAAAAGATGAAAGAAGAAAGATAGAGCATGTTTGGGATTGAGTTTGGAAACAACTTATTGACTTATTAACTTTTTGAAAAAACCAATAAGTCAATAAGTCATTTTGAAAAGCCAGAATTTAATGTTTTTCCAAATAACTTATTGCTTTTGAAAAAGTTAATAAGTAAATAAGTTGTTTCCAAACTCAATCCCAAACACCCCCATAGACTACTCTTTAATCAAGTTATTTAAATATAACACCACGTATGCATGGGCGGAGCTTATCAAAAGTTGGGGGTGCCCTGGCCCCCATCGTTTTTTCCCTCAATAGTATAAATTTATGCGTTTTCATCCAAAAAATTTATACGTATTGGGTCCGTCCCTTCTTGTTTTAAAGGTCCCATGATTTTCGACCTTCAAACAAAAACAATAATAAAAAAATACAAAATAATTCAAGCTCCGCCAGTGCGTGTACACATCTCTCAAAAGTGTAGAAGGGGTGAGTAGAAAGCTTAATGGTAGGTTTCAGTTGTTTAATATGTTGTATTTGTTTGAGAAGAATTTTTAACAAGTTTTAAGGAGAAGAAACACACCTAATATTATATTTTGTCTTACGAAAAGAAAGGCCTTTTTTATAAAAGCTTTTGATTCTTCAAAACACATGATATACCATTTTCTAAAAAGAGTATTGGATTTAAATAATTTCAACTATCAATTATTGATCGTTACTGATCTCATCTAACAAAATATGTGCTGGCAGTCCCACCTTTTAACATATTGTCCACCAACGGACCATGACTAACATATTGTCCACCTTTTAACAATCAAACCATTGGCCACCACTGGTCCAAACTGGCATGGCATGCTTGCATGCCAAATTCCCTCTTGCATACCATATTATATCTTAGTATTATGTTAGTTATGACTCGTTGGTAGACAATATGTTAAAAGATGAGACCAGCAGCATATATTTTGTTAGTTGAGACCGGTGACTCCAATACTCCTTTCTAAAACTAGTTTTTCTTAAGATTGTGAACCAGGCCACAATAATTTGCTACATATATTCCAAGGCTTTGGACTGAGCAAATGATGAGTCCAAAGGATAGCTAACAATGTGGAATACGAGGTGTCGTGATTCACATTGTCGCATGATGCTAGAGGTAAAAGAGAATTTACTGCTCTACAAAATATCATCGCCGCACTTTATAAGATCTTTGATCGTATCAAGGAACTTTCCCGACTTGCACATAAATGACCTTTCTTGCAAAAACGACACCTTTATTATGAAAGGTCGAAACACAAATGATAGTTGAGCAATATTTCTTTTCGCGACTTAGTGACCGCTAACCATTGTGAATCATGTCTCAACGATCATTCATTGTATTTATGGAGCGCGATAACAATAGTGAGCTGCAATCCAGCATCCTACATTAGAACCCTACCATATAGTAGTCATCACTATATAACGCCACAAACACAGAAAATGTTAAAGGGAGCGCATATATATATGACACAAAAGGGTGTAAACTGGCATAAAACAACAATGGTGAATCGTCTAATTGGATTGAAAACCGCCATCAGCCAGAATATTTATCCAGTCACCAACATAAAATTGACCGTCAACCAGGTCAAGATAAGATTCACTACGATTTACTAAATTAACCTACTTGCAAGTTAAAAGCACAGCATTAACAAAGGAAAAAGCTTCAAGATTCTTGACCTGTTGCTCCTGCTTGAGTTTCTGCGTGTTTTACAGCCATTGCAACATGCTTCTGACCAGCAAGATGATCAATAAACGCCTTCGGAGAGTTGCAAACAACGTTGCACAAGTTACACATTTGTACAGAATCCAAAGCTGTCCCACTTTGCAAAATCCTCTGCTTCTTCGTCTCCACGTCATCATCACTTCCACTTTTCTTTCGCTTAGTTTTTGGTGCGTCTGAAGTGACCATTTTGCCATCTTCTTGCAAAGGTCCAATCATTTTTGGTGTTTCTGCAGGTTCAGTAGTAACCGCAGGGTTTGGTCCAATTAATTTTTCAGACTTCTCTACGTTCTTTCGGTGTTTTTTTCCTGACATGTGAATTTTCAGCATTTCATCAGTGTCACAGAAAACACCACAAAGTTCACACACTGACTTAACTCCGTGTAGATTGACGGTTTTGCCCTCATTGGTTTCTGGATTTACCACAGGCTTGGTAGGAGGTGCGTCCTGTGAAGCAATAGAAGTCGACGGCAGATTTGACGGTTCAGCTCCGTCCAAATTCATGGTTTTGACCTCAATGGACTCTGGATTTGCCACAGGCTTGGTAGGTGATGTGTCCTGTGAAGTGAAAGGGGTCAGTGGCGGAACTGGTAATTGCCCCAATTCTTTAAGTTTCTTGAGGTGTTTCTTCCCCGCTATGTGCTTTTTTAGGAGTTCATTGCCGGTGCAGGTGATGTTGCAGATTTCACATGGAAAGGTGTCGGGTTTCTTCTGCAAACCACCGCTGGAATCTGATGCGGCATCAAATACTCCATTTGTGCTTGCCTGCTGGACGATTGACTGCATCGTAACATACAAGAAGAAATGCTTAAAACTTTTTCCAAAAGTTTTTTTTTTTTTTTTTCAAAAACCATACCCTTTTAAATAGTTAACATGGCAAACATACAAGAATTATGTTATTTTAATAAAAACCTAACTTTTAGAATAAAATGACTTGGGACATTTTAAGCATAAAAAAATGCATTTTAGACAAATTTCAAACTGTTTACCAGTTCACGAATAACCCTGTTGACCAGTTTCCTACGAACCTTTGGTTTTTTTTACCGCACCAAGTTTGAAATATTAAAGACAAAAAACATCGTTACAAGCAAGCCGTTCGTAACTAAAATTGGTTAAAAAATCACAACCTCTACAAGTGATACAAAGATGGAATCATAAAAAATCAATTATCAAAACATAGAAAGATTCAAACTTTTAAATCCAAAGCATGTCACTTTATTCAATTTACCTTTGCAGAATGCTTTTTTCCAGCAACATGTGCCTTAAATACTTCTTGATTATTGCAAACCACTTTGCAAATATCACAATATACCAATGTTTCAGCCGTTGCTCCATTTTGCAATAACCTGTGTGTCTTATTCTCCAGTTCTCCAACTATATTTTCACTTGCAATAGGTGGCGGCACTGGCACCATTTTTGGTTCACCGACAGATGAATCAGTCAATTCTCCAACTAAAGTTTCACTTGCAACAGGTGGCGGCACCATATTTTGTCCGTTCGCAGATGACTCAGATAATTTTTTCACACTTTTTACGTGTTTTTTACCTTGTTTGTGTGTCTCTAGCACATCTTTAGTATTACACGAAATATTACATACCTCACAATGAAACGGTAGGATATTTACAGGCTGTGTTGCGGTTACAACAGCATTTGTAGTCTCGTTCATAGTCACATCAACCTGGATTTGTCAAATTATTATTTTTGCATTTCACCAAATTAAATTGAATACTGTAAGTATTAAATCAAATTAGGCTGTTCTTACACGATAGCAAGTTTGTTTCATTTTTGAATAACTTGAAGTCTGAAAAGTGAAAAAATATAGGAAAAAGTGTTTTTTTTTTTTTTTTTTTTATAATCTAAACATCATTTCGTAAGGCTCCATTTATCATCATAGCAACTATTGAGTTCCTAATCAAATATGTAGTTAAATAGCAAAACTTTAAAGCTGTGCTGATGGCTTTCCTTATACTTTTTGACCCAAAGAGCTAATTTTACTACACAAATGCAACTTCACAATTTTTATAAATACACGTATGATCTACTAACCACACGTGGTTTAAGACCCTGCTTCCCGCTTCCCGGGATCATTTTTACTAACCTATCGTCCTATCCTACTTTCTTAAATTAGTTCCTTGCCTCATACCAATCCGTTTATGCATAAACACCCTTTTTAGTTAATGTGGGACATCACTAATGTTCTAAATTTGGAACAATCACACATCCTTCAAACATTATATAGTATAGTAAGTTACAATCATACCCCCCCCCCCCCCCCCCCCCCCCCCCCCCCAAGGAAAAAAAAAAGGAAAAGAGAACAATGTAGAGCAGCATACTACAATCGCTCCGGGTATCGGGCCAACACACTTACTTCTCTTCAAACATTTCCAGAAATTGATAAGGTGTGACATCACTAAAGTTCTAAATTTGGAACAATCACACTCACACACCCATAAAAGTCCAAACCTTATACATCAACTTACACTCACTCACAAATTAGGAAAAGAAAGCATCAACTCATCAAACTGTCTTAACCCATCTAACAAAATCAAAACTTTAACATAAAGATTCAATAAAAAACACAAATTTCTCATACCCAATTAAATCTTTCCACATATCATAACCTCTACACCAACAATCACTTCACAAAATGCAGATAAATAATTAACAACATAATATTTTTAAGCAAATAAAAAGAAAGAAAAAAAGATGTAGATAAGAGCATACATGTTGGTATTGAGTTGGGTCAGCAGCAGATCCATCAATGGAGTGGGGGGAACAGGGGGATTGTGAGGCATCAGTGTGTGATTGGATAGGGATAGGGTTAGGGTTAGGGTTTGGAGTAGGGAATGAGGTGAAGTTGGGGATAATTGCTGACATTTGTTGGTTAGAATCAAAACCCTAGAGTTTGTTAAAGATTAGGGATGATTTGGAGAGGATCTTGATTTTTGATCTATACCCAACCAAATCCTACAGTAGTGTAAGTAGAGTTTAAGCCACTGGATTGATTACACATGGAATTTGTCTTTTTGTCCTTTTTTTCTTTTTTTTTTTTTTTTTTTTTTTTGTACTCAGCACATGTTTTGGTTTGTTTTTCTTTTTCTCGTATGGAATAAAAATATCCTCTTCTCTGTTAAAAAAAAAAAAAATACTTTGTCATATATACGACACATAAAAGGTGTTAGAATAAAGTGTTCCCTTAATAATTATCAGAAAATATAATAAAGTTGTCTCAATCATTACCCAATTAATTTTATATATATAGGGAAAAGATAAATTGAAAACCCTTTCAACTCACATCTTAGCCATTGATTCTAACTATTTTACGCTGGGTATTTCTTCAACCTTTTGATCAAAAGTTATGATAAATATTTAGTAAAAAAAGGGGTAAAATAGTACAACATTTTTTCAACATTCTCTCTTCGTGTCTTTGAAAAGTTAAAAAGTAATTGTAAAATCAAGGCACTATAGAAAAAGGTAGGTTTATTTATTAAAATATTTATACCATGTTAAGTTAGTGTCGTTGTTGTAAAGTGTTTCATCTTATTTGTAAAAAAAAAAAAGTATGACATAAAAATGAATGAGGTAAAGGTTTGAAATGATTTATTGCTTTATAAAAAAAAAGGTATAACAATATTTTATTATGTGTGTGTATGTTTTTTTTTTTTTTTTTTTTTTTGTGTAAAAGTGGGTATAAGTATGGGCGGACCTAGGTATAATTCAAAGGGGGCGGGGGCCCTTTTGAATTCTAATTAGTGTAATTTGTAGGTTAAAATCCAAACATACTCCTTAAAAGTTCGGTTAAACTTCTCAATCGCACCCCTTGAAAATAATTTCTGAGTCCGCCACTGAATATGAAGTAGAAGTTTGAAATGATTTATTGTTATATGAAAAATGAGTTTGAAATGACTATGTATTAAAATGATATGACATGCTTCCGGTTTGGAATTTCAAAACACCCTCACCATTTTGGATGCACTTAGACTAAATGGTATGGAATCGGGGACATGAATCGGGGTGATGATGTGTACAACTCCCCCAAGGGGAACACCCCCCCCCCCCCTTTCAGTTTTTAGTGATTTGGGGGTTTCTTCCCCTTTCCCCCCGAGTGATTTTTATTATATTATATTATATATAATAATATTATTTCCAACTTTTCCTTTCTTTTATATATAATATTATTAAATAAAATAATAAAAAAAGGAATGGGGAATTAGGGGAAACCATTTCTAAACTTTGAGGGAGAAAATATGAGAAATGATGTGGCGTTGATATGACATTTGGAGGAGTTAGGGGAATGTTTCACCACACCATATAGTCTTAGTAGCACTTCGAATTGAACCCAAATAAAACCATTAATGCGAGAGTGTCAACTTATAATTACCCAAATTAAACTTGAGGAACATAAATCGTAAGGGCCATTTGAAAAATAAGCCGATGAACTTAATTTTTTTTTTTTTCATTTTATAAATAAAATTTAATTATATATTAAGAAAAACACAATTTCATTAAAATGGTTGTGGTTGTGGGTAGAATTGTGAATATGAAACCGTTGTGGTGGAATTAATTCATTTACAGTTGGGCTTTGATTTATCAATTATTATTTTTTATCCATATTAGTATAAATAGTTAATTGATTAAAACTGTGTAATTAATATCGTATTAAAAAGGAATATTTCTTTTTAAATGATGGTCGAATCAACATTCAAATAGTTGTTAGGTTTTAATGCAGAGCTAGTTCACTTGGTAGACGTCTTGCCTTTTTTTTTTTTAACGGCAAATTTCTATTCCCTGTAGGACTTGAACCCATAATCTCCCCCTTCGGTGTTCCTAGAAGCTTTACTTCTACCATTGGGTTCAGTCCTAAAAAAGAGTAGATTAGAATTTATTTTATGTAATTTAGAAGTCTATCTATATAATAAATGAAAACACTAGGGTTGAATCCTAGCTTTTGAGAGGGTCTTCTAGGATCCAAATGGTAAATGGAGCTCCATTTATACCCGCATATAAAATCACTCTTTCTATGATATTCTCTCATTCTCAGATGACGCATTCATTCATGTGTTTCCTTCTCCTTATTCAAACCTAATCTCCAAACCCAACCTCTCAGTAATCTACATCATCGACATCAGGTAATAGATTTCCTCTGCACCGCATGTTTTATAATATCATATTATCTTATTCGCGTTCATCTTTCCGATGTAACGTCCTGGAATCTGTTCTTGAATCGTTTTTTTTTTAAGTTTTTCTTCAATCGATCTAAATCTAAAGTTCTATCTCATTTGCATACATCCATAAAAATCAATAGAGCCAATTATATCTTTCGTGTTTAAATTTATGATTTATTATTGTTTTTCATATTCTTTTGTTTTTCATAATAATCATGATGTTTACTGACAATGAGGGAGGGCTGTTTCGATTGTATTCTTTCCAATTCGTTTTTCATGTTTATCTTTTAAATGTGTTTTAATTTGTTGCAAACGATGTTAGGGTTTCGATTTCGGATCTATTTTATTGATTGTTTTGTTTGCTGTATGTGCTTTGCGATTATATGCTTTTTTGACCGATTATATGCTTTCCAGTTCGTTGTTATATTTATCTCCTGTAGTTAATGTTGGATGATTTTCAAATGCTTATTAATCAGATTTTTTTGTACTAGCTGGTGTTTGTGTTTTGAACAATGTTTGAAGGTCCGTTTGTTTTTCATGATTTGAACACCGAGAGTGTATGCCTGATAATCTGTAGCCTTTTTTGGGGCATTAGATCGAACTCCATGCTTAATCACCGCATTAGATTATGCAATGGTTTAACATCATACTTTAGTTGTTCATATGCTAAGCTTCGTGTCCGATTCTATGATGTTACCGTATGGTTTGTTGGTTGAAGTTGATTATGTGTCTAAGATTTGAATGATAGTTATTTGAGCCGAGGGTTTAGGTATCCAGAAGGGTTCGAGTTTGATCTTTTGTTGGTGATTTGATGCCATGTGTTGATTGATTAGTTAGACCGAAGCTTAGCATTAGTCGTGTATGTAGTGGCTGGTTTGAGTTGAAGTTTATGAAATAATATTCATCATGAGTTCTTTGAGTTCTTAAGGATCATACGTTTTTTGTTCCACTATATCTTTTGATGAATGTTTTGGTTGAATGATCTTTGAATATGTCTATAACTGGATGGATATTGTTTATCAGGTTCGGGTATTCTATTGTATTTGGTTTTTTTTTTTTTTTAAAGTAATAATTTTATTCCATGATTAAGAAAATTATATTTGGTGTGATCAAAAATTTGAATGGCCATTGAATGAGTTTCCATAAAATGAGGATAACCACTTTGGAAAGATAATAATGGGGGTTGAATGAGAGCCGAAAATTTTGCTTTTTTTTTTAAGAAATAATATCCTCATAGTATGGAAGAATTGCAAGTTTAGAGGGTCATGATTCATGTATGAAACTATCTATATATATATATATATATATATCTCTATATATATATATACATAATAAAGGAATAACTAAGGTTGTGCTGACCCCTTTAGATGTTCTCCATTCTAGCTCATTTAACTAACCCATGGTAACAATCTTATCATTTTGTTCCATTTGGGTACAACTTTTGTTTTGTTTGATCGTTTGTTTAAATAATAAGATTGGATTAAAGTTATGCTTACTAATTATTTAACTTTTTCTGTGTTTGTATTTCATTTATATGTTTGTTCATAAAGCTAGCAGGTATCCTCTTGGAGACTGACAATTTGATTACTCTACGGTACTTCTGTAGACACATGTCAACATTATTACTTAATGGGGCTGGTCGATTTGGTTGCAATGAGCTTTACTAGATTGTAAGCTTAGTAATTAAATAATAAAGTTTATGTTTTTATACATATTTATGTTTGTTTTTTTAACAATGGCGAGGAATGCTTTTAATGTTATTGTCTCATGTCTTCAGTTAGATCGGACAAACTTAGAAGGTTAGTATGCTATCTAATCTCAATGATCCATGAGTCTTCGTTGCAGCCTTTGGGGTTGATGACATGGTAACCTTTATCTTTAAACTTGGTATGACACTTTATTGTATCTGTGATGTTACTATCATGAGTCAAATACCAGGAGGAAACCAGCTTGATCTATGTTGGCGCAGCGAAGCGCACTTCGTTTTCACGTTCACTGTGAATTAAAATTGAGGAAATTGTGCTTCCAATCAGGTCGACCCACCTGCGCCCCGTCGTTTTCGTGTTCATCGTGACCTCAGCTGACGCGGTTGTGCTTCCAATCAGATCATTGCCCTCAAACGCGCTCTCGCACAGGTCATTTTCCCATTTAGGCTAATTATCTACTAATTAAGATTTAGGTTAAAATAGGTTGCTGACAGGGTTCCATTTTCTGCACACCGTTTTATCTACTGATTAAGATTTAGGTTAAAATAGGTTGTTTAAAGGGTTCCATTTTCTGCACGCATTATAGTTTTAGTAGCTATTACTATATGATAACTATGATAATCTTGGTATATGCTAATATTCTTTTGTTTTAACTTTTGTTGGTAATATTGTTTCTTGATCACCTAGATTTGGCATTTAATTTTAAATGCACATACAATCCATGGTTTAGATAAGGTGTATCACTGTTACTATTATTATTATTAATATTAATAAATAAATCAGATATGCAGAGACTAAACGCCTCTGCGCCTAGGCAAAAATATTATAGAAAATGGAAAAATCTTGCTTTTTTTTTTGGCAATTGGCGCCTATTCGTCTAGGCGCCTACGCGGCTAAGCGAATCAAATGCCTTAGCGCGTAAGCGAATAAGTGTCTACGCGCCAAGTGAATCAAATGCCTTAGCGCATAAGCGAATAAGCGCCTACGCGCCTAAGTTTTTTTTTGGCGATTGGCGGCTATTCGTCTAGGCGCCTATGCGCCTAAGCGAATAAGCGTCTATGCGCCTAGGCGAATAGTCTATGCGCCCAAGTGAATCAAATGTCTTAGCGCATAAGCGAATAAACGTCTATGCGCCTAGGCGAATATGAAGGAAATTGCAAAGCAAAAGGCTAATGAAGAGAAAAGGAGATTAGAACCTGAGATGCTTTTCAGAACAGAAGTTGTTGACAAAACAGGCGTAGGATTAATCTGTTACAGGAGCACACCACAATACTCTAATCATGTAAATTATTGTGTGTGGCAATAGATTGTTGTTTGTGTCTAATTTTGTTTCTTCCAAACCCTCTGTTCAATGGAGTCCCTGCACATATCTTGTGAACACTCAAATATATTTGTTCATCACAATTGATCCTATTAAATCGATCTAAATGGGCCTGTAAAAATTATGTACCTTTTCTTTCTGAAGTTCTTGAAGACGGTTTTGAAATTCTTCTAACTTTTTGACGAAAGATCAGACACATCAACCGTAACGCTACCTGCCAGTTCATTAGTCCCCACGATTTCTCCACATATTTTTTGTTGTTTACTATTGATTTCATAATCTATCATTGGATTTGGCTCTCCATAGTATTTACTACTAATTATAGGATATGTATGTTGCTGTTTATTTATTGATTTCATAATTATAAACTTAAAGATGATCAATATGGTGGTTTGTGTAGTAAGTCTAGGATTGGGCAGCTAACTTTTACCATTGTTGTTTTCTTAGGATTTTTAAGGTTGTGGGCTGATTAAGAAGCAAAGGTTTTGAGGTTCATTTGGATACTCGGCTTCATTTGCTTCTAAGGTATTAATATTATTTTATTACGCTTGAAATTGGTCGTTCATACCGACCTTTGCTTTCTCTTCTACACCAACATCAAAGGAATATTCATGGTGAAGAAAAAACCGATGTCCTTACTTCCCTGCAGTGTTGTGGGTTCTGGAGTCTAACAGACCGTTTCTAGCTATCATTCATGTTCCAAAGACGGGTCAAGAATCGAGATATACCTGCAGGCCGGTACGCTAATAGTCAGATTATGACTATTGAAAAGTCAAACCTTGTATGTTATGTCCATAGCACCAAATTACAAACTCCTACTTTGACTTGACTAATGGTTTATTAGAAAGTATTTGGCCATTTATTAACATTAAAAAATGATCTTCAAACACAAATAAGAAATCTTTCAGTATACCAAACGGAAAACATTGTAACTTTGGTAAAGTTGAATATTGTGTGACAAGACTTCTAAAATTAAGAATGTTGGTCAGAAACACATGTTGAATGTTTGCATTTTGGATGCAGATTGCAGGCATTATTTTAGTAAGATCGGAAAAAAATCGGATGTGACTTTAAGGGTGCTGGCTAATTTAACTTGCTAATAGGCTGTTTCATATGAACACTTAGTGTAAAGTGGTATGGTAGTAAGGTTGCTTCTTTTCTCATAATTACTTTTTTTTTTGACATATCTGGATGTTTGAGAGTATACTTTTTATTTGGATTATGATTTAGGAGGTTTTTCATTTAAAACAAATAATACAGTATTAAATTGGTGCATATCTTCTATGATTTTTTAATCCATCAAGTGCAAACAATAAATTAATCTATGCATAAACAAATTGGGTATAATTGCCACATAAAGCATGACGCAATGTTCAACTTAACCAATGATACCCTTAATCCATCTTACAACTCTTTTTGTATGAACAATAAAAATTTGCAGCCGCAAAGAAATTGGACTAAAAAGAACTAAGACTTCATATGATTTAGACTTTTGTTCATTAATACTTATATAATCTTTTTAATGGTCATTTTACTATGTATTTATGACCATACAAATTGTTTATCTATTGTTTGTTTTTTGTGCTTTTACAGAAGCAATCAACAGGGTATGAGATCATGTCTTAGCTTCTTGAAAAATGCGACACGAAAGGTAATCAACTGTTGTGTTTCGTTAGCAATGTGAGGTTTTGTGTTTGCTTATATTCTTGAACCAATACAATCGATTACTTCTTTACGTTACCTAATCAATATTACTAGATAGATCAGTGTGTCGGTTGATTTAGTTGCGATTAAAACGGGTATGTGTGTTTGTTTCTGGTTGTCTTTCTAATTTTAGAATACACAATTTTTAGTGCGGGTTTGGGTTAAATATGATTTGTTCTGTAATCATCGTTAGTCTTTTGGTATTTCTTCACACACTTTATGGTGTAATTTAGTCTTTTTGAATTCTACATCACAGAATTAGAGTTCGGATTCAATATGACCTGTTGACGAACCTAAATCACTTCCTACAAATGACTTTTGTCAACTCTAATGGTGTTCTTGAACCGACACAAACGCCACCCGGCACAAAACTGTTCTTTCATGGCTCTAATGATTCTTGCGTGGGCGGGTCAGGTGGGCTAGGTTACAGCTCAAAGCGGGTTTGCGTTGAAACATCTCTTTTAGTACAAAACTTTTTTTTTGTCTGTTTGCATCTTTTATGAATAGTTAATTTTTTATATATGCTTAAAAGAATAGTATGGATCACCTGCAAGAACCCGTTTGAAGTAGCTGGCCCATTTTCTATATCAGGCCTGTCAGTTTAGAATCATTGATGCCAGTGTTGCTTACAAGCGTGCGCTCCTAAACGCGGTCGACCATCTGTCAAAAATTGGGTACTCTAAGGAACAGGTTGGAATGGAGACATTTGTTATATATGTTTGTTTTATTAAGTATGGTGTGGTAATTGATGATGTTTTGATTATTATTAGATGTATCTTTTATTGTCATGCTATCCTTGTGAAGGAAGGATTTTAGGAATAGTTAATGCTCCAAATGTTGTTGCCACACTTGCAATCCCAATTGTTATATTTGATCAGGTACTTGACTCACACATCTCATGTTTAAGCGAACCGAGTAATCAAATACTAATAGTTTGTTGCAGGATGAAAAAAAGGTGCCAATAGGACCACGCGTTGTCAAAAATCCCGATATCCCAAGATGCACTTACGATGGAAATCTACCGATAAGAAAGAACCCGAGTGCAACAGGAAGTTAATAACAAAAGTGCCATGCTCTATTCTCTTGTATTGTCAATCTGAACGCACTCAAGTTAGAACATACGATTTCCATACCTAACTGTATATTTCTTTTCCTAAGTCTTATGTTGAAAAATATTATAGGGGAAGATAACCCTAATTGGTACAAACCTTGAATGTGTGAAAGATATTAAATCGAGTGAAAGATTATTAAGAGATGAAATTTTGGATCACTAATGGATTATTGGCATTTTGTCATTTGATTTGGGGAAGTTATGTTGATAGCCTTTACTACCACGATGTTAATGTTGTAATCCTAAGAGATGATTGAACATAATAGTTATGGTCAAGGGTTAAAAAACATGTGCTATTAACAGTTTGAATTTTCCTTTCAATTTACACACACATATCATTTTACTTTATACGTCGCAATGTTTATCAGTTAGATTTGAAATGCGTAATGTTACTATAGTTATTCTACACCACCTTTAATTGATGAATGAAACACAGATGCGCAATGCCAATATTACCAAGCAATACATCAAAATCCGCGTATCTTGGGTTAGTAATTTACATACATTATTATGAATTTATTTGAATTTATTAGCAAAAACCGTAGACATTGTTTTGGCTTTTGGCATGGCATGGTTTTTTTTTTTTTTTGCTAGAAAAACACGTAACACAACAATCTTCTATATCATCAAATAAAGGAGTAACTATTGCTGAGGTGGCACCTCTAGATGGCCTCCATTCTTACCATTTAACTTGGGTATGGGTATTCTAACCCGACCCATGATCCTATTTTCTTACCCAAATACCCATATATAAAAGTCTGATGTAAGGTTTCTCATTCTCATTCACGCATCTCTATTTCTTTTTCATTCCTTTTTTTTTGCTCTCTTAAGCGCCGCATCATTGTTTTCCTCACAAACCCGAACATAGAAACGTTGGCATTCGCATTTCATTATTTTGATTTTTGGTTTTCTTTTGAATTCAAATTACTAATTTGATGTACGTTGAAAATTGACGTATGTTAGGACTAATGTATGTATACATTTTGATTTATTTTTATCATTTCTTGTATTAATGTTCTTAGGATTATTAAGATATGAGGAGTTTCTTAAAACATTGTTCGAACATGTTGGCGAATTGCATAGTCCAAGGGCTGGTCTTTATGATATAGCTCAATTCAAGTGTTTGACAAAATGTGTCAAAGAAAATGTTCGCTTTTTTCATGGTTTGTTAACAATAGTGACAAATAGGTACTTAAGTTGCTTAAGTGACTAATTTATAGCGACATTGTTTAATTTATAACTTTACTTACTTTTATTAATATTAATTAAATATAAAAACTCTACTATTGTATTATTTGAAATGGGTCATCATGTTATGTTATTGCATAGATTTCTAATGAAATAGAGCAATGTTTGACTATTTAAGTCAAAGCTGGTAAATTCTTATCGAGTAGTGTTTTATCTCTTCATTTGTATAGGTGTATGTATATTATACCCTAACGTGTAATACATGTTAGATGGTTTGTCATTATATTTGTAGATGCCCCCGGTGTACACATTTTGTTGATATTGGTCATTACAAACTCATATGTGTAGTTTCTATTGAATGATATTGGTTAAAATGATTTGCCATTAAATTGCTTAACCGATTTAGCCATTACAAACTGATATGTGCAGTTGCTTAACTGTTTTGACCATTATTGATCTGTGTAGTTGGTTAATTGATATGGGTCAAACTGATTTGCCATTAAATTGCTTAACTGATGTGCCCATTACAAACTAATAAAAGTTGTTGACTTCTTAATGTAAAAATGCATAAGTCAATTTGACAAATTAAAATGGTTGGCTGATATGACCATTTAACTAATTTTTAAAGTAATACATCCAGCCCTTATCTTTCAAATATTTAACTTGGAAGTCAACCACATTCTTGTAATTCATTAGTCCTTTAATGATTTGGTTGCACCGATTACTCAATGGGTTCATATCTGATTATACAAATATACATTTGTTCATATACATATTTTTCAAGTTACAAATAAAGAATTTTATACTGTTCATTGTCATCTAACATATTAAGTACTACTATCGAACATATATGTGTATATATGTTATAACCTGGCATGTAATGACATGTTATATGGTTTTTCATTTTACTTGGGGACCTGCCGCGTGTACACACTGAGTCATTGACTCTTTATGTAGCATAAACCGTAGTCAAAGCGGGCAAAGCGCCAGGAGACACAAAGCAGAGTTACCTGTCAAGGGGCTCCCAACTCAAATATTACGTCAAGTTTTTTAAGCCCTTTAAAAATTGGCCGAAAAGATTTAAGAATGTGTGTTCAAAAATATTTGTTAGGATTCTTTAAGCCTTTATGCTCCCTATGTTCCCATACCATAAGGTAAAATCTCTAAGATGTTACTTTTTTAAGTGTCAAACATACTACAATACAAGTAGTAGACACATTTATTGATGGGTTTTATTTGGGGTTTTTAATAGATTTGCTTTTTTTGTGCAGTGTCCGTCTTTGCTGGAGTTCTATGCGTTTTTCTTTGGTTGCCACCTTTCTTCTCCCTCGTTGATTCAGGTTTGAATCTTTTGTTACTTTGAAAAGTTGAGTTACGGGTTAAGGTTATTATGCGATTAAACTTCATTCTGCATCAACCATCCGAATTTTGTGGAAACTTTTGTTCTTATGGTTTCTTTTTCTATTTTGGTGTCCTGTTGACACCATATCTAAACAAAATAACGATTTATATATTCATATTTTTTGTGATCTTCAAGTTTTCAAATTTTTTTACCTTACTTTTTAGTTGGTGTTTTCATTTGATGTGTTATAACTGTAATGAATTATAATAAATAACAAAGAGAAATACTCATAAAGTCTAAATCAATGAAATATTTATTGTATGTCATCATATGAAGATTGCTGGTTACAGGGGGAATATGATGTATATTGCACATGAAGTGTACTTGGTAGTTGGAACCCATCACTAGAAATATTAGTGATATAGTGAGGAAAGTAAAATTTAATATTTTTTACCGCACACCATGTGTTCGACAAAATGTCAATAATGCTGCTAAACTCAAACATCTGTGCATTATAGCAATAAACTAACTATTATTTTACTATTTAGTACACATTTTTTTATTGTGGCTTGATGTTTAGAAAGTAATGAAAACAAAATTGTTCATGGTTTTAGAACTAATGTTTAGTGCAATATTGTTTTGTAATTATTAAGTAAAGAGGAACATTGATCCAATTCTGTTTATATATTTTTGTTTTTACTGAATATTGGTTTTTGTAAAATTGTTCTAGGTTCTTGCAAGAATGGAGAAAACGTTGGCGTTGGTAGATTCTATATGCTATTGAAACGGACAATGCATTAGATGCTGCATAATGATCGGGTCATGAAGCTGAAGTAAGAGGTTGCCCCGTTCACTGTCCATGTGCTGCTAGGTTTATTTACGGCTTAATGTTATGCCTATCACTGTCCATATGCCTACACGAGTTAGGTTCCACTCAGAAAACTCTTGGTGAGCTCTATGTTGTTTTTCGTATGGCTTGTATACATGCTGAGAGTGATGCTAAGACTCTTATCATCGACATCATCTTCACCTTTGTGTTGTCATTAAGTTTTAAGCCATTTTAACAAACGCTAATTCTGAAAGTCTTATACGATCCTTTTTAAGGTTGATTTTGTTTTGTTTGATTTTTTAAAGCTATATGAATAGTCCTTTTATGTTCCTTTACTCCTCAGGTTTTCGCTACCATGTTCAAGATTAGATGAGTCATTTTGGGAAATAGTCACAGGTAAGATCCCCTGGGATAATCTTAAGCCATAACATGTATGTATTCTTAAAATCTCTATCAAGTTCAATATTGTTGGAATGCATGTTGCTTTGACTTTCAAGGTCAAACATCCCACTTTTTAAAATTTAAAAGAGTGTACATCATTAATTGTATCAAATTGACTCCAACACCTGCTTTATACTTCGTTGTAAATGTTTTATAGAAACACAAGTTTTCATGTCATGTCTTATTTGACCACAAAAACCGGTGTGACTCTTTGCGTCTTTGCTTTATTTTCAACATAAAACATACACTGTTATAAAGACATAACAAATTTGTAGATCATGTATTTTGTTTCCCATGTTATAATGTTTTAATACATTGATTATTTTGCTTGATGACATATTACAATTTTGACCTCAAAAGTGATAGGGTCTTTGTTTGACCCTTTGGTCGAGAATGTATAGTTATAATGTTAATTGGTCGCTTAGTTATTTTGTTTATGCATGCAGTCGGTAGTTCTTGAATAATATTAGTGTCATAATGGTCGGTTATTTACGTAATGGTTGTATCATGGTTTATATCGTTTTTTCATATTGTATTGATAATGAGTTTGTAATGTTATAATATGGACGTTTGATTCCAAATATATGTATATATCGTTGAAATGAATTATGTATTTTACTTTTTGTTTCTTCGTGCAAACAAAAGTTAGATATCATGTAATCTTAGCTTATCGAATTGTTTTGACCATTTGACAAATATCTAATATGCCTTCCAGTAATAAATTAAAAGTGAAAATCTTTTGTTAAATGAGAATGTGCATACAAGATTTTAGCTCTTGAAGCACCGTGTATTTCTATATTGTTATTACCATAAAATATATATTTTCCATCTTATTGCTACAACTTATTAATCCATATTGGGATGTTGAAGAACTGATCATATTCGCTCTTTATCTCCATATCATGTTTACATATTAATCTCTATACAATATTAAGTATCATTTAAAATGTCAATCTGTCGGCAGTATTTGTCGGCATAACTCATATATTATTTATTGGGTAACATTAAACTTTTTTGTGATATTTTTCAAATAACCCAAATTCATAGGAATTGTAATGCGTAAATTTCAATAATTAAAACTTGTATACTATAGTGCATAACTTGCTAACATATAGGTGTATGTACGTTATAACCTGACATGTAATGTTAGATGGTTTGTTATTTTATTTGGGGGTGCACCGTGTGTACATTATAACTTATAATACGCCATAGTATGTTATGTTAGATGTTTTTGTCATGTGACTTGGGAATCCACCGTGTGTCAACACGGGTCTCTAACCTAGTATATAATATTTGCATTAAAAAATAGTTGTTGGCAGGGGCGGATCTAGGCTTCGCCGAACGGGTTCCCGGGAATCCATTCGGTTTGTAATTTTTAGTGTTAATGTATATACAAAATTGGAAAGGAACCCATTAATAAAGATTGGAGATGCTCTAGTGGTTTAAATCCTCCATCACATTCATTAGGTTCCAGGTTCGATCCCTGTTTTAAGCGTTTTATTATTTTTTGGTTTCTAACTATGTTTTTTCTTTTTCTTTTTTTTATTCAAACCTAGTGTTTTATACTTAAAACCACTTATTGGCTCCTCCTCTGTCCAAAATCCAACAATGAAACACAAAGCAGCCGCCCCTTGCTCCTCCAACCCAACTCAACCTCCGCCCCCTACTCGGCTGCTCCGTCTCCTCACGTCCATCATCCTCCTGCCCTAGTTAGGAACTGGATTTCTAAGGTAATAAGTTTTCTATTACATGATTTAATAGGTTTATTTGACCATAGATAATAACCTAGTGTTTATCTCCCTTTTTGGGTAATCATTTGTGATGATATGATGAAAAAACATTTTGAAAGTAATCGTTCAAAAAACATAAAAAAGGACACAACTTTCATTCATAAAAATCAATGCTTTATTAAGAATCTTAAAACAGAGTGCAATTTTCTTGAAACAGAGTGATGCCTCTTTGTTTTTGTTGATTGAAAAGGAATGGCAACAATTTGTGAGTTTTGATTATTTGAAGAAAATAAGAAATGGGAAATTGGATTTGGTTGCGAGACAACAAGCAGTTGATTGGATTAGAAAGGTTTGTTGGTTTTGACTTCAAGTGTACAAACTTCGGCTTGACTCGTTATATGTTTTAACTACACTTCGTAATTATGTAAATATGAACGGTGTTTTAAGAAATGAGTTGATCTGGGTAAAAGAAGTTTTGTATGACTCCATTACAGAGCATAACAAGGGGCTGTAGTGAGGATGAACTTTTATAATTTTAATACTTTTTGTTGTTTTTTTTCTTTTCTGAGGGTGATATTCTCATTTAGACACACATATTAAATTATATTTCGTGTATACTGACGAGGTAGGCCCACTCCAGATGGATCGGCCCAACTCCAACTAAAGGCCCCATTGTCTTAGGGCTGGCCCAATGGCAGACAAACGCCGGATGGGCCGAGGCGGTTATGTTCCGGACTATTGATAAGTCTCAACCTCTTCTCCGAGCAATGGGGAACGAAGGGTTCAATAGAAGAGATAAAGCCTATCTCCATCAAAACCGGGGAGTTGGCTCCTGGAGATAGGCTCAACAAGGCGGTTACGAGAAAGGTTATAAATACAGGTTAAGGGTAAGCCAATTCATATACACACTCACAAAAGCTACGCTTTACTTTCACCTCTGAAACCTATACTTATTCTCACGCCGGAGGGTGGTCACAGGAAACCCCCCTTTCCTGTGACGAGTCCTAACGGTGTTTTGTTTTGCAGGCACCCGGAGTCAATTTCCACAGGTTATTTACAACCGGAGCATTATTCTTGTCTACTCGGAGAGGTATTTACTTCTTCATTGGCGCCATCCGTGGGACCCGTACAAGGAACTAGCTACCGGTTGAATAACCTAAAGAACCGAGATGACTTCAAGCCAAAACACCATGGTTACCGCCAATCCGGCAAGAAGTGATCAGAATCTGATTCCCACAACAGAGCGGATCGATGGTGCAGTGGCATCCGACTCGGAAGGGGAAGGTGACGGAGTGGCCCCGGGGTTTTCTCCAAGAGCATCGGCTCCACTCCCAGGGAACACGCAGACTTTTGTGTTACCCGGAAGTCACCAGGGACGTCTCTCTTCTACAAGAGGACCGGTTCCATCGTCCACATACACTCGACCGATCGTTAGTACAAGCTTCTCAGCTCCTCGAGTTCCGGCACCCATATCATCGATGCCCTGGTTTACAGCAGCACAAAGTCTCCCGCTTTTCTCTGCTGCAATCTCAGCAGCCATGACATCATCACCGCAAGCAACTCTCATGCAGCCGAGCATGCCACCTTACACACCGGTTACTCCCGGAAATCAACCGTTCATGCCTTATTATCCTATGTCCCCATATGGGTATATGTGTGCACCGTCAACTGGCGGTACGTACGCATACCCCTACCCTTACATGTATCCTCCGGTGCAACCACCCCCTCCTGGGTGGAACCCTCAGACTGGGATACCTTCGAACGAAAGGTTGAATGACGTCCGTACGCGCCTCAATTATGAAACCACTCCCGGGGGCCCGGGAACTTCCACGGGACCAACCCAGGAACGACATCAAAACGCAGTGGTAGTGCAGGAGAATGAAGATCAAGGTGATGATGAAGACCTTACCCGGCCATACCGTCCTCCGACGATGGCAACTTACTCCAAGTTCTCGGAAAGGATAGCTAATGCCCCGTTACCCCAGAACCTGAAACTCCCATCGACAGTGGGTAAGTATGATGGAACTGGGGACCCGGATGATCATTTGAGCATCTTTGAGTCTGTAGGAACATCCACAGACTGGCCGATGCAAGCCTGGTGCCACATGTTTGTTCAGACCCTCGTGGGAGCGGCACGGGTCTGGTGGGATAGTTTGCCGCCCAGGTCTATTTCAAACTGGAGAGACATCCATAAGGGATTTACCCAGCAGTTCAGTCAGCAGCGCAGACATACCAAGTACAGGGAGGAAGTGATGCATATTCGCCAAAGAGACAATGAGCCGATGGAGAATTTCATAATACGGTTCAACAAAGAAAGGCTTCAGATCCCGGGTTTTACTGAAGAATTGGCGTGCACTGCATTCACCATGGGAGTGAATGACGATGGATTGTTAAGAAAGCTTCATGGTCCCCATGGGTATCCTCAGACCATGGATGAGATGATGACAATAGCTAAGGCATATGTCAAGCAGGAGAAATCAATCGCCATGAATCATGCAGTGCGAAAGAAGCACGAGACTACCAAGACAAGTGACAACCAAGACTCCAGAGGCTCCAGAAACAAGGGGCGGTCAGGCCAACCTTATTCAAGGGACGACCGTCGGGACGAACGCCGGGAGGAGCGGAGAGATGATCGTCGCGAGCAAGGACGAAGATCAGAAAGGTCTCGTGATTCCTACTCCAGCAGAGGGGATACGGCTTCCAAGCCCAAATTGGATTACCCGGAGCTGATCAAGACACCGTCCCAGATACTAGAAACGGGGAACCTAAGGCTGAACACTCCTCGGCCGGTCAAGGACTCTCCGTCAAAGGACAAGTCAAAATTCTGTGATTATCACAAAGGCAATGGTCATGACACAAATGATTGTTTCCAATTAAAGAGACAAATAGAGTACTTCGTCAGAACAGGGAAGTTAGCTCATCTGGTTAAAGACACTAAGCCGGAAACGACAACCTGGGAAGACAGGGCAACCGGAAAAAAGCCCAGGGAGATCAATACAATACGGCCGGAAGCAAGGGGTGGCTCCAAGAGACGATTTGAAACAATTGAGCCGTGGATGGAAACGGTGATGACTGTGCCTCCGTACTATAAAGCATTAAGAATGGAAGCGCTGGTAATATCAGCAGCTGTAGGTGACTACAGCATGAAAAGAATCATGGTAGACACGGGCAGTTCAGAAGATATCATTTATGAGCCGTGTTTCAGAAGAATGTCAATGGAAGATCAGAAGATGCTAGCACCGGCCCATGGTCCGGTAAAAGGGTTCACAGGAGAGTGTATAGAGCCGTTGGGGCAACTGACGTTCCCAGTCACTCTCGGCGATGGCTATAAGGAACGAACCATCCTAGTCACTTTCCTAGTGATCCCGGCTACCTCTCAGTACAACCTAATCATCGGCCGGTACACGTTGGGACGAATCGACGCCCTGGTATCTACTGCCAGGGGTTTTCTCATGTTCCCAACACCACATGGAGTAGCCACTGTTTCCGGGGAGAAAGTTGTTGCAGCATCTGAGGGCACAGCTTGCCGTCAGGCACCGTCCGGGATACGAGGCCCTGAGAGATGGGTGTTGAGCACGAAACACCCGGATCAAACGGTCACCATCGGAGACTCGTTGGCCCCGGCCACTCAGGAGAAATTGAAGCGGCTGTTAAAACGCAACATGGATATTTTTGCCTTCTCACATTCCGACATGACCGGAATTGCTCGAGAAAAAGCAGAACACAAGCTGTCTACTTACCCAAACGTGAAACCAATCACACAAAAGAGAAGAAGCATGGCTCCTGACCGAAGAGCGGCTGTAGTGCAGGAGGTAAAAAAGTTAGAAGAAGCTGGGATCCTGAGAAAGACCAAGTACCACACATGGGTCGCCAACCCTGTCATGGTTCGAAAGCACGACGGATCATGGAGGATGTGTGTGGACTTCAAGGATCTAAATAAAGCATGTCCAAAAGATGCATACCCGCTCCCGGAGATAGACCTCAAGGTCGACTCCCTGGCTCCTTTCCAGTTCAAGTGTTTTTTGGATGCATACAAGGGATACCATCAGATTCAGATGGCAAAGGAGGACGAGGAGAAGACAGCTTTCCATACGGACGCTGGTATTTTTTGCTACACCAAAATGCCGTTCGGCCTAAAGAACGCCGGGGCAACTTATCAAAGGCTGATGGATCAAGCGTTCGAGCACCAGATTGGCAGGAACCTGGAAGTATACGTGGACGATCTGGTAGTCAAAAGCAAGACGGAAGAAATGATGTTAAAAGATATCGAAGAAACGTTTGATACTCTCCGGGAGTACAACATCAAGCTAAACCCGGGAAAGTGCTCTTTCGGGGTAGAAGAGGGAAAGTTCCTGGGTGTGATAGTTTCAAAGGACGGGTTCCGAGTCAACCCAGAAAAGGTAGCGGAAATTCGTAATATGCCCGCCCCTAAAACTTTGAAAGATGCCCAAACACTCAACGGAAGATTAGCCGCCATCAGCAGGTTCTTGGCCAGGCATGCCGAGCGTTCATTACCGTTTATCTCCACACTCAAAGATTGTCTGAACAAGAACAAATTCAAATGGACTGAAGAAGCGGACAGAGCATTTGAACAGATGAAAACGTTCGTAGGTAACCTGCCTATGCTTACAGCACCTCGCCCGGGAGAAGTATTGAAGATGTATTTGGCGGCCGGGCACCATGCCGTCAGTTCGGTTTTGCTGGTCGAAAGAAACAAATGCCAGACTCCAATTTATTACATCAGCCGGACGTTGTCGGACGCCGAGGCCAGGTACCCTACCTTGGAAAAATTGGTACTGGCATTGGTACACTCGTCCCGGAGGTTGCGCAGATACTTCCAGGCGCACGAAGTGGAAGTCCTCACAAACTTCCAACTGGGACAAATTCTAAACAAGCCAGAGGTGTCAGGGCGGCTGGCCAAGTGGGAAATCGAGTTGGGAGCACTGGATGTATCATTTAAAAAGCGCACGGCTGTAAAGGGCCAAGTACTGGCTGACTTCATGACGGAAATCCCGGAGGGAGAAGAGATCCAAGAAACTGTGCCGAGAATTGAAGATATGCTAGAAGATGAATCCACCCCATGGCAGCTCTATACCGACGGCTCCTCCAACAGCAAGGGAGCCGGAGCAGGGTTACTGTTGGTCAGTCCGGAGGGTGCACGGTTCCTCTATGCCCTACGGTTTGACTTTGAATGTTCTAACAATCAGTCCGAGTATGAAGCCCTACTGGCGGGATTGCGAGTGGCCCTGGACATGGGTGCCACCCGGGTAGATGCTCATGTGGACTCACTCTTGGTCAACAACCAGGTCAACGAGTCGTACGAGGCCAAGGATGAGTCTATGGCCAGGTACCTGGAAAAGACAAAGGAGTTGATGGCAAAGTTTAAGAAGGTCACGTTACATCATGTGAGAAGACACAAGAATGACATAGCTGATGCTCTTAGCAAGTTGGCCTCGTCAGGCACAGATGCAAACGTCCACACAGAAACTTTAAAGCGCCCGTCCACACAGATATCTGAAGTTCATTTGGTGCACGCAGTTGAGGTCTCCTGGATGACCCCTATACATCAGTACCTCACGGATGGAAGCCTACCAGAGGATAAAGCCGAAGCAATGAAAATCCGAACCAAGTCCATTCAATATGAAATCCAAGCCGGGGTTCTTTACAAAAAGTCTTACCTGGGGCCGGCTCTGAGGTGTGTATCCCCTTCAGAAGCCAGATACTTGATCAAGGACATCCATTCGGGCATGTGTGGTATACATGCGGGACCCAGGGCAGTGGTGGCCAAGATAACTAATGCAGGATACTACCGGCCCGGAATGCACACTATGGCCGTCGAAGAGCTCAGGAAGTGTATTAGTTGCCAGAAGTATGCACCGGTAACGATTCGACCGAAGAACAACCTGATCCCGGTGACGGCAGCATGGCCTTTTCAGAAATGGGGTATTGACTTGGTCGGGCCTTTTCCTTTAGCCCCGGGAAAGCTCAAATACCTGGTGGTCGCCATCGACTACTTCACAAAGTGGGTGGAGGCAAAGCCGTTGGCCAAGATAGAGGCGAGCAACATCAAGAAATTTTTATGGGAACACATAGTATGCAGGTTTGGCGTTCCCCTGTACCTGGTCAGTGACAATGGGACACAGTTCGCGGATAAGCACATACAAGAATGGTGTAAAAGCCTGAACATACAGCAAGTATTCACATCCGTGGCCCACCCTCAAGGAAATGGCCAGGTGGAAAGGGCGAACAGGAGCATACTGGACAGGTTGAAAAGACGCTTGGACCAGGAAGGGACATCATGGGTTGACCAGCTCCCACATGTTCTTTGGGCCCACCGGACAACACCCAAGACAAGTAATGGAGAGACCCCTTTCTGCCTGACCTACGGATCAGAAGCAATGATCCCGGCCGAGGTAATGTTGCCGTCTATTCGACACGCCGACCCGAGTGTTGACAACGACCAGCTGTTGAGACACAATCTCGACACGATAGAAGCTCGGCGCGAAGAAGCCCATATCAAGGAAGCCCGGTACAAGAGGTTGTTGGAAAAATATTACAACAAAAGAGTCAGGATCTGCTCATTCAAGCCCGGCGACCTCGTCATGAGGGATAATGAGGCAAGCAGACAACAGCCCCCGGGAAAGCTAAGCCCCAACTGGGAGGGGCCATATGAAGTCGTTGAGAACCTGGGAAAAGGAGCATACCGACTAAAACAACTGGACGGGACGCCGGTGCCCAGGAGTTGGAATGCCGCCCAACTCAGAAAATGCTACATATGACACAAAAGTTCAGGGCCATAGGCCGTTGTAAACATTGACCGGACGGACACCATGACACCCCGGACAATCAAGTTTTTATCTTTTGTTCTTTATTACAATTAATAAAACAACGCCGATAATGGCATTTTCAGTACTTATATTCCATTATAAACAAACTGCTTGATAAAGCATAATTACAAAAAAGGTAGGGGCAGGACAAAAATCCGAAGCCAACTAATAATAATCTTCCTACCACCTATACATAGCGCTATTTTACTAAGCCTTGTTCAACCTGCAAGCACTAAGAACTGCAACCATCCAACATGGCAAACACCTCTGCAGGGGTGTATAGCACATCGCCTTCGGGGTTGCAAGTAGGGGGGAGGACCCAAAACTCCTCATACATCTTCATTAATTGGAGATCAAATGACCTAACCCCCGGGTCCTCATTTGCATGGGAAGGCCCAACGAGGTCAACTCCCTGATCTCTCACCACATCATCCCCCAAAGGTATCCAGGGGGACGGTTGGCGTCCAGTACCCCGCCGGTAGACCAACCCAAAACGTGACGGTACCGGGACACCGGGTGACTGGACTCTGACGTCATCCTCGACCCTTGCCAGAGTAGGCAAAATGATGGGAATAGCATGATTCTTCCCAATGTCATCTGCAACAGCAGGCGGGGACGATGGTATAGCCCTTGGTCGACGACGATAGACCAATCGACACTCCCTTGGGGGATGAAGCTCGATGGGTTCTTCAGTAGGAGGATAATGCTCGAATGCTTGGGACTGACGCTGCAGTTCCCTTAATCCTTCCAGAGCGTCAAGCTCCTTCAAGTAATTTTTGAGAGAGACAAATTTACGTGGCATGATTGAACGAGTGGAACACTTGTGCATGATAGGATACTCTGCTTATATAATGAATTAATGTGACGGTTAGGATCGTCCTTGGGAGTTTAAACACTCTGTAATTATTACACTGATAGGAGCCGCCTGACACGTGGATGGGACGGTCAAGTTGAAAGGCCGACGTCAGCAACATCATTACTAACATTAATGGTGACGAGACGCTTCGAAATATAGCTTGCCAAGTGGCTTTAGGCAGAGTATTGCATTTTACAAACATTAAATAAAAGATTAACAAAACATAATGTCTTATAACAATTAAGCAAAACATTAAAGTCCGGGATTACATAAATATTCCTGACAGATCGGTACACAAGACAATCATTCATCATCAGAAGAGCTGGCAATAACGGGCTCAAGGATGGCCCGGACATTCGACATGCCTTCGTCACCTGTCCGGGACTGTAACTGGGAGAGTTCTTCCAGGGAATCACTACTTAGGGCTTCCAAGGCCTTAGAGGTTCGCTGTTCAACCTCCTTCTCGTGGTCAGTAGCTTCAGGGAGTTGGCGCCCAAGCATCCCGTGACGGTGGCCATGCACAAGGCCATCCTGGTACCCGGACTCTACAGCAGTTCGATAAAAATCATTAAGCCTTTGCTGATACTGGCCTCCTCCCCGGATATGGCCCCACGAGGCTTGGAACCCCTTCGATATCAACCAATCCCGGTCCGTCTCTAGCACATTCACCCGAGTAAGAGCAGTCGTCAACTGTTCGGAAAGGCTCGTGGCATTCTTGGTTGCAGTTTCAGCTTCGGCCTTATGAACATTCAGTTGTTCTAACATGGCGTCCCTATCCTCCTCGGCCCTCCGGGCACGGGATTCATAACCCTCAATCTCGGCGGACAGCTGCTGATACCTCTCTTGGTCAGCCTTGGCTTTGGAAGCAGTCTCCCTCTCCAGTTGCAAGTCTTTCTCCAGCTGTTTCACCCGGTTTTCCAAGGACGCTACCAAACGGGTCTGATTCTCATGAGAACGAAGAATTTCAAGCTTCTCTTCATTATGGGTATTGATCAAGCGAGTCTTGTCCCGTTCATAGGTATCACGGATAGATGACATCTCGGCAAGCTCTTTCCGGCACTCAGTCAGGGATTGCAATACCCCTTCAGCTTCCACAGACAACTTGCCATGAGACACATGCATATCATACAAATCCCCAACATCTGAACGCCAACGGCGTAGCACCTCATACATAGAAGCAAGTGAGCTCACACCGGACCCTAGGGCATTTTCAGCCAATTGAGCGTTGTCCAGACCCTGAAGGTAATGTCGCTCTGCTGGAGGAAAGGCGTGATCAACCCAGTGCCTGATAACATCCGGACCAATCAATCGGGTGGATTGAGCAATTTTCCACTTTGGAACATATTTAGTATCCGGCAGAGAAGGATGCCAGTGAATACCCGGAACATACGCATGAGAAACCATCCTCTCTGACTCAACAGGGTCCACACTAAACGGCGTTTGCCCAGACCTTACACCACCGGGGAAGGCAACGGGGTGATGTTGAACATCGTGTAGCAGTTCGGTGAAGCTCACCCGGGACATATCCCTAAAGGCTTTGCTACTAGAACTACCAAGACACAACCCTGTCTGAACAATTGAAGGCACGGCAGTACTGCTGGGGGCCAAGATAGTGCTTGAAGAACCAGACGCTAAAGCGGCAGTGGTTACGGCGGCCGGGGAAAAAGTAACACCAACCGATATGGTGTTGTTAGGCTCTTCTACGATCTCAAGACGTGGAGCTGCAATAGGAGACGAGGTAATAGCAGTGGAGAACACAGTAACCGGCGGATGAGTGGTTGGCAATGTGACCGCCGGGTCATCGGCACCTGGCTCAGACATGGCCGCAGTAGCAGGGTTTGTAACTCCAGCTTGTTGTGCAGATGTGGATTCATCCGGAAGGGAAGCCCCTGAAAATAAGCACACAGATCGTTATAATTACAGGAGAAAGATCAACGTCTAGTACAAACCCAGCAAGACAAAAGTCCTCACCAAGCCTTTCCTCTTTGCTGGCCAATAGCTCACGGCGCTTGGCCATGCTAGATGATACATCGGGCGAGGTGATTTTCCTTTTCCGGGCTTTCTTCTTCTTATCACTGGTAGTAGCAGCAGGTTCAGCAACGTTGAGAGGATCCGGATTGAGCGGTGGTGACACAGGTGCCTCGGTGTTCACCGGAACAGAAGTACCCGGCTGATTATCAAGACTCTGTACAGGGCGAGCAGGAATCACAAAATTCTTTGCCGTCTGACTGAGCACGTCCGCCTCGTCGTCTCCCAACAAATGGTCATGCTCCTCGAGATGGGGGATGGCTTGCGGGTCTATGGCATCAAAGTAATGCCATTCATCTGCGACAAACCACAACAGTTTAATTGCACGTTCTTTGCAAACGTATTAACCTATAAGAAGAACTTACCTTGGTCTTTTCTCCGGTACTCGGGATATATGGTATCGTCAACCCAGATCCGGCTCATGCCAACAGCCACAAGGGCTCGTTCCGGAATATGTGTGCAGGGGGTAGGATGATTCACCAGAGCCGTGTACAATGGAAGTTTCTCAAACACGGCAGGAGCAGGGCTTTCATCTGCAAACTTTGTTTTCCCCTCAGGCGTTTGCACCGGTGCAGCAACGGGTAGTACGGCCTCGTCAATAAAGAAAAATTTCCTTTTCCAATTTTTGTCTTGCACATTAGGAGGAAAGTTTTCGATACAAGGAGGAGCACCGGGACGGCGGTCAAAGGTGAAATACTCCCCTTTGTACACAAGAATATAGAAAACCCGAAATACATCTAACTGGGGGGACATACCCAATCCCCGGGCACAAAACTCAAAGTGTTTCACTTTGATTAACCCTAACGGATGAAGCTGAGAAATGTTCACCTTATAGTAGGACAACAATTCCACAAGGAATTGTGTCACCGGTAACCGGAAATGGCAGAACTTGAAGAATTCGGCGTACAAAGTAATCTTCCCAGGTTTTAAGGGAAAAGCAACATCAGTAGGTCCTGGACAAACAGGATTCCACTCCGGCAGTATACGCCATTCGGACAAGAAAGATTGTAGTGCCGTTACCGACCAACTGGTATGAATCTGGGCAACACTCATGGTGGTTCGTGATGTGCTGGTTTTGGGAGCCATTTCAGAGAGAAAAGGGTGATTCAATACTGTGGAGTAAATTTCCAGTGACAACCAGCTAATTTATAGGTGGGGGTTAGTACACGTTTTCAAATTTTTTGAAAACTACCCGCCAACAGTCACATCCCTTGAGTTTCTCAGACTGTTGAAACGGCTGAGGTGACAACTCAGGGTGACGTCACATCACGTGCCTTAACCATGCGGCGCTACATTCTATGAAGATTTTTATTTTTTGGCATGTACGTCATTATTTAAAGTATAATACAGCTTATGATTAAAGCCTAGTCATAACCAAACTCGCTTATCACTAGACTTGGGGGGACATGACGAGGTAGGCCCACTCCAGATGGATCGGCCCAACTCCAACTAAAGGCCCCATTGTCTTAGGGCTGGCCCAATGGCAGACAAACGCCGGATGGGCCGAGGCGGTTATGTTCCGGACTATTGATAAGTCTCAACCTCTTCTCCGAGCAATGGGGAACGAAGGGTTCAATAGAAGAGATAAAGCCTATCTCCATCAAAACCGGGGAGTTGGCTCCTGGAGATAGGCTCAACAAGGCGGTTACGAGAAAGGTTATAAATACAGGTTAAGGGTAAGCCAATTCATATACACACTCACAAAAGCTACGCTTTACTTTCACCTCTGAAACCTATACTTATTCTCACGCCGGAGGGTGGTCACAGGAAACCCCCCTTTCCTGTGACGAGTCCTAACGGTGTTTTGTTTTGCAGGCACCCGGAGTCAATTTCCACAGGTTATTTACAACCGGAGCATTATTCTTGTCTACTCGGAGAGGTATTTACTTCTTCATATACCATTCCATAATAGTTCTTTACCTAACAAGAAATTACATTTACACAAATCATCTAAGATTGTTTATTTAAACCATGACTCAAATTTTCAAATCTTGACCATAAATAATCAAATTTTACAACTAGCACAAAACACACAACATGCAGCCAGTTATAGTTTAGTTATTATCGTATTAGGTATTAAGTATTTTAGAGATGTTAAATTTTGACCTGTTGAAATCTAAACCGACCTGAACCCCTAAACCGACCCGAACCCATGTATCGACCCGATTTTTTTACGTTTAGTCATATGAAATTAGAGCATCTAAAAAAAGGATCTCAGTGAAAAAAATTCCTGAATCCGCCACTGGTTGTTGGCAACATTCATCTCATCGCCTTGAAGCTCAGTTCACCAACTAGAATTGCAACCATGAATCTCATCCCATGCCACATGGCGGTGGTGTTCTCATCCAATCCGATGAACCCGAACCCTCATATCACACTATTAAGCCCCTTCACCCTATACAATTTTTTTTCTTTAATTTGATTGAATTCATTTTTCTTGTAAATTTTGAAAACCTAAAAAAACAATAATTTAATTTGAAGGCATTTGTATGCCTAATCAAGTTTAGATAATCATTAAACTTGGTGTATGTTTTGTATAATTGTATCTACTCTGTTGCAAAACAAATAACCGAAAAAGAATATCACATTTGTATGCCATTGTTAAGTCACTATCCTTGTTCTTGTTGTAAGTGTTTCGTCTTATTTGTAAAAAAAAAAAAAAAAGTATGACGTAAAAAGAAATGAGGTAAAAGTTTGAAATGATTTATTACTTTATAAAAAAAAGGTATAACAATATTTTATTATGTGTCTGTGGTTTTTTTTTTTTTTTTTCTTTGTAAAAGTGGGTATAAGCATGGGTGGACCTAGGTATAATTCAAAGGGGGCGGGTCTCTTTTGAATTTTTTTAGTGTAATTTGTAGGCTAAAATCCAAACATACTCCTTAAAAGTTCGGTTAAACTTCTCAATCGCACCTCTTGAAAATAATTTCTGAGTCCGCCACTGAATATGAAGTAGAGATTTGAAATGATTTATTGTTATATGAAAAATGAGTTTGAAATGACTATATTCTAAAATGATATGACATGCTTCCGGTTTGGAATTTCAAAACACCCTCACCATTTTGGATGCACTTAGTAGCACTTCGAATTGAACCCAAATAAAACCATTAATGCGAGAGTGTCAGTTTATAGGAAAAATTACAGAAATCGTCCTTTATGTTTGCATCATTTTTCAGTGGATGTCCGTTAACTTCAAAATTGACGAGAATCGTCCTTTATGTTGTAAAATCTTGCAGCTTTCGTCCTTTAGCACTAACCCAGTTAGTTTTCATGGTTAATTCTGACTAGATTGGACCTCACATAAGGGTAAATTGGTCTTTTCACCCACTAATCAAATATTAAATATATAAAACAATAAGAATTTTCTAAAATTAAAATATTTTTTAAAAACAAAAACCATTAACTCTCTTCTCTTTCTCTCCCAACTTCAGGTCCCTCTATCCACCTTTCTTACACCACCAGCCACCACCCAACCTCCGATAACCACCACCACCCAACCTTCGGCAACCACCACAGCCCCATCTTTGACCTGCAGTCTTTGACCTGCAGCCACGATCTTCACTCAAGAAACCCCCAAATCCAAAAATCCCAAAACCCAACCACAATCTTCAGCCAAAAACAACGATACCCATCGTCCCCCTCTCCCTGCCTTTTTTCCACCACCACCATCCGACCATCACCACAACCTTAATAAACGATCTTTGACACAAAACAAAAGTAACCTATGAAAATCAAAATACGATCTGTGACAAAACCTGAACCCTAAAAATTGAGAAACATCGAAAGGAGGTGAATCAGGGGGATAGCACCTGAAGCTGATCGTGTTTGTGAAGTTGTTAATATTGGTTTCGATTAATGCTTTCGGTGTTAGGGATTAAATGACGGTTGTTGAAGGAGGGTATAGGTTTGATTCAGATCTTGAAATGGGTTTGGGTGTTTGTAGTAGTTGTGGGTTTCAGTGGTGATGGTGATTCACTTGGCGTCGCCGGTGGTTTCATGTTGCTGTCAGTCGTGGTGGTTTGGTACAAACAATCGTGATGATGTCGGTCGTGATGGTGGTTCGTTTGGTGTCAGCGGTGGTTTCCCGGTGCTGTCGATGGTTTTGGTGGTTGTTGCGAAGATGGTGGTGGTGCTCATCGTTGCCGGAGGTTGGGCCGGTGGTAGTTAGATGTTGGTGGTGGAGAAAAGGTAGAGAGGGGGAGTTGCAATAGAGAAAGAGAAGAGTTGTTGGTGGTGATAAAGATGATAGAGATGAGGGCAAAACTGTCATTTTACTCTCATGTGGGTCCACATGACCAAACTTAACAATAAAAACTAACCAAGTTAGGCCCAAAGGACGAGAAGTGCAAGATTTTAAAACCTAAAGGACGATTCTCGTCAATTTTAAAGTTAAAGGACATCTACTGAAAAACGATGCAAACATAAAGAACGATTTCTGTAATTTTTCCTGGCTTATAATTACCCAAATTAAACTTGAGGAACATAAATCGTAAGGGCCATTTGAAAAATAAGCCGATGAACTTAATTTTTATTTTTTTCATTTTATAAATAAAATTTAATTATATATTAAGAAAAACACAATTTCATTAAAATGGTTGTGGGTAGAAATGTAGAATTGTGAATATGAAACCGTCGTGGTGGAATTAATTCATTTACAGTTGGGCTTTGATTTATCAATTATTATTTTCTATCCATATTAGTATAAATAGTTAATTGATTAAAATTGTGTAATTAATATCGTATTAAAAAAGAATATTTCTTTTTAAATGATGGTCGAATCAACATTCAAATAGTTGTTAGGTTTTAATGTAGGGCTAGTTCACTTGCTAAACGCCTTGCCTCTTAATAATATGTCTCAAGTTCAAACCTAAAAAGAGTAGATTAGGATTTATTTAATGTAATTTAGAAGCATATAATATTTGCATTAAAAAATAGTTGTTGGCAACATTCATCTCATCACCTTGAAGCTCAGTTCACCAACTAGAACTAGGTGTATTCGATGGCGCGTTGCGTCAAAACCGTGCTAATAGCGTTGTAAGATCGACGCGTACAATTGTGTTACGTAGCAACGAAAAAACGGCTAAAACAAGGAAAATCGTAAAGAAAGAACACAAAATATTAACACAAAATGACTTACATAACGTTAAAACATAGCGGTCAAAACGCAAAAAGAAAAAGCAAGAAATATAACAAAAAAAGAACAAAAGAAAAGGGCTGTGGCCAAAACATAATAAAAAAAACTTATAAAAAAACTTGGTGGTCAAAACGCAAAAAAAAAAAAAAGAAAGAAAAAAAAAACCTTATTAAAAAAAAAGAAAAAAAAAGGGCGAAAACGAAATTTTAAGAAGTGGACTATTTCTTACGTTGTGCTATTAATATCTATCTCTATCTATATATATAAAAGAAAACGTATATGCTGATGTGACGTGTAATGGAGGCCTCAACCTCCTCTGGAGAGTGCCACGTGGCATCATAATTGAAATATTTTAGTGTTTTTGAACTATTTCCTTTTTTAATTAAAAAAAAAAGATAAACATAAAACCTTAAATTAAATTGAGTTATTTTAAGAAAAAAAGAATTTAAAAATAAATAAATTTAAAATTTTCTCTCTCATGTTTCCTCCCAGAATTTTTAAACGTTTATATCTTTTATATACAAGATTTTTTAAAGAAAAAAATTACACCAAATTAACGAGCGTTTTATTATCTTTCCAACGAGTACCATAGTCCTATATAAAAAACGGAGAAAAAACGACTATTTTTTGTGGGGTTTCGTTCATACAGGAAAAAAACACACAAAGTGGTCATGTTATTCATTAATCATGTTTTTTTCTTTTAAACCAGGTTCTTATCTACGATGTTGAAAATCAGCCCAATCGCCATGTTATCATTGGAATTTTACTAGGTATACTTCATCAAGAGAAGTTTGGAGAAAGAATCGCGCAACACTGCAACACATGGTGTCACCTTATAGCAAGGTTATTTTTTTATTTATTTAATTACAAGAGTAATAATTATTACTATTAGTATTAGTATTATTAGAATGGTTATATTTTTCAACCCCAGGACGCTCCCGGAAAGAATTGATAGTTGCTGACGTAACGTTCAATGGTGGCCTCAACCATCTCTTGATTATGCCACGTGGCATAATGAGATGCAATGATTACAACTTTCAACTTAAGTGTTTGTTTAGTTGATTAGGTTAATAATTATAAGAGTCATTAGAATGTGAGAACTTAGAGAGATGTGATAAGTTTTTTAATAGTTGCAGCTTACATAAGTGATTCTTTAGATGATTACTGATTAGGTTTTAGATTAGGGAATATGAGTTATTACTGATTAGAATACTATGAACATGCAATGCAGAGCCGGTCCTGAGGATTTACGTGCCTTGTACGAGTCAGAATAAAGGCCCTTAGACCCTAACGAGTTATGTAAACTAATTTATTTTAAACGAGTAAAATTACACACACATAGTGACAGAACTAAAAGATTTAAACAAGAAGGTAAAAACAATTTTTACACTCAATACTGTAAACCAGTTACCTTCTTTAGCAATCGATATATCAACCAACAACGGTATTCTATAAGTACTCATATATTGAAACCATGAAAATGATTTCCTTTTCAACACTTCAAGAAACATATTGGATTTAGTTGTTTTTGTCATATATAACTAAAAAACGTTTTTAGTAATGAAAATTGATCTTCCCAAAAAAAGGTAATGAAAATTGGTCACCTACTTTCATTTTTACACCACCACATTTATGCACGGCGTCATTTAAATACAACCTCGTTTTTAGCCGAACTTATATCGGAATAAAGTTGCGTATTCATTTTTGTTAACGAAAAATAAATGTGTAAAAACTTATACTATTTATAATATAAGAGTGAAACGAAATCTATCGTTCAAAACCAAAGTTACGTTACCACTATACCGTTATGGTACTGGAATTCTAACAACAAAAAGGTTTTATTCGTCTTATAAAAATTGTTTACTCTATAAAAGAATTAAATGAATATTTAAAAGTATTATTCATGATTTATATATAAGTAGAAAATACCTTTAAAAAGTATATAGATTTTTTTATTCCTTATTAAGCTATTAAATATAAAGTCATCAATTAAATAAATATATCGAAGGTGAAAAAAAAAATCCTAATGGAACTCAACTTGGGTTCTTACATAATAGAGATTTTAGAATATGTGATTTTTTTATCCATTAATATTAAATATAAAGTTGATTAATAAAAAAAGAAATCAAAGGTGAAAAATAAAACCAAAAACCTTAGTTGACGCAGGGCTCGAACTTGGGTTCTAGCAATTGGGATTAAGGAGGGGGATTCAACGCCAACTGAGCTGACATATATGTTGCTACCCGATTCTATTTCTACATATATATACACAAACATATAAAATATAATACAAACATTAAGTGCCCTCGGGAAAAACGGGCCTCGGCCGGGGGTGCGGCTCGCCCACCCCTAGGGCCGGCCCTGATGCAATGATTGAGAGATTTTGTGGTTAGTTAACTTGAGCCATTTGCAATAGGTTATCACGTAAAATTAGATTTTTCAACCCCGGGACCCTCCCAGGGTAATCAGCTAGTATATATATAACTAGGTTAGAGACCCGTGAAATTCACGGGTGAAATTTTTTTAAATAAAACATTTTAAAAGACTTAAATAAAATTAAAAAACTTTCATAAGACCAGTGTTCAACTAAAAGTTTAAAACATAACATGAAAGAATATAACATGATAAATTAATATTTTGTCCAAGTTTTTAAATAATTATACGTGAAAGTATGACGTAAAATTTTAATTTTTTTTTTTTTGCACTCGTGAAATTAGTAAGTTTAAAAAAAATAATTGATGCAAATAAATCTCGTAATAAAATAAATTCTTCCACTAAACAAAATAATAGAATAAAGAAACTAAGCACGCATGTCAACTGCCTTTGTCCTAAAAAAAATCTCATGTTTAAGAATGTGGCGTCGTCCGTTATGTTTGTGTTTGTGATGGTGTCGTCGTGAACTTTAATTTCTTTTTCTACATGGTAACATTCTATTCTTAATGTGATGTATGGTGTGTTGGTTTCTAATTTGAATGTGCAGCTACTTCAGTATAGTGCCTAGCATTAGGGAGGTGATTATAATTTTTTTTTTTTGAACGGCCAACGTTACATCTCCTATATATTACACCAATAATTCTAAATTACAACACCCTTACCAAGGTGATTATAATTGTTATTTGCTTCTTAAACTACTACAGAAGAGAAGAGTGAGACAGGGTGGAGTTTTTGTCCGGCGCGATGAGATGACGGGCATGGTACGTTACGCGCCGCGGCTATGTATGACGCAGTAACCCGTTTTCCCTCGACGCAGCAACGCGTGACGGGTATTAACCTAGTTTATCAAACGTGTCTGAACCATTAAAAGATAAGATCCAAGCCAATTTGACCCATTAATAAAAACGGGCCAAAATCGCCACCTAATCAAAGTTACCTTATTTCCTCTCGAGATCCGAAATGACAAATAAGTCATGTCTAACCAACCCTTTGCTTCATCACCCAAGAGTCTGAAAGGCACATAATATAGGAATTTCCTTTTTACGTATCTTTTTTGATTTAAACTGGGATTCTAACCTTACATTACAAAAAACTATCTTACATCCATTACTATCAAACAGTAGTAGACTACAGTAACAAAACTGATATATTTAAATTAAAGGATGCATACTTAGCTAATTAGCTTGATGTACCTTTTATTTTCAACCATTGACCCGTCCAAAACAAAAGTATCTAAATGAAGTGAGTTGGCTTCCTACTAATCAGAGTTGATAGAGTTCATACCTAGTTAAAATAAACTAAATACAAATATATATTTTCAGACAATATAGTAAAAGAGATTATACTTAGGGCCTGTTTGGTATGTGGTAATGGAATGGATGAGGGAATGGAATGGACGAGGTAATGGAATGGACAAGGTAATTGAATGGATCATTACTATTCCATGTCTTGTTTGGTTGCCATGTGGGAATGAAACAAAACATTACGTTGTGTTGTTGGATAGGCAGGAAAAGACGAAAGAATAAAATCGGCGGTGAGTGGCAGTGGTGGGTGGTGGTTAGTGGCGGTGATGGTGGGTGAAAGTGGCATCGGTGGTAGGCGACGATGTTGGTGGTGGGTGGTGACGGCGGCGGCGGTGGGTCGTGTTGGATGGCGGCGGTGGTGGGTGGCGGTGGTTGGTGGCGGCGGTGGTGGTGGGTGGTGATGACGGTGGTGGTGGTGGGAGACGGTGGTGGGTGGTGGCAACGGTGGTGGGTGGTAACGATGGTGGTGGGTGGTGAGGATAGTGGTTGGTGGTTAGTGGTTAGTGTTGGTGGTGGTGGATGGTGGCTTATGGTGTTGTTAATGAAGATTGAATGAGAGATGGAATGAAAAAAAAGCATGGGGGTTGGATGGAATGGTTTTGAGGGAATGGAATGTCTTGTGGAATGGGTGATTCCATTCCTTTGACCAACCAAACACGCTATTTTTCATTACCTTGTAATGACTCATTCCATTCCCCATTCCATTCCATCATACCAAACACTACCTTAGCATGTTGAAGAGACATGAGGAGTTTGGGTATTCTTCTTTTTGAATTGAAAACAGCGACGAAACGATGATAATTGTTACAATGCTGTGTATATGTTTCGTAATCAAAACCAAACTTGGTGAAACCTGATAGTTGTGAGGTGTTCTTAGCAAAATGCAAACTGAAAAGTGTTAATAAAATATCATGTATAAGGGTATATAATTATAATAAGAGCAACGGCCAGCGGATACTATCACATAGGAAGGAATACAAGCAACGGCCAGCGGATACTATCACATAGGAAGGAATACAAGAGTAACATAAGAAGCAACTTGCTTACAATACCAAGCCTTTCCTTCTTTGTCTACACCTTTGGAGGCTGCGTGTAATCAAGTAAATTGGAGTTGTCATGTGTTAGTGAGGATTCTAGTTTTCTTTTCCCCTTCTGCTCTTGTGGCCTCCTAAAATTTTAATCAACCAATATATCAGCTTTAGGAAACTTAGCTTAAACACTTATAAATAAATAACATAAAAACAAATATATATGTGTATATATATATATATATATATATATATATATATATATATATATATATATATATATATATATAAGGTGAAAACACCCACCCTTGGACTGTTGGACAGTAGCTTTAACAGATGTTGTTAGTCGAGAACCAGCAATAGGCCCGACCTCGCCCAAAAGGACTGGATCCTGTCCAACAGAATCATCACCCAAAGAAAATATCCCATATTGTTTCTGGCGCGACACGGCGGCACCTGCTTCCAAACCTGTTGCCAGAACCAGAACTCGTCTATGCCCCATATGAAATCATGCCCGATGGACCTGCAGCCAATTCATCAGTAGGCATACAACGCATTACTCGTTTTTTGTTAGCTAATTAACCCTACCGTGATATATTGACTACATTAGCAATTGTAAATTCAGGTTTTCAATTTTTTAAATAAAAAATATAAAAATTGTTGATGGGTCAAAACAACCCATTTTGACCCGTACTGAAAAATTACCCATTCCGACCCTAACCCATCTTAATTCGTTATCCAACCTGCCCGTTTTGACCTCAATGATGCTGATAGTTTTGCTAAAATCTCTACTTGGATAGTAATCATAGTATGAAAGTGTCTTTTTGATGATAAAAATTTGCAGAAAAAACCATTACATGTACATTATGAATGATGATAAGTCTGAAGAGATCGAACCTGGATGGTTTGTGCTCAAATGTTAAGCCCAACATATGAAAGTTATGTAGCGATATAAACCCTAATATTCAAACAATTTCACAAACAAAAAACTAATCCATATACATGATAAATATAACAATCAGATTTCGTTCCAATTGTGCCTGACTTCAGGATTGTCGCTGATGAAGCGAACCAATTGCATCTTACAGATTCCAATGTTTACGCCAGGAGCAGCAAACACATGATAAACCTGTCGAATAACATAGAACCATTAGATTCAATGAAGCTACAGATGATGATAAAAAGATTAGAAGTTTTAGGGGTTCTTTTTCAATTACAAAGGTGAAAGGAATGAGCAACCGTTTCTCACAATTTCGACTTCTTCAAGTGCCTCTCTCGCAAACCCCAAATATGGCAATCAACATCAAATCGATAGAAAAACAAAAATTAACTCAATATACCTCAACAGAACAACCAATTGTTGCAGCGATTACTGTTGTTTATACCAGTCGTTAATATTACAACAGATCCGTCTTGTTATTACAAAACATGACGGGCGTACATAAATAACTTAAAACAGAACGTCTTTGTTAGTCATTCTACAAAGTTAAGACATTTACATAATATGATATAGGTGGTCTAACAATGAAATTATATAAAACAGATAAATATTATATTTCTTTCTTTTATTTTACCTTTTCAAAACAACATCTTTATATCAAACAATCAAACGTCATCATGTCTTCTCATCAATGGCAAATTACAAAAAAACTTTTCTATAGACAACAATATTTTACGATTTATATAATCTATCTAATTGTTTTGAGGCAAAGATTGAGGAAAGCAATATTTTGTGCTTTTTAGTCCAGGGAAAAGGTAAAACCGGTCCACCAGATGCATATCTTGTGTTTGGGAAAAGACCATACAAGTATTTTGGAAACTGAATTCTTTCTTAGACCAAGGGGTATGGGAACGGTAAGGTGCATCGGTGGGTGATGTGGACATGGTTGCCGATGGGGAACACCCCCCCCCCCCCCGATGAGGCATCGGTGCCATCGGTGCTCTGCCCCCGTCTTCCCCGATCTGTTTTTTATTATTAAAATATTGTGTGTGTGTGTGTGAAAAGGAGGGAAAGGGTGAAGGGTGAAGGGGGAACACCACCCCCTTGATGGGGGAAGAGGAGGAAGAAGATGAGGTGGACTTGGGGAAGCCATGGGGGGTCGGTGACCACACCCCATAGCCTTAGTGCCAATCCATACCAAGTTAACACATATGACTTTCATAATCAACCGCTTGATGCATTTTTTTTTTTTGAAAGTCCAACAAAAATTTTATTATCACCAAACTAAAAGACTAACACAGAGTTAGTCGTATTACACCAGCAAAAAAACAAACCACCAAAAAACAAACAGTTACCCCAAACCAACTATATTAAAGTTACACCAATCCGTCCACGTAAGTGCGCTTATAGTTGCCCATTTTTTACACCATAAGAAACCAAAACTCTTGATGTCCTCCTTTATCCTATAATCGTTAGTCTGTTTACCATTGAAAACTACGTCGTTTCGCCATCTCCATATCACCCAAATTGCTGTTTGTAAAACTAAATAGACCGCCTTTCTCCATTTCTTTGACCCGCGCATACGTTTGTGAACAGCAACAAAGTCTTTGAGTTCTAGCACAAAGAAGGAGCGAATCTTGCACCATTGTACAATGAAATCCCAGATCTGCGTAGCCAGCCGACATGAGACAAACAGGTGCATAGCTGATTCCTCTGCCTCACCACAAATCCTGCAACAAAGACTCGAAATCTGAACATGCCTTCTAGCTAAAGAAACAGCTGTAGGAAGTTTGTCTTGAATAAGTCTCCACACCATGAAATTAACTTTAATAGGCGCCCATGAGTTCCAATCAAAATCTAAGTGATGATCTTCAAAGAACAGTCGTTGCGTCAATCCTCTGATACTCCAAACAGAAAAAACCCTGACCCATCGGCATCCCAACCCCATTTATCCTCGCCCTCCCCAAAACCATACCCGAGCAAAGCCGTTGACAGAGCATTCATCTCCGAGACCTCTTTTGCTCAAGAAGGAACCCGCAACCAGAGAAAATGAACAGATGGGATGCAATTAACCACTACCACCCGCTCCGAGATGGTGACATTTTTATCCTTTCCAGTCCGTACTGCTTTGGAAATTTAACTTGCAAGGGGATGTCGAACAACCATCTATCCTTCCATAAATACATTTTACCATGACGCCTCGGATAACCTCGAAACAGCGACACCAAATCAATACCCACCACCTCATAGTGTGTCGCAACACTACATATATGCTTCCAAGGACTTGACAATGATAATTTGGCCGGAATAAAACTCCATGATGTAACCGCTGGTAATTTTCCTCAATTATTTTTAAAAAGGTTCTAATTTTTATTTTATTTTGATTTTTTTTGGGTCAAACTCTCACTTATTATATACATAGTAAGAATGCCCGCGCGTTGCGGCGGGTGCATCTGTTTTGCTCCTTGTGCATCGTGTTTGTTGGTTATTCGTTATGATGAAGTAGAAAACAACGATGTATAAAATATATGTTATTAAAAACTGAAACTCATAAGTATATCTTCTGAATATTTTAAATAGGTACATCACAATAGGCCGTACTATTCCTTGGAACACCCTTAGATTGGCCCACGTCCTTCGGTGGGACCCTTTTTATGTATCTCGAAGGCAGATAAGTATGCCATCGTAGATGGTGCTTAGCATAGTGAAGTGGCGTTGTATCTCTTAATGACCATAAGACTGTAGTGGAAGTGATGTAATTACTAAAATGCAATTTGTAGTGTGCATTATATTTCTATTATTTTAGGGCACACACAAGATGCAGCGGAGTCAATGATTTGCATAGATACTCTCGTTTTATGTTAGTTTGACAGCGTCGTAACAAATATATTGGACCAAACAAATTAGTAATCAATATAGTTAAAACTACCAAATCGACTGATAAGAACGTCTTCTTTTGGATATGTAAACAATTGGTGACTTCATGGGATCAGAAACTTAAATTCTATTCCTAGAAGCTTATAGTAGTAGAGAAAACAAAAAACCATCGAGGAAGATGATGACGTTGCTCATGAAGTATCTCTACCATATTTCTTGTATAAACGTCAAGCCTACATATATCGCTCACTTTAATTCGTTGAAACGTATCATGGGTTGGGTGTGTTGGCAACTTCAAGCCTACATATTCATTTGTGTGCAGAAGTGTCACATCATACCATCCTGGAACCACATAAGTTTAAAAAGAAGATATAAATGCATAATATATGATCTAATTTATTTACTATAAACATTGAAAGATATGTAAATTATGTATGTAAAGAGTCACCACATTATTTATATACCAAATACATGACCACTATTTATAAGACTATAAAATTGATACAAACATAATAAAGACATGGAGGTTATGAATGTAAAGAGTCACCACATTATTGTTAATTTCCTCATCAATTTTATAATTATGTTTAAATTAATTTCTTCAACGATTTACTATTTAGGTAGAAAGACAATTTTACCCCCTAAATGACTTCAATAAGCATTGTACTATAAGCAATAAAGGTTGTATTTACTTAAATTTTGCGGGTATCCTTCACTGATGTTTTATATATAGGATAGATAGATACAGTAAAACTTGTGGACTTTTTAAGCATTTCTTTATATAAATAAAATATTAATTTTATTTGGTAATCTAAACCTAGATACGCAATGTGTATAGCATTTACATAGAGTTAGTATTTTCGTGTATTTATTATTGTTGTTTTATTAACCTAATAACCTGTTCACTTCAATATAATAATTAGTCTTGCTTTTGTTTTGTTCTCTGTACATGACATGACGAAGAGAGCATATGTAGGGAATTATAGTAACTTTTACTCGTAATAAATGTAATGAGTACAGGGAAAGTTAACGCATTTCGTTTTGTAACAATAACATGGAAGCCATCCGTGTTGTTACGTTCAGAATGGATGTGAATTAGATTAGAGATTCAAATTACAACATCAAACTACCACAAACTGTCCTAGATGCTAGAGTCCGTTGTCACCAACATACATGCGAAATCAAACAAATAACGAGCTTAATCATATTACAAAACGAGAGTGTTTTTATTTGTGTTAAGTCATTGACATGTGTCATGATGCACGAATTTTCCATCGTTGTCCAAAATTTCCCAAGTAATACACTCTGCTTCACGTCCTGCGTGTTTCTCGTTTGAGCTATATCTCAATGAGGAACATGAGTTGTTAAAGTTTATCGCAACATGCTACCATTTCATGTATTCTCAATGGTTATTCCTAGCAACCACTATACAAGGTATGTAAACATAAGAACAAAGATTATAAAGAGAAAGATAAGATGAAAAATGAGAGAGCTCTTTATCAAGGAGTTATATCAAATAAAATAAGCCTATATTTATAGAGATACAACATTAATACAAACTTAATGGTATATGGGAGTTAGAATATAAATAGTCACCATAATATATATGTTTATTACAAAGAAAGATTAATTATATCACATGATACGTATAAAAATTGGTACTTAATGTTTACATACCTTGTATAGTGGTTGCTAGGAATAACCATTGAGAATACATAAAATGGTAGCATGTTGCGATAAACTTTAACAACTCATGTTCCTCATTGAGATATAGCTTAAACGAGAAACACGCAGGACGTGAAGCAGAGTGTATTACAAGGGAAATTGTGGACAACGATGGAAAATTCGTGCATCATGACACATGTCAATGACTTAACACAAATACAATAAGCCTATATTTATAGAGATACAACATTAATACAAACTTAATGGTATATGGGAGTTAGAATATAAATAGTCACCATAATATATATGTTTATTACAAAGAAAGATTAGTGATATTATATCACATGATACGTATAAAAATTGGTACTTAAAACAAAAATCACCTCTGCTTTTGAAAATCTTTATAAGAGTATAAGGAGATTATGAGACCTTTCGCGTTATCCACGGTGTCTCGAATCCATCTTTGGCCATTTAGAGACTATTAATCCCACCTGTCAATTATCATCAATCATCATAAATCCACGAACTCATTTTTTTCCATGAACACAATTTTATGGTTAAAAAAGCTATTTGACCAACTAAATCAAGATTCCTAAAAAAAACACTAATTAACATAACAATGTTTACGTATCAAGCTTTAGTGGAAATAATGTTTACATATCAAGCTTCAATAAAATGCAATAGAGAAAAAAAAACAATAAATAAAATGAAAGATACAGATAGGAAATAATGTTTGCATATCAAGCTTTAATGAAATGCCATAGTGAAAAAAGAACAAGATAAATAAAATAAACGATACGGTAAGGAACCTGTGATGATAGAAGGGTTTTGAGGCGAGAAACCAAAGAATTAGGTTTGGTGATTTATGTGGTGATTCTTGTTGTTGTTGACCCTATATATAAGAAGAAGGAGTTACTAATGAATTGATGATAATGATTATGAAAGGTTGATTATTATGAGAGGTTGATGATTATAAGGGGTTGAAAGGTCTCACATTTAAGATGCATCATTGGTTGTATTTTGTGTTCTAAAAGTTGGACATGAGGGTAGAATTGGGATAAGATTTTAGATGTGAGGTATTGGATTATGCTAAATTTACCACTCTACCCTTCTAAGTGTCTTAAATGTCCATAAAGTTCCAATTATACCCTCATTACATAAGCATAAGTCAATTGTACATATTGCTTTAATAGTTGGATGCTTGACAAAATTACAATCTTAGCCATCACTCCTCCTTAATAAGATAATATAGATATGTCTACATTCTAAAAAAAATACGTTAATATATTAATAGCAATAATAAATGACAGCGAACACGCGACAACGCACACGAGAACCCCACTAGTTATTACTATTGTTGTACTATTTTAAATTAAGCAAGAAACTATCTAAACTTCATATCTTGATTAGAGAAGTTTCTAGATAATTTATGACCTACTTTTATCTCTCTCTCTCTCACTCTCTCACTCTCACTCTCTCTCTCTCTCTATATATATATATATATATATATATATACTTTAAAACATAATACATTCTTATATTAAAAAAAAAGAAGATTAAGAAGAATTTAGTTCTTTGGTTTTGTCTTAGACAACAATGACAACAATTAAACATGATTGTTTCATTTATTTATTTATTTATTATTTCGGCTCAACCAACAAAGCAGCAACAATACACGACTAACCATAACAAAATTCAAATCAAATATCTTGTCCCGCCCGTCTTCTTCTCCGGCAAACCCAGACTTGTTCTGGTCAACCCCGATGATCACGGGATCACCAAATTAAACCATTTAATCTTTGTCGCGTCCTTAAAACTTTCCAAATTGCTTAGCCACGTTTTTGAACATCGACTTTGGTAACCTATCAATGTGAAATTTAAAACCCACAAGTCACGTTCGGCTATGATTAAGGGATTGATCACATTAGACACAACCTAATATAAATTGAAACCTTACCAGCCTCAAAGCATCGGTACTGTAACACCCCAACCGATGGCGGAAACATCGAGGTGTCACGTAAGAATGAGTATACAGTAGCACATGGTAACCAAATTTTTAATTGAAATTAATTTAAAGTGCAAATATCCAAAAATGGAAATACAATATGAGTTTTAAGTGGAAATCTATTACATCACAAAAACCAAACAAGCATAGACTTCAGTTTGCCTTCTCATGTAAATACTCTAGTTTTCATGCATCATTATTTCCTGTTGAGTTGTAAAAATGGGGGGGGGGGGGGGTCAACTAGAAGTTGGTGAGAATACATAAGCCATGTCAAGCAAATAGTTTAAGTATAAAAGTTTAGCAATTCATATGTCTATCGTAAGTTTAAGTCTACATGAATAAATATAATATGTTGAATCGACATAATCAAACCTCCGACTAGTTTAGGTCCATCCCGTCATCCACGGTTCACCTTAATAATATGTTGGAACGATAACAATCACCCACGCTACCTATGTAGGAGGTACACGTATCCGGGTGGGATTGTCAATCCAATAGATCTATTATTGAGTATCGCCGGCTTGGCCATAGCAATGATTATGTAATGTTGAAACTCGTTGAAACTGTTGTTGTCTAATTCATGAGGCATTAAAGTTTACAACTAGACATGCATGTAGAATTGCTTAAGTATAATGTTGCAAGTATGAAGAATTGCATAAACATGGTTATGTAAACTCACATTGGCTAAGGTGAATTATCCTCTAAGTGTTGTGAATGTATGCGAGGCGAATCCCAAAGACTCAACAACGTAGCTAGTCCAAATTGAAGAAAACAAAAAAGAAAGAATATCAAGCTTCCAATTCGCCAATTACAAGAGCTTATAATCAAAGCTTCAATTGTAGAAGTAATAGACTATAAAAGACAGGTATGAGGGAATGTTTAATCGGATTGAAACAATCGATTTAGAGGTGCAAAGTATAATGGGTCATAGGTGGGTTTTTATACTAGTTTTGGAGTCAATTAGCCATTAAAATTGGTCAACACCATAAAGTAAGGTTTTATGATGAATTGACTATTTGACTAAGACTTTGACTGTTTGACTAAGACTTTGATTAATCAATTTAAGGAATGTGTTAAGTTTATTTTATTCTGAAATACTACACAAGATGATAGTTGGCTCAGTTGGTTGTCACTGTGTGTTGGTTGGTTGTGGACGCGGGTTCGAGTCCCGGTCCACAAAAATCTTTTTTTGGCAATTATTTCCCTGAAACTATATTATTCTAAATTCATAATATGATTATATAAGCCCGAAAGTGACTCGAAATATTTTTAAAACGTACAAAAGTGTCGAGATACAAATAATTATTAGTTTAAGGTATTTAAAACATATATTGTTTAAAACAATACATTCTTTTTATCAAAAAAAAATTAGGGGAAATTCGCGATGTTACAGTCTCCCCTACTTTTGGAAACTTCGTCCCGAAGTTATTAAAAACACAGGTTTGAGGTTGATTAGGTAGAAATTAAGGCAGCTGTGGTTTAGGTTAAGGCACGACATGAATTTATAGGTAATAGAATAATTTGTTTTGAATAATTTGGATAAGTGGTTTGAGATGTGAGTTTTAAGGATTGGATTAGGTTCGTCTGAAGTAGCAAGAAGCATAAGAATCTAGCAAAATACTAAACTTATGTTTTAGGAATCTTATAAGAAATGCATGAATTGATTGGCTATATGAAAACCAAATGAACTACTAAAACCTTATTAGAATTTCACACTACCTTAACGTACCTGTAAATTCATGATTACGTTCCGGACCGCAATCACCAATTTACCTTACATTAGGGTTTTGTGTCCTTCTATGACTCTAAACACACATGTAAGTAATGCAAAATAACCTTGTGATTGAATCGTTTACAATGTATCCAAAAAATGAGTCCAACTGTTGAGTAGGAAAAAGACTTCTACCAGTCAGTGAGTAAGAACCTCTACCGATTGTTGAGTAGGTGCGATAGCCTCTACCAGTCGTTGAGCAGGTTGTAGGGCCTCTACCGACTGTTGAGCAGGCATGATGACCTCTACCAATCGTTGAGTAGGTTATTTGGTACTCAACTAACTGTTGAGCAAGTACTTCATCCTCTACCAGTTGTTTGATTAAGTGTACCAATTATTTCACACATAAATTGCAAATTGATAATATGTACATATAAACAATCAAGTATCAAGCATAGCATGCGAGTTGTAATAGTGTTGTCCTAGACAAGGTTAATGACTCTAGGTGTGTCTATAGCAAATAGTTTATATTCCATGATTTCTAGTATCAAATGTTTAAATATGGTAGATAATCGAATCCTCATGTATAACTAAGAATTAAGTTTGATGCAACACACAACCAAGTTTCAATGGTTTGGTTATCATGGGTAACTAGTTCATGTTTGAGAAGGTGAAGGATATGAATTTAGTTCTTGAGAGGATGATGAAAAATCTTGAAGCAGAATCAAGGTTGTGAGAGATAGTGAATGTGAAGATAGTTGATAAAGAGTTTATTTTATAGTAAGGAGATTATGTAGCAGTGTAAATTTTGGGGTTTGGATCAAAGGTTATAATCAAGTGTATAAGAAAACATGATTGTGGTATATGCCAAATATTGTAAAAATTTGAACAAGTTGAAAATGAGTGAGTGTCGATGGAGAATTTAGAGACTAGATATTATTCTTATAAAAAAAAATCTTATTTTCAAAATTGGTTTTATACATAAAGCAAAAGTTGTTAAATAGTACAAGCTAAGTGGGCTTTGATTAAAATATTCCCGTCAGTTGGAGATTTCAAACATGACATTAGGTTTTGAAGATCAAGGTTCTATTAAGTGATTTTTAATAATTTAAAGCATTATATAGAAAATTGTTTGTTACGTCAATAAATAAACAATTGAATTTAAGTTCGAGGACATCTTTTGACAAAAAAATATGTACTTTGTAAAGTTACTAGGTAATGAAAATACAACAGGATTTAGAAATCTTTAGTTTGTGCTAAGGTATGAGGTTATAGTTTTTTTTTTTTTTTAAATAAGTAACATGTGGAGAAATGAAATAATATGATTTGGGTAGGATGTTGAATATTTAAAAAGTGGCTAAGATGGTAAGGTGAAGTGTGATTGTGAAATCCATAGATGGTTATGAAATGAGATTGATTTAAGCTGTAAAATTTTGAGATTTTAGAGCTTAGTTTAAGGAAAGTGAGTGTAATCATTTATTCATTAATTAAAACGAATAAACGAAAACGTTGACTTATCAAAACTTCTAGATTCTAATAACATAGTGAAGACATGCTTTAGCCTATAAGTGAACACTCATCCCGAGAATTCCCAGGTAGGCATCCGGGTCCCTCGTCTGATTGGGATATATGCGCAATGCCAGCCTAGACAGAAGACTCAGAATACAGGCGTTCACCCTTCCAGATTGCACGTGTTCGTTATTAAAATTCTAGAACTTCGACGAGATCTCAAGGTGGTTCAAGCTAAACCTGAGAATTGTCCTATTAGTCTAAGAGTAGGTCTTGTGATGGAGAGCAATCTTCTTGTGGGAATTGAAGTAGGGATAAGAAGTAGGAGTGAGATAGAGAATAGCAAGTAAAAGGAGCAAATACTGGTTATAATCCTATGGTTATAGACTAGATTATTTTTCTAATAACCTAATTCCCTATAACCATGGCTCTAATACCAATCTGTAACACCCCAACCGATGGCGGAAACATCGAGGTGTCACGTAAGAATGAGTATACAGTAGCACATGGTAACCAAATTTTTAATTGAAATTAATTTAAAGTGCAAATATCCAAAAATGGAAATACAATATGAGTTTTAAGTGGAAATCTATTACATCACAAAAACCAAACAAGCATAGACTTCAGTTTGCCTTCTCATGTAAATACTCTAGTCTTCATGCATCATTATTTCCTGTTGAGTTGTAAAAATGGGGGGGGGGGGGGTCAACTAGAAGTTGGTGAGAATACATAAGCCATGTCAAGCAAATAGTTTAAGTATAAAAGTTTAGCAATTCATATGTCTATCGTAAGTTTAAGTCTACATGAATAAATATAATATGTTGAATCGACATAATCAAACCTCCGACTAGTTTAGGTCCATCCCGTCATCCACGGTTCACCTTAATAATATGTTGGAACGATAACAATCACCCACGCTACCTATGTAGGAGGTACACGTATCCGGGTGGGATTGTCAATCCAATAGATCTATTATTGAGTATCGCCGGTTTGGCCATAGCTAATGATTATGTAATGTTGAAACTCGTTGAAACTGTTGTTGTCTAATTCATGAGGCATTAAAGTTTACAACTAGACATGCATGTAGAATTGCTTAAGTATAATGTTGCAAGTATGAAGAATTGCATAAACATGGTTATGTAAACTCACATTGGCTAAGGTGAATTATCCTCTAAGTGTTGTGAATGTATGCGAGGCGAATCCCAAAGACTCAACAACGTAGCTAGTCCAAATTGAAGAAAACGAAAAAGAAAGAATATCAAGCTTCCAATTCGCCAATTATAAGAGCTTATAATCAAAGCTTCAATTGTAGAAGTAATAGACTATAAAAGACAGGTATGAGGGAAAGTTTAATCGGATTGAAACAATCGATTTAGAGGTGCAAAGTATAATGGGTCAGAGGTGGGTTTTTATACTAGTTTTGGAGTCAATTAGCCATTAAAATTGGTCAACACCATAAAGTAAGGTTTTATGATGAATTGACTATTTGACTAAGACTTTGACTGTTTGACTAAGACTTTGACTAATCAATTTAAGGAATGTGTTAAGTTTATTTTCTTCTGAAATACTACACAAGATGATAGTTGGCTCAGTTGGTTGTCACTGTGTGTTGGTTGGCTGTGGACGCGGGTTCGAGTCCCGGTCCACACAAATCTTTTTTTGGCAATTATTTCCCTGAAACTATATTATTCTAAATTCATAATATGATTATATAAGCCCGAAAGTGACTCGAAATATTTTTAAAACGTACAAAAGTGTCGAGATACAAATAATTATTAGTTTAAGGTATTTAAAACATATATTGTTTAAAACAATACATTCTTTTTATCAAAAAAAATTAGGGGAAATTCGCGATGTTACAGGTACGACCTCCACAACACAATTAATTTCTCTTAACCTTGACCAATCGGACCGTAGCCAACCGAAGTTGCAGGACCTCCGGCTACAACCTACCACCATCGAACGACTACAACCATTGATGCTCCCACGGCACTCCTTCATTTCTGTCCGTCACTAAACCTGCCATCTGAGTCACTAAACAAATACCGGCTCCTTCATCAACACATACTATAGATTCGAAGTGCTTACAGGAGTGTACGTATATGCGGAGAGAGTAAGTGTGAAAGTAGAGATCGGGTTTCGAGATGTGATTTGACGGAGGGTACGCTTACGGATTACAAGAGCAACTATTCGCTAGTTATGTTTCTTTCATACCATAAGCGTCCATGTACATCTTTTCTTTTCGGATGATCAACCACCAACATCGCCACCATATTGCTTAACTATTCGATTGACCAAAGCCGCTGCATATAGTTGAATAACTTCTTGCTCGAACCCACTGTTATCATCCGAACATAGAACCCTTGCCATACTTTTGGACTATCATAGCTGGATATTCATTACAATTATTGGCTACCCTTCTTGACCCAAGGTATTGCTATTAGTTATTCTCTATTGTCATGTTTCTATATAAAAAAAGGGCAAGTGCAAGTGAGTTCTATATTTGCAAGATTATGACATGAGAGAATGGTTAGCTAGTACTGTACAACTCACTTGCATGTTGCAAATCATGTTATTATTATTATTATTATTGTTGTTGTTGTTGTTGTTGTTGTTGTTGTTGTTGTTGTTGTTGTTGTTGTTGTTGTCGTAATCTTATAGCAAATTGTAATTTTTTTTATGAAAAAGCTAATACTAATATTTATATAAATCTTGACAGTGTCTAAATATACATGTCAAGCTTAAATTACAATGAATGTTGTTTTACTAATATTCTAATAATCTAACAATAACAATAGAATAGATAAATTAAAAGCTATGATATAACATTAAATTATTATTCTTAATTTACTTAGGTTCAAGAAAAATTCATCGATAATCGTTGATTTCTTTTCGTCACAATTAAGGTGAGTATTTCCTATCCCCTTTTTGCTTTTATTCATTTTTGGGGTGTTACATGTACACTTATACAAATTACAAATACAAGTTCACATTTTTACAATACAATTCTGGTACTATGTGCATTTGCTTACAAAAGTGCTTTATGCTTAGACATTACGTGTAGAATACATTTGTACTTAGTGAAATCATTAACATTGTACAAGCCGGCCTTAACATTAGATAGCGCTATTGGATTGACAACCCGCCTAGGTTGATTCTCCCTCTTTTTCATCGGAGAATCTGTGGTCATTGTTAAGTTATTATCCATTTATTGGATAAGTACACCGCCGTTCATTTTAGTACATTTATACAGTCACAGGATTGATTTCGCTTATTTGTATGATACACAGTTTACATAAATGCACTGTAACTTTGCACTTGAATTGTATAACATTTTCCAACTTACCATATGTATTAAAACTAGGAATGCTCACCAACATTTCATATGTTGACAAAACTTATTTTGTACATGTTTCAGGTGCAGTTTGATCTTGGTTCCATAGCATTGGATTTTAGTGCTTGCTTTTAATAATTTATTTCAAATTTCATGTTTTGTTCAGACTTTTGTATTTTTCCCATTTCATCCATGTAAGACAATTTAAATTATTCAATAATATATTTACATTTTAGTACCATGTGCTTTTGAACAATCGTCACTACGTGACACCTCGATGATTCCGCCATCGGTTGGGGTATTACAGATTGGTATCAGAGCCATGGTTATAGGGAATTAGGTTATTAGAATGCCTTTTAGCCTAGTCTATAACCAAGCTTACATTCACGAGTCCCCTCGTGTTTATTTCTCTTTATCTTATTATTTTCTTTCAAGATATTTTCGCTATGATTCTTTCTCGTTATTCTTTCGGTGTTTTGTTTAGAGAAGAAGATACTCGTATTTCACAAACGAAACGATATCATCAAGTTAGGAGTGACATCCATACCTTGGTGATTAGTTTCACTCCTCTATATGTTATTTATCTTAGGAATATATCTTTGAGATAGGAGTGACATCCACACCTCAAAGAGTATTTCTTTCAAAAAGGAACTTAACCACTAAGCTAGGTATGATATCCTTAACTTAGTGATTGGTTTCATTCCACATTCGTTTTCAATTTTGAAATACATCTTTGAGTTAGGAGTGAAATCCAAATCTCAAGGATCTATTTTTGCATCTCGTTGTTAATCTCGCTAAAGTTTTGGAATTCACTAGTGATGGGGCACGTGCAATCTGGAAGGGTGAGCGCCTATATCCTAAGTTTTGTGTGTAGGCCTGGTATTTCGTATAAATCCCAATCAGACGAGGGACCCGTATACCTACCTGGGAACTCTTGGGATGAGCATTCACTTATAGGCTAAAGTATGCCCCCACAAGTCACTAGGAAATTTCAAATACTTGAGTTGGTCAAATTTTCTATGGAAACAATTCCAATGTTTTATATTATTGATATTTATGGTTGTTTATCATTTGAAGATTCCATTTAAATCGCTTGATGTTTCATATGCCATTATTCATTGATCATTCGCTTTTGAATCTCTTATCATCATTACTAAAACTTTTGTTCGATATATTATCGCATTAAAGCTTACACTATTTCACTTATGCTCATGATTCTTACACTATAAGGTATTACTCGTTTTGCGTTAAAACATTTTGTTAGGACAAAGAGGATTGGTGAAACCACTTTTGGAAACCTTAGTCTAATTCACTTCTGTCATTTTGGCTAAGTATAGAAGTACTGAAAAGAAAACAAGAAACTGCTGAAGAGAAGATATGAGAAGTGCTGAAGAAGAAACTTCATCAGAAGTTCTGAAGTCCAAACCAGACAAGTTCACTTCAGAAGTACTGAAGACAAACTACTCATCAGTAGTTTGTCATTCATCAGCACTTAGCATCAGATATTTTCCACCGCCTTTTGCATCAGTAGTTTTATTGTTTATTATTACTTTTAGCTGTATTTGATAGTTTCAATGTTGCAACTTGTGCAACTTGTTTCTGATGTTTCTGTACTTGCTTTTTGGGCAAGATACATGTATGTGAACGTCTATAAATAGGAGGCTTCAACCTTCTATTTTAGACATTGATTTTAATAGAAAAATCCTTCAAACACTTTCACTGTTCTATTCCATTTCAGTATTTATTGTGAATCTGTCTAAGTATCTAACTCTCATTTACTGCTTGGATTCATAATAAATACTTGTCATTATTAGTTTCAATCATCTAGGGGGAGTAATAACTCTTCCTAAGTATAAAAAGTGTTGCTTTAACTTATACATTCCGCTGTGCTTATTATCTGATATACAAGAGCTTGCTAAACACTTAAGTGTCAAGATAGCAAGTTCTTACTTGAACAAAAGAGCAAACTGATCCAACACATTTTTACCCATGACTTAAGTTTTAAACTCTGTGTTTAACTTTGATCACATCCTGAATTTAGTAATGTTGCGTCATCATACAGTTAAAAATGAACATGGTTTTTCCAAACTTATTATTTCAACCTGTTTTATACCTTCATGTTTACAAACTTACTTGATCGAAGTCACGGTATATCCTCATATACCTAATACTAATATTGCTGCACCCAGTCTCCTAAGCCATAGCCAACTACCATTAGTTAGAACTTCTTAGTCAGACTAAACTCATACATAAATGCCTACCTACACGATACGCACTAGTACACAACTCTCTAAAACAATTAATTTGACAACTTATTCTATAAATCTTTTCACAAAGCCTATTCGCCAAATTAGAACACACTTTTCACACATTGTGCCTTGAAACAAATAGCCCGCTATGAGCCCAAAGAGATGCCTTAACGATCCTGCAAATAAATGATCTTTCAATGTATATAAATTTCGTAAAAGTTTGAAAATTTAAAAGGTTTCAAGTTTACTCAGTCATAACGGGTAACACTTCGATTTTCTCAACATTTCATAACAATTAAAAAATTCCGACTTTTCAACCCACAAGTTAAAGAAATGTTTAAATACAGAAAATTTTATTTTCCAAAATTCGTCAAGGCATTTGGGATCATTCACAACCTTCACATCATTTTAAATCTTGGTCTTTCGAAACACATTAGATTTACACACACTTCATGAAATGCTTTCATCTTGCATTTTATAAACTTGCATTGCATATTTTACAAATCAAATATAAATCTGCATGTTTTCATATAACGTATCCAATATATGTTTTCGGGAGGAATTTGCAACTAATAATATACCTTATAACACTTTTCAAACTCGACTTCTCGTAAACACATGAAAATGTATACCTACGAAATCTTTTCAAGTGAACCTGTTTTGAACTTAAAACATTCTTCGGTTTCCAAAAAGTTATCCTCGTACCAGTAGACTATACGTCTGTTTTGCGCACTTTCATTTACAATAAATTTCATTATTTTTTTACACCATTCTATTTATAGTTACGTTCGTACATTATCCTATTATTTTTGTATTATTCTTTTGTTGGTAGTAATTTCCACGCGTTATTCGCAACTATTCTCGCACTAGTTATTAGTAGTTATTCTTACAACACTATTTTTGAGCATTAATTTAACTCGTTTACTTTCATTTTGTGCAAATTGTGCGATTTACTCGATTTACGTTATACTATTCTTTCAATCGAAATTTTATGCTATACTTATATACTTACATGAACGCATATTTGGTATGCATATTTTTTTTTGTTTTGTTGTGAGCAAAACCCTGTTATACTTTACATTATTTTGTTCATCATCATGGCCAACGAACATACTAATTGATAGCTCGTATGAGATCTAAGCCAGTTCCCATGTACGACTCGGTTCAGAGTATTCCTCTAACCCGAGGGGAACAGTGTAATCCTCAGAGTTTATCAATATGTTTGTTTAGAGCCCAATGATGTGAACAGAAAATTTACCGGTTAAGGGTGAACCCGAAAAGTGAAGAACCCCTAATCATGTCTTATACTTACACATTAATCTCATTACGTTTAAAGGGTGAACCTGAAAGGGGAAGAACCTTTAACCGCATCTTATACTTGAGCAGTATCTAATACTTAACACATTTTGGTTGCACATATTGTTTCTTGTATTACTTATGTTAGTGTTATGGAAAAGCATAGCACCCTAGTGTAAGGTAAATCGATGATTATGGTCCGGAACGCAATCATGGGTTTACAGGTACATAAGGGTGATGTGTAATTCCATTTAGGCTGTTGGTAGACAATCAGTACGAGTCCAAAGTATCGGGAGTGTGGTGGGTTAGCTGCGGTACACCCTATATATAAGCATAAACGGTACTGCGGGAGCGGACTAGGAGTCTGACCAAGAACCTACCCATTACTACCTCTTCAATAGGTCGTTGACTAATAGCTAGCATTTTTGATACAGAACTTTTTACATATGCTCCAATTAGTTTTGTTGGAGCCTTCCTTGTTGATCACATCACCTCTACAGAAAACCTTAAACTTTGTATACTCTTACACTCTCTGTTAGTCGAAATCCTGTTGCATGTCCTTAATAATGTTCGGTCAGAAACCATTCTAAAGTAGGGGAGACTGCTTCATTAGTACCTCTGCCCTTCACCAGTTACACATTCCCAAAACCTTTCTCACTTACGCTCTCAAATTCCTAACCTCAGATCAAACATCAAAGATATTCGCTTTAAACACCTACTTCAAAATTTGTCAAATCAACTCATGCATTTCTTTTAGGATTCCTAAAACTTAAAGTTTAGTGTTTTGCTAGATTCTTATTCTCCTTGTTATTTCAGACGAAACTAATCCAATCCTTAAAACTCACACATATCAAACCTCTTATCGGAATTATTCGAAACAGTTTATTATATTACCTACAAATTCATACCGTGCCTTAACCCCAAATTTTCCAAACCACAGTTGCCCTAATTTCTACCAAATCACCCTCAACCCTGTGTTTTTAATAACTTCGGGACGAAGTTTCCGAAAGTAGGGGAGACTGTAACCTCTGGTAATTTTCCCCAATTATTTTTAAAAAGGTTCTAATTTTTATTTTATTTTGATTTTTTTTGGTCAAACTCTCACTTATTATATACATATGTCTACATTCTAAAAAAAATACGTTAATATATTAATAGCAATAATAAATGACAGCGAACACGCGGCAACGCACGCGAGAACCCCACTAGTTATTACTATTGTTGTATTATTTTAAATTAAGCAAGAAGCTATCTAAACTTCATATCTTGATTAGAGAAGTTTCTAGATAAGTTATGACCTACTTTTCTATATATATATATATATATATATATATATATACACTTCAAAACATAATACATTCTTATATTAAAAAAAAAAAAAGAAGATTAAGAAGAATTTAGTTCTTTGGTTTTGTCTTAGACAACAATGACAACAATTAAACATGATTGTTTCATTTATTTATTTATTTTTATTTGGGCTCAACCAACAAAGCAGCAACAATACACGACTAACCATAACAAAATTCAAATCAAATATCTCGGACCGCCCGTCTTCTTCTCCGGCAAACCCGGACTTGTTCTGGTCAACCCCGATGATCACGGGATCACCAAATTAAACCATTTAATCTTTGCCGCGTCCTTAAAACTTTCCAAATTTCTTAGCCACGTTTTTTACCATCGACTTTGGTAACCTATCAATGCGAAATTTAAAACCCACAAGTCACGTTCGGCTATGATTAAGGGATTGATCACATTAGACCCAACCTAATATAAATTGAAACCTTACCAGCCTCAAAGCATCGGTACGACCTCCACAACACAATTAATTTCTCTTGACCTTGACCAATCGGACCGTAGCCAACCAAAGTTGCAGGACCTCCGGCTACAACCTACCACCATCGAACGACTACAGCCATTGCCGCTCCGGTTTCGAGATGTGATTTGACGGAGGGTACGTATATGCGGAGAGAGTTAGTGTGAAAGTAGAGCTCGGGTTTCGAGATGTGATTTGACAGAGGGTACGCTTACGGATTACAGGAGCAACTATTCGCTAGTTATGTTTCTTTCATACCATAAGCGTCCGTGTACATCTTTTCTTTTCGGATGATCAACCACCAACATCGCCACCATATTGCTTAACTATTCGGTTGACCGAAGCCGCTGCATATAGTTGAATAACTTCTTGCTCGAACCCACTGTTATCATCCGAACATAGAACCCTTGCCATACTTCTAGACTATCACAGTTGGATATTCATTACAATTATTGGCTACCCTTCTTGACCCAAGGTATTGCTATTAGTTATTCTCTATTGTCATGTTTCTATATAAAAAAAAGGGCAAGTGCAAGTGAGTTCTATATTTGCAAGATTATGACATGAGAGAATGGTTAGCTAGTACTATACAACTCACTTGCATGTTGCAAATCATGTTATTATTATTATTATTATTATTATTATTATTATTATTATTATTATTATCATCGTAATCTTAAAGCAAATTGTAAATTTTTTATGAAAAAAGCTAATATTAATATTTATATAAATCTTGACAGTGTCTAAATATACATGTCAAGCTTAAATTACAATGAATGTTGTTTTAGTAATATTCTAATAATCTAACAATAACAATAGAATAGATAAATTAAAAGCTATGATATAACACTAAATTATTATTCTTGATTTACTTAGGTTCAAGAAAAATTCATCGATAATCGTTGATTTCTTTTCGTCACAATTAAGGTGAGTATTTCCTATCCCCTTTTTGCTTTTATTCATTTTTGGGGTGTTACATGTACACTTATACAAATTACAAATACAAGTTCACATTTTTACAATACAATTCTGGTACTATGTGCATTTGCTTACAAACGTGCTTTATGCTTAGACATTACGTGTAGAATACATTTGTACTTAGTGAAATCATTAACATTGTACAAGCCGGCCTTAACATTGGATAGCGCTATTGGATTGATAACCCGCCTAGGTTGATTCTCCCCCTTTTTCATTGGAGAATCCGTGGTCATTGTTAAATTATTATTCATTTATTGGATAAGTACACCGCCGTTCATTTTAGTACATTTATACAGTCACATGATTGATTTCGCTCATTTGTATGATACACAGTTTACATAAATGCACTGTAACTTTGCACTTGAATTGTATAACATTTTCCAACTTACCATATGTATTAAAACTAGGAATGCTCACCAACATTTCATATGTTGACAAAACTTATTTTGTACATGTTTCAGGTGCAGTTTGATCTTAGTTCCATAGCATTGGATTTTAGTGCTTGCTTTTAATAATTTATTTCAAATTTCATGTTTTGTTCAGACTTTTGTATTTTTCCCATTTCATCCATGTAAGGCAATTTAAATTATTCAATAATATATTTACATTTTCGTACCATGTGCTTTTGAACAATCGTCACTACGTGACACCTCGATGATTCCGCCATCGGTTGGGGTGTTACACATGACCTCGAGCAACTATGAATATGCCAACCACTTGATGCATAATATGTAGATTTTGAGTCAGAGAAAACTTCACAAAACTAATCAATATCAAATTACTCATAACATATGTAGACTTAATGCACATATTAAGACAAAACTTAACCAAATTGATCAATGTCAAATTACTCAAAAACTTATGTAGAATTCCCTTTCGTAGTCCTAATCATATGTACAATTAACTAATTTTCAAGTCAATTGTAGCAAATGGATTATCATGCACCAACACGTTTGGCTGCTTTTTCTCTTAAATTCACTAAAATGGGGTCTAGTATTTCTCATCCAACTACTTGATGTAATAATTTGCTATATCAAAAGGCCAAAACTCTCATTGGCTAATGTAGACGTCTCATAAAAATTAGTAGCAAATAAAGTAGGGGCTTTAATTGCTTCAACATACTACTCACATATAGCCCAAGCTAAACCATCTCACCAAATAACATATTAACGTAAAGGAAAATGTTCAATGTTATCTTAATAATAACATTTAGTATATACAATAAGCCCGAGATGTTATCTTAATTATATACGTGGCTATCCATTCTCACAAACGGACCTCCAGATGGCAAGTAAGATGTTATTTTCCCTTATGTTCATAAACAGAATCGGTCGCACATGAAAAAAAATATAACAAAAATGATAAATGTTTTTCGATCAGATTTGAATAAATAAAACTGCAAGAAATTTAAGACTGGGCAAAGGAAGATACCGGTGGTGGAAGGCGGAATTCCAAAGTGGTTCATTTGTGTCATTCGTGGCCTGGGTTTATTGGATGATATGTGGTTCATTTGCCTTCTTTTTTCTGCAACAGAACGATTCCATCCATTGCGATAGTCAAACATACACCAACCAGCAGAATATATTATTATGACCTTAGGGATACATGGCCTATGAACTAATAGATCACTCCATTGCAAAGCTAGAGAAAGGTTGAAGCAAAGAAAGCTTACCAACCTATAATATGAATAGTTGTATTAAGTTCTATCTGTTTGGCCTTCGTTATAGCTATTTCTTCCCCCTAGCTTGCCATATTTTCTCTCTTTTTCACTTATGACATGATTAGGAAATAAATAATTTTAAGAGAGAAAAAACGTGACCAATTTCCACCATCGGTCTTAAGAGTGCTTGATATTTACTCATTGAGCCTCATATAAAGTATTAGAGAAGAAATTACAAATTTTAAACATAACTAACTATAACATGATTTTTTTTCAAACTTAAACAGACAACCAAGAGAACACTCACCAATTTCAAACTTGAAAGCCTCACCAATTTCAAACCCTAAATCACTATTTCAGTTATCATAACCCAAAGAACAAATAAAGCCACATTTGTTCTTGACTGAACCATTCAAAGATGTAAAACAACAACTATGAAACGCTATTAAACTAAAATCAGAAATATTTTGAAAAGGACAACGAACCTGCAAATGGGATGTTCCTTAACCTTTCCTCACAATAAACATTCTAAAACCGAAAAACTGGGACCCGAGAATGGAATGAAAAACTGGGATCCGGGGATGGGTTGGTTGATTATTGGGAAGAAAGGGAGACGATTGGAATATGTTTCGATTGAGGAAGATGAAGGTTGGAAAGATGAAACAATTAGGGTTTCGATTCAAATGTAGATGACGAAAAATTTAACTGAAAATCACAAAGGAAAAAAGATACAAACAATCATGGCAATTGAAGATAATACCTACAATATGAAGATCGAATGTTTCTCACGGGAAAGATAGACGAAGGCAAGGTTGTGTCTGGTATGGAAGCGAATTAGATGAGATTAAACATAGGTAGGGTTTGTAGTGTCGGGTTATAAGACTATGGGGTGTGGTTCCCCTTCCCCCTTCTTTCCCCTTGTCCATATCAGCGCCACATCATCTTCCCCTTCTCCTCCCCCTTCTAAGGGAAATGGTTCCCCTTCCCCCTTCCTTTTTTTTATTATTTTATTTAATGTATTTAATTACATATTTATTTTAGAAAAATCAATTAAAACTAAATATATATATATATATATATATATGTGTGTGTGTTCAATATACAGAAGCAACAAAAAGTCAAAAACAAAAACTCAACAAAACTCACCACTCTCCGGCGACAGAAGGTCACCAACGCCGTCTCCGGTCGTCTCCCGTCATCTCCGGTCGCCTCCATCGTCTCCTCCGTCGTCTCCGGTCGTCTCCGGTCTGAAACAGTCGTCTCCTCCGTCGTCTCCGGTCATCTCCGTCGTCTCCTCCGTCATCTCCGATCATCTCCAAATCTGCTCCTCCCTCTCTCTCTCTCTCTTAAACCCCCCCTCTCTCTCTCTATATATAATGTTAACGTTCAAAAAAATATTGGGAAATGGGACGGGGAGAACGGGAGTAATTTCCCGAGCACACCGAAGCTGGAGCGGGGGGGCGGTGTTCCCCTTCGAGGAAAGCTCCATGTCAGCCATCCCGAGCTCCTTCCCGATCCATACCCCATAGTCTAAGAACAAAATGGAGCTGGTCGGATAACCGCGGTAGGCTAGTATGCGTGATATTAGAATGACACGTGTAATCCAATGTGGCAGCTCTAGTAAGGAGACAAGTGTCCTCCTAGCTAGACATGGACAAACCGGTTTTTTTCCCAAACCGGTTCGGGTTTAAAACCGGTCCGGGTTTTATGGTTTAGAAAAAACCGGGTTTTTTTATAAACCGGTTCGGGTTTAAAACCGGTTTTTCAAGTGATGGGGTACCAACAATCCAAACCGGTTAGAACCAGGTTGAAAACCGGTTTGTAAAAAAAACCGGTACAAAAAACAGGTAAAAAAACCGGTTTTTTTTTTGCTGTTTTTTTTTTTGCTGCTGCTGCTGTTCTGCTCTGCTGCTGTTTATGCAGTTTTTTTTTTTTTTTTTTTTTTGTGTGTTTTTTGAACAATTTAAACACTACAAATTATGTTATCAACACCTAGTAACTTAAAAACACGATTTCATCGATTAAAAACACGATAAAACACATCGAAACATAAAGGAATTCGATACAAAACATGAAACATAATCTTAAAAAACATTTGCTTAAACGAAATAAGTGTTCAAACATAGTCTAATCTTCACCCGAACCGGCGTTGCTTCTTATCCATTCATCCATTTCGGCTTCATATTCGGTCATTGGTTCGGTTAAGTCCGCGTTGACCTCGTCCTCGTACACTTCGCCTTCATATTCAAGTTCTCCCTCAAGTGAGCGTGTGTTTTGCACCCTCTCCGCCGCATCCAAATAATCCTTCAAGCAAATGGCCATCTCTACCGATGGTGGAGTTAGTCGCGTCCTACGTATCGAAATGACCCTGCCACTAATAGAGAAAGCGGATTCCGAAGCTACCGTAGAAGCTTGGACGGTTAGTAAATCTCGGGCCATGGCGGCTAAGACCGGAAATTGATCTTCCTTACTTTTCCACCAAGCCAACACATCAAAATTTTTAAATTCTTCGGGAGTTAAACCTTTTAAATAGTTTTCGGCACCATACCTACCAAGTTCGCTACTAGGAGCGTTACCTCGTGCACGTTTATTAGACGTGTCCAACAAATCATGGAATAAATCATAATCCGTATCAAGTACATTTTGAGAAGCTTGTCTCATTTGCATTTGAATGGACGACATTTGACCATAACGTTCAAAGCGGCGGCACAAGTAAAAACCGGCGGTAATTCCGAAAAATATTTTCTAAATTTTTCTTTCATTGTTGCCGCCATATCTTTGTGTGGGCTACCTCTACATTCCATTTCCCATAATTTTTTAGTCATGTTATATAACTTGTGAAGTGTTATACAACTAGTGGGATAATAAACTCCCGACAAAGCGGTTGTTGACGCTTTGAAAACTTGTAGCATTTCAGCAACAACTTCAATAACATTCCAATGAATTGGATTGTATGGTGCCGTTTTCCTCCGACTCACCAAAATATCATGAAATGCAATTAAACTTTCTTTTTGCAAAACATGTTTTTCAAACATGTTACAAGTGGAACTCCATCTTGTTAGACAATCCCAATTTGGACCTAAACAAAGGGCATTCACACTTTTGCAAAATTTCATATATTTAGCATGCCTTGTATTGTTGCTATATATGTCGCGTAACATTCTTCGAAAACCTTCTCTTTGTGTTTCAATTACTTTTAGACCATCTTGAACGGCCAAATTGATTATGTGTGCGACACAACGACTATGAAAAAATACCCCTTCACAAATAGGTTGGTATCTTAATTTTAATTGTGTGATAGCCGCGGTATAATTCGACGCGTTATCAAAAGATATTGATAAAATCTTGTTTGACAACTTAAACGTTTGAATAACTTTATCAATCATAGAGAAAATATTTGCACCGGTGTGAGGGTAATCAAACAATCGAAACGCAATTGTTCGTTTCATCATTTGCCAAGAAGACGGTTCAATCCAATGGGCCGTTACACAAATATAAGAGTCGGGTGAACCGTGCGGTGCGGACCAAACATCACTTGTTAAGTTAACACCGGTTTGTAAATTTTCAAAATAAGTAATTAATTCATTTTTTGCTTGTTTCCATCGTTTTAAACAATCACGCCTAAGAGTAGCACGACTTACATGTGTGTATCTTGGTTGAAGTGTTCGTTGAATAAGTCTCGTCAAACGTGGGTTGTCAAAATGATTGAAGGGCAACGTTTCTTGTATGACAAAATTCCCCATTTCTTCGCGAACCGCTTCCAAGTTGTACACAAACAAGTCGCCTTCTTGTGTGATCGACGCTCCACCTTGAGTATTTCTTTGTTCTTTCAAAATTTTACAATATGGTTTCTCCACATGGTCTTTCAAGGTCGAGTTAGCATCATGTTTAAGCATAGCCGAACAATATTTGCATCTCGCCTTGTTTGGACCAACACTCATAACACATAAATCAAAGTGTTTCCAAACATTGGGGTTTCGTTTCGTTGGAACCACCTTAACAACCGTCGCTTGGGATGAAGAAGCACCTTGGCTTTGAGGAGTTTGTTGTTGAGAAGAAGATGCCATTTTTCTTTGAAATAGAGAGTGATTTTTTTGCGAAAGTAGTTGAGGAATGCAAGATTTAGAGATTGTTTTGAAGGTGTAATTGATTCTAAACTACAAGGGGGTATTTATACTATGATTGTGGGTCAAAAATACCAAAAAAAAGCCAAAAAAACGGCTCCAAAGGCCTCCAAACGGCTATATGGCCGTTAGGCAACGGTCAGAAACCGGTTTCCAGACCGGTTTTTAAACCGGTTTTTTTTTTCGGGTTTTAGCTCAACCGGTTTTTAAACCGGTTTTTATAATCCAACCGGTTTCAGACCGGTTTTCCAACCGGGTTCAACGCCAAACCGGTTTTCAACCCACTTTCTGATCCGGATACCCAACCCTATTCCAAACCGATGGGCCGGGTCGGGTTGGGACCGGTTTTTAAAGGAACCGGTTTTTAGGGAACCGGTTTTCCGGGTTTTTTTTCGGTCCGGTTTTAAAAACCGGTTTTTTGTCCATCTCTACTCCTAGCTACCCTTTTATTAGTCTATCCGGAGTGGAGGGCGGGAGAGGGGTGGGAAGGGGGGGAACACCACCGCCATACCGGCGTGGGAGGGGGCGGGAGGGGGTGGGCGGGGGGCAGTCACTTGGCGTGGGGCAGTCACTTGGCGTGGGGCACTTGGGTGGGATGATGTGTCTTGCTTTGATTGGTCAGTTTTTTTTTTTGTTTTTTTTTTTTAACTTTAAAACAATATAATATTATTTCCTCCTCCCCCCCCCTTCCCCCCCTTTCACTCCCCACAATTTTTTCCCCCCACATGGCGCTTCATCCCCTCTTTCCCCCCTCCCACTCCGGATAGTCTTAGAAGAAAGAGATTGCAACCATGAATCTCATCCCATACCACATGGCGGTGGTGTTTTCGTCCAATCCGATGAACCCGAACCCGAATATCACTATTAAGCCCCTTCACCCTATACAATTTTTTTTCTTTAATTTGATTGAATTCATTTTTCTTGTACATTTTGAAAACCTAAAAAAACAATAATTTAATTTGAAGGCGTTTATGTTCTAATCAAGTTTAGATAATCATTTAATTTAATTTGGTGTATGTTTTGTATAATTGTATCTACGATCTGTTGCAAAACAAATAACCGAAAAAGAATCTCACATGTGTGCCATATGGTGATCAATTTTCACTCACTAAACCAACCAATCGTGTGACACTTGAATGTGGATGTGGTGTGTTCTCTTTTCTTTTATTTTTCTTGCTAATTTAAGTGCCCAAAGAGACCATGTCAAATTAATTGTTGATACGTGAAAGAAAGGTGATATGTGAAGAAAGTGTCAATCCAGTTGAAGGTTTAACGACATTTATTTATTTGTTGATACGTGAAAATAAAAGGTTATATGCAAAGTGAGAGCTAGCTAGTAGCATCAATTATCTAAACTCATGACTATGTCATCACCTATTCACGTGACATCTCAATATAGTTGTTACTTGTTTTTTCAATATACTGATGACAATTCTAGCATGCTTTGAGGGTTTACCACATTTCAAACAATATCTACTTTTTAGCTAGTTGTTCTAGAAATCTACTATAAAATCAATAAAGATAGGCTGGAGGTAATATAAAATCTAGACAGAAAAAGGAAATGATATATATATATATATATATATTATATACTAAATATGCATAAATTAAAAAGAAGATCTCATGTAAAAAATGCATAATTATCCTACCTATTAATGATCAAAGGTTTCCCCTTTTTGTTCATCGGGTTTTGCTTCTATGGCTGAGTGGCACTATGGCAATATCTTTTGATGTACAAATTTTAAGTTTTGATTGGTTACAATGTAAAAATGTTTATTTATCATTCAACGTCCTATGTATTAAGGCACTGAAATAATCAGTTGTAATATCATCTATTTGCGGACTCTAATCTCTACAAGAACTCTTCTTTGTTTTGTTAAAAGAAATTGATGAAGGTATGCATAAGTACATCGACATTCTGCCAGGGGCGGAACCACGGGAGGGTCAGGAGGGTCCATTGACCCTCCGGCGGCTAAGCTTAATACTAACCTGCATAACTGCCGGAAGATACATTTTTATAGTTTAACCCTTCAAAATGCATCACGTAGTGCAATTATTGTGAAGAAATAAGAGTAAAAATTGCATCTTTAGAACGTTTCAGTGGTCGGCGACGAGCTGTACTGTTTTGGTGTTGCAGAAGGGGAAGATGCAAAAGAAAGAAGAAGGAAGATGGAGAAGTAATGACTTTTTGAATTAATAAATATCAAATAGAAACAGAAAAAAACTAATATTCAAGTATACGTACAATTGCGTATCCCTAGTAGGCTAGTTCCTACCAACTCTTATCACCACATATTTATTTTTATTTTTTTTATTATTTTAATAATATGAAATGGATTACAAAGTTTACGATCTTCTTTATTTTTACTTTGTCATTTAGTCGTTTCAGGATTTTTAGTTTATATGGTTTTTTTTTAAAAAATTTATCATTTTTTACAATAATATAATATCTCTATCTCTATAACGTAGGAATATATTTTTTTACAAAAAAAACCTTTAAAAAAAGAGATGATAAAAAAACCCAAACAAAACACAAGAGGTCATTAAAAAATGTTCAATAACAATAATAATAAAAGAGATAGATAATAAGTTATTAATACTCGCCGGATTGTAAAACAATTATTACGACCCTCCAGTTAAAATGTTCTGGTTCCGCCACTGCATTCTGCCTAAAGCTAAAATTTGATTTTGAAATTCATTGTATATAGTTTTTGTATAGGTAGGAGCGCCGACGACTTAAAGTGCAGCTACTATGTCTCGCAAAGGGTAGATTGCGGACTGCAGAGTAAAGGCTTATGGAAGATGCAGCCAATATTGGTTTTTTTGGTCCCAGTATATCACATAAAGGAGCGCAGGTGACTTATAGTACAGATCCTATAAATCTCTATGGGTATGATGCGGATTGCAGTGTAAAGGATCTTTGGTAGGAGCAGCCCGTTTTGTTGTTATGGTTCCAATATATCATGGAAAGGATGAAAATAATTTGCAGCGAAAGATGGTTTTGGAAAGGGTCACACACAAGGCTTTAATGGTTCCAATAAATCACATATGGGAAAAGAACTTCTTGCTTTTTGGAAAGGGTCTCACAAAATGGATCGCTAGAGTTGACAGATGGCTTTAATTAAAGAAAATGTGGTTGGTTTCAAAAAGAGTTGGCACATGGCTTTTGGTGGTCTGTTCTTTTGGTTTTTTTGTTTTGACAACTTTGGTGGAAGCAATCAGTAGACTTTGGTGAGTCAATGGGAGCAGTGGCGAAGCTTGGTTTTAAAATCGGCGGGGGCCGGACTCAAATTTTTTTGATCGGTAGTGGAAAATTGGCGGGGGCCGGACTCAACCCGAACGCAATTTACATATGAAAATCGTAAATTTCCACTACTGCGCCAAAAACACAGGGGAGGCCAGGGCCACCCCTGGCCCCAAGTAACCTTCGTCCCTGAATGGGAGGATATTGATTTGGGTCTAGATGTATTTGCATATAGTTTTCTTGTGTTTCGCAGGTTGTATATTTTTTGTGGCTATATTCCATTCAAAAAAAAGATACAATCTAATCTTAGAAAGTCAGTTTTACCACGTGGCCTAAGCATTTTGCGCAGCTGGATTGTGTATGTTTCGACATAAATTTGGTTTTCGTTTCCGTGCTTTATTTTGTACGTTTCATACGTATGACTCAAGTCACATATTGTACGGTTTAGTTCTACGTTTTGACCCCCGCCGCCGCAACGCGCGGCGGGTAAAAAACTATTAAATTACATTAAGCAAACTACTAGTTAATAATCAAACTTCATGAATGGTACCAGTGGTAAGGCTGTGATTTTTGACTTTTAGCAGGGGTGTTATTGTACGTAGATGTTGTAAAACGAAACAACACGCGTCTATAGGGAGGGAAACACCAAAGCTTTTACAACGTGATCTTTACCCACTTGCAGTGGCGGAACCAGAACATTTTAACTGGAGGGTCGTAATAATTGTTTTACAATCCGGCGAGTATTAATAACTTATTATCTATCTCTTTTATTATTATTGTTATTGAACATTTTTTAATGACCTCTTGTGTTTTGTTCGGGTTTTTTTATCATCTCTTTTTTTAAAGGTTTTTTTTTGTAAAAAAATATATTCCTACGTTATAAAGATAGAGATATTATATTATTGTAAAAAATGATAAATTTAAAAAAAAAACCATATAAACTAAAAATCCTGAAACGACTAAATGATAAAGTAAAAATAAAGAAGATCGTAAACTTTGTAATTCATTTCATATTATTAAAATAATAAAAAAATAAAAATAAATATGTGGTGATAAGAGTTGGTAGGAACTAGCCTACTAGGGATAGGCAATTGTACGTATAATTGAATATTAGTTTTTTTCTGTTTTTATTTGATATTTATTAACTTAAAAAGTCATTACTTCTACGTCTTCCTTCTTCTTTCTTTTGCATCTTCCCCTTCTGCAACACCAAAACAATACAGCTCGTCGCCGACCACTGAAACGTTCTAAAGATGCAATTTTTACTCTTATTTCTTCACAATAATTGCACTACGTGATGCATTTCGAAGGGTTAAACTATAAAAATGTATCTTCCGGCAGATATGCAGGTTAGCATTAAGCTTAGCCGCCGGAGGGTCAATGGACCCTCCTGACCCTCCCGTGGTTCCGCCCCTGCCCACTCGTCTTCTTTTCAGTGTCTTCATCCTGTTTTGCACCACCTCAAATCTCCTGCCCCTTCTCCTCAACATATACATAATCACATACAGAAAGGAAACCAACCGTCTACTTTTTCAGGCGGCCTTCCCAAATACACCGACCCTAGACAGTAGTCTATGGTCCTATGTAACAGTACTGATTTCTGGGAGATTAACATGGACCTTTGTATGACACTCTAGGCAAATCTCACATCGGCCGTGGCCAGGAGAGATCCTTGGTTCATAAGTAATCCAAAGCCTCTTAAATCACCAACGCGTTTTGGGCTTAATGCTAGTGGATGAGAGGAGAACTCCACAGTTAAGCGTGCTCAAGTGAGAGTAGTATCAGGATGGGTGACCTTCTGGGAAGTCTCCACTGGGGCGACCAAAAACAAATCCGTGAGCTCTGGATGGGCAACCCATCGGGGCAAAGCGGACAATATTGGTGGTGAGAGGGGCCGGATGTTACATCCTAACTCCTAATAATGGCCCTCATAACAAATATAGTGGCGTTGAATGACCAGTGGGTATCGATCTTTGTTTAATTTACAAAGAAAATGAGAAATCTAACATTTTGGTGTTAGTTTAAACCCTATTAGAGTTGTCTAATCAAACTTATTCACCAACTACAATATAGTTTTTTACATTAGAAAACCACATATTGTAGAAAATAATAATAATCTATACATCTAATATTTGAAAGCAATGTGGGACACTTGGCATTCCCACATTGCAAGTTCAATTATCTCTCTTCCTATCACTATGCCACATGTCACCTTGTGGGTTTTTATAAAATTTTCGTTTTTTTTAAATCAAAAATCACAAAAATATAAATAGCCCTTAAAAACACACAGACATAACATAACCTCACTTTCATCGTCGCCTCCTTTCAAACCGAAACCCTAATTAAGGCGATTCAACGTTTTCATTCATCTCCAATCGAAGGTAATCTCTCTTTCATTCTTATTTCAATTAATCGATGTTCTTCTATCTTTTTTTTCTGTTTTGTGTTGAATTGATTTTGCTATTCTGTTTATATAGTCTCGATTAATTGTTTTGATTTTGTATTAATCTTTTAGGGTTTATGTTTTAGGTTTAGATTTAGGGGTTTTTATTGTTCGATTGATAAGACTAAGGTTTGAGTGATTGTTCATTATTGATCGTTGGATTATTATTAAGATTGATGTTTTATGGTTTATGTTTTAGGTTTAGATTTAGGGGTTTTTATTGTTCGATTGATAAGACTAAGGTTTGAGTGATTGTTCTTTATTGATCATTGGATTATTATTAAGACTGATTAGTGGTTTGAGTGATTGTTCTTTATTGATCGATTTAGGGATTTTTATGTTCAATTGAGTTTATGATGAACCATTTTAGCCTACAATGAGGCCTCATTAGGGTGCTTGACTTGGTTGAATGATCTTATTTCTGGTAAGCTTGCTTACTTATATTCAGTTTGTGATTTTAATTTTTTTTTGTATTTAATTTAGGTTTGTGTTCTTATGCAAACAATACTGGCCAGTTTGTGTTTCAAATGTTGTAACTAGACTTGATGTTTGTGATTTGAGATTGAAAGGTTTTCAAATTCGGGGCTTTGGTTGTAGCTAAGTTCATTTATTTGAAGAAATTGATTAAGGTTTTTTATTGGTGATTCTGCTTGGTTTTAAGTTGGAGGACAACGGTATAGTGGTTACTGATTTAGATTATATGCAGACTTTCAATGAAGCTTTCGGGGTTTCAAGTGTTATATTAACTTGAATTTATGTTTTATTTTTTCATTTAGGGTTCAATTGATGTTTTAAGATAGATACGAATGGATATATGTTTTAGGTTTCGATTTAGGGGTTTACGTTTTAGCTTTGGATTTAGGGTTCAATTGATGTTTTAAGATACCTATGTATGGATTGATTTGGGGTTGTATTCTACTAATAACAGCTAATATATAAAGAGTATAGCTATTAAACAGTTTCACAATGTTGAATATGTTTGAAAAATCTGGTATTTAGTGGTTTATGTTTTAGGTTTCAATTTACAATTATGAAATGTTTTAAGATATATAGGAATGGATTTATGTTTTAGCTTTCGATTTAGGGGTTTATGTTTTAGGTTTCAATTTAGGTTTCAATTGATGTTTTAAGAAAGGTACGAATTTATTGTTATGATTTAGGTTTCGATTGGTGGTTTATGTTTTAGTTATCGATTTATATGTATAGATTTTCTGATACAAAGATTTTATTGAGTTTGTAAGTATTTTTGTGATTTAAACATTAATATATGTATTATTTATTATTTTTTGTGGATTGGTACAGGTGCATACACATCCGTGTTACAATGGTTTACGGATTTTGGGTTAAGTCAGAAAATAACAGCCGTGTTTGTTTGGTAAGATATGAATCATGGATTTAATGTATATACTACACTCATTTTATAATATCCTTATAATTTTAATGTTTGTACTCAGGGGTTACCAAGTGACTATGATGGTTGGATCGACAAGTATGGTTATCCTTCTGGGAATACCAAGATCCGAACCTTGGATGATAAAGTCTATGACATTAAAGTCTTAAGCATTGCAGGCAAATGGTTCTTCTACAATGGTTGGAGAACTATGATTACTGAATTAAAGTACCCATCTGGGTGTAACTTTATATTTCAGTATGATGAAAATCTCAAGTCTTTCAGAATGATTACTTTCCATCAGGATGCTGTGTGTGCACCTGGTACCTTCTTCTACTGCAGATTGGGCGATCCACTTACAACTGATAAACGTTTGGTATGTTTTATATAACAAGTCCATTAAATCTTACATTATAAAAAAAATTTTGTACACAAACAGCATCGTATTGTGTTAACATTGTTTGTCTTTTTTTCCAGCATATCAGTTGTTTCATTCTTCATGGATTATTCAACCGATCAGTTCCATTGGATCCAATTGACGTTACTGCTCATTCAATTGCACACTTTCAGATACAGCTAGCAGTTGATGATGGTACTATTTATGTGACTGAAGGATGGCCAATGATTAAGGAAGCTTTTTCAATTACTACTGATCATCTAATTGTGTTTGAAATCACTAATGAGGTTTTCTCTCTTTTTATTTATTGATTTTTGAAATCTTTATATAATTTTTGTTATTGTTTGCTTTTTATAATTTTCTATACTTTACTAAGAATACTTTTTATTCATTTTACAGACCAACTACAATATGTCGCTTTTTTTGAAAAACAAGCTTACTATTGGTCCCGGTCATGTTTCGAAAGCTGAAGTTAATGAGGAGGATGATGATGATTATTATAATGAGGAAGACGTCATTGTCCTTTCTGATGACGACAGTCATGAGGATCCAATGGATGATGATGAGTCCGAAGATGTCCAGGATGTAGGTGTGCCGGTAGTTTTCAAAGTTGATAAGCACTTTGTAAGTACAATTATTTCTGCAATGTTTATTAAAATGTTTATAATTTAGTGTATCTGTATTAGTTGCGAGGATGTAGGTGTGCCGAAGATGTTTAGACTTTATTTTAGAATTTATTTTTTACACTATACTTTATCCATATTAGTTGCACATAGTTATACGAAATTAGATGGAAAGTAACTTATGTGCACAGTAGTGGCTGTTGACAATATTATAACTGAATTGCAGCCTATCTAATTTAGAGACCATGTTCGACAAAATTAAAACCATGTTATACAATATTGAAATAAATTGAATGATTTCACTAGCTATCATTCTCTAAGTTTAGATTTTAGTTTATACTTTATAGTTTAGACTTTACTTCACTTTATTAGAGATAAAGATGAATGAGCAGAAAGAAAATGAGTCATATATTACAATCACAACCTTGAGTTTATGACGTTCCATTCTTTATTATTTGTGTAGCGTATGAACAGGGAATGGGCAAAGGAGAACCGTTTGAACAGGAAGAAGGCTTTGACCATTCGTGATGAGGAGGAATTTACTTGGGGAGTTTCGGTTGGGATTGAAGATGAGTCAAGATATCCCCGTCACTACATAAGAAGTATGTCGGCTTTTGCCCATGATAAAGGACTCCAGCCTGGTGATGAAATGCGTTTCCTGTTTTTCCAGAATCAAGGTGTGTTCAAGCTTTCTCATGTTGTTAAGGGTAATGGGAATTAGTGGGGTTATTGGTGGTTGTTTTTTGGTATACTGATAATATTTTTGGTGGGTAAGTTTTGAACATAATTGATGGCTGGTGATGGTAACACGGTTGCTTTAGTTGTTGACATTGTTTCGGTTTGATAAAAAACTTTAGGTGGGTAACTTTTGGACATGTTTAATCGTTTGTAATCACAAAGTTTTGCACGTTTACTACTGATGTAGTCATTCGTGAATTTTTGGTTGTTTTGTGTTTACAATTACTATTATTTTGGGTTATCTTTATTAGTAAAAAAAGACTATATTTTGCATTTTATGTTACAAACTTACTTATATCTTTGAATGTTATTTGTTGGGGTTTTTATCAATAATTAATGTTTAATAAAAAAAATTACCAACCAATTAATACTCAATTTTTGGTAAATTAGCCGAACTTTAATAATATGAAATAAAGAATGAAGGTTTGACTTTTTTTAAATAATAAAGGTTTGAATTTGACTCAATTTTTGGTAAATTGAAATCATTCAATAAGATTAAACGGTTTTCATTTTAAAAATTCAAAACATATTCGTTTTTTTTAGTTTAGGCAACGTTTGACTTTTTATTAAATGTAATTGTAGTAGATTGGTTTTTCATTTAACTCAAAATTCCATTATTAGTAAAAATCAACCAAATTTAACAATTACATTTAAGGTAAATTTCGTATACTTAAACAATTCGTTTTTGACCAAAGCATCCAAATTTTAAAAACAAACACTTAACAATTCTTTCATCCAAATATAACAAACATGCAAATTAAATTTGGTAGATTTAAGTTTTAAAAAGAAACAATTAAACAATTATTTGGTAAATTTGAAACATTTAATTTTTTTAAGAAAGCATTTGATGTGCTCAAAGTGGTTTAGTAAAAACTACTAAATTAACCTAAACTAGACACTCTAAGTTTTAAATTTATATCCTAAGACTCTCTAAACCTAAACCACACAACCGGCAAGTGTACCGGTCAGTGCAGTACAGCTAAAGTAAGTCCGAGTATCGAACCCACAAGACTCTACTAGAAAACGTAAACTAGACTCGATTACTTATCTACAAACTGATTTAACAATGTTTTATTGCTTAAAGGGGGGTTTTCTAACAAACTAATTGCAAATAAATAAAATAAAATAAAACTAAAATAACTAAAGACACAAACTGGGAACTAGAATTCGGATCAGGTGATGGGAAGACACTACCTAGGCTAGAATCCTACACATGAATGATAAATTTCTAATGGTCATGGAACTGGTGTGGAACCGGGATCTTAAAATACTAAACATCAAGAATAGACTAGACACCCTCGACCCTTCTCAAGGGGAAACCCTAGAATACTGTTGTGCTGTTAAACCACCGGTTGAGAGGTTACCCTCACAGGCTTACCTACTCGAATCTTAAAGTACCCGCTAGACAGTCTACCTCACAGCGCGAAAGTCACAGTACACCCGAAAGTGCAAGGGGTAACTACAATATTTCTGATAAGACTTGGCCTACAAGGAATGCTAGGGAAACTAGGAAGATCTTCTCACAAAGCCTCTAAAACTAGCAATTTAACACCCTAGACAGACCAACAATCTCGCACCTCACAGCTATTGAGAATTGGTAGAACACTTAGAATTATCTAACTAACAATTACAACTCCTATGGATAACCTGCAGAATTAACCATAAACTAGTCGCTAACACACAGTCCGCAACCTAACCCGCATTCATACATGAAAGACATTCACAAAAACGCAAGTGGAGTTTATAAAAAATAATTAAATAAAACTAAATACGCATACACATCAAACCAGAAAATAAAAAGTTCTTTACTTTAAAATTCAACCCACAACCAAAAGTTCCAAGACCAAAAGAAAATAAATCAAACATGTGCAATCATCTTTAACCTAGGTAGCGAAAAGGTCTAGCCAATAAAAGTCATGATAAAATCAAAACAATAAAAGCCAGTTAAATTCATGGTGTTCACTACGGGTTTGAATAAAATAAATAAATAAGATAGAACCAACCCGTGCTGGCACCTATACCTCAACCCTTGACCTTCACCTCCAATTTTTTTAGCTGCTGCTCGATTTCTTTTTTTCTTTATAATTTGCGGCTCCTGTTGAAGTTCCTCCAATATAATGTTCCTTCTCCCAAGTTGATGTCCAACCAATCAAATAAATATAGGAGCTCCTCTCTTAAAAATTAATGATATGCGCCTCCCTCCATGTCTCGCTGTTATGCTATCTTTTTATAATAATCATAAGAGTAAACTGCCATTTTCGTCCTTGAGGTTTGGCACTTTTTGCCAGTTTCATCCAAATTTTTTTTTTTTCTCAACTGGCTCCACTAGTTTTCAAATTCTTGCTAGTTTCGTCCAAGTGCCTAACTCCGTTAGTCAATCTCAGTTAACTGAGGGGTAAAGTTGTCAATTCAAATATTATTATTATTATTATTATTATTATTATTATTATTATTATTAGTATTATTATTATTTTATTCCCATAAAACAATAAAATGCCAACCAACCATACAATGATCATCTCCTTCACTCCACTCCACTCCACTCCTATGGCAGCACCATCATCATCCCTTCCCGCCATTTCCAACATCTTCACTCCTTACAATCCCTTAACCCAAACCTTAAACATAAAAACACGTCCAACAACACTAACCGTTCGATCATCTCTCACATCCCAATCTCTCTCCTCCGCTAAATCCAATCTCCTTAATCTTATCTCCGATCAAAACAGAGGCATCACCACTCCCCACCACCACTTTCCTCCTCCTCCTAACCCTAACCTTCACCCTAACCCAAACCACCCACCAACAACCCAACCTAGACTCCGACTGCACCAACCGCTGGATCCACAACAGAAATTGAAGAATTTGGGGGTCGGAACCACCGCCGACCACCGTCGTCTTCCTCCTCCGTCTTCGTCTTCCTCCTCCGTCTTCGTCTCTCTCTCTTCGTCTTCCTCCTCCGTCTGTCTCTCTCTCTTCTGCTTCCTCCTCCGTCTGTCTCTCTCTCTTCGTCTTCCTCCTCCGTCTGTCTCTCTCTCTTCGTCTTCCTCTCTCTTCGTCTTCCTCCTCCGTCGTCTTTGAATTGGTTAGCTATTGCTGCACGGGATCCCCATGATAGATCGAACCTTGAAGATGCTGAATAAACCAAAGAATAAAGGATAGATCGAACCTTGAAGATGCTGAATAAACCTGCTGCTGCTGTTACAATTAGAGTTGTGAAAAATGGAAGGAATATTAATATCTGTTGTGTTGTGGTGTGTTATTATTAGAAGAAGAGATATTGTTTTGAGTCTTTCGGTGGGCTCCTGTAGATCTCCTGTACCCAGTTCAAATTGTTGACCTTCTGTCTCTGTTTTTTACTTTTTATTAAAGATTTGTTTAATGTAATTTGGGTTTGAATTCATATGGGTATTTGATGTTTAATGTGTTTTGACAATTTATTAAAGTTATGGTTGGAATAGAATGAAGATGGAACGTGTATACTGGGGGTTTTTGTTGTGTTGTGATTAATCGTGAAGGGTTGGTGAATCGAGGTGGTTGGTGATGGTAGGCGGCGGTGGACGGTGGTTGGTGATGGTACGCGACGGTGGACGGTGGTTGGTGATGAGAGGTGACTGCTGTTGTGATTAATCGTGGGGGAGGGTTTATAAAGGAGGGACAGATTAGGGGATGTTTGGATGCGGGTGTAGGAACTAGCTAGAGGGGTGTTTGGTGACAAGTTTAATAGCAGGAATAAAAGGTGTTTGGCTACAATAAAATGACAAAACTGCCCCTCAGTTAACTGAGATTGACTAACGGAGTTAGGCATTTGGACGAAACCAGCAAGAATTTGAAAACTAGTGGAGCCAGTTGAGAAAAAAAAATCTTTTGGATGAAACTGGCAAAAAGTGCCAAACCTCAAGGACGAAAATGGCAGTTTACTCTAATCATAATCACCCAACAATATTGAAGCCCTAAACTAATGGGCCGTGACTTGAAGTCACCTTTTCTTTCTTCTGTTTCTTGACTTTATTATTATTATTAAATTCCTTTTTGAGTCCCTGTGTTTTGTTGATTTTAACTACTTGAGTCCAACATTTTGATTTTTAACATTCTGACTCCTAGTGTTTTAATTTTGTTATGGTTTGAGTCCAATTTTCTAACGACGTTAATCAACTCTGTTAAGTATAGGGGTATTTCAGTCATTTAACACCTAGGTACAAGTCTTTAATGCATAAGTGTTAATAATATATAAATAAATACACACAAACACCTGCACACCTTTCTCTCTCTCTCTCTCTCTCTCTCTCTCACACACACACACACACAGACACACCCACCTGCACACCCACACCCACGACCACCTCACTCCGCCTGACCACCTCACTCCGCCTGACCACCGCCGCCTGATCGTGTGTTGACCAGGCCCGAACCAGACTCGAATCAAACCCGACGGACCAATCTTTGCCATCAAACCTGAAGCTGACCGAAGTCGAGCTCGACTTGAACCATTTGACTCGTGACCTGCACAGCAACCTGCACAGCCGCCCTTGACCACCATCCAGCATAACCAGCCCTATAACAACCACCCAAACATGATGGATCTGACTAGAAACATTCTTATACGTCCCGATCTGCACCTCATATACACAATAAGCCACAAAACCCGACGAACCACCACCCCTCGACTCCATCTTCGGACCTCCGACCTGTAACACCGCCATGAGCCACCTCTACAGCCTTCATCGACCATCCCCGGTCCCAAAAATCACCCAAAACGACCACCTAACTTCACCCAATCACCATCGGTCACCTCCACTCTAATACCCAAACAAACCCACCACTAATTGTTGCTGTTTGATGGTGTTTTCAGGCTTACAGGCCTGGACCGCTGTCGGGATTCACCACCGGTGTGGTGGTGGTCGATCGATTATCAGAGAAAAGAAGAGGAGAGAGATGGTTTAGAGAGAGAGTGTGCGTTTCTGGTTTCTAGAGAGAGAGAAAGGAAAGATAGCGGCCAGGTTCTTCCAGAATCCAGACAGATGATGGTGGTGGTGGTGGTACTTAGAGAGAGAAGTGAGAGAGAGAGGTGAGATTTGTGTGTGTGCAGATGTAGTGTATGTAGTGTGTATATATTATAATATAATAATGTATAATATTTAATAATTATTTATTTTTAATGGTAGGGGTATTTTGGTCATTTCATAAACATTAACAGAAAAAATCTAACAGAGTTAGAAAATTGGATTCAAACCATAACAAAAATAAAACACAAGCACTCAGAATGTTAAAAATGAAAATGTTGGACTCAAGTAGTTAAAATCAAGAAAACTTAGGGACTCAAAAAGGAATTTACTCTTATTATTATTATTATTATTATTATAACTCCGTGCTTCTCGACTCGGGTGTTCTTGACTTAACCAATGTTGCTCGTTTATGCTCCAACGTCCATGAACACCTATAAAATATAAAATAAATAAATACTAAAAAAAACCCAAAACTAATAAAAATCTATAAACACCTATACTAAATAAAATAGACCGGTACAAGCCTAAAACTAATAAAAACACTCTCTAAACGACTAGAAAATTGTACAAACTTTACACTGGAAATAGATGTATTTTACAATACATCAGCATTTAATAAGTTTTTTAAACATCAATTAGTAGTTTTTGTTTCATAACTGTAACATTGTTTCAATTTTTTTATACTATTAACAATGCTTGACTTCTTTAACAAATTCCATTTTTTGACACGGTTTTACTTTTTTAAAACTTTACATAGTAACAAACAATAAAATAATTTTTCAGCGTTAACAACTGTCAATAGTTTTAGACTAACAATCAAATTAAGTCCGCTAAAAGTAATTGTTTTACACGCATTTGAAATCTTTATATGTTATAAACAAACAATAAACTTATTTTTTTTGTATATTTTAACCTTTAAATTTTATACATATAATAATTATTATTAAAAATCGTGTATATTAAAAAAAAAATACTCGAATGTCCTAATTATAGAAACATGTTAATGAAATTTTATACATGTTTACGTTTATTTTAGGTATTTTGAAATCTTTATATTCTATACCTTTATATTTTAAATTGGTCTATAATTTAAAAAAAAATCAAATTTTTAATTCTAGCAACATTTAAATCTAAGTTAATTTTGATTTTCATTTTATATTTTCCTTTTTTATATTATTAATTGCTTAACATAAATAAATCTGGCAATTTAGATTATAAATATAGATTTTGTTTCGTAAAGTTTAGTATAACTATTTCCTGCAACTCTATCAGGTATGTCTACCAAATTTTACATATTAATTCAATTTTTTTTTTTTGCATGTGATGTTTTAGTACTTACATTCTATTAACTTGCAGGAAAATGGATCTAAACAACATTACGTTTTTGAATGACATCAATTGGAGGATGACCCAATATACAATCAAAGTTAAGGTGCTTAGGATTTGGAAGCGACCAAACCGAAAGATACAGGGATGAACAGGTTGGTTTTTAACGTATTGATATTTTGGATGGATGAACAGGTTAGTTTTTAACGTATTGATTTTTTCATTTATGTTGTTAACAAATTATTGTTAATAATAATTCTGATTAACTTTATTTTGTTTCGTTTTAATTTTTAAACAGGGCTCCAAAATGCAAGCTATTGTGTGGAGTAGATATATGAAGAAATATGAAAAATTTTTACATGAAAATCAATCTTACTATATCTATAACTCCCAATTAGTTGAAAACAAATCTACTAAACATTTTGATAAAAACGATATTCTTTCGTTTACTTTTGAAACAAGCATTACGAAATGTAACAGGTTTGAAGGAAGTCAGTATGGTTTTCATTTTTCTTCTTTTGAGTCAATTAAGAGTGGCAACCTGCCTCAGGAACAAAGAATTGGTTTGTTTAATCACACTTAATATTTTTTGTATTACTCTTTAAATTTTTTAATAATGTATTTTTATAAATTAATACATTTTTTTTAAGATTTCATTGGCTATGTTGATGAATGGACTCCACCAGAACCGACCGAAACAAAAGCCGGTTTGAAAAACAAGATGACCCTTATTTTGATTGATTTAGAGTATGTGTTTTATCTTTACAAATCATCTTTTATTATTTGATAATGATTTCTGCTTTTTTTTCTTATATTATACGATCAATAAATTGTTATACAAAAGATAGTTTCATTTTAACCAACATTATGTTTATATGCAGAGGGATCAAAATCAGCTGTTCTTTGTGGGATGAGTATAGTGAGCAGATGTTTGGGTACATCAAGCAAAATGAAGATGAAGTTCATGTTGTCCTGATTGTTCAATTCGGTAGTTTTAACAATTATAAAGGTTTGCCATATATTAAGTTTTTTGAATACACTAAATATTTTTACTTTTATGGTTATTTATACATGTTAATTATTTTTTATATTTAAAGGCAATGTGAGCGTTCAAAATGGCTTCTATATCACTGACTCTTTATTAATGAAGACATTGATGATATTCGGGTTTTTAAGAAAAGGTAATATACTTATGTTGTTATTTGTTTTATGTATTTATTGTTATTTTTTTAAAAAAATATATAAATTTTTTATTTATTTTTATTTACAGTTATATTGAAAAGTTGATCTCTTTTGAATCATCTTCTGCTCAACGATCTCTCGGATCTTCTGGAAGCATGAATTTGGCAGATGAATTTCTGAACAAAACCCATTTCAGCAGTATTCGTGATCTTCCGTTAATAACAGATGTACATCAATTTCGACTTATAATACTCTAATATGAATGTTTATATTCCATTCAAAAGATTATCACTTATGTATTTTAATGTATACACTAATAGTCATTAATATTATTTTATTTTGCAGGTCAACAAAAAAGTCATTGTTGTTGGTACAGTGAAGGGTGTGGATGCCAACGACGATTGGTATTACCTAGGTTGTGAGGCATGTAATCGCAAGGTTGAGCCAACTCTGATGTTACCTGATGATGAAGATGAAAAAGATGTTAATTCATTTAAGCAGGTTTTGGTTTGCACCAACAATGACTGTCCCAAGCATATTGTATCTGCTGATCCTGTGTAAGAATTATTTTTCATAAACATAAGTTAAAATTTTACGATATTATTTAGTAAATAATTTGTTGTTATTACTTACTTTAGGTTTAGAATTCCAATAAGGGTATAAGATTGTACTGGAATAACATCACTCACATTGTTTGATCGAGAAGCGAAAAAATTGTTGGGCATGTCAGCGATGCAGCTGCTAGAAAAATCCAAACAGGTAATTTATTTTTTTCTGCCTTAAACAATATATTTTATTATATTTAATGTTACTTATCAAAATTTTTATATAGGTTTGTGTTGAAGACAAAATAACTCCTGCTGAATTTACTTCATTTGAAGATAAAAAGTTTGCTTTCAAGATTAAAATTGGACAATTTAACATTGATAAGCATCTGGATGGTTATGGTATACGCAAACTTACCGATGATTCTTCAATAGTTGCTTCTCTGGAACAAAGTTTCCCTGACATTCAGGTTATTATTATCATTGAAATATTCCTTTATTATTACTCTTATGAATCATTAGTACATGTTTATTATTGTTCTTATTAATTTTTTTTTGTTTTTATTATAAATGTTTCCTTTGAAGTATTACATGTTTATTTTTTTTAGCTCGATCAAACTGTTTTTGAAAACATCGATATAGATGAATCTTAAACACAAAATGCATTGTCTTTGAAGGTTGTTCTTTGACTTATTTAATCATATATTTCAAATTAAGTTTTTAATGTAGTTTATTCTAACAATTTTTACATTTCATTTAATACTAGATCTTTGCCCGCGTTACACGCGGTTTACCAACGTACAATTATTTTGAGGGGTAAAACATATAAAAAAATGTAGCAGAAATATTTTATGAAGATTTAAAAGAAACCAATACACAATGTATTCAAATGTCACTAAATATTTCTTTATACACCACATCTTTAGACACATTGAAACGGTGTGAAGATTCAATGGAGTCGCAGTTAAATACTCCACTTGGTGGTACATTTTGTATTCCATCATTTGTAGGATTATTGACCTTGCATCTCTTGGCATCTAGTTGTAATTTTCTAAATTTGCGACACTCGACCACATTCTTAATTTTTTATTCATTCGAGAGAACTGTGAAGAAAAATAAATTACTTGCATAATACCATTAGCATATAAATAAAGATGTAAAATATATGAAATTCGTTTACCGTTAGATATATTAGATAACAGTGTTCCTTTGTCATTACCTTAAAAAAAACCATAAGTTAAATGAAAAAACACAAGTAATATAAAATGGAAATCAAAATTAATTTAGCTTAAAATGTTGCTATAATTAATTTAGATTAAAATGTTGCTATAATTAAAAATTCGAATTTTTTTTATTTAAATTATAGACGATTTTTAAAATGTATAGGTATAAAATGTAAAGATTTCAATATACCTAAAATAAACTTAAACATATATAATCCGTAGATTTCTAAGTTGTATAGGTATATTTTTTAAATATAATTTATTGTTTGTTAGTATCTATTGACTAAAAAAAGTCAAACCGTGTCAAACAATTAAGGTGATTAAAGAAGTCAAACATTGCTAAAAGTATCAAAAAAAAAAATTTAACTAAAATGTTAAATTTATAAACCAAAAAACTACAAATTAATGTTTAAAAAAAATTATTGAATGGTTAATTTCAATCTTTCAATGTTTTAAATTTACCAAAAAACAGGTTGATTGTTTATTTCTAAAATTTGAATGTTTGTTTCTAAAATTTAAAGATGGCAATCTACCAAATTTATTTTAATTGTTTGTTAAATTTGTTTGATTGGGTTTAGTAATTGTTATTTTTTCTGTTGAACAAAATTTAAAATATTACAGTTAATAAAAACTCAGAAATTGTTAGAAGTAAAAAAAAACTGAATATGTTTTGCATTTAAAGATTGTGTTTGAATTTTAAAAAACAAAGTCAAACCTTGATTCTTTATTTGCTAAAATTGCACGATTTCAATTTACCAAAAATTTACTTTTGATTGTTTGTCAAGTATGGTTTGTAAAACATAAAATATTATTCCATAATTAAAAAAAATGGCATTAATAAGAAATTAATATGAATTTTTAAAAAAAGTCAACCATATACTAACCGAAAAAAAACAATTATTGTTTTCAAAAGGAAATTTTTTAAAAAAATCACAGATGGTTGTGTACAACATAAATTATTTCCATAATTACAAACATTGACATTAATAAGAAATTAATATGATTTTTAAAAAAGTCAAACCATTTACTAACCGAAAATAAGAATTAATGTTTTATCAATAATATTAAATATCACGGTTGGTTGTTAAAAATTAAATTATTTCCATAATTACAAAAACTGTTATTAATAAGAGATTACAATGAATTTTTAAGAAAGGTCAAACCATTTACTAAAAAAATAACATTATTGTTTTAAAAACAGTTTTTTTTTTTAAAAAAAGAAACCCTTATCAACTATGTTTACTATCTTAGTTCCTAAACAACAAAATAAGATTAATATATACTACTAATATCCATAACATAATATGCAAAATATAGTTTTTTTAACTAATAAGAATAACCCAAAATATTAGTGATTCTAAACATAAAAAACCCCAAAATTCACGAATTACCACATGAGTAGTAAACGTGCCAAATCATCGAATTAGCATTGATTTTTATACACTAAAAATAATAATGTGACAAATCATCGAATTAGCATTTATTTTGTGTTTAAATGTCTTTAATTTTTATAACCGGATTTTTTTAAAATTTTTATTTTGAATGTTTAAAAATAAAGTAATTCAAATGAAAATAAGCGTATTAATTGTGATGAAAAAATTCAAATTTAACTTTGTTTATAAATGTATTTATATTTATATATTATTAATAATTTTGTGTTTAAAGGTTATTAATGAAATGGTAATCATAATTATTAACATGAGATGTTTCCAATATTGTGTAAATCATGATAAATGTTAATTATACGCTAAAAATAGTAATATGACAAATCAAAGAATTAAGCATTTATTTTGTGTTTAAATGTCATTAATTTTAAAATCCGGATTTTTTTAAAAATTTTTATTTTGAATGTTTGAAAATAAAGTAATTCAAATGAAAATAGGCGTATTAATTGTGATGAAAAACTTCAAATTTAACTTTGTTTATAAGTGTATTTATATTTATATATGATTAATAATTTTGTGTTTAAATGTTATTAATGAAATGGTAATCATAATTATTAACATTAAATGTTTCCAATACTGTGTAAATCATGATAAATGCTAATTATACGCTAAAAATAGTAATGTGACAAATAAAAGAATCAAGCATTTATTTTGTGTTTAAATGTCTTTAATTTTAAAAACCGGAATTTTTAAAAAAAAATTATTTTCAATGTTTAAAAATAAAGCAATTCAAATAAACATAGGCGTATTAATTATGATGAAAAAAATTCGAATTTAACTTTATTTATAAATGTATTTATATTTATATATGATTAATAATTTTGTGTTTAAAGGATATTAATGAAATGGTAATCAATAACATGAGCATGGAGCAACTAAATAAAAAAGATTAGAAACTCTACCGTGAGTTTTTACCGTCTCTGGGATTGAAGCTAATAATCGCCCGTCCTGTATATCGAGATGAAAAAACTCGTGTATTAAATGATGAAAGCATGAATATATTTAGATAATAGGTAACTGTATCAAAATCAAGGAAGGTCGTAATATTTTTTCTTTTTTAGGTTTTCAAACATTATCCATACATTTGCATACGAAACATTTCCATACGTGCTTACCTGAAAATCTAAATAAAATGACATTATTCAAAAAATTAATTCATATAAATAAGCAAACATGAAACATCAAACAAAAGAAAAATCAAGTCCAAGAACAAAATTTCAAACAAACTGTTTGTTTATAAAAACTAACTAAAGATTTCAAAATCAAAAATCAAACCTTGATATTAAAAGCATGTAAGCAACAGTCGCTCGGGTACAAATCTGAAACAAATGGATATACGATATATACAAAAAAAAAAAGTAGGATTCTTTACCATGATCAAATATAAACGAATGTGAACCAATTAACACTTGCACTAAACAAACCATTGATTATTTTCCTTTAAATTGCCGTCTTTACGCCTTGGATCCACAATAACACACAATACATACAGATTGAAACCTAAATCATTAAAATCAGTAAAAAAAATATAAAGACACAAAAACATTAATCGCCAAAAACAAATGAAGATATAAGATATCAGAAAGAAACATAGATGAAATCAGAAAGAAACGTAGGAGAGGCGATAGACGAACAATGATTGTGTTACAGGAGAATGGAATGATAATACCTTGAAGAAGGATCGCCAAGGATGGAGAATGATCGGTTGCTTCGTTTGATTGTTTTAAGGTTTAGAAGAGGATGGAGAATGATTTGTTATGAGGATGATTAGTTTTTTAGGAATGATAATATGCTTGACCAATTTTTACCAAAATAATCTTCAATCACCAAAACAATGTTTAGGAAAGTTATTAAAACACCTTGACCGATTTTGACTAAATTAATAAATGATTTTTGATTTAAAAAAAAAGAAAATTTTATTAATTCTCACATTGTGCCATAATGGATGAGCATTAATTGCTAGGGGCCTAAATGAATGACAAGTGTCCACAATTGCTCCTAAATATTATATGTATAGATTGTAGGATTCTGTTGGAGATAACACTACTCCAGAGTCATCTTCTAGAGTTGGTGTTGTACGTGATGATGAGGAAGTGAAGCGTAGCCTGGACAAAGTGTACGACCTTGATGATGATGCAAGGGAATCTACAACAAAAGCTGCAAAGAAATCACCTGAGATCCCCCTTTTGGTTCCTAAGGTTGAGAAATAGAAACATTGAACAATTTTTTTAAACATTTATGCTTGGTTTTGTTTTTTGGACAATTTCGTTTTGTTTATGGTTGGTTTGGTTTTTTGGACAAATTTCATTTAAATAATTTGTGTGTTTGCATTTTATTTTGTTATTTTGTTAAAAATTTTAATTATGGAATATATTTTTATGATGTAACATTATTATTAGAAATTTTTTTTTGACAACATTTTTAATAAAGTCACTAATATTAATAAAATAATTTTGAAAAAATTATAATTATATTAAAATTATAACTTTATGATTTACAAAATATTAATAAAACCAAATTAAGTTATTACCATAAATTAAGCAAGTTTTTATAATTAGTATAAATTATACATATTTATACTAATTATAATAAAAATTTTGAAATTTAAAAATTTCGAATTACATAAAATTTGGAAATTTTTAATTCGATTTAGTATACATTTATAAAATTAAAATTTTATTTTGTCTAAAATTTTAAATACTAATAACCGTTCACTGGAATATTTATATTTTCGTGATGTCCTTAATGGTTTAAAAATTTGTATATTGCCTACTCTTCGATTAGCACTAAAGATCGGTGTTCCCGTTATGTTGTTGAAAACATAAATCAACAAAATGGCTTGTGTAACGGCCCGAGGTTGTGTATGATGGGAAGGTGAAGACTAAAACAAAAAAATGTGGTGTATAAAGAAATATTTAGTGATATTTGACTAAAATGTGTGTTGCCTTCTTTTAAATTTTAATAAAATATTTCTACTAATTTTTTTTTATGTCTAACCTCTCAAAATAATTGTACGTTATTGAACCGCGTGTAAACGCGGGCAAAAGTCTAGTAATAATAATAAATAATAAATAAAGTTTTTTCTAGCCGAGATCTTACTTTGAGCAGCCTTTTTATCCTAATACAGGAAATGCTACGAGTCAAATTTTACTTTGTACGTTTATTTGTTATGTATTTTTATAATAATATATTGCATATTTTATGAATTTTCCATTGGGCCATATATTTTAACAATGGATCCATGTGTTTCAATTGGGCCTGTATGGGCTAAAATGGAATTGTAGCACCTTTCCGACAAAAAAAGATGTGTGGGTGCATGATAATCGGGTCTTCCATTCTAGTATCTACTTTGTGACTTGGTCAAACATACGACCATATGAGGTTGCTTATGCCATCTTTTTGAGAGATTTCAAATGTCATGTGTCACTAATAAAAATAAGTCTTTAAAAGTAAATATATGTACAAAATTCAAAAAATGTGGTCCAACAAAGAGGAGAAGAAGTAACCCAAAAAGAAAGTGGAGCTACCAAGTTTAATATCGGGACATCAACCAACAACCATGTCATGGAAGGGGTCTTTACCAGCTTTATTTTATTTATTTATTTTTTTATCCTTCCCTTTATAATTAAATAATGAAATATTGCTTTTTAACTTTTTTTTTTTTTTTTTTTTTTTGTTTCATTTTTCCATTATATTAGAAAAGCAACAAGGATTACAAGTGAGGCGCGGGTAGACGGGCAACAAGCTGCGCCGCAACCCCTTTTTGAATAGCAAAGCCTACTCTATTAAATATAAAGCTTGTGTCCTTGGCCGCAGGAGAGTTACTCTGCACCACCTTCTGCACTCGATCTAAAAACCGGATTGCATCGGGAGCAAGGCCCCCAAATGTGTCAAAAGCAAAGGGCACAAAGACGTGTTGGTTTTCAAGACAAGCAGCTTCATGTTTGTCAACTTTCTTGGATTCAGCTTTTAAGACTGCTTGCCATGTATGGTCACCCACGCATCTTTCGCATATATGCGGAAGACTAGCCCTACCATCTATCATCAACATGATACACTACCGATTTAGTGATTTATTGGTCAAGCTCGTTTAACTATACTAAAAAAATAAAATGATTGTCGTGCTTAATTAATTATAAAAACATATTTATATATTTTTTTTAAAGATTAGGATTTGCTATTCAGAAAGGGGTGGCGGCGCAGCTTGTTGCCCGCCTACCCGCTATTTTGATGTAATTTTCTAAGTCATGAAATATAATTCAATTTTCTTTATTTATATATTTACACAAGTATAAAAGTTATCTTGTTATGTGGTTTATATTTTAAGAGAATAAAAAAACTATATTGTTTCTGAAAAGGAGAAAAGGTTTCCAAAACATAATAAATAGATTTCGTCAAAGATAAGAGTATTTAATTTAGCTGCCCATAAATATATTAATATTTTCATAAATATGAATTTTTAATTATTTAAAAAAAATAAAATAAATATGAATAACAATTTCTTTTTCCTGTATCACACTTCCATTTCACAATAAACACCAAGTTACATCTGTTGGGTAAGCAAGCAACAAGCTACATATATCCGCATTGTTGTATTGTTTTTAGCAACACGCGAGCAATAACAATTAAAAGATTCATTGTCGTATTAATAAACATCCGCATATCCTGAAGCATCATCAACATACAAGTTCAACCATAATTTTGCCTGCAACTAGAGGTGACAAAATGGGCGGATCGGGTGATTGTTTCAACCATTCGGGTTGAAAACCTTAAAACATATATAAATAACATAAAACTAAAGATACATTGATGTATTAATTGAGCATAGTACGTACTATACTATGTAATCATCTGAAGACATTTTCGAACCAAAACTAATTAACATCAAATCTTGGAACTTTCTACTTGAAATATATCGAAATATATGAAACTTTGTGTTTGGACATAAGTGTGTTTTTTCAGAGGATAAATAAATCATGTACAATCTTGAAGCTAGTGATGTATAGAACAACTATTAGATTGTTGAAAGCAAACATAATATTCTTGATTCATGGCTATGGTGGTCACTACTATCTTCCCAACAGTATGACTTGTACTCTGTGGTATTACTACTCATATTCATCTCTTCCTCTTCTTCTTCTTCAGGAAGCATGTTGAGATCAAGAAACCTTCGATCCTCGCGAACCACCTCATCGGGTTTCATGATCACATTGTTGTTGTTTTCTTGATTCAGTTTAGCTTCAGAAATCAAGTGTGATCTTTTGTGACCACCTAAAGCTTGCCCTGATGTAAAAACCTTGAAGCAAATTGGACACTCATATGCTCTCAACACCGCCTTTTTCTTCAAAGAATCGGCATCAAGATTCAAACTTGATGATTCTTGATGATCATTAGATGTTCTTGGATCATACCCATTGATTGTTTGATCATGATCTAACACGGGTTTGTGTTCGAATTTGTTTTCCCTTTGTGTTTTTGAATCAAAATCCCTCTCTAGTACTTTTTGGTGACTTGCTTTATGTCCACAAAGTGCTTTATGAGAATGAAAACTCTTGTTACAAGTAACACACCCAAATTTTTTCTTGTTTGAGTCCTTAAATTTGCTAAAATCCGAACCGAATTCGTTGGATTTCATCAATCCCACCTCAGATCTTCCAAAACAATCAAAACTAACAGAGGAATTTGAGCATATTCCAAGATCTCTAGAGAGCATCATCAAAGACATAGCAACTTCTGCTTCTTGTTCTAGTTCGATTTCGGACACAATACTTGTTGAAGCATTATTACTACTAATAATTTGATTACAATTATCAACCAAGTACCTTTTCTTTAGTCTTTTTCCAGATCTTGATCGCGATAAGGATCGCGGTTTTGATCTCTTTAGTAAACCATTTTTGGCATTTGAATCCTCATTATCTGAATAACTAGTCCAAGAGTCCTGATCCAAACTTGCAACCATCTTGTTTTTGTTGCTTGAGAGTTTCATAGAGTGACATTTCATATGCCCAAACAAAGCCTTCCAAGATTGGAACCCTTTTCCACATACTTTACAAACTTTATCAACAACATCTAAACAACCTTTGTTTTTCACCTCATCATGATCAATTGAGTTGATCACATGAGACCTCATATGCCCCCCTAATGACCTTCCACAAGCAAAGCTCTTGTTACACAACTTACACATGTGTTTCATCAATATTTCTTCACCAATTTCTTCCATCGAATATCGCTCGAATTCGGACAATTCAGATCAGATTCAAGAATTTAAGATAATATAAGACACACCCAGATCAAGAAACAAGATCTAAAGGTGAAATCTTGAGTGGGAATTTATAAATTTTCAAACTTTATGATGAAAAAACAAATCCCATATCAAAGTTTTGATCTTTTTCTTGATCAAGAACCTCAAGAACATCAAGAACCAAACTTTAAGATGGTAATGAATAGAAGGTATATAATTAGTTGAAATTGGAAGTTAAAGAAAGGGAAAAGAAGATGATGGGTCGGTTACCTTTTGATGCTAATGATGATGATGAACAACACAACAAGCAAAGGGAAACAACAAACACAAAGGAAAGAAGTGGGCAACACTCACACTTAACAATATGTTTCTCTCTCTAAAAGTATATGTATGTATAGAGAGAGAGAGGGAGGCTAAATTTAGAGAAAGATAGGAGAAATTCATGCATGAAAGTAAGGATAAAAAGGAGCTAAAGCAAAGATGGTCGCACGTGTACTTGAGTATGGATAGTTGGAATGGATACTACACCAGCAGCATACCAACGGATGAGATCTATCCACGTGGCAGTTCCTAGGTGCTGAAAGCAAAGATCCTCTCCCACCTGTATCTTTAACTATTCTTTGTCTTGTAAGCATATACACAGTTGAAAAGTTCATCTACCCATTGAAAACAAAGTTTTATTACTTTTATAATTTGTTTTATTATTAACTAGCTGATTACCCCGGGAAGTTCCCGGGGTTGAAAAATTTAATATGATTTAATAAAAAATGATAAAAAAAATGATAAAAGAAGAAAACTCATATCACGAAAAGCGTAAATAACTTAAACATAATCAATCTTAGTTAAAAAACATTTATTTAAAAAGTTAAAAAAAATAAAAAGAATAAACCATATTAAACATAATACAGTATTAAAAGGATAACCTTTAACATATAATCATCTTCACGTAATTTAAAATATGTTACAATTTGACTTTGACTTATATAGATGTAAAATTCATGATGGGGGTTGAAAAATATAACACTTCTAATAATATTAATACTAATAGTAATAATTATTACTCTTGTAATTAAATAAATAAAAAATAACCTTGTTATAAGGTGACACCATGTGTTGCAGTGTTGCGTGATTCGTTCTCCTAACTTCTCTTGATGAAGTATACCTATCCATCTTTAGAAGAGTAAAATTCCAATGATAGCATGGCGATTGGGCTGAATTTCAACATCGTAGATAAGAACCTGGTTTAAAAGAAAAAACATGATTAATGAATAACCTGGACACTTTGTGTTTTTTTTTTCTGTATGAACATAACCCCACAAAAAATAGTCGTTTTTTCTCTGTTTTTTATATAGCACTATGGTACTCGTTGGAAAGATAATAAAACGCTCATTAATTTGGTGTAATTTTTTTATTTAAAAAATCTCGAATATAAAAGATATTAACGTTTAAAAATTATGGGAGGAACATAAGAGAGAAAATTTTAAATTTGTTTTTAAATCTTTTTTTCCTAAAATAACTCAATTTAATTTTAGTAATTGAGAATTGAGAGATAGAGAGATAAATTTAGGGTTTTATGTTTATCTTTTTTTTTAATTAAAAAAGGAAATAATTCAAAAAACATTAAAATCTTTCAATTATGATGCCACGTGGCAGTTTCATGGAGAGGATGAAGGCACCATTGCACGCCACGTCAGCAATGTTCAATTCTTTTATATATATTAATAGATTAATAGATATTAATATTGTGTGACAATACTAACATACAAATTTATAATTCTTAATATTAATGTTTTTAAAAATAAATTGTAAAACATTTAAGTCAATTGTAAATGTAATGTTTGCCTTATTTTATTTTAGGCTCAAGATTTCTAACCTAACTATCTACTTTTATTACAAAATTGATTTTGGCATGCTTTGCCATCATAAATATATTCCTTTTATTTATTTCTTTTCTTATATTAGTGAGGGTATAAAATTGTTAAAAAAACTATTACTTTTCTATTTTTTTCATTTATGTAGCAATTATTTTATTTTTTTATTTTTGTTTAGTCAGCAAAACTGTTTCTTTTTTTTTTCTTTTTTTTTTTTTGACCCTAAGAACCTTACCCTTTTATAATATTATCTCTAGTGACAAATTTGTTTAATCCAACACGAAGCCATGTGTCAACCATTAAGCATAAAATCTAATAATGATTTAGATGAGGTGCATGAAGATAAATATTAACTTCTACAAGTTTGAGTTTTAAATATTATCTTGAACCTTAAAAACTAAAGTAATACAGTAATTTTGATATATATTTAATAAAGAACTTTTGTAAGCAGTTGAAATTAATTAAAGAATATACAACTAGAAGCCTTCATAGTTGAAAGCTAGAAAAGTAAAAGCTTTAGCAAGTAGGGAAGCAGTTATGTGGTTGGAGCCCCTTTTTTGTCATGTTGGTGCAATTTTCTAAAAGGATTCAACTCACTTTACTATTCTACCAACTGTCCTCTCTTCCCAAGCCATAAAAAGGAATAAATAGAACATTATTTTGTTGGTTTAGGCTACATAATTTATTTAATTTTTTCACTATAATCTAAAGGTCGAAAACTATTTATAAAATAGAAGCTTAAACGAAGTAAACTACTTAGGACTGGTTCAATAAAGACGTAAAACAAGTCGAACTTAAGCAAGTTTGAGACTAAATTTATCAAATGGTATGAGACCACATACAATAGACCAATCAAAGAACATAAAATACTTTATTAAACTCTTTGACTAAGACCAAACAACAACTGAAATCACAAATACAATCTCTAAATAATAACAAACTCAAGAACAAGACAAGACAACTATCAACTCTTAGCACTTATTCGAGATGAATAAGTGCAGAACTTAAACAGAAACCCTAATCGCTCTGAGAGATATGTGAGAGACAAAACAAGAATGAAAAATATTGTGAACGACGAAAAAACTGGTAAAGAGAGGAGACGAAGGGCTTATATAGCCAGTAGATAGGCTCGGGTAAAAACACACCTGAGCCAATGAGAGCCGTTGGATCTCTCCCAAGAAACACACAAGTCTTCAATCATAGCCATTCATTTAGGAGTGGGGATTGCCAACGTGGCAATTCACAAATAACTCGTACAACACTAGCTCTGGGCCAAGAGAGTTCAACTAGACCAAACTCTTCTGATCTGCACGAAGCCCAATAACCATCAGCCTTCTTCCTGAGCCCATCAATCATCAGCTTTCTAGCTTTCTACCTGAGCCCACTAGCCATCATCCATCCATCCTTAGCCCATAACCAGCTCTAGTCCATGAAATAAAAACATGTGTAAGTTATAATCAAATATTATCAATAATAGGTACAGATAGATTTAACACAACCCCCCCCCCCCCCCAATTTGATTTACCTGGTGCAAATGGGTCAAACAAGTGAAGTTGATCATAAAGACTTTGTAAAATATCAGCTAGTTGACTTTGAAAGTCAATCTTTACAGGTTTGACAACACCACTAGTAACCAAATCTCTTAGGAAGAACAAGTCTATCCCAAAATGTTTGGTTTTATCATGAAACACAGGATTTGCTGTTATTGCTAAAACAGCACTGTTATCACAATTTAAGTTAATTGGAGTCTTTAATAAAACATTTAGCTCACTTAACAAATCTTTTAACCAACTATTTCACAAGATGCAGCACACATGGCTCGAAATTCTTCTTCTGTAGAAGATCTAGAGACAGTGGACTGCTTCTTGCTTTTCCAGGTAATCAAATTGCTACCCAGGTATACACAAAAGCCAGTAACAGACCTTCAAGACTCTATGCACTTTGCCCAATCAGAATCAGCATAAACCTTTAGACTAAAAGATCCTGACTTGGAGAAAGAAATTCCCTTGCCAGAGGCACCTTTAAGATACCTCAAAAGTCTCATTGCAATTTTTAAATGGCAACTACTAGGCTTATGCATATATTGACTCAGAAAGTGCACCGTGTAAGAGATGTCAGGTCTTGTATGAGACAGGTAAATTAATTTACCTACTAACTGTTGATACCCAGTTATATTTTCAAGGGGTTTATTATCATCAACAAGCATATTATTGACCACGTGACTAGGCTCAATAGGATTTCCAGCAGGTTTACACCCAGTTAATCCATATTCAGCCAATAACTCAGTACAATATATTCTCTGAGTTAGACACAAAATGTTATTTTCCCTAACAACCTCAATACCAAGAAAATATTTTAATTCACCAAGATCTTTAATCATGAACTTAGTTTTGATAGCATTTTTAACCTTATTTATTTCATCAACAGAATTTCCTGTTAAGATGATATCATCAACATACACTAGCAATCCCAAGAACACAGACTTAGTAACCTTAGTAAACATAGAAACATCAAATTTGTTTTGCACAAATCCAATAACATACAAAGCATAAACAAGCTTAGCATTCCACATTCTAGGTGCTTGTTTCAACCCATATAGAGACTTATTAAGTTTACACACTTTATTGTTGTTAACAGTGTCAGTAAAACCTTCAGGAATTGACATATACACATCTTCCTTTAAGTCTCCATATAAAAAAGTATTGTTAATATCAAGTTGAAAAATTTTCCAATCAAATTCAACAGCTAGAGAAATAACACATCTAATGGTAACCAATTTAACCACGGGTGAGAAAGTTTCATCAAAATCTACACCCTCTTTCTGACTAAACCCTTTAGCTACCAATCTAGCCTTATACCTTTCAATTTCACCACTAGCTTTGTATTTGATTTTGAAAATCCATTTACATCCTATTTTACTTCTTCCTTTAGGAAGATCAACAATATCCCATGTATTGTTCCTATGTAAGGCCTCTAACTCCTCATTCATAGCTTTAACTCAGTTTGGGTCTTTAGAGGCCTCAACAAAATTCCTAGGTTCACTACTTTTATTCAAAACAGAGGCAAAACATTGACTCTCAATAGACAAGTTGGAATAGTTAACAACCTTTTCTAATCCATATTTGACCTTGCCTTCTATAATAAAATCATTGAACCTTTTAGGAATTTGTGACTCTCTATTAGACCTTCTAACAACAGATTCAGATACTTGATTAGTATCACCCTCAGAACCTAAGTTGTTACTAACATCTTCAGTACTCACACCCTTTGCCCTATCAGGTTCTAGACTAACATTTCTAGGCTGCTCTTTATCAGCCAAGCCTCTAGTAGTTCTGTCTACAGAACCTGATTGCTGAGTCCAATGTGTTCCTGAATCTAAGTTATCTGGGTTGGACCCAGTTTCAACCTTTCCCTCATCATTGGGATCATTTACACCTAAGGCATCTGAATATGTGTTTTCATATAGGTCAAAAAAGTTTATATTGGTAACATGTTTTAAAGGATTTGATTCAAATTTTTCATAGACAGTTTTTTCCTTAAATGGAAAGAAACTTTCAAAAAACTTTACATCTCTTGAGAAAAAAAGTAGTTTTACTGTCCAAACTAAAGACTTTATATCCCTTTTTCTCGTAAGAGTATCCTATAAAAACACATTTTTCACTTTTACTTTCAAACTTATCTGACTCATCTAACACAGTACAAAAACACAGACAGCCAGATAGCCTAAGGTGTTCTAGGAAAGGTTCAAATCAATACATTAACTCATAAGGAGTTTTTCCAGCTAGCACAGAAGTGGGTGTCCTATTAATCAAATAAGCAGCAGTCAATATGTAACACCCCAACCGATGGCGGAAACATCGGGACGTCACGTAGTGATGATTGTTCAGTAGCTCATGGTGAATAATAAATTTCATTAAATGATTTAAATAAATTACATACAATTGTTCTACAAGAATTCGTACATCAAAATGAATAATACTATGCACACATCTTCAAGCATTAACTCAAATCTTCAAGCAAGTAGAACCTGAAACATGTTAAGTTGAAAATATTTTGGGTCAACAAAAGTTGGTGAGAATACATAGGTTTTTGAATATAGTTGATAACAATAATTTGTACAACAATCACAGTTTTATGATGATAGAGTATGATTCCGACATGTAACAATGCGTCTTTGTACAATCAAACCTTGTGTCGACTGAGGCCTAACTCGCAAGTTAGTCTAATGTTGTTACTGCTTTCGATCATCCCTGAATTTATGCGGGGGGATGGGTTTGTCAGACCTATAGCGCTATAATCTAAACAGGCAGCTTGATCAATGTTAATGATTGTACTGTGTCTTTTTGTTACAGTCAAATGATAGAATGAATAAATGATAGTGTAAAATGTTTAAACATGTTTCACCCCAAAAATAGTGAAAATAGAGAAAAGGGGCTATGTAAACTCACCTTATAATGTTAAGTCTCGTGATATAGAATATGTGTTGCCCAACGATGCCAAGTATTACCCTATAATTAAGGTAATAAATATGTCTAAGTCTATTTAGTCTACAAATATATTCTAGGGTTTCGAATTGGGGATATGTGCTCGTTTGATTAATAAATAAAATGTTTAATAAATAAGAGAAATTTGACAAATAAATAAACAAAAGTCTTTTTGTAATTTTTAAATTAAAGATGGTCACAATAATAAGTTTTAAGTGTGAAAATAATTTTTATAAAATTATTTTCTTAAAAATTAGAATATTAAATCTATTTATTTCAAATTGTCAAAATATAACTTTAATATTTAAAAATATTAAATTTACAGAGTTATTAATTTAAAAATTATATTTCTGTTCCTAATAATCAGAGATAATTTATAAAAAAATTTGGTGCAAAAATATTGTTAAATGAATTTATTATGATTTATTTATGATTAAAACTAACAAAAATTGATTAAAAATATTAAATAAATGATTTTTTAGAAATAAAAATCATTTCAGAAAATTTATTGTTATACAAAGTCAGAATAATTTTTGTGAGAATTTATAAAATTGTTTTGATATTTTTATAGAATTTTATAAATAAAATAGAATAAACTTGAATTATTTATTATATATATTAAATAAATAAATTTTGGAAAACTAAAAATTGTATGCTAAACTTTTCCACTAGAATAATATAAAATAATTTTTGTAGAATTTATAAAGTTGTTTTAGTATTTTAAAACAAATTTTAAAAGAATAATAATACTTATATAATTATAAAAGGAAAAAGAAAGAAAGAACAAAAAGATTTGTTCATGGCAAGGATCGAACCCGTGACCTTTAGTTAAACAACAACAGTCTAAACCATCTGATCTGAATCACGTTTTGTGTTTATAGTTGATTTCAAAATATATATAAACAAAGCTTTAGCAAGTCATCTTCCCCAAATCATTACCCTAAGAACCCTAGTTTTCAAATACGTCAAATTGTTAAACGATAACCCCAAAAATCATGGGGTTATCAGGCGCGTAACATCAAAGATCAAAAACATAAATTGGATTAAATCATACCAGTCAGAATTGATGGTGAAATGCTCAGTCAAACAAAAAGTCAACTGCGAGTGATTTTTGGCTAAAAACGATTTGTTGGTAGAAATTAAGGGTGGGGGTTTGTTAATCGCTCCTTTCAGAGGTTGTGTGCGAGTTTAATCGAATTATTATCGGGTATTTATACAGGTTTCAATCGAATTCATTTGGAAAGCTTATTAATGGTGTTTAAATCGCATTTCAACACCTTTAAATACGCGTGATGTTGTATTAGGAAAGGGAGATGATTAGGGTGCGTAATACTCGGGTTTGATTGAATGATTGGCGTGTTTTCCTGATCAGTTTGATGTTTCCTTGGTCTGGTTTGCATACAGCGATCGAACAAGAAGAGAAGAGTGAGGTATCAGTGGCCTTTTATACATTAATGTTTGGATTTAAGACAAACGAATGGTGTGGCTCAACTGGTCTTGTGTGCGTGTGTTTATGCGTTGAGCTGGTTCAATGCTCGAGTTCGAGTCCCGGCATCAACCTTGTATTTTTGCAGTTAGTGGGAGAGGGGATATGGGCCTTGGCTTGGTTGGGCTGGGTAAAGATCTGGGCCAGTTAGGTGGGCTGGATGGTTATTGGGCTCACGTGTGGACTGGGCTAGAAGCATTGGGCCGAATTTGTTTAAAGGTTTTAGGGTGGGCTTGGGTTGGATTGTCTTGAGCAATTGGGTGTGTAGTGTCCAAATCTTTTGTTTTATTATTATTATTATATATAAATATAAGTTGTGTGATAAAAACTTAGGCTTAATAGTATAAAATTAATGATAAAGTAAGGGCTTTAATGTATTAGAATTTGAAAAATTTTGCGATGCTACACAATATACATTCAGACCAAAAACAAATAGGTAAAGCACTTTGAAACAATAAAGCCCTAGCAACATTGAGTAAATGCCTATGCTTTCTCTCAACAACCCTATTTTGTTGAGGTGTGTATGCACAAGATGTTTGATGTATGATTCCTTTAGAATTGCAAAAATCCTTAAACTGTTTATTCACAAACTCTGTTCCATTATCAGATCTAAAGATTTTTATGCTTTTCTTAAACTGTGTTTCAATTATATTATTGAAACTAGTTGTATTCAATAACGCGCTTTGCGCGATTGTCGGCAAGTTTCAAACTTAACATTCACCACCAAAAATTATTTAGAAGATTGTATCAAGCAAGATGCTAACTACATTCATACAACCGACACCCAAATACATCTCCAATACAATCAAACGCCTATTAAGTTATGGGTGTATTAAATGTTACCCAATTCTCCCCCGTCCAACCCGATTGCTTATCTTTATGTTTCACCCAATTAAATGCCATAGCTTGAGCTTTCCCAAATACTTTACCGCTAAAAATTAGTTCGTTTCATGCTTTACATATCGCCCAAGAAGCCGCTAAAATAATAATTCTAATCAATTTACGCTTCTCCTTAGACCCGTTCACAGTCCTGTGCAGCTCTAATAAGTCCTTCACATTGAAAGCGTATATCGGAGTGATGCCAAGTTCCTTAGAAGGATTAGAATTATCGCTACCCACCATTTTCATCTTCTGTATGGATAATTGTTCCTGTAGAAGGATGAGAATTATCGCCACATTAGTAGGATGGCTACATCATTTCAACCTGTGAATGCTCAAACACAGCTTAATATTTGAAATAAAGTGAGAAAGCGGGACAAATGGGTTGAAAGTTTCCCAAAAGTTAATTTTTAAAGTATCATGTGTTTCCTGCCAACCCACTTGACAGGTAAATTTTTACCGGTACTAAAATATCCATTTGACCCATTACCCAACTCATCCTCTATTATTTTTTTATAATATCAACTCATCAATGGCTTGGAATCCTGAGATATGATGATACGAAGATATGTTTTGAAACTCTTACATAGCCCATTCTTTATACAATGAAAAACTCATGACCAACTACTGCACCCTCCTAGTCCCAAAATTATATATCCACTGTTCTATTTTAGTTTATCCTAAAAGAATGCCCACTTCAAAATAATCTATTATGTTTCCAAATCTACCCTTTTATTGTACATTCCTATAACTGCTGCAATTCAAAGGGTAAACCAGACATTTAATGCATTCATTATACAATCCTAAAACTATGTGATTTCTTTTCCTGTGGACATTTTTATTATTGTTATGTTAAGTACCTCAATTAGAAGTTTTCCGGATTGTGGTCAAAATGGGGCCTCAAGAGATTCATCCCATACATCTGCACTGCCATTAGAAGCATCATCTGCATCCTCCTCCATTGAAAGCCATATATATTCCCAATGTGCAAACCGGTCCCACTTAGTCATTGTTGGATTCTCACGCTCCTGTTCACAACATAACGGTAATTTATGTTTCTACCCCTGACTAATTTTGGTAAAATATTGATAAATAAAAAACGAATTGCATACCTGACGAATGAGAAACAGGTCACGAGATTCAAAGGCCATGAACTTGTTAAGGTTAGATAGGATATTGAAACAACTGCCAGAAAGTTTGTTTCCTTTCAAGTCATGTAAGGTAAAATAAAATTATACTTATTATTATTATGAAACTATATAAAACTTGACGTTTAAAAAAAATGCAAGTTGCAGAATCGTCGGCGCGACCCTAGTCTCAAATGAAAACGAAAGCTTACCGTGTCTCGATACTAATGCCGTCTCCGACCTATTCGAAAGGTGAACACGCCTCCTGATTGTCGGTTATTAGCCGTAATCCTAATCTAGCCGAAGTACGCAAACCATCTTCGTTCCTTATCTGTAAAATCAAACAAAACCAACATATTCAGCCCTGACCAGCATATCTAAACCTGTTAAAACCCTATCAATACAATCCGTAAATTCAAACAAACCAGAGTGTATAAAATCAACACAATCAGGAGCGACCAGCATATCTAAACCCGTTGCTGAACATGGTAATAGGTTTGGCGGCGGAAGAGTTGCTAACGGCGGCGGAGGAGGTGGATTCCTGCCATCGAACATAAGCACTAAATAATCATATAAAGGACTAATTACAAACGCCATAACACCAAAATATGTATGTCAGCAATGGTAGTTTAAAGGGTACAGATTATTTGAGTAAATGAGTGGTAAACATATAAAATGAAATGGACATTCAGATGAAATATTTTGGTTAAAAACCTCACTTGAGGAGGCTGCAAAGGGTATTGCTCCGAAACCGAAAAAGAAAGCTAAAAGAACCCACATTCATAAGGCGTTTCCGACGGTCCCTGCACATACAAAACACATCAACCAAAGCCTATTCATAATGTGTCTGTGTGTGTATATATATATATATATAAACACACCTTAATAAGTGCAGCCCATTTAAATATGTTAGAATCATCACAAACAAACTGAATATCCGGATCCGCTACTTTCTCCCCCTGCACCTCCTTATATTCCATAAACAATCTTGCTCTTGATGCCTATACTCATCAATCAATAGTAAAAAAATCAAGATTAGCCTACACTCATCAATTAACACAAACACAATTGTCAAGCACTAAACTTTTGTTAGGATTAACAAACCCAGATCCCTATTGTTCACAATTATTACATCAATTAATCATCGAATTAAAAAAAATAAGAGCAGAAAATCAGCAGCCAAACCTAAAACTGTAAAAGACAAAAACTTTAACATGGGTCAAATGGTTGAAGTGCAAACACTGCAACAGTTTGACTAACCACATATGTGATAAATTCAAGTAATAAATTTTAAGCCTTTAAAAACCCAAAATACTACAAAATCAAACAATAAGAACAGAGAGATAATTATATTGCAATTACCCATCTTCCTCATCAAACATCAAAGATAACGGGGGTGTTGTCAGAAAAGGGGAGATGCAGGCGAGGCTTCGACCACCGGAACCCCAGCCACGACGACAGTACCCAGGGTCACCATCACAACCGTAAACCGTCATCGAACCCTAGCCAAGCCCGCCGCAAGGTGCGTGTTGTCTATCCTCGTCATCCCCTTCTTCAATCGCAGAAGATGAACAAACATTTTTAACAATGATATTTGTATTTGCATATAGTGAAATACAAATTATTTGCTGATGCTTTTTTTGCAATATCCTCATGAATGGATACCTAAATATATATTTGTATAAAAAAAACGGCTCAACCAAACAACATGATACCATACCAAACAAACAGAAGACAACATTTTAGCTTTATCATCATCAAAACCAAGTGTAGCCATTATTTTATGTCCTGCTGATTCCTTCTGTGCCCAATTTCCCAGAAGCAAATGAGATGTTGTCACTTCTCCTGTTTCCCCTGTGAATAGCACACATCAACTCCATCATAGTTAGTAAGGATAATACTTTGGACAACAAACATATAACAAATATTAGCAATCAGTAATTAACCCTTACTCATATGCAGTAACAATTCACCTACCAATTTCCAAAACACACACAAACATCAATAATAATAATAATAATAATAATAATAATAATAATAATAATAATAATAATAATAACAATAACAATAATAATAATAAATACCTGAAAAACAGGTGTGGTTAAGGGATCTAAACAATCGGACAATCCAACACATCAGGATCCGTCAACACCACCTTCAACTCTCCATTCACATCATTCATTATCCCTAATGATGGTGACGTCATCTATTGCTGCAGCTGCCAAAAGAAATTAGGTTAAAACAACCAAAATATAAAAGATTGACGATCCCCTGATGTCGCACAACCGAATGTCGGCGACCATAAAAACCGTAAGACGCGATGGTATCAGCTGTCCATGGTCTCCGATCCCCCTATTTCTCAACGATCTCTCTCTCTAGTTTATCTTTCTCTCTCTTAGAACATATGGGTGTGGGAGTCGATTGAAGGTAGCTCCGATCGGAAAGAGGAGGCGTCGGCCTGCTCCGCCTACCGCCTTCTATGAAGAGTGGATCTGGGTATTTGGTGGAAGGTGATAGAGAGGAGAGAGAAGCATGCATATGAGTGTGTAGAAGAGAGGGAGAGAGAGAGAGAGGTAGAAAGGTGTAATGTGACTCTGAGAATAATAATATGAAGTAGATATAGGGGTCCAATAAGGGAGTGCCATGCAGGTTGTTAACACTATTCACTTGTAAATTACTGTTCAATTAGTTTGTACAATAATATAGTTTAATTCACAACATAATTAAAAACCTCAGTTTAATTTTCATTATACACACCCAAACAACCCTTGTGAAATCATCCATAATAGTTAGAAAGTACTTATTACCATCCCTATCAGGTACTCTATAAGGACCCCAAACATCTAGATAGATGATATCACCCAATTGCTTAGTTTTATGTTGGCTTAAAGGGAATGGCTCCCTGTGTTTCTTAGCCCTATGACATACTTCACAAGGATCAGTGTTATCTACTTTAGACAGACTAAGTCTGTTCTTTAACACATTAACCACCTGATCTGAAGGATGTCCTAGTCTAGCATGCCACAAACTATACAACTTTTTATTATCCAAACACACCTTATTAGACAAATAAGCATTTCCACACATGTAAAGTCCATCCATTTGTTTACCAGTCACCAGGGTTTTCTTGGTTGACAAATCCTGGATATAACAATTGTGTTCATCAAATCCTATGTACAACTTATTATCTCTGGCTTACTTATGGACAGACAACAAGTTAACAATGTATTCAGGAACTACCAGAACATCTTGTAAGTCAACACCATCTGCTAAGTGTACAGTGCCAATTTTAGTTACCAAAGCAAATGTTCCATTGGGATGTTTAACTCTTATACTTAGTTGAGAAACATCAACATAGTTACTTAAAAGCTTTTCATTATTTACTATATGTTCAATTGCTCCTGAATCACATATCCACCCAATCCCTTTTAGTATCCCATTACTGCTAATAAAACAATAAATATTTGAACTAAAAGAAGAGGCACAAAATATACTATCTATAACATTGTAGTTTTGAGCAACATCACTAGGTTTCTCATTTAAGAAATTCATTAGCTTAGCAAGTTGTTCACTAGACAGAGAAGGAATAGACACATTAGAATCACTAGTAGAGTTATTAGCTACAGCTGCCTTCTTGTTTGGATTTCCCCTGGACTTAATCCAAGTAGGATACCCAATTATTTCAAAACACTTATCTATATTGTGACCATTTTTATTACAATGTGTACATTTTAATGAGGGATTAGCCTTCACATTTCTTTTATTGAAATCAACAGGTTGATTTACTTTAGCAACAAAGTTAACAGACTGACTTGACTTTGTTCCATTTGAAGAATTCCTATGTGATTCTTCCCTAGACACAACAGCAAAGGCCTCTTTTACAGTAGGAGGAGAGTCCTTTGTTAACAGATTTGTCCTAACACTTTGATAACAATCATCTAATCCCATTAAAAACTGCATTAGTATGATCATGTGACTATAGTTATTAAATTCTTTTGAAGCTTCACAAGTACAAGAAGGCAGTTGCAGAATTTTATCAAGTTGTTTCCACATTTTATTCAATTTATGATAATAATCAGCAACAGTTAAACCATTTTGTTTAAAAAAGTTGATTTTCAAGTGAAGATCAAACACAACTGACCCATCTACTTTATTATATGTCTCTTTTAAATCTTTCCACACTTCAGAGGCCAACTTGGAGTATACTTCACCTAGGTATAACTCTTCTAATATGGAATTCAGAATCCAAGTTAATACCACTGAACTGCATCTGTCCCATTGTGACATCCGTCACCCTCGTCTTTCGTCAAATTCACAATAATAGCCCTTCAAATATTTCCAGTATAGTCCCTGTAAGTTTCGTTGTTTTCAAATTTAATTTTAGAGCGAACTAAAAATTTATCAAAGGTATTTATTATAGATCGTACCTTCGTTTTAATCAAATGCGCGTGTTGAAATGTTATTCGTAATAGATTTTATAGAAAAATTCGAGTTTTATAAAGCTTTAAAAAAATATTTAGGTTAATTTAGTTAACTTGGTTAAGTCTTTATAAAGAAAAATTAACCAAGTAACTTATATATCTAACCAGGTAACAACTTAAGGGGTCAATTCTGCCAAAAGCTGAAATTCAAAGAAACCCTCCACTTTTCCCTCGCTGTTCCACATTTTTTTCCGGTCGGCTTTTGCCGGATCCGGCGAGGTCCTCCAGCGACCAATTCCTCATTTTTTTAATGCACTTTAACACCTTAATTTGATACCAATGCGTTTCTCTCCTGTTTTATAATCATTACCAAGAATAATAAGGCGTTTAAACTGATGTGGTCGTGCATGAATGCGTGTAACCGTCGACGTCTTTAATAGTACCCAAACGTTCGATTTTCTTGATTATCCTATAAATTGATCTCTTAAAACGTTTCCTGCACACTTGTACAAATCAAACGATCTATAAATTATCTTAAACAACGACCTGAAGGCCCTCAAATTCTGGTTCTAACTCGTGATTTTTATCCCACTTTTCCGATCGAAAAAAACATAAGGTAAGTTCGTTTTTTTCGTGCTATTATGTTTCTTATTCGTCATTCTTTAAAACCCCCATGAATTTGGATCTTATCTTACACGAATTGGGGGTTATGCAAAATGCTAGGGTTAGGGTTTATAGGAGGAGTATTGGGGAAGAAGATGAATATGTGTTAATGTGTAAATATAATTTTGTTTGTCAAAAATAACAAGATCATAGGATGGTCTAGTGGATAAGTCATATGCATTCTAACCCAAGGTCAAGGGTTCGAGTCCCCCTGGAAGCAAAACTGCATATTTTTCTTGTTTTTGTTATGTCCCTTCCATTTCCATTTTCCTATTTTTTTTTCTTTTAAAATATATATAATACATTAAACTTGAAATATTCATAATAAATTCATTTTTGCTTCAAAAAATATGAAAATTTAGGTATAGCTTCTTGACACCATAAAGAAAATTTCCACACTTTTATTTTCTGGAAAATGTCTTAATTTTATATTTTTATTGAATTAAATTGTTATAATCATATTTAATTGATTAAAAATACATTTTTAATGATTTTAATATCAAAGTTTTTGAGAAATTATTTCTAATCATCATGAACTGAAATAAAAATTATTGGTTCAGAAAACACTTATTTTTATTAATTTTCCTATTTTTAATCATTTAAACATGATTTAAATTCATTAAATAGTTTTAAATATAAATAAGTTTATAAAAGTTATGGGAAAATTAGTTTCATTTATTTACATCAGAGAGTATTCATTTTCTATAAAAATAATATTTTTGGATCATATCTTGTATTTTTAGTCTTATTTACGTTTAATTAGACATAATTAATCATTTATTTATTTATATTATTTAACATCTATTTTATAAATACTTTCCTTATAAAATAGAGATAGTCTTATGTTGAAAGTATTTATTATCATTTGTTTGGATCATTGTGTAACTCATAATTATTTATTTATACATTTATGATTATTGTATTAATTTTAATTTCGTTAAAGTAATTAACTAAATTATTTGGCCTTAATTATTCAAACATATTTTTATCTAAATATTCAATTGGTAATAATTATATTACCTAAGTCATATTTACAAACTTTGGTATATTACCTTTAATATACAACTTTCACGTTATTACGATTTATCATAAAAACTCTAATTCCCCAAATCGACTTAGCAAACCCTAACGCCTTAGACCCTAGTTACCTTAGACTCTTAGACTTTTCCCTTATTAGAATTCTATTACATTATAGGTTGAATTCATCGGAATTCCCATTACTTAGCTCACGACCGCTTAAGTTGGATTTGGATCGCTTTCTCAAACTGTGAGTATATCTTTCCCCTTTTTACTGTTTTACTATTTTGGGGTGACTCATGTACCCATTACCAGGTTCCTATATTTTATTACTAAAATAACAATTCTTTTGTGTGTTTGCTTGTGTCATTTTGTGTATCTATGACTTGTCAAATCATTAATCGTTGTGGCCTAGCATTTCAATGAATAGATCTATGGTATATACCATTGTGACTATGTTGAGAGTCCTTGTTATTGCTATGTGTTTCATTACTACTGTTACTAGCACATACTATATATATTTCATTTCATTTCAGAGTTGATTTAACCCGGATACCACTTATTACATTTTGCAAACATTATATAACACATGAATTTCTAACCTTTCTTTACTATGTGTATCAAACGGGTATGCTCACCAATACATTTTTGCATTGACCAAATTATTTGCGTACATGTTTCAGGTTCTTATGAGATCACTTCTAAAGCTTTTGGAACTTAGGCTTAGATTGAGTACTATATTTTAGTTTAGATTGCTAGTCTTAATTGTTGTATTTCTTTCAATGTAATAAATTATTCAATTCAATGTATTCAAATTTACATTTCTAGTCCATGAGCTATTGAACAATCGTCACTACGTGACACCTCGATGTTTCCGCCATCGATCGGTTGAGGTGTTAGGCCCATTGTCTCATTAACACATTATCATCATCAGGTTTAATGCAACTACCATCAATGAAACCAAGTTTATTCTTAACTTGTAAAGCTAAAATCATAGCATTAGACCAAACATTATAATTCTCAGTACCTTTTAGTTTTACATTAACAATGTTCAAGTTAGCAGAATCACTAGAATGAAGATACAAAGGATCACTAACATCAAGTTTACTAATCAGAGTAGCACCAAGTCGTGCATCACCAGATGACTCACTAGACTGACTACTATGATCGGACATAGTAAACAAATACAATCTCTAAACAATAACAAACTCAAGAACAAGACAGGACAACTATCAACTCTTAGCACTTATTCGAGATGAATAAGTGCAGAACTTATACAAAAACCCTAATCGCTCTGAGAGATATGTGAGAGACAAAACAAGAATGAAAAATATTGTGAACGACGAAAAAACTGGTAAAGAGAGGAGGCAAAGGGCTTATATAGCCAGTAGATAGGGTCGGGTAAAAACACACCCGAGCCAATGAGAGCCGTTGGATCTCTCCCAAGAAACATACAAGTCTTCAATCATAGCCATTCATTTAGGAGTGGGGATTGCCAATGTGGCAATCCACACATAACTCGTACAACACCAGCTCTGGGCCAAGAGAGTTCAACTGGGTCAAACTCTTCTGATCTGCACAAAGCCCAATAACCATCAACCTTCTTCCTGAGCCCATCACTCATCAGCTTTCTACCTAAGCCCACTAGCCATCATCCATCAATCGTTAGCCCATAACCAGCTCCGGTCCATGAAATAAAAACAAATAAAAACATGTGTAAGTTATAATCAAATATTATCAATAATAGGTATAGATAATTTTAACAAAGCTGGAGCTCATTTTGTAAATGATTTTGAGCATGAGTTTCACATATCGAGTTTGACTAGGCTCACTGGCCTAAGCAAACCTATCATTTATAAAATATAATTACAATAAACGAATCGAGCTTGAGTTGAGCTCAAGCTTAAAAAATTATTAACGGAATAAACCCAAGCTTTAGATATAGCGCTTGAAATGTGCCAATCTCGTTTACATATCTATATCTATATCTATACTATATTATAAAGCATTTTTCAATGACTTCTTAAAAAATAAGAGGTACAAGTAGATTTGCTTATCATACAATACATAATGCACAACTTAACTACTTTTTAGGGACAAATTTGTCTTTTAAATTTGTCTTTAATTACACCACATTATAGTTAATGAACAATAGGAATATCAAAGACTTTACATTAGTCTTGTATAATTAATCCATTGGTAATATTAAATGTTTGTACATGATAGTATTAATATTTTTATAAGTAAATATTATTTAAATTTAGTACCATCTTGCTTAGATATAGTGGTGGTGGTGGTACTCAAATATAATCAGTGGTTAAAATAAATCAAGTTAGAAAACACTTTTACAGGAGACTTGGTAACACCCGGCGTATCGCGCGGGCTAACCCACTAATATTATCTAAAGCAAAATGTTATTAACCGTCGGTTTAGGAGTCTTTAAAGCCGGCTCATGCCGTCTTCATGCTTGAAAAGTCATTAAACTAAATGATTTTTTTTTTCGATCAAAATTGTTATAAAAAATGGTTTTGGTGGAACTTTAGGGAGGTAGTTGTTTCATTTTCAGTTGTTGAGGAGTTGTCCAACGACCACTCCCTTACTTGCATCTATTTTAGTTTTGTTTGACCATTAACCACTAACTAGCAATTTTGATTTTATGAGTTGTACTTCATACTTGAATGACTAACCTTGAGTTGAAACCCATGGATGCATGCCCATTTTAATGTAATAGACTAAAAGTATAGTAAGTATAGTTTTCCTATACTTATACTTTGCATTTTATAAAACTTATCGTCCCAAAATAAAATCAAATAAGTAAAACATAGATTGTTAATAAGCTCATGCACATAATCAGGGGCGGAGTATTGTTGGGGCCAGGGGTGGCCCTGGCCCCCTGTTTTTTGGCGTAGTTGTGAAAATTTACGATTTTCATAGGTAACTTGAGTCCGGGTTGAGTCTGGCCCCCACCGATTTTCCACTACTAATCGAAAAAAATTGAGTTCGGCCCCCGCCGATTCCGAAACCAATCTTCGCCACTGCACATAATAAAAGTTCTTTTGAATGTTTAGGTATTATTTGCATCTTTAAATATGACTATATGAGAACTTTGGATATGAACAAATTCCATTTCTTTTATAGTTTTGTTAAAATGTATAGAGCCCACATTTGTCTTCTTTATATACTCACAATATTCATTTAGATTAATTAAAACTATTAAAATTAAAACAACAATGCTACACACACAATATATATGTGTGCATATTATTCAGAAACTACTATTCAAGACTGGTTAATTTGCACTTATTTTTAGAGTATATAAAGTATAGTATGTGGACAAATGGTTTGGGTGCATGTGTCTCGTGATATATATGTAATGTCGGTACACCAACCATGCTTAAAAAGTAATCCTTTTAAGCAAAAAAAAAAAAAATATATCAATTAAACCCTCAAGTCATATCACCAAGAAAAAAAGGCTTGGTGGCAGAACTTACGAGCTACCAAATTAGTTGGATCATACACCAATGGACCATATGTAGGGTAAAGAAAGAACTATATATGTTTCCATGTGGGTTCAGTTTATAAATATAAACTACTAGATTATACCCCGGGAGCGTCCCGGGTTGAGAAATTTAATATGATACATCAATTTTACATATGAAATAGACTGATGTATAACTCTAATGTTAATATCTAACATAAAACAAATTAACAATGTACAACTCCAATGCTAACACCTAACCTAAAAGAATGTAGAACTTTAATGTAACTCTAATATTAACACCTATCCTTAATACTAAACAAATGTACAACTCTAACATACTAATATTGATACTTAACTTAAAACAACGTATAACTCTATTAACCTATTCGGCTCTGGTTGAAAAAAAAAATTCATATTTACTGATTTGAATATAATTAGTGACTTGCCTATACATGATTAATGATTTACCTGAACACTTTGTGTTTTTTTCCTGTATGAACAAAACCCCACAAAGAAATTTCTCCGTTTTTTATATAGCACTATGGTACTCGTTGGAAAGATAATAAAACACTCGTTAATTTGGTGTAATTTTTTTCTTTAAAAAATCTCGTATATTAAAGATATTAACGTTTCAAATTATGGGAGAAAACATGAGGGTGAAAAATCCAATTTTGTTTTTAAATTATTTTTTTCCTAAAATATCTCAATGCCACATGGGATGACACATGGCACACTCTAGGAAGAGAATGTTTCTTTGAATGCCATGTCATTAAAATGGCTTTGGTTTATTATATGTATAGATTACATTACATTTTTATATGAAACGAAATACCATACAAACACAATGTAAAAATAGTAAAGCTTTTAAGTTATCATATCTAACACATATAGGTGTTGTTTGTTTTTTCAAAAGTAAACTGTCTGCACTATACGGATCACATCTGCAGACATCTAGAGAAGAAGAGGTGGACCAAATCTCTGCAGTCTACAAAAAGAAGACTGTTTGTTTTTTAACGCCTGTGGACTGCTAAAATAAACTAGTGGTGGTGTATGGACGGAGGTGGATCGGAGTTCGCTCTACTTGAACAAAGTTAAACAAGTTGATTTCGGGATTGGGTCAACTCATTTACACCCCTAGAGTTTTTCAATTAGCTTCGATTGGGGATGGGGGTATGTCTCAAATCTGTTCTAACCGATCACTCTTGGCTTTTTTTTTTTCATTTACAAAAAGTTGGGATTATTATCATACCATGTTGGATGTCTGTTTTGCAAATATAATGAACGACGACATAATAAAACTTGACGAATCAGGCTCACACTCTCTTATGACCCATGGCGTCTTGACTGGGACAAAGTAGATGGTGGACAGTGGTGGTGGACATTGGGTGGTGGTGTGTGGTGGTTAAACGACCTTAGAAGATCTTAGAAGTGATTGAGCCAAGCCTGCATCAAGAAGAGCTCGCCCAGACGTTTTTTAATTAAACGTCTTCGAAAAAACAAACATTATGCCGATGGCAATGTCTGTGCGTTGTCAGCGCGACACAGATAAAAGAGCATGTGCAAACCTTTTTTTAGAAAAACAAACAACACCTTAATAAACAAGTCTAAGTTTAGTTTGATAAGTTTAACTTGTTTAATTAAACAAGTCGTTTTGTTGTTGACCTGTATTATCTATTTATAAACATGCCGACCAATCAAACCAGTGGCGGAACCATAAATCTTTTCCACGGAGGTCGAAAATTGTTAGGGGTCAGTTGTCTATTGTTACATATTAAGGGCATGTTTGGCTCCCCATCTAACTTATCTCGTTATCTTCTTTTCTACCTCATTTTCTCCTTAATCAAAAAGTCACATTTCCAACTTATAACTTATCTCATTTCAAAGCACGAAAACTCCTTTTCAAACCATTACCCAAACACTATTTTTCTCCTTATTAACTTCTTAAGAAGTTAATAAGTTATAAGGAGGGGAAATAAGTTTACCCAAACATGCACTAGCCCATTTACAACTTGTCAACTCGTCAACCCATTGGAGCCATTTTGATGTTTAAACGTATTGAAACACGTAACTAAATGTTGGGTCTGCTGACCTGGAGAAGAACAGATGATTGAAAAGCCAAAATATACTACTCCGTTGATCCATATTAATAAACAGCATTTACAACATAGTCTTCCCAAAAGACTGTTGACCCTAACGACTGTTCTACCCAAACAACTGTTGTGACAACTGCTGCTACAAAGGACTGTTGGATAACAACTGATAGAGAACAACTGCTGGCTAAAGGTCTGATGAAGAACAACTGCTGATCAAATGCTGAAGACTAAAGGTCTGTTGGAGCCAACAGCACTTAGGCTCCAACAGATGATACAAGACCATCAGAGTTTTCCTCAACAGCAGTTTACCTTACAGAGTTTTACAATGTAACAGTAGTTTGTATATAGCAGATGTTTTATGTTGTTATTCAGTTAGAGGTCACTGTCTTAGGTGACGTCAGCTTAGGTCATCAGTGGTTTAGATTTGTCTATAAATAGAACAGTGCTTGTACTGTTCTATTCATCACTCACAACATTCTCTCAGACAAACAATCACTGAGTGATCAGGCTGAGAGGGGGGGGGGTACTTGTAATATTGCAATCTTTCAATTAATGAAAGCTTTCGATTAAAACAATTATTCTCTTGTTTTGATTTAATAGTTTATCATTCTGCCGCCGGTATGGCGTGGAGGGGGCGTGAGGGGGGCGGGGGGGGGGGAAGTCACCGGCGTGGGGCAATGATGTGGGACACGTGGCGCTTTGTTATTGGTCAGGGTTTTTTTTTTAACTTTAACACAATATAATATTATTTCCTTCCCCCCCCCCCCCCCTTCCACTCCCCACAATTTTTCCCCCTCACAAGGGTCCCACAAGTGCCACATGGCGCTTCATCCCCCTCTTTCCCCCCCACCACTCCGGATAGTCTAAACAAATCAAAACAATCAAACTCAGATCCTAACACTAAACTATAAAAAATATTGAATATTGATTTGAGTGTGACATTGTTATGAAAATAACTAGCATATAAAAATAAAACGAAGTCATGTCGCAATGGGTGGATCTAGCATATGTTGAGGGGTATCATGTGCTACCCCCTTAACATTTTTGGTAAAGTATAGCTTTGGTGCACATTTGTTTTTCTAGTTTGTTTTATGTACCAGCTACTCTTGAACAAAGTTTTTTTAGCGTGGGCTACCATTCAAATTTTCGTTTAGATCCATCGCTGTAATGACACCGTCCTAGCGGGGGGGAAGTCACCGGCGTGGGGCAATGATGTGGGACACGTGGCGCTTTGTTATTGGTCAGGGTTTTTTTTTAACTTTAACACAATATAATATTATTTCCTTCCCCCCCTTTCACTCCCCACAATTTTTCCCCCTCACAAGGGTCCCACAAGTGCCACATGGCGCTTCATCCCCCTCTTCCCCCCCCCCCCCCCCCCACCACTCCGGATAGTCTAAACAAATCAAAACAATCAAACTCAGATCCTAACACTAAACTATAAAAAAATATTGAATATTGATTTGAGTGTGACATTGTTATGAAAATAACTAGCATATAAAAATAAAACGAAGTCATGTCGCAAGGGGTGGATCTAGCATATGTTGAGGGGTATCATGTGCTACCCCCTTAACATTTTTGGTAAAGTATAGCTTTGGTGCAAATTTGTTTTTCTAGTTTGTTTTATGTACCAGCTACTCTTGAACAAAGTTTTTTTAGCGTGGGCTACCATTCAAATTTTCGTTTAGATCCATCGCTGTAATGACACCGTCCTAGTATAATACGCTAATTACGAAGAAGGTCTATTATATTGTAATAAATAAAATAATAACATTATATTGAAAATTATATCCTTTGAAAAATGCAATATGTCACACCCTCAAATTCCACATGCGGGGTTTTACCGCGAGGCGCGTGACACACCAGGATCCAAGTCAACGGTCACAATAAACGACATCTATATGATAAGAAAACAACGAAAACTACCATTAAGTTTCAAACCGTTCTAACACAGCGGAAGCAAAATGTATTATTATAACTTAAAAGTAAACTCAAAGTCTGAAATGTTTAACAAAACATGCATATGATCCCTAGACGCCGTGAGACTCCGTGCGCCTACACTCAATGCTGCTACCTTAGCGACCTGAGAAAACATGCCAAAAAGACGTCAACATATAATGCTGGTGAGTTCACAGGTTTTTAAGTAAAACGTTTCACGAACTTTTAAAAGACTATCATGATACTATCGACCGATGAAGACACTCGTTAAACGTTTGAACTCCATAACGAACCTCCCAAACGAACTCTCGCCCACCGCGATTAACGAACTACCATTCCATAGCCAACGAACTACTATATCATAGCTAACGAACTACCACATAGTGGTTAACGAACTACCGCATCGCGGCGAACGAACTGCCACAACATAGGCCATATAATACTGAACATAAATGAATACTTTGAACCCAAACGAACCCTCCCAAACGTAATGAACTTGCGAACACAATTGACACACGTTTAAAGAGCACAACATGTTTTCTCCCCCGAAAATGTAAAACCAGTAAAAGAGTGGGGCCGTGAACTCACCTTAGAATGCGTCCTCAGTTAGTACAGAAATCCGATACGTGCGTGATAGCCCCAACTAGTGGCGACCTATCAATGCGTTTACATAAGTGTGATGACTACTAACCCGAAGGCTAATCAGTCCCCAAGTTGTCCAAACCGTGACCGTGTATGTTGAAAACATGTTTAAACGTTAAACCGACCAACCCAGACAGTACCCGGCATCCCATTGGTGACCCGACATCCCACGTGTTAGCCGAAAGCAAAATATCATGCAACTTATGCAATTAAACACTTAGCATGCGCAAACATTCACCCTATCTAGCATAGCGCCCAATTAACGCATAACAAAGTCCGAACACGTGTTACCAAGTCGTTAGACATGTCGTGGGGTTCCTAACATGTTCCTAGGTGTCAATCCGTGTTTCGGGATGTTAAAATATACATACAGCAGCATTACACGCGATTAGGAATCAAACTAGCATTTAGGATTGTAATCACTAGTGGAAGTGGCATTTAGGATTGTACTCGCTAGTTGTTTAGGCGAATAGGACTGTAATTGCATGAACTTCAGGCGATTAGGTTCCTATTCGCATGAAGCATCATGCGAGTAGGAGCCTACTCGCCTCTGCACATCTGTAGTGCATTTTCGCGCGTCGAACACTCCAAATCAGATCCGAAACATGTAAAAACACCCAATACCCAACCCAAAACATTAACCCAACTATTTCAAGCAAAAACCCCTAATTTATCATCACCCTAGCCGTCCCGAATGCACGCGGTTTCCCAAAATAGCATATCTTGCATGTAAGCATCACATCAACATGTAAAACTTACCCTAAATAGCAAATACTCAGGTTTCATCAGATAACGGCGTTATCCGACATTACCCTACTGTTCTAGCATCATCCTAGAGCAAACTCTATCCTCAAACAATCAACCAAACACAACATATCATCATCAATCCACCATAATCGCCCAAACGGGTCAAAACGCCTAATATCAATATCACACATCTATGAACCTTCAAATCCCTAGATTATCATAATATTAGCTTATCTAGATCAGAAACATATCAACAACACAAGAACAATCATGTTTAGACGATAAAGATCCTATCTTGCATGACTACATCACATAAAACAAGTATAGATGTGTGGGTTTGTTTTGAAACCGATTTTAATAAGTTTTCAAAGACACAAACGTTTATAAATCAGGTCTGGACCTTTAGGGATCAAAACAATACTATTATAAAGGTTTGGGATGAAGAACACACCTTGAAATGGTGAGATTATGGGTTGTAAGACTTGAAAATATGATTTCTTGTTCAACAACGTGTTGTAGAGGTTGGATAAGGTGTGGGGTGGCTTTGGGGTGTATTAGGGTTTCACAAATGATGTTTTGAAACATAAGGGTGGTATTTATAGGCGTTTCTAGTCGTCATTAGCAGTTCAGGCGAGTACGCAGCAGTTCAGGCGAGTAGGACTGCTACTCGCATGAAGCATCATGCGAATAGCCTCCTATTCGCTTCAAATCTTCCCTACTCGCGTGACAAACTGGCGATTAGGCTATCACACATAGCCTAATCGCCTATAGCCTATGTGTCCGGGTTTTTGGCGCGTTAAACCCTATTTTAACATATGTAAACACGTTTTCACATACCGACAAGTCACATAATGATTACCAACATATAATGCATGATAAATAACACGTCCCCACCCGATCACCAATTCCCGGGACCCGAGATTTACGTGTGTGCGTTAAACCCGACGATTCTACAGATCACCTATTCGTGTTCACGTGGTTATGGACCGACTCCCAATGATCCCGTGGATCATCGTAACGACTCCCGATGATTCCCGAAACCATCGTAACGACTCAACTGGCCTAGTTAAGTATGTTTTGAAAACGTTTTTCGCTAAGGTAGACTTATGTGTTTTGTAAAAGGTTAACCTAAACGTGCCGGGTGTCACACAATATAAAAAGTTTTTAGCACTCAAAAACACCCTGTCTGAAATTAACTCTCTTTTTTTCGAAGCCAAGAAAAATCAATTTATTAGTGGGCCTTAAAATGACAATAAAAAAAAAATTATATGAGTACATCCACATTCCTCAGAGTCCCACACGGAGCTGAACAAATAGTTTATTTAAAAAAACCCGGGTTAACATAATAATGGTTTGTTTGGCATCGGTTTATGTTTGGTTTCAAACCATTTTGACCTTTTGAGAGTACATTTTTTATCTGGTTTCGGTTTCATGCCTGTTCATGGAAAGCATCTTTTGAAATCATATAAACTACGTAAAATTTAATTTTATTAACTTTTAAATTTTTTGAAAGAATGTGTCACACCCCAACCCGAAACAGGCTGATGTGTCACTATTACAGATATCAAAACCAAACACAATCCATTAAAAGAGCAAAAGAATCCAAAAGATAACCGAGAGTCTTAAATCAAACCGAACAAAATCCTAAGTCTTAATTTGTTTAAAACTGAAATAAACGAAAATGAGAGTTTAATTATTCTTGAACTTCATTACTCTCTCACTCATCCCTGATTCCCCAGATTACCTGCGAACACATAAGACAAACAAAACAAAGAAAATACGGCTGAGCCAAAGGTTGCTCAGTAACGGAGAGATCAACAGTACAAGTAAAGTCGGACATACAATAGTACGAAAAGGTACCGAAACTGAACCGAAATAAAAGTCGAAACTGAAAACAGATACTGACACGAATCAAATCTCAAAACTTATATCAGAGACATAGAGAACAAATCAGATATATATATATATATATATATATATATATATATATATATCAAATCAAAACATATCATATACTAAAATACGTGACTATACATGCCAATAAATAAGTCACATAATGCAGAAGCACCCACGAGCCTAAACAGAGGGGTACACAGATAGCTAGTCCATGCACCTATGAGATGGTGCGTGTGGCGTACACATATTCATCTCCAGAAAACAGAAACATATATCAGAAGTCAGAATCAGATCTAGGATATATCCATACGCCTCTAAGGGACCATGTCAGAGACTCCGTGATTTTGATTACGCACTGTCACGGAAAGTGTTCATGTCGCTGACGCCCCAACGACAAGTCAGAAACAGAATGCTCGGGTGACAGAGTACAAAAGCCATATCATATTAAAATATACTAGCACAAGTCTAAATGGAACATGCAACAATGATTACAAAACTAAGGTATATTGCATGCTATCAAAAATCAAAAGGAACATATGAATTCAACAAAATCCGTACTACAAAGTAACGGATCGATATTAAAAAAAATACTATAAGGAGAGGAAAACAGAATCCGTACCTTGGTTGAGCGAAACAAAAACAATTCGTCTTCAACAATTACGTCAACCTAATCCCGTTATTTTCCAAATTAGTTTTTATGATAAATTAACTCCATCAATTTACTAGTTCGTTGAAGTTTCCCGGCGACCAAATACCCGAATCTAACAATATTTAATTTACTAGTCAAAACTATTTAGGTTCCAAATATTATATAAAAAAATGCATATATTTGTTTTTGACGAAATTTACGTTTTGGTTTCTTATTCAAAGTTTAGAAGTATGATGTGAACTTATAATGAATGCCCTGACCGAACCTTTATATTTATAAACAAAATATATAGTTGAAGAAACAATAAGTATCCCGGAGATTAAGGCTAATCACCGGGGGGTTAACACTTATGTTGCTGTCAGAGTAATCCTTTACCCAAACCGTAATGGTGACCCGTGTTAGAGTTAATGTGAGTGAGTGTGTATGAAGTGTGTGAGAACAAGAGAGTTAAGTGGTTCGGTCGTTAATGACCTACGTCCACTGCAAGTACACCGGAATATTATTGATGATAAAAAGATTACAATGAGTGTAGTAGTTGTGGTTATTTCTGAATGAATCTACAAGGATTGCATGTGATCTTATTTATAGAGATCACAGTGGGCTGCATGGGGGCGGCCCACGGACGACGCCACCAGCTTGGGCCCAGCCGAGGCCCAAGCCCATTGTTCTTCTGATAATGGCGGGAAAGGACCTGTTACTGTTGATGTCGTCATGCTATAGTGTGGTCGTTGTAGTAGCCTGACACGTGGCGGGCTTCTGGTGGTGCACAGTATCATCGTACTTGCTACAGTGCCCAGGCTATCCCGCTGGCTGATGTGACTTCTGACAGTTGGCGAGGTAATGCCTGCTGGTCACTATTCACGACAGCGTGTACAGTGTAGCCGTTCACCTTTTGTACTATCTGCCACATGTCCTTCTCTAGCTGGTATGTACTCTGACATGGATCTTTATGAATCTTCCTTCTGCCGTTCCTTGTACTTCGTATGAGAGGTGTCAAAAGAAGATTCCGCGCGTGGTAGGACGTGCGTATCAGGTGTTGTATGTTGTTTATCGCATGCTTTGGCGCGCGAGACATGCTGATCGCTTGTCCTCGCGCGAATGTGTTCCCGCGCCATTATCCGGCGTGGGTTTGTTGTTCGGGGATAGGGACGCCTTTTCAGATTAGGCTCCCTATCCCTTCAAGTCCCCCTAGTCTAGGACTTCTCCTGCTCGCTGATGAGGAGGTGGAGTGCTAGACTCAAAGTGTGTTGGTCGCGGATGAAAGCTCATTTGCTCGTGTTGTAGCTTGTTGGTGCGGATTCTTGGGAAACTCGGCGGGGAACGTAATTTCTGGTTTTACGTCAAAGTTGCGCTTAGACGGACATGCTCCGCCTTATCCTTGCAGGCGTGGGGCGGGGAACGTCTTTTGCAAACTTACGTCAAGTTCACGCCATGTAGGACGTCTTCCGCCTTGCCTTGACGGGCGTTGGGCGGGGAACGTCTTTTGTAAACTTACGTCAAGTTCACACCATGTAGGACGTCTTCCGCCTTGCCTTGACGGGCGTTGGGCGGGGAACGTCTTTTGTAAACTTACGTCAACTTTGCGCCCTTGAATTAAATGCTACTGGAGTGATTTAATGCGGGTCCTGAGTTGGTAATAAATTCGAAATCATTGGCATTCAATTGGTTTCTCATGAATGCGCCTGGAATTCGAATGATCAGTTACTTCTGATGGAAGTTTAATGGTTGCTGACGTGTTTGGTGACTGTCTGGTTGTGCAGACTGAGGCACGTCACATCACGGTTGCAGTTACCAATTTCTCGTCTGTGTCAGGAGCGTGGGATGCCACGCGTCTGACGTTTTGTCTTCGTGGTTGGGATTGTGCCACGTGTCAGTGGGCACGTGCTTCTTTGTCAGGCGCGTGTATTAACACGCGCTTACTTTATTGTGATTGTGAGATCTGTTGACACGTGTCGATCATCCGGCGCATGTGTGGCACACAACTGTCATACACTGTCATCTTGGCCGCTCGTTTGTGTTGGTTGACACGTGTCGTCATCTGGTGTCTGGAATTTGAAAAGGTGTGACGTTTGGCGCTTCCTAGGTGGGTCCCACTGTCATTAATGCGATGAGTATATAAACCTCATCGTGGTTCATTTGAACGGTTACATTCATATATCTTTCTCCTTGTTGTCTTCTTTTTCTCTCAAACTTCCGATCATCTTGTATCTTCGAAGTTTCCGTTTAATCTTCAAAGATCTCATTGATCTTGAAGATTGATTGTTGAAACTTCCGGTTTCTTCTTGTTTGATTTCTTGTTCTATTGCTTTCTGTCTCTCATATTTGTTAAATCTTCGTGTCTTCTTGAAGTTTCCGGTAGATCTTCAAGTTTTCCAGCAATCTTTTCCAGTTTCCGGCGAGTTTTATTTTGAGAATGTCTGAAGTTCCGGTGAGTCCGTCTCCATCCACCGAGGGTGTTAGGGTGGAGCCGACTACGGAGGAGGTGGTAGAAGAAGAGGTTCTTGTCGAGCACGGCAAGATAAAAGAGAGGAAGTTGATGTCCAACACTTATTGTGTTTGGAGTCAAGAGGCCTTTAACCGGTTTTGCATTATGTATGGTATTCTGCCGGAGTGGGAGCCCACCCTTCCGTCTCCGACCAGCACTGTTCTCTCTGCCGGTAGCGGCCGGTTGGCATTGTACGGGGCCCATTTCGCTAAGTGTGGGTTCCGCCTGCCATGTACCCGCTTCCAGATTGACACCATGGTGGCCTATGGTGTTGGACCTACACAACTAACCGCCTTTGGGATGCTGAGGTTAGTTCATTTTGAAGCTTCATGCCGCGCCCTAGACATTGAACCTACCGTTGAACGGTTCAATGTCTTCTACTTTATGGCGCGGGATGAGATGTGGTTCTCGTTCAAGCCACGCCCCAAGGTGCCGCCTATGGCCACTCACACTCCTAAGTCCTTGCATTGGGCGAAGGAGAAGTTTTTCTTTGTGAAGAGGGGTGTGATCCCCATTAGTCTCCCCTGGAAGGTGATAGGGGATGGGCAGCGGGTGGCTGACATGCCTGTGCCCAAGGACTTTAAGAAGCAGGCGTGGTTCATCGCCCTTACTTCCAACGCCACGAAGCTGGAGTTCCACAACCTGACAGAAGGTATTTTCTTCCTTCTTGGGATGTGCCGCAATGGAATACGTGCGGGCAAAGAGCCCTATATTGCGGAGGAAGGTACGTTTGTTTATTATCATTATTGTCATCATTTATTTTTTCTTTTCTTCCTCTTACCGTTTGTAGGTGTGAGCAAGTTTCAATTCTTTGCTGCCCGCCAGGAGAGGGGTATTAAGTGGAGACCTTTGGCGGAGGGTCAAACTTCTTGTTTGGACGAGCTTGTTGACCGGTTCTATTACCCGGATCTGACCACCGCGCCCAAGCCTTATTACACAACCGGTGAGTTTCCCGATCCCTTCGGCTCTAGCATTTTTGGGGATGACATTACTGGATTTTCAGTAGGGATTGTTCTGCCGGTGAGCTCATCCGCGGGGCGTGGACGTTGGAAACATGCGCCGCGGAATCATGGGTACCGAGCGAAAGTTGTGCTTTCTGACTCGGGTTCTTCCGTTTCAGCAGGGGAGGTTGTGAAAGGGCGTCGACGGCGTAAGGATGGCCCGCCGTCTGATGATGAGGAAGAAGTTGAGTCTTCTCAGTTGGAGAAGAGGAAGAGGGCGCGCGTTGATAGCGCTGCCACTAGCAGCGCTGCAGCTGCTACGGAGAATGTGTCTACTGCCCCAGCAGGTGGCGAGAGTGGGGGTACCACTCTGACTGAGCCAGCGACAGCCTCTGAGGGTATTACTGATGTTGCTGGTATGCAGAAGACCGGCGCTGCTGAGGGTCAGGGGGAAGTGCCCCTGTTTTTTCTGTGGGAATTCGCGCTGCCCCGACTAGGCAGCCGTTGTTCCAAAAGTTGATAAAGAAGGCGCCTGGTAAGTGATTTTTGCTGCTTTTTGAGTCTAACTTTGAATTTTCTCTAATCCTTTGTTTCGTTTTCGCAGTGTCGCCCAAGATAACTCCCACTCCTCCTCCTTTGTCCCCTTCTGCGGAAGCTGCTCGTGTGGAGGAGGAGCGGTTGTGGCAAGAGCAAGAGATTGCTCGTAAACAGGCGGAGGCCGATGAAGCCCTGTTAAAGGCTGAGGCTGCCAAGGCTGCTGCTGCCAATGAAGCCAGGCAAAAGGCTGAGGCAGAGAAGAGGGCGGAAGCTGATCGCCTTCGCCTTCAAGAACAGCAGTTCTTGGAGGAGCGGGCTCGGTTGGCCAAGGAGCGTGAGGCCAAAGAGCGTGAAGATGTTGAGGCCCAGGATGTGGGTCTTGGGGGAGATGGATTCGAGAGGGCTCTGTTTGAGCAGGGCCCTTCTGTGGCTGCTGGCTCGCGTCCGGACAGGCGCGAGTCTTCAAGGGTTGGTGAGGCGTCAGGGGCCTATGATGGCTCTTGCTGGGCTGGTGGTGACGCCATTTGGCGCCCTCGCTGGGCAATCAGGGAGAACACATTATTCTCCAACTCCTTGGCTGCTGAGGAGTTCGTCAGCGAGGTGGTGCCTCCGTATGAGCGCACTCACCAGGATATGTTGAGTCGTCCAGACCTTATTGCTGCCTTGTGCATTAATCAGGCGACCCAACTGTCCATGATGGACTCGCTGCGGCGCCGCGATTCGGCGTTGTGGCGGGATATGGAGAGGGTTGAGGCGGAGAAGGCGGACCTCGCAGAGAAGGAGGCTGCCTTCAAGGCAGAAATTGCCAAATATCGCCGCCGTGCTCATGATGCGGAGGCGAAGGTCACCAAGCTTGAGGAGGAGGCCGCTGCATCAAAGCGCCGATGGGCAGAGTCCTGGAAAAAAGCTAACCTTGAAACCATGAAGGTTAAGGACACTCTGGCCCAGGTGCAAGAGGAGGGGCGGACGGCGGTCCGCCAGCTAGAGGAGAAGAGCAGGGCGCTTACGGAGAGAACCGCCAAGTACATAGAGATGCGGAAGGAGTTGGAGTCTAAGGACTCGGCTCTTGTTGCGGCTACTGAGCGTGTCTCGTTCTTGGAGCAGGAGAGGGTTCAGATCCTTAGTGCTAAGGAAGATCTCGAGCGGGATCTGGACTCTTCTAACCAAGCTCGCCTCGAGGCTGTGAAGGAGTGCGAGGCGGCGAAAGTTTTGTTGGAGGAGGCTGTCTCTGCGCAGACCCAGATGCAGAGTTCCATCAGCTGGCTGATGAAGGATGGAATCAGCGGGGTGAGTTCTTCACGCTTGTTTTGTTTTTGGTGGTTGTTTGTCTTGTCAGAATATTAACTTTATTTTCTTTACAGGTCTTCAAGAGGTTTTGGCAGGAGCCCAAGTTGGGCGATCAAGTTGCCTCTATTGCTGCTGCAGCCCAAGCCTTCGGATATGGCGAGGGCTATGGTGATGGTTTCTTGAATGCGCAAAGTGATGGGCGGCTTGAGGATGCGGAGCACTATGGCCAGCCGCTGAAGGAGGAGTATGAGGCGGAGCTGGCCAAGTTTGAAGAGATAGATTTTCCCATCCTTCAAGTTATCGCCGACTGCAACAAAAACGCGGATCCCCCTGCCGCCTTGAAATACTTTATTGACAAGTCTGATGAACTGGCGAGGGGTTTTGGCGGAGAAGCCTCGGGGGCGGGTAGTGGTTAGGCGTTGTTCTTATTGTTTGTAATCATCGTTGTAAATACCAAAGGGTTTTTAAGTCCCTTATTTTAATGAAATCTTTAGTTTGTTATATCGTGTTGTCTCGTCTTTAACTTACTTATTTAACCAAGTCGTCACCCGGTGTGTAAGTAGGAGTTAAGACGCGCTCTCGGCTAGATGGTCCGGCGCTTAAGTGTAACACTTTTTTGCCTTGAAGACCATAGCGGAGGTCGACTTGAGCCATTGAGTCTGACTTAGGCGCGTGGTAGCCTTGCCTAGAAGACCTTTTTCCGCGTTTCGCGCTATGCGTTGTTCTCTTGTCCGAGTGCAACGACTCTAGAAGACAAGAGTTTATGCACGCGGCGTTGTTATGCGGGGTTGTAGGTCCAGCAAGTAAATCCGTCTTGAAGACTGTTCGTTGTGTAGCGGATGTAAGCCCGACGCGCACGCGGCGCGTCTTGAAGGCATACCTTGCTTATCTAGCTAGCGATTTTGGTCCGACGTGATTTCGCCCAAGTCTTGAAGACTTTTGGTGCGGAAAATACAAGTAGAAACACGGATATAGGAAACGTTTTCATTGATAGTATGGCATGTGTAGCCATGTTACATGATTACAAATAACAACGTCGCAACTGTGCGCCATTCCATGTTCGCGGAATGGGAGTGCCATCTAGCCTTTCTAGCGCGTAGGCGCCTTTGCGTAACACTTCTTGTACCTTGTAAGGACCTTCCCAGGTTGGGGCGAGTTTTCCCGGCTTTTCGGCGTTGGAAGCCTCGTTGTTGCGGAAAACGTAATCCCCCACCTTGAAGGTTTGCTTCTTGACGCGCTTGTTGTAATATTGTTCCAGCTGAGTCTTGTAGCTGGCTTCTTTTATTGCCGCGAGGTCACGGCGTTCTTCTAGTAAGTCTAGGTTTATGCGGAGTTCTTTATCATTGTCGGTTGTATCGGCCATCAATACTCTTGCCGTTGGGCAGGTGATTTCTGCGGGAAATACCGCTTCGGAACCGTATGTCAGGCTGAACGGTGTTTCTCCGTTGCTTGTTTTTGTGAGGGTGCGGTAGGCCCACAAGACGTGTGGGAGTTCGTCTACCCACCCTGTTCTTTTTGTACCCAGCCTTGTCTTGATGCCTTCTACAATTGTGCGGTTGGCCCTTTCTACTTGACCGTTGCCTTGTGGGTGCGCGACGGATGTGAATATTTGTTTGACTCCCATTTCGGCCAACCATTGCTGAAGGGATTGGTCTTCAAATTGTGTTCCATTGTCACTGACCAACTGCATTGGCAAACCGAACCGACAAATGATGAACTCCCATAGGAACTTTTTGACATGTGCGCCGTCGATCTTGGCTAGGGGTTTGGCTTCCACCCACTTGGTGAAGTAGTCGATGGCCACTATTAAGTACTTTACGTTGCCTGGCGCCGTCGGGAATGGACCGACCAGGTCAACGGCCCATTTTTGGAATGGCCAAGCCGCTGTAACCGGTACCAGGTTGTTCTTTGGGCGGAGAGTGTTCGGGGCGTGGCGTTGGCAGCTGTCGCATTTGCGTAGCTCATTAACCGCGTCAACGTGCATGCCGTGCCAGTAATACCCCGCGTTCATTAGTTTCGCTACCACCATTCTTGGGCCCGCGTGTAGCCCGCAAGTTCCTCGTGCACGTCCCGGAGAAGGAAAGAAGCTTCTGCGGGGTCCACGCAGCGCAATAGCGGCCCTAGATAAGAGCGGCGGTACAGGATGTCTCCTGTGAGTTGGTATTGCAGGGCTTTGTTCTTGATCTTCCGGGCTTCTAACTTGTCATTAGGTAAGGTCCCAGAGGATAGGAAAGCTTTGATTGGCGTCATCCATGACGCGTTGCCTGTTTGGGTGATGTTGACTTGGCGCGGGGGAACAGATGGTTTATCGCGAACCTCAATTCGGACCTCTTTGGCCATGTGTTCGAAAACTGTGGACGCCATTTTGCTCAGCGCATCGGCTGGTTTGTTTTCGCTGCGCCTGATGTGCTCGACGGTGCATGTGTCGAATCGGCGCATGAGTTTTTTGGCTTGCTCTAGATACATGGCCATAGTCTCGTCTTTTGCATCGTAGGTCCCGTTGATCTGCCGCGCTACTAACAGTGAGTCCACGTGCGCTTCCAAGTGCCTGGCCCCCATTTTTTCCGCTATGCGGAGGCCTGCCAACAACGCTTCGTATTCTGCCTCGTTGTTTGTGCTTTTGAACTCTAGGCGAATGGCATATGTGAACTCGTGCTTATCTGGGCTGATGAGGCGGAGCCCGGCGCCAGCGCCATCCCCGTTGGAGGCCCCGTCAGTGTATAGGGACCATTTTTGTGACGGATCGTGCGCTGGCGCGGACGACTCTTCTTCAAGGCATTCTTGTATTTTGTCGGTGGGGATTTCGGTGACGAAGTCCGCTAGTACTTGGCCCTTGATTGCGGGTCGGGGTTTGTAACTGATTGTGTGCTCTCCCAGCTCGATGGCCCATTTCGCCAGTCTTCCTGATAATTCGGTTCTTGCCAGAATATCGTTGATCCGATAGTCCGTGAGGACATTTATCGGGTGCCCTTGAAAGTACCTGCGTAGTCTGCGGGATGCATGGATGAGGGCGAGGACCAGCTTTTCCATAATTGTGTATCGAGTTTCCGCATCTAACAGCGTGCGACTGATATAGTAGATTGGTGTTTGCACGCCTTTACGGTCAACCATCAGAACTGCGCCTATTGCTCGCTCGGTGACTGACAGATAGAGCGTGAGCGGCTCTTTGGGGAGTGGCGCTGTTAGTGTGGGGAGATTCATTAGGCACTGTTTCATTTGCTGAAATGCTGATTCCGCCTCTGGGGTCCAGCGGAAGTTGCTCTTCTTCAGACAGTTCTTCAACGTATCCACGAATGGGAATGACTTTGAAGCGTAATTGGATAAGAAGCGGTTCAGGGCGACTAGTCGTCCCATAAGCGTTTGTACTTCTTTGACGGAGGCCGGTGATGGCATTCTTTCGATTGCTTGCACTTTGTCTGGGTTGGCGCGGAAACCATCCCGTGTGACGATGACGCCCAAAAATTTCCCTTCTTCCATCCCGAATGAGCATTTACCGGGGTTCAGCTTCATGCGCACTTTGCGCAATTGGCTAAACGTTTGCTCGATATCCCGCAGCATGTCACTTTCTTCCTTGCTTTTAATTACCAAATCATCGACGTACACTTCGAGCCGTACGCCGATTTCGTTCACAAAGGCTGCGTCCATTAGCCGCTGATATGTTGCGCCCGCATTTTTTAGACCGAAAGGCATCTTTGTGTAGCAGAAGATGCCCGTCTCTGTGCGGAACGCTGTTTTGTCTTCATCCTCTTTGGCCATCTGTATCTGGTGGTATCCTTTGTAGGCGTCCAAGAAACATTTGAACCGGTAAGGAGCAAGAGAATCCACCTTTAAGTCGATTTCTGGTAGAGGGTAACAATCTTTTGGGCACGCCTTGTTGATGTCTTTGTAGTCAACGCACATGCGCCACCCTCCATTTGCCTTGGCGACCATGACAGGATTGGCCACCCAGGTCTGGTATCTGATGGGACGGAGGATGCCCGCGTTGAGCAGCTCGGTGACTTGTTCGTTCATGGCCTTTGTTTTCTCCGGGCCCATACTTCGTTTCTTTTGCACTATTGGCTCTGCGGAGCGATAGACATTGAGCCTATGTTCCGCTATTTCTCGCGGAACGCCCACCATATCCGCTGGTTGCCAGGCGAAAATGTCCATATTAGTGATCAAGAGCTGTTTCAGGTGACTGCGTATGGTTTCGGAGATTGCATGGCCAATGATCACCATTTGCTCCGAAAATTTAGGGTTGAGTACCCATTTTTCCGGCTCTGTGCGGGCATCTGTTTTGACCATTTTTGGCGGTTTGGCTGTATCCGCGACATGGCAGTCTTTGTTTCCCCGGATGAAGGCAACACCTGTTTTGGTGGGGAATCCCACCATTGCGTGCGCCGTGGAGGCGTTGGCTTTAAAGCGTGCGATGCCTTCTCTTCCCAGGAGTATGTCATGATTTGATGTGGTTGGTAAAACCATGAAGTCGCAGATCTCCGTGCGCTCATGTGTGCCATCGGTCCAAGTTACGGGCAAGGAGAGCATGCCGCGGGGCATGATGGTTTCATGGATGAAACCGGAGATGGGCTCGTTGACTGGGATGAGCCTTGCTTTGTCTTCGCGATCGAGCTGTTGAAAGCATTGATCGTACATGATGTCTGTGCTGCTACCGCCGTCCAGGAACATATACCGTGTGCGGTAATGTCCAAATACGGCGGTTATCACAAGTGGAGCTGTGCAGGAGGCGCCGCCCCTGACCCTTGGCATGAGGATGTCGGCCTCTTTCCAAGAGTCGTTCAAAGGTTGTACCCGGGTACGCTTCCCTTGTTGGTTGTTGTTCCCTCGCCTCGTCATGTTGCATTGGTGACGGGGGATCAGCGTGACTGCATGAGTATTGAGGTCCCGGATTTTTTTCCGCGACCCTTCGCCCTGGGTTTCCTCATGAGCGTTACCTTTGCCAGCTCGGTGAACGTTTTTGACCAAGTGGCCCAGCTGGCCTGATTTCAGCGCAGCTTCAATCTCCATCTTTAGGCTGTAGCAGTTGTCAGTGAGGTGGCCATAGTCGTTGTGAAATTCACAGAACTTGCTACGGTCCACGTTTCGCCGTTTCCCTAGAGGGTTGGGCTCTTTCAGGGTGACCTGCTCAGTTTTCAGAACTTGAGATGGTGTTTTTGTTAGCGGGGTCCAGTCGTAATTTTTCTTGGAGTGTCCGCGTTGGTCCCCCGTTTGTTTGGAGCTGATGATTTGGCGGGCGTCGCCGGCCGGGGAATATTTTCCCTCGTCGGTAGTGCCCGTGTTGCGGTTCCAGACAGATTTGTTTTTGTGTTTAGTATTATTATTATTATGGTGTTGTGGCTGGAAACCGTGTTGCTGATTGAAAGATTTTTCGGAAGAAGCGTATATTTTGGCTGAGCGGATGAGCTCGTCCCAGGACTCTGGGATGCCATCCTTGCCGGTGAGGCATTTCATGAGGTCTGGACTGCGCACATTGTGGATGAACGCAGCCCGTGTGAGCTCCTCTCCGCAGCCTATTTGCAGTGCTTCTTTGTTAAACCGGACTATGTAGTCTTCGATCGTTTCTCGGTCGTATCGTCGACACAGCAGAATGTCCGCTTTGTCTTTCTTATGCTTACGCAGGTGCGAGAAATGGCTGCCGAACTTGTCTGTGAGGTCGTCGAAGTCCTTTACGCTTCCCGCTGGGAGGCTATCAAACCATACCCTGGCGGCACCCGTGAGGGTTTGAGCGAAAAGGTGGCACCACACTTGGACAGGCCAGTCCACGGACATACCTGCGCACTCAAAGTCGTGCACATGGTCGTCTGGGTCACGCAGGCCATCGTATCTACCGATGCTGCTTGGGAGTTTGGCCTTTCTTGGGATCATGGCAGCCGCTATGCAGGTAACAAACTTGGATTTCTCGGCAAAAGCCTTTGGTCGGAATGGCTTGACCAGGTCGTCATCCACCTCACTGTCTCGCGACGTGTGAGCGTGTTTCTTTCCTCTGTAGCCTGAGTCGCTGCTTGACGATTCGTAGCCATCTGGCTCGTCACGTGGTCTGGCGTAGCCCCGAGCTCTGACGTTTCCGCCGAGCTCCCCGCTACGACCATCACCGTGCTCGGCCGTGTCTTTTTTCTTGTACTTTGCTTTTGCCGGTGTGTCGAAGGCAAGTGTCTTGCCCTTCTTCTTGGCTTGTTGTAGGAGCTTTCGCTGGTAGATTGCAGCACTTTTGGCATTTTGACGGAGGAGCCATTGGTCCGGGTCCTCCTCGGCGAGATCTTGGCTGTCATCGTCCGACTCGACGTCACGGATCTCAACAGCTGACCTGTCAAGCCGCGAGGTGGTTTGTTTGACGACGGTGTTTGGTGTAGTTTGGTTCTCCTGCTGCTGGAGGTCATCGTCTCCGGCTCGGTGTGTGTCGGAGGTGTTGGGGTTGGGTTCAGCCATGGGTGGGTTAAAAGATGAGTGAAAAAGAGCTGTTCTAACCGTTGGATGGCGCCAATGAAGAAACAATAAGTATCCCGGAGATTAAGGCTAATCACCGGGGGGTTAATACTTATGTTGCTGTCAGAGTAATCCTTTACCCAAACCGTAATGGTGACCCGTGTTAGAGTTAATGTGAGTGAGTGTGTATGAAGTGTGTGAGAACAAGAGAGTTAAGTGGTTCGGTCGTTAATGACCTACGTCCACTGCAAGTACACCGGAATATTATTGATGATAAAAAGATTACAATGAGTGTAGTAGTTGTGGTTATTTCTGAATGAATCTACAAGGATTGCATGTGATCTTATTTATAGAGATCACAGTGGGCTGCATGGGGGCGGCCCACGGACGACGCCACCAGCTTGGGCCCAGCCGAGGCCCAAGCCCATGGTTCTTCTGATAATGGCGGGAAAGGACCTGTTACTGTTGATGTCGTCATGCTATAGTGTGGTCGTTGTAGTAGCCTGACACGTGGCGGGCTTTTGGTGGTGCACAGTATCATCGTACTTGCTACAGTGCCCAGGCTATCCCGCTGGCTGATGTGACTTCTGACAGTTGGCGAGGTAATGCCTGCTGGTCACTATTCACGACAGCGTGTACAGTGTAGCCGTTCACCTTTTGTACTATCTGCCACATGTCCTTCTCTAGCTGGTATGTACTCTGACATGGATCTTTATGAATCTTCCTTCTGCCGTTCCTTGTACTTCGTATGAGAGGTGTCAAGGGAAGATTCCGCGCGTGGTAGGACGCGCGTATCAGGTGTTGTATGTTGTTTATCGTATGCTTTGGCGCGCGAGACATGCTGATCGCTTGTCCTCGCGCGAATGTGTTCCCGCGCCATTATCCGGCGTGGGTTTGCTGTTCGGGGATAGGGACGCCTTTCAGATTAGGCTCCCTATCCCTTCAATAGTCTCACAATTTTACCCATTTAACTTACTCATCAAAGATCATCTTTACATACCCACCTACACATTTTACACACACCTTATATATGTGCCACACAACACACCCTTTTTTTTTTTTGACGGGGGCACAAATTATTTGGGTTAAAAGAAGGCACGTCGAAACAAATGGGTCAATATGGGTCGCGTAAAAAACAATTTATATTTATACAGATTAATATTTTGAATAGTTAGAAAAATCACCTAATTAATAATTACGATAATACTTGATTAATAATAAAAGTATATTAAAATTGTGTTAATTTTGATTGACACTTAAAGTATATATTACTTATCATTACTAGTGGATGGAAGAAATAATATATACACACATGTAGACTGCCGTGGTTAGCAACAATTAATATACACATAGATTAGGCTTACGGTGGCCACTGTATGCAGACAATACTAATATCATGACATATACACACCATATCGATACAAGAAGATGAGAAATACACACCAAAATAGGATCACACACCAATAAAACACGTAGAAACAGAGGTACGAGCGAACATAAATCGTATCCTATTAAATCCCCCCCATGTTTTTCAACTAGACATCGTTTAGTCGCCGGAATAAATCAACCATCATAGACGCCGTATTCGAAAAGTTTAAGCGCATGAAACGTAAACAGAGGGTTGTGTTCATTACCTTAATAGTCGAACCGAGGCAAATCGAAGAGTGAGGCAAAAGTGAGAACGCACAACTGCGTGATGGTGGCTAGCAGTGAAACGGAATGCCGAGTACGTGGTGCGGAGGATGAAAGCTCCGTCAAAACGATGAAATAGGTCTCGCGTTCCACATTCTTCGGTTGATTCGTTTGAAACCGATAATATTTTTGAAGTTTGAAAATATTGGTGATATGAATGAAGGAAAGATAAATGTCATTTTGAAAGCCAAAAGGAAGAACAAGATAATTTATTATTAGTTATTTTTAATGTTTAGTCAACTTTATTTATTCCAAAATATTCAGATTTTTTTTTTTTAGTCTATCATATTTTATTTATATTATATTAATATTATTATTTCAATATTCGGGTATTACAGAATGAAAATATAATTTTATTGTGTATGGCCAAAACCGGGGTTTCCGATTCCAACCGGATTTTAGCGGTACCTGTTTAGAGCCGAACCGGTTTTGGTTTGGTTTGTTTGGCCAGATTTAATGTCGGTTTTTTTACCGGTTTTCGGTTTCAGTTTTAGTTCCCAAAGCGTGTTCTTTTTTGATCTCCAGTAGTCGAGTCCCCCCACACCACACGACACATCACACAATGACAGGCCCAATAATACCCAGGTACATCATAAATGTAGCCCACTCCATTTGGGTCAAAACTAAATACAGCCCATGAACTCAAATTGGGCCTATTTTCCCCTCTAAATTAGAGGTGCACAAATCAGGTTTTTTTAATACCTGGTTCTGGGTACGGTCAGGTATTACTTCGATCGGGTATTGAAAGAACCGGTTCCTAGCATAAAAAACCGTACCCGGTATACCGGTTTCGGTTTTTCAATACCCGGTTCCGGGTATGGAACCGGTTTCGGGTATAGCGGGTATTGAAAAAAACCGTGTACACTGGGTATTGAAAAAACCCGGGTATATCGTGTATTGAATTATTTTTATACAATCACATCGAAGGGTAGTGCGACTTAGATGATTATAACGCGGTTATAGAATTCTTTTAGTATATTTTTTAGTATTCGGAAAAAACAGTTCTGATTTTTTAATACCCGGTTCCGCTTCAACATCAAAATGCCAAATAGACCCGTCGCTTGACACATACTTTTTGAGTATTCGGAAAACCCGGTATCGGGTATTCGGAAATCCCGGTGCCGGGTATTCGAAAAACCCGGTTCCGGGTATTTAAAAAACCGGGTACAACAGGGTATAAATCGGGTCCGGTTTTTTACATAGAAATCTATACCCTATGCGTACCCGGCAGGTAGGGTCGGGTACGGTTCCGGTTTTTTTTTCGGTTCCAATTTCGGTTCCGGTTTTTTTGTGCACCTCTACTCTAAATACTCATGTGAGTTAATTATACGTGTTCTTATTTGTATCCACAGATTGCATAAATGCTCCAAATTAACACGGATGGTTCCAGATATATACAACTAGTTTATACCCCGGGAGCGTCCCGGGTTGAGAAATCTAAGTAAAGTGAATAAAATTAGAAGTATCTAAACTATAAAAATGACATTTGCCAATATATTATTATTATTTTAAACCCAAACCCACAATTTTTTTTAAACTAATTCCAAACCTGACACAATACTTGTCGGGTTACAAAAAATAGTCGTTTTTTTTCTCTGTTTTTTATATAGCACTATGGTATTCGTTGGAAACATAATAAAACGCTCGTTAATTTGGTGTAATTTTTTTCTTTAAAAAATCTCATATATAAAAGATATTAACATTTAAAAGTTATGAGATGAAACATGAGAGAGAAAATAATAAAGTTTTAATATTTACTATTTAATAGATTATGTTAAATCAAATCTATACATCTAATAAAACAAAGTCCATGAGGACACTTGGCACTCCCACATTCATCCTCCAATTACATAGCCAATCAACTAATGCCAAGTGTCCCCATTGTTAGAATTTATAAAATTTTTCTTTTTTCTAAAAATCAAAAATCATTAATTATATTAAATTAGGTAATTATATTAAATTAGGTAATTCATTATGATTTGGTCAAAGCTTCTCATTCACACCTAAATCACAATTTCATTCGTAACCTTCTTTAACCCAAGAATCTTCTTCATTCGTAACCCCCCTTTTATCACATAACCCTAATCATCATCGATCTGCTCGAATCAGACCATCCAAAACCGTGTTCTTCATCTCCTCTTCGAGGTGTTTTCTCTTCCATTCTTATGCCAAGTCAATCGTTCTTCATCTCTCTCTTTTTCTCTGTTTTATTTCATGTTTTTTGATGATATAATTCTATATTAATGTTTGTTTGTCGATTAACATATTTTGTGTCTCTGTTTTCATTGATTTCAATGATTCAACTTTGATTACTTGATTTTTTTGTGTATTATTGTTTAGGTTTACTAATTTTTAGAAAACCATCATCATTTTTAATTCCCTAACCATAAGGGTAAACTTGTAGTATTGAATCTACCTAGAATATTTCATTTGATAATCGATATGCGCAATCTCAAACTGCTTATTGAAACAACATATTTCTATGGCTAGATTATTAAAAAAAAAACGCAACAAGCAGATAGATAAACAGTTTAAAATAAGCAATTGCCTCTAAAATGTTTTTGCTTTTATGATATATGTCAAATTCATGATATTAAATGTTAATGTCCCCATTGATGCAGTTGTGGCTCTAATGGCTATAAAGCAAGGTTTGAAGGATCCACATAATGTTCTTGACAACTGGGATTTATCATCTGTTGATCCTTGTAGTTGGAAGATGGTTACCTGCACCTCTGATGGATCTGTTTCTGCTCTGTGAGTTTCTAAATTCACATAATTTTTTTAATTGTCGCGCGTTCAATTTTTAATGTTGTTTTTTTCAATCCTCAGAGGGATGCCTGGTCAGAATATTTCTGGGACGTTATCGCCTGCTATTGGAAATCTTAGCAACTTGCAATCTATGTAAGCAACTTTATAATATTTACCGAACTTTTTGACTTTTTTTCTTCTTCTAATTGCAGGTGATATTTGTTTGCTTACGGTTGATCTTTTGATATATTCTTATTTTAACATCAATCACATTAAATGTTTTTTATTTTAAAAAAATTAAAAATCTGGATTATAGTGTTTAGAAAGTTTTTAAACACTTTGACCGAAACATTAATGAATGATTTTCGATTTTAAGGAATAAAAATTTTTATAAAAACATTAATGACTCTTTTTTGAATTTTAAAAATAGAATAGTCATTAAATGTTTTTTATTTTAAAAAAGTAAAAATTTGGATTATAGTGTTTAGGAAAGTTATTAAACACGTTGACCGAAACATTAATGAATGATTTTCGATTTTTAAAAAATAAATTCTTTTATAAAAACATGACTCTTTTTTGAATTGTAAAAATAGAGTCATGTTAAATGTTTTTTATTTAAAAAAAAATTAAAAATCTGGATTATAGTGTTTAGGAAAGTTATTAAACACTTTGACCGAAACATTAATGAATAATTTTCGATTATTAAAAAATAAAAAATTTTATAAAAACATTAATGACTCTTTTTTGAATTTTAAAAATAGAATAGTCATTAAATGTTTTTTATTTTAAGAAAATTAAAAAGCTGGTTTACAGTGTTTAGGAAAGTTATTAAACATGTTGACCCAAACACTAATGAATGATTTCGATTTTTAAAAAATAATTTTTTTTTATAAAAACATTAATGACTCTTTTTTGAATTTTAAAAATAGAATAGTTATTAAATGTTTTTTATTTTATGTTGGCTCGATGATGTTTGTCTTCGGGTGAGGTTGAATGATCATATGTTCTTCGAGGTGTTCTTGAGGATCATAATATTAGATGAAAGGTAAAAGAATGTTGAATATTTTTTAGTGATTAATCCGCTTAGGAAAGCTATTCGGGTCCGGGTCCTGTTTGTTGATTCGGGTCTCATTTATTAGCATTTTATTTGTTTCCTAAGTTGATGGCTTAAAGTTTGGAAGGATAATTATAAGAATTAATTGTTATAAATGGTGGTTTGAAAAGTCTTGGATGTTAAAAGGAAGGGTCGAGTTTTTTGGTAAGAGATTGATTGATTGTATTATAGGAAAGTTAATAGCACAATTAGTTGTACACTTTCCATATAGTCATAGTCAAATATATTAACTGCATAGTCAAATGTATTAACTATAATTGCTATAATTATGAATCTTGGTTTGGAAAGTTGTTGAATGGAATTGATGGTGGAATTGGTTTGTAAAGTTATTGCGCTATTAACTTAATGCATTTTTAAAATTCTGATTTGTTTTTTTAATACTTTTTTTATGGCGGTTGCAGGTGTATAACGATTGTGTTGCACCAGTGAGCAACGGTGGAGGCTGTCTGGTGGTGATCGATCATGGTCGTACTCATGACAACTGGGTAGTTTATTACAACTTGGAGCAGCTATGGACCTCAAAAGAATCAACGAATGAACATAATCAAAGTCAAACTCAGGTAAATATAAGTGTGATAATAATTAGCTTTTATGATATCGTTACATTTTTCTTTAATCATTTAAAATCAAAATTAAAAAAAAAAACGGTTTTTAAAATTAAAGACATTTAATCATATATAAATACATTTATAAATTTATTTTTAAACATTTAAAATCAAAATTTATAAAAAAAACGGTTTTTAAAATTAAAGACATTTAAACACAAAATAAATGTTTAATTCTTTGATTTGTCACATTACTATTTTTAGCGTATAATTACCATTTATCATGATTTACACAATATTGGAAACATCTAATGTTAATAATTATGATTACCATTTCATTAATAACATTTAAACACAAAATTATTAATCATATATAAATATAAATAAATTTATAAACAAAGTTAAATTTGAATTTTTTTTCATCACACTTAATACGTCTATTTTCAATTGAATTACTTTATTTTCAAACATTCAAAATCAAAATTTTAAAAAAATTACGGTTTTTAAAATTAAAGTCATTTAAACACAAAATAAATGCTTAATTCTTTGATTTGTCACGTTACTATTTTTAGCGTATAATTGGCATTTATCATGAGTTACACAATATTGGAAACATCTAATGTTAATAATTATGATTACCATTTCATTAATAACTTTTAAACACAAAATTATTAATCATATATAAATACATTTATAAATTTATTTGCCCGCGTTTAAAATCAAAATTTAAAAAAAAACGGTTTTTAAAATTAAAGACATTTAAACACAAAATAAATGCTTAATTATTTGATTTGTCACATTACTATTTTTAGCATATAATTAGCATTTATCATGATTTACACCATATTGGAAACATCTAATGTTAATAATTATGATTACTATTTCATTAATAACATTTAAACACAAAATTATTAATCATATATAAATATAAATACATTTATAAACAAAGTTAAATTTGAATTTTTTTCATCACAATTATTACGTCTATTTTCAATTGAATTACTTTATTTTCAAACATTCAAAATCAAAATTTAAAAATGAATACGGTTTTTAAATTTAAAGACATTTAAACACTAAATAAATGCTTAATTCTTTGATTTGTCACATTACTATTTTTAACGTATAATTAGCATTTATCGTGAGTTACACAATATTGGAAACATCTAATGTTAATAATTATGATTACCATTTAATTAATAACCTTTAAACATAAAATTATTAATCATATATAAATACATTTATAAATTTATTTTTAAACATTCAAAATCAAAATTTAAAAAAAAATCCAGTTTTTTTATTAAAGACATTTAAACACAAAATAAATGCTGAATTATTTGATTTGTCACATTACTATTTTTAGCGTATAAATAGCATCTATAAGGTAATAGTCGGGTAAAATTATTGAGTAATGCTCCTTGTACTTATACATGGGTCACTTTAGATATTGTTCCTTCCTATAAACGGGTCAAATAAGGTAATAGTCGGTTAAAATGTTGTTTTAGTGGTGTAGGTTCATGTTTGTTTACTTATAAATTGGTCGATTTGGGTAATGTTCAACTTTTCCAATGGGTCAAATAGGGTAAAAGTCGCCAACAGTGTGTTTATGGTGTTTTGATTAGATTGATGTTCCTTTTACTTATACATAGGCCATAGGTGAATTGGGACAATCTTCCCTTTTCTTAACGGGTTGATTTGGGTAATGTTTGCCTTTTCAAATATGTCAAATAGAATAAAATTCAATCAAAGCTTTTTTAGCGGGTCGATATGGGTAATGCTCATCTTCTCAGACGTGTCAAATTAAATTGTGAAATTTAGGTGGTAGTTAGTTTCTTATTTTTATTTTTATTACTTTCTTATTGTTGAATATGCCATAAGTCTATTTTTAACACATATCATTTAAATGACTTTAATCAGGTTGGATTGTATTTAAGAAACCCTGTATTCTCACATGGCCAGCTTTATGTCGCATTGTCAAGAATTAAAAGCAGGGCAGGCGTGAAGTTACTTATACTTGATGCTGGTGGGAAAGTGATGACTAAAACAAAAAATGTGGTTTATAAGGAAATTTTCAGCGATATTTGAATAAATGTGTATTCGTTGCTTTTAAATTTTAATAAAATTTTTCTACTTTATTTTGCTTATACGTTATACTACTCCAAATAATCGTACGTTGTTGAACTGCGTGTCAACGCGGGCAAATATCTAGTTTAAATCATATTTATTCTTTTTTTTTAATTGATTTAGAGTTGCCACATCACATCCTATGTGGCATCTCTCAAAAGAGAGATTGCATAATATTATGACATGTCATTAAAAATGCTTTGGTTTATTATATATATAGATATAGATATAGATATAGATATAGATAGATATAGATATAGATATAGATATAGATATAGAATATAGATATAGATATAGATTTGTTACTACGATGGTCATTACCATAGACGAACAATAACCTTTTATTTTATTTTATAGTTCAAAATTCTCACTAATAAAATAATTAATAAATGTTAGTGTATTGTATCTTTACAATACCTTTTAAAATTTAGGGATCCCAACCTTCGTAAATCATTGCCTTCAAGAATTTCTCATCGTCAACGCCGTCTTCTCGAGGACCACCATCCTTATGATGAAAGATGCCTACTTTATTTGAAATTTAATATATGTTTGTTTGTGTTTGTTTATGATCATGATAGCTTGTTTGCATTCATTTGCATTTATGAATGTTCTTTTGTATTTGTTACCTAAAATTAATGAACGAACGCAAATGACCAAGAATACATTTTTTTTCCTTAATGATTGAACACGAACACAAAATCTCGTTCAGTAATTATTCATGACTAATTTGTCTATACATTTATTTTCTTTACGAACGAACACCAATAAGGTTTTGTTCGTGTTCATTCGATTCGTTTGGGCCCTTCTATCTTGTCTAATATCTTTTTAGAGTACATTAAATAAATAATCCCTATAGAAAGCTCAATTTTTGCTTTTAAGAAATTGTACATAAGGTACTAATCATTTGTTTAAAAAACATATAAAAAAATGTTTTGCCCATGTTCTTGTCTCTCCATCGTCTCTGATCGCCATCTCCAAATCACATCATACTTACATGAACAGTATCAAATGTATATCACAGTTTGTTGACATATGAGCTAACCTAAATGTTGCTCAATGATCTTATCATTGTGCCAAAGTAGAGAATTAAGAGAATAAAAACACACAATCATCTTTAGAAACTTTAACTTAAGAGCTTGTAGCCTAGTACATCAAGTAGTGTAGTAAAATTGTAAAAGTGTTCTCGAGTAGTTGAGGGTTTTAGCTCCATGGCAAACGTTTATGTACATTTTAGACTAGGTTTAACAAATGAGTGAGACAGCCGTTGAAAAAATCTACGAAAACTTTAGAACTAATTGAACAAGAACTAATTGAACAATTCGAATATTGATACCGTAATGAAGCGGAACCAATACCAACCAAATTCTAGCCGTAATATATGGGGTACAAATGCTTGTCTATTTTCATATTCCAAATGTACATTATGCATATACACAATGGCATAGTAACCAACTAATTAAGGGGTTGTTTAGTTGATTAAGTGCTGAATCATTAAGATGTCTGAATGGTTAAGAGACTCTGGATGGTTCAGCTCTTAACCATTCCATTCAGAGCCTTTTCTAGGTTGAACCAAACAGTCTGAATGTTGAACCATTCAGAGCTGAATGGTTCAGAGCCTCATTAAGAGACTACCAAACAGACCCTAAGTAGAAGTTGTTGATTGGAATTTAAGACTTTCAACTATGTAACAATAAAATCTTTAATTGAATTTATTTTGGTAACTTATAGTTTATTTCTCTAATGGAATTATCAAATAACCTTCAAATATTTACAAGAATCAGGGGGCAGTCAATACCTTTATGACTTCAATGAAACATATCAACTAAGCCTAACCAGATTATATATACAAGATCAATTCATAGACACTTTATCTTTATCATCATCTGTAACCTCAATGTTCCAAGATTCAACTCCAAATACTTCTTCAATCATGCTACCAGTTGGCAAGAAATCAGCTTTATTTCTTGGGAATGAAAAATATTCCACATCCCAAACCTTAGAATCGTCGAAGATAAACCTTGTATCATTGTCATGATCATAAACGGGATTTTCAATACTAACGCCGTATTTCTGAATCTCATCCAGACATGAATCGTCATCTTCTTCAGATGAGTCGTTTACCTGCAACTCATCATCATCACTGTCGGCATTCGTTGGATCAAATCTGTTCTGTTCAGCTCTTCTTTGCAGCACGAACACATTGAAGTAATAACTAACGATTTCTTGATTAGTTCGTGAAGGGAACGTTTCAGCAAGTTTTTCCCAGAAATTTTTCCCTGAAGATACAGGATTCGAATACACAGTCTCATGAAATAAGTGTTCCTCTTCTTCAGTCCATTTGCAGGCAACAACATCTCCCATTGAATCAAATCCAAGGGCTGAGAATTGTTCATGACCGATGCCTACTCTTAGATTCTCTCTTGCTTCGGTTATATGTTGTCTGACACATCTAAGAGAGCCAAAATCTTCACAAAAACAGTCCTTTCTTCCTTTTCCGACTGCAAAATCGGTGCTTACAGTTGAATTTGATTCAGGCATTGGGATGACACACGACCCCAAAAACTTATTTTCATCATTACATGTGTCATATCCGCAACATTCTGGAATATGGGCTTGATATTCAGGTCCTACGGGGACTTCTTTTAGAGGAGGAAATCTTAAAAGACAAGAAAATGTATCATCTGTCTGAGCTAATCTTGTTGGTTTGTCTGTGATTAAGCCACTTTCAAATTGGCAGTCGTTTTCAGGAATTACTATAGGAAAATGGCCGTCAGCTAAAGGAATGACATAGCATAGCATCAGTTAGTTAAGAAAGGAAGAAACAAAAAGAAGGCTTGCCCGGAAGTACAATCATTTTTAGGTGGCAAATGGGTTAAAGATAACAAGTTTAACAGAAAAACAAATAACCGTAAATATATATTAACAAAATATTAATTAATAAAATAAAACGAATAGAGAAGCGTTTATGGATCTGTCTGGTCCAAACAATTTTAATATGTGCTGTAAATTTGCCTGTTTGAGCCCAGACCCATCTTGACCTGATACCCGACCTGCCCATTTTGTTACCCTCCGAATAAACAGCATAACATGACCTCTACTTAAGTGAGCAAAAAAGAAATTGTAAAAATAATTTTACAAACTTCTTCTAAAGATAATTCACTGATGATACGCATTAACGACCCTCTAAAGACATGAGGTCCAACAATATTTTGCCTGGTGAAAAACAGATAATACTTTGAAAGTTGGAAAAAAAAAAAACCGATTGATATGAACTCATGGTATGTCCAAATAGCAGAAAAAAAGGGTGTCTTAAATCTTAATGTACATTTTCTTATTTAAAAATTAGTAGCTAAAACCAGGAATAATCCGTTTTTTACAGCAACATTTAACATTGACCCTAAATACTTTTGACCCTGAAAACTTAAATGATTAAAATAATCATAATCATACCCAGTTAAACACAAACCAAAAAAAAAATAACAAAAATAACATTTAAAAACGATTATTGTCACTGCAAAACCCGTAAATACAAATACACGGTTTGCATCAGTAACAACCACACTAAATATTAAACAAGCAAATATTTTCAAGCTCCCCTCACTCACCTGAACTGCAAGGTTTTAGCAGCACATCTTCTGAAGGAAACTCCAAACATGAAACTAACTGGCAACTGTTTTCCAATTTCAAATGTTTGGATGAAACATCATACTCTTCTTCGACCAACTGACGTTTCTGAACCATGTTTAACTGCACAACAAAATCCATGTTCATGATCTTTAAACTTTATGCAAATACTGTATGCTCACATGAAAACATTTAGAACCAATGATGTGGCAAAAACAAGAAATCTTTAAACTTTATAAAAATACCTACAAAAACCAATATTCTTTTGACAAAATTTAGAAAGTACAAGATTCCTAAAACAACTGTCACGTGAACAAGAAAAGAAAAATAAAATTAATGTTTATGTATTTAAAAAAAAAAAAAACATGACCAAAAAAATTTTTGATTTTTATTAAGGGTGTAAACGAGCCAAGCCGGAGCCGGAGCCTGACTGGCTCGTCATGTTTTTATGAAGCTCGAGCTGGAGCACGAACTCAGCTCCAAAGTAAAACCCAAGGGCTCGAGCTCGGCTCGACTCAGCTCGAAATAATTAAAGAACAATTTAAAAGGAGCTAAAAGCTCGACTTGCAAATATTAAATAGTAGGTATACTATATACAAAATATAAATAATTTAAAATTTGTTTGGGCACGTTTAGGTCGCGAGCCTAAACGGTCTTTGTATGAAACACTCGGGCTCGATAACTAAACGAGTCATGTTTCAATCTCGAGCTCGGGCTCGTTAAGGTTCGGCTCGTTCAAGCTTTTTACCAATCCAATCCCGAGTAGCTTTCGAGCCGTTGCGCATCATTTACACCCCTAATTTTTATGACAACCCAATTTCAACAACCGTGTAAAAAAACAAATTTAATCGTTAAAAAAAATCCCTAATTTTACAACGAAACCCTAACCCTAAATCCCCAAATATAATAATTTCAAGAATTCGCAACAATGAAACAATAAAGAACCAATTAAGAAACAATAACAATACATGAAGACCAATTTACCTAACAAAGATGAAGGATCTGATTAAGAATTGATGAAAAATTGGAACTTTAAGCAAGAAAGTGATTCACAGAACAGTAGGCGTTGAAAAAGAGGTCAATCGATAGGCAATGGAAGGAATCGGTTGAAAATTAGGAAATAATATAGGGATTAGGGTTAGGGAATAGAGAAATCGATCGATGAAAAGACGAACACGAATTGGAATGGAATTGTGCGGGAAAAAGGGTAAAGTGGCGGTCAGCGTTTGTCGTACCTTTTTTTTTGAACGGCCAACGGTACCACCCATAACGAAGCCCCGCACCCTCAGGTCCGGTCCCCGGGCCCCCCCTAAGGTCCAGCCCCTCATTTCAGAATAACCCTACTCTGAGTGGGATTCGAACCTGTGACCTCCCAGGGCAGGAACCCCACAAAGTGGGTAAACCTTCCCACCTCCATTGCAACCACTAGGCTACAACATCATTGGCAGCGTTTGTCGTACCTCATGCTAAAATTTTAAATTTAATAATAATAATAATAATAATAATAATAATAATAATAATAATAATAATAATAATAATAATAATAATCAACCTTTTCTTATTTTTAGAGTAAATTATCAAAACCGTCCTTGTGGTTTGGCCCAATTTACCACTCCAGACCAATCTTTGTAAAATTGCTTGAACAGTTCTTGATTTTTCAAAAAATATGCCAAAACAGTCCTTGATCCTTAAAAAAACAGTCCAAAACCGTCCCTGTTAAATTGGACTGTTTTGGCATATTTTTTGAAAGATCAAGGACTGTTCAAACAATTTTTAAAAGATTGGGTTGGAATGGCAAATTGGGCCAAACCATAGGGACGATTTTGGTAATTTACTCTATTTTTTATTATTGAAATATTTATTATTTCTTTTTATCATCGTAGAATTTTCAATTTTTAATTGTAGTTAATTATGCTGTAAATATCTGTTAAAATGATACAAACTCTATAGATCACTCATGATTCAATGAGACACTAATCCATACACAATAATCAACATGTAAATGAACAAGAACAAGATATAGAAGATGCAAAACTCATTTATTTATAGTCAACTCAGATTACAAACCGAGAGAGTTACATCTTTATAACATATATTGTGAACGGACCGTCGACCCAGGACGAGCTCAACCATGGGTCAGTGACTAGCCTAGTATCTCTCTTGATCTTTGGCTCTTTGCCTCTTTAGAACTGCTGCAACAATTCTACATCAAACCCTAAACACAACACACACGTATATATAGGTAAGGTTTGAACTACTTCGTCTAGGTTGGATCTGCTAGTCTTGGTCACCACAACTTCGCCTAGACGCCCACAAACTAGTTCATCCTAATCATCTTCACCTAAGGACAATTCTGTTGATTTGTCAAGGTTCGTCTGTATCCTGAATTGCATAGTAACGATCACAAACATGCGCCAACAATATCTCAATATATTAATACTTTTTATTTATGTAATTTAAATTTAAGAATACTAGTTAAAATTTATGATTAATACGTTTTCTATAGAAAAATAGTTTATATCAAACACAAAACTAAAGTGACCTTTGCACATATTAGACCATGTGTTATTGTTAGACTATAAGGAGGGGAGGGGAGGGGAAAATAGGGGGTGAAGCGTCATGTGAGACTTATGGGTCCTATGTAGGGGGGTTAATTGTGGGGAGTGGAAGAGGGAGAAGTGGCATGTGACATTTCATATTTATTTATTTTTTATTCCAAGTAATTAAAATCACTTAATTAAAATTCATAATAATTAATAATAAAATTAAATAAAAACCTAGAAAATAAAAAAACATAAAAAATAAACATAAAAAACCGAAAAAAATTAAAAACCTAGAAAATAAAAAAACTACATATTATATTTTGCCATAATCTCGCGCTTCATTTGTAACGTCATCCCTAACTCTGGACTGCTTAGATGATCGGGGTTCATGGCGAGAAATTTCATATCTTCGCGCTTTTCACTCTGTTCTTTCATAGTCAACTTTTTTTAAAAGGCTTCGCAAATGGATCTTTTCTCCTCAAGCCTTTGTTGTTGAATCGTGTTGAATTGGACGATGTTGGCATTTAAGTCGGCGAAGTCAGTGCTGTAAGCACCTTTGCCCGATCCCGATCCCTAACCCGAAGCAGATAAAGAACAATCTTCTGTTCATGATTAGGCTATGTTTTTCATGGGTTTACAATTTGTAAAGACTAAGGAACGAAATGAAACAGCCAATTTATAGAGTTAAACGAAAAATGATGTTGTTTAGACTCGATATTTAAGTTCGACAGTTTCACAATAAAACTCATGATTAAGTCTTGATTAAAACGTAATTAAGGCACTTATAATTATTCAAACCGATGGATGGTGATGAAGAAACATAACTGACAGATTAAAGATGTTACAGACACATTAAAACCAGGTTTTTAAGGTTGCCGAAAAACTCGCCGGAAAAGTCGCCGCCGGCAACTCAGTTGACCAGAAAAACGTGTTCTGCAGGTGGGAGGGAAAACTTTTTATTAAGTTTCAAATTTGACAGAATTAGTCCCTACATTATAACTAAGTTAGTTTATGAGGTTTTTCAGTTAGTTTTTCCTTTAGAAAACTTAACCAATTAACTGTATTTAACCTTTTAAAACTTTAAACTTTTTAAACTTAAATAAAATAAATAGGACTTTCATAAGATAACACGACTATACGAATATGGTACATTTTATATGTCAAAACATGCGTTTACAAAATGTATACATACTCCCTTTTCAAAAGAAAAGTTAAAATAAAATAAATAATAATTGACGAGAACTAGCGGTGAAATTTCAAAAATGGACGAGGGGCTAAAATTGACAAATTGCTAAAAGATAAGGGTGTAGGTTGTCATAGTCTCCCCTATTTTAGAAAATTTTGTCTCGAAATTTCTTTCGAATGTAGGCTTCTAAGAAACAAAAGGCGTTGTAAAAGTCAACTAGATTCTATAAATTACATCAGTTATCATTTAACAAAATTTAAAGTAGTGGTTTAATATCCAAAGCAAAAGCTTCAAAATCTTTGACAGTTAACTTAAAAAAAAATTGAGAGTTTAATTGAGAAAGGTTTTGGGAATGTGTAACTGGTGAGGGAAAAGGCACTAATGAAGGTAGTCTCCCCTACTTTAGAAAGGTTATGATTAAAACTTTGTTAAGAGTACACAAGGTTTGAGTTTTCTGTGGGAGTAGTCAAAAGAAAGGCTCCAAGAAAACTAATTGAAGCTTATGTAAAATGTTCTTATCGAAAATGATAGCTGATAATCAACGATCTAATGAAGAAGTAACTATATAGTAATGGGTAGGTTCTTGGTCAGACTCCTAGTCCGTTCCCGCAGTATCATTTATGCTTATATATATGGTGTACCGCAGCTAACCCACCACACTACTGATACTTTGGACTCGTACTGATTGTCTACCAATAGCCTAAATAGAATTACACACCACCCTTATGTACCTGTAAATCCATGATTGCGTTCCGGACCGTAATCATCAATTTACCTTACACAAGGGTGTTATGCTTTTCCATAACCCTAACAAGAAATAAATGCGTGCAACCAATATGTGATAGCTACTGTAATAAAATAATGTTCAATCATTACGTGGTTAGAGGTCCTACCCTTTCGGGTTTACCCTTTAACCGTAATGAGAATAACATGTAGTATAAGACATGGTTAGAGGTTCTTCCCTTTCGGGTTCACCCTTAACCGGTAACTTCTGTTCACATCGTTGGCTCTAAATACTCATATTGATAGACTCTGAGGTTTACACCGTTCCCCTCGGATTGAAGAAATACTCTAATCCGAGTCGTACGTGGGCACTGGCTTAGATCTCATATGAGTTATCAACTAGTGTGTTCATTGACCATGAGGATGAACAAAATAATGTAAAGTATAACAGGGTTTTGCTCAAAAACAGGAAAAATATGCATACCAAATATGCGTTCATGTAAATATATAAGTATAGCACAAAATTTTCATTCGAAAGGAAAATATGAAAGGAACCGAGTTGAACTCTTGCAAATAAACAGTGTGAAAATAATCACAAATAACGTGTTAGAAATAACTATGAATAAAGGGGTGCAAGAATAAAATAATGAAATTTACGGCAATTGAGAGTACGCAGAACAGACGTATAGTCTACTGACATAAGGGTTTAGATAGTTTTACATATATGCATTATATGATGAAAGACAATTAGTAACATTCTGATAAGGATATGTCCAATATTTTGTTAGACCAAAAGTTTTGCGACTGAAAGAGTGCGAGTGTAATAAGATAAATTTTCGTTTATCAAAAACGTAGTTTGCTCAAACTTTGTGATATAGTTGAAAGGATAGTAGTAATGCATGCAGATAACTTTTTAGAAATCGAAGTGTGTTTTAGATTCAAAACAGGTTCATTTGAAAAATCTTCGTAAATACACATTTTTATGTGTTTACGAGAAGTCGAGTTTGAAAAATGTTATAAGGCTTATTATTAGTTGCAAATTTCTCCTAAAAACATATATTGGATACGTTATATGAAAACAAAAGGTTTACATTTGACCTTCAAAATATGCAATACAAGTTTGTAAAATGCAAAATGAAACCATTTCATGAAGTATGTGTAAATCTAATGTGTTTTAAAAGACCAAGATTTAAAATGACGTGAATGATAAAAATCAATGTATGTAATAGATTTACCAATATTTAAGAAAATTCATAATTTATCATTTGAGTCTTCAAATGATAAACAAAACATAAATGTCAATATCATAAAACATTGAGATTGTTTCCATAGGAAACTTTAACTAACTAAAGTAATTGAAATGTTATTAGTAACTTGTGGGGGCGTGCTTTAGCCGATAAGTGAATGCTCATCCCGAGAGTTCCCAAGTCGGCATACGGTTCCCTTGTCTGATTGGGATTTATGCGAAATGTCAGGCCTAGACAGAAAACTCAGGATACAGGCGCTCACCCTTCCAGATTGCACGTGCCCCATCACTAGTAAATTCCAAAACTTTAGTGAGATTAAAAACGAGATGTAGAAATAGATCCTTGAGATGTGGATTTCACTCCTAACTCAAAGATGTATTTCAAAATTTAAAACTATTGCGGAATGAAACTGGTCACTAAGTTAAGGATATCACTCCTAGCTTAGTGGTTAAGTTTCTTTTTAAAGGAACTCTTTGAGGTGTGGATATCACTCCTATCCCAAAGGTATATTCCAAAGATGTATAACATATAAAGGAATGAAACTAATCACCAAGGTATGGATGTCACTCCTAACTTGGTGATATCGTTTCGTTTCTGAAATACGAGCACACTCTTTACTAAGCAAAATACCGAAAGAATAACGAGAAAGTATCATAGCAAAAAATACCTGGGAAGCAACTATAAGAATAAATAGGAATATACACGAGAGGACTCGTGAATGTAAGCCTAGTTATAGACTAGGCTAAAAGGCATTCTAATAACCTAATTCCCTATAACCATGGCTCTGATACCAATCTGTAACACCTCGCCTCTAATATCATCCAATATTGTCCGCTTTGCCCACTAGAAGCGCACGGATTTGTTTTTGGTTGCCCGAGTGAAAACTTCCCAGGAGGTCACCCATCCTAGTATTACTCCCACCTGAGCACACTTAACTGTGGAGTTTTCATGTACTCCACGACCAACTAAGCCCAAAACGCGTTGGTGATTTATGAGGCAGGACATTACTTATGAACCAAGATCTCTCCTATCCACGGGAGATGTGAGATATGCCTAGGGTGTTACACGACTTTTGCGCCCTCTTTTTAGACTTGTCTCGACTGGGTGGACGACTCAATTCCTCGTCGAAGTCGTCATCATCCAAATTAATTGCATCCAGGTCTTCATGACCACCCGAACGGTTATGAGATGAAGTTGTTTTAGTCCTTTTTGACGAATCTCTTGCAGAGGGGGCGTTCGCCCATTTTGAATGGTTTTTCGCGATCTCCCAACAATGCAAAAACTTGAACTCCATGCCCTTCTCTTCGCGAAAAGCTTTTAGCGCATTAGCTAGGTAGCCGTCATTCATTTCACCGCTTCTTGGATAATTTCTAGCGTAATAATAATGCCCTTGAAGGCATTCATCGCCCTGTTTATCTCCGTCCACTTGGACGAGAGACTATCGTTAAATCGATAGACCTCTTGATCCATCAACTTATGGAACGCGTTGTTTATGTCGTCCCAATAGTCGGCTTTGTGGCGATTATTTCCTACACAAAAATATATAATGTTAAAAAAATATATAATGTTTAAAAAAATTATATAATGTTAAAAAAAATCACCTTGAGTCGAGTTTTCCGACTCACTTATCCAAGCTTGTGTTAAGGCAACCTCTTCGTCGGTTGTCCACTTTTTAGGTTGGTGGTTGGCGGCGTTCAACGCTTTCTCCTCCGCCGTCTTTTTTTGTGAGTTCTTTTACCGATTTGTTTTTACCGGACGATGATCCCACAATATTTTCTTGTTGTGTTTTGGGTATGCTTTCCAGTTGCGTTAAATGAGTTAGTGGTTGTGAAGGAACGAGGGAATCGTTAAATGGAAAATTAGGATAAATTTGCCCACTAATGTAACCCGCGTAACCCGCGTAGTCGGGACAAGGTGATGGAATGGGTGGACGGTTTGGTGTTGGACGGACCGGTGGCGTATTCGGGTTCGGGATGAAGTTGTATGGGTTGTTCGGGTCAAAGCCTCTGTTGTATGGGTGCATTTTTTTCATAAATGTTTGAAGAATAAATAAAAATTGAGGTGAATATGAAGAGATGTATAAAAGTTGTTGAAGGAGTGTATAAAATTTGGTGAAAATGGAAGGTAAATATGAAGTGTAGTGGGTGTTTTTTAATAAAATGGGGTTTAAATATATATTTTTTTACCGTTTAAAGGCCAACGGTTAGTTTTTAAATTTTTTTTTAATTCAACGGTCAACAAATGTGGTCCAATAGGAGCTTGACACGTGGCTTCCCCTCCTCCCCATGCCGGTCTTCTTCTTCCCGCCCACCTTTCCACACCCTTGCGGGGCGGTGTTCCCGCCGGTGAAAGCCCTTCCCGCCCCACTCCGGTCACTCTTAGATTGGGTTGAAACCAACCCCCTCCCCCTCAATAACTACCAGGAAATAAAATAAAGTCTCTTCAAACGTTACCCAATCATTTATTTTTATAATTTTAAATTAAATAAAAAATATAAAAACATAACATTTATAAAAAAAAAAATATATAACATTTAAACTAAAAAATACATAACATTAAAAAAATTAGTTTAGTTTACTTTGGGGCTGTTTGGCAAGTGCTGAATCAGTAAGTGCTGAACCAGTAAGAGGTCTGAATGGGTAAACTGGTGTTTGGTTGAACCACTGAATAATTCTATAAAATTACTTTTTTACCCCTCGCCTTATTTTTATAAAAATATATAAAAATATATAAAAATCACACACGCCACACAACACACCACACACCCCTTTCTCTTCCCCCACACTTGCTTTCTCTTTCTCTTCTCCTTCCTCTGTTTCTTTTCTTTCTTTTTTCTTAAATCAAAACAAACACACACCTGCTCTCTCTTTCCAAGTCTCCTTTTCTTTATTTTTCTTAAATCAAACACACACACACACACAAAGAGGTAGAGAGAAATGGGAGTGATGAAGGAGCAGAGGAGAAGAGGAAGGGTCGGCTGGTGGTCGGAACAAAGAGGATGAAGGTTGGGGGTCGGAGCAGAAGGAGAACAGAGGAGGGCGACGGCGTTATGGGTATAGACCCGAAAGCACCTTCACTGGCCATGGACTACTAAATCAATCGGACAACCACTTCACTACTTCCAAGACTGAAAATCCAATGATAGAAGAATCGACTGCAACAAAACTTCCTAAATTAGACTAGAATAATCTTTCGTAACAGTCAAGGATGAGTTCGATCCATTAGGTTCTTCGATTTGTTCAGAAGGAGTGGGAAAGTTGCATAAATTCTTTGGAAAAGCCTGCTTGGAAGCTCTCTTTTAGTCGGAGAAGTGATACCTGTCGACCGTGAGGGAGACTATCGTCGACCGACCTTAGGAGGGAGGGTGGAGGAGAGAGAGGGCGGCGACGTTGGGTGGTGGCTGCAGGGAGGAGTGAAGGTGAATGGGTTGTTCAGATGTGAGGGCAAATTCTGTCCATTTTTTTCATTCAACATCATCACAGTGCTGAACCATTCAGTCTTAATGGTTCAGTTCAGAGGGGCAAGTTTTTACAACCACACACCACTCACCTCCGACCGATTCAAAGGTAAACCAAATGGCCCCGTTATTTTTTTAATAAAATTAAAAAATAAATATATTAAAACACCCACCTTCTTCTTCCTCCTCCTTCCCCTATCAATACCCTACCTCATTCACAACCACACCACCCCTCCCTCTCACGTCAACCCCTCCCTCCTTCTTCCCCTACTTTAAAGTTTAAACCCTAACTCACTTTAAAAAGAAAAAAAAACTAACAGTCATCACCACCACCACCACCGTCCACCACAATCACCACCACCTTCACCTCTTCTTCTTACTAAAAAAAATGAACCAGGCCTCACTTTTAAACATGTTTACCTTTGTTATGGGGATGGCAAAGACTCAATAGCGGCCCCCAATGGCGCCAGCGCAACAGGGGGCTCTATTGTGTGAAAACTAGCTAAGGTGGATGGCACCCTTGCACCACATCGTTCAGCCTTAAGGGCTTTAAAGCGTGATATCTATGTTATATTAGCGCCACGTAGACAACGGGGGGGATTTAAAGCCCCACTCTTAACTAAGTTGTTCTGAGAACTTTGAGGAAAAATATATTAGAATATGAGTCTGCTAGTAATGATTTAAATCCAATATTCCTTAAATATGTCCATAGACGTAAGTGTTGTAACAATATTTCACAAAATATTTTACCTAATATTTGATTACTTCTCCGACTATCGCATTAACATCCAAATATCCAATACATCATTTATGTACATTAAACCCGATTCTCACTATATTGGTCATGCACATTCCCTCTTGATTACCTACTTGTACACTAAACGTTGAGTCGGTTTTGAGATCAGGCTAACAATTTAAAGACGAAATTTTGTGAGATTTTCATGTCGTTTTAGTGCTTTGGGTGGAATACATGCAGCATTGAGAGTGGTCATGGGGAAGCCTTTTTTGATTGTATGCATGCTAACGTGTTGGCAAGTAACAAGTTTCTTGTCCTAGTTCATTAATTGATTCCTTACTTAGACCAGAGGGAGTGGTCATGGGGAAGTTTTTTTGCCCCGTCACGTAGGCTTCACATAGGCAAAGGGGGCTTTGCCCTCCACGTAGAAAAAAGAATGGGGTGGTGAAATGAAATGGGCAAAAAAAAAAAAAAAAAAAAAAACAACCAATCAAAACACACCATACAAAAAAAAAAAATCGTGGTGAGCATACCCCCCACGCATGTGGGATTTCTACCACCCCAAGGGGCAACACTGGGGGCAATGGGAGGAGGGGTGGTGGGAGTAGCGTTTTTGGACTTCCACGTGCATTTCTCACATGCACCCCATTTAAGTAAAATAAAACATAACTATCATAACAATTAAAAAAAAAACTTCTTTTAGGTCGCAGTTACTCGTGCGTTGCCGAATGACGCTGTTTGAAATCCATATGTATTGAAACAGAAAGGCTAACGACACCGAATAAATGCTTTATTGCTAATATATATACCCTCAATTTTCAATAGATTTTGACCACTTCGCTTTTTCGTTTAGTGATATTCTATCTTTTATAAGCTACTTTTGTATGCGACATCAAGATGAGGAAATAAGGTTGTTCAATGAGAGGGCTAAGCCGAGCCAACGCCAGCTTCAACTTCAACTTCAACTTGAGCATATGACCTGAGTTCGCTTGTGATCTTCAATCCGGGTAGTTAGAATGTAGCTAAATGATGGATATGATATAGCGAGTAAAGGAACAAAGAAAGACAATGTAGCAAAAATCCTTAAAAAAGAACGTGAAGCAAATATATCGAAAGGTAATTTGATTTAATGTAACCTGAATGTTATGTTCCTAATCTCCTCATTCAGTTATTTTAATTATTTTATTTGTAGATTACCACCTTAGAATATAATGGGCTTGTTAGTAGCTCGGTTGAGTCTACATGAGGCTGATGTGGCCTGGTTTTTAGTTAACCCACAACGGGTGGTCTAATAAAGTAGTGGATCTGTATTAGTCACGTGATTATGCTGTAATTAACAAGTGACACAACTATAATAAGTTGTTTACATTGTTTTATAACTAAAGAATTATGATCAGAACTTCGACCAATGAACCCACAACCACCATGCTCACACACACTCATCACTACCAGCTTTAACTCGACCACCATGATTCCTGACCCATACAAATTTGAACCTTTTGCTTATGAGCGGGTCGGTTTGGCTTATGGTCTATCCTCCTTAACAGGTTAAAGGGATCAAAAACTTTTTCATTCTGTATTTATAACCAGTATCTGTATACAAGTGTGAAAGAAACACATATGACACGCGGGAAAGAAGATAAGAGCTATAAATATACGCTTTCTTACAAGTAAAACTCACTACTAGTGCGTGTTTTAAGATAGTTTGAGTGCCATTTCCTGAAGAAGAGCTTTTTTCTGTGATGCATTTATCACCTGATTTGTTTCTGCATGTGCCAGCACATCGGCCACTATAGCTGCCGCATGACCAAGAGGTTCCTCGGAGGATCTTTTCAGCATGAAAGCCTATTCAACATCAAACCCAACAATAAATCGGCTCATTGTAGTTAAGGAATAATGCATTCAGTTTTTATTATTCAAATAAATGTAAGAAGACAAGCAAATTCAATAATGAAAGAAAACAGCACAAAAACTATATCTACATCAGCGCGCGTGTGTGTGGAAGAGAGAGAGAGAGAGAGAGATAGAGAGAGAGAGAGAGAGAGAGAGAGAGAACCTGGCCATGATGTGAGATGGTCAATGTGCATGGTGACTGCATCCATGGTTCGCCGTCTATCTGTACAGGTAATTGGGCAAGAAGCTGAATTTTTATGGTCTGCCCTTGTGCAAGCCTTCGAGCTCGAGAAAGCCCTACCTGGGAATTATATAAAATACTTTCTCCATAAAAAAAGAATCAGGGTTTTCTCATGTTAACCGATATTATAATTTATATTGGACGGAAGGGAGAAGCTAACAGAGGTTAGATTTTGCAACAGGCATAAAAGAGATTAAGCCAGAAAAAAAAAAAAAAAAAAAAAAAAAAAAAAAAAAAAAAGCGGGGTAACCAACTTTAAAAGATTTTGATTTAAGGTACTTTGATTCACAAACAATTAACCAATTGACATTTTTTTCCGACGTGACAGCCGGATTAGGTAATTAACTCAAATCAAATTTTGAAACTTTCATGTGTTTGTCAAGCCAAAAATAAGCTGGTTAGAAGATATCACACCAAGGCAGGTTAGTGGTTACCTTTTATGCACTTGGTCCTTACTGGACCAAGTGCATTAATACTTGATACAGTAATAAACTGCATTTGTGAAATAACTTTACCTGAAGCTTTCCAAGATGCCAGGTGCCTGATATGCTCACAACTTCGAGTATCCTATCATGCATAGATTGAGGATCAAAATTATCATAATTATCATCTTCATTCTGCCACAAGTCTACACCTCCCATATAGCTGCCAATATTGGCAACAAGAATACCCTCAGCATCCTAAAAAATAGAAAACCATCAAAATAGAGCGATGTTCAGTACAAGTGATGAATAACCGAAATTCACTAGGATGACAACTATTTTTTTTTTATTATTATTATTTATAATAAAACCATTCCCAAAGGCAAACTACATCATACTAACCTCAGGGACCTCAACATCAACGCCATCTACCTCCACTCTAACTTGCCAAGGGTAATCCGCAAATGTTCTATCCATAATAGTTCTAGCACCTTCTCTAGCATACAGAACTTTATTCATGAACTGCAATCATAAAAATTAGTTTCAGGTTAGTGAATATATATGAGTTCAGGGAACAAAAATATGACCAGCTGCCACTTAATGCAAATCATCAGCCGATTGAGCAGCGCATGTAATTACGAGTACAATATACAATAATACAATTATAAAGTGATTCACTGCCAATGAACAACGTATACTAAACAAAGAGTTTAGCAGTTGATGTACTCCAAATGTACATTTAACAATGGAAAACTAAGAATAAAATACACACCTGGTTATAAAATTTCTCTGGATTCTCCTCCCTCATATTGTGGATTTCTAGAGCAACCTTTGCATCACATCCTACCCCTACAGTTAACATATTTTAAGAGCTTAGAGCCTTTAATTATATAATGATTAATATCCATAATTATAACAAAATCAGGTATAACAAGGCATCCTAAAAAATCTAAAAATTGTTCTAAGAAAATCACATTTAACATACCAAGATAATTATTCATAAATTTCGGTGCTAGAAGTTGTTTTCCCTTTTGGTTAGTAATGGAAATCTTCCAACGATCAAGAAGGGTTACAGCAGCATGTTCTATATCTTGCAACATTGTGCAGAGGCCACTTTGTCTCTCCACGGATCCCAACCCACCTCCCCAACCTAAAACTCTTGCAAGGTCATTTCCAGTTCCAGCTGGCAGAATAGCGACGGGTGGTGGAGAAACAAAATTATGTTTTTCAATTGCGTCCAGTACCCATCCAACTGTCCCATCACCACCAGATACAAGAACTCTAAAATTTGGTACTTTTCTAAATAGGTAAAGGCCAACTTCAGGCCCCTCTGTTGAGCTCAACTCAAAAACCTACAAATTTAAAGCATGTTTTATTCAGATATAGGCAAATACATACTGAAGCTACCTTTTGATGATGAGCAAGCATAGTATTTGGTTTGCAATTCCTTGTACACATCTTCAGATTCTCTTTTCCCATTAAAAACTAAAAAGAAGCATTAGATTCCAAAATACTATAACCAAGTTTCACTTATATGTATGTAGTAAAATGGAATAATAGTCTTAGTTATGCAAACGATAGGCACATGACTTATCTCTTATTCCCCTAAGGGAAATAGTTATGAACTCATTACCAAACAACTAATCTTTAAGCATATCACAGTTCCACATCTATTCATTCTCTCTCAGGGCAAACTAAACAGTAAAAAAAAAGATATCTTTTTGTAACAACTATTTGGGCTGTGTTCTATTTCAAAGAGTCAAATCAAGAGAGTTAATAATAGTATTATACACGGAAAGGGGCTAAAAAGATTAAAAGTCAGCCAAAGTATATTGTTAATGCATACAACCTCCTAAATCACTTATAATATTGTTTTTCTAATCATGATTAACACATTAGGTATTTCTAAAACAATTAACGGGAACAATAATGAGTTTGCGGGCCAACCCACAGGACCCGGAATGTTTCAAGCTGTCCTAATAAAATGTTCCTTATTTTCAAACCGGGACGTTTTTTTAATTTTGAGATATGACCCAATACTCAACCAACCTGACACGCCCATTTTGACACCTCTACTTATAATCCACTGACCTGAATAGGGTTCAAGAGTATATTCAACCGCAGCCTGAGAGAATCTCCTCTTTGAGCACCACTTTTCTTGTTAATGAAGACTAAAAGAGGCCTTGCATCTGGACCCAAATCAGTCAACTCATATTTATGTTTCATCCCTGCTACATAGGACTCGTATTCTGATAAGCTTCTTTTAATACTCAAATTTCTACCTAACTTGTGGACGACATCACCGTCTTGGTTTTGACTTATACCATTTGAGTTCATGTTGATGTTCTCATTGTAGTTTTCTTTTTCTTGTGTTCTATTTGCAGCATCGTTTGCCAAATTACAGTCAGATGCGCTTTCTGTAGCAGATTCCTCTACACTACCGTTACTGCTTTCCACAGATACTTCATTTCCTTGCTTAGTTTTCCTACTTTGGTTTATAATACTCGCACGCACGGAAGATGCAATCTCATTAGCACCGTGAGTAATGGAACTCAAGATTCCACCCGATGAAGTCCGGCTCAATTCCTTAACATGAAGAGGTGACACAATCAACCTTCTAAACGGGCCTAAATCACAAACATCACCGGTGTCACTGTAAAAACTACTATGACAATCAACATGAATCAACCGTTGACACCATAAGCAGCACCATCTTGGTGAACCCCCAAGAAAAGTAGCACTACATGGCTCTTCACAATGGCTGCAGAACGAGATTTCATCAGGTTGGTCAACCACCTCAGTCCACCGGACAGCCCATAGGTGCAGGACATGAGTAGCCCCAATCATAGATACACATTTACAATCTCTGTGAGCCTTTCTTGAACAACTGAGGTGAGCTGCAGCCCCACATATTCTACAACGGTGAATAAAACTATCTGAACTCACAACTGGTCCACGAGTCTGGGAGGATGAAACTGATTTTAAGCACACACAACAGTTTAGGTTTTTCCCACGAGATCCAGACTCCAGGTACCAAGTATGAGCAGCCAGAGGAACCTTGCTTTTTAACTTAGGATCCTTCTTTTTTCTTGCAGTAGCTTTCATTAAACTTAGACTTATGTTTCTTCTCCATTGGAAAGCAGTGTATACGATAGTTAGGATACCAATAACCCCAGCGACACAACAAGAGATAATGAAGACATGTGATTCTGCTAATTCAGATGGATCCTTGTTTATCCATGCTGGAGGCAAAATCTCAGGTTGACTGTAGTCATCCATTCTCAAATTTCAGGTATTATACATCTAGAAGCTCCAATTCATGCTCCCATCCAAACACGCCTAATACAAATGATGTCGTCGTTCAAAGTAGCAAATGTATAGGCACCAAGATATAAAGATTAGTAGATTAGTTTAAAACATTCTCGGGTCCTCTTGCAATCTCCAACACTCAAGTCTTCAAAAGTTAATCTGGATGTAGATAAACCAATACTTTTTTCCAAGAATTAAACTATATATCACCTACAAAACAAAATAAAGTGTGTGAGCATTAAACTTTTTTTTGAACGACAATCAAAATCCACACCATATGCCCACAATGGAGGGGCACCAATTCAACACCTTGGTACCACTAGGCTACATGCCCTTTGGTGTGTGAGCACTAACTAGATAGATTACACCAAAAAAAAAAAACAAATCTGAAAACAACAACAAAAAAACTAATTTAAGGTATAAATTTCTACAACCCTAAACTTCCATGAGTCCCATGTCTCCATTTTAGAGTATGATATCAAAGTAATTAGTTCCATATGCATTCAGATCATTGCAAGGTAACCTAACAGCATCATAATTAATTCACAAACCAGAAAGTCAATTAGGCAGCAGTTTCATGTCAATTTTTTTTCTGAAACGTCCAACAAAGCCCGGCCACCCAAGTGCACCCATAGGCAAAAGGCCACCCACGCCCGTAACGCAGGGCAGTCCTGGTGACCTGGGCCATCACTAATTCTAGGGGAAACCCACCCTAAGGCCCACTGTCACGAGAGCCATACCATGGTTTAAAAAAGGGTGAGGCGTACGCCTCGAGGGCCGAGGCGCGCCTCAAGGCAAAACGCTAAGAAAACGAGTCTGAGGCGTGCCTCATGGGGTTCAGATTGTACATATGCCTCAAAGGGCTGAGGTGCTCATCTCAGGTGGTTATGGATGTTTTTGATTTTTTTTTTTTTTTTTTTTTTTTTTTTTTTTTTTTTTTGCTGTTTTAGGCTTTTGTAGTCAATTGTTTTATTTTGATGTGTGTTTTTGATGTTTTAAACTTTTCTAGGTCAAGTATTTTATTTTTTATAAGATACATAATTTTTATATTTATTTTTTGACTACGCCTCAGTTCGCCTCGAGGCTTACGCCTCGAGGCTCGTTTGCGTTCTTTTAAACTTTGGACATACTCCAACCGGCGACCTCCCCTATTAAAAGTCACCATCCGGATGCCGCTGGAGCAGTGGCCCTTTGGTAAAAAGAATGTCACGAGAAGCAGTTTCATGTTATTTCAGGAACATAATATATATATACACACACTAGGGTTTGTATTAGTAAACCACGTATTTAGCAACAGATTATCATATCATAGCAGGGTGTTTCATGCTTGTATTCCAAAAATTGATCAGATAGGAAGGCAAATCATTATACACAAACAGAACATTATAAACATTAACCATAATCATTCAAACATTAAGACGAATAATAATAATAATAATAACAATAATAATAAAAATAATACTTACAGGTTATAAAGCGTATGCGTTTGTAATGAATGAATGAATATGATCCAACAAATAGAAAAAAGAAGAACCCTAACCGGAAACAGGTGTCTTGTGAATCACGCAAACAAAAAAAGCATTCGATAGATCTGTATTATTATTATATATACGTGTATAACGAATCATATTGTGTATGTGGTGTATATGTATTTGTGGGTTCGTTGTTTCTTTTATTCTCTTGTTTGTTGTAGGGGGGAAAGGAAGAAAAGAAAAGAAGATTCAGATTCTTTGGAGTGTTAATGTGGGCGCGAGACCAGGAGATCATTCCCCCGCGTAATACGTGGCGGTCACGTGTCGGATCCGTGTCAAGGGTGATATGTGACGCATTAAGACTATAAGGAGTGGTGGGGGGGGAAGAGGTGGGGGGAAGCGCCATGTGGCACTTGTGGGGCCCTTTTGGGGGGGAAAATAATTGTGGGGAGTGGAAGGGGGGGGAAGAGGTGGGGGGAAGTGCCATGTGGCATTTCTTTTTTCTTTTTTTTTTTTAACTTTTTAATTTTCTTTTTTAATTAATATAAAACAAAATTTTTTAATAAAAACATTAAAAACTAATATTAATTCATAATAAACTACAAAGTTAAATTAAAAAAAACATACCAAACCAAAAATACATGAAATTTTAATAAAAACATTAAAAAAATACATTTTAGTTATCGCTATCGTCTTCGTCAGATGGGTAATCTTTTGGTACACTCCAAATATGATCAACTAGATCCGCTCGAAGGTTGTGATGTGTTTGGCTACTCTTGATTTCAAAGTTGTTGGCGTTTCTTTCTTCATCCGTAATGTTTGGTTGACTTTGCTGCGTTTCCTCACCAAAGTACTCGCATATTGCACGCCCTTCATCCTCCAAAATCATGTTATGTAAAATAATGCATGCGTACATCACATTTCGTATTTGCGTCTTTTCCCACATTCGGCAGGGTGTGGCCAAAATGTGCCATCTTTTTTTCAACACACCAAAAGCTCGCTCAACATCTTTCCGTGCAGCCATTTGAGCTTTGTTAAACTTTTTTCTCTTAGGGTCTAACGTCGTCCTCCGTGTAAACGATTTTACGAACACGGCCCAATCAGGGTAAATTCCATCTGCTAGAAGATACCCGTACTTATATTCTACCCCGTTTAAAAAAAAAGTTCCTTTTGGTGAAATATCGTTTATAAGATCGTTGAAGATTGGGGACTGATTAAGAACAGTCCTATCGTTCAACGAACCGGGCACACCAAAAAACGCATGCCAAATCCAAAGATCTTGTGACGCAACCGCTTCAAGCATCATACACGGCCTTTTATGAAAACCGCTAGCGTGTTGGCCTTGCCACTCAGTTGGACAAACTTCCCACTCCCATTTCATACAATCTAAACTCCCGAGCATACCGGGAAAACCATGTTTTTCTTCGTGAAACTCTAAAAGTTGTTGGACGTCACTAAATGTTGGTTTTCTCAAATATCTTTTTAAATATAAATCAATGACGCACGCACAAAAAAAATGAGTACTTTCTCTAGCCGTTCGCTCGGCCATCCTTAGATACTCATCCATTATGTCGGAAGTCATTCCGTAAGCCAACGATCGAAGCGCGGCTGTGACCTTTTGCATCGCGGTAAATCCCATCTGACCACGTGCATCGGGCCTTTGTTTGAAATAATCAAACTTATTTTCCAAATCATTTGTTATTCTTAAAAATAAATTACGACTCATACGAAAACGACGCCTAAAACTTCTTTCATCGAATGTTGATTCGGGTGAGAAGTAATCACGTACCAATAACTCATTTCCGGTTTCTCGTTCACGAATGATATACTTTCTACGCTTGGGTGGTTCGGAGGTCCCTTCGTCGTCCGCTATAGCTTTAACGACGTTCTGAACGGTCGCCATTAACATTTCTGCGGCACCTTCGCCCAAGTCATCCAAAGCGAGTTGATCAAACATATCGTCTGAACTCGAAGAATCGCTCGACATCTTGCAATTTTTTTGAAAATATATGGTAGTATTGTGAAGATTTTGTGAAAAAAATGAGTGTGTGTATTGGATTTATTGTTATATATATATATATATATATATATAATAAATTTTTTTTTTTAAAACATAGCCGTTGGGTAACGGTTCTTTTGTTTTTTTTTTTTTTTTTTTTTTTTTTTTTAACGGTAACAAACAAATATAAATCAAGCCCCCAATCAAAATTTGCCACGTGGCCATGCTTTCTTCCCCCACGCCGGTGACCCCCTTCCCGCCCCCCCCCTCCACGCCGGCTTCCACGCTCGCTTGCAGCGGTGTTCCCCCCCCTTCCCGCCCTCTCTCCCGCCCCACTCCGTATAGTCTAACCCATGGGGACACCCCATTTTTTAACATTATTATATTAGACTACTATCCGTTGCCGGCCGCGAGCGAGCAGGCGCGAGCCACAAACTTCAATATCAAGTAATTCGGTCACTTGATCTCGTTGTGACTAGGGGTGAGCACCGGTGCGACCAAAGCACCTCTCTCTCCCGTTAACGCACGTGACCACCGTCGTTCGTGCTCGCGCCGCGGCTGTTCACATGGGGTTGTTGTGGCTGGAGGTGAGCACCGGGATGAAACATCCCTCGCGCCGGAGCTCGCTCGCGAACCACAATGAACGGTCTTATTATTATTATTATTATTATTATTATTATTATTATTATTATTATTATTATTATTATTATACTTTGTCACATCATTTTTTCTAATAAGTCTTACGTGTTTATGTTTTAGAATTGGATTAGGGCATGGGTGAACTCTATCTTGAATTGAATGTTTATGTTAAATTGTTGATCAATTTGTGTATGTGTGACGAAGATGAAGAAGGATGATACGAACCGACATGTTCGTTTGTTAGACTAAAGAAAAAGTCAAAAGTTATCTAATAATTATCATTAAGTCCAACCCAATTATCTCTACATTGCATATGAATTTCTTGTATTTAAAACATGATTGTTGTTAATGGAAATCAACAGATCAATCATATCGTGAACTCCTTGTTTCCTTCTTATGTTCTTGGGAGATTTGGTTGGTTCGTCTCGGATAGAACTGTGCACAAGGACGACAACATTTCTTGGTGGATCTCAATTGTGCATGAAGTCAACAACAGGGAGAGTTTGGGGATCCAAGCTACAGCATCGCGAAGGGAGCCGACAGGCAGGGGCGGACCTAGTATGGGACTACGTGCCGCGGACGTTGCGGCTCAACTTCGCGCACGTAGTGGAAAATTTGGTTTTTTTTTATGAAATTTGGAAAACGTTGTTACTAAAATGAAAAAAATGAAAAACGTTACTACTGAGAAACATTTATATGTCCGCCACTGCCGACAGGAGATGCTTGACGGACCACCTAGAGGGAAATAGGGAGTGGACCACCATCCAATTTAAGTGAGGTCGACAGGGGGATTCATATTTTTTAGTTGAATACTTAATTAAAAAAATAGATGATTGTCACATATTCCTTGTCAGTGAATAGTATAGACTAAAAGTGTAACTTTCAAACCGTAAATATACATGTTGAATACCCTACCCGCATTGGAAATTATTCTTAATCCGTTATATATTATGTTATGATATGATGCGGTAATCATGAACATATCATGTGTGGCTGAAACACTCCCTAATCTCAATCATGTTAAGTGTTTGATTACCATTTTGTAAGATTTTGATTTGTAACTGTACGTTTTAACATTAAAACAATTATGTTCACCAATACATGCACTGCCAGACTCATATTTATTATTATTTTTACTTGAGGGGTGGGGGGATCCAACAGATTAATCAACGGGGGTTAGATCAAAATTTTGGAAACAATAGTATTAAAAAAACTTGTTCCAAAAGATTGTGGATTTAGGCCCACCTTATATGTTCTTATATGTTATGTCGTTTTCATACCGTTATATACTCTAATGGTAGGGTTAAAGCATCCATAACATAGATAATGACCAAACAATGCCGACAGCCGACATAAACACACATATTTTTGACAAGTAAGAGATATGAATACTACCGTGAAAGCGTGTCCAAGTGGAGTGTAAAGCTTTCAAGTTTTAGAGTGTCGAATAATCACAAAAAAAATAAAAAAAATAAATAAAACAAAACAAAAAAACACCTTCGGTTTCCTTCTCTCTCCTGGATTATCGTTGTCATAGGTGCCTCTCAAGTTGTGAATGGGCGCCAATAAGGTAGTGGTGGAGCGGTTGGGGAAAGACTTGTTATTCCTTGTGACCCAGGTTCAATTCCCACTCTCCCCATTATTTTTTGTGGCATCGAGTGATGATGGGAGACTTGGCGGCGTTCACTTAGTTCAATCCTTGAACTGAACGGGTTTTACCTCGCCACACTGCCGTGCCTTCGGGCGAGTGTTCACGGGCTTTGGCTCTAGGTGTGGGTTTTCCCCGAATCAGTCGGCGAATGTATCCCGATATGATGAATTTCGCCAGTAGCCCATTTGAAAGATTTGTTGGCCCTAAAAAAATAAATAAATAAATTGTGAATGGACCTTCTAGAGGAACCCTTAAATAGTTCATTAATGAGATGAATGAATCTTAGGGCCTAGGGGTGTCTTAGTCGGTTAGTCCCCTTGAAAAAGATGTAAATCCACCCATGATTTGATTTGGTTTAATGGATCAACTAGTTTCATTAGTTTATGGACGCTTTCAATCTTAATACTTTGAAAGAAATTGGCTATTTACCTTGTTATTATAACTATCCTAATCGGCAATGTCGGCGAGGTTTCCCACTAATATATACACACCTTAATGTATGAAAGTTACTCCTATAAAATACTCCGTATGTAATATACGGTTTTAATCTATTAAGTTTTTTTTCCTAATTTGACTTTTTTTCAATAACTTTCGTTCGCTAATTTTTGTTTTAAAAACTAATTTATCAACGAGTTTAAAAATTTGGACCCCCTCGAGTTTCTAAAGTTAACCCTTTTTCATACATTTACTTGGAAAAAACTACTTTTTTATGTGCGAATTTTTATATATGTGTCAATATAAATACAATTTGATCTACGTTTCGACTTAAAGTTTTTTTCTTTTAACAAATTTTGATTTTACCCCCTTTTTGTACCTTTACTTTTAAAAAAAAATGCTTTTTACGTACGGAATTTTATATATGTGCCGGTATGTATATGAGTTGATCTACGTTTCGACATAAGTTTTTTTTCTTTTGAAAATGGAGTGATGTCAAATATAATATGTTTTCATGTTTATCTTATGTGCGCTTCCAGTTGGTCCACGTTTCAACCTAAATTTTGTTCCGAACCGAGTTGAAAGCATTGTGTCTTATACCTTTTATTAATGGGGTATTGGATTTTAATAATCCAAACTTTCATCCATTGGCCGACAATAATCTGTACTTCAAAAATTCTCAACAACGATCCCAACTTTCAACGTATTGGTCGACAATGAACCTTTGTTAACAGAGAACTAACTCAGTTACTGGATGATGACGTGGCATGTTATGACTTATTATGAAATCATATATATTTATTAATAAATAAGTGTTTGTAAAAAAAATCCCATGTTTCAAACCGGTTTCAAACCTGAGACCTCAAAACACACAAATGTACCACGACCAAGCCATTTTGTTAATTATTATGGAATCATATGTATTTATTAATAAATAAGTGTTTGTAAAAATAAAAAATAAAAAACCAAAAGTCCAAGATTCGAACCTAAGACCTCAAATAACACTAATGCATCACAAACCACTCCACCACCAAGCCATTTATGATTTATTATGAAACCATATATATATATATATATATATATATATATTATTAAAAAGGTGTTTAATGTGTTACACTTCAATGTTATGGCCATTAATATTATTTATAATATAAAGTTTACTCTATCAGAGTTTTAAAACAAAATACTAATTTTTGGTTGTTTTGTATTAAACTCATTGATCATATTATGATCAACTATCTCATTGTTTGCCTAGAACTTCATCATCTACAGGTCTAACACTTGTACCATCTATAAAGCCAATTTTATTTTTAGCCTCTAATGTTAGTTTCATAGAGTTAGCCCATACAGAGTAATTTTCAGTTCCTTTAAACTTGATTGTTATAATAGACAGATTACTTGTGTCACTAGGATGCAAAAACAGAGGATCACTAATATCCAGATTACTAATTAAAGTTCCTGCTAGCAGTGCTTGTGCATTAGGATCATCTCTTGTTGCACCACCACCACCACCAGCAGCTCTACTAGGGGTGCAAACGAGCCGAGCAGCTCGCGAGCTACTCGAGCTCGGCTCGGAAAAAAGCTCGAAATGAGCCGAGCTTTATCGAGCTCGAGCCGAGCTTGAGCCTAAAACAAAGCTCGTTTATTTATCGAGCTCGAGCTCGAGCCTGACATGTGAAGCTCATTAGGCTCGTCGATCCTTATCGAGCCTAGTCTAATATTAGTTTTTTTAATATTTAATAATATTTATCATTCATTTAAAGTTGTTTAGTAAACGAGCCTTGAGCCCGAGCTTCACTTATCGAGCTCACGAGCCTAAATGAACAATTATTTATATTATTTTTATCTAATATATTAACTAATAAATACTAAACGAGCCGAGCCCGAGCCGAGCTCGAGCTTGAGAAATTATAAACGAGCCGAGCTCGAGCTTTGAAAACAAAACTCGAATCGAGCCGAGATCGAGCTGGAGCTCTTATAACTTAATCGAGCTCGAGTTCGAGCCTGGTCGAGCTCGGGCTCGGCTCGGCTCGTTTGCACCCCTAAGCTCTACCACCAGTATCACCCATATTAAACAATTAAAACACAAACAACAACACACAAGATACAAGAACACAAAATAGACAAACAAAAGTTAGCAAAGAGCTAACCACACAACATATCCTAGAAGGCGAAGCTGTGCAGGTGTTCAGATCATGGGTTCATCACTCAAGGGTGCCCACGCAAATCTTTACACAGGAGCCTTATCTTCTAGACCAAAGACAAAGCAAGATAACTAATACACAAACAGAAATAAACACAAACAGACCAAACAAGACAAGAACAAGCAACACATATCAAACAACAATACCGGTCCACCCTAACCCGGTCAAGGACACCTAGACACAACAATGTAAAAACAGTATGAGCAGGAACAATCTCACCAAGAGGGGGACCCAAGTTAGGGTTCGCCAATACTCACAACCTATTCCTTCACATAGGGTATAGAGTTGTGAGAGCAATTGTAGCAATATTACTCCTAATCCAGCAAGTGTCTAGATCCAGCCAACCAAGGTTGACAACAATAGCCTGAAACAAGACAAATGATAGCAAACAATACACGATAATAGACAAGATTTATTAACAAGATCAGATCTATTATCAAGACCCAAGAACAGGACCAGATCTATAAGACAGACAAGATCCAAGACACAAACAATCAACACAAGACAGACTTACAGCGGAAGACACCAGAATCAAGAAGAAGACTCGATAACAGAGCTTAATAGCTCTGATACCATGTAGAAAACTATGGATCTAACCAGAATAAAGAACAATAACAAAACACAACCATAAACACATAATATAGCGACAGAAAACGGTGACAAAATCTTATTTATCCAACCCAAAGAAGTTCCCCTCAAATACCCAAGGATTCAACAAATCGAAGAATCCATAAACAAGATACAGAGTCAGATTATGACAACTGATTGTTTAGATCAGTTGACACAATCGTATAATAAGAACAATACAACTTACAATGATTAAACCCTAATCACTGATGAAGATGACAAAGACTCTCAAGACCTAAACACGAATACAGAGGAGAAAATAATACGAAACAATAATACAGACTGAATGATAAAGAAGAAGACTAAAGTATATATAGCTAGGTCTAGAATGATCCTAGCTAAGCAAATCCAACGGCCACAAATAGAGATAATCAACGACTGACATTCCACGCGTACAAATAATATCTCCAACAGAAGTGGGCCATGGGCCAACACTTCATTAGCCTGTTACAAACTCAACCAGCCCATTAGTGTATAAACATATAACCCAATTGAATATCCAACACAAACATGAGCCCAATTATATAGAAAAGGTTTGAATTAATAATAAAAATATTTATATTTTTTAACACCCTTATAAGGAGTTATGTTCTCCATTACCTAACTTATGTGCGATCTTACATTTACAGGACATTTGAGTAGAAAATGGTACGGGGAACAAAGATATAAGTGAACATACACCAACCAAACAACATTGGTATTAGTAGCGTATTCGTTACAATATAGTACTTCAATGTGGCAGTATAAAAATTGTTAAACACAAAGTTATATTCGTTGTAAAGTTTTTTTTTTTTTTTTGTATTGTAAGCTATATAAAGTGCGCGTGCGATACCTGTATCGTAATGAACCAAACCGATACGAATCAAAGAGTAAACTGCCATTTTCGTCCTTGAGGTTTGGCACTTTTTGCCAGTTTCATCCAAAAGATTTTTTTTTTCTCAACTGGCTCCACTAGTTTTCAAATTCTTGCTGGTTTCGTCCAAGTGCCTAACTCCGTTAGTCAATCTCAGTTAACTGAGGGGTAAAGTTGTCAATTCAAATCTCGTCTATTATAATAATAATAATAATAATAATAAATAAATAAATAAATAAACAAACAAACAAACAAGAAACAAGACTAACATTAACATGCTAATTTTGCCTATCAAAAAAAAAAAAAAAAAAAAATTCAAGATTTCCATCATGCTGCGCCACCACACACCACCACCACCATCCTCCTCCTCCTAACCCTAAACCTCACCCTACTCCTCACCACCCAACAACAACACCAACTCGATCTACATCCATCACCTCCTACCCCTCTTCAGGTTCCGGTTCAACCTCCTCCAAGACACGAACCAATGACCCGAGACTGGTTTCCATCGATCGAGACCCACCAAGAAACCAACCACCCCTAATATCATCGTCATCAGCCGCCATTACCAAAACCCCCCAGATCAACAGTATAGTGACATAAATTAGCAAAAATCAAAAGTAAATTCAAATTCAAACACACACAATTAACCCACACAAATTCATCGGTAAGTGTATATGTGGATTCTAGAGACTTGCCAGATTGTATATCCTTTTCAAGAACTTGTGGGGTCACGAAGAAGATTTGTTTATCTTTCCACAGGGAAGCTCTTTTTGTAGGGTTTGTCTGCCCTGTCAAATTAGGGTTTGGGTTGGAGAGGTTATGGTTTGGGGGAAAGAGTAAACCTGATTGAAGTAATTGTGAGGAGGGAAGAGAAGAGGGCGGGACTGAGAAGAAGAAGGTGGGGGAGGGTTTATAAAGGAGGGACAGATTAGGGGATGTTTGGATGCAGGTGTAGGAACTAGCTAGAGGGGTTTTGGTGACAAGTTTAATAGCAGGAATAAAAGGTGTTTGGTTACAATAAAATGACAAAACTGCCCCTCAGTTAACTGAGATTGACTAACGGAGTTAGGCACTTGGACGAAACCAGCAAGAATTTGAAAACTAGTGGAGCCAGTTGAGAAAAAAAAATCTTTTGGATGAAACTGGCAAAAAGTGTCAAACCTCAAGGACGAAAATGGCAGTTTAATCAAATAATACTGGTACTGGTATGGGCGTTCGTTTTTATGGTTTCCAATAGATGTAAATCACTTTATATACTGAGTAGGGCCGGCAAATCGTGTGTTAACAGGTTTAATAGGTCTCTGACGACGCGGACAATAAAAGTTCAAAACATGAACATGAGTTATTACCTTGATTCGAACGAAAATAAGACCTAGTCATGTATTCATTATGCGAAATCGAACCCCACAATCTATAATATGAGGCTAATTTGGGGCTAGGGTTTCATGTGTTTGGTCTCATGTTTGACGAAATAAAAGAAAGGGGAAGAAAGAAACGGTCTGATGTACATAATGTGAATTATATAAATTTGTAAAATTATACATAAAAAGTATGATTCGATTAATCCCGATTAATCGCTAGTCGACACCCCACCTGCCGACTAGCGCCTAACAAGTTCTACAACCAAGCTAGTCTCCTTTTCGGGTTGAGCCAAAGTTGTGTAGAGGTCACAACCAAACCAGTTTGAGATGTGTAAAAAACAATTTGGAACCTGTACAACCCAAAGGTTTCTAACCAGTTTATATTTCTCTTTAGTGATGAGGTCAGTACCGAAACGTACCTAATACCGAAAACATACGGTACGGTATCAACATTTTAGGGTAAAATATCGCTACCAATTTTTGACAAAACTTAGTACCAAATTGGTACAAAAAATAAACATGTACCGGTAATTTTGGTATCATGATATTGATCGATATTTAATTCTGAAATACTCGTCCTTATTCCTCTCCTTCAGAACCAGTTAAACCAAACTGAACGAGTAAAAAACCGGTTAAAATCAACAAAACCCATAGCGGCTCAAACCCAAAACCGGTTTTGACTTATTGTTAACCAACCCGAACCAGTTTAAAGTTTGAACCCGATTGGTGCACATAAAACTGAACCAAAAATCCCCCCAAACCATCTCCATTGAATTGGACCTGAATTAACCAATGGCGTCGTTCGCTGTTTCTTCGCCCAAAACATGGGCAGTGTCGGCCTTTCAGCGAAACAGACGCAATGCTAAGCACGGCCAAAACTCCGGTGTTCATTTTAAGTGGGGTTTAAGACCAAACCCTGCTTTCATTGCTGGACCACCCCCTCTAGGGTTTGCGGTGCTTCTTTTTTCCTGTTTTTTTAATTAATAATAATGTTTTAACTTATCTTAATTAGCTTCTTATCCAATTGGTAGTAGTGTTAGTGCTCAAGTGTTCAGATTGTGTATGTTATTTATTATGCTTGTTCCTGTAAGAAATCAGCTGTGAAGTGTAAGATAATTAGCTTACCTAAAGGTTATTTTATATCACATGAATCGTGTCGTGATATACGTCTGTGATGTAGTGCTAGAATCCTAAGGTATGTATTGTCGTTTACTTGATGGAGTATCAATCTTGGTTTTAAAATGTGCGCATAATGCGTGATGCGCATGATGCGCTGATAAGATTGTATCAGGTGATGCGATTTGCAGCTATTATGTGATGCGAGGATGATGCGCTCTAAATTGCATAATGCCCTCCTGATGCGCTCGCATAATGCGCCCTGATGCGTGCATTTATGTAAAACCGACGTGAGTTGCTACATAGATTACTTGTACCTTTTGCAAAGGCAACTTGTACACATAAGGGTTCAAGGCTTATTTTGGTTATATTTAACATTTTTCATGGTACTAAAGCTATTTTCTTGTATTTATTTATTTTAATCTCTAAATTTTTAGTGTTTAAATTCAACAAGTTAAAATGTTATCAATATATAATTTTTTGAATAACAAAAGCATCGTATACGTGATGCGCGCGCATCACGCATCAGTTTTTGGGATCAAAACGCATCGGTGCGCATCGCGCATTTTAAAACCAAGGTATCAATTTATCAGCGGCGGCAATTGCTGACACCGTGACACGACCCGAAACATGACACGGAAATATTTTGGTTTTGGGTTGGCTGAATGTAACTCATTTGTTAAACAGGTTAACCCAATACGAACTGTTGAATAAACGGTTAGCTTGATCATGACCTGTTTAATAAACCGATTGGCCCGTTAACCTGTATATGTTTCGTTGTAGCCTGTAGGGATTTTTTTTTTCTTCAATTAAGTTTTTATTTAGATTGTTTAAGGGTGTTTGGGTTAGGGTTGATGTCCTTGACACTAATTAAAACATGTTCAGAATTCAGATTCACCTATTCAACCCATCAATGTGAAATCCTTCAACTCGCCAACCCAGCATGGTTGGCATTGTTACTGAATTTGTAATAGTCAATAGTTCACGAGCCCCAACTAACCTGATTCATTTTTTAGATTACTAACATTTGCTTGTCTTTATGTCTAGGCATCAAAAAAGTATGAGAACAACAGTATGGCAATATCTGCTCAGCTTAAAAAGGTTAGCTACTTGTCATTATTAAGGGCACACAATTAAAATGCACATTAAGGGCATCTCTAATGCATTAAACTCTTCAGGGTTTAATGCATTGCCACATCAACATCGCGTCTTTCTTTACAAAACCTCTGCAGGCCATTAAACTTCATAGTCTAAACTCTAAAAGAATTTCCAGATCAACATCCTGTTTTAAATCCCTTATATCATTAAATATCTATATAACTAAAACATAAGAATATAAAGGAAAGGTCATATATAAATATTCTTACACCTTGAGAAATTTAAGCATAATTTAAATACTATAAATCTGTTGTATAAATTTATATATAAAACTATTTAGTTAAAAGATAAATTAATTAATTAATAGATTACAAAATGTTACATATTTAAATTAAGTTTTATTTTATAAAACTTGAAAACAGTATTTAATAATTGGTTTATGTTAATGGGATATTGGGGTGAAGGGACCCAACCAACAGTGTAATATTTGCTCACTCTGCTCTGAGCACAAATTCAACGGAAGTGTCACAAGGGCTATTGCAATGGGGCATTTAATTCCTTGAGCACCAAATAAGCAATTTTGCTTGAGTTAAAATGCTGTCACCTGCAGCATTGTATTATAGATGTTCTAAGCCACATGTTTGTTTTAATGTTGCCTTCAGAAATCAAATTCTTCACCATCTTCTGAGAAGTCGGTGGAATCAACTTCATCAGAAATCACAATTCCTGATGTTGGATCAGTTTCTGCATTTATGAATCAAGTGTCAGAACTTGTTCGGTATGTCATATTCTTTTACGTACAGTGATACGCAACTTTTTTCTTACCTGCAGAGCCAATACAGACGTTTTGCAGTATGTAGCACAGAAAAGAATCAAAAGTGTCCTTGTCGACTCTTACAGACACACTCACTTTTTCACCACTAACTTTCAAGATTATGTAACCATTTTTTCTTTGCCTGGGCCCTTTTAGATTCCTCTTAACCTCGGTATCTAACACAACTTTTGAAATCATCAACTCCAAATTTAGTTATATTGTATTTAATGAAATCGTTTGTTCGGTTACTTTTGGTGTTTGGTGGGGATCATTCATAATTTGTAATTCAGGCTTGTGGATTCAAGAGACATTGTCGAGCTGGAACTAAAGCAACAGGGATGTGAAGTCGTTATAAGAAAGAAAGAAGCTATACCATCGCCACCGGCATCTCCTATGGTTATGATGCAATCTCCACAACCCCAGGCTGTGTTTCAATCACAACCCCCACCAACTCCACAGGCAGCAGCAGCAGCATCTCCTGCACCGGCACCAACACCAGCTACCCCTGCAAAGCCAAAGTCCTCCCATCCTCCATTAAAAAGCCCCATGGCTGGAACCTTCTATCGTTCTCCTGCACCAGGAGCACCCTCCTTTGTGAAGGTAAAAAGATGAAGCAATTTCGACCATTTCTTTTAATGGGTTGGTTTGGGTTGTGTGTTTTTTTCAGACAAGTTAAATGGATACAATCAAGTTATTTAGCTAGTGAGGAAATGGGTCAAACCTTTTTGAACTTCACTGAAATGTATTTATAGGCATACAACCTTAAAAAGCTTTATTGAAAAAGTAAATCAATATTGTAATCATATTAATTATTTATAAAAGTTTGTACAAGTTATCAAATATATGAGAATACATTATTTTTCCTGTGGTAATATGTTCTGATGCCTTTTTTATATGTGTTTTCCAGGTTGGAGACAAGGTTAAAAAAGGTCAGGTTGTCTGCATTATTGAGGCAATGAAGTTGATGAATGAGATTGAGGTAAACTTCTGCACTTTTTACATTTTTGGTTCAGTATTCATTTATGTGACACTCGTAACATGTTAAGAGTTTATTTGGAACAACCGTTTCAAAGGCAATATCTTTTACGGGTATGAAAGATCAACTAAATGATATGATATCAGCCCAACTTTCACAATTTCGTCAATATATGAATGCATGACATTATGTGAAGTTGTGAACCAGCAAAGGTTTTATCATCTTATTATCTTACATGTTAGTTCAGCCGTTCAGGCAGATACTGTGAAATGTATTTCCTTGAAACTTATAACAAGGTAGATAGTATATATGCTAATATGCAACCATTCTTCGCTTCTGTTATTTTGTCAGGCTGATCAATCAGGAACGGTAGTTGACATACTTGCTGAGGATGGAAAACCAGTTAGTCTGGATATGGTCTCTCTCTCTCTCTCTCTCTCTCTCTCTCTCACACACACACACACACACAGTCACACACACACACACACAGACTGGTTCGGGTAACGGGCCAAAATGGGTCATTTATCAACACTGGTTGGAACAAGCCATGCCAAAGATTTTTCGTACGTTTTTATAAATAATCATTGCACTGTTTACAATCACAAATGATTTTAGATGTTTAAATGTTTAATGCATGGAAATGAAACTTAGACAACTTTTAAGTTGTTTTGACTTGTTCCCCTTTTAGCTAAACCTTTTATTTTGGCCTAGTTGAGATGATACACAACCCAAATCAGTTCATTCATAGGCAAACGGTTCAAAACCGACGCCTCTATTCATGGTGCATCTGCTTTCTTGTTTTGTTCTTAGTGTGACTAACACCATTTTGGTTTGCAGCCTCTACTTGTCATTGAGCCATGAGGGAAAATCTGTCATTGACCAACTAGCTTAGGTTGCTACTTTTGTACCGATATGCTTATGCAACACAGTGTTTTTGTATACCTTGTGTATGAATACACAACTAACCATTTTAATGAGGACAAATGGACAAAATATCAGAGCCATCTGATTCATCATCGAGTGCAATGCTGACCCTATTGTATAATAGGTCAAACTCAAATCATCTTGTAGCTAGTTTTCAGTTCACAAGTTTCTAAAGTAGTTTTTAGTTTGCAAATCATCTTTGATCAACATTTTATCCTGTATTAGCTATATTTTATTCCTAGAACAACAGAATGGAAATCAATTATCTTTTGATTGATTATTATGGTATCAAAGCAATTCATGCGCTACCGAGCTTGAGCCAGGGTTGGTTGATTTAATATAGCTCAAACTCCTCTCACCAGGAAGTTAAACCTGGGCTCGACTTGTTTGTTATTTGTTATATATCTAATTGGTCATGTATACAAGTATATAATTACTTTTTGTAATTGTCTATAGCTATTTTTTATACATGTATATAACATTAGTTATTTTTACCAAAATAACAGACTTGTTTAGGCTTTCAAGTCTAAATGAGTTTGGTATATGAACCAAGCCAATCTTGAGTAGCTCATGGGTGGTTTATATTGTTTATGCCACTATGCCTAAACCTTAAACTGCAACCATCTTTACCCTTTATCAACCAAAACTCCAATGACCATTGTTGAGTCTATCCCAACCACCACTCTATCCTTTAAACTCAATTTCATTCTCTTTTATTTCAAACGCATCACCGCCTCTACAAAACGCAAAATTTAAATTTCTTTAAACGCCTTAACTAACTGTAACCCATGCATACTTATAAAACTATAAATTTTTATTAACCAAGGAAACATAATCAATTGATAAAGTGAAAAGATTGAACGATGGAGAAGCTTCATCCGTGTTGAACACAAGTTAACAAACTGTAAGGGCACATGGGGTGGTCACCATACTATCACACCCAATCATCTTGTGCCACCTCATTTCATCACATTCTATCACATTTCATCACTAAAACCATCACACCCAGTCACCTTGTGACAACTCATTCCATCACACCTATTACTATTTTTTAATAATAAATACCAAGAAAAAGTGGGACCACCATGTCGGTTTTTCTTTTTTTTTTTTGTTGGACTCTAGCTGTCATTAGGACCACCACCAACCTTTCACAATTTGTTTTGGCAGTGATGTATATCACGGTTTCTTTGCTTCGCGACCGTGATTTGAAAGAGGGGCGGTGCTTCGCGATATCACAGCCATCACGGGGTGGCCATCACGGACCACCCCGTCCGCCCTAAGGGAGTCGGTTGGTTTTTAGCGAGCTATGTGAATGTGTGATGCGTGGCAAGGCTACACCGTAAAAGAATATCAAAATTTAAAAACGCGTCATAGATTAACCTAACCTAAGACAAAAACTAAATAATAAAATTAAGGCTTGAAAGTACATATGTTTTCTACCCACCATATTTGCCATCATCATCACCGTCATTTGTCACTGCAACTTCTGCATAAACCCTTTGTTCAGTCAATCAAACACTCGAATGGAGTCGAGGGTCTCTCTGTTTCCCTCATCTGAAACAACCCAACAAACCCTTAAGAACCCAGTACCCACTTCTTCACCATCTTCAGTAAACCGGTTATGGAGACCTGCAGCACAAAGAAACATGAAAAACCAATGGCTAAAACTCAATTCCCTCAGACAACAATGGGTGTCCTCATCTTCCGCTGCCAGATCACACGCCACGTCACTCGTTAATGCTTTTCTTTCTCAGAGGCATTTCCTCAAACACCTTCTCAGCATTCTTGATTATACACAAAGCTTGTATCTTTATGTGCATATCATCTTACATACATCTTTTTATCATATTGGGTATCCTAATTTGGCTATTTCTTGGTTTTTTATATGATCTTTATGTGTTTTAATGTTTTGGCTTTAGGTTTATGAAAGATATGGAATTAGGTGTTTTGAGTGATATGCCTGATATTCGGAAGAAAGCTTGCTTGAAGTTGTTAAAGCAACAGGTGATTTATTGGGTCTTTTGGGAATGAAATTTGTGATTCTTGAATTATGTTTTTGTATTTGAAGAATGTTGTTTCAGTTTTGGTTCCAAAACATTGGGATTTTATAGTGTCAAATACAACCTATGAGTATCAGTAACATATAGTTTTGTTTTTGATATTTTGGATCCTATCTAATGTTTGTTTGATCGTTGTAGGTTGTTCATCGTGATAATCTTTTGTCTTCGTACAAGGAAATGGTATGCCGTTTCATTAATATTGGTTATATTATAGTATAGTTTAGATAAGATGCATGGTAAAAACAAATCAATAAAAAAACCAACAAAATTAGATAAGAATGCATTCTGTTTACATATATGCATGTATACAGTGGCGGATCCAGAGGGGGTTCCGGGGGTTCCCAGGAACCCCCTCAATTTGGAAAAAATTGAAAATTTTAGTGGAAAAGGTTAAAAATTTAGTGAAAATAGTGAAAATCTACGAAAGGAACCCCTGGAAATCATTCCTGGATTCGCCACTGCATGTATACATGCGCATATTGGTCGTCAGTGATTTCTCTCGCCTTTCTTATTAATCACCTTCACATAGGTTTTTCAATAGAGAAGATGTAACGAGTATTATGCTATCATGATTTACAGGTGGGTACAGTAGTCAACATGGTCAACACGAGTATGTCCCTTAGATGTTTTCTAAAGGGGGGAACTAGTAGCCCACTCGTACAATTCTCTAACAGCTCCAGTGACGCAAATGATGATGGGGACGGTGGAGGGATACCCGTCTTTATTTTTTGGTCTATATCTTCTTTTGGTAATTTAAGATTTTTTTATAATTTCCACTCAGTTTATATTCTTATTCTCAGAAAATTTTAGCATTTTCTTACCATATTTTCTTCAATATATAACGATGCTAGAGAAATTAGCTTGGGAACTGGTTCAGATGTTCAAACTGGAACTAAATTTAAAGGTACATCTTGAATTTTTTTTCCCGAACCACGGCAAGATAAGTTAAATCTACAAATTATTAAAGTACGAGCTATATGATATATACAATGCTTTGCATATGAAAGTGCAGCGCTTACTCGTGATAGAATTTCTCTCACTTAGAAGTAAAGAAGATTCAATCATCAAAAGATTGTGTTGGTCAGATGAAGTATATCAAGGGGAATTTGATGATTTAAGTAGGTGCAACTTGGATTGTAGAGAAGCTTCTGAATCTGCTGCTACAAAGTTGGATGGTTTAGTGTCTGAAAATATTAATCAACCCGATTGCCAACCGGACTCTGATGTCTTACAGGTATATCACTCAAAATCTCAAGTAATATGCGATGTTATACAAGTAGAGGTGGCAAGATGGCTAGGGTGGGCTTGCCGGGTGATAAGTAAAAATGGGTTCAGGTAATAACAAGTCATGTCGAGCTGGCATGCAAACGCTATGTTGTCCATTTTTAATAAATTTTTTAGACGGTGTCTTAATTATGAACGTGCAAACGATGGTTACAGTTTTAATCTGAATCTTTGAAAACATTGCTTGTCTCAGGCGTGTGGTTTATAAGTGCCTTGCGCATAGGCTATAGGCTCACCCTTTGTGCCTTAAGCCTTTGACTACCCTAGCTCCCAATTCAGTCTGGAACCTTGTGAACTTTAGGGATATTTTTTGCAATAGTTACCTCTTTAAAACTTGCAAGAACATGCAGTTGATGCTTTCTAATTTAACCTAAAGTACAATAGCACCATTTGATCATATGAATTTTACTATCATTTTGCAGATTTATTTAACAGCCTGGCTGACGGATGTTAATATAGACAAGCAGAGGTACTGGGAATCATCATATATTATTATGACGCTTAAAACTCTCTCTCTTAAAATATAGACAACTTATTTGTTCGACTACCATACTGGTAAAGTAGTAGGTGTTTGGAAATATTTTTTTACGCCACCAAACGACATATTTCTGGCTACGCTTCTTTCTGGTCTAATACTAGGGGTGTCAATCGAGTCGGATGGGCGGGTTGCAATCAAGTTGTAAAATGGGGTGGCAAACGGGTTGGCATTACAAATTTTTTTATTCTAATTTTTAAATGGGTTGTTGGGTCAACATGTTTAACTGAACAAGTCAACCCGAATATGACATGTTTATTAGACCGGCTAGAAATCTGTAGACTAAACCTGATTATTTCTGTATCATTGTCAACCCGTCTAAAAACCAACATTTTCATCATAGTATCATCATGTCCTGTTTGGCTCAAAAGTAAGATAGATGGTCAAGAAATAGTGAAATATTGGCCTTGTTTTGATCATGCATAACATGCTATTGCTACGCAGGGTGGAGGATATATTTTCTGAAGTGGGAGAAGAAATGCATGTTAACTTGCTTTCCTGAAGTGCAAAACATGATAAGTTAATACGTCTGCAGGAAGTTTCCCAACCTTATTCTTTTAGGGCACGTTCCAGATTGCTGTTGCGGCTGTATGTATTTTCAAAACGATTGGAAACAGCAAGGCGATGAAGATGTGGACAGTGCTATTTTTGTAGTAGAGAGCTTTTTGAGTGCAGTACAAGTTTTAAGTATTTGCTTAAATTATGCTGTGCATTAAACGATGACGTTTGATCACAACTTCATCACACATACAGTTTTCACAATTCTCTTATGCAAAATTGTCAAATGAAACAATAACCAGATTTGAACATAACTTCAGAAATACATGTTTTATCTAAAAATTAAAACAAATAGGGAACTCTTGACATATATATTGCAGGCAAGTAAACAATGAATATCCCATCAAAATACATATTTCATCCATTAGAACTCATGGAGATATTTAAGTCAACATTTTTTTTTATCTACTTATAAAAGAAACCTTGCTAACTAATTGCCTAACCTTTTCAGTTCCACATTTACCCCCCCCCCCCCCCTCTCTTCTATCCCTTAAGAATGTGCAACCTAAACCCAAAAGATCATCATTACCACCATCTTTTTTCAACTCTATATTATAATTACTTCCCCCTCCTGCTTTTTTCATAAATGGTGGGTCCCATGGTGCACGTTAGCGAATTACGTGCAACAAAATTGACGCGGGACATGAATAATCGGAGATTTTTTTATAGTGATAGGCAATGTACTCTCTCAGGAAGATTCTTAGGCAATGGGACTGCAATAACATATCTTTGAGGGAAAGGTTTTGGTACATTCGCAACTGTATCAGATGATGATGATGCTTCACCGTCCGCTTGCCCCCTTCCATGAAATTTGGCGAATCGGTTGATGATTGAAAACTTCTCTAAATCTTGACATTCCACTCTCAAATCCAAGATTGATGCTCTCTGATCCAACCTGCCATTTTAATAAGATCAGTAATATATTGAAACTGATATGATACTAAAAGCTAGAGCGGAATGCTTTAGTATTATCAACGCCTAGAAATTGATACCTTGAAAAATCATTTTCTACCCTTTCAAATTTACTCATGCGTCCTTCCACGGCTTCTGAGAGACGTTTATCATCGATTCTCTCAGATTCTCTGCTTTTATCAGAAAGGCTGCATTTCAAAAAGAAAGGAAATACGATTTTAACATAACAATTTTTAGAATTCGAACTTGTAGAACCATTCTTACAGATTTGATTCACTATGAGAAACACAAGATACTAAATTGCATGCATCTCCCAGTGCCAATCGAGCAGCATAAAAAGCGAAACTTTCATAGTTTGAAGTAGCATCTGTTGAAAGAAGAATGGATGGGGGAGGGGGAAACAGTTGCTGCATTAGTTGCGTTGACAAGATAATACGTCTCTTTGGTCTTAGTGCATCTTCAATTAACTCCCCATCATGATCCACCTGCCACCACCATAATTCTTATTAGAAACTTCTGAAAGCCACAATAATAAAAATACATATAAAAAACCACGAGAAATCCTGCCTTTTCCATCAATCGTCGGGTTGCTTGACACCATTCCATTGAAGCAGTGCTGCGGTTAAAAAAAAATAAACATCAATTGAAAGATGAGGTGCAGCCTAGTAAAGAAAAGTAGACACATTTACTTATTCAGGTTGTGTTGTGTATCTAACATGTCAAACAAGTAAAACAGTAGCTTGAAAGAAGGATTGTGTTGGTCAAACTCGTAGAAAGTTGCACAAAGTGGAACTATTATGTATAAAACCTCCTAGATCACTTTATATAAATAGTTTGTAGTAGGGATGGGATCGGTACAAAATTTGTACCAGTACTGGTACAGAATCTGAACAAATCTTGGTACCGAATATATTAGTACAACAGTAACACTACTAGTACGGGTATCAGTATTGGTAGTTCAGTATGGTACCCGCTTTGGTACCTCTTTGGCTTTTCTTTTTATTTTTTGACTACACGTACGGGTACCAAATTGGTAAAATCAGTACAAGTACCAATACAGTACGAGTACCAAATAGGTAAAATCGATGTGAGTACCATAATACAAAAATAAAGTATAATATCAAATACTCATTCCATATTCAAATTCAGTACCCATACTATATTTACAGAAAAGTACCGATACCGAAAGCATGAATACTGAAATCAATAAACCGTGGTATTGGTACATGTACTGAATGGACAAAATCGGTACGTGTACCGGCACAAGTACAGGTATTCGTGAAAAAAAAATCCCATCCTTAATTTGTAGTCATATTCGACGCACTAACTTAATTTCGGGTCAAGCAGGTCTAAAAAGGTTAGCTTGAAGAGAGAAGGGTAAAAAGTTGTCCATTGTGTATTTTAAATAAATAAGACCTCCTAACTTAATTTATTCAAAATTTATATTATTAGAGGGAGAAATAAGTTCTTTAATCTTTTACTTGCCACACTTAACTATTTGTTAAAATTCCAAACTTTAAAAAAAAAAAAAAAAAAAAGTGTTTCATTTTGACTTGTTATCCAACCAGCCCATTTTGCCACCTCTAAGAAATAAAATAAGAGTGTTTATCACTTTCGATACACACCAGATGTCTTGGACATTTTTAGAACTCCCTGAGACTTCCTTGAGCCAAGAATGAACATCTCTAGACCACTTGCGTTTTATAGGTCTCAACGTAACCAAATTTTGATTCGTGATGCCTGTTGTCTTCAGTGACGGAGAGGTAAAGTGGTGGTCAACCACCGCAGATGATGGAACTGAGGGGGGTCTCCAGATAACACCGCCCTGACTATTATCAGTTGTACCACTTGCTGTCGGCTCCTTCGCATCATGTCTCGTCTCCAAACTACCAGAAACTTTAAACGGCTGTTCCACAGTCCTTGTAGCATCAGCTCTTTGTGATGACATTTGAACACCTTTAAATGTTCCATATTGATCAAACCATGATGGAGCCATTTGAGGACTTACGTGAGAGTTCCGATGAGACGCAAGTGCATCTTTTGAAGGTGGGTTAGAAGGTAAAGAAGCTAAGCTCCGGTCAACGTTACCTATTGGCCCTGTAGGTCTTGGAATTTCAGCACTGCCAAGCGGGACAGTGACTTGCTGACCAGGCAATAAGCTATCTGAATCTTTCAATCTCTTCATTGGTCTGTTATTTGGATCAGTATCTGTCTGTCTATACGCCTTCATTTGGTTCAGTAACGAAATTTGTTGATGAAAATTATTTGGTTTAAGAGAACGACCAAACGCTTCAAGATCTTTTTGAGATGCAGTATTAATGGAATCATTGCCTGCTGGTGGTCCATTCATCATTGGACTTTGGTCAACCTTTTCAGTTGACTGCTCCCCCACAGAAGTAATAATCCCCTGTGCACTCAAAGAACTTTTATTCTCTTTCTTTTCTGCTTCTTGTTCCTCTAGATTCTGCTTACCTAAAGAAGTTGATTCCACAATATTTAATTGACTTTTGTGAGCTTGATTTGCTGAAAAAAGTTGTTGACTTTGGAAATTTGACAATGCATTCGGCAACATTTTTGGAAATGCACCGTGTTGAGAAAAACCAGAATTAGCACGAGGGTGAGAGACAGGTAACCTTTCCCCTACTTGCATTTTATCATCTGCATGCCTTTGAGGAGCATGTCCATTAAAAGATTCATTACCGACCGTCGAATGGTTTTGACGCTGATTTCTTACATTAGAAAAATCATTACCACCTAAAGCAGCAGACAAGTTTGTCATCGTCTTATGCCCTGCGGTTTGGCTCTCGCTTTGGCCTGATATAGCCATTCTATCGTTCTTAAATTCTCCACGTGAGGCTTCCTGGAAAGGAGGGAAAGGAGACTGCTCAGCATGACCCTTGCCCCTTGAGTTAGCAGAAGGCTGAGATGGACTCGGGGAATTATGTCGGACCGCCTGCATAGTCATTGGTAACCTCTGTGAAGGTGGGCCAAGCTGTAAACCAATACCCTGAGAGTTGGATGAGTGACTTCTTTGATGACCACCAAAAGATCCATCGGAATTTTCTGGCTCAGGAATCTCAGATGACAAATTACGTTCCAATGAGTTTGATTGCCTTGTAGTTCCACCGTCCCTTGATTGATCCACCTTGTGAAGAAGCTGCAGCATATTTTGACTCTGACTGCTCAAGTCAACAAATAGCAAAATAAGCTTTCGTACTTTCTTTTACATAAAAGGCAAAAAATAAAGAACATCAAACAATACCTAGCTTGAGATGCCTTATCTAATGTGGATAAACCTACAGATCTGTCATGAGGAGCAAAAATACTAGGCCCGTGACCAGGAATCATGCCCTTGAAACGCATATCATCAGATCCTTTCAGGGCACCTTCAACCTCAGGCCCAAATCCCTGAAAAAAGAACAGTGGTCACTTTTTTTAACCACCCTATTAAAAAGAACAATTCTGATGAACATACATTAGAGGTGACAGCTTCAACCACTTACTTAAGAATTGGTAGATTTGGTCTTTTATATCGATCGGGTCAAGAAAATAAATACTTAAAAAGAAAATGGATCAAACAGATTGAATATCACATTGAACACATTAACTAATTACTAAAAGCAACAAATTGGGCAATAGAGTGTTTATAGATCAACTCAACCTATCTTCAACATCTACTGAAATACAACTTGTTCAAGACGACCCCGACCCCTTTTTTTACGATGACTCAACCCACCCGACAAGCCCATCTAGTCAGTTCAGCAAAACTTTTACAAACCTGGCCACCAGTTTTAGTAAGTCCAAAACTTCCATGATCTTGACCTCCTAACCCTCGAGCATGCTGCAGGGGCAGAGACTTTGTATTGTCACCTTGTCTTGTTCCATAAGGCACTCCAACATCTTCATCCAGGTTCCCCATTGGATGATACTGAAACTTCCGTGGGCCTGGGCCCGAAACCATCCTACCTGCCTGATTAAACAAATTCTGTTTTGTTCCCGCCAATGATCTGGAGTCACCGGCATCTGAAAAAAATTGTTCCCGTTGACCAACTGTATTAGGGAGGTGAGATGAACCGGACCTGTAGCTGTCATTAGAGTTCTCCTTTCTACTGCTATTTAGATCCTCTTTATCTGAGCTATTAAAGGATGATTCAGATATCTGTGGGCCCTTACTATTCAGACGTTGTTGTGAAATCTCCGAATTCTCACTCCCTCTAGATTTCACGGAAGAATCAACATGTTTCCAGTTATTGATATTATGGTTGTTTGGCGAGAATTGATTAGAATAACTACCACCCTGCTGCAAGTTACTTAAATTCGGTATGCCAGCAGTGTTTCCTCTCTTCATATTATTCTGAGATTGCTGTAACGAATTATCAGTATCATTCATGTTGAATCCAGTGTTCACAGATGGCGGAACAGGCGCATTTGCATTTGCATTGAATTGATTTCTTTGATTACTAGGTTGGCTTGTTCTATGCTGCTCGGGCGTCCGGTTACCTGGCACAGAACTTTCATATAGTCGGTTTCCTCCTAAAGAATGTCGGAACCCCATGTTGCTATGATGCTTATCATTCATATTAGGCAAGCTAATATCACTTGGACCCGTTTGTGTTTGACGTTTGGCAGTGTCTTCAAGAGGGTGATTGCCAGGTTCCAGTACAGGCCATTCTTCTTGTACCCCTACACTGCCGCCACCGTCACCGTCACCGTCGCCGCTAGTAGTTTCCGCCACTGCAGATTGCATAAGAGCACTCCAGCTACCACTCTGCAAAGAAGGCAAACCACTTGCAAATTCATCATCATCCAACAAACTAGACATTCCTCCAGTCACGTTTTTGCTACTTCCAAACGCTTTCCATATATTATCCTCTGAGCCAAACAAGATTTTCTCCTCCTCAGGATCTAAAGAAGTGGCATCTGCCGCTGACTTATCCTGCATCATCTCTACAGGGGACTCCTGCACAGATTGATTTTGTAGGCCAACTTGTTGCTGAACATGTTCCGTCTTCATCCCACTGTTTGATCCTTGACCAAATGCATTCCCAAATATACCTTTATTCTGTTCTGGCATTACAGCAAAATTATTACCAGGAAACGAAGTATTGTGCGGAAACTGATTGATAGGCCCTCTTGAGCTAGAAACAGGAACCCCATATAACGACGGTTCAACCTGCTGCTGAACAAACCCCATGGACCGCTGTGGCTGACCCTGCTCAGGGTGCATCGATGGTGAACCACGGTGCAACCAGTTTGGGTTAACTGCAGCAGGTTCAGTCCAGCCGTAACCAGATGAAGTAGATGTTGGATTGCCATTAACAAGCCCATGTGAATGGCTTCCAGGTGCCTGTTGTCTAGCAAATTGAGAAGCTTGATTCAATGAGTTTTGTTGCCTTTGAAGTTCTTGCATTTTTCTGAGCATAAGCTGCTGTTGAAGTTGTTGTATGTCGCCAAATCCTGACTGCTGCTGTTGTTGTAACGGCTGTTGTAGTAAACCAGGATATTGAGTATTAGTCTGATGTTGACCACCAAAAAGATCAAGACTACCATGAGCTTCAGAACTCTCTGGTCTAAATGGATTCCTTGGAGGTTGTTCTGGAACAGGTCCTTGTTGGGCCTCAAAGAATGGAAACCCCCTTTGGTTCACATTATTCTGACCGTATTCTGCGTTCACTCCCATAAAATTTGCTTCGTCTGGCCTTGTTTGAAAATTTTGGCGTCCATACATGTAGCCATTTGAGGTTGGTTGTTCATGGTGAGATTGAGACAGGTTTCTAGCAAAATCAGGCCTTGCATTTGTTTGCGTAGAGTTGAAGATATGTGGGTCCGGAACATGTTGACCACCGTGTCCTCTCTCAGTTTCTGCTTAGGCACAAAAAGTGAGGATAAACATGTCAAAGCTGGTTAGTACACATGCAAAATCATAGTATAAACTTGAGATGGCAAAATGGATGGGTCAGGTAGGTTGTGTAACCAGTCAAAAACTTGATTTAAAAAAGCGTGAGGCGCTCCGAGGCGTTTTGGTTCCAAAATCCGAGGCGCGGGGCTTAAAGCGCGAGGCAAGAGCTTCACGTATGTGAGGCGTCCAAGGTAAAAAAAAAGATATTTATACAAACCAATACTACGTATTCTACTTGTTAATCAATCCTAAACTCAATAATATAATTATAAAACACACTTAAACACTTCATTAAACATACATTGAAGCCAGCCCAAAACACACTTAAAAATCTTTAAAAAAAACCCTGATTTTGACTTTTGGCCCAAAAAAAAACCCTGATTTTGACTGAGGCGGCGCCTCAGGCGCCTTGTGCCTCACAGCGCCTCAGGCCAAAAAAAAAAAAGCGCTTTTCCTAGCACCTCGGTCGCCTCGCGCCTTAGGCGTGCTTTTTTAAACCAAGGTCAAAAACATATTTAGGATGAAACGTGTGCTTTACAGTGCAGAGCGAAATGGGTTGTGTTGACCGCAATTCCCCCAAAACATTTTTTAGCCCCATTACTAAAACTACATATGAATAATTATGCGTTATAGATGTTGACAACTTTTGGCGACTTACATGTCCAAACAGTTTTATGAGGTTGTCCACTTGTCCGCATTAGAAACCCTTTTGGTGACTTTACCCATTTGACTTGTCCGGCCCAAATGACCCATTTCCTTTTTATTTAAAAACATAACCCGTAACAGCCTATTTGAAGGTAATGGACTAAATTGCCACCTCTGAGACATATAGTAAGTAACATTAAAACTACAAAAAACTTCATCAAAAACTTACAATTAAGAGCCAATTGTGTTACCTGACTGTTGTGGACTGTAGTTTCTTGGACTGGAATCTGAAACACCAAACTGTTTCTGATTACCACCCCACAAATTGTCATTCATAGGCCAATTCCCATCCTGTGGTCGCAGACCCTGGGGCGAGTTTTCTTGCGCAAAAAAATTGTGAACCCTATCCCCAACTCCGTTGCCAGGCATTAATGATCTAGGCCCCACAATTTGAGACTAAAACTAAATATTTCTCACTTTTTTGTAGATTAGCCTTCAAGGACTGCATGTATCAGCATATATACAGTAATCCGGTATCCGTATCACACTTCCATTAAGCTAACCCACCTTGTGAAAATCCTGAACATGAAAAACAATCAGTCCAATATGAAGTGACTGCCTATAAGAATCCATATCTTTATGCACATTTTTTAAAATGAATTTAAAAACAAGAAGACCGGTTACGATTTTTTTTTTAAAGAGTACTTTTTTTCAACTCATCAATCCTATAAAATCGATGTACTTTGTAACAAAACAAACATTAATAAAAAATTTAACGCCAAAACTATCATAAAAGCTAGATGAATATGACGATATGTAGCTATAATTAAACATGTATCAGAAGCAATGAAGAAACGAGATTTCTCCATAACACACAATAAAAGCAATGCAAATATAACTCTTCCATTTATATGGCAGGAAAATAACAGATCTAGAATTTACATCATTAATTTGTTTGTATTATAATAAATACAACTCTAAACTTCTTTTTTTGTTCAATCCTTTCTTTACTAACTTGACTGTTATTTATTTAATGTTTTCTAATGCAACTAAATTGACTCGTCTTTATTGATGTGATATAAGAAAAATGAACAGTAAATAATCATGTAATATTCTAAGAGCAACAATCATAGTTGGAACTTGAGGTTAAAAAAATATTATTTTTTTGTTATATTTTTATTGAAAATTTCAGTACAGACCACACGAAAGGAAAGAAAAACGCATTCTCATAAGAATACAAGATGTATCAAGAAAGATAAAGTTTGGGGATAAAAATATAAATTCAGTTATCGACAGCCATTTATAATAAAAAATAAAAAACAGCATTCTGGATCATCATTAAAATTCAGCTATCTCCAAACAAACCCAAGTTGCTAGAATGACATTAAGATATAGATAATAATTCATGGATCGGCAATGAATCTAATTTCAAATTCCTAATTACAGACAAAAAGACAGCATTCTCACAAGAATACAAGATGTATCAAGAAAGATAAATTTTGATTTGTACTGCATGCACATCCAATCCTGGATTAAAAAATTGCCAAATAAGCTACTCCAAAGTCCAAAGGGTCCCAACAACTTCTAATAGTTCTTTTCTAGGCCAAAGACTAAGTTAATAAATGGTATAAAACAAACGTAATTCAACTACAAATTATTAACTAGATTATTAGTATCTTTGGAAGGAGTGCATATAAATAAGGTAAATCATATATCAAGCTTATTTATATCTATATTTAGGTTAAAGGATGCTAAAAACTAGGGGTGTAAATGACACGTAGCGGCTCGAGAGCTACCCGGGATTGGCTCGGTAAAAAGCCCGAACGAGCCGAGCCTTAACGAGCCTGAGCCCGAGCCCGAGCCCGAGCCTAAAATATGGCTCGTTTAGTTATCGAGCCCGAGCTCGAGCCCTAAATACAAAGCTCGATTGGGCTCGCGAGCCTAAACGAGCCCAAACATAACTATAAGTTATTTATATATTTCTTATAATTTATAGCCCACATCTCCAAAGCCCAAGTCCTTATTTCATAGGCCCATTTAACAACACTCGCGAGCCGAGCTTTTGCGATCTCGAGCCGAGCTCGAGCTTTTGATTTTGCTAGCGAGCCGAGCTCGAGATTTTAGGCTCGAACCGAGCCGAGCTCGAGCTTCATAAAACCATAACGAGCCGAGCTCGAGCCCAGTCAGGCTCGGGCTCGGCTCGGCTCGTTTACACCCCTACTAGTAAAAACCTATAGGATATATAAAAAAATTATATAGTCGCCTCGCATACGAAAAGCCAACCGCTTTTGCACTTTGCGCCTCGGTTTTAGTCCGTGTCGCTTTTGTGCGCTTTGCGCTTTTTAAAACCAAGGTTAGCGAGAAAAATTATTTGACCATCAAAACAAAATACTACAATTCGTAACATTCCAATTTTACCATTTCAATAAGTTGACTTTTAAAATTAAGAGCAGATTCATCATAATGATACTACAGGGTTGGTTAAAATCCTTGCTGGATACCCAAAAAAGTACACCAATCACGAAGTGAATGCAAATTAGATTAAGGGTATGTTTGGCAAAACTAGCTGGTGGCTGGTAGCTATAGCTTTTTAAATATATTTTGGTATTTGGCAGAGTAGGTGGAGCTTTTAATAAAATGTATAAAATTGGCATAACTAAAAGCTTGATTGAATGTTTTTTTTATGGTAGAATGGGTACTTGTGTCATTTACTCATTAAAATCTTGTGCCTAGTAGGAGCTTTTTCTAGTACTAGTAGCGTTTCAATATAGAGCTTTTTCTCCTAACCTAAAAGCTTCGAACTCCTTCAACCAAACAAGGTTTTTTATTGAGTATGAGCTTTTTCTTAACAGCTTGAAGCTAGAAGTTCCTAAAGCTCCCTACCAAACATACCCTAAATATATTGACATAAATCACCACGAACCAGGTACATTAAAGAGTTTTAACACAAGGTCTTATCTAAAATTTTAACTGTTTCAAAAAGTATATGTATTGTCAAATGTTTATAAACCAATTAAACTACATAACGGCATGCCAGATGCAACTCTCAACTAGACAAAGAAGTTGGTATGGATGCAATTACAGGTACATCATAACCTATGTACACATACACTAAATATTATAGTCACAAATTAAATCTCAAACAAATCTAAATTAAATTGCAACATCTGGTTACCACCTTACCACGGCCCACAGCCCACGGCTGTAGAATACAACTGATTATTCGCTAACATTATTATCTACAGTTATAAATCCTCTTTTATAGACCCTAAATGACTCCTATCAACACTGCAGAGGTTAGCTATCTTGCTCTCATATACCCTTGTCACCTAGGTTACAACAAATTACAAACCCTAATCTTTTATTAAAGAATCACTATTCACTAACATAGCATAAGCAATAAGCATCAATAAACATTAACATGAGGTCACACACAAAAAAAAAAAAAACCTTACCAAAATAGCACCACACAAAGTTTAATACTTTCCAGATATAGATCAAATTTGAAGAAAACCCACCATAAAGATACAAGCATACACACATTGCACTAACAAAGACCCAAATTTCTCACCAAAACACAAAATCTTGCAGACCCAAATCAAGATCAAGCTAAATAAACATCTGGGCACCAAAACTATAAACAAATTAATAATCTTTTCAATCAAAAAGCAAAAGGGGTTGGTTAAAAAAAAGTGAAAATAAAGGGTGTTGCTTTATGGGTGATAAAAATAAATAAAAAAGATTAGGGTTTTTGAGGTGTGTGAAAAGGTTGGTAGGAACTTACTTGAGAGAAAAGAAGCAGCAGAGGTTGGAATCAAGGTCTGTTGAGGTTTAAGTGTTATTGATTATTATTATTATAAAAATTAGGGTTTGAATCTGTGAGAAGATGAGGGATTCAAGAGAGAGAGATGATAAAGTGATCGCAAGAAATTTTCAACGAACTGTAGAATGATGATATTAGGTTCGGTACCTAAGCAAGAGGGTTGGGTGGATACGACCAGTCTGGTTCGGATTGAAACGAACCCAACCCGGTTTCATGTAGTGTTTGGTATGTATGAATGAGAGGTAGAATGGAACGAGTTATTGAGACGGAATGAAAAGAAAAGTTTGTTTGGTTGGTCAATGTAATAGAATAACTAGGGTTACAAATGAACCGAACGATTTTAACAGGTTTCGTGTCTATAACAATTCGACACGTTAAGACCTGTTTATTTTCGTGTCGTGTTCGTGTTTACCTGTTTCGTGTTCGTGTCTTATCGTGTTCGTGTCTAAACAGGTCTTATCGTGTCTTAGCGTGTTTCTTATCGTGTTAACCTGTTATACACAGGTTCGTGTTCGTGTTTACAGATTTCGTATTCGTGTCTTAACAGGTTCGTGTAACCTGTTATGCCAGCCCTATTTGAGAGGTAGAATGGAACAAGTTATTGCGACGAAATGAAAAGAAAAGGTTGTTTGGTTGGTCATGGTAATAGAATAACTAGGGTTGCAAATGAACCAAATGTTCGGCGAACAGTTCGTGAACTGTTCAGGGGGGGTTCATTTGTTTTCGTTCGTTTACTAAATGAACAAACACGAACAAAAGGTCGCGTTCATTCATTTATGCTCGTGGGCATGTTCGTTTATGTTCGATATCAACATTAGGTTCTTTAACTTTAATTTTAATTTAAGTATTTTAAAATTACCAGTAATAGGTTATTTAGTAACTATTAGTATATTACATCTTAGTATTACTTCATTTATTTTTATTAACTATTATTTTTTGTGGATAAAATGAAGACTTGGAGATTTTTTTGTGAATTGAACGAGTACTTCAAGTTTAATATGACTGTTTTGTGTTATGTTGGGACATTATGTTTTGGTAATTCCGTTACCAAGATTATATCAAGTATGTTTGGATGCTTGGGTTATTATATATGTTTGTGTTCATGAACGTTTGTTTGTGTCCATAAAAGTTCGTGTTGTTTATTTAGGGCCTGTTTGGCAGCCTCTTAATGAGACTTTGAACCATTCAGCTCTGAATGGTTCAGTATTCAGACTGTTTGTTTCAACCTAAAAAATGCTTTGAATGAAATGGTTAATAGTTGAACCATTCAGACTTGGTGCATAGCTGAACCATTCAGCAGTTAATCATTCAGAGCCTCTTAACCATTCAGACATCTTAATAATTCAGCACTTAATCAACCAAACAGCCTCTTACACTCACTTTTTCCGGTACCTAAAATTAACAAACGAACACGAACACGTTCATTTTCTTAACAAATAAACACAAACGGAAAATCTCGTTCGGTAAGTGTTGATGAGCAGTTCGTGAACACATTATTTTCTTAGCATATAAACACGAACAAGACATTGTTCGTGTTCGTTCGGTTTGTTTGCAGCCCTAGGATTAACCCATTACCTAGTCCATTCAAATCCTTCTAAAAACTCATAATTCATTCTATCCATACCCTACCTTTTTTCATTATATTCCTTCTGTCACCATTCAGCATACCCACTGTTATAACCACCGCCTGATGCCACCACCGCCCACCATCATCGCCACCAACCATTGTCACCACGGCCGACCACCACCACCCATCGACAACTACCACCACCGCCATTGACAACCGTCGTGACACACCGATCACCGCCGCCACCCACCACCCCCGTAACCCACTACCACCGCCCACCGCTATCGCCACCCACCACCATTGTCGCCGTCACCACCACCAACTGTTGTTGTTGCCACTACCCACTGCCGATTTTATTACTTCATCTTTTCCAGTCTACCAAACAATACAAAGTAATGATTCATTACATTATCACATGGTAACCAAAAAAGACCATGGAATGGTAATTGTTGAAACAACAAGGATAAAGCATGAAGATGGTTTGGACGTCTCTTCGGGCTGGACTTATCACCATCTAAGCTTGTACCTGCACCATGAAAAACTCGTTATAAGGGGTCCAGAGACCGCCCTCCGATGCTCAACATTAGTGATTTATCCCAAGAAATATACATTAAAGGAAATATAAACATGTAAATGAGAGGTATGGGAAGGGATATACAGGAAACACTTCTTATACTGAAAACCTTAGAAACCCTATCATAGCCATCCATTCAATGTGATCAATGGATGAGATTCAATTGAAGACTTTTTGGTTTCAAATAGTAATATTATATTACATAAGAGTACGATGGTAATGTTCAGTGGCGGATTCAGAACTTTTTTTAACGGGGGGCACAATTTGATATATGTCAAAATGGGTTGGATAAAACCAATTCATACTTATCATTAATGATAAAACGGATAACAAGTAATCGTAATGTAAACTAATGTTAACCAGATAACAAAACATATTGTGAATATATGATAACTGTATCAAATTAAGTTATAATATAAATCGTTGACAATCGAATGATATAATCATGTTGAAGTAAATATTCGAATAATCCTTTTAGAAATCGAAAAACAAACAGTGGCAGATAAAAATTATTAACTTGGGGATCATAATAGAAATTTATTTTTTATTCATAAGTGTATGTTGGTTACCTTTTTTTCTTTTAAATAAATGTGTTATGTATTTAGTTGGTGTCAGCTTATATAATAATCTATGTTATGTTAAATGTTTCTAAAAACGTATATCTATTTAAGTATAAGAAAACTTATAGAAAATAAAAAATAAAAAACCATAAACTAAATAATACTGACAAGTTAAAGTAAAAAAATAAACTAATAAAAAAAGTATATTTAAAGATTGATGTAGAGGTGTACTATCTCTTATTCATTTTTTATTAAACAATATCAATCAATCAATCAATCATACCCAGTATATCCCACGAATAGTAGACTATTGGTAGGGTCAGGGGAGAGTGAGATGTAGGCACACCTTACCTCTACCCATAAAGGATAGAGAGGCTGCTTCCAGAGAGACCCCCGGCTCAAAAAGAGAGAACAGAAGACAGGCAAGCATACAAGTAAAGGGACAAGCACCACAGGGATATTTCGCTATCGGCTAACGGACCAAATGCAGGACTAAGCTAGTAAGATAGTACATAAAAATGTAGTACATTGAACATCATGGAAACATGTAAACGGGACGACAAGCACAAGTAAGTTTCACATTACTTAACAAAACAGGATAAATAGACACATGAATCAAAATAGGTTTAGAAATCCTATAGATAAGGGCTCATAATACCCGGTTATGCTACCTAAGTGTCAAATCCTAAAAGTCACTTACTTTAATCCTACGTCTCCAGGAACTCCTTTCTTGGACCATGTCCTCAGAGAGGTGCAACTCTATGAGATCCTGTCTAATTCGCTCATCCCAGGTCAATTTAGGTCTGCCCCTATTCCTTCTCCCCTCTACAACGCATGCTTCCACTGCTCTAACTGGCGCTGTTGTTCCTCTCCTCTTCACATGTCCAAACCATCTCAATCTCCCTTCCTTTATCTTGTCTGATATCCTAGCCACTCCAAACCTCTCTCTAAAAACCTCGTTTCTAATCCGATCTAGCGCCCATCCACCTAAGCATCCTCATCTCTGCGACCTCCATCTTGCGTGCGTGCGTCTTCTTGATTGCCCAACATTCTGTCCCATACAACATAGCAGGTCTAATTGCGGTCCTGTAAAATCTCCCCTTCAATTTATTTGGGAACCGCTTATCGCACAATACCCCTGTGGCTGCTCTCCACCTACACCACCCGACTTGTATGCGATGTGTTACGTCACTATCTATATCCCCATCCTTTTGAACAAATGATCCTAAGTACTTAAACCTAGTTACCTGCGGGACAACCTGACCCTGAATAGTGATATGGGTGTCCTCGTCGTCGTTAACCCCACTGAAATCACAATAGAGATACTCCGTCTTTGAGCGACTAATCCTTAAACCCCTTCCCTCTAAAGCTTCTCGCCACTCCTCTAACCTTGCATTCAAAATTTGTTTAGTTTCTGCAACTAACACAATATCATCTGCAAAAAGCATGCACCATGGCACTGGCTTCTGAATCGACTTAGACAACTCATCCAAGACTACCGCAAAGAGAAACGGACTCAATGCAGACCCTTGGTGGAGTCCCACCTCCACAGGGAAGGAATCAGTATCTCCTACCGACGCCCGGACACTAGTTTCAGATCTATCATACATATCCTTAATTACGTCTATGTACTTCCCAGGGACTCCTCTACCCTCTAAACTATCCCAAATTAATCTACGTGGCACACTGTCATAGGCCTTTTCAAGGTCAATGAATACCATATGGAGATCACGCTTTTTTTCTCTATATTTTTCCATTAATCTCCTTAAAGTGTGTATCGCTTCCGTCGTTGACCTCCCTGGCATGAAACCGAATTGGTTTACTGTAATCTGAGTTTCCCTCCTAAGTCTAGTCTCAATCACCCTCTCCCATAATTTCATAGTATGACCCAACAACTTAATACCTCTATAATTTCCACAACATTGGGCGTCTCCTTTTTTCTTAAATACGGGCACTACAACGCTACTCCTCCAACAGTCGGGCATTTTTCCATATTTGAAAATAACATTAAATAATGTAGTAAGCCATTGAACGCCTTCTTCTCCCAAACACTTCCAGGCCTCAATCGGTATGTTGTCTAGCCCAACCGCCTTGCCTCTTCCCATCTTCCTAAGTGCAGTCCTCACCTCTCCATGTGTGATGCTTCGATAATAGCAGTTATTCCTTTGTCGGCTCTGTGTAGTATGGTTTTAGATTGCTTGTTGGTAGTCCCTCCCGCCATTGAAAAGATTGTGGAAGTAGCTTTTCCATCTTAGTTTAATGTCTTGTTCCTTGGTCAAAACACGTCCATCATCTCCCTTTATAAATTTCACTACTCCTAAGTCTTGACTTCTACGCTCCCTATATTTGGCAATCTTGAACATATCATGTTCCCCTTCCTTCGTTTCCAATCGTGCATACATGTGCTTATATGCTATGTTCTTTGCCTCTGTCACCGCCTTCTTTGCCTCCCTCCTAGCGTTTTTGTATCGCTCCCTCAACCTCAAACGTACTTCCTCGTCAGTGGTCTGCAACAGCTCCCTAAGGCACTTTTGTTTATCCCTTATTTGATTTGCACATCCGCATTCCACCACCAGGACTCTTTGCTCCCAGTTGTCCTCCCTGTTGTGACCCCTAATGTCTCCTTCGCCACACAAGTAATAGTATTCGCCATAGCCTCCCACATCTGATTTGCGTCGCCATCACCATCCAATTGAGTGGCAGTCGTCGAGCTGACCTTATCCCTGAACGCTTCGATGTTGTCGCCTTTTAAATTTCCCCAACGTATTCTAGGCTGGAATTTTCTCTCCGCTGTCGTCAATTTATCTCTTAGGACTACGTCAGCTACTAGTAAATGGTGCTGAGCCACTGCTGTTTCTCCTGGGATCACCTTGCAGTCTCTCCACCGTTGACGATCTTGACGCCTCATCAATATATAATCTATTTGTGTGTTTCGTCCTCCACTAGTAAAAGTGATCATCTGCGATTCCCTCTTCTTGAAAAACGAGTTTACAATGCCTAGGTCATGGGCCACCGCAAATTCTAGAAGGTCTATACCCGGTTCATTCCTATCCCCAAAGCCAAAGCCCCCATGGACCTCCTGAAATCCATTGCTATCCTTACCAATATGTCCATTCAAATCACCTCCTATAAAAATTTTCTCCTCTATGGGTATGGCTCTCAAAACCCCGTCTAGACAATCCCAAAACTCTCTTTTCTCTTGATTTCCTAAACCTACTTGTGGTGCGTAAGCAGAAACCACTGCTACTACTTCCGCACCTAGCACTAGCCTTAACAACATAATTCTATCATTGAGTCGTTTCACCTCAACCACATTCTTATGCAAATCCAAAGCCACTAGAAATCCTACTCCATTTTTTGCCCCGTCAGATCCCGAATATAACAACTTGTACCCATTTCGCTCACTCCCTCTATGTCCCTTCCATCTAGTCTCTTGCAAGCATGCTATATGAACCTTATGTCTCTTAAGTGCATCTATCACCTCTAACAATTTACCACTTAGAGTCCCTACATTCCAAGAAGCTACACGTAAGCTATACCCCCTACACTTTCCCTTACCTGCACCCCTCGTCTTTGGACACTATCTCAAGAAACAATCATGACCTATTCCATCTATATTTGCAAGTAATTATCAGACAATTCCACGAAAGCAATAACGCCAAGAAAAAGTATAATTGAAGAGAAGCAATAATGCCAAGAAAAACTCGTACAAAAAACAGTAATAAATCAAACAATATGCAATAAACATCAAACAACAATAGCCAATCTAACAAGGAACTAATAACCTAATCTACCAAGTTCAACAACAAGCATAATTGCTGCTGTTAGCAATAAAAAAATTCAATCAAGAACCTAATTCAGCAATTAAACAGTATGTTACTGCAGAAAAAAAGAAGAATTAAGAAATGGGTGTTGTGTACAAAGGGTAGAAGGCACCTGGATGTCGCCGGAAGCAAGACCGGCGTTGGCGGAGTGGAAAGCGTAGGGTACAGGACTGATCACCTGGGTGAAAACCGTAAAAATTCCGCCTGACCCGTCCGAATCAGTTGGTCGATTTGACGCTTGACTGTTTCCGAGTTGTACCTGCAAAAGAGAGGGGCAAAAAAAACTGGCCGGAGAAGTTTTCCGGTGAAAAAAAGGCCGTTGGAATTGTACGGAGATAAAAATAAGGCCGTTTGATCTTAAAGAAGCCCAGAATTCAAGAAAAGATAATAATAATAATCCAACATGCAGGTTCAAGATCTGGAGAAAAAGGGTTGAAGGAGATCAAGAACATTAATCTAGGTGGCTAACAAAATTAAAAATAAAAATAATAAAAACCGTTGTCTGTTTATTGAGACGATAATCGACGACAATAAATAGGTTGAAATAATAACGAAGAAAATGGATCTATAAATCGTACAAAGTCAAACTGATATGAACTTATTCACATGCAGATTATCAAAAGAGCCAATGAGCTTGGGGAGGATCCGCTATCTTTAATCAGTCGGTTCTGCCAGGAATTATTTTTTATTAAACAATAAAATATAAATTTTGCTTTTAGGTTATCTTCTACCTTCAAAACTTCTTAGTTTGACTCCACTTTAGCACAGCCTTCCCCTTCAAACATCCTTTACTTGCCCCAAAAAAATAGAAACAAATTATACACACACTACACAGGACGGTGGACACATGCCCACCCTGTTAATTAAGTGAATCCGCCACTGGTAATGTTACTTAATGAGAATAATGTTATTATAACCACTCTCTCTCTCTCTTTCTCTCCATCAAATCAACTGTCACCTCCTATTTTCTCTCGTCCCGCTTAAAATCAAAACCCTTCTTATTTGTCTCTCTCATTCTCCATTCTCAAAACCACTAAAGAACACCAACCGTCTCTCTCACTCTCGTTCTCACTCTCACTCTCACTCTGCAAAAGACGATTGCAAGCCACCGCTACCCACCGTCACTCTCTCTCTCTCTCTCTCTCTCTCTCTCTCTCCTTTCTCTCTACCCAATAACTGTCACTCTCTCCCTCTACCCCACAACCATCACTCTCTCTCCAACGTCCCAAACATGAAATCGACATTCATAACTTTATTATCCATAAAACGGCGGCGATCATCTAAAAGGTAACAACTTTCTAAAAGGTTTTTGTTTTAATAAGGAATTTGTTGAAAAAATATATAAAAGCCCCTATTAATAGTGTTGTTAATATATAAAATGTAACTCCCCAACCGATGGCGGAAACATCGGGATGTCACGTATTGATGATTGTTTCAGTAGCACATGGTATAAATTGAATTTTAAATGATTTATTCAAAACATAATATCCAATATAAAATGATGTCTAGGAATTCAATACATGATATCAAATAAACAAAAACTTCAAATAACTTCAAATAATAACTCCATGATAAATCCTCATGCAAACTCAAGCCTCAACTTCATTGTTACCTGAAACATGTTAATTTTGAAAATATTTTTGGGTCAACAAAAGTTGGTGAGAATTACATAGGTTTTGATAATCGACTAAAAATGTTGTGCAATTCATGTGTCATGGCAAGTCTAGTCCATATGTGAAAACATACTAGAAGTAAATCGAGTGCATAATCAACCCTTGTGACTGTTATAATGTGGTACATCCCATACGCTCATGGTTCACTCGAATATGTTATGCGATAACAAACACCCACGCTACCTTTGTAGGAGGCACGTATCCGGGTGGGATTGTCAGTCCAATAGATCTATCAATGTATACCGTCGGCTGATCAATGTTAATGATTATGCTAGAATTGTGCTTACCCTAATCATGTTCAAGACATAATGCAACATAGAAAAACACATAGACACATTGATGATTGAATTGCATATATAATGTTGTAACATGTTTCACCCCAAAAACAGTGATAAATAGAAAAGGGGCTATGTAAAACTCACATTGGCTAAGGTGAATTATCCTCTAAGTGTTGTGAATGTATGCGAGGCGAATCCCAAAGACTCAACAACGTAGCTAGTCCAAATTGAAGAAAAAAACGAAAAAGAAAGAATATCAAGCTTCCAATTCGCCAATTACAAGAGCTTATAATCAAAGCTTCAATTATAGAAGTAATAGACTATAGAAGAAAGGTATGAGGGAAAGTTTAATCGGATTGAAACAATCGATTTAGAGGTGCAAAGTATAATGGGTCATAGGTGGGTTTTTATACTAGTTTTGGATTCAATTAGCCATTAAAATTGGTCAACACCATAAAGTAAGGTTTTATGATGAATTGACTATTTGACTAAGACTTTGACTGTTTGACTAAGACTTTGACTATTTGACTAAGACTTTGATATATATATATATATATATATATTTATTTATTTTGAAATGAATTTATATCTTCCTTGCTTGAGATTATAATGTAATTGGAAAAATGATTAGCTTTAATTAAGAAATAAAAAAAATCATTAGTTTAAATTAGAAAATAAAAACACCGTCTTATAAAATGACGATTTTATAAATAGAATTAGGATAGGACATATGTCATGATTGAAGATTTTTTTTTTAAGTACAATGATAAAATGAACTTAGAAAAATAGAGTGCACGGATAAAGATAAGAATACTTAGAAATAAATTAGACTTTATATCATGGATCGGGAAATACTTTAATGCAAAATAAATGGGAAAATTCGTGAGGTTACATAAAACCTCGTTAATAGTGTCTCAGTAAGGATGATTTGGGTTTATGTTACTTTGTGTATGTTGTTTGCTGAATAAGAACCTTGGTTGTGCATTATAGTTGTTTAATATGGTTTTTGTTTGTGGGTGCAAAAGCAGGAGGTTCAGATGGTCTGTTAAGAGTGGGGCACGTATCTATCATGACTTGTTACGTTTAGCATATGTATAGTAGGTTATTATAATGTTTTTTATGTTTTGAATATATGCACTCTATGTGTTTGATGAAATGCCTGACAGGGTTAACATGTGTTTACTTCTGTTAGTATGTTATAAGTTAATGGTGAATGTATGGAAGGTAGTTATAATGTCTTTTGTGTTTTGGATATATGCACTCCATGTGTTTGATGAAATGCCTGACTGGGTTAACATGTGTTACTTCTGCTAGTATGTTAGAAGTTAATGGTGAATGTATGGAAGGTAGTTATAAAGTATTTTGTGTTTTGGATATATGGATGTCCATTTAAAGTTAATGGTGAATGTATGGAAGGTAATTATAATGTCTTTTGTGTTTTACATATATGCACTCCATGTGTTTGATGAAATGTCTGACTGGGTTAACATGTGTTACTTCTATTAGTATGTTAGAAGTTAATGGTGAATGTATGGAAGATGGTTATAATGTCTTTTGTGTTTTAGATATATGCACTCCACGTGTTTAATGAAATGCCTGACTAGGTTAACATATGTTACTTCTGTTAGTATGTTAGAAGCTAATGGTGAATGTATGGAATGTAGTTATAAGGTCTTTTGTGTTTTAGATATATGGATGTCCATTTAAAGTTAATGGTGAATGTATGAAAGGTAATTATAATGTCTTTTGTGTTTTGGATATATGCACTCCATGTGTTTGATAAAATGCCTGACTGGGTTAACATGTGTTACTTCTGTTAGTATGTTAGAAGTTAATGGTGAACGTTGGAAGGTAGTTATAAGGTCTTTTGTATTTTGGATATATGGATGTCCATTTAAAGTTAATGGTGAATTTATGGAAGGTGATTATAATGTCTTATGTGTTTTGGATATATGCACTCCATGTGTTTGATGAAATGTTTGACTTAGTTAACATGTGTTACTTCTGTTAGTATGTTTAGATGATGAGTTGGTCACACCGGTTAACACCTCGTTTATTGTTTTGCAGTTGATAATGAAACCCCCCCCCCCCACCGGTTATGTTAACATACGAAGTCCAAGGAAGCCGAGAAAAATATGTAGAAAAACTTTTGAATAACGTTTTCTTTTTGTTACTCAATGTATAGAATTACTAGATTTATTTTGTTAAAGTGTTCAATAGTTTTTAATGATACTTTGTAATAACGTGTGTTGCCAAATAGGGATGAGCTCGGGACGGTATCGGTACCGAACCGATACCGATCCCGAAAATACCGATACCAAAAAGTCCAAAAAACCAATACCGATACCGATTATACAGGTACGGTATCGGTATCGGTACGGTACCGGTGTGGTATCGGTATTTTACCTTAAAATACCGATACCATACCGATCCCGTACCGATACCGATAATACCGAAACCGAAAACCTCTAAATGTGGGTACCGATACCGATACCAAACACCCTCGGTTCGGTATCGGTTCAGTACGGGATCGGTATTTTTTCGGTTCGGGATCGGTTTTCGGGACCGTATGCTCATCCCTATTGCCAAATAACTAATGCTAACCTCTCATGCAACATTAACACATGTTACCTTTCCACGCAGTTCATTTGAATGTCTTGGGTAGGTTTTTCTCTTGTTCAATCTAATTATAGTTAGACAAATAGTCTATTAATGAATGCGACTTATGCTATCATGTGACAACATTTAACACATGTTAGTTTATTTTTTGTCCTTTTTGTTTGTCTGATCTTACCCTTTGTATGTCTTGATCAATTGCCTGGCTGTTTTCAAACCTTTATGGATTTTATTATAATGGTAAGTCAAACTCTTGGTATAGATAGGGTAACATATGTTAACATCAGGCAACTTATAGATACCTTTGATGCAATATTTTTTTCATAATTTTTTGATTCACCAGCAAGCTGGGAGGGCATGCGAGATAGGATAACACATGTGACATGTTACAAAAACTTCATTTGTGCTTATAGGTCTTGTGGGTAAAATTTATGTATAAGTTAAAATTTATGGATTTTATTATAATGGTAAGTTAAACTCCTGGTATAGACCGTTTTCAAACCTTTATCGATTTCATGACCGTTTTCAAACCTTTATGGATTTTATCATCAGGTGTTATTTCTAACATGTGTTAAGATCAAACATGACTTAGCTTTTAACTTATACATAAATTTAACCACCCCCACCCCAAGGCCTATAGGCACGGATGGAGTTTTTCTAACATGTGTTATCCAATCTCACATACTCTCCCATCTTGCAAATTATGAAAAAAAAAAAAAGATTGTATCAAAGGTATCTCTAAGTTGACTGTTGTTAACATATGTATAGCAAGAGTTTGACTTACCAATTTAATAGAAATCCATAAAGGAGTGAAAAACCTACCCAGGACATTCAAATGAACTGCATGGAAGGGTAACATGTGTTAATGTTGCATAAGAGGGTAACATGTGTTATTTGGTACATATGTTAAACTTGTATTTATTGTCAGCCTTTTTTTGTCTTGCTTACCACTATAGTTTTCACTTCATAAGTTTATTCAGAAATAAAGTATACAAACTATTAACACACATTATTACAAAAGTATCATTACAAACTATTGAACTGCATGGAAGGGTAACATGTGTTAATGTTGCATAAGAGGGTAACATGTGTTATTTGGTACATATGTTAAACTTGTATTTATTGTCAGCCTTTTTTTGTCTTGCTTACCACTATAGTTTTCACTTCATAAGTTTATTCAGAAATAAAGTATACAAACTATTAACACACATTATTACAAAAGTATCATTACAAACTATTGAACAAGAGAAAAACCTACCCATGACATTCAAATGAACTGCACTGAAGGGTAACATGTATTAATGTTGCATGAGAGGTTAACATGTGTTATTTGGTAACATATGTTAAACTTGTATTTATTGTTAACCTTTTTTTTTTGTCTTGCTTACCACTATAGTTTTCACTTCATAAGTTTACTGAGGAATAAAGCATACAAACTATTAACACACGTTATTATAAAATATCATTACAAAACTATTGACCACTTTAACAAAATAAATCTAGAATTCTATACATTGAGTACCAAAAAGAAAACGTTATTCAAATGTTTTTCTACGTATTTTTCTCGGCTTCATTGGACTTCGTATGTTAACATATGTTAATGTGGGGGGTCTTCGTTATCAACTGCAAAACAATAGATGAGATATTAAACGGTGTGACCAACTCATCATCTAACATACTAACAGAAGTAAAACATGTTAACCTAGTCATGCATTTCATCAAACACATGGAGTGCATATATCCAAAACACAAAAGACAATATAATTGCCTTCCATACATTCACCATTAAGTTAACCTGTGTTACCAGCAAATCATCACATTCTAAACGGAACATAGACAAAAACTCTAAGATAAAAAACGTATGCATATACAAAAAACAATACTAAAAAACGGAACAAAATGTAAAAAACACAAAAACTTCAAGCTCGAAATGTTTAACATGGACGAAATGTCTAACATGCACAAAAGACATTACTCATGACGCTGTCACGAACCACAAAACACTCCCAAAACACAATAACCTGAACCATAACTTTCAAAATAAAACATGTTTACAAATTCGAGAACAGTACCCTTGTAGCACAACAACGACCAAATAAACATAACACAATTACAAAACCCTAATAAAAAACACAACTCAAAAAAATAGGAGCAAAAAACTAACCTTCAACATCAACACGTCGATCACGATCAACAACGAATTATGAAGGCATCATTAAACTTTGTCAAAAATGCAGAAAACCATATGAACACTACATACACATACTGATAACGATTACAAGTAAAAATGTAAACAAAATGAAAACACATGAATCGAACCACGATTACATACCTAGTGGAACATCATCAACTGAGAAATTGTTACGAATAACACTTCGAGGAGGAGATAGAATGATCGTCTGTTGTTCAGAAGTGTTATTGAAATCCATTATAGGGTGATACGCATCAAGTGGGACTTCATGAACTGAGAAATTGTTACGGATAACACTTCGAGGAGGAGAGATGATGATCGACAGTGGTTCAGCCTAGATATTGAAATCCATTTTTAGAGCGACAAGAGAAGCTTGATGAAAATGGGAAATTGGTGAGGAAGGATGATGAAAATGGGAAATTGGTGTGATGTGTATATATGGGAGAGTGTGAGGGAAATGATTGTACTTGTTTCCAAAGAAGAAAAAAAGAGACGAGGTTGATGTTGACATGGGGGTTAGTTTACAGTAATACCCTTGGTTTTAATATATTTATTTTCTTGGGTGATGTGGCTAATTCTAAACCACGAGATGGGTTTTCATAGTTTTCACTATAAGATGGGTTTTCTCTAAATACTTATACTGAGAGGTGCAAAGTATGAGAGGAGGTGGTGGTTGAAACCCGACGGTTAGCTAGCAGCAGAGGTGGTTTCGGGCTGCTTAACTTGATGGTTAAAAGTTGGTTGTTAGAGCCTACGTGTCTATGGGTTGTTAGTATTAGTATAACAGCTCGTGAGTTTCGTCAAGGAAGCTCGTGAGTTCAGCAAAGAAGCTTAACAGCTTAGTTGTGTGTAATTATAGAGAGATTATTAGTTGCAGGTGTGATACTTTAGCATCTCGTAGGCTTCCCTATGGGAGCTTAGCAGATTAGTTAGTGAGAGAATATTTAGAGAGAGAGCGAGATATAGAAAGAGAGAGAAATAAGATGTCTTAGGTTGAGATCAAGACAAATGGGATGGGTTTGAGTGAGGGTGAAACCCCAAACCCTAATAGGCCTTATATTAATGGGTCGGGCTGGCCTATAAAGGTTGGACACACCTTTATCATTGACCTCGAGGAAGGCTTGTAATAGGGAGCTGAGGATCTGATGCGTGTAACTTCTCTAATCCAGCTTCTGGCTTCTCAGCTTCTTGGCATGAGTCTGATAGTTTCTTGAATATGGTTAAGAGTAGGGTTTGGGTACCCCCAGTCATAAGTAGTCATGACGTAGTCATGGGTGCTTGTGACTTAGTAATCCTATCTCATTTTTTCTCACCTACTGAAATTCATAAACTTTGGTGTAAGGTGTTTGCCTATTATTTGTTTATGAATTTCTTGTTTTGGACTTCATAATTTTTCCCTTTTTTCTTGTATCTTTTACGTTCTCGATGTTTCCTAAAAAGCCTAGAAGGTGTGAAGCTCGTTGGATGTCATGGTAGGTCTTTAGAGCTTTTAGTGTCCAAGCTTATTTTGGAGCTTATGAGCTTTGAAACATCTTTTGTTTTTTTAAGCTTCCAAGCCTTTGGCTTTCGCTTAGCTTTCTTTTAGGCAACTTGCTTGAATTTGACTAGACATAATTAGGTAGTTGGAATAAGGAAGCACTATGAGATTAATACATCTTGTTGGGTGATTACGTTTTTACATTTGAAGGCGACAACATATGAGTTTTACACTATAATAGGTCTTGTGTAATTGTAGCTTCTTTTCTCATTGTATGATAATATCCATGATGGTTGACTTCTTTTGCCCCTTGGCTTCGGCCGAACCATCACAACATCACCACCACTTGTTTATTTCAAAGGTTGTCAAGATAATACACTAGAATGGGTCTTTGTTAAATACATAAAAACCTTCCAAGGTAAGAAAGTTTCCATACATACACACATGATAAGCCACACTACATATAAAGCTACATCACATTGTCAAAAGATAAGAACACTTACAATCACATACACACACATGTGTATATATGTATGGACAAGAGGTCCTTGTCTTGTCTTTCCCCTATACTAAATTGGGCATTCATAAGTAAACCCCAGGGAAAGATTGATTACCTCACCTAGTAAACAACAAACTATCCTTTTCCTTTCTCTTATTCTCGGCCGAAGACACCCCCCCCCCACACACACACACACACATGATCACCATTGATTTAATCTTGTCCATATTCTGCATGCATGGCTATTAGAGATAAAAACAATTCACTTATACTTAAATGGATATTACAAAGTGACAATTATCCTTCCTAGACATGATACTAACCCAAAATGATTGATCTTCCTTGTCTTCTTGCTTTTTGGCCGATCCACATACACACATAATCAATTGTCATTTTCACCCAATGTTAACTAATTATACAAGTAAAGTGTGTACTATCTTAATCCCATGATCAAGATGTCTTGACTTGCCAAGAATAGCACACTTGGTGGACTATATAAAAAGGTTAATACACTTGCTTTGGACATTCATAACACACACAAACTCACAACACTCAACAAAGTTGTGACACCCGGCATATTTGACTTGACATTTTTAAACTTATAAGTCTACCTTAGCGAAAACGTTTTATTTACGTACTTGACTGGGTTAGTCGAGTTGGGATTTTCTTACGTATTGTCCAGGGTTCAATGATCTGGAGGATCATTGGTGTCATTTTATATACATACACGAGTCTTGAGTCCCGTTGTTGGTGAATTACATAAACTAGATTAAGTGTTATGCGTAGATTGATTCTTATATGGTGGATTATATGCAAGTACGTGTTTAAACGGTGTTTAGATGATTATCCATGATTATATATGTTAAACATATGTTAGGATTACTTGTTCATGTGTTAGGATGTGTTAAAATACGTTAAAACGACAAAACTGGAAAATCTGGAAAATGCCCTGCTTGGTTCGACCTTAAGGGGGGTCGAACCTGGCTATCTGTTTGTTAAAAACTTCGTTCAACCACTTAGTCCCTCGTTCGACCTCGAGTAGGGGTCGAATCCACCCAGACTATAAATACCATCCTTAGCCATTTTTCATCATTTCACAAACCCTAAACGCCTCTAAACACTCTCTTTCGACTTTTATCACTGGGGAAGGAGTTTTTGATCTCGTTTTTCATAACCCAACCCTCTAAATCATTACAAGTGAAGATCTAAGGTGTGTTCTTCATCATAAATCCTTTTTGAGCAATTTTAATTCGTTTTCATAAAAACCCCAAAGTTCCAGATCTGATATAAGATGACTTTTATGAATAATAACCTTTATAAAACCTTTGTAAACAAAACCTTATCATAAAACATGAGTTTTCTTATGTATTAACATATGTTAATGATCCTTCATGTTATGTTATGTGTTGTTTGATGTTTGTATGATATGTGGATGATATGGAGATGTTTTAGGATGGTTATAACTGAAGAGTTTTTATTATCTTAGGTCACAAATTATTGGATGATGATGTTAGGTCTAATTTGGGAATTTTGATGGATTTAGGGATTGATACATGATGTTGTTATGAACAATATGATTAGTGGTTTTGATTCACATGATAATCTGAGTATAATGATGTGATTATTAAGTGATTTCATAAAAGTTTCCTAATTGGGTAAAGTTTCCATGCATGATGTGACATCTCCATAATTTTGCCATTTTGGGTAAACATTAAAACGGATGGATTTTGGAATAAAATTAGTAGGGTTTTGTGGGGATATGTTATTCATACTTGACTGCTGTGTTTCGTGATGTTTCGTGATGTTTTCGGATGATTTTAATGTGTTTTGGGGAAACTATCTGATAGGGTCGAACCTGGGGGTACCTTCGACCTTCGTGGGGTCGAATGTAGCTCCACATGGTCGAACCTGGCTTCCAACAGGTTGAGACTGCATTAGTTTGGTCGAACGTGCTTGATTTAGGTTGAATTAACACATGTTAAGGTCGAATGAACATGTGTTAAGGTCGAATGAACATGTGTTAAGGTCGAATGAACTTGTTTTAGGTTGCATGAACTTACATTGGGGGGTCGAAGGAACCTGAAATGGGTCGAACCAGGCACTCTGGGGTTGAACCTGACTTATTTCTCTCCTTACTCGACCCAACTACTTCGTATGTGTGATTCTTGATGCAAACTAAGTGTGTTATGCTTGAACCTTACTTGTAATCTATGTTGTAACATCGCGAATTTCCCCTAATTTTTTTTTTGATAAAAAGAATGTATTGTTTTAAACAATATATGTTTTAAATACCTTAAACTAATAATTATTTGTATCTCGACACTTTTGTACGTTTTAAAAATATTTCGAGTCACTTTCGAGCTTATATAATCATATTATGAATTTAGAATAATATAGTTTTAGGGAAATAATTGCCAAAAAAAAATTGTGTGGACTGGGACTCGAACCCGCGTCCACAGCCAACCAACACACAGTGACAACCAACTTAGCCAACTATCATCTTGTGTAGTATTTCAGAAGAAAATAAACTTAACACATTCCTTAAATTGATTAGTCAAAGTCTTAGTCAAACAGTCAAAGTCCTAGTCAAATAGTCAATTCATCATAAAACCTTACTTTATGGTGTTAACCAATTTTAATGGCTAATTGAATCCAAAACTAGTATAAAAACCCACCTATGAACCATTATACTTTGCACCTCTAAATCGATTGTTTCAATCCGATTAAACTTTCCCTCATACCTTTCTTCTATAGTCTATTACTTCTACAATTGAAGCTTTGATTATAAGCTCTTGTAATTGGCAACTTTGGGGCTACACATATTCTATTTCTTGAGACTTAATACTTTGCTAAGGTGAGTTTACATAACCATGTTATTGCAATTCTTTATACTTGCAAGATTATACTTAAGCAATTCTACATACATGTCTAGTTGTAAACTTTAATGCCTCATGATTTAGACAACAACAACAGTTTCAACATTACATAATCATTAGCTATGGCCAAGCCGGCGATGACGGGATGGACCTAAACTAGTCGGAGGTTTGATTATGTCGATTCAACATTCCATGTTTATTCATGTAGACTTAAACTTACGATAGACATATGAATTGCTAAACTTTTATTTCTAAACTTAATTGCTTGACATGGCTTATGTATTCTCACCAACTTCTAGTTGACCCCCCCCCCCCCCCATTTTTTCAAACTCAACAGGAAATATTGATGCTTGAAGTTTAGAGCTAGCATGAGGAGTTATTTGAAGTTTCGTTGTTTGTTTGACGTATTAGATTCCATTCAAGACTTTAATGTAACTCAATATTGTAATGGAATAAATGATTATTTAAACATATGTATTACCATGGCTACTGAACAATCATTCATACGAGACACCTCGATGTTTCCGCCATCGGTTGGGGTGTTACAGATTGGTATCAGAGCCATGGTTATAGGGAATTAGGTTATTAGAAAAAAAATAATCTAGTCTATAACCATAGGATTTTAACCGGTACTTGCTCCTTTTACTTGCAACCTTACATGTTTCTATTCTCTACCTCTATCCTACTTCTTATCCTTACTTTAGTCCCTACAAGAAGAGTGCTCTCCATCACAAGATCTACTCTTAGACTAGTAGGACAAATCCTCAGGTTTAGCCTGAACCACCTTGAAGATCTCGTCGAAGTTCTAAATTTTAATAACGAACACGTGCAATCTGGAAGGGTGAACGCCTGTATTCTGAGTTTTCTGTCAAGGGCTGGCATTGCGTATAAATCCCAATCAGACGAGGGACTCGGATGCCTACCTGGGAATTCTCGGGATGAGTGTTCACTTATAGGCTAAAGCATGTCTTCACTATGTTATTAGAATCTAGAAGCTTTGATAAGTCAACGTTTTCGTTTATTCGTTTTAATTAATGAATAAATGATTACACTCACTTTCCTTAAAACTAAGCTCTAAAATCTCAAAATTTTACAGCTTAAATCAATCCCATTTCCTACTCATATATGGATTTCACAATCACACTTCACCTTACCATCTTAGCCACTTTTTAAATATTCAACACTCTACCCAAATCATATTATTTCATTTCTCCACATGTTACTTATTTTTAAAAACTATAACCTCATACCTTAGCACAAACTAAAGATTTCTAAATCTTGTTGTATTTTCATTACCTAGTAACTTTACAAAGTACATATTTTTTTGTCAAAAGATGTCCTCGAACTTAAATTCAATTGTTTATTTATTGACGTAACAAACAATTTTCTATATAATCTTTAAACTATTAAAAATCACTTAATAGAACCTTGATCTTCAAAACCTAATGTCATGTTTGAAATCTCCAACTAACGGGAATATTTTAATCAAAGCCCACTTAGCTTGTACTATTTAACAACTTTTGCTTTATGTATAAAACCAATTTTGAAAATAAGATTTTTTTTATAGGAATAATATCTAGTCTCTAAATTCTCTATCGACACTCACTCATTTTCAAGTTGTTCAAATTTTTACAATATTTGGCATATACCACAATCATGTTTTCTTATACACTTGATTATAACCTTTGATCCAAACCCCAAAATTTACACTGCTACATAATCTCCTTACTATAAAATAAACTCTTTATCAACTATCTTCACATTCACTATCTCTCACAACCTTGATTCTGCTTCAAGATTTTTTATCATCCTCTCAAGAACTAAATTCATATCCTTCACCTTCTCAAACATGAACTAGTTACCCATGATAACCAAACTATTGAAACTTGGTTGTGTGTTGCATCAAACTTAATCCTTTGTTATACATGAGGATTCGATTATCTACCATATTTAAACATTTGATACTAGAAATCATGGAATATAAACTATTTGCTATAGACACACCTAGAGTCATTAACCTTGTCTAGGACAACACTATTACAACTCGCATGCTATGCTTGATACTTGATTATTTATATGTACATATTATCAATTTGCAATTTATGTGTGAAATAATTGGTACACTTAATCAAACAACTGGTAGAGGATGAAGTACTTGCTCAACAGTTAGTTGAGTACCAAATAACCTACTCAACGATTGGTAGAGGTCATCATGCCTGCTCAACAATCGGTAGAGGTTCTTACTCACTGACTGGTAGAAGTCTTTTTCCTACTCAACATTTGGACACATTTTTTGGATACATTGTAAACGATTCAATCACAAGGTTATTTTGCATTACTTACATGTGTGTTTAGAGTCATAAAAGGACACAAAACCCTAATGTAAGGTAAATTGGTGATTGCGGTCCGGAACGTAATCATGAATTTACAGGTACGTTAAGGTAGTGTGAAATTCTAATAAGGTTTTAGTAGTTCATTTGGTTTTCATATAGCCAATCAATTCATGCATTTCTTATAAGATTCCTAAAACATAAGTTTAGTATTTTGCTAGATTCTTATGCTTCTTGCTACTTCAGACGAACCTAATCCAATCCTTAAAACTCACATCTCAAACCTCTTATCCAAATTATTCGAAACAAATTATTCTATTACCTATAAATTCATGTCGTGCCTTAACCCAAACCACAGCTGCCTTACTTTCTAACTAATCAACCTCAAACCTGTGTTTTTAATAACTTCGGGACGAAGTTTCCAAAAGGAGGGGAGACTGTAACATCGCGAATTTCCCCTATTTTTTTTTTTGATAAAAAGAATGTATTGTTTTAAACAATATATGTTTTAAATACCTTAAACTAATAATTATTTGTATCTCGACACTTTTGTACATTTTAAAAATATTTCGAGTCACTTTCGAGCTTATATAATCATATTATGAATTTAGAATAATATAGTTTTAGGGAAATAATTGCCAAAAAAAAAATTTGTGTGGACCGGGACTCGAACCCGCGTCCACAGCCAACCAACACACAGTGACAACCAACTTAGCCAACTATCATCTTGTGTAGTATTTCAGAAGAAAATAAACTTAACACATTCCTTAAATTGATTAGTCAAAGTCTTAGTCAAACAGTCAAAGTCCTAGTCAAATAGTCAATTCATCATAAAACCTTACTTTATGGTGTTGACCAATTTTAATGGCTAATTGAATCCAAAACTAGTATAAAAACACACCTATGAACCATTATACTTTGCACCTCTAAATCGATTGTTTCAATCCGATTAAACTTTCCCTCATACCTTTCTTCTATAGTCTATTACTTCTACAATTGAAGCTTTGATTATAAGCTCTTGTAATTGGCAACTTTGGGGCTACACATATTCTATTTCTCGAGACTTAATACTTTGCTAAGGTGAGTTTACATAACCATGTTATTGCAATTCTTTATACTTGCAACATTATACTTAAGCAATTCTACATACATGTCTAGTTGTAAACTTTAATGCCTCATGATTTAGACAACAACAACAGTTTCAACGAGTTTCAACATTACATAATCATTAGCTATGGCCAAGCCGGCGATACTCAATAATAGATCTATTGGATTGACAATCCCACCCGGATACGTGTACCTCCTACATAGGTAGCGTGGGTGATTGTTATCGTTCCAACATATTATTAAGGTGAACCGTGGATGACGGGATGGACCTAAACTAGTCGGAGGTTTGATTATGTCGATTCAACATTCCATGTTTATTCATGTAGACTTAAACTTACGATAGACATATGAATTGCTAAACTTTTATTTCTAAACTTAATTGCTTGACATGGCTTATGTATTCTCACCAACTTCTAGTTGACCCCCCCCCCCTATTTTTTCAAACTCAACAGGAAATATTGATGCTTGAAGTCTAGAGCTAGCATGAGGAGTTATTTGAAGTTTCGTTGTTTGTTTGACGTATTAGATTCCATTCAAGACTTTAATGTAACTCAATATTGTAATGGAATAAATGATTATTTAAACATATGTATTACCATGAGCTACTGAACAATCATTCATACGTGACACCTCGATGTTTCCTCCATCGGTTGGGGTGTTACAGATTGGTATCAGAGCCATGGTTATAGGGAATTAGGTTATTAGGAAAAAAAATAATCTAGTCTATAACCATAGGATTTTAACCGGTACTTGCTCCTTTTACTTGCAACCTTACATGTTTCTATTCTCTACCTCTATCCTACTTCTTATCCTTACTTTAGTCCCTACAAGAAGAGTGCTCTCCATCACAAGATCTACTCTTAGACTAGTAGGACAAATCCTCAGGTTTAGCCTGAACCACCTTGAAGATCTCGTCGAAGTTCTAAATTTTAATAACGAACACGTGCAATCTGGAAGGGTGAAACGCCTGTATTCTGAGTTTTCTGTCTAGGGCTGGCATTGCGCATAAATCCCAATCAGACGAGGGACTCGGATGCCTACCTGGGAATTCTCGGGATGAGTGTTCACTTATAGGCTAAAGAATGTCTTCACTATGTTATTAGAATCTAGAAGCTTTGATAAGTCAACGTTTTCGTTTATTCGTTTTAATTAATGAATAAATGATTACACTCACTTTCCTTAAAACTAAGCTCTAAAATCTCAAAATTTTACAGCTTAAATCAATCCCATTTCCTACTCATATATGGATTTCACAATCACACTTCATCTTACCATCTTAGCCACTTTTTAAATATTCAACACTCTACCCAAATCATATTATTTCATTTCTCCACATGTTACTTATTTTTAAAAACTATAACCTCATACCTTAGCACAAACTAAAGATTTCTAAATCTTGTTGTATTTTCATTACCTAGTAACTTTACAAAGTACATATTTTTTTTGTCAAAAGATGTCCTCGAACTTAAATTCAATTGTTTATTTATTGACGTAACAAACAATTTTCTATATAATCTTTAAACTACTAAAAATCACTTAATAGAACCTTGATCTTCAAAACCTAATGTCATGTTTGAAATCTCCAACTAACGGGAATATTTTAATCAAAGCCCACTTAGCTTGTACTATTTAACAACTTTTGCTTTATGTATAAAACCAATTTTGAAAATAAGATTTTTTTTATAGGAATAATATCTAGTCTCTAAATTCTCCATCGAGACTCACTCATTTTCAAGTTGTTCAAATTTTTACAATATTTGGCATATACCACAATCATGTTTTCTTATACACTTGATTATAACCTTTGATCCAAACCCCAAAATTTACACTGCTACATAATCTCCTTACTATAAAATAAACTCTTTATCAACTATCTTCACATTCACTATCTCTCACAACCTTGATTCTGCTTCAAGATTTTTTATCATCCTCTCAAGAACTAAATTCATATCCTTCACCTTCTCAAACATGAACTAGTTACCCATGATAACCAAACTATTGAAACTTGGTTGTGTGTTGCATCAAACTTAATCCTTAGTTATACATGAGGATTCGATTATCTACCATATTTAAACATTTGATACTAGAAATCATGGAATATAAACTATTTGCTATAGACACACCTAGAGTCACTAACCTTGTCTAGGACAACACTATTACAACTCGCATGCTATGCTTGATACTTGATTGTTTATATGTACATATTATCAATTTGCAATTTATGTGTGAAATAATTGGTACACTTAATCAAACAACTGGTAGAGGATGAAGTACTTGCTCAACAGTTAGTTGAGTACCAAATAACCTACTCAACTATTGGTAGAGGTCATCATGCCTGCTCAACAATCGGTAGAGGTTCTTACTCACTGACTGGTAGAAGTCTTTTTCCTACTCAACAGTTGGACTCATTTTTTGGATACATTGTAAATGATTCAATCACAAGGTTATTTTGCATTACTTACATGTGTGTTTAGAGTCATAAAAGGACACAAAACCCTAATGTAAGGTAAATTGGTGATTGCGGTCCGGAACGTAATCATGAATTTACAGGTACGTTAAGGTAGTGTGAAATTCTAATAAGGTTTTAGTAGTTCATTTGGTTTTCATATAGCCAATCAATTCATGCATTTCTTATAAGATTCCTAAAACATAATGTGACACCCGACAAATTCTGGTTAACAACGTTGTCTAGATTAAAGTCTACCTTAGCGAGTCACGCGTATATTATACTTAACTAGGGTTAGCTAGATAGCTAGATGGGACATACGTGCATTGTTGTGAGTTAATATGTGATTACATGATTAGTGAACCTCAGACGTTGGTGAATAACGAACTTATGTGTCTCTGTGATAGTTGATGAACTTATGTGAAAACCATACGTGATTATGTGAACCTAAACCGAATACGTTAATAAAAATCACTAAAAGTGGAGTATGAGGTTGATTAGGGTCTTAACGCATGGGGTTGCACTTGTTACGGTCCGAAATAACGAAAACGTCAAAGGATAACGCGTCGGGTGATGAAACGAGACACGAACGAGGGCCTCGGGCCTGTGAGCGGCCGCTCACAGGGCCCGAGCGGCCGCCCGCTCATGTCTGACGGGTTTTAAACCGCCTTAAACTCATATTTAAGCATCCTTAACCCCCATGCAACCCCCATACTCAACCCTGATCGCCCCCTTACTGCCCCACACGAATATTTCACTCCAAAAACTCCTGCTAAGGCTCAAGATCATCAATTGGGAGGCTCCAAGGCGCGCGATTGATTGATTTGAAGAGCTAAGGGTATAACTTATGATTTCTTACGCTTTTACCTTATGTTTTTACTATAAAAATCATATAACAAGTTTGTCCAGGTCTGAAAGTATTTTATAAAAGTTAAAACATGATGATTACGAAGATTAAAAGGGTCAACCACATTGTTATATAATGAATGTTATATGTTTTGCATGATTATGCATGTTCTTGATGTTTTAGACTTCTAGGGTTTGTGAATAATGATGTTTGTGATGTATAATTAGGGTTTTGATCAGATGTGGTTCTCACTAATGTTGTATGATGATTATTAGGTGGTATTGATTGATAATATGCAACTAGGGTTTGATATAATTGATAATATTGCATGATTAGAATCTGGACAGATTCTGAATGTCGACTTGTAGGGTCTGTTTCGTGGCTTGAAAATAATTGGTTTGATCGATTCTTTGCATGAATAGATTGTACATAGTCTTAGCTTTTTAGAATGGGCAAAATCATCTGATTTGGATGTCGTTTGATATGTTTTTGGAATTTTCATTGAAAATAGGTCAGGTCAGAATTTCGGGTATCAAACTGAGTCAACTTTGAAACATCATAAATCAAGTTTTGTAAAGAGTTGGGTTGTGAAATTTTTACAGAAGGTTAATATTGGAGTAATATGAGTTTTCCAAGTGGATTCATCCCGTTTGGATGAATAAACAATTTTTGGGAATTTATCTACCAAACTGACCTGTTAGGAAGGTTTTCTGAACATAGATGTATTAGACGAATTTTAATTATTTTTGTGTTTGGATTTAAGACAAAACAAAAATAGATATTGTTAAGTGAATCCCAAAGAAAATTCAGTAAAAATTTGGGAGTTTAACTCACTGATTTGCTATTTTAAATAAATTCGTTTTGATGGCGCACAATCTGTCCTGAAAACACAGATTGTGTATTATGTGCTTCTGTGATTAATTGAGGTCTTAGGTGGTATGGAATTGACATGTAACTGAAGTACACTTGTCTGAGACACATACGGAATGTAGAAACTAATTGTAACCAACGTATTCACCAACGGGTCCGTAGGATTTACTATTGCATGTAGAATCACTAGGCGTCGCATACACACTTTTGAACATTTAAAACGCCTTGGACAAACGAGTTATATGGTGTAATGATATTACGCCTATACTCACTTAATGACACTGTTATTAGGGTGTCGGTAGCATATATTACTTGCTGTTCGGATTCTTTGCTTGCACGATAAGGTGAGTTTACGGCCCCTCTTTTAACTGGTTTCACTTTTTGGGGGAGAAAACATGTGTTAAACTTATGTTTTGGTAACAACTGTCATACTATGGGTTTCTATGGTTTACTATACGATCTTTGGAAGTCCCGGGGGGAACCATGAATGTGCGGGTTAGCACAACGGGGAAATGTGAATAGCGCTATTGGGAGTGACCAACCCCGCTCGTCGGCTTGGAGGGCCGGGCGAGTGCATATTGTCTCAAACAGGAACAGGTTTACTATTCGGGCACGACATCTGGTTTACGAGTTAGTAATGGTTTTCCAATCGTGGTAGTAACAAACATACGCCTAGCTAGCGTACTTTGGTTTGCAAATTGTTATAGTATGGACAGGTTGAACTTGGTACTTTGATTACAAAACCTGTAAACTCACTAGCATTTTTGTGCTGACGTAAACTCTTACATGTTTTCTCAGGTCGCTAAGGTAGCACTACGGAACTAGGGCGCACACGTCTGCACGGCGTCTAGTTAGGGTTGCATGGTTTTCAAACATTGAATAATTTGGTTTACTTTTGGTTTATGTTTTGAGAATAAGCTTCCGCTGTATTTGGGGATTTTAAACTATGTTTTTTGAAATTGCATATGTTCATTTAGATTTGTTTATTGTGATCGTTGACTTGGATCCTGGTTTGTCATGCGCCTCGCGGTAAAACTCCGCAAGTGGATTTTGAGGGTGTGACAGATTGGTATCAGAGCCAATGGTTATAGTGAACTAGGACTGCATGTAGAGTCTAGTCTATAGCCGAGTCGCACACACTAGACGATCACATAGTACTAAACATTATGGTGGATTACGTATGGGCTTGTCGGGGTGTCTCTAAATCATCTGACCTTCTTATGTTACATCATCCGTTCTATCTTATGTCGGGTTACTTGCTTTCTAGGCAGTGTGGTATATTGGGGTAAATCGTGTACTCTTGAGATTTGTCCAAGGCTCGGACATCTCCCTTTCATACTCCAATAGAAACACTTGCCATAAACTACCGTAGCATTACGGTGTATAGCTAAGAGTCTATGTTCGGTGATTTGAACTTTGAACTAGGAGAACACTTAGAGGACCATGTAGAGCGGTTTATCATTTTGGGTGCACACAAAATCATAAACCAAAATGCATGAAAGCCCTAGCGAGCTCTGGGTTTGAATGGATAGTCCTGGGTTGGATCTAGCTTTGATCTTGTGAACGCTAGTGGTTACCATTAGCTGTTAACCCACCCCCACCCATGTGTACCTACAAGATGTTTCGGGACTGTAAGCCCCAGGAATTCTCTGGCACTGAGGGTGCGGTAAGCTTGCTCAGGTGGCTGGAAAAGGTGGAGTCAGTGTTTCCAATGTGCAACTGTCTCCCAAAGGATCGAGTCAAGTACGCTGCTGCGTTATTCCAGGATGTTGCTTTGACCTGGTGGAACAATATCACCCAGAATATGGGAATAGGGGAGGCGTATGCTATGCCTTCGGAAAACTTTGTTCAACTGCTGAAGCGAGAATACTGTCCAAGGGAGGAAGTTCAAAAGCTAGAGCACGAGGTGTGGAACCTCAAGATGACTGGGTCCGAGATTGAAAAGTATACGGTAAGACGTAATGAGTTGGCAGTGTTGTGTCCTGATCTGCATGTGCCAGAGTACAGGAGGATTGAACACTACATCTCGGGGCTAGTACCAGAGATCGCAGGGTTGGTGGCTGCGGGAAATCATCCTACATACTCAGAGGTGGTCCGATCGGCTCACAGGATGACAAACTTGAAGGTGAATGAGGGTATTTTGCCTGCTAAGGGTTCGACTGTTAAGGCCCCGGAGAATAACAAACGTAAGTGGGATAATGAGGGGAAAGGATCTGTGCCAGCACAGCAGGGTAAGAGGTTCGATAGCGGGGGTTCTTCTTCTTCTGGTACCAAACCGGGTGGTTATGCGGGGAAATTACCTAAGTGCAACAAGTGTGGGCGTCATCATCAGGGGGACTGCGACCGTAATCGTTGCCATCGTTGTCAGCGACTGGGGCATTTCGCTAAAGACTGTCGGGCGACACTTCCATCGAACCAGGCTCCAACTACTAACTCGGCTCCTACTACTCAAGGAACTACGGGAAGACAGGGATGTTACAACTGTGGGGAGACTGGGCATTACAAGAAGGATTGCCCGAAACTGAAGCAGGGCGGGGAACAACGGTAACGGGAACAACGGGGGCGGTGGCAGGAATGCACGTGCCTTCGTCATTGGAGCCGCAGAGGCTAGACAGGATCCTGACACAGTTACCGATACATTCCTTCTCAATAATCGCTCTGTTAGTGTTTTATTTGATTCCGGTGCCGATAAAAGTTTTATATCAATGGAAGTTAGTCGACTGCTAGATGTAGTACCCGAGCCATTAGAGGCTAAGTATGTAATTGAGTTGGCTGACGGTAAAAAGATTGAAGCTACTTGTATCCTTCGGGAGTGTCAACTAGAATTGTCGGGTTTGTCGTTCCCCATCGACCTTATGCCGGTACCTTTGGGTAGTTTTGACGTTGTTGTAGGCATGGATTGGTTGTCTTGTATCGCGCTGAGATCGTTTGTTACGACAAGATTATTCGGATTCCCCTCCCTGATGGAGAATTCCTTTCTGTGTACGGTATCAAGGGCGGTGCTCCGCTAAATCTCATCTCCAGAATGAAAGCTCTTATGTATCTTCGAAAGGGTTATTCGGCCGTTTTGGCACTTTTATCTGTTTCCTCTACCGATGAGAAGAAGATCGACGATATTCCTGTTGTACGCGAGTTTCCTGATGTATTTCCCGATGATTTATCTGGTCTTCCTCCCCATCGTCAGGTTGAGTTCGGTATTGATCTTGTACCGGGAGCTGCTCCTATTGCTCGGGCCCCCTACCGTCTTGCACCTCCCGAGATGCAGGAATTGTCCAGTCAGTTACAGGAACTCTTGGACAAGGGTTTCATCAGACCAAGTTCTTCCCCTTGGGGAGCCCCGATTCTGTTCGTTAAGAAGAAGGATGGAAGTTTTCGATTGTGTGTGGATTACAGAGAATTGAACAAGGTGACCATCAAGAACCGTTATCCTCTTCCACGTATTGATGATCTATTCGACCAACTCCAGGGTTCTAGTTACTACTCTAAGATTGATTTGAGGTCCGGTTATCACCAGTTGCGCGTAAGGGAAGCTGACGTTGCAAAGACTGCCTTTCGTACACGTTATGGCCATTTCGAATTCTTGGTCATGCCTTTCGGTCTCATAAACGCACCGGCGGTTTTCATGGATTTGATGAACCGCGTTTGCAAACCATATCTTGACAAGTTCGTCATCGTGTTTATTGATGACATTCTGATTTACTCCAAGAACAAGACCGAACACGAGGAACACCTGCGTTTGGTTTTGGAACTTTTGCGACGGGAACAACTTTACGCTAAGTTCTCAAAGTGTGACTTTTGGTTACGCGAAGTTCAGTTCCTAGGACATGTGGTTAATGAACTAGGAATTCATGTCGATCCAGCTAAGATTGAAGCGATCAAGGACTGGGGAGCACCTAAGACGCCAACTGAGGTGCGGCAGTTCCTAGGCCTTGCGGGCTATTATCGTCGTTTCATTAAGGGGTTCTCGAAGATCGCTCAGCCCCTCACCACTCTTACTCAGAAGGATAGAAAATTCGACTGGGGTGAACCACAAGACTCGGCATTTCAAAAACTGAAGTCTAAACTTTGTTCTGCTCCTATTTTGTCCTTGCCTGAAGGCCCTGATGATTTCGTTGTTTACTGTGATGCTTCTATTCATGGTCTCGGTTGCGTGTTGATGCAACGCGAGAAAGTGATTGCGTATGCTTCTCGGCAACTCAAGGTGCACGAGAGGAACTACACCACCCGTGACTTGGAATTGGGTGCAGTGGTTTTCGCTTTGAAAATTTGGAGACATTACTTGTACGGTACCAAATGCACCATCTACACCGATCACAAGAGTCTTCAACATATTTTCGACCAACAACATTTGAACATACGACAGCGTCGTTGGATTGAACTACTGAACGACTATGATTGCGCCATTAAGTACCATCCTGGTAAGGCGAATGTAGTAGCAGACGCCTTGAGCAGGAAGGAATCAATTAATCCTCATCGCGTTCGGGCGTTGCAGCTCACCATTCATTCCTCTCTACCTGACCAACTCCGTTCTGCTCAGTTAGAAGCTTTGAAGGAGGAAAACCTTAAAGCTGAGACTATGCACGGTGCCGACAAGCACCTCGAGCGAAGGCCTGATGGCCTGCACTACTTCGCAGAACGCATATGGGTTCCTTTATTCGAGGGACTTCGGGAGCTTGTCTTAGATGAGGCTCACAAGTCCCGGTATTCTATTCATCCTGGTTCGGATAAGATGTACCAAGATCTGAAGGTGCTTTACTGGTGGCCAAACATGAGGTCGGATATAGCCTCATACGTGAGCAAATGCTTGACCTGTGCTAAGGTCAAGGTAGAATACCAGAAACCGTCGGGTCTCTTGCAACAACCTGAAATTCCGGAGTGGAAGTGGGAACGAATTACAATGGATTTTGTTACGCAACTACCTAAGTCACCCAGCGGGAATGATAAGATATGGGTGATTGTTGATTGGTTGACGAAATCAGCCCACTTTCTCGCTATTAAGGAGACCGACACCATGGATCGTTTGGCTCGTCTTTATCTGAAGGAAGTTGTTTCTAAGCACGGGGTGCCGGTTTCCATTATTTCGGATCGTGACTCCCACTTTACTTCTCACTTCTGGAAGTCTTTGCACAAGGCTTTGGGTACCCAGCTTGACATGAGTACAGCTTATCACCCACAGACTGACGGTCAGAGTGAACGCACGATTCAAACCTTAGAAGACATGCTGCGAGCATGTGTGATCGATTTTGGCAAGGGTTGGGAAGCTCACCTACCGTTAGTAGAATTCTCTTACAACAACAGTTACCACACAAGCATCAAGGCAGCTCCGTTCGAGGCACTGTACGGGCGGAAATGCCGGTCTCCTCTTTGTTGGGCTGAGGTGGGTGAGAGTCAACTCACTGGACCTGAGCTAGTGTACGAAACTTCGGAAAAGATCGTACAGATTCGTAACCGGTTGGCAGCGGCACGGGATCGGAAAAAGAGTTATGCCGATCAACGTCGCAAGCCATTGGAATTCCAAGTTGATGACAAGGTACTTCTGAAAGTTTCACCATGGAAGGGCGTCATACGCTTTGGGAAGCGTGGCAAACTCAACCCTCGATATGTCGGCCCGTTTACAATCCTGGAACGGATTGGACCGGTGGCATATCGTCTTGATTTACCGACGGAGCTCGGCAACGTACATAACGTCTTCCATGTATCCAACTTAAAGAAGTGTCTGGCTGACGAGTTTCTTATTGTCCCACTAGAAGAGATCAAGGTTGATGATCGTCTTCGGATTATGGAGGAACCTGTTGAGATTCTTAATTACAAGATTCGTAGCCTACGTCATAGCAAGATTCGCATTGTTAAGGTTCGCTGGAACTCGAACCGGGGACCAGAGTACACTTGGGAACGGGAGGATCAGATGAAGTCTAAGTATCCTCATCTCTTTCCTAAGGAAGCGTCCGAATCGAGATATGTTACCACTGCAGCTGAATGAATCTCGGGGCGAGATTCCTTTTTAACGTGGGGATGATGTGACAACTCGGGTAAATCTTTCTCTTGGTTTCTATCTTTTGTCTGTCTCTTTTGTTATTCCTTTTGGTACTTGTGCAATTTTCGGGACGAAAATTCTTTTAACGTGGGGATGATGTGACACCCGGGAAATTCTGGTTAACAACGTTGTCTAGATTAAAGTCTACCTTAGCGAGTCACGCGTATATTATACTTAACTAGGGTTAGCTAGATAGCTAGATGGGACATACGTGCATTGTTGTGAGTTAATATGTGATTACATGATTAGTGAACCTCGGACGTTGGTGAATAACGAACTTATGTGTCTCTGTGATAGTTGATGAACTTATGTGAAAACCATACGTGATTATGTGAACCTAAACCGAATACGTTAATAAAAATCACTAAAAGTGGAGTATGAGGTTGATTAGGGTCTTAACGCATGGGGTTGCACTTGTTACGGTCCGAAATAATGAAAACGTCAAAGGATAACGCGTCGGGTGATGAAACGAGACACGAACGAGGGCCTCGGGCCTGTGAGCGGCCGCTCACAGGGCCCGAGCGGCCGCTCGCTCATGTCTGACGGGTTTAAACCGCCTTAAACTCATATTTAAGCATCCTTAACCCCCATGCAACCCCCATACTCAACCCTAAACCGCCTTAAACTCATATTTAAGCATCACTTGGATCCTGGTATGTCACACGCCTCGCAGTAAAACCCCGCAAGTGGAATTTGAGGGTGTGACAAAAGTTCTTCCTTTGTCCTTTCCTTAGCCCACGACCGACCCAACCACAACCATTTCCTTCCTAAAATACCCATCGGCCAAGACCACTAGAGCATTCAAGGTTCGGATCAAGTCACATTCTTGTTTGGAAGCCGTGGAAGTTGCACAAGCTCTCGGGTTCACCTTATCTTGATTCGGTATGTTAACACACTATAAATTCCTATTTAACCTTACTAGTTTGGCCTATCCATTGTACACCCGACCCCCTACCCCTTTGTCTATTCTAAATTGGCCATACACAAACTACAACCAATAATATGGAAGTTTAAACAAGTGATGTGGTAGCTTGATTACAAAACTTATCATGTGTTAATTATAAACTTACATATATATACACACGCACGTCTACACACATACACATCTATATAACATCGACCCACCTATACCTTTGAACACCTACGACCAAACATAAGATGTGTGAATGAACCTTGTATTTGCCAAAAGAAACCGATTTTGGAACTAAACATAATAAACATATAAATATTGATATAACTTTCCTTTTATACACGGCCACATGTGATATTGTACACTTACATATTCAAAACCATCTTTTACCATCATAAACGAGTTCATGGAAGTCAATTTTGTTATGTATGAATCGGACCTTTATCAAAAATCTATAACAAAGTTTCGGATGTCATGTGAACATATGTTAAAATGGCTTAAACATATGTTATTCTCAACTTTAACATTATAATATTATAACACATGTTAAAACACTTGTAATTCCATGAATCCACCATACATGTTAGATTTAGAATATTTTATAACCCATGATGACATGTGGGCCCCGTTTCGTTAACAATCAATGTGTTTTTACAACAAAACTCTCGGAATTAACGAAACCGTACACTTTACAAAAGCACATACAAGATACGTAGTAATTGTCACGTTAATGAACAATGGCCCCACAAATACATGATACGAGGGTCCACAGTCAGGTGAACAACTTGTATGGTAAACAACAAGAACGTACAACTTACTATGTCCTTAATATCATAGGGCACTTATTGTCGGGACAGTAGTTACTTAGTTTCATGATTTGCTAGACCCCATATCCAGTTATCAGGTGAGTTTCACGGCTCTGTTTACTATTCTTACATTTTGGGGGAATAAACATGCTACATTACTAGTTACATTACATTACATTTGGGTGAATTTCTATCATGACTACCATGTTAAACATGAGACAAACAGTCCATGAGCTCAACAGTACTCGTACTTACATTTACACTGTAACCATTAGCTAACAATAGCCATGGAACACTTAAATAGATCTATTGGATTGACACCCTTACTCTTGGTTAGTCACTTTAACCGGTTACATACAAAAGAGTAGTATTCTACTATAGATACGTTGTCTTTATTGTACAACGCGCGAGGCACAACAGTCAAGAGGTTTGGTTATGGGACTCATGGTTGGCACAATAATCATTGGCTTAGCTAGCTTTGATTGGTCATACATGAATTTCACAAATTTTACACTTAGTACATTAAACTTGTGAACTCACAAACATTATGTTGACAAATATTTTATGCATGTTTTGTAGATAATTGATCATGGATTAATTAGAATAAAAACTATAAAAATGTAAGATTTATTGAAAATATTAGCATTGATTTATAAAGTTGAAAAATAATTTTATAAAATATTTTATGTTTTATTTATAATTAAAACAAATTAATTTCTATTAACTAATGGATGAAATGGATTTAAATGCTAAAAATAATAAAATATAAACTTATCTAAAAATTATAATTACACTTATAGCTTAAAATGATAAAATAAATTTTATAAATAAATGTGGCTTTTTTTATTTAAAGTAGATTTGTAATTAAATAAATATGATAAAAACAAAAATAAAATGATTAAAAAAATATAAAATACCTTTTCATAAAATAAAAATAAGATAATAAACTTTTGGGTTTAAAAATGTTGCTGTTTTTTTTTTGGAATTTATAAAGTTGTAAATTATTATATATATTAATTTAGAACATCATGAACAATAGGCGCTTTATTGGGTTCTAATTTTGACCACCCAGGTTTGGTTGGTTTTACTTTGCCCACTGAAAACATGAATACAAACGTTTTATCACACCCCTGCCCTCTACCGACAACAATTAGTCCACCCTTTTCTGGTAACCTCGCCGTCAAAACCAACAATCAATCTTAACCCTAACCAACAACCTGAACTCCACTGAACCTACACTCGACCGACCCTGTACCCGCCACGAATACACACGCGATTTAGCTGTACGGTTGACACCTATTCTGACACCCACTCTCACAGCGGTGTCTCTGTTCTGCTAACACCACCGGTTTAATACACCACTGCTTACGCATCGATTGCTTATGATGTTAAGTACTGGCCGTTTCTTTACTCACTTGGGGTTGTTTACAGTTCATAGGTAATGATTAGTTTTTTTCAATTGAAATGGAGTGTTAAGACTACGTTTCCGAAACTGTTGGTATTCTTGAAATTGGTGTTAGCTATAGATTTTTTGAAATGTAATAGATTTGTTTGGCAAGAGTGGCGTAAATATCCTTTGTGTATGTTATAGTTTTTTGAGCCGTCGGACTTCGCATTGTGGTCCGGTTTTGGCGTTTTTTTATGAATGAAAGCATTTTTCCAAAAAAAAAAGCTATAGATTTTTTGGTTGTTAAAATCTATGGTATATATCTATATTGGTACTGATAGGAATTTCCTTATTAATAATGTTAGTTTGTTCTGCTAAAAGCCTAAAACATTACTCATAAAGTGAAGATCTTGGTATTACCATCTTTTGTTGATTGACTTTGCTGAATTAGAAGATGAAATTAAAAATTCAAGGATTGTTGGTGGGTTTGTATCTTACTTCTGTTCTATTTCGCCGCCATAACGTGCGGCGAGTTAAAAACACTCTTTTTATTTGACAGTACAAACTCGGCTTAGCCTACGTTTTGACCCCGTCACGTGTCGCCGCAATGCAGGATGAGTAAAAAACCGCCAATAAAAACACAATTGTTAATACTATATTATTAAAAGGTGACTACTTTTTGAATCATGCATACTGAGACATTTCTTTGTCACTAAACAAATGTAAACACATGCTTTTGTTATTTAATGAGATAACTATTATTAAACATTTGCTTTGCGCCTAAAACAACTGAATAGCCGTGTCAGTTTGTGTTACGTTGTCGCGTTCACATGTTATTCGTATATCCCGTGCGTAGCACGGGATAATCTACTAGTTTATTTTAAATAATAGAATTTTAAGGAATGAATTTACATATAATACAATAAATAAAATAGCAAAATAAAAAAAATACATGGAAAATTCATGGTGTTATAGTTTCTACTAAATCATACAACCAAAGTAAATTCCTACATGAATTTTATATAAAACACATTCATAGTGTAGTTTATTATCAACCAGTGGGTACGTGAGATCTTACCTCACCAAAAAGACAAATAGACAAAAAAAAATGTTATTATTCCCTAAGGTGTTATGTTTTTTTTTTTGAAATTAAATTTCATTAACCAAAAACCGCCACAGGAGACTTCAAAGAGAAGACCCAAGAGCAAAAAAACGAGCTTACATCAAGTTTAGGGGGTAATTACACCAATCAATCCAACATTTAACTTTCATCTTCGATCCATGTCTAACCTAAAAGAAAGAAATCGACTTAACATATTCCACAACTTCGATAGCTCTATGGCATTTATTAGAAAAAAACTTTGGAGTTCCGCTCGTTCCATAAACACCACATGGTAGTATATATAAGTCCTCTAAGCAGGTTCTTCTGATCCGCAGCCAATGACGTATTGTCCGGAAACAATAGCAGATCACGGACATAAAAAATTATCATATCCTGCAGCCTGCACCACGACCCGATGCGATACCAGACTTCTGCAGAACAAAATACAGCCTGTAAAAAAATGAATAGCTGATTCCATCGCTGTGTTACAGAACGGACAAAACGGGCCAGACATCGCTATCCCTCTTTTCTGCAATTGATCTTTCGTAGGAAGACGATTTAATCCAGCTCTCCAAATCAGCAACTTACATTTGAGAGGAGTCCACCCTTTACATTTAATTTTTAAATCATTCGAATTGTTCCTGTAGATAACAAAAAGTTTTTTGATTTTCCGAACCTTGAACGAGCCATCAGAATTACCTCTCCATTCCCATCGATCTTTGCCATCAATCCATTGGTAATCATAAATGTCTTGCAATAAAGAGAATAACTCAGACACTTCCTCGGCACTGGTGGGATTTCTATGCCATTCCCACATCACATCTCTGCCATTATTGCTTATGATCACACGACTCGCCACCGAAGCCCATTTTTTCTTCTTAATACTAAACGGATTGGGATATTTCTCCCTTAAAGGAATTGAATGTAACCAAACATCAGTCCAGAAATTCACGTTTAAACCATCCCCAACAACCCTAACAAACAAGCGACTAATCTGTCTACCATCCTGCAATTTTTTATCACCCATATTAACAATATTCTTCCAGCAACTACTCACATTCTGGGTACATGGCAGAAAAGACCACGAGCGAGAAGACTCGTTACAGCCAATCATAATGTTTTTCCACAAGCTTCTTTCTTCTCTTTTAAACCGCCAAACCCATTTAAGGAGTAGAGCGTCGTTTATGTGGACGAGCTATTGAGACACAACCCCCCTTCTTTTTTAGGCCGAGTGATATCATCCCACGCCACCCCACAAATCTTGTTTCCAACACTCGACCCGGCCCATAAGAATCTTCTCATAACCCCTTCTATTTGCTTGATCACTGCCAATGGAGCTTTATAAAACGAAAAATAATAAATCGGAAGATTTTCAAGAATCGATTTAATAAGAATGAGTCTACCGCCCATAGATAAGGTGTTATGTTTTAATATATAGAATAATTACATCAATTACTATATTCCATTCACATATTATTATCATTTAGACATTCATCAAACACTTGGTGTGAATACCATATTTAAAGCACATTGTATATTTAAAGCACAATATACAAGTGTTTCATGCTTAATTTCCCACCTCATGGTATCAAACACTATGTTTCTTCCCAAGATTAATCACCCATTCATACATAAACATCAAACACAGCATATTCCTTTGGTTCTTTCAGCCTAATAATCAACTAGACCAAGAACGAATATGGGTTACACTCAAATGTCGATCCTTACCTTTAGCCACCATGAACCTTCTTCAATTTACTAAATTACCACATCGCTAGCATTCGTTCTAGTTCAATCAACATTTTTCGTAAAATTCTCACAACAATAAAATAGAACTCAAATCCTTTCATTATACAAATCATCTTTAGCAAAAATTACCCTCAAATGAAAAGCTACAACTTAAAATATAGTTGTCATCAATAGATGAGCACAATCCTTTCATCCGCAAACATTTGAGGTTAAATTCCACCTTTAATTTAGAAATAAGAGTTTGTTTGAGGGTTTCTTCTTCTTGTATGGCGCATCCAGAGAATATATGGATATTTCTTTAAACTTCATTTACTTTCTGTTTTGCTCTCGTATCCTAAATAGGTTAGTAACATTTTTTATTTCACGCATTTACTTAAGAAAACATACTAATAAAAAAAATTTAGATTGTTGGGCGTTACATCTAGGCACAAGCTTTCACATCTCACGCCTCCAAACTTATCTTGTGATGAATCACACTCCCTATCGCCCCCATCCCAATCGTTCGCTAACCAACCAACTCTCATGTTCTCACCCTTTGCCAACGATTAACCCCCGCCCCATGCCCCATGGTTGTATCACCCCACCATGCCCGCGTCCAATTACTTAACATCCTCTCTGCATCCCTAACACACGGCCTAAAACCAAAAACGTTGAGTCGGCCCGGTATAAAACATTAACGCAAATTAAACTACTTTATTATATAGTTTATATTATTTGCTAGTCCACCACCTGTATCACGTGACAACAGGAGTAACATTTGTTCCCTATATATACATAGTGTACGGTTTCTTCTTCTTGTTCATCGGCTGAAGGTTCAGTCGAGTCTCGAGCTTATTCTTCCGTAATAATAATAATCATAATAATAATAATAATATTAATAATCGGCGATTGATTTAGAAAAAATGGTGGGCGAAGAGAAGAGGCATCAGATGATGCAAAACCTGTTCGGTGATCAATCGGAAGAGGAGGAAGAAGAAGAGGTTGAATCGGAGCACGAATCCAACCGACAACCCACCGATTATGCATCCGTATGATTATCATTCCTTTTCATTTACAATTTGTTTGTGAATTTTGTAGTTAGGGTTTGTTAATTGCAATTAGGTTGTTTCAATTAGAGTTTTAGGGTTACAATTTGTTGTTGTAATGTTTGGTAATATTAGGGTTTGGTTGTTGAAGTAATGCAATCACTTAATATAACTTTGATTTGGAAGGCTAAGGAGTGAGCCTCTGGGAGTTCATATAGCATATGTTTTATGCAGGTTTGTTAGTTATGATGTTATGTGTTTTTGAAAAGGATGTAAACTGGTGTGTTAGAATAGAAGGTTATGAATATATTGACTAGTGATGGACTTGGAATGACGCTTGAAAGTCGGCTTTTTGACTTTTTTTTTTCCGAGGAATGAGGGAAGGGCATTTTACTTCGGGTTTGGTTATAACTATTGATATGTTGGTTTTGGTAGATTGTAACCGGTTAGGGAATTGATTAGTCTCATAGGCTAATTGTTAATACGACTAATATTGAAGTTTATTATCACAGTCTGAAGACCTTTACTTGGGTGAACTTATTAGTCGTAGTTTTATGACGGTGTTTATGTGGGCGGTGAAACATATAAAAAGATTAGAGACGCTTACAGTTGTTTGAGATAATATCAAATTATTCTGTGTAATAACTCATGTGTAAATAACAGAAAGAAGTTTCTATTCACTTAAATATGGAGATTAAATGTTCTTTACTATGATACTATCATAGCATGACTGCATGGGAAGACAATCTGGTTCACAATCATAGTTTATAGCATTAAATTGTTTGGTGCTTTATAGTGTATACTGTATAGTACTAGAAAAGTATTACAGAACGCGTAACGATAAAAGAAGGTTACATCAAGTTGTTAATCGGTACATATACTCTATTTGGCTTCAAGCTTTCCAATCTTATTTTTCCAAATTCACTTAGCTTATCTATATAGACATTTAATTTGGGTATACATAATGTAGAATAACCTTCTACACTACAGTCTTATTGAGGCATGCATGTACCTATCACATTACATGTAGGTGCAACGTCTTTGGGAGTTCATAATAAACAGTTAATTATATCTAGTTTTTCTGTAGTCAATGATTAATTACATTCTTTATTGCTGTTTGCTTATTATATGATCGAAGTTTTAATCCTTTGTATACCAGATTTATCATTAGCTAAATCAAGGAAAATCTTTGCATAGAAGAAATTTATTAACTTTATTTTTATGGATACGATGGATTGACTTGCCACATGTTGACACATATGCCTTTTGTCTTGAACTCTAAATCGGGGATTCGGGTGTGTGTTTTACATGGATAGGTGATAACTATTCTTAAATATTGATGCTTATGTGGTAAAAGTATCTGTTGCATTTATGATTTATTACATACTAACATAAGACTAATTGCAGAAGTATTACCAGCACATATTATTTATACCTTGTTTTGACATAACTCGACTCTTTAAGTTTGTGTTTTCAGATTATCTTTTTCCTTTTTGGATAACGGAATTGTTCAATTAGAATATCTGTTTGGAGTTTGAAATACTCAATTATAAAAGAATCTTGTAAAGCTTGGAAACCACTTACAAATGCCCATGCTGTATAATGGATGGAGCAGGTCAAAATTTGACGCTCAACAATTGGAAGGACTGCTATATTTTATTGTATAGTGCAACAAAATGCAATTTTTTTCTGCTGTTAAGTATTGACATATTCTGTTTTCCAAGTTTTTAGAGAGAACGGAAGCATTGGCCACCCAAGTATTCAAAAGTTTTCACTAAGCAGCCCTCCCTGATATTAAAACTAACTTTAGAGGTCACCAAGTATCAATTTAGTTTTGCTTCTTTTGATTTCGAAATTATTAAATGCAAACTTCTCTTAAATTTAAAGCTTTTGTCACACCTAGTGTGTTTAAATGACAAAAAACCTCCTCCTCCTCCTCCTCATCATACTCAGTTAATCCCACTTATAGCAAAGCTAAGGTAGGGTCTGAGGAGGGTAAGATGTAGACAACATTACCTCTACCCCTAAGAATAGAGAGGCTGCTTCCAATGAGACCCCCGGCTCAATGTGGTTTGGTATCAAAAGCCTTGGACACAAGGCACATAACACTTAGCAATCGGGACAAACCCAATCGGTGCATGTACCCCTTTGTCTTTTGGCTATCCACGCCACCACATGATGCATGATTAACCGTCTGTCATTTTTAACGTTATTTTCATGAAATTAGTAAAATAACGTTAAAACTAGTCAACTTTACTTTTGCCCCCCAAGTGCCACACATATATACATTATATGTGCACACCGTAAGTGGGGCATAAAATGACAAAAAAACCTGAAAAATGTAATAAAATTTGTTTTGAAATCAATCTTATTTTGAATATATTCATGGACATTTTCGTATTTTACAACTTAAGATGTGATAAAAGCTTAAAACTTAGGGGTATTTGGTTATTTTATAGTTTTCTAGCAAGATTTTTTTTTTGTTGGAAGCGGCATAAACTAAACTGAAAGAAGTGTGGCCTTTAAAGTTGTTTTAATATTTGAGTGGCATTAGTGAAAACCTATCAAACTTGGATGGCCTACATATATATTATCCCAAGTTCTTATCATTAATGAATGGGACTTCCATGACTAGTAATTATATGTATCGGCTTCACGGATATATGGTATTAGTTGGGAACATGACAGCGGATGAGAATTAACTTCCACCAAGTAAACTCGGCCACGCGTTGCCTATGCATGGCCATTCTTTATATGAAAATAAATTAAAACTATACATGGTGTTTATTAAAGAGGATTTTCTTTTGTATACTGCTATACTCATAAGACGTCTATCACTATTAATAGATGAGAGGTAGACAAATAAATCTCATTGTCAATAATAATTATCCAGTTGGAAAGGGGGACTCTGTTGTTTTTTTCTTTCCTTTTAGTGAATTTTTGTCGGTTTCATCATGCGTAACACGTTTATGGTTACACGTGTAAGGGTGGGTGCCAAATGTATCATAGCTGTACAGCTTCTTTATTGTTAATCTTCCCCTATAGTCGAAAGACGGATATTAAGAATTTTGAAAATACAATTTGTAAATGATAGCGATTCTTTTCAGATCCTTACAAAGCTTATAAAAAGTAGTCATGAATCTGATTCAACAACGTTTATACATGCGATTCTTGACCAATTTAAATTGTTTTTATTAGTTTTATCAAATCGAAACTTTTACAGGATGAAGGGGATATTGGGGTGAAGCCTGAAGGTGAAGAAGTGTTAGAAGGTCAAGGTGAAGCAGAGGCTGGTAGTGAAACAGACGGTGAACTACATGAAATGGGTCAAGAACACATGGAGAGTGAAGGTGAAAGAGATCAAAGCTCTCAAGAAGTAGATCTTGAAAATCAAAGAGATGAGAGTGAAGGAAAAGATTCAGCAAGTGATCAAATTGGTCAAAGAGGTGTGACAAGTAGACGGAGAGAAGTTGTGGAGAGTGAATCTGAAAGATCAGAGGAAAATCAATATATGGATAACGCAGATGAAGAAATTGACCAACCTACAAGTCCAAGGTATTATTGTAATCCGATATCAATTTTTTAGATTTAATTTTGTGACTGAAGGCATCTAGTGTGGTAGATTAGGATATACTTTTGAATGCTATAAATGCAATTTTATTTTGTAAAGATGTTAGACGGTTGCCCTGTTTCTTGATCAACACAAATCATTTAATGCGTTAAATCTGTTTGCTTCTTATTTGGAAATAGGTCACCTGATGAAGAGAAAGATGAAGCTCACATATCAGAGACAGCTCCTGAGCTCCGCGATGTATTTGGGGAATCTGATGACGAAGAACCAGCAGAATACGAAGCTGTTCAGAATAATCTAGATGACGATGCAAATGTTTGTAATTATTTTTAAAAAAACACTTAACGCTGTATTATCATTATTATTTCTCGAATAATTTTAAATGTTTTTGTAATAGAGATCTCCTATGGAGGATGAAGGTTATGAGAAGGATCTTAGGCCAGAGGATATGATAGCCGATGAAGAGGGTCGGTATGATTCTGAAGAGGATAATATTATTAAAGCTAAGGAGAAACCAGTGGGACCCCCTCTGGAGCTAGGGATACCGTTGCGACCCCCTCCTTCACACCCTGAGAAGGTTTAGTCTCAAATCTTGTTTTGGTTGTGTGTTAAGGCATAGTGACACTATTATACTCTATGACTATGAGACAATAATCACAAAATTGTGACGTCTATTTTATAGAGGAGACAGTTTCTACCCTTTTTTACTTATGAATGGGTCGGTTTGAGTTACGTATCACAAATGGGTGAAATGGGAGAGTGGGTTCAATCATAAAACTTAGCCTAAAAGGAGATTGGTGAAAGAGGTTGAAAGTCGTCTAAACCGCGTTTTTAATAAGAGTAGAACTTTTTAAATGCATTATTTTAGAAACTTATAGATTATCATTGAGATAAGATAATTTTTATAATCTTTTCAATACAGCATTCATGTATAATTTTTCTGAATATTAAGTGTTTTGGACCAGCCCATATCGTTTCAGCCAATATAACAATTACTTGTTTTGATGTGGTACTCAACCTGCCGGGCTCAACAGTTTCACCACCTCTAATGTCTTGCACTTGTTTGAGAACTAAAATGAGCTCCCTTCCCGTTGCTTGCAGATGAACATGATTAAAGTTTCTAATATTATGGGAATTGATCCTAAGCCATTTGATCCAAAGACGTATGTTGAAGAAGATGCATTTGTTGCTGATGAATCTGGACATAGCAAACGCATTCGCTTGGAAAATAATATTGTTCGTTACAGGGCTGTTAGAAATCCTGATGGAACAACATCTGTAAGTCGATTTCAGATAAACAAAACAACTTCACATGTTTCATTATCCATCTTGCGTCTTACTACTACATTACAGTTCTCATGTTGATATTAGATTCTTTGCTCATATATTGTGGGGCACTAAAACTATTATAATATTTATATTATCTTTAATACAATTCTTGGAGTTTTTACATGTCTTCTTTTGATCTGTGACATCTGTCCGTGCTTAAATTTTTTTGTTGCTTCATAATTTTGTTTCTTGTTTTGAATAAACTTTGTGTAGTATGAAAGCAATGCACGCTTTGTGAGATGGTCAGATGGCAGCTTACAGTTGCAAATTGGAAATGAAGTTCTTGATATTTCAGTGCAGGATGCACAACATGATCAAGCTCATCTTTTCCTTAGACATGAAAAGGTCTGTAAAACACATTTCCTTCTTCATGGTAGCCCTTTATATTGGCAAGGTATCTTAAGCATAGGTTTCCATTTTCCAAAACAACATAAAATAAGATAAGGCTTACCGTAAACAAGTTGGCTAACCTAAGATTAGCCTAGCCACATGCAAATCAATTTGACAATGTTGATTTTGTTAAAGACATGTCTACATGTGTGTGTTGTATTTGATACTTTTGCTAATATGTTGCATACATTTCGTGAAAAAAAAATAATAATACAGGGAATACTCCAGTCACAGGGAAGGGTCTTGAAAAAGATGAGATTTATGCCTTCGTCTTTAACTTCTAATTCTCATAGATTGTTGACTGCACTTGTTGACTCAAGACATAAAAAGGTGTATAGGGTCAAAAAAACTGTCACTGATATTGATCCTGAGAGGGAGAAGGAACAGAAGGAGAAGGTTAGATCATGCAAAATATATAGTTTTCATGAAATCTTTTGTTAGAAATTTCCGCTAATCAAGTTACCATTTTTTTAGGCTGAAAGTCAAACAATTAGGGCCAATGAACTTCTTAGTAAGAAAAAGGAAAAGGTCAACCGAAAGTATACACAAACTGTGCGTAGGGAGCGCCAACTTTCACCTGGTTTCTTGGAGGATGCACTTGATGAGGTATAACTTTAATAATCTTTCGTCGTTTAACTATTAAAGCCTCTTGTAAGCATGTTTTATATATGTATTATTGAAGTTGATAGCTGCGGCCTACCGTAATCATTTATCTTATGAACTGTTTGTGTAACTTACTATGTTACAATACATAGATTTTAGTAGTTGTGCATCTGGCAAGTGAAATTGGGAGGTCAGGCGGTTGGGGTAACAGACTAACAGGTCAAAACAAATGACGGTCATACCGCAATCACTTTCTTATCTTTTTTGTTTTTGGATTTCATAATATAATTAGTGTTAAAATATGATTGCAATAAGTCAAATTATACCATTACAGTCATAAGAATCATTTATTTATTAAATGGTTTAAGAGTTTTTTTTATGCATCGAGTACACTTTGGGCAACACGTAGTCTATTTGACTCGTTTTCGTCTATTGACTCTGTAGGGCAATAATTACAATCAAAATGAACACATTTTACCCGTAGATGAAAGGAAATTACCACATCTTATTTTGTTTAGTACTAAAATTCTGCTTAATGATTATCAGGATGATGAACAAGATTATTATGATAATCGGCGTTCTCGACGCCGCTTCGAAGAAGACCTGGAAATGGAAGCTCGGGCTGAAAAGCGTATTATCAATGCAAAGAAGGTATATAAGCTTAAAAATAAAAATACAAAACAATTTCCCTTTCTATTACCATTTTATGTAAAAAAAATACGTCGTGTAAATAGTCTCAAGGACACAAAGATACTTCTCGAGGCAAATCATCCTTGTACTCCATGAAATCATCTAGACGTCCAGTTGATGATTATGAAAGTGAAAGAGAAGAATCTGAATATGAAACCGAGGGTGAGGAAGATGAGCGGTCTCCGCCACGTAGGCGGGCTGATGTGGCAGACCGCTATGATGATGAGGAGGAAGATCAGTATGAGGAGGCTTTGGCTGATGAAGCATCGGAAGAAGAAACAGTAAGTGTTTTCTTTATCCTTTTCAACATAATGCCTACTTAAAAACATAGATTTTTTTTTTCACCATCAACAATAACTCTAGGAGGTAAAGCATAAGGCTTCAGGAAGCAGTCTCAAGCGCCATGAGATAGAGTCGGACGAAGAATCTCCCCCAAGAAAAGCTGCTGCATCTCATCGTCGAAAGGCACTTGTTTATGATAGCGATGAAGAATAAAATATATGCGAGTTGGTAAGTAAACGTCATCTATTTAAGCATTAAACACATAAAATATATCCCCCAAAGCAGTATATTCACTTGATAGTATTGAGTTCTAAATTAGTTGCTTTTAATCTTTAAAATTTACAAATAATTGCCCTATACTTCAGATGATCATGGAGATGTTGATTGTTGAGTGTATAAAACACAAAACTGGACTTTGTTGTTTTGGGATGGCGTATTTGGATAACTATTGCTGTGTGTGTTTAGGGGAAACATCGAATATACCTGCAGAAACCCATATAATAACATATTTACCTATAACAAAAAAATCGATATCAAATATACCCATACAAATTTCTTTAAATTTCGTACGTATTCATTTTATAAACTATATTAAATACAATACAATACAATTTGTAGTTTGACTATTATACCTTTTCGTTTCTCCTTACCCTCGAAACCGTCATATCCTACTGCAAGTTTAAGGGGATATTATAAATGCCCTAAATTTGAAAATGGTATAATTATGATTTGTTGTTTGGTAAATATGGTATTGTACCAAGTTTTGATAGGGATATATTATAGTAACCCCTTTTTATTAGCTTATTTCTGTTTCTCACTAACATCCTGAACATGCAGATGTGGATTCTTCATAGAACTGCAAACCTATCAGAACAACGCATGTACTGAAGACCACAACGGATCAACAATGCAACCAACTGCGCATATCTTCCTTCTGTTTCTGCGCAATCGTATGTGTCTTATCGTATCTGACTGAAGATAAACATAGTTCTAAATTACATATTACATCCAGTTTTCTGAAGTTTCTTTGTAGCGTCATATGGATAAGTTATGTACTTTCTTTTATATATATATGATCTTTCATTACTTTGTTTGGTTACTATCGCATCGTATATTGTTTTCGACTTGAATAGCTTGAGGTCTACATAGTCACCATCCACCTGCCCTCGATGGTGGTGCTAGTTAGGGATGACATCGGTACCGTACCGGTACCGATACCGAACTTTTGGAAAAGTGGGTACCGAATACTGTACCGGTACAGTAGCGGTATTTGTTACTAATTGTTCTCTTTATATGGTATTTGGTACCGTACTGATACCGATACCGAATTTTCGGAAAAGTGGGTACCGAATACTGTACCGGTACAATGCCGGTAGTTGTTACTAAATGTTTCTTTATATGGTGTTTGGTACCGAACAGGTATCGATACCGAATTCTTGGAAAAGTGGGTACCAAATACTGTACCGGTACGGTACCTGTATTTGTTACTAAATGTTCTCTTTATATGGTATTTGGTACCGATACCGAAAATTCCAATACCGGATTTTTTGAAAAGTGTACGGTACCGGTATTCGGTAGCAAATGCTCATCCTTAGTGTTAGTCGTCATGGATATGGTGGTGGGGCATCAGGCATTAATGTAGTGGCGTTGCTACTCGATATGGAGTGGTGATGGCGTTACTTGGCATGGTGATGGTGGTGCTCAACATGGTGGCAAAGAAAGACATCTTTAGTGTTGCATACTCTCACATATAGATCGTCTCGTCTATTACGGTGTTATAAAAAGGCTTTGGATAATAGCACACCCACCATATAATTGTACACTTGAAAGTTTGTGCAACCTTATATGCTGCGTATAACCCTATACATGACGTATAGGGGGTGTGTAAATACCATCACCCTATAAAAATGCCTACCTCTAAGCATCTCCAGACAAATGTTCATGCAGTCTTTATATCTCCATAGGACCACATCAAAATTCTGTGACGAGACAACTTTTCACTTTCAAATAGCAACTCCCGATCTCTTATGTGACGAGACAACTTTTGATGTTCAAATAGCAACTCCCGAACTCCAATGGCGGAAAATAACGTGTCTTAAGTCTCCTCATGGCACGTTAGGTGTAAATGAACTAGCATAGGGTATGTTGGGGAATTTTTAAATCAAACAATTGCATAATCTGAGAGTTGTGTGGGGCGCTTTCAAATTGAAACAATTCGATGGTTCTTTTGAACTTTTCAACTGGATAAAATTCCGACATAATATGAAAAAACAAACTATGATGATCTATGTAGACATTTGTGAACTATTTTATTTAATTTAAAATTGCTATTTTATCTGGAGCTAAATTTTATCCAGAAATTTATTTTCTTTCCTTTCATATTTGAAAGTTCAGAGGTGATTGCAAAATTTTACGCAGGTTAGGTGCATTTGAGATTTCAAGGTGTATTTAAAATTGATTTTTTAAGGTACATGTCCTCTGAATCTATCGGTACACAGTACCAGTTAGATACGGTACAACCATATGAGTACTGTTTCGATAGTCATTTCTAGTGATCACACATAAAAGTTGATACACCATAAATTATTATTATTTTATTATTAATTTGAAACATTACAAGGAATATAACACTACCCGTATGGCTATTTTTTTTCCTTTTCAGCTGCTAATTAGCATGGTGTTTATAATCACATTTTGTCTCTCATGTTTTTTTTTCAAGTTTGTCTACGTTTTACATCATTTGAGTTGCTTGGTGTTAAAAATTCGTATTTTTGCTTTACGCTTTTTCTGATTTTGGTCATCGTTCAGTTGCTATTAATCAGCACGGTTTTATGCTCCCAGGGCCGCCACGCAGGTAGTACAGTTTTATGCCCCTTCGCCACGCAACGCGGACGCAGGGGCCAAGTTCCTTTTCCGTTCAACTGCTACTTAGCACGGTGTTTGATAATCACATTTTGTCCCTCGTATTTTTTTTACTTCGTCTATCTTTTATATTATGTGAATCACTTGGTGCTAAAAATTCGTTATTTTTGTTTTGCTTTTTTTTTTTTTTTTTTTTTTTTGGTTTTGATCGCCATTCGGTGCAACACATGAGTCTAAGACTAGTTATTATTATTAAGAAGGAGATGCAAAGTGAACACTAACATTTATTTTATAATATTAATAAACTAGCTGATTACCCGGGAGTGTCCCGGGGTTGAAAAATCTAATGTAACTTAATAAAAATGATAAAAGTAGAAAACATACCAATCGTAAACTTAGTTATACGGATCATTAATTCTCATTTGCGTTTACTAACCTGAACCTTGAAGCGAATGTGGCAATTCATAGCTCACTTAAGCAGTATCTTCGGCTTTCTCCTCATACTCCTGTGGAGGCTTAAGAGTATAGATGAGGCTGCGGTCTCCATAGCAGTCCGACTTTTCAAACCAGATGGTCAACAGATTGAACTAAATAAGTCTGTTGTTGTTGTTGCTGGCCATATGTATTATTCTCTCTAGACGGATACATCCTGCACAAACCAACAATTCACAAAATTGACAAATTTACGTGAATCAAACATGTCTAGCTTTAATAATTGAATCACTCACAATTCAATACCAACCAAACCAATTCCAACAATATTAATCAACATACACTCTAATATGACGTAATAAAATCTTCAATGATGTGAACCATTTTTATTTGTCACTTATAGCCAGTTAGTCATATTACATATCCATAAGTCTTGTATAAAAATAGTAACTTGTATTAAGTATGAAGAATATATAGCTTACTTGCACATCTTGCATTCCTTTCTCAATATCCAGACAGCCTCAATGCTGCTGTCTAACTCCTAACTCCTACTGTTCTTAATCAGATAGGTTGTTCTCCAACCATCAAAGTTTATAATCCATTTATATGTATTAAACTCATTAATTAAAAATAGTTTTATAATCAATTTGTAACCACAACTTCTTACAAATTTGATCATATCATACACAAATAATCAGAGAATTAGAATCAAAATATGATTTTGCCAATCACTATGACTTCAAGTTTCAATAACCCTTATAAACACACAATCCAAAACTATTGATATCCAACAACACCTCAATCACCACAACTCCCAAAGCAGGTCTTCATCTTCATCATATATCTCCTCACCCAAACAAAGAGCTTCATCAACGGTTCTAGTGAAGGAGTGGATAAGAACAAAACTATAAAAAAAAAAAAAAAAAAAAGAAGAAAGCTTCATGGAATTGGTTAGAGCCAAACGTGCACGATCACGTCCTGGCTCAGCATTCTTGCAGCACCCAGTGGACTGCCACAAGAACCACATCACAAGTCTCGTCTCCATGGTCTTCGTTCACGTTGATGTGGTATGTTCCTATTGCGTCAGTGGTTCCTCCAACGATGTATAGAAGTTTTTGTGTCTTGTTCTTGCATTCCACACTAACCTTGGCACCTGCTAACCAATAATCAATGCAATAGTTAAGCATTTTATAACCAAATCTTGCTCTTGTTAATCGGAATCCAGATCCACACACCTCTAATTCAATAAAAGAACAAAAACTACACACATTGCAACAACGGATCTTAAACTACTACTAATCCTCAGTCCGCATTATCCAAATTCTCCAACCGCTTGACAAAATGATACCTATATAATATACAAATATGAGAATGCTCGACTGATGCAGCGAATCGATGTTATGCTGATGAGAGTGGAAATAATTTGGAAAATAATTTATTACACTTAAACTTTTTTACAGATCCAAAAGAATTAGTATTACTTCTTAAATAATACACAATCAAACTAAGCGTTTGCTGACAAAATAGAACCCTAAACCACAAAAATCAAAACAGTTGATCTTAAATTACAATAATACAGATCATACAATCAAGGAATGACTCAAATCCTCAAAAGTCCAGATATTCGTAATTATCCAAGCACTTGACAAAATAATATAAATTAATAACTAAACTACTAATATGAGTGGGTGAATGCTTGACTGATACGCCGAATCAAAGCACAATAAATTTATAGTAAAGAGAAAATAATCGCAATTAAGCTACTAAACTACTAATAGTTGTTTTACCGAACCAAAATACAATCGCAATTAACAAACGCCAGATTTATCCATTATATCACTAATAATAACCACAAACTACTATTATGAATGAATGCTTATAAGAAATTCACAAAATCGTTACAGATTATTATATTATAATATTATGAGGCGCTAAGAAAATGTGCGCCTCAAGTGCGCTTCAGGTGGTTTAGGCTGTTTTTTATGTGTGTTTTTTTTGTTGTGTTTTTTACTTTTTGGGTCAATTATTTTATTTTTGATGTGTTGTTTTTTTTTTTTTTAAGTTTTACACTTTTCTAGGTCAATTATTTTATTTTTTATAAGATACGTAATTTTTATATTTAGTTTTTGACTGCGTCTCGGGTTTACGTCTCGGTTCGCTTCGAGGATTACGCCTCATGAGGCGAAGGGTAAACGCCTCGAGGCTCGTTTCCATTCTTTTAAACTTTGCCCTAAACCTTCGACAAATACCAGATTCATCAATAATAATAAGATGTAATAATTCACATAATCACTACTGATTATTAATGAAACATATAATACAACTAAAAAAATTACCTGATTTAGATTCTTCTATTAAAGAGACGATGATGATTTCTTGAAGATTGTTCACATCACAATGAAACCCTTATTCTTCCAGCTTTTGCAATGGAAGACAGACCAAATTCAAGCAAAAGAAGCCTACATACCTGATCATAAAACAATCTACATAAAACAATCTACATAAAGTCATGTTTACTACCAAAATAACTTGCATGATGTGAGATGTTCCTGGAATGAACCAAATATGATTCCCATCTTTCGATTCGACAATTGGGCCATCATGAGTTTGTCATATGCCTTCTCCAGCTGCAAATAACCAACCCAATGTATTCACAAACAACCCCATCAATCACAACTATATAAATAGATAAAAAGAAAGCACATGTATTTGACATACACGGGCGGCAAGGGCCTCGTCTCCTCTTCGCTCGGCATCCCTGCTCTTTCTTGTATAGGCTGCCTTGACCATATCAAACCCCTCAATGGGATTCACTCCAAGAACCTGTCAAGTACAAATTATCCTCTGATTAAGACGACCGGTATTGAACTCATTGCCTGAAGTAGGGCTTCCAGCAGCTGAGGAAGCAACATAAATTATCCTCTGATTAAGACGACCTGTATTAGAAAGCCTGCAATTTTCCACATTGTAATAATTATATAGAAATCAAAATCAATATAGTTATTGATTATGAACCAATATCACCTATAAAAGAAAGAAACACCAACATTCTTACATGGCTCTTTTCATGTTTAAATCCTTATAGATTGGAAACCAGTAAATCCCAACATTCTGTTTGACTCTTTAGGTCAACATATGACCTTTCAACTCTAAACTTATTAACATTCGTTGTATACAAAGTTTGGCCGAGTCAAGTCTCTGAGGTTGAACTTGCTCAAGACCACCACATCACCATCGGTCTGATTCGAAGGCCAAGCCCCCTCTTTCTATCTCTGTAATCTGCATCCCTCTCGTTATTAGATTAATCCATGTGACGGAGGATTGTTTGATGATAAAACTATGAAAGACGATGAAACATGATGGATGGATGGATGAATGGATGGATAGAGGATTATGTGAGGGTTAGGGTATGTTTATGACAAAGATCACATAAGAGCAGGTACAAGAGTGCAACCATATACCATAAAATCACCAACAGCTAACAAATGGAAGACTTCAACAAAACATAAAGTCCAAAAAATTTAAACAAACCTACATACAATTATTATTATAAAGAATGAAATGGGTATATATCAAAATGAAGAAGTTGAGTGTGTACCAAATGATATGATCGTGATGGATATTGCAGTACCTACAACACTAAATAGCACAATGGTCATGAAATTGCGAAAAAATCGTTTCTTTTTAACCTGGAACTTGTTGATTTATCAACGCAAAAAAATAATAATAAGAATCTACAAAAACAACAGACAAAAGATATATGTAAGTAAGTGCAATGAGTATGCGTATACTTTGAACATGTGTATGTTTCAGAAAAGAAAAAAAGTCTCATTTTTTTTGTTCAGCTTCTTTGAGCATGAATTGACATCAGTCACCACCAGGCAAATCAAATAAAGCACAAGGTCAAACCAATAGGGTCTAGTGACCAACATTTAGTCTATTTAACACCACCATAGCTGACAGTGAAATTTAAAGCCACCAACAGAGTGACTAATATACTTAAGATAATCCAAAAGTGATAATAAAATCATTGGTTGTCTTCTTGATGTAGATCTATGACAATAATATCATAGTAATTAACTGCAACTAACAATAAACTATAGAACAAATTTGGTAAAACAGAGGATCAAGAGTTTAAGACCATACCTGGTGGAGGTTTAGTGGTGGATACCTTTGGCGCTTGAGCCGCATTAACATTGTAGGTTACAAAAGCTAATTTACATAAACAACATGATCAATCAAAGCTAATGTAACTTCATAAGTACCAAAAGAACCTGTGCATATACCCAAAAAAGTCTCCACTGTCATAATAATAATCTCAAATCAACAAAACCATCCATATTAATAACTCCTCCACTCTAGTCCACCATTAAATCTCTAAATCACAAAACCTTTTCAACCCAGATCTCATCTTCTTAGTTAAACTTAAACCCTGAACCTTCACGGCCACCATTCCACACTCCTCTATGCTTTCCTTGTAAATTAAACCACACCCTTTGTTTCTTTTTATAAGGGTTTAGGGTTTAATAAAACAGAATCAAGATTCACTCTCTTTACTCTTCTGATCAAAATCATTGCAATAAAATAAAAAAATTAATAATAAACATAAAGATTAAAATATATATACATATATATATATAAACACTTACAATGACAAGAGCAGTGAGGGAGCTGAGGCAGTGGTCAAGCTTGAAGATCACATCGGCAGGGCCGGACTCAATTTTTCCGGTCGGTAGGGGCCGAAAGATCAAATCGGTGGGGCTGGACTCAACCCCCACTTAAATTTACCTACGGAAAATGCAAACTTTCACCACTACGCCAAAAAACAGAGGGGATGCTTCGCCTCTGAACTGAGGTGGTGGGTGTTCAAACAATTCAATGGTAATTCAACTACTACACTATATAGAATACCTACATCTTTGATATACAGTTGATACATCTACTTAAAATAATCAAAATCATATTACAACTAAAAAGCACATAATACCAAAAGCTTAAATCCTCGTTACCTACGTCGACATTAACGAATAATATAACACAATAGCAGCAAAATAATAATAATAAAATCGAATAGACACAACCGCGTCATTCGATTTCTTAAAAGGTGTTGCCAACCTATTCGTTTGTTAATTCATGGATATTTGAGAAAAAAAGTGGAGAAAGAGGAGGGGAAAGAGAGAAGATTATAATAAGCGACGATGAAGACTGATTTCTTGGTTGAATCAAAGACACGGTGGACGTGTAATGAGTTTTAGGAAGATGATTGGGAGAGTGCAGAGAGGATTGAGAAGAACAATGTGCAGAAGGGGAGGAGGAATTAAGGTTTTTGATCCGATGGTGGTCGAGTCCCATTCGTTGTGTCGGTGGTTGCTTTCTCGCCGGGTTTCAGTATGATTCGTAATATTTGTAATTTTTTAAATCAAGTTGAGATGTAGCTAATTATTCTGGCTTTAAATCATCAACTTTCCAACAAATTTTGCAGGAAAAGTGTCGCCATAATCCCATCTATTTGTTTAGGGTTTGGAAGGAGATAATAGAATAGAGGGGATGGGTTTTAGGGTTTGTGATAATTGGAGAGAGGCGCTGAGATACGCACGATGACATAATGGGAGTGAGAAGAGGCGGATGAATTTTTACGGTTTTTTAGGTTATAGGGTTTTTTTTTTTTTTTTAAATAAGGAATATACTCAAAAACATAAAAAACACTCAATTATTAAGCCACGTGGCACTCTCAAATGGAGGTTGAGGCCTCCATTGCACGCCACGTCAGCATATACATTTTCTTTTATATATATTAATAGATTCTTTTAAGTTGCAATTTCCCTAGCCTATTTAGTTCTTATTTATTTTGATTTTCCTTAGGTAACCTTTGTTCATATTTTTTTTTTCAAAAATTTTGAATATGCGGTTGTGTCTAATGTTTATTCATGACGCTCCGATATAAATTTGTGAAAACAAATTTTATTAAAAATACTATCGAGACGAACCAAATCAATACCAGTATTATCGCTATTGGTATTATTGGAACTCGTACCAGTATTGTTTTATAATTTTCAATGTAAAACACAATCGATATCCTTTGGACATATCACAACATCAAACCGAGTGTCGTTATCGTAATGAACTGAACTGATACCAACTGAATTCCTACGTGTGACGAATATAACCGATACCGGCCAAACAATAAAATTTAAAAGGAAGATCTGTTAGACAAATAGAAATCAAAAAACCATTTTTGTACTAAAAAGTGATCAAACCACCATGCTTACAACATACTTTAGCAACCTATTTATACTAAAACTAGCAACTTGAAAACTACAAACTTCGGTCTCTTTTTTTTTTCTTGGATATTCTTCAAGCTTCGGTCTCTCTTTTTTTTCTTGGTCTAACAATAAAACGTTAGAACCACGTCAGATTATTGCATCTTATCTAATATAACAACTTGACATAAAAGTTGTTTACATAACCAACCATTCTACTTGACCCAGAAGTCTAACCCAGCTTCTGTTTTGAGCCATGACACGTACGTGAACAAAACCCATCTACATAACGATCAAGTCTAACAAGATCGTTTTTATCCTATTATAGCCCACTTTGTAGAGGCTTATGCCTCTTAGAAAGGATGTCCTAAGTTCAAATCTCGGCAAATGTGTATTTGGTTTAAAATATAGTGAGGATAACATTAGCCGTAAAGATGCAAACGAGCCGAGCTACTCGGCTCGAAAAAAGCTCAACCATTCTAATTAAATCTCTCTCTCTCTCTCTCTCTATATATATATATATATATATAGATATATATAGGGTGGGGTTCCTGTACAAAGTGCATTTTTCGTACAAAGTGTGAGAAGTCTATATAGACATTGTGTTTTAAATTTTAGGCATGATGTTTTATGTTCCTTTGGCATAGTATTATATAGAAAAACACAAAAATTAACAATTTAAAACACTACTTAATGTATTCTCGACATGCAATCTAAAACACCCCACGAAGAAAGTAATCAGTGTGTTTTAAATTTAATGTATAGAATACATTTGATTGTGTTTTAAATTGTAACGTTTGGTGCGTTTCTATATAAATCAATGCAAAAGGAATAAAAAAACATTATAGCCAAACTTTAAAACACAATGACTATATAGACTTCTCACACTTTGTACGAAAAATGTACTTTGTACACGAACCTATACATACATATATATATATATATAGGGGAGGGTTATCTTGAGAACGCTAAATATTGTGAGAACCGTGAGAACAAGTAAAAAAATCAATCAAAATCATTTTTTTTTTAATACAAACCTCATTATAATCAAATACAACATTAATAAATGAATTTTCTTTCCAAATAATTCATCTTTTCTTGCAAAAACACTTTCAAATTAACTTTTTACACATGTGTAAATGAAACAGTTTACGTTTCATTTACACATGTATAAACAGTAAATTTACATATGTGTAAAAACAAATTATTTTCGTATACGTTTGAATTTTTACGCGTAAATTGTGTTTTTGAGATTGTATTTTAGTAATAAAGACAAGTGTAAAAAGAAATTTTGAATTTGAATGGTTTTAGATGCCGTTCTCACGAAATATAGGTGTTCTCAAATTAAGTTTCCCATATATATATATATATATATATATATATATATATATATATATATATATATATAGGATTTGGTTCAAATGAGAACCTTTTCCCAAATTGAGAACTGAGAGAACCATTCTGGGCCACACATTTCTCTAAGGCAAATTTTTTTATTTTTTATTTTTTGCAAAATTCGCTGCTTTATATGTAAGGAATTTTTTTTTTATTTTTTTTTTGTATTTTTTTCAGTATACACATGTGTATAATTGCATTATACACATATGTATAATGCAATATACACATATGTATAACTGAAATATACACATATGTATAGCTGAAAAATGCTATATACACATATGTATAATTGCTATATACACATATGTATAATTGACATATACACATATGTATAAATGAAAAAAAAAATTCAAAAAAAAAAAAATTCCTTGCATAAAAATGTGCGATTAAAGCAAAAAAAAAAAAAAATTTTTTTTTTTTGCCTTTATATGAAATGTGTGGCCCAGAATGGTTCTCTCAGTTCTCAAATAGGAGTTGGTTCTCTTAGGATCCTTACCCTATATATATATATATATATATATATATAGGGAAAGGGTAAAATGAGAACATGTTTTTCGTGAAAGAACACCGGGAACCATTTGTGGCCATTGATCTTTGATGATCTAGTGGTTAATATTATGCCACATGTGTTTTTTGTCATTTTCCACCCACTTGCAATTTAATAATGTAAAAGATAATATTAAAAAATTGTTAAGGGTAATTTAGTCTTCTTACACCACTCCCTCTTTCCTCCTTTTTCCTTCCCCCATGGGCCCCACCTGACAAAATCTCTAAAAGTCAAAATAAACCAAAATAATTTTTTTTTTTTTCCAGAAACTCTACTTTCATTTTATTTTTATTTCTTTTAATTCATTTTTTACAAACAGGTCATTCGAATAAAACCATGTGTAAAAATATTATTTACACCAGTATAAAACACCCAAAAATGTATTTCATAATCCATTTTACATCAGTGTATAAAATTACAATTACAACATAACAAACACATTTACATAAGTGTATACAAAAATACAATTACAACATGTAAAACAAAATTACATATGGAAATCTAAATTACGTCTTTGTTCGTCGAAAACGAAAACTCTACACCACCGACTAAAATTACAAAATGTAATAATACCTTGTAGGCAAAAGTCCGACCCGTACCCCAATCTGGAAAGGATACATCCCTTTTCAACCACCCTTGCCAGCACGCCACGACCCGTACCCCCGTTGCGCATTTGCCAACACCAAGACAACATTGCGCACCAGTGTGGTGCAAACTTCGTGAAAACAGCCAGCTGTCCTCCCTCCCTGAAAAATTAAAATAAAATAAACCGTTACACCAGTGTGATGACACAAAAAGTTTAACAAATTGTGATATAATAATCAATGTAAAGAACATAAAAACACCAGTGTAAAGAATATAAAAAACACCAGACTAAGACCCCCTAAAACAAACACAAACATTTATGTAAAGAACATAAAAAACACTAGTGTAAAATAACATGTGAAACTCGTTACACATGCCACACTATACACTGGTGTAGCAGAATCCACTATTTTACACCAGTGTAAAAAAACAGATTACATATTATAGTGAAATCTAATTACATCTTTGTTCAACAAAAAAACGAAAAATCTACAATACCAACTAAAATTACAAATGTAATAATACCTAATAGGAATCATATGTTTTTTACCACAGGATCAAAAAAATGTTACCCCCGATTGAAGTTGCCGGGTAAAGAATTGGGGCGTACCACTTGAATCCCAAAAAGAAATCCCATTCACCATCACTCCACTCTTCCTTTTCCTCTTGTCTTACTGCTTTGGCTTCGGACTTTATTAAACATGGGGAAGGTTACCATAAACCTGTGTAAAAATAAACACATGTTACTAATATTAAACAAGAATACAAATATATGGGAGGTTACACCAGACTAAGACCCCTAAAACAACACAAACATTATGTAAAGAACATAAAAAACACCAGTGTAAAATAACATACAACATAACACTGTCAACCATACCCCCTACCAACGACCGTATATAAAAAAACTTATTTTGATACAACTTTGCTTATGTAAAGTATTTACATACCTACATATCGATGTAAAATAAAAGCAGTTTTTTTTGTTCATCTATGTAAAAAAACCATTTTAATTCACACGCTCCTAGTATTTAACATCAAAAACAGCATCATCATCGTCTTTCTTATATGAAAAAAAATCTATTATTTTACAACAAAAACAAACCATTTCTTTTACGCCAGTGTACACCCCCATTAGCAACATCGTTTGCGCCAATTTACATCAGTGTAGACACACAGTTTACATTTGTAAAAACACAGTTTACATCGGTGTAAATACCCCATTAACATTAATAAAAGAAATTATTTTAACTATCAAGCATTTAAAAAAACCACGTGATGTTTGGTAAGTTCATGTTTATAAAATCACACAAAGATTAATACAAATGACACAACCGTTTACATTGGTGTAAATACCCCCAAAAAAACATTGAAACACTAACTGTTGAAAAAAATTCAAACACTTTTAGTCCTAATCAGGCCTGCATTTGTCGAATATACAAAAATGCCTACACACTTAATTTAAAACAACTTTTATTAAAAAGAAAACATGGAATTATGGTCTACTGCACATTTCAATATAAATAATGAAAAAAGAATACAAAAGTTAAATAAGAACATACTTTGTGATGCCAATCCATTTTATATTATCTTATATTGCAACAGTAAACTCTTTTGATATAAATGGAAGTCGTGTAAAGAGCTCTTCTCCATCATAAACAGGAAGCTTCATCCCTAAATCTGTGTTTCTATAAAATCAAACCAAAAATACATAAATTACAAAACTATAATAATAATTATAATATTAAAAGAAAAAACTTAAAAAGTTTTAACAATGTAAACCTGCTCAAATGAAACCAAAAATACGTCATAACAATAATAATAATAATAATAATAATAATAATACCTGATCTGGATCTGGATCCACACCCACCACCATCCCCATCTTCATCACCTACCACAATCACCATCTTCATTCCCCCTACAACCATCGCCACCGCCTTCCTACCGTCACAAGATCTGTAACACCTAGATCTGGGTTTCTTTTTCGCGTCCTTCATTCTTCCACCATCAGATTTGGGACGAATCTAGGACGACCTTCTGTTGTTCTTATTATTATTATTATTATTATTATGTTATTATTATTATTGATATTATTATTGATATTATTATTATTATTATTATTATTATTTCAGAGGTTTTGAATAGAGATTGAAAAGAGAGAGAAGAGTGAGATAACATAATACTCTGAATGTTATGTGTGAGTTATAGAGAGAAAGATATTTTATATGGAGGAGGAAGAGAGAGAGAGAGAGAGAGAGAGAGAGAGAGAGAGAGTAGGTGTGGGTAGGGTGGGGTGGGGTGGGGTGGGATTATTGATTAATAATATTTAATATACAATTACCATACTACCCTCTTCTAATACAAACAAAGCATGAATGTGGCACCACCCTATTGGTTTAGATGGGTTCTCTAGTTCTTTTACCAAGGGTGGGTTTTCATTGGAACCTAATCCTATATATATATATATATATATATATATATATATATATATATATATATATAGGGGAAGGTTCAATTGAGAACTCATAGTTAGGGAGAGAACTCGAGAACTCTATATTACACATATGTAATATATCATATGTTGTATATTACACTTGTGTAATATATTACTATTGCATATGTTGCACATATGTAATATATCATATGTTACACATGTGTAATATATATTACACATATGTAATACACTCAATATATCATATATTGCACATGTGTAATATATAATATGTTGCACACGTGTAATATATATTGCACATGTGCAATATATCATATATTACACATGTGTAATATATATTACACATGTGTAACATATGAAATTTTACACATGTGCAATATATATTACACATGTGTAACATATGATATATTACACATGTGCAATATATATTACACATATGCAATATATGATATATTGCACATATGTAATATAAAGTTCTCGAGTTCTCTCAATAAAATGAGTTTTCTATTGAACCATCCCCTATATATATATATATATATATATATATATATATATATATATATATATATATATATATATAGGGTAGGGTTCAAATAGGAACCAACCCTTAAGTAGGAACTATAGGAACCAATCTGAGCCATCCATCTTCAATGGCATGATTATAAATAAGTAAAACATTAATTAAATATTTGATTAAATCAAGGGGTAATATTGTCTTTTGGTATGTGATTATTAATAGGTTATTTAATATGCATTGTAACTGACAACACCACAATAATCTCATATTTTTCGTTCTTGTATACATCAAAGCATGCGAACAAATATCAGAAATCGAATGAAGTACAAGGATTCGTATACATGTACGTATGAAGATTCAAACTTACATTCTTATTCTTAATCAATCGTCATTTATATTGAACAATTTTTTTTAAACGACCACGTGTGAGGGTTTCAAGGTTTTTCGATTTTGTTCGATGATTTCATAAATATGATCCAAATATGTTATTGATTGTTTCGTGATTGTTATTTTCCTGGAAAAATTCTTGTGTTTCCAATTGATTTCATAAATATGATTCAAGTATACATTGGTGTTCGATGATTTCATACAAAAAGGAATTTGAAACCCTAATAAAGTATTGTCAGGTTGTAATTGAAGAGAGTCGATGCTAATATAATTTGAATGTACACTAGTGTATACAGAATATACACAGGTGTACCATATGTATTAAGTATACATTGGTGTATACAAGAGACTTTATGAGTAACATCATGTTTAATTTGAGTATACACTAGTGTCAGTCTAAATAGTATACATTGGTGTTGATTTATAAAAAAAAAGGTATTTGAAACCCTAATAAAATATTGTCAGGTTGTAAATGAATAGTCTCGATGCTAATATAATTTGAATATACACTAGTGTATACAGAATATACACATGGCTACCATATGTATTAACTATACATTGGTGTATACAAGAGACTTTATGAGTAAACAGCATGTTTAATTTGAGTATACGCTACTGTCAGTCTATACGTTGGTGTATAGTAGACTAATGTCGAAATATAATGTAACAACTCGTTCTAAATATGTGTTTTTTGTTTAATTTTATTTAGGTTTCGGATACAAGGTCAAGTTGACGTCAGTTGAATTAACTAATGCTTGTGGTTTCATACTTGGACACGGAGCTTTTAAGTTTGGACCTGGAGATGTAATTTTTGGAAATGGAGAGTACAATCTTGTTTATGAGTACAATAATAGGAATCCACGTTATTGTACCAAATGTGGTCGTTTGGGATATCATGATGCCCGACACTGCCCATTTAAATAATTTGTTTTTAGTATTTGAGTGAAACGCAGTTTGGTTAACTATTTCGATGTCGGATTTTTTTTGTTTATTATGTATTTGCTTACTTCAAATAAAAGTACCGTTGGTTTTTCTTCATTTATTATTCTTGTTTTTCTGATATTATTCATTGTCGTATATGTTTTCCTAAATATACAATGATGTATAAGTAGATATTATGATAATCTACATTGGTGCACTATTACTGGGTTGATATTATAGATGACAAATATTATGTACATAGTAAGCCAATTATGGTATGTGTCTTGTGTATTATTGTGTTTAAAGCTAATTATTAATTAGAATCAAATTAATATTGAAAACCGTGAAAGTTTTAATTAACTGCCATATATAAAACTTTTAATTAAATTAAAATATAATATAATATTTAATTGTCTAATTACATAACTACCCCCTAGATCAAGATCAAAGATGAATGGCTCAGATTGGTTCCTAAGTTCCTAACTAGGCTCTTGGTTCCTATTTGATCTTTTTCCTATGTATATATATATATATATATATATATATATATATATATAGGGTGAGGATCCTGTACAAAGCGTGTTTTTTTGTGAGAAGGGTAAGAAGAGTTTTGAGCCATTGGATTATTTAATGAATGGTTAAGATTGATCAATGTCAAAATTGTAATAATTGTTTTAATTTCATTTGACTTATTTGACTAACTAGGGATATAAACGTAATTGTGTGTCTTTAAACATGGAAATCCATTAAATGACATTTAATATCACATTAGAATCATGGATCCACCCTTTAATTTCATACGAAAATAAAATTAGATCGGTAGGCAAAATTAGATGGGTTTTAACTTACAACAAGTATTACGATTCATGTTGTTGAAATAAGGTATTTTCATATCAGCGTGTTTTATTTTCAAAGTCATAGTGTCTTAACATACAGAATGATTGTATTGCGATTCAAGTCATGGTGTTATGTCGTTTGGTCAAACAAATTGCTTGAATCTGGTATTTTCATTCAGTGTGTTTTATCTTCATCTAGAAGCATTTTTATTATATTCAGATCAGTGTGTTTTATTTTCACGGTGATTGTATCAGTGTGTTATATTTTATACACTTTAGAATTTGTGATTTATAAAACACCATGTTTGACTAACACACACCATTCGCTTGAATATAACAAAACACCACATGTCATGTAAAAAAAATATCTAACTTATATATAAAACACAACACTTTGATTATTAAACACAATGTTTGTGTAGATTTGGATTTTTGACTGAATTGTTTATGAGTGTTTATTCCTAAACATGTAATCAAAAAAATGTCATAAAAACTGGAAAAAAAAACTCTGAATTAATTAATGCATGATAACTTCCATAATTGACTAATATTGACTAATGATAAAAGTACACTAATACCCTATATGATAGATTTTAATTAGTGTCACGTGTCACCTTATTAGTCCTTCTTATCCTTCTCACAAAAAACACACTTTGTATAGGAACCTCTACAGACACACACACACACACACACACACACATATATATATATATATATATATATATATATATATATATATATATAGGGGAAGTATTGGGAGAAAACTCTAAAAAACTCATCTAGTGGCTAAGATTCATCCACATACCCCATTCACCAATATATTATTTTATGCCATTAAGGTTAGTTTAGTCTTTTAAACATTCCCCCCCTTTTTAATATTTGAATTTTCACCCTCCCACCCTATATAAACAACCATTCTCTCTCTCTCTCTCCCTCCCACAACACACATCAGCCACCACCACCAACCACCACCACCGACCACCAGCCACCACCTCCGACCAACAGCCACCACCTCCACCACCATCATCAACATCACCCCTGCCATCATAAAAACCGCCACCTCCTCCACCACGACTACCAGCCACCTCATATCTGCTACCGCACCAAGATCCACTCATCACCCATGTCATCCAGCAACAAAATCCCTAATTTCAGATGCAGATCATATAAAGAAGCTGACTGTCTTGAGGTATCGTGATCTATCATCTCACTTTTGTTTATTATTATTAGAAGAGAACACAACAAGATGACAACTTCTTCTCTCCAATGTATTCTGGAATTTTTATGCTTTTTGATGCTGGAATTTTGATGCTTTTTCTAATGATTCTGGAATTTTTGATGTTTTTGGATTTTTTAATGCTTCTCTTCTAATGTTTTCTGGAATTTTGATGCTTTTTCTAATGATTCTGGAATTTTGATGTTTTTGGATTTTTTTAGTTTCTAGATTTTAATTATGCATTGATTTGAACTAGAGCAAAAGACATAATTATAAACCTTTGTTTTGAAGAATGTGTGTTGATGAAAATTATGTATATGTAAATGATATTTGTTTGAAGAATTAAACAGTGATTGAATCATAAAGTTGTTAATGGGGATAATGATTTTATAATATATGAACAATTTTGGGGATAGTTTGTTCGCACACCAAGTATTTGATCAAATGCTTGAATGAAAAAAAAACTTATGTTAACCTTTTTGATTTTCTTCTTCTTATTTATTTTTTATGTTAGATTGGATGTTAAAAATATCATATTTTTTTGAATTGGGGTAATGTGTTTTTATTGTATATTTTTTGTTTTAAGGTCATTTAGTTCTGAATTAAGAGCTGAATCTATCCCAATTAACATGTGTTAGGGTTTAATTAACATGTGTTAAATAGCAGATGTGTTTTTTTATTTTATTGGTATATCTTTTGATTTTTCTCTAATAATTTTACTTTTTATTTCTTATATATATGTTTATTCTGTGTGAAGGTTTTGATAATTTTTTGTATTGGTGCTTACTGATGAATCTATCCCAATTGACATGTGTTAGGGTTAAATTAACATGTGCTAGTGATGCTAACACATGTTTGTATGTGGTTCCTACTGATGAATTTAATCCAATTGAATTTGCAGTTCAATTAACATGTGTTAAATAGCAAATGTTTTTTTTTTTAATTTTCTTAGTATATCTGTTCAATTAACACATGTTAGTGATTCTAGCACATGTTTGTATTGGTGCCTACTGATGAATCTATCCCAATTGACATGTGTTAGGGTTTACTTAACATGTGTTAATGATACTAACACAGGTGTGTATATGGTGCCCACTGATGAATCTATTCCAGTTGACATGTGTTAGGATTCAATTAACATGTGTCACTGATGCTAACACCTGTTAGTATATGCCCAACTAACACGTGTTAGGGTTCAATTAGCACCCAAATTGATCCAGTAAACATTTTCTAGTGATGCTAACACATGTTAAAAATAATTAATGTAGGAGGTTCTATGAATAACCACCGGAGTTCAAGCCGGCTACTCCGCACAAGGATCGACTAGAGATGGAGTGCTAAGGATTGAAACATGAAGCTGAAGATGCCTAATAAGGAATGAAGCATAACGCCGAAGACGACTATTAAAGAGTGAAGCATAATGTGTTTTTTTTTATGTTAGTTTATGATAGTTTTGTATCATCTTTTTAATTGTTTAGATTTATATGAAATTAATTTGTTACACTCAATGTTGATTGCAATATATTTTTATATACATGTTTTCTTTTATGTTGATATACTAGTCCAAAATTATCATGATAATTATCTGAACCAATAACACGTGTCAGTGATGTGTGTGAAAGAAGTTTGTTTGGAGAGAACAACTAACATGTGTTAAAGGGCTCGTGTGTCATACGTTATTAATAAATCTGGATCTTTAAATTAATATATGAAATAAGTGGTAGAGAAAAAAGTAGGAGAGAGAAGATGAAAAGGTGGAGAGAGAAGATAAAAAGGTGGAGAGAGAATGTGACAAAATGGAGAGAGAAGGTGCATCCATTTTACCTTTATACCCTTTTTGTACTTTATTAGTAATATTTTAATAAGAATGTGGACCAAAAGGTGGGACCATGAATCACAACCATTGATCATGCTTGATCAATGGTTGTGATGAGGTTTATTGAGTTTACTCAAATTTTTGAGGTTTTCTATAAAACCATCCCCTATATATATATAGTGGAAAGATCCTGTACAAAGTGTTTTTTTGTTAATAACCGTGAGAATCAAATGAGGGTATTTTTTTTTTTAATTTTTTTTTCGAAATTTTTCCCCCATATTGTTAAACATGTATTATAGTATTGAAAAATAAAAAAAAAAATTGGTGTAGAGTAATTACGTTTAGAGTAATTACGTAATTATTCTAGTGTAAACTAATGTATTTACTTTAATGACGTAATTACCCTAAAAAAAATTTTTTAAAAATTTTTTTTTTGTATTATTCATCTAGAAAGTATGTTTAAGCGCATGGGAAAAAAAATTCTAAAAAAAAATAATTTTTTTACCCCCTTTGATTCTCACAGTTCTTACCGAAAAACACTTTATATATATATATATATATATATATATATATATATATATATATATATATATATATATATAAGGTTAGGATCGTGTGAAAACTGTACCAAGTTGTGAGAACTAGAGAACTCTTGTGGACCATTGATTTTGATGATCCTATGGTTAAGATTTAATCTTGATGTTTTTTTTTTGTCTTTACATGCTAATTAAAATATTATTAGTATATTTTAATACAAAAAAGTACATTAAGGGGTATTTAAGTAAAACCACCATGAAAGAGAAATAATTATTATAATACTATTTTAATTTTTATTTAGTTATTAAAAAAAATCATTTTTTAAAAGAAATCTGATGAGATGATCTACCATGATTTACGCTGGTGTAATTATTTTCTATTTCATTATTAAAAATAATCATATCTTTTAAACTTTATTTTATTTTTTTTAATTAAAATAATTTACTTCTTTTAAAAAAATTTACTTTTTTAAAACAAAAAACAAATATGTGCATTTTTTGTCGTCTCCATCTCGTTTTTACAATGGTGTAAAAATTTACACCAGTGTTTACACACATCTATATAAAAACAACCATCCATGAATCTGTTTGGTTTTACACTCATCTAATTATTTTCATCAGTGTAAATCTGCCATACCCAAAGTTTTACAAAAAAAAAAAAATACAAGTGTGAAAAAAAACCAAACAAAACTGGTGTGATTTTTACACCAGTGTAATCTGCCATACACAAAGTTTTACAAAAATACACTACCATGATTTAAACCAAACATATCAACCGGTGTAATTATTTACACCAGTGTAATCTATCATGATTTAAACTCGAAGTGTAAATCTACGATACACAACCTACTACAACAAATACGATTAGTGTAAAACCAAAAGAAAACATCTATACATTCATACTACACTGTAAAAAATGCCCAAAAAACATCAACAAAAATGTGTATTACATCAATGTAAAAACAAACCCAAAACATTTATAAAAAAATCATACTATCACATTATTGTTAAAAAAAAATCCCCTACTGCATTTTCAAAATAACAATCACCATCATCCATCAAAAACATCATCTTCTAACAAAAAAATGTATTTGTATGTTTTAACTATGTTCCGTTGGTTTTAGCAAAAAAAATGTCGACCAAGTCTACAAGGAAAAGCCCACGTTTGTTAGTATCTGATCATCTTATAGATTTGGTTTCTCCGAATGAACACAACGATACCAAACGGAAAAAGGTTAAAAAACAACTAGGTATGTTACGAAAATGTTTTTTCAATACAATTTGTATAGTCCACTGACTTGTAAAAAAAAGTAACCAAAACATTTGATAATGCAGAATTTGATGAAGATGAACTGGATACAACAATCGGTTGCTCAGGAAAACGATCCACGGGTATGTGAATCACTCATTTGTCAGTTGTCAGTTAGAAAAAAAATGTTTTTGTGTGTTACAAGTATTAAACCCACGTTTTATAATCTGTGTAACAGGGATTCCACAGAAAAAACGGAAGAAAGTAGTTAGTTCCGATGACGACCAACCAGCGCACGAATCAAAGAAACAACCAACAACGGGTATGATAAAAAAATTATACAAACTGCTTGGCTGTTTTAATAAGAACATGTCTAATTACTTTTAAAAGATGGGACCTAACTTGATTACAAAAATATATATGTGTTAAATGTCTAGCAGGAAATTCACAGATAAAACAGAAAAAAAAAAGTTACCTTTGAGGATGAGCAACCAGTTCAAAGTGCAAAAAAACGTGCAATAACGGGTACGGTAAAAAAACATATTGATTGAGTGGGTTTATATATATGTTTGTTATATGAATTGTTATTTAAAATAATTTAAAATCATGTGTTACAGGAGGCTCAGGAAAAAAAAGGAGAAAAGAGTTACAAGTACGAAAACACACGCAGAAGAGGGATGGTTCTCGTTGCAAACACGTTCTTCGCCAATACAAATGTATAAATGCATTAAAGCATTAAAGGACAAACAAAAGGAGGCCGTGAGAAAAATGGGCTTTGGCAAGCTTTTGGATTTTAACGTTAATGGAATTCCAAGGAAGTTGGGTCACCATGTCGTCGACAACTTTGATCCAGACAAAATGGAAATAAAGCTGGAAAATGGAAGCATAAAAATTGACGAACTAGCTATCCATAACTTGTTAGGAATACCGTGCAAAGGCTTACAAATTCACAAAAAGGAACCGTCTGACTTTATGCCACCAGAGGTGAAACAGTGGAGGGATAGGTATCCAGGGCGATTTGTGGCGGTAAGCAACATGGTGGAAAACATACAAGAAGCTGAAGATGAGGACACATTCATATTTCGTTTAGACTTTTTGATGATGTTCCTCACAGTTATGGTGGAGTGCCATAGTCAAGGAAGGTGTAGGGATTACTTATTTAAGAAGATTACAAAGGAGACTGATTTCTCACAAATCGACTGGTGTTCCTATGTTATCCAAGGGATGAAGCCATGTAAAGACCACTGGCGGAGATGTGACGCAGGCTCACAGTTTGCAGGGCCACTTACAATATTAACGGTAAATAATTCTTGTAACACCCCAACCGATGGCGGAAACATCGAGGTGCCACGTATGAATGATTGTTCAGTAGCTCATGGTAGTACACAAGTTTAAATAATCCTTTATTTCATTACAATATTGAATTACATTAAAGTCTACATCAAATAATCAAACAAAGCTTCAAATATCTCCTCATGCTAGCTCTAGACTTCAAGCATCAGTATTTCCTGTTGAGTTTGGAAAAATGGGGGGGGGGGGTCAACTAGAAGTTGGTGAGAATACATAAGCCATGTCAAGCAAATAGTTTAAGTATAAAAGTTTAACAATTCATATGTCTATCGTAAGTTTAAGTCTACATGAATAAACATAATATGTTGAATCGACATAATCAAACCTCCGACTAGTTTAGGTCCATCCCGTCATCCACGGTTCACCTTAATAATATGTTGGAACGATAACAATCACCCACGCTACCTATGTAGGAGGTACACGTATCCGGGTGGGATTGTCAATCCAATAGATCTATTATTGAGTATCGCCGGCTTGGCCATAGCTAATGATTATGTAATGTTGAAACTCGTTGAAACTGTTGTTGTGTGTCTAATTCATGAGGCATTAAAGTTTACAACTAGAAATGTATGTAGAATTGCTTAAGTATAATGTTGCAAGTATAAAGAATTGCATAAACATGGTTACGTAAACTCACCTTAGTATAGTATTAAGTCTCGAGAAATAGAATATGTGTAGCCCCAAAGTTGCCAATTACAAGAGCTTATAATCAAAGCTTCAATTGTAGAAGTAATAGACTATAGAAGAAAGGTATGAGGGAAAGTTTAATCGGATTGAAACAATCGATTCAGAGGTGCAAAGTATAATGGGTCATAGGTGGGTTTTTATACTAGTTTTGGAGTCAATTAGCCATTAAAATTGGTCAACACCATAAAGTAAGGTTTTATGATGAATTGACTTTTTGACTAAAACTTTGACTGTTTGACTAAGACTTTGACTAGGACTTTGACTATTTGACTCAAGGCTTTATTTAAAAAAAATCTTGTATGTGAAAAAAAAAGAATTTAGAATCATATTATTATTATTATTTATATACATTTATGTATGTATATAAGTTGTGAGTTAGGATAAATAAAGACTTAGGCACATTTGTATAATATTAATGATAAAGGTGTAATAATATATATATATATATATAAGGGCTTTTTATGTATTAAAATTTTGGGGAAAATTTTGTGATGTTACAGTCTCCCCTACTTTTGGAAACTTCGTCCCGAAGTTTATTGAAAACACAGGGTTGAAGGTGATTGGGTAGAAATTAGGACAAGGGTGGTTTGGGAAGTTTCGAGTTAAGGCATGACATAAATTTATAGGTAACAGAATAAACTGTTTCGAATAATTTGGGTAAGAGTTTTGATATGTGTGAGTTTTAAGGGTTGGATTAGGTTCATCTGAAATAGCAATGAGAATAAGAATCTTAAGTTTTAGGAGTCCTAAAAGGAATGAGTTGATGGACTATTGAAAGACTAAATGAACTACCAGATAACTAAGGTTTATAATTGGTCAACTACCGAAAACCTTGATAGAATTTCACACTACCTTAACGTACCTGTAAATTCATGATTACGTTCCGGACCGTAATCACCAATTTACCTTACATTAGGGTTTTGTGTCCTTCTTTGACTCTAAACACACATGTAAGTAATGCAAAATAACCTTGTGATTGAATCGTATACAATATATCCAAAAATGAGTCCAACTGTTGAGCAGGAAAAAGACTTCTACCAGTCAGTGAATAAGAACCTCTACCGATTGTTGAGCAGGTGCGATAGCCTCTAACCAGTCGTTGAGCAGGTTGTAGGGCCTCTACCGACTGTTGAGCATGCATGATGACCTCTACCAATCGTTGAGTAGGTTATTTGGTACTCTACTAACTGTTGAGCAAGTACTTCATCCTCTATCAGTTGTTTGATTAAGTGCACCAATTATTACACACATGAATTGCAAATTGATAATATGTACATGTAAGCAATCAAGTATCAAGTATATCATACGAGTTGTAATAGAGTTGCCCTAGACAAGGTTAATGACTCTAGGTGTGTCTATAGCAAATAGTTTATATTCCATGAATTCTAGTTTCAAAATGTTCAAATATGGTAGATAGTCGAATCCTCATGTATAACTAAGGATTATGTTTGATGCAACACACAATCAAGTTTCAATAGTTTGGTTATCATGGGTAACTAGCTCATGTGTGAGAAGGTGAAGGATATGAATTTAGTTCTTGAGAGGATGATGAAAAATCTTGAAGCAGAATCAAGGTTGTGAGAGATAGTGAATGTGAAGATAGTTGATAAAGAGTTTATTTTATAGTAAGGAGATTATGTAGCAGTGTAAATTATGGGGTTTGGATCAAAGGTTATAATCAAGTGTATAAGAAAACATGATTGTGGTATATGCCAAATATTGTAAAAATTTGAACAAGTTGAAAATGAGTGAGTGTCGGTGGAGAATCTAGAGGACTAGATATTATTCCCTATGGATAAAAAAAAATTATTTTTAAAATTGGTTTTATACATAAAGCAAAAGTTGTTAAATAGTACAAGCTAAGTAGGCTTTGATTAAAATATTCCCGTTAGTTGGAGATTTCAAACATGACATTAGGTTTTGAAGATCAAGGTTCTATTAGTGATTTTTAATAGTTTTAAAGCATTATATAGAAAATCGTTTGTTACGTCAATAAATAAACAATTGAATTTAAGTTCGAGGACATCTTTTGACAAAAATATATACTTTGTAAAGTTACTAGGTAATGATAATACAACAGGATTTAGAAATCTTTAGTTTGTGCTAAGGTATGAGGTTATAGTTTTTTAAAAATAAGTAACATGTGGAGAAATGAAATAATATGATTTGGGTAGGGTGTTGAATATTTAAAAAGTGTATAAGATGGTAAGGTGAAGTGTGATTGTGAAATCCATAGATGGTTATGAAATGAGATTGATTTAAGCTATAAAATTTTGAGATTTTAGAGCTTAGTTTAAGGAAAGTGAGTGTAATCATTTATTCATTAATTAAAACGAATAAACGAAAACGTTGACTTATCAAAACTTCTAGATTTTAATAACATAATGAAGACATGCTTTAGCCTATAAGTGAACACTCATCCCGAGAATTCCCAGGTAGGCATCCGGGTCTCTCGTCTGATTGGGATTTATGCGCAATGCCAGTCCTGGCGTTCACCCTTCCAGATTGCACGTGTTCGTTATTAAAATCTAGAACTTCGACGAGATCTTCAAGGTGGTTCAGGCTAAACCTGAGGATTTGTCCTATTAGTCTAAGAGTAGATCTTGTGATGGAGAACAATCTTTTTGTAGGGACTAAAGTAGGGATAAGAAGTAGGATAGAGAATATAAACAAGTAAGGTTGCAAGTAAAAGGAGCAAGTACTGATTAAAATCCTATGGTTATAGACTAGATTTTTTTTTTAATAACCTAATTCCCTATAACCATGGCTCTGATACCAATCTGTAACACCCCAACCGATGGCGGAAACATCGAGGTGCCACGTATGAATGATTGTTCAGTAGCTCATGGTAGTACACAAGTTTAAATAATCCTTTATTTCATTACAATATTGAATTACATTAAAGTCTACATCAAATAATCAAACAAAGCTTCAAATATCTCCTCATGCTAGCTCTAGACTTCAAGCATCAGTATTTCCTGTTGAGTTTGGAAAAATGGGGGGGGGGGGGGGTCAACTAGAAGTTGGTGAGAATACATAAGCCATGTCAAGCAAATAGTTTAAGTATAAAAGTTTAACAATTCATATGTCTATCGTAAGTTTAAGTCTACATGAATAAACATAATATGTTGAATCGACATAATCAAACCTCCGACTAGTTTAGGTCCATCCCGTCATCCACGGTTCACCTTAATAATATGTTGGAACGATAACAATCACCCACGCTACCTATGTAGGAGGTACACGTATCCGGGTGGGATTGTCAATCCAATAGATCTATTATTGAGTATCGCCGGCTTGGCCATAGCTAATGATTATGTAATGTTGAAACTCGTTGAAACTGTTGTTGTGTGTCTAATTCATGAGGCATTAAAGTTTACAACTAGACATGTATGTAGAATTGCTTAAGTATAATGTTGCAAGTATAAAGAATTGCATAAACATGGTTACGTAAACTCACCTTAGTATAGTATTAAGTCTCGAGAAATAGAATATGTGTAGCCCCAAAGTTGCCAATTACAAGAGCTTATAATCAAAGCTTCAATTGTAGAAGTAATAGACTATAGAAGAAAGGTATGAGGGAAAGTTTAATCGGATTGAAACAATCGATTCAGAGGTGCAAAGTATAATGGGTCATAGGTGGGTTTTTATACTAGTTTTGGAGTCAATTAGCCATTAAAATTGGTCAACACCATAAAGTAAGGTTTTATGATGAATTGACTTTTTGACTAAAACTTTGACTGTTTGACTAAGACTTTGACTAGGACTTTGACTATTTGACTCAAGGCTTTATTTAAAAAAAATCTTGTATGTGAAAAAAAAAAGAATTTAGAATCATATTATTATTATTATTTATATACATTTATGTATGTATATAAGTTGTGAGTTAGGATAAATAAAGACTTAGGCACATTTGTATAATATTAATGATAAAGGTGTAATAATATATATATATATATATATATATATATATATATATATATATATATATATATATAAGGGCTTTTTATGTATTAAAATTTTGGGGAAAATTTTGTGATGTTACAATTCTGGTCATCTTGTTACTTTAACTACATTTAGTTAGGCAAAAATACTAACATGTAACCTTGGTTTTTCTAGCTTTTGTATGTGGAAAACGTTGATTGCAAAGGTATAAAAGTGGATAGTACAAAGGCGGCAATAGAATTCTGGGACATGAATAAGCTAAAAAGAAGACAGGCATTGGAAATCACTAAGGGTGGATTTGGAGGAAGATGCAACAACTTAGCTACACAAGATGTTAAAGGACATAATCAATCGGTAAAGATGTGTAGAAAAATGATAGTTATGTTATGTGTAACAGAAGAAAAATGATGGAAAAATTAACATACTGACCTGTTTTTTTTTATGTGTAACAGAAGAAATTGAGTGAGATAAGTGGACTAATCGACAAACTTATTAGAATAAAGGAAAAGGTTGAATCAAAATTAGATGACGTTGAAGAAATCATACCAGAGGATCATGATGTGCAAATGTTAAGAGGAAAATTTGATTTGTTGTTTGGTGAGACAAGCAAACGACAAAAAGGTTGCTCGCCTGGAAAAAAGATTAACAATGTGTTGAATGATATCAATATACATTTTGATGAAGAAGAGATTGATACAGATAGTTCAGATGAAGACAATGATGACAACTCAGGTTTGTATGTGTTACCATATTTATTTAAAGTAGCTGGAAAAACAGTTGGATTGTTACTAATATGTATTTTTGAATACAAAAAGAAATGGATGCTCACGACCTAGCTGTCGAAGATGAGATGGTGGATGACAGCGAAGATGACATTGAATCAAAGTCTTTAGCTGGAAAAAAAGTTAGAAGATCACGTTTGCATGTTGATGGTGTGAGAAACAAGACTGAGACTTCGGGTAATCAAGACAAAGTGGGCAAAGGTATGTAACCGTAAAAGCGTATCAATAGTTAATTATCCTTGATTATCTTATATTACATAAACACTGTCCTTTTTTGGTATGTTAGGTGGAGAATTCAGTGTTGCTGGACAGAAGGGGAAGGCTGCTGTGCCGAAAGGTGTATTAAGTTAATAGAAACATGTTATTCCTAATTACATTTAACTAATATATGTTACCTTCTAATGTAGAACCTGTAAAACATGTTGATGACATAGTGGATAGTCGCGAAACAGCAGCACACATGACAGATTTACATGAAACTGGAATAGGTATACAAAAAGACATGCTATTCTATAAAATAGACTTATTTTTTTTTTATGATACACACTTATATAAAACATTATCTTTAAAATGTAGGTCGTGTGAAAGAGGCAAACATAATTGTTGAAGGCATGCATGGCAAGGATGATATAGGGACAGGTATGCTAACTTTAATAATGCTGTAATAGTGATATACTACCTTGATAACGTAGGGTCGGTAACAAACCATAGATTTAATTCAAGACAAAACAAAAAAGGTGCTTTATCATCACCTTTTTGTTTGTTATGTTTCACTTGTAGCTAACAAAAAAAATCGGTTTTGTACTAATAGGTGGGGGGAAAAGGACTATCAATTGATGATGTAGTCCAAAAATTGGAAAGCACAAGGCTAAAACCGGTGCCACAAGAAACTGCAACCGCTGAAAATGTGGCAAAGAACGTGAAATTTAGTGTGAACCTGGATGAACCAATAACAGATGAAGAAACAAAAGTTTAGAAATTCCTTATGAAAAATGGTGTTGTTAATAGAAGGTATGCAACAAAAATTTATGTGACCTTTTGAGTTTTTTTTAACTTGGTTGAATAATTCAAAGCATAACATAGTTGTTAAAAAAATTTACAGTCATCTGTTACAAAAGTCAAACAATGATGCTGGTCAAGAAAAAACTCAGAACCAGCCGTTCTCATCATCAATGTAAGTGTATCTTGTTGATTTTATAAAATGTAAAGGTAAGCGTTAGGTGATTATAACAATTGTTATATTGACTTTTGATTTGAATATGTAGAGACTTTCTTTTTAAAGGAGAAAACGCCATGGTAGAGAAATACTTAATGAAGACCCTGGATCCGGGTAGCCTGGTTTCAAATGCTGTTATTGATGCTTGGGTGGATGTGTTAAACTTTGAAGAAAAATTTAAACAAGCAGGGTCAAACCGTCGGCTATTCTGTAACACGAATACCATTGTAAGTTAAATTATCATGTTTTGGTACGGCATTATATTTGTTATGAGTTAAGAATTAAACTCTATGAATAAACTTGTCGCAGGTTGATTGGATGTTAAGACTCAAAACAGCTGATGAAGAGAATAGAGTTTCGGCTTTTGAAAAGCGCATGTTTGGCGCACTTTATAGAAATCCAGATCTTGTGGATCTCAAAAGCTTCGATTTGATCTTCTTTCCTATCCTCGAGTATGCACACTTCTATGTCATGGTATTTGATTTGAAATGTCCAAAGATATCAGTAATTGACAATCGGGTGAGAGCCAAAAATCTTTCTCGGATCAACGACAATGAGGATTACTTTCTCAAGGACACTCCTTACAAACTGGTAAAGATGTTAGGATTGAAAAAACACTATTCATTGAATGTTTTTTTTAGTAACAGAAAAATTGGTCATAACATCTTTGTTTACTGCATATTGCAGAAAGCTATCTTTGTACGTTACTTGGAGCGGAAAGCTCATCCAAAAGCTGCCGAAATGGCCAAGTTGAACGTTGAAAGGGTCAAAATCTCGTGGGCTACGACAACAAATGGTATAGATTATGGAGTTTTCACAATGAGACATATGGAAAGGTATATGGGGGTGGGGGAAGAATTTGATCGCCAGTTTACAACTGAAGGTGGACGGAAGAAGTTACAACTTGAAGCTTTGAGGAAAAAATTCGCAGCTCATATTTTGCTCTCTAAGGCAAATAAGCTACACAACGAAATTAGGTTTGTTGCGCTTGGGTAAGAGACAATTGGGAGATTTGTTAACGGTGATTGCTTTTGTTGGTAATGTAATGTTAACTAATTGCTAGCTACTTTGGATTATTAAGTGTAGGATTACTAATTAAGACATGGATGTTTTTCTTATGTTTTGAATGTGGCTATCTTAGGATGTGTTATGGCCACCTACTGTAACAACTTTTTAAAAAAGTATGTAACATTTGGTCTGTATTATGGTAAGGGACCACATTTTGATATTTTTTGGAGGCTCTATAATGTTTTCAAATTTGTTTGTTTTTGGTGGGAAGAAACCTTGCCACGTGCATGTTGACAATAAAGTATATAACTTAAAGGAAAAAAGCATTGACTACAAAAAGTAAGGTGTCTACATATAATCTAAAAAGTACATAGGATCTAACTAGCCTGCAAACAAATCTACACTTTTTGTAAAATATAGTACATGGATCAGAAAAGTTATATACAATCTGTCACATCTTAGGTACACTTATGTACATTAAAAAATGGTTGTAAAAAAGGTTGCACCAAAAAGTACAACCAGAGTACTGTAACTTTGTGGATATCATTAATTTAGAGTACTTTTATTTCTTTTTATCTAAAACATAATAAAAAATGAAAAAAAAATTGTAACAATTGTAGATAACAACATGATCAACATACGTAAACATTAGCCTAAGGTGGCTTAGCATAAAACTTCAACATAAATAACACAAGGAACACAATACATGCCCAACACTACATAACCTAGTTAACGATAACATAAAAATTATCCTACTACTGAACGATAAAAAAAACGTCTACTAAAAACATGGTAATTAGTAACACGCTTTCCAACTTCACTTAACCCACATCCTAATTATCTCACTTATAGGAAAACAATGTAGAACATAGTTAACGCCAGTGCAATACTCAAAAATCAAATAGTAGCCTTCTTTTTCCGTCGATCGTCTTCCAAGTCCCTAACCTTATTTTCAAGCCTATTCTTTGAGTTCAAAAGACCTCTAATTATTGACCCAAGTCGTGGGCAAGTAGGATCATCAACCCATTCAAAAAATGGGCAACTGCTGGGCTACAAAAAAAAATGGTCGGATATAAGCGTAGTAATTCAAAATTACACATACATATAAATCTTTTACCTTGTCGGGGCATGAATAAAACCGTCTCCCAGAGTTATCATTCGTCCAGGAGGTCCTTCTGACCGCTACCTTACCACATGAACACAACACCATAGTATGAAGAGAAAAAATAACACAAACTTGAAAACAAAAATAACTTGTATTGGAAAAATATTGTATAAGGAGTTGGGGTTATATAATGCTGAGAATATAATGGAAGTGACTACCCATTAACCAAATGTGAAATAAATGAAAAAAAAGGGTAGGTGGATGAAGGTGGGAAACAATAAATATTGGGGAGTAAAAATGTTAAAAACCGTTAAATAAAAAAAATATTTTATGTGATACTTCAATTGTCCCATTGTCCTGGTTACAAAGTTGTAAATATTTTAAAATACTTTAGATTTAGATGGAGTGATCAAAAAGTAAATAAGAGCCATGTGTAGTCATGTCAAAGTTTTCATAGCATTAAAATTTTGTGTTAAAAATGTTAAGAAGCATTAGTGTCTATAATATTTTTGGTACTTGACTTTGAAAATTTATAAAATATGTGGACATACGTTAACAGATCCAAAAACAAAAAAAAAAATACATACTTGTGTTACAGACAAAAGCAAAAGTTCACTGCAAAAAAAAAATTATAAAAAAATATTTCTAAAATGAATATGTTACCCTATGTTACATATGATAAAAATTTTCTGCCAATAAAAAAATGTTATTTTTTTTGTTAAATGATGGTTCAATTGTCCTTGTTGTAAAGTAGTAGTAAATATATTAAAATAATTTATGGGAAAGTGATAAAAAAGAAAGTAAGATGCATATGTAGTCATGTCAAACTTTTGAAAAAAAGTAAGACTTTGGATTAAAAAACCGTGCCATTGTTAGTTTTCTAAAAAAGATAAAAAGAGAACATTTAAAGGAAAAAGGATACATTTGTTTAAATTATATTATAAAAAACGTGCCATGATTTCATGACATTGACCATTGCCAGGACACATCTATAAAATGAAAAGATTTGTTACAATCTTTGTAGACAAAAAAAATTAATAAAAGGTGTTATGGAAACTAGTATTGTATGACTGTTGTAACTTGTTTAATTTATTTAGTCATTGTGTAGTCATGTCAAAAAATAAAGTAAGACAAAGTAGGAAAATGTATTATATAATATAAAATATGGAGAAACTGGTTTGTAACTTGTTTAATAATTTTATTGTTTACTTTATTGAAAAGTTTGACATGTCATATAATGAAAATGATGTTACGGTATACATACTTGTGTTACAGACAAAAGGAAAAGTTTACTGCAAAAAAAAAAGTTATAAAAAATATTTCTAAAATGAATATGTTACGGTATACATACTTGTGTTACAGACAAAACGTTTCTCTGCCAATAAAAAATGTTATAATATATTTGTTAAATGATGGTTTCATTGTCCTTGTTGTAAGTAGTAGTAGATATATTAAAATACTTTATGGGAAAGTGATCAAAAAGAAAGTAAGATGCATGTGTAGTCATGTCAAACTTTTGAAAAAAAAGTAAGACTTTGAATTAAAAACCTTACCATTGTTAGTTTTCTAAAAAAGATAAAAATCTCCACATTTAAAGCAAAAAGGACACATTTGTTTAAATTATATTATAAAAAACGTACCATCATTTCATGGCATTGTCCATTGTCAGCAAACATCTATAAAATGAAAGATTTGTTACAATCTTTGTAGACAAAAAAAATAATAAAAGGTGTTATGGAAACTAGTATTGTCAACAATCCTTGTTGTAACTTGTTTAATTTATTTAGTCACTAGCTTATACCCCAGGAGCGTCCCGGGTTGAGAAATTTAAGTAAAGTGAATAAAATTAAAAGTATCTAAACTATAAAAATGACATCTATGTATCAACTTGCATTAGACACTTTAAAAAAAATACCAAAAGATTCATTCACTCTTTACAACATCAACACCTAAAACAGAATATTAAGATCTCAAGCACTTCAAGGGGACATAGATTGTTTAGCACCAATATATTCAGTCAAAGATCTTTAACTGCATACAATAAAATTTGAGTTATTTCAGAATATGGTAGAAAAAGAAAACATAACAATTACCTGTTGTAGAGCGTCCCGGGTTGAAATATCTAATATGACATAATAAAATATCTAATATGACAACATAATTAATGACTTGCCAATATATGATTAATGAATATTATTATTATTATTATTATTATTATTATTATTATTATTATTATTATTATTATTATTATTATTTTAAACAAATCTCTGCTATAAGTTATCATATTCTAATATAACAAAAAGGGTAATTGGGTCGGGTATCACCTAATCCCAGGCTCGACCCAAACCCACAATTTTTTTTTAAACTAATTCCAAACCTGACACAATACCTATTGGGTTACAAAAAATAGTTGTTTTTTTCTCCGTTTTTTATATAACACTATGATACTCGTTGGAAAGATAATAAAACGCTCGTTAATTTGGTGTAATTTTTTTCTTTAAAAAATCTTGTGTATAAAAGATATTAACGTTTAAAAGTTATGAGAGGAAACATTAGAGATAAAAATCTAATTTTGTTTTTAAATTTTAAATTATTATTTTTCCTAAAATAAAGGTCTTGCCACATGGGATGACACATGACACACTCAATAAAGAGAATACCCTCTTTAAATGCCATGTCATTAAAATTGCTTTGGTTTATTATATGTATAGATTATGTAGTCATGTCAAAAAAATAAAGTATGACAAAGTAGGAAAAAGTATTATATAATATCAAATATGGAGAAAGTTCTTTGTAACTTGTTTAATAATTTTATTGTTTACTTTTTTGAAAAGTTTGACATGTCATATAATGAAAATGATGTTACGGTTTTCATAATAAATTGAAGACTACATAAAAATGATGTTACGATTCTTCAAAAAAGATACATAATTACCATTACAAAACAAAAAACAAAGAACTTAATTGTAACATCGTTCTTAAACAAACATAATGACTATTGGAACGAAAATAAAACCACATAGAAATATTAATATCACATACAACAAAACATTCTACTAACAAACACACACAAAAACAAAGGATTACATCTAAAAATAAAAAAGACATTGGAACGAAAATAAAACCACATAGAAATATTAATGATTTTGACGTGGAACTAACGGTTGTGCTTCAACAATAAGGCGGAAAGTAAAGATCCCAGTCAATGTTGTTTAAATCTGGGTGCCACGTGGGGTCATCAGGGCTTACGGGTGGATACATGGGGATGAAAGGTTCTGGAGTGGGATTGACAACAGGGGGAACGGGCAGTTCTTTTGTAACTTGGCTTTCATTTTGACGTGGAACAACAGTTGTGCTTGAACAATAAGGCGGAAAGTAAAGATCCCAGTCAATGTTGTTTAAATCTGGGTGCCACGTGGGGTCATCAGGGCTTACGGGTGGATACATGGGGATAAAAGGTTCTGGAGTGGGATTGACAACAGAGGGAACGGGCAGTTCTTTTGTAAATTGGCTTTCATTTTTACGAATGATTGTAAATTTCCCTCCTCCTTTCGAATAGAATTCATACATGGAGCTATGACTTTGACTTTTAACAGCAACTTGTGGCTCTGTCTTTGTATTGTATAACACCTCACCGCCAGAACGAAAGTTGTTTACAAAACGTGTCTCTTTCTTTATGACGGGCGGAACTTGTGGCTCTTTCTTGACGGACTGTTTATGATGTGAACCTTGGTTTTTTGCTTTGAGAGTTGCTGAAAACGGATGTTCATTTGCGGGTAAATTAAAACGCCGAAACAAAGGGTGGTTTAACGCATGCGGTTGATTCCACGTATTAGAAGCCTTCGAGCTACATTGTGGTTCGGGTTTTGGAACAATTTTAGAAACTCGTTCGGCTTTTGGGCTGGTTGGTTCAGCCTTAATGAGACCTTCACACTTTGGTTCAGATTTTGGGGCGAGTTTACAAAGTCTCTTACCAATCTTAATGTAAGAAGCTGGTACACGCGGATAAACTTTCTCTCCAACCTTGGGTCGCTTAAACTCAAGATTTGGCCTATTGGACATTTTGGTATTGTTGTAAATCTACCTTTGGGTTTCTTATGTGTGTAATGGATGTGTAATATGTTATCAATATATATATGGGATGAAATAGGTATAAATGTTGCATAGTTGCATTAAATTCGGACAAACAATAATGGTGTTAGGTATACAATTAAATGTAACATTATTCTGAATTGGTGGTTGTAACATATAATAATAAAAAGTCTGGTATTATACCATTATAAATAAAAAATTGCAACATTAATCTTAAAATGTACGTCTGAAAAAGTATGTTACACAGAGCTTGGTAGATTAATCTTAGTTAGTACATACAACACTGTACGTGTTACATAAAAAACAAAAATAATATGCAAAAATGATTGTAGGGCCAACTGTTACACAAAGCAAGTGAAAATTTCATGCAACAACAAAAACGGATGTAGGAAAAAAGTTAGAACATACAAAAGACCACACATTACATAAAAAAGAAAAACACAAAAAGTAAACATAAGTAAAAATGGAATCAAAACATTACACAAAAAAGAAAAACACCTAGTAACTAAAAATGGAATCAAATGAGCAATCAGAGTCCGTTCCACGTTCATCCTCCCATGGGTCGTGCATTGCCCATTCCCATTCCATGGCTCGTGTAGCCTCTCCATCAGACCAAGTGTCATACTCTGCACCAGGATCTGATTCATAACCTTTTGCCCATTCAGGTGTGTAATGAGGCTTGTGTAACATTTCGCATTTATTAATTATACGTTACGGATTAAAACGACAAGTGTTATTATTTTTGGTGATATCTTGAACCCTAATACAATGATAATTATTCATATATATATATATATATATAAAAATACAAAAGTTATAATAAACATAACATGCTAATTTTTGGATCAAACACAAATGTCTAAAGCCCACCCCCCTTTTCTTTTATTTCTGGAAGCCCAAACTGATATCTGGCCCACATCCCTTGACCTTCACCCTCACCCGGCCCAAGACCTGAGCCCACTAGACCCCGGCCCAACCTCCTCCCATCCCTACTCTGTTTTGATAAAAAAGAAAGAAAACCATGGTTCCAGCCGGGTTTCGAACCCGAGTCACAACACACACACACACACGCTATCCATCTGCTCCACACCCTTGTATTGATTTAATACCAACAAATAATATATATAACCCCACTTCACTTCTCCTTTTTCCTTTTCCTTTTTCGCGAAACAGCAGCAGCAGCAGATTTATATAATTTTTCTTAACCAATCCTTTGATTTAGCAATCAATCATACAATTATGGTAAGAACTCGTGATTACCGGCCTTGTATGACTAAGATGCACGATTAACATCCATCAATTGATGCCAATTAACCATATACGCGTCCCTCATTAAAAACTCGGTCAATCCTTACCATAACATCGAACCAGTGCTTAGCACTATAAATTGGCCATTCTCGAACCATTACAACTCGCTCATACAGCTTCCTTAACCTCCAATTTCTCTGAATCATCATCTGAGCTCGTCATTTGATCGTAGTTTGACTTTAAGGTTGACCGGCCAATCGAGTATCGAAACAACATTGTAAGTTTGATTTTTCCAGTGGGTTTTGATTATCGGCATTCACACATCATAAACCCTAAGATTAATCAGGTTATTGATGTGTGAATTGCTTGATTGGAAAAGCTAGGGATCGTAATCTTGATTTGGGGATAAACTGGATCGACTTAGTATATTTATTTTATTTAAACTGAGATAAATCACAACCACAGGCCTAGGCCAAGTGGTTGTGACTGATACTCGTAACCAAGGGCACCCGGGTTCGAATCCCGGCTTGGGCGCCCCTTTTTCCACATTTTTTTTTCATTTTTAAAAACTAACCACTTATAATTATATATTATACATTTAAATCTTGTAAATTCATTTTTAAATATTAAAACCTTTTTATAAATTCTAAAAAAATTTATATTTATCAAATCTGAGGTAAAAGTTTATTTACAATTTTTAGTTTTCTGAAATTCATTGATTTAATATTTATAATAATTAAATCAATTTTATACTATTATATTTATAAAAATCCATTAAAATATCAAAACAATTTTATTAATTTCTACAAAAATTATCCTATGTTTGTACGATGTTAAACCTTACTGAAATGATTTTTAATTCAGAAAAATCATTTATTTTATATTTTTAATCAATTTTTGTTAGATTTAATCATAATTAAATCATAATAAATTCAATTTTTATTATTTTTGCACCAAAATTTTATACAATTTATTTCTGAATATTTAGAACAGAAATATGATTTTTAAAATAATAATTCTTTAATTTTAGTATTTTTAAATATTAAAGTTTAATTTTGGCAATTTGTAATAAATAGATTTAAAAATCTATTTTAAAGAAAATAATTTTATAAAAATTATTTTTATACTTCAAACACATTATTGTGAACAATCTAAATTCAAATTTTATAAAAAGACTTTCTTTTATTTAATTATCAAATTTCCCTTTATTTAATTAAACATTTTATTATAAATTCAACAATTGGATATCCCCAAATCGAAACCCTAGGATATACTTATAAACTAGTTAGACTTAGACTTATTTGTTGCCTTATACATAGGGTAATACTTGGCAATCTATTGGGCTACACTTATACTATTCCTCTATACCTAAAACTATACCAAGGTGAGTTTACGTAACCATGTTTATGCGATTCTTTATACTTGCAACAATTATTTAAGCAATTCAACATGCATGTCTAGTAGTAAACTTTATTGCCTCATGAGTTAGTCAACAGTTTCAACGAGTTTCAACATTTACATAATCATTAGCTATGGCCAAGCCGGCGATACTCAATAATAGATCTATTGGATTAACAATCCCACCCGGATACGTGTACCTCCTACATAGGTAACGTGGGTGATTGTTATCGTTCAACATATTACTAAGGTGAACCGTAGATGACGGGATGGACCTAAACTAGTCAGAGGTTTGATTATGTCAACATATTATACTATTCATGTAGACTTAAATTTACGATAGACATACGAATTGCTAAACTTTTATTCTTAAACTTAATTGCTTGACATGGCTTATGTATTCTCACCAACTTCTAGTTGACCCCCCCCCCCCCCATTTTTCCAAACTCAACAGGAAATACTGATGCTTGAAGTCTAGAGCTAGCATGAGGAGATATTTGAAGCTTTGTTTGATTATTTGATGTACGAATTCTTGTAGAACAAATGTATGTAATTTATTTAAAATCATATAATGAAATTTATTATTCACCATGAGCTACTGAACAATCATCAATACGTGACATCCCGATGTTTCCGCCATCGGTTGGGGTGTTACAGATTGGTATCAGAGCCTTGGTTATAGGGAATTAGGTTATTAGAAATAATCTAGACTATAACCTTAGGGACTTAATCAGTACTTGCTTCTTTTACTTGCTATTCTCTCTCCTACTCCATATCTCTACTTTCATCCCTACAAGAAGGTTGCTCTACATCACTGGATCTACTCTTAGACTAGTAGGACAAAATCCTCAGGTTTAACCTGAACCCCCTTGAGATCTCGTCGAAGTTCTAGATTTTAATAACGAACACGTGCAATCTGGAAGGGTGAACGCCTGTATTCTGAGTCTTCTGTCTAGGCTGGCATTGCGCATATATCCCAATCAGACGAGGGACCCGGATGCCTACCTGGGAATTCTCGGGATGAGTGTTCACTTATAGGCTAAAGCATGTCTTCATATGTTATAAAAATCTAGAGTCTTTGATAAGTCAACGTTTTCGTTTATTCGTTTTAATTAATGAATAAATGATTACATTCCTTATGTAACCTCATTCATTTCATTGTGTCTCTTACAGATCATGCCTCCACGTCGCAGTGCTCGTCTTAACAGTGGTGAAAATCATGATGAAGGAAGTAGCAATCACAACCACAACCACGATACTAACCACAACAACAACAACAACAATGGTGTCGATGCTCAGCTGGCTGCGATCATTTCTCAACAAATGGCGCAGCAAATCGTAACTCTAGTTCCCAACTTACTAGCACAAGTCATCCAGTTGAACGGAAACGGGAACGGTAATGGAAATGGAAATCACAATGGGAATGGACTTCCAGCCTGTACCCTTAAACACTTTAATTCCTGTAATCCCCCAAAGTTCAGTGGAGAAGAAGGAGCTACAGGACTCCTACAATGGTTTGAGGGTATTGAGAATACCTTCATCAACAGTGAGTGCCCCAACAATTTTAAAGTCCGTTATGCCATGAGTGTTCTTCATAAACGAGCACTCACTTGGTGGAATGAAGAAAAACGCACTCGCGGAGCTGAAGCTGCACTAACCTTAACTTGGGATCAAGCTAAAGACATTATGAAGGCAGAGTTCTGTCCTCGTAATGAAATTAAGAAGCTGGAAGATGAATTTCATGATCTTGCTCAAGACAGTGGGGAAAACCTTGCTTACAACACTCGCTTTCACGAACTTAGCTTACTGCTACCCCACAAAGTCACCCCTTTGCCCATTGCTATCGAAAAATACATTGGTGGTTTACCGATGCAGATTCAAGACACGGTGTGGGGAAGGAACCCTGCTACCTTGGAGGAAGCAAAGCGTTTGGCTGCCACCCTAACAGATAACCATGTGAAGGCAGGGACCCTGACTCGTAAAGGGGAAAAGAAAAAGGATACCCCCCAACCTGCCGTTGATATCAAAACTGAGGCCTCAACCAACGGGAAGAACAAGGCCAGGAATTTTGCAATAGACACCACTGCCCCACCCACCAAGAAACAATACAATGGGAACCTACCTAAGTGTGACACCTGCCAGTATCACCACCCAACTCAAGTACCCTGCCGACAGTGTACCAATTGCCAAAGGTATGGGCATCTTGCAGATGCTTGTCGAATCCCTGCTACAAACACTCTTGATGCTCCAAATAACCCCGCTTGAGACCCTCCAGCTACTTAATGATGTCTACTTTCTCTTTAATTCCATGTATTGCCACTTTTAATTCAAATAATAAAATCCAAGTATTATCATAACATTTGTGTGCATGCTTGTTTGAATGTGAACTGATTGCTATATCTATAATCATACTTGCTTACTTGTACAACAATTAGTTGACTACCAAACAACCTACTTAACGATTGGTAGAGGTCATCATGTCTTTCCAACAGTCGGGAGAGGCCCTACCACCTGCTCAACAACTGGTGGAGACTATCAGACCTGCTCAACAATCGGAAAGTCATAAAAGGACGCAAAACCCTAATGTAAGGTAAATTGGTAATTACGGTCCGGAACGTAATCATGAATTTACAGGTACATTAAGGTAGTGTGAAATTTTATCAAGAGTGTCGGTAGTCGACCAATTGCTAACCTAGTGTCTTCCTTTAACTTCGGGACGAAGTTCCTAAAAGTAGGGGAGACTGTAACATTTCGCATTTATTAATTATACGTTACGGATTAAAACGACAAGTGTTATTATTTTTGGTGATATCTTGAACCCTAATACAATGATAATTATTCATATATATATATATATAAATATAAAAGTTATAATAAACATAACATGCTAATTTTTGGATCAAACACAAATGTCTAAAGCCCACCCCCCCTTTTCTTTTATTTCTGGAAGCCCAAACTGATATCTGGCCCACATCCCTTGACCTTCACCCTCACCCGGCCCAAGACCTGAGCCCACTAGACCCCAGCCCAACCTCCTCCCATCCCTACTCTGTTTTGATAAAAAAAGAAAGAAAACCATGGTTCCAGCCGGGTTTCGAACCCGAGTCACAACACACACACACACGCGCTATCCATCTGCTCCACACCCTTGTATTGATTTAATACCAACAAATAATATATATAACCCCACTTCACTTCTCCTTTTTCCTTTTCCTTTTTCGCGAAACAGCAGCAGCAGCAGATTTATATAATTTTTCTTAACCAATCCTTTGATTTAGCAATCAATCATACAATTATGGTAAGAACTCGTGATTACCGGCCTTGTATGACTAAGATGCACGATTAACATCCATCAATTGATGCCAATTAACCATATACGCGTCCCTCATTAAAAACTCGGTCAATCCTTACCATAACATCGAACCAGTGCTTAGCACTATAAATTGGCCATTCTCGAACCATTACAACTCGCTCATACATCTTCCTTAACCTCCAATTTCTCTGAATCATCATCTGAGCTCGTCATTTGATCGTAGTTTGACTTTAAGGTTGACCGGCCAATCGAGTATCGAAACAACATTGTAAGTTTGATTTTTCCAGTGGGTTTTGATTATCGGCATTCACACATCATAAACCCTAAGATTAATCAGGTTATTAATGTGTGAATTGCTTGATTGGGAAAGCTAGGGCTCGTAATCTTGATTTGGGGATAAACTGGATCGACTTAGTATATTTATTTTATTTAAACTGAGATAAATCACAACCACAGGCCTAGGCCAAGTGGTTGTGACTGATACTCGTAACCAAGGGCACCCGGGTTCGAATCCCGGCTTGGGCGCCCCTTTTTCCACATTTTTTTTTCATTTTTAAAAACTAACCACTTATAATTATATATTATACATTTAAATCTTGTAAATTCATTTTTAAATATTAAAACCTTTTTATAAATTCTAAAAAAAAATTATATTTATCAAATCTGAGGTAAAAGTTTATTTACAATTTTTAGTTTTCTGAAATTCATTGATTTAATATTTATAATAATTAAATCAATTTTATACTATTATATTTATAAAAATCCATTAAAATATCAAAACAATTTTATTAATTTCTACAAAAATTATCCTATGTTTGTACGATGTTAAACCTTACTGAAATGATTTTTAATTCAGAAAAATCATTTATTTTATATTTTTAATCAATTTTTGTTAGATTTAATCATAATTAAATCATAATAAATTCAATTTTTATTATTTTTGCACCAAAATTTTATACAATTTTTTTCTGAATATTTAGAACAGAAATATGATTTTTAAAATAATAATATTTTAATTTTAGTATTTTTAAATATTAAAGTTTAATTTTGGCAATTTGTAATAAATAGATTTAAAAATCTATTTTAAAGAAAATAATTTTATAAAAATTATTTTTATACTTCAAACACATTATTGTGAACAATCTAAATTCAAATTTTATAAAAAGACTTTCTTTTATTTAATTATCAAATTTCCCTTTATTTAATTAAACATTTTATTATAAATTCAACAATTGGATATCCCCAAATCGAAACCCTAGGATATACTTATAAACTAGTTAGACTTAGACTTATTTGTTGCCTTATACATAGGGTAATACTTGGCAATCTATTGAGCTACACTTATACTATTCCTCTATACCTAAAACTATACCAAGGTGAGTTTACGTAACCATGTTTATGCGATTCTTTATACTTGCAACAATTATTTAAGCAATTCAACATGCATGTCTAGTAGTAAACTTTATTGCCTCATGAGTTAGTCAACAGTTTCAACGAGTTTCAACGAGTTTCAACATTTACATAATCATTAGCTATGGCCAAGCCGGCGATACTCAATAATAGATCTATTGGATTGACAATCCCACCCGGATACGTGTACCTCCTACATAGGTAACGTGGGTGATTGTTATCGTTCAACATATTACTAAGGTGAACCGTAGATGACGGGATGGACCTAAACTAGTCAGAGGTTTGATTATGTCAACATATTATACTATTCATGTAGACTTAAATTTACGATAGACATACGAATTGCTAAACTTTTATTCTTAAACTTAATTGCTTGACATGGCTTATGTATTCTCACCAACTTCAAGTTGACCCCCCCCCCTATTTTTCCAAACTCAACAGGAAATACTGATGCTTGAAGTCTAGAGCTAGCATGAGGAGATATTTGAAGCTTTGTTTGATTATTTGATGTACGAATTCTTGTAGAACAAATGTATGTAATTTATTTAAAATCATATAATGAAATTTATTATTCACCATGAGCTACTGAACAATCATCAATACGTGACATCCCGATGTTTCCGCTCCAGCTTCGGTAGTCCAGATCAGTTAAACCTCAGCTCCAGCTTCGGTGTCCCCACAACTTGTTTCAACATCCTCACTGTCGGCTTTCTCCTTCATCTTGCAGTTCCTTGAGTCGCGGTATGTTACATACTGATAACAAGTGCGACAAAGCCTTGGGTTCTTGACCCGCTTAGCCCGGGTCACAACATTTGTATTCTCACGACATCCAGGTAAACGACGATGCTTACCACGACCCTTGTTCCTAATGCCTTCAGGATTATTGAGTGAAACATTAACATCAAGAGATTGGCCTACTAAGTCTTCAACAATAGAAGCATTCTGATTAGTAGCCGTTGTTTCTGTAACATCTTTGTTTAAAAACCGCATCTTCATCTCACGGATTGCTCAGCAAATGACGATAAACCATCAATATCAGACCTCAAAACATCTAGACATTCAGAAAAAGTGTCATTTATCTCGTTCCTCATAACAGTTTGGGGGCTAGTGTCTACTCCATAACGGTTTTCAATAGCAAAAATACGCTTGGGTAGAACATCCCTCTTCCACCGATCAGAAATGTAGTGTGGAGGAATTTTTTCAACCTTCGATAACCTAAAAACACAAAAAACATGCCTACACAAATAACCAATTCGAGTAAAATTGTTGCACGAGCAAGTAACATCTTGATCATTCCATCTGACTGAAACCTGGAAAAAAAATGACTATCGTTAATGTTGCGCACTTGCGTAGCAAAACATAACAAACATACTCCTTGTTTGAAAAAAAAAATACCGTGAAAACATGGCTAACTGCATTCTCTTTGTCAAGCTGGGTCACGTCATACTTGATAACATCATCAACTGTTACAGTGTTAGATATGAAACATAAAAACTTCCATTTCATTATTTCTTTCTTCACTTCCTCGTAAATAGTGTGAGTGTAGGTTTCAAATGCATGCTTCTCAATGGGTAAATCACTAGAATTTTTAAAAGTACTCAGAGAGGTTTTGTACTCAGCGGTCCTTTGTCTATACCTCTGATTGTCAATCCTAGTGTCATAACAAAGCATGAATTGGACAAGCGTATTAGCACTTGAGGAGTTGACCTTAAAGGCCGAGTTTGAACTTTCACACCTGGATGTTGTCCTCATCAAACAGCTGAATGGGATCTCATGGAAATATGATGGCGCCCAACTCTCACGAATGGCATACATATCATTCAGCCAATCATGATCTTGTAACCCAAACTTTTCCAATAACGCTTGCCAACGACTTTCAAACGTACTAGGTTTGATATACACATTCCATACAAGGCGGTGTAAACATAACCTCATATCAGAATTGTTTAAAACATCTCCAGAAATCTATAAAAAAAAATAAAAAAAATTAAGGAGTATCATAACATGTTTAATATCAGGAAAAAATGTTACAGAAAATGTAACTAAGTTTCTAATGAAAATGTTAACTATCAGAATTGTTTATCTTAAAGATTATAGCAAGTTTCTAATAAAATTTATCAGCCTTCTTGTCTATCAGATTATTATAACAAGGGATATAAATTGTAACAAGTTTAAGGAGTAAGTTGCTGATGATGTTGAGTATTAGTTTCATAAAATGTTGACTATCATAAATAATTTTCACTATCAGGGGGAAATCTAACAAGTTTCTGGTGAAAATTGTTAACTATCAGAATTGTTTATTTTAGAAATTATAGCAAGTTTAAAATAAAATTTATCAGAATTATTGACTATCATAAAATATTATAACAAGGAGTATACATTGTAACAAGTTTGTAATTGTGACACTCGGCAAATTCTGGTTAACAACGTTGTCTAGATGAAAGTCTACCTTAGCGAGTCACGCGTATATTGTACTTAACTGGGTTAGTTAAGTCGGGTTATGGTTCAGGAACTATCGGTTTAGTCTAGAGGATCATTGGATGTTGGTCTAGAGGTTCATTAGATGTCGGTCCTTAACCAAGTGTACAAACGGTGACGATTTGTAGGATCGTCAGGGCATACGGAACATACAAGTCTCGAGTCCCGGGAATTGGTGAACGAGTGTGAATATGTGTATTTACAAGTGTTATGTGTTTACAATCATTATGTGACTTGTCGGTATGTGAATATGTGTTAACATATGTTAAAACGGGGTTTAACACGCAAAACACACGAAACTAGCCCCTATGGGCGATTAGGGGGCTAAATGCATGACTGTTCATGCAATTAGGCCCAAATGCATGACTGTTCATGCGATTGGGGGGCCAATTGCATGACTGTTCATGCGATTAGGCCCAAATGCATTACTGTTCATGCGATTAGGATTCCTAATCGCGTGTAAAGCTGCATAATCGCGTGTTACGGGCTGGACGACTAAAAACGACTATAAATACCATACTTGACCTCATAAACTTCATTATACAAACCCTAGTCGTCCCATAACCTGCCCCAACACACACACAACCTCTGGAACGCGATTTTTGATCAAAACACAAGGATTCAAGCATAATCCATCGTTCTTTCATAATCCTAAGGTTTGGTTTCCATCCATGAATCTTTATAAACGTTTTTAATCAATCCCTAATGGTCCAGACCTGTTCTAAAACGAAAAAGCTTTCTGAAAATCGTTAATAAGGGTTGTTAATCGGATTCTAACTAGTATACATGTGTTATGGGTGTTTATGATTAGAAAGCTAGGGTTTTTATGATTCATAATGATGGATTAACATGTTATTAGGTTAAATCAGAATAATATTAATGTTATGATGATAATATCTGAGTAATTGATTATTAGGGTTATTGTTATGCATGTTAAGGTGATGTTGCATGCTATGTGAATGGTGTTTGGATTACATGATTGCATGCAGGGCTGAAAATACGAGGCAAAACGAAGGGTTTTGGTTGAAACATGTTTAGGATAGTGTTTGGGATGATATTGGGTAGTTACACACGTTCTGGATCTGATTTGGAGCGTTAAACGCGCGAAAAACTGGAACAGCAAGGTTACAGGCGATTAGGATTGCTAATCGCCAGTTTTTCATGCGATTAGGGCCTAATCGCTAGTTTGTTCATGCGAGTAGCCCTAATTGCTAGTTTTTACATGTGGTATAGCCCTAAATGCTAGTTTTACATGTGGTATAGCCCTAAATGCTAGTTTTACATGTGGTATAGCCCTAAATGCTAGTAGTTACATGTGGTATAGCCCTAAATGCTAGTAATTCATGCGATTAGCTTTCCTAAATGCTAGTTGACCAACCTAAATGCTAGTTGACTTTTCCTAATCGCGTGTACTGCTGCTGTAAGCGTAAATTAGCATTCCGAGACCCGATTTGACATGTAGTAACATGCTAGGAACCCCGTAACATATATAATAACTTGGTAACATATGTTTGGATGTAATTCGGTGATACGTGAACTATGTGCTATAACTTGTTGTGCGTTAACGTATGTTAAGTGTGATTGCATGATTGTCTGTTTGAGAGCGTAAACATAACACGGGGAGTCTCGGGTCACCAATGGGACGTCGAGTCTTGTACTTTGGGTCAATTAAACAGTCACGGTGTTTTCAAACGAACTTGGTTATGGTCTGGACATCTAGGGACTAATTAACCTGCGGGTTATTAGTCTAAGTACTTGTAACTGTCATATGTTAGGTCACCGCTTTACGGACTAGCATAGCAGCTGAGTTTACTCGGGTTAAGGAGTAACACAACTTAAGGTGAGTTTACGGCCCCTCTTTTAAACTGGTCTCATACTTTTCGGGGGAGAAAACATGTGTTAAAACGATTATTTGGTAACTACTGTCATACTATGGGTTTCTATTGTGTACTACACGATCTTTGGAAGTCCCGGGGGGAACCATGAATGTGCGGGTTTGCACAACGGGGAAATGTGAATAGCGCTATTGGGAGTGACCAACCCCGCTCGTCGGCTTGGAGGGCCGGGCGAGTGCATATTGTCTCAAACAGGAACAACAGGAACAACTGGTACTTTTCGGGCACAACATCTGGTATTCGAGTTAGTAATGGTTTTCCAATCGTGGTAGTAACAAAACGTACGCCTAGCTAGCGTATACTGGTTTTCGATTTGTTATAGTATGGACAGGTGGACTTGGTACTTGGATTACAAAACCTGTAAACTCACCAGCATTTTTGTGCTGACGTAAACTTTTACATGTTTTCTCAGGTTGCTAAGGTAGCACGACTGGACTAGGGCGCACGCGTCTGCACGGCGTCTAACTAGGGTTGCATGGTCTTATAAACGTTGAACTATTGTTTCATTGTTGAGATACTGTTTTGAATAAGCTTCCGCTGTAAACGGGATTTTAAACTATGTTTTGAAATTGCATTTATATTCATTTAGACTTGTTTATTGTGATCGTTGGTTTGGATCCTGGTTTGTCATGCGCCTCGCGGTAAAACTCCGCAAGTGGATTTTGAGGGTGTGACAGTAATAAATACCTTCAGAGGAAGCTTTTTCATTATGTGCCACAAACAAAAACGATGACGAGACTCTAAAAACACCTTAGCTATAGCTTGTTTCATTGCAGGGTCTTGGTCAGTTAGAACAAGTTTCGGTTGCGTAGAATGGGCCTTTAGGAAGGATTCAAGCAGCCAGACATATGATTCAACCGTTTCATTAGCTATCAAACCGGCCCCAAACGTTACACATTGTTTATGGTGGTCAACCCCAGTAAAAGGAACAAAAATCATATTGTACCTAATAAAAGGCAAAAGCAAAGATGCAAAAAATATATTAGTTTATTAGAAAAAAAAATTATGGTCAACAAAAAGTATAAATAACCCAAAAATATCATTTAGAAACACTTACTTGTTGGTATGATACGTGGCGTCAAATGCCAAAACTTCACCAAACACTTCGTAATTTAACTTCGATATTTCATCAGCCCAAAACAACGATTTCAACCTCCCCTTCTGTAACACCCCGAAGTCTCGAAGTGATTACGTCACCTTATGTGTCTCTTAAACGGGTCGGGTCGGACCTGACCACCCGATTACTAAATTAAATATTCAAGTTCGAATCTCGCGATCAACCGTTTCAACCGAATATATATATAATAATTATTGAATTATTATTTTCACGGTTAAACGCTCCTTATCTGTTATTAACCCGCTGCCAAACGCCTATTATTCTCTTGTTATACTCATTACCAATTATCGCGAGTTCTAGTAATTATCCCTGTTACCAAACACCCTCTATTATTATTATTCTATATAAACCACCCCTCTCTCCTACCTATCGATCTCTCTCTGTTCTATATACAATACACACAAAGTGTGTGAAGGCAGGCAACGCAGCAGCAGCATCAACCGGAGAAACATGGCCGGCGATTGCCGCCTCCTCTCCGACCACCGCTGCTCCAACCTCCGGCTGCCGCCTTCATCCTTCCTTCTCCGGTAAGCATCTCTTCCTCCTCCTCCTCGGCTGACCCTGTTCTAAACCCGACGCCGGAACCATCTTCCTCTTTAATTACCTTGATAAGTAACCGATAACCCTTGAGCTGATCTTGTTTCTGATAATCAAAGCCAAACAGTCACCGGCTACGGTGACTGTTGATGGGTCCTTTTAACCAGTCAACTCACTTTCTGTTATAATCAATCTGTAACCACTGTTACCGATTCTCAATATAACCGGTAGCTATCGAGTCCCAATCCTTGTTCCGATTATAACTCGTGATGATCGTGATTCTTCGGTACCTTTATTCCTGAGTTGAACGATGACCGGGTATTCACCTATTCATCGGGGCCGGTTAATCCTTGACCCTCCTTGTTCAAGCTAATACCCGATTGTATTCATATTGATTAAGTTGCTTATTCAAGATTATAATCAGTTATTAATATAAAGCTTATGATTATTGTTTTAGGTATTAAAAACGGAGAACGGGTCCGACACCCGGTTAAATCCCGGTCAACTCCCGACTAGGTTCCGATAATTATTCGGTAAGATTCGGTCACTATTTCATATTGATGTATTGGTTACACAATCTAATAATCGGATATTAATATAATGGTTATGATTGTGCGAGGTACCGATAATCAAATTGGTGAATACGAGTCATCGCCGAGTCGACTCAGTGACTCGGTCAACAACCGGAATAGAACCCGGTCCAATAGCTAAGACGAGGAGTATTATTAATTATACGAATATATATATAATACGAATAACGTACGGACTTGATAATAATAATAAGAGATTAATAATTATATATAAAATATATACGTTTATATATACACAATTTGATATATAAAACGATATACTAGACTCGGGTAAGTTATGTCTAGAGTTCTTTTAGGTTCGCGTGCCAAGCTGTAAAGGCCAGCTTTATTTCTTTTTGCCTAGATTGACCAAACCCCGAGTTTAGGACTATCTAATATATACCGGATTCCATATATATAAATTGTATATATGATATATATCCTAAGTATTACAATCTAACAAGTCCCATGCGTAAACCGTATCAATATATATATGAAATATAATTGTAATAAGAAGATTAGCTGAAGATATAACGCAAACCGGTGAGTATCGTGAACTCCCCACTTTTACTGTTTTATTAAGTGTTTTCGGGGAAATACATGTCACTTATAAGAAAACATAATGCTTTACACAAAAGAATCATTAATAATAGAAGTTATATAAAAGGGGCAATAGAAACAACGAGGACAGTACTGGACGGTATCGCCATTTCCTTTCTTGTCCAACTAGAGGACAAGAACCAGTTTTACCCGAGTAGAGGGTAGAAATAATCATATATTATCACAAGCAGAGTGATACCATAGAAAGGAATGGTAACTCATAGAATATAATCGGAACAATAGACATATAATCGAATTGATAGAATATATAGTTCCCCTCCAGAATATAGAATTGTAAAGCATATTTATAAAAGATATTTATAAAAGAATTATCAATAAACGAACTGGCCATTCACTTTATAAAATACGCGACCTCACCAACTTTATGTTGACAGAAACTATTTTTGACATGTGTTCAGGTAACCCAACAGATATGATGACGTGGATCCTGGAAGACTACAAGACTGTTATTACCCTGGATTCCGCTGTGTAACTCCGATAACCCGACCCGACAACCCGGCCACATCAGCCAGGGTTGTTACACCTTCTCAATAACAAAGTCATAAAAAAAGTTGGGTAAACTTTCCTTGCGATCTCGGAAACGATCTATTACTAGCTGGGAGTCCCGATCACCAATGAAAAACCTCATAGCTTGACTAAAGTTTTTAAAGTCAATTGCTGTACCATTAACATTATGATGCCCACCTTTCATAGTAATCAAATATCTGTGAGCTATAACTGGACCAACTCTATTAAGACTCATGTCGTGTATAAACTGTTTGGATGAAAACGATAACTTTCTGGAAATCTTAGAAAGGTCGCGGTTATACCGTTCAACAAGTGGATGATTGTGCTCCTCAACAAACTTTTGAATAGTGAACTTGGATGACTCATCAGACACAACAACACATATATTGGCTTTGCAATCTGTAACAGAGAAAGTACTTTGCCTAATATTCAATGAAGCTTCATCCATGCTATCAAGTTTTTGATTTGACTGAGGCTTGGAGGCTTTGTTGCATCTAAGGTATTTGTGAGTAACAACACCCTTCCACCTTTTAGTTTGACCCTTACGAGGAGTGAAACCAGATTTATCAGCATAATTGTACCACATTGATACCACATCTTCCCATTTGTTAAAAATAGAACCAACAACAGGTTTAAACTCTGGGCTAACACTCGGAATCCATAATGTCGTTCCGTTTGGAGTGTGAGTAACGACAAAGTTTGCAGGGTCTACAACACCTGCAGTAAAAAAAAACAAAAAATTCATAGCTAAAAAAATATGTTTACATACGAAAAGAAAGATGAAAACAAACACATCATGTAACAAGAAACAAAAAAAAAAGAAAAAAAAAAACAGGTAACAAAAACATCCACAAACAAAAACAAACATGTAACACAGATTGTGTTGAAATGTTTTACAAAAAAAAAAAGGATTGTTAATTTTCAAAAAAATCTTGAAAACAACAACAGATGTTTACACAAAGAACAAAAAAATGTTTTAAAGGTGGGCTAAACATGATCGAACAAAAAGGATACTGTTAACATGTTTTACATAAATAAAAAAATTGATTTTATGTTAAATAAAAACTTCAAGGAACAAGACCAAAAATTGTGGGTAAACCAACTGAAAAACGTGAATTAAAAAGATAAACATAAAACTATGGATGTAAAAAAACTGTAACAAACGAAAACACATACACAAAAAAAAATGGAAACAAAACCACATACTGAAAGCAAAATAAAGAGTTGAAAAACAAAATGAAAAATAAAAACTTCAAGGAACAAGACTAAAAAATGTGGGTAAAACAACTGAAAAACTGTAACAAACGAAAACACATACACACAAATAATGAAAACAAAAACACATGCTGGAAGCAAAATAAAGAGTTGAAAAACAAAATTAAAAATGAAAAAAAAAGAATAACAGTTAAAAACTAACCATCAGATCTGGAGTGCAGTGGAGATAGATCTTCTGGAACATTAAATGAGAAACATCTCGTGAGATTATGTGGAACAACTGAAATGGGGGAAGCACTTAATGAGCGTTGAGTCAAATTCTCGAGAAAAGTAGCATTAGAGGAACACATTAATGAAGTTTGAGATAGATTTTCGAGAAGAGGGAGGAGATGTGGATGCTCTGGAGAACACATGGTGGAGGTTGTGTGTGAGTAAATGAGGTAGTGTGTTATATATATAATAAATTGAAGGCAAAAGAGATAGAGAGAGAGGATGAGGAATGTTGGTATGGTCTGACATGTTACAGCATGTGCAGAAAGTGTGAAAAAGTTGTGACGAAAATACCCTTGGAAGGGATATCAAAAAGGGTGACGTGGTTAATTCTTGACCAAGTATTGGGTTTCCAGGGTTTATTTAACTGGAATGGGTTTCCTAGTTATACTTTCCCTATATATATATATATATATATATAGAGAGAGAGAGAGAGAGAGAGAGAGAGAGAGTTAATTACCAAAACCTTCCATATGGTTTGGGCCAATATGACAGTCCAGCCAAAAACTTTAAAAATTGCTTGAACAGTCCCTGACTTTTGACGAAATATGCCAAAACAGTCCAATTACTTAACGGGGTTAACTCAACGAGGTTAACTCAACCTCGTTAAATCAGTGGCAAAATTGTCTATCTGTATTAAACCTTAGTTAATTGTCAAAATCTTAGTTAAACCTTAGTTTTTTTAATTATTATTTAAATAAAATAATAATAATAGTTAGTATTTATAAAATTATGAAAACTAACTAAATTACAAATAAAATAATAATTAAAGTTAATATAATTTAATTAATAACATAATAAACGAGTCGAGCCCAGACCGAGCTTAGAAAAACTATCTACGAGCTGAGCTTAAGCTTTAGGAACGAAGCTTGGATCAAGCAAAGCTCAAGCCTAACCTCTCATAATATAAACAAGATCAGACTCAGACCTGGCTCGACTTGTTTGCATCCTTCATTAGCATTTAGAAAATGTATATTCCCCGTCACATATTAGTATATATATATATCAAAACACATGGCATGTTTTCTACGATGTTTTTATTTTTATGTTTTATGTTTTGGTTTTCTAGTTTTTTTTTTCTTTTTAAATTTTAATCGCACCATTATACTTTAAATAACTTGTGTACGTTAACTATAGAGTACTGAACAACATCGATACTGACCGAACAACATTGATACCAATAATGTTATTCGATTTAATTGTTTTCGATCGTTGTAAAATATTTGTCGATGTCATTTTCGTCATATCACGAGTTTGGTACCTTTTATTTTCGATCAATGTAAAACACGTGTCGGTATCATTTTGGACTTTTGGTCATGTCATGAGTTTATTTTATTTTCTTTGTATTTTATCTCTCTTTTGACTGTTATAGCGACTGCTGATACCATAAAAACCAAACCGATATCAACTAAATTTCTATCATTCACGTTATTTTTACCATTACGTCTATGTTTCAGATTAAAATTTGTTAAAATTGTTAGAGCGTGGTGTTACACCTAGGGCTGGCATAACAGGCTACACGAACACGACACGAAATCTAATCGTGTCATTTTTTCAAACACGAGCACGAACCTGTGTATAACGTGTTAACACGAAAAGACACGATAAGGAACACCTAGTAAAATAAGTTAACACGATAAGACACGACAAGACACAATAAGACACGACAAGACATGATAAGAAACACGATAAGACCTGTTAATACACGTACACGATAAGACACGAACACGAAACATTTAAACACGAACACAGCACGAAAATAAACAGGTCTTAACGTGTCGACCTGTTAAACACGAACACAACACGAAAATAAACAGGTCTTAACGTGTCGACCTGTTAAGGCCAAACACGAAACCTGTTAAAATCGTGTAGGTTCGTATTAGGTTATCGTGTTCGTGTCTAAATTGTCAGCCCTAGTTACACCAACTAGTTATTAATGGAATCAAAAGACAAGGATGTCCCTACCCGCATTAAAATGATCCGATCCAATAAATAAGAAGTTGATAATATTAATAATAATCCTTCCATGAAAACGACGTCGTGCAGTCTGTATCAGGCATCAATTCCTTTCTAGTTGTACAATTCCGATGCTTCTCCTCCGTTAATCCTAACCCTAACCCTAACCGTAACTTGGGTTTCTCTAATCTCCCATCAATTCACACACACACACAAACACATACCATTAGTGAGTGTTCTAAATCAATCCATGCCTCCAATCATCACAATCATCTTCCCCTCTTTCTAATAATAAATAATAATAAAAAATGGAGAAGAATGAAGAACATGTCCTCTCTCCAATTTCAAGCATAATTGAATCATCATCATCATCATCATCATCACAGCCGTTGAACTGTCATGGAGTATTGTACACAGCCGCTCTATCGATCCCAGCTGCATTGTTTATAGTGTATTTAGGGTTTTATGTGAAAAAGAATGTGAAGAAACTCAGTCAGCGGCGTTCTCATGTAATGGTTGCTTATTATGTCCTTCTTTGGTTCTCTGCTCTTCTTAATCTTGCTTGGTGCTCTCTTCAGGTCTAAACTTTCTATCTTTTTTATTTTATTTATTTTATTTTGTTGATGCGCAATACCAGTTTTTTTTTTTTTTTTTTTTTTTTTTTTTTTTAACTGGGTCTGAAACATATTGATGTTTGACTAGTGAAGTTTTTATTTATTATTTATTTTGTTATTTTAGTATTATTATTATTTTTAAATGTTTAATGTGGATGTTGTAAAGGGTATTGAAGATTATAGAGAAAGTTGAGTGATCAAAAGGTTGGTTGATTGCTTTTGGATTTGGGAATAGTGTGATTCTGTTAAATAAACTTTGGAATGTATGACTTATTAAGTCACTAGTTTATTTATATAACTAATTTTGTAGTTGTAGACGTGTAGTGTTTTGTGTTTGACTTATCGAGTGTTATTTAGTTCACGGTTACGGTTAAGTGTGAAAAGTTTAGCGCTATCTGATGTTGGTGTAACCGTAAGATTATTGTTCGTTTATCTTGTTTTCGTGTCTATCTAATCTTAGCAGTTAACAGGGCCGGCTCAAAAAATCTGAGACCCAAAGCGGATAACAAACATGAGGCCCTTTTCGTAAAAAAAAAAGTTTTAGATCCCAAGGTTCATATAACATCTTTATGTATGCACAATTATAGATCATAAATCTCAATGTCAACAATACTAAAGCTAAAATTATCTACATATTATATATTCATTTTTAGAATCTGGGGCCTTAAGGAACTGGGGGCTAAAGCCATTGCTTTATTTCACTCTCCCTTGAGCCGGCCCTGGCAGTTAATGTGTCGTTTCTTGATTTTATTATTTACAAGAAAAGGAAACCTTGTTCTTTTGAACTTTGAAGATTTTTTTTTCTTTTTTTTTTTTTACATTTGAGTGGTCTTGACTCTTGATTTTGTGGTTATATAGGCATGGCAATGCACTTCAGGGAAAGAGGTTTCTTGGAATTTATTGTCATTGCTGACAGAATCTGGATCGTTATGTCTAGAAATCAGTTTGATCGCCTTCTTACTCCAGGAAGACTATGCAACTGGGTTGGAAACATTAGCTCATACTTTCATGATTTCAGGGCTGATTGTTGGAGCAGATATACTTCTAAAGGTTAGTTTCATGTGTTGCCTGTTTTAGTTGGTATAGATGCATCTTGTGCTTCGCTGATTGCATTATCATTTCTATATCTCTGTAAATACATAATATACTCAGTTATTTTGGCACTTTAATGTATGATGTTATCATGTTAAAAAAATGCATGTCTCGATCATCGAATGCTAGCTAGAAGAAACTTATTTAGTCTGATGCTTTAAACTTTAGCAATAACCATAGGTGACAGGCCGCCTAAATGTATTTTTTCATAAGGTTGTTGGTTAATCTATTTAAGATTGGAGACTTGGAGTCAGCATGCGGTTTGGTTTTGTTTTGGTCGTCTGAATCCAGTTTACTTGTTTACTTTTTTAGTTTCCCTTTTGTAAATAAAAACAATGAAGGTATTGATGCTTCCCTGTTATTTACATGTCGCCAGGCAATATTTGTTTTCGGATTTGGTGTGCCACTTTTCATAGATAGTGAAACTACTCATAGTGGGAAATGGGGCATGTGGACATTCGATGAACTATTGCTGACGTGTACTTATGGGTACATTTTGTTTGTGCATTACTCAAAGTGGAGAGATAAGTTACCACGTGAGTCAATTCACTCAAATGTTAACCAAATTTCTTAACTACACCACTGTCTTCTTATATTTGTTGGTAACTGGTCTTCGTATATCTAACTACACCACTGCCTTTTGCTTATGCAGCCAGACCAGCATTTTATAACTATGCTGTCATCATGTTCATGGTTCATGTAACGGGATTGTTCGCGTGTGCATTAGGTGCTAGCAGTATCAGCTTTGGACTTTGGTAATAAGAATTAAGAAACCATGCGTGTTTACAAAAATTTACTTCAATGATATTCTAATTTTAAACAAAGTGATTTAAGAGGTTTCTGCATCTAAAAAACACTTTGGGCCGCAATCATTTCCTATTTTCTATAAAAATATTATCTTTGCCTGTTTGGCCCGACACATTAACAATAAGAATGATCGAATCGACCCATTCATCTCTAAGGGCTTACAAGTAGCTTCCTTATGATAATCAATGTCCAATTTGTAATTGCAGGTTGTATAGTTTGATAGGCATCTGCTATCACACACTCTACCTTCCTTTTCTGTACATCACTTTCCTTGCAGATTTTTTCCAGGTGATCGATCGTTCTTGTGATTAGTTTTATATTCAACGATCACTTTTAAAAAGTCGCGACTTTGACCACTTATCATCAACCTTGTCGTTATACCTTTCAGGAGGAAGACCTGCTTTTGGATAATGCTTACTACTCTGAGATGAGAGATGCTGGATTTTTTGACTCAGACTGGGAATAAAAATTATGTAAATAAGATAGATATATAACTTGCTTGTTAGCTTTGATTTTTATTTATGTGCTCTACGTAAATGTAGATAGATTTTAACACCTGCAAAATTTGATTTGGACAGACTTGTTTGGCCTTAAACATATGGTTATTGTAGTTTTCAATATCATTTGGGGGTTATTATTGTTCGTTCTGAGTGTTTGCTGTTTTTTTTTGTGGAATAATGGAAATAAATAATTCCAACTATTTACTATTGGCCAATAACAGTCCAAGCTACGAAAATTACCAATAGTGGTCTCAACTTTCGACATATTGGAATATAATGGACCCAAACTAACGAAGGTCTAACTCCGTTAGTGTGATGCTGACGTGGCATCCTAGGTGGCAAAATGATCCTACGTGGCATCCGATGTGGCATCCTAGGTGGCAAAATGATCCTACGTGGCATGCCACGTCAGCACCATACTAACGCCGTTAGTTTGGGTCCATTATATTCCAATATGTCGAAAGTTGGGACCAATATTGGTAATTTTCATAGTTGGGACTGTTATTGCCTAATAGTCAATAGTTGGGATTATTTATTTCCATTATTTTTTTTTTTTTTTAATATTGGGATTGGTTAACCAGCCTATGATATATTGCAGCTAGAAGGCGAATCAAAACACCTTTGTTTTGGTTAACCTTTTTGCGTGGCTGGTTTTGCGACTGCTAAACTGAGCACTTTATGATTTGAGAAAAACAAACTAAACTAGTAGCGTTGATTGGACATGTTAAAACGATTTAGTTTGTCATGTTTTGAACATGTGTTAGATCTGTGTTAATAATTTTAACTAGATTGATCCACTGCGCTTCGCAGCAGACCAATCGTATTGACGTTTTGATTTGAAGTACTTCGTTTATCCACGTGTCGCAGCCGGATGAAGCTTGCAATACAACGATGTAACTATGTAAACCATCGACACTTATATTACATGCACTTAATGAACACCATTATGAAAGAATAGTTGTTTACCATGAACAATAGAAAGGGTAAGTTACAAAAGAAGCAATGTGAATATTTTGTAATCTAGGGCAGGTTACCAAGCTTTGTTGAAGGACCCTGAAGTTCGACCAAGAAAAAGCATTCATAAATTCACTATCATTAGAATAAAAGTCACATTTGGTTATATACATTTTAAATGGCTATAAGCATGACATGAGAACTCGGTGACACAGATTGGGATTTACCATCAATCTGCAGTACAAATCATTTGGCCATAAGGTATCACCCCTCTTCAAGTCGAACCTTCACTGGTTGGTTGTCTTGAAATAAGAACATATATGAATGTGGAATAGTACATTAAAGCTCACACCTTCACATCATCAAAAAGTAAGTATACTCTTAACATGGAGTGTGCAGTGTCACTTTTTACATGGTAGATATATGTCTCATTAGTTTATTATGGAAATGTATATGCATCAAAATTAGACCTGAAAAGCAAAAGCAGGATATCATATTGTAGGCAAAGTTAAGAAAAGGAAGAAAAATGAAAACATAAAAGCGAGTAACGATACCATACCATCATCGCGGCTTTCATTTTATCCTTTGTTGCATATTCCGCATTAGTGTGACCATCACGTTAAGGTCTAATTGTCTAAATTATATACGTTTAACACGTTAAGGTCTAATTGTCTAAATTATATACGTTTAACATAATGAATAATGGTAGTACAACTGATGATGACCATTTGTCTTTACACACATCAGCTTCCGAATAATTATGATATTTTTTTCTCAACTAATTGAACAAAAACGCAAGGATAACAATTTTTCGTAAGATTAGAAACAATTCATATACATCATGACGGTTTAGTTAGTTGGGTTGTGAGCTGATGTGTGTACCTAATTATTTTCATTCGGGTGCTTTAGGAGGTAAGAGATTGACCGCCTGCTCATGTCCTCTGTGCGTAGATGAAGTGAAACCAATTGGTAATATTTATAGGCATGATAGTCAACTACATTGAAGCAGGTAATAAATAGCGAAAGTTAGTGATACGCGAAACCAGAGACAACAACAAAGGACATATAAGCAATAAATGTTGTTGAATAAGGGCGATCCATTTTCACAAACATCGCACACCCAGAAAGTAACAAAAAGAAAAGGAAAAGGATTAGTTATTCAATAGAAACTTCAATCACTTTCTCACCCATATATGATGCACTAGCTGATTACCCCGGGAGGGTCCCGGGGTTGAAAAATCTAATTTTACGTGATAACCTATTGCAAATGGCTCAAGTTAACTAACCACAAAATCTCTCAATCATTGCATGTTCATAGTATTCTAATCAGTAATAACTCATATTCCCTAATCTAAAACATAATCAGTAATCATCTAAAGAATCACTTATTTAAGCTGCAACTATTAAAAAACTCATCACATCTCTCTAATTTCTCACATTCTAATGGCTCTTATAATTCCTAACCTAATCAACTAAACAAACACTTAAGTTGGAAGTTGTAATCATTGCATCTCATTATGCCACGTGGCATAATCAAGAGATGGTTGAGGCCACCATTGAACGCCACATCAACAACTATCAATTCTTTCCGGGAGCGTCCCGGGGTTGAAAAATATAACCATTCTAATAATACTAATACTAATAGTAATAATTATTATTCTTGTAATTAAATAAATAAAAAAATAACCTTGCTATAAGGTGACACCATGTGTTACAGTGTTGCGCGATTCTTTCTCCTAACTTCTCTTGATGAAGTATACCTAGTAAACTTCCAATGATAACATGGCGATTGGGCTGATTTTCAACATCGTAGATAAGAACCTGGTTTAAAAGAAAAAACATGATTAATGAATAACATGAACACTTTGTGTGTTTTTTTCCTGTATGAACGAAACCCCACAAAAAATAGTTGATTTTTCTCCGTTTTTTATATAGGACTATGGTACTCGTTGGAAAGAAAATAAAACGCTCGTTAATTTGGTGTAATTTTTTTCTTTAAAAAATCCCGTATATAAAAGATATAAACGTTTAAAAATTATAGGAGGAAACATGAGAGAGAAAATTTTTAATTTATTTTTAAATTTTTTTTTTCTAAAATAACTCAATTTAATTTAAGGTTATATGTTTATCTTTTTTTAATTAAAAAATGAAATAGTTCAAAAACACTAAAATCTTTTAATTATGATCCCACGTGTCACTCTCAAGGGGAGGTTGAGGCCTCCATTGCACGCCACGTCAGCATATACGTTTTCTTTTATATATATAAATAGATTCATTAGAAGTGCACAAAAATAAACAGAGCAACAAAAACATGTATGCATACATACATAATAAGTAAAGGTGAAGTAAATGTGTGGCGTATAAAAGTAGATAAACAAACTATATAGAAGGTTAAAAGAAAAATATCTTGCAGTTGCACCTGTAATATATCATGAAAATAATCTTATATAAAAAAATTGGAACTAAGATCAAAGTCTACAACCTTTATCATAAGGTGTTAGGTTGATTACACTAAACTTTAAAAGTAAAATTATAGCTATTAATTGTTAAGGTGTTAGGTTAGTGCCTACAACCTTTATATATTCCATTCATTTAAGATGAAAAGAAGTGATGGAGTAAAAGCCCCAAAATTATACTATAAGCTGACACAAAGCCATTTGCAGTTCAAAATAAGATTCATGACGAAAATCTGGAACAACAAATTCAACATAAAATATGCAGCAACAAAAAGCCAAAGAAAAAACGAACAACATATATCAATAATCATTCAGGAAGTAACCGCGGGAACAAACCTGAAGTACGGTGAAGCCAGACGGACGGGTAAACCAACGAAAATCAGATCCCTGCGTTGTCTATACTTTTTTTTTTTTTGAACTGCAAATATATTAATGATAATACTATTGAACTTGATACCTTTCCTCAGTAGGAACTTTATGAGTTCTAAAATCGAATTAACAAACCGGTAGAGCAAATTAGGAAGGAGCAATCTCGAGTGATCTTCTGTCGCCGCCGATTAGTTCGGTGATTGTTTGGCCATATCCGCTACAGCTACACGGCAGACGCCTATTCGGTCGGAATTTTCCACCACAGCCACATACATAACCAACCGGAAAACACTAACACTGACTCTGTGGTCGGAATTAAACCGTAGTCGCCCCCGGTTCCCATCGTCGGAGCTCAGAGCGGCCTTCAACCACAGCCGCCACTGCAAATAACCATCTCCACTCCTGATTCTCTCGGGTTCTTCTTTTCTCTATCTACGTAGTATTTCTTTCTTGAAAGATGGGTAATATGTGGAAAGAAAAGTGATACGTGGAACATAAAAATGCTGATTGATCGTACGTGGAACGCAGACAAGACTTCTTTGCTGAGTAACCTCTATCTAATATGTTCCTTTGTTTTAACCCTGCTTCATAGATTAATTACCAATATGCCATTTTCACTTTTTTTTTTTTTTGAACGATCAACTAAAGTATTGCCGGGTACTCTATACGCGGCCCCTAATGGCCGAAAGGGGCCCCAGACGGCCTCTAGTCCGTACGGACAGAGCCCTTCGGCCCACCCGTCTCCTATTCCAGGGAAAACCCGACCCACAAACCCGCCCGAAGGCACGACGGTAGTGAACCGGTAAAACCTGGAGGGATCAGGAGTCGAACCCATGACCACAAGGGTCAAGGGTCTCTCCATCACTTCCCAACCACCTACCCCACCACAAGGGTGGGGGTATCCATCACATGCCTCCCGTGGGAATCGAACCCGGCTCCCCAAAAGAAAGAACCGACCCTTTTTACCACTAGGCCACATGATCAGAATCATTTTCACTATTAATCTTAGGTTTTTAATTATACATAGTATAATAAGTAGTCAATGCATGTTATTAATACAAAAAAGAAAAATTAAATAATGAACGTGATCATACTATTAATTAGATTTGAGTAGTTCGGTTGATTTCAAAGATTTAGAAACTTTCATAGTTGGTTGTTAAATATCGTTAAGCTTCTTGTGCGTTAAATATCATTCAAAAGTGTTCGACCCGGGAGCAGTGGAAATCTTTTAATTTCTTGTGTAATATAGTTGGTCTACTTTGGTTTGGTAGGATGGTGTAGTATATTGCACCAGTGATCTGTTAGCGCTTGTCAAGTTTTATTTTCAATAACAATAAAATTTGTTGGCCGTTAAATAGATCTGGGGCTGGATTGGGGCTGCTGATTTCGATGTCAGGGCTGTTAAAAAACAGCTGCATCTTTTGCGGCATCAGGTTGGTGGTTTTTGTTGTGCAAAACAATTCGTGGGTACCAAGGAAAGTATGGTTTTTAGCATGGCAAGCGGCGCTAGGTGGCAACTTATCTCACAGTCGGAATGAGGTGGTGTTCTCTCAAAAGCAAGCTTCTCTACAAAGAATTATCGGCGTAATAAAGGCGAGAAGTTTACTATGGATTAGAACAAGGGCGAAACAAGGAGACTTAAATTGAAATAGGTGGCGAAGCTTTGACTTGTCGAATCTTTAAGTGAATATGTACTAGTATTTCTAGGTAGTGATGTTGTTATGATACATTGTACATGGGTGTTTTGCTAGTATCCCGCTAGCCTAGGCGACTAATAAAAATTTTTGTTGGTCGTTCAAAAAAAAAGTTGGTTGTTAATTTCAATCATTAAGACATAATTAACTTTCATAAGCATGGTCAAACTAAACCATTTCCAATGGGATATGGGATTGATACACCCCCTGATGTCATCATGACATCATATACATGATTCATACACCCTCTCCCTTTAAGAAAAGAAAGTAAATAGGGTTTTTTTTGTGTTTGATGCTGACAAATATGATGGTTTCAGAATTAGTTGTGGACCTGTCTATCCTCTCTGACATTGACCATTCTTTCTATAATACTTCCATTTAACACCCCTTCTTTTCGGCTAATTACCTTTAGCCCCCTCCTCTTTAAAATTATTACAACAAATCAAGTTTGATTCTTAATTCGTTTATGTTTACCTTTAGCCCCTCATCTTAAAAATTATTACACCAAAACCCAACTCGATCTACCTATCTTTCCTAGTTTGATTGCTTCAAGAACTTATTTTTACCAATATATTATTTAAGAAAAAAATCGCAGCATTCAAAATTTAGGCTAATTAAAATTAAAATATCAGGAAAAAATTAAAATGTTATAAAACAAACAAATTTATATTGGAAGGCGAAGATGTTCTTAAAAAATTGGAAGGTGGTCATAGATGTTCTTAAAAACCGGCTTGCTAGTTGGAAGGCGAAGCATCTTTCTATTGGTGGTCGTTTAATTTTAGTGAAAACGGTGCTTGAGAATTTACCCATTTATTACCTTTCTCTTTATAAAGCGCCTAAGGCGGTTTTAGAGAGTATGGAAGCGATTATGAGGAGATTTTTATGGGCGGGTTGTAGTACGGATAAAAAAATTAATTGGGTGGATTGGGACATCGTTACTATGCCGAAGAAGATGGGAGGCTTAGGGGTGTCTAAATTGGAAGATGTCAATGACGCGCTTCTTCTTAAATGGGCGTGGCGTTTTAAAATCGGGGGTAATTGTTTGTGGAAGAAAGTGGTTTTCGGGTGTCATGGCCTGAGTAGATCGTGGTCTTTTCTTCCGTGTTTGGCTTCCACTAGCGGGTGTTGGAAGCAAATCGTCAAAATTGGAGCAAAAACGATTTGGAACGGTCGAACTCTTGGTAGTTATTTCAGCGGTTCAGTAGGGGACGGTTCTACCATTAGTTTTTGGATGGACTCATGGATTAGAGAAGAGCCGCTTCGCTTGACTTACCCTCATCTATTCAGCTTGGAGAAGAAAAAATGGGCTGCGGTTTCGGATAGGGTGTCGGTTATAACCACATCATCTTGCCCAACGTTTTATTCCAATTTCTCTCTTCATATCCATTCTCTCTCGTTCCTTCTCACAATGGCCTAAATGCAATGCACTTATCCACGAACGCCACCCATAAATGCCAACATCCTCCAATGCAAGTCATCCTAAGAATTCTCTATATCTACTAAATGCAACCATTGAATATGGTCTTAGGTTAACCCTGATTTTGAGTAGTTCAGTTGATTTCAAAGATTTATGAACATTCCTAGTTTCATTATATTATATGTAGATTAATATCCCAAAACTACCAATTACAAACAAAACAAGTGGTAGGTGAAAACCTTCCATCCAAAATATAATTTATATTATGTTTGCACCTATTTAAAAGTTATTAAAGTCTCTCAGCATGTGTTCTTGTGGCAACGCAACACATATATACAGTATGTGGCTAAGACTACATTAGTTCTTCAATCGAGTATTCTTGATCAAAACCAACATAACAATCTGAAACCAGAAGCAGCTTCATTCCCTAGCCAAAAAAAAAAAGAGCTGAAGTAATCAACTACTCCAGATTTAAGCAAATAAATAGTAAATGTATGATTATCATTAGCTACAGGTAATAGAGGTTGTAATCTTGACCCATTTACTTAAAAAAGAACATATTCTAATACTCGAGAATATAAGGATCCTAAAAGAAGGTGCACACAAAAACAAAAATTACCTGGAAACTAGGTGTGGTTGATGGTAATTTCATGCGGGTAACCAAACGATCAGTAAAGGAAATCCTTTTAAGAGCATGTAATTCAGAGGTGGAAGTGTTGCCAAGAACCAACCACCATGCTTCATCTTTTATCTGGAAAGGTAAAATAAAAACAAGATAAAAAAAACAAATGATTTTCAGACCGTGTGATAAAAAGAATCATATAATTCATGTTGTACCTTTGGAAAACGGGGAGTAAAAGCTCTTGAAGTTCTTCTGCGGTTAGATTTCTCCAACCGTATGCTGAGACTGGGAATGCTGTCACTGTCGGCATCCTTTCCTTGTATCTGAAGTTTGACTTGAATACGGGGGAAATGTTGTAGATCCTGAAGAGTGAGAAACAAGAGCTACATGACCAACAATTTTGATACATTTTTTACTTATAAGAATCGCTAGGCGCTAGTTGGCCGGTGAGGTACCGACTAGCGATTAATCGGTATTAGTAGAGATTAATCGGATTGGGATTTTATACGTAGTTTTTTTTAAGTAGACATATTTAAAACCCATTCTTCGACTCATATCTTTTAAGTATATAGGATTAATTGCCAAAATTTATAGGTTTGGGTCGGAATCTAACCGAAATTTACAGATTTTGGACGGAATTTTGGCTGGAATCGCTAGACAACCACAGACTAGCGATTAATCGGTGTTTTCTCGGTGAACCTACGACTAGTGATTAATCGGTGACTAATCAGAATTTTTACAACCATGCTTATAAATAGCCAATAGGTTGATTTGGGTTTTTATCTCAAAATACTAAATTTAAGGAAAAATAATCATATTGGGCATGCCAAATCAACCAGACTCAATCTACTTAGACCTGGATTAAAATTACTGTTCTGACCTAATCCTGCTTTGACCGGCTACCCATGTTTAGTCAATATATGCTATGCATGACATCAGATGACGAAGTTTCATAAGGTTATGTTTACCTGCTGTAGTCTTGAAGCAATATTTCCAAATCTGGATTGCATATTCATGTTTGGCAGATTCAATAGTTGTTGTACATTAGAGATTCCTCCTTTTTGCAATGAAGTGACAAGGTCTTCAGTCATACAAGGCAGCATCCATAGGGGAGAATCCCTCTCAAACCACATACCCTGATATCAATCACGAAACAAAAAAAGCAGTTATGAAAATTGATTTTACTTGAAGGAGGAGAACCTCTCTAATTCGAGAAGTTTTATAAGTAACCCCAATGGGTACTGTTGGTGAAAGCCCCCCTATAGAACTTTTCCCATGCCTTACTTAATAGTAACTGATACAGGCGGCAAAGTTGGGTACGTTGTGTAACAAATCAAATCGAGTAAGTTTTAGAATGAGATGCACCCATCTTTTTGTCCATTTGGGACTTCTATAAATGATTAATCCACTTAATATGCTTACAAAACGATGTCCATTTTTGACAATAACAGTTTTTAGGAGGTTGTATGAATTAAAAATACAATTTGTGAATTCCAGACAGTTTTAACCCATTTGACAAGACTGAGATAATACACACACTCTCCACATAGACCCATACATAAGCAAATGGGTCAAACTTTCGACCTCTACTTTGACTAAATGGCATTGGCATTTATTAATCGTCCCTTTTGAGGAAATTAGAAAACATACCTGCATGACCATTTGAAGAAGACGCATACAAGTAATGGAACTCGAGAGCCATCCACTATTTGCACAAACGTCTATCATTGCTTGAATGATACGTATACTCTGATCCAACACTGACTTTAAATCTGTATAGTAGTCGCTGATTGGCAGTTCTACTTGCGAGAAATGTGCCTGTTCAAAATTTTAATAATTTGGCAGGTTAAATTTTAGAAGAAAAAAATGATAAAGACAGAGAAAATATTCTACTCTGTAGTTTTTCTTTCTTTTTTTTTTTTTAAATTTTGTTTCCAAGTTCACGCTGACCTGAAAAAGCAAATTTGTTTTAACATGTGGATCATCAAGGCGATTCTTGTCCACTGCTAATGGAACTTTGGCAGACAATGCTTCATTGTAGTTTTCCTAAAACATAAACAAGTACGTCAGATAAAACTGAAAAGATACCAAAAAAGATTACAAATCATGTAAACAACTTGGAATTACCTCATTATGACGGACAGGAAGTTCATCATATTCAGAAGCAGCAGACAGTATATTAAGAAAAACCTGAAGAAAGATGATATAATATAAGAATGCAGAATGAAAAATAAAGATGGTTGCATGTTACAGCTAAAATTCAAGGTAGCAAAATGGGTTGGTAGAGCAGATAGAGTCGTGGATCAAAACACCCAAATGTTTTAAACTATTAATCCAATGATTCAAACGTAAATGGGTCGAACGTGGGTCAAAATTGCCATGTCTAAATATAATCATAAACTTTTGGTTGTGTGACCATGTTGTTAGAAAGTTGGACAGAGAAAACAGATGGCAAACCCCTGGTCGAATAACTATTACTTACTTCAAGAGATGTATCCGGCCCTATATTTGAAGCAAACATGGAAATTGTCATGTATTTCAGATAATATTGAGATGCTATTGAGCCTAACATTAGAGGCTCCACATTTTCTTCATCCATCTTTATGCATCCAGCATCTTCCAAATCTTCAAATGTGTTTTGAACAAGACTGCGACAATAATTGCGCATTCAGTACTAATGAATCAAACAGGGATGTTGAATCAAATCATGAGGCATTGCTGTTACCTGGATAAGTAAGAACTTAGGCTTTCGGGATCACAATCTTCTAATCCATAGTAAGCAGGATTAACCATCTGCCACGTGTGAAATAGTGTCAAAAGGGAAATATTATTAGGCGAATATTGATTCTAATGTTAAATATTTTATAGCAGACGGATTTTTATTGCGTTTGTAATTTCATTATTTTTAGTAAATTATCATTAATTAAATCTTACCAGCCTGCGGAACAGATATGTCCAGGTCAAATAATGTACTGCATCCTGCTTATGAGAAATTGTCCCAGAGACTATCTCAGCATTGATGTGATCATGGAGTTGGTCCCTAAGACTGCTTTCAACCGGAAATGGTTCATAAAGGAACTGCAGGAAAAACAAGTCAATTTGTAGTTGCAATCAATGTTTTAAAAACCGGTACGTACCGGCCGGTTATACCGGTAATACCGTTTTTTGGAAGTGAGCCCGGTACGAAACACCCCGGTATAAACCCGAAACGGTATCAAGTTCGTACCGCTGGTAAAATACGGTATACCGGTTTGAACCTTTATACCGATACCGGCACAAGGTAAATTTTTGTGGTTTGAACTATTGATTTTTTTTGTGGTTCACGAAAAGCAAGGAGAACTTCATAATAATGATATAGATAACATGTTTGGTGAGTAAGAGCACGAATCGGTTCCTCAAACACACTGTTACTTGTTATATATGTTACTTATTTTTCGTAGTTTAAGTATATGATTATTGTTATTTATACTAAAACTTCTTAGGTAATAATGTAGGATGAAAATGGTTATGCTCTAGATTTTGAGAAAGGCGATGGTAGTGAATTTCATGTTTTAAGCAATTGTGGACTTGATGTATTCAATACTCCAATGGCTTAAACATATTGTACACTTTCATTTAAAAGAACTTTGTTAAAAAAATTTGAATACTTTTAGATTATTTTTTTTATGTGGAATAACTTTTAGATTATCTTTTAATATGTAGTCATTCACTTTTAGATTATATTTTGAGTTCATGGTGTAATTTATGAATTCATAGAGTTAACAAGCCAATCCGGTTGAACCACCCGACACAACCCGGTTCAACCGGTTGAACCATTTTTAGGCCAAATCCGGTATGATTTAAAAACTGGTTTTTAAAACATTGGTTGCAATATTTCACATTGTTACATTATTAGTGTTTCACATGCATTTATTTCACCTTCTTATAGAAGCTTTTTTTAGGTTCATGCACAAGAATGACAGCTTTCCCATGTTGATCATACTGAGGACGTCCTGCACGGCCCATCATTTGCAAGATGTCCGTAATTGGAAAATCGATATAACGCTTTGCTTTTCCATCGTAATACTCTGTTCCCTGCAAGCATGTGATGAAGACCCAACATCAATATACAACCAAATCAACAAATTAGTGTGGACAATTTGCATATGCTGCTATTAATGACATGTGATTAACGGGGATGACGAGAAAATGCACTAGGGTCATTGGTGGATGCTGCTAGATTGACTAATTTTAAGCAGTGATACAAAATTACTTTGTCATAAGGGTAAATATTACAAGCAACTTCTAAAAAAAATAATAATATGAAGTAAAAGCCACAGAATAAGATAAGATTCAGGGGGTGTTTGGGATTGATTATTCAAAACAGATTATGCGTTTTGGAAAAGCAGGGGTGGAGCTGCTTATAGATTATTGCGTTTTGGTAGCCTAAAAAACTGATTATCTGCGTTTTCAAAACGCAATCCCAAACACTAAAAACTGATTATCTGCGTTTTCAAAACGCAATAATCTAAAAATCAGATTCAAAACGCAATCCCAAACACCCTCTCAAGAAGTCAAGGCAACAAAGTTTATTATATTAAATTATTCTGTGTATGTTTGTATGAGATTGACAATAATTACTAACCTTAATTATAACCAGATGAGCTGGAAGGTTTACCCCCCAAGCTAAAGTACTTGTGCAAACCAATACCTGAAAAACAGCAACTGCCCATGATAAATAATCAAGATAAATTTATATTAAAATATTAATAATGAAAGTGAAGAGTCATTGCCTGAATCTTGTTGTTCGCAAAAAGTTCCTCAACTAAAGATCTATCTTTGTCATTCAATCCTGCATGATGTAAACCAATACCGAATTGTAAAGTGTGTCTCAGATTCTGATCAGTGACCTGGGAAAGAATCATCTGTAGTGCTTCCTCTGGCATGGCTAAAAACTGTACTGGATGTTCATCTGAAGCTGCAAACTTCAGGTTGCAAAAAGAGCAAAATTATTATAAAGTAATGAACCAAATTGTTAAATTAGAAAAACTGCATATCATTAAACCCAATCGCCTTACCTGTATGAGGTCTAATGCAGTAAGCCGTGTTTGCCGTCGAGATGAAACAAAAATAAGAACTGGTTTTGTAGGTGAGTGTGTACATATGGCAGCATAGGTGGGCTTATTCATGCTATTCATTCTTGGACAGTAGAATTTCCCAGGATACCCCTGTAAATTGACGTGACAATATATAAAATATTTTCTGCTACCAATAAAAAGTGCTGTGTTTTCTCTCCAAAATAAAAACAAATAAGATGCAAATTTGCGAGAAAACTAAAAATCATAATCTTATCCAACTGGATCAAGAATCAAAACAGAGTGAAACATCAATGTTTCTGCTCTTCACTCTACTACAAACAAGCGGCATTAGACATCTATTTATACTTGAATAAAAGCTCAATGCTTCTAACTGAATACAGAACACTAATTACAAAAGTCAAGACATTTCTAGCCTTCTACTTATAGTTTCAAGTGACATGTATAACAAAAAGATGGGGCAGATGGGTGATCTCAGAAATGAACTTAGTCTGATGCTTGACTATTTATCTCTCTAGGTACTCAGATCTTAAATTTGTAAAGCTTATATGTGCAACATACAATAAGTATTTTAAAAAAGAAAGAAGATGGGTCAAGTTCATAAACAAGGTTTACAAATTATGAAGCATTAGTATCACAAATACTAGACCTGTATAGAACAAGTGGCATTTGTACAAGCATGAGACCAGGAAAAATGAACCATCAGAAAATATATTTTCTTAACATTACAGACTTTTGAGCTTCAGCTTGGTACATGGAGGTTATATAGATTACTTTCAATTATCAGAGATAGATATGACATGTAGAAGGTGCAAAAAATCAAAACCAAGAAGAGAAATTTGACTGATACGGGCTACTTTAAAGCCAAACATGGTATCATGAACATCCATTTCCTTCGGAAAGTTGTAACATACAGACGGAGCAAAATAAAGTATTAAAAACTTTCATTCATATTTTTTGCATATTAGTTACTGTAACAAACCACTTGGCCCCATATTTATAAGAAACAGGTGAAACAAAGCTATAGCTCAATAAAAAAATAAATATATATATAAAAAACTTCACTTGCCTGTATATGAACTTCAAGAGGCACAGGCCTTACACTTGGCTTAAAATTGAATAAACCAATCTCCCCAACTCCCAACCAGTCAGCCAGATTCCTAGCAGACATCACACATTGGAATAATACACAATAATTCAGGACAAAGAAGTTGTGTAACAAGTAACAACACATAGATAGTATTGTTAAAATGAATGATAAATTGATAGCTTTGTTGAATACGAATAAAGTACTAAGAGAACCCAAAAAAAAAAAAAACTAGGCTTCTAAATCAATCTGCATAAAGTTTTATACCAACATAGTGTAATGCATGCTTGATTTTTTTAGTATTAGTAAATGATTTTTTTTGTTCTAGTAACGTTAGGACAAAAAACCTAAAAATTTGTTAAGGTTCATGAACAAAATAACTCACTGAGCATTTGCTAGTGCTGTTGACAAACCAACAAACCGAACAGGTCGCTCTGTTTGTGAGGATATATATCTCATCCTTGAAACGATAACCTGGCAATCAAGTCGAGAGAAGTAAAACCTTAATCACAAATGAGCACATCTACAGGGTATATGAATACACACACACATGACATGTACAATACTTTAACGAGCCCTTATTCCAACAAGTGCCGAAAACATAATTGTTGGTTGTGAACAGTTATTCCGTCGAGGACAAAGAATAAGATATGTGGTCTTATGATTGCATAATAAAGATTTTTGTATGCCTATGTTCAGTGTCGAAAACATAATTGTTGGTGGTTAACATTTATTTCGTGGAGGACAGAGAATAAGATTTGTGGTCTTATGATTGCATAATGAAGATTCTTGTATGCCAACATTCAACTTCCTGATAAAATTTTGAAGAGCTTTTTCATTTAGGAGTATTGAAACAGTTTCAGAGTTTTTGTGTTGTCACTTGCCAGGGGTGTGTAAGAAAACAATGTGCAAGAATAATAAATTGGTGCTAAAATGTCATTTAAGCCTTTATACACATACACACTAAACATCTAAAGCAAATTGCATTGTACCTCAAGTATGGGTCCACGATCAGCTCCAAGTAAGTGAATCTCATCCAAAATCATAAGGCCAACCTGCCACATAATATAAGACAACTTTGGTAACATTCTATACAAATCAAAGAATGATACACCATGAAAACCTTGGATGATAACTATAATATATAATAGGTGGTATACAACTCTCTAAAGGTAATTCCAAAATAGAAAGTAACAAAGAAACCTTTGTGACGTAGCTTCGACTGTGCCAATTACGACTAATACCATCCCACTTTTCAGGAGTTGATATTATGATATCGGCCGACATAAGGGCCATCATATCCGGTGTGTAATCACCGGTCATTTCAACCTGATAATGGAAAAGAAAATTTTCATGTCACACGGATGATAAATGTAATCTTACGCCTGTCGTAAATAAACATACAGCCAAAAATAATAAACGAAAGCAATAAAAACCAACTATTTTTTAGTAAAGTCAGCCTCAAACTGTGTTTGCTTAACAGAACAAACACATAAGGTTTAGTTCATTTGTATAAAATTAAAAATAATACTTACCATCTTCTTTCCAAGTTTAGGAACAAGGCCATTCTTCCAATCATTCATTCTTTCTCGAACAATAGCCTTTAATGGTGCTATGTAGATAACCTAAAAAGTTGTTTCACCAGAAATGAGAACTTTATGTAGGGCATATTGATTGAAAGATTAAAAAACAAAAATCCAGCTTCATGCACAAATTCAACTTTTAAGGATACACTTCTATGCCTACTAATTTCTAGAATTTACTCATTCCACTGCATAAAATTGGCAGCTTCTGACTTGGCGGCTTTTCGCACAGTTAAAGTAAAATGTTTACCCTTCATAATGACAAATAGAAGTGGAAATATGGGTGGGCCAGTCAGGTTGGCTAATGTGTCAGAATAGGTTGAGTTGACCTGAAATAGCTTTTGTATGAAATTTAAAAATAATAAATTCAAATATGATAACAACAATCATAGTACTTCAAAAATATTTGTATTTTTAAAGTAACTATTTAGTTACGCTTAAAAAAAAAAACACTGTGGGCTACCGTTGACCCATTTGACCATATTTTGGGCTACTATTTTAACTGTTTAACCTGTCAAAGACAAAACATAGCCCAATTACCCCACTCATAAGTAAAGAGCCCACATCCCACCTCTGAAGATAAACACATGAACTGTGTGCAATTGTGCACCCAAAAAAACAGCATAAATATAGGATGCAATGAGGATAATGGTTTAATGGCCTCTGAAACATTTTCAATATTCATTGATAGACAATAGTTCCAAATTGGATCTCTTTAGAAAGATATTCTTTTCTCTCTATCAAGGATATGATATTTAGGTATTAGCACCCATAACAAGCGATCTCCTTAATCACAAAAATGAAACTTGTACCTTCATATCAGGTGCTGTATTGAATAAATGAAGCATAGCGAGCTCGGCAGATATAGTTTTCCCACTTCCAGTAGGAGCGCCTAAGAGGATGTTATTTTGAGTGTGATATAAAACATGAAAGGCCTGCCAAGTACAGCATCAGTGGCATACATTACTAGTGACAACATGGCTAAAATCTACAATTTAGGATGCCATACCTGCGTTTGAATAGGATTGAAGTGTGAAAATCTGTACAGTTCTTCATAAGCCTTGTTGCCAAGTGCAGTAACAGGAAGTGGCTTCAGATCCAGAAGTTCAGTGTGAGTAGTATGGCTCTGAATAAAACAAATGAAATGCCAAATTTAACCTCCAAAACGATAATAGATAATCACAAATGTTCTGATTGTCAAGTCACTAAAATGACCTCTGGTAGGGCAAGGTTTTTAAAAGATATTGTATAGAAAGCCTCAGCCTGCAACCAAGAGTCGGAAACAGCACGAATGTAGTATTGAGGAGGATGTGGCTCAAAAATTGGCACAGTAAAAGAAAGCTTTTGTGGGTCCCCTTTTGCTGCTCGTTTTGTCAATGTAAAAAGCTCTGAATGATAGATATGATCATTATCTGAATCCTGCATGAATTACTTCATTAGAAGTTGGCTACTTGACTGTCATTATGCATGACAAAATGAAATTACATGTACAATAAGTGCACTCAATGTACCAATTACCAAACAAGGTTGCATAGTGAAGGCACAACCCCACAAATAATAAACGGGCATCCTTTTGTGACACGGTTAGAAATAACAATCATGCAGCATATGGGAAATAAGTAGCTCTAAAAATTGTTTCATCCTTGGACCTAGTAAAATACATATTTGCAACCCGAATACTATGTAAATACCAATAATAATAAACACAAACTACTGATTTGGGTGAGATTGAAGGACGCTAATCTCATATGCCTAAACTTGATTTAGTTATTGACTCTCTTTTCAATTGCAGGAGTTTCTAAAAATCAAATAACCGGTTTAGAATAACGTATTATTAGTTTAATAATGATGACTAAATGTGTTCTCGAGACGAACGCTAGGAAGCCATTAGTGATCTAAACGTCCATACACAATTCCTGAAATTCCAATCTATTGTGCCCATATTTTTATTTACTGTTAGTTCTCTCATTTCTTAGATTAGAAGAATATAGCCAGAAGCAACATCAATTGGCCATTTCATGCATAGAAAAGTAAATGCAAAACAACAGAACCTCAACAAGAATCCACCAGCGTTGAGCAGCACCATGCCAGCGATCTTTCCACACAAAATCGGGAGTGATGACCAGATCTACCTGAAAGACAGAACTGAATATCAATTCATTGCATTTAAAAGACTTAAGATTAGAAACACAAAATTACCTTTAAAACAGTTCTGGTGATCGGACTTATTGTAGCAGACAATATGATTGATGGGAAAAACCCTAAATATTGCTTCACAACCTTCAAAATTTTGAAAAGCAGCCAAATAAATCTTACATAAGTAAAATCCAGACTTAGAAATAAATTGCAGATATTAATTATCAAAATTGAAGTACCCTTCCTGCAGGTGCATAACGAATCATAGCTCCAATCTCCCTTTCCTTCATCTCTTGAAGATGATCTAAGTCAATCTCGTGCTCTTCTAGTTTCCGAAGTATCTGAAAAAAAAAAAGAAATTAATAACAAAGATGCAGCATGAGCATAAGCATCATAGCAATAGAGGTGGCAATTTTGACGTGTTTACTTATGAATGGGTTAATTCAGGTTATGTTTTACCTCTACGAGTTAAACAGGAATTATCAAAATTTTCCTTAAAAGAAAACAAGTTGAATGGGTCAATAATCACCCAAAGTATACTTTTAATGCATAAAAGCACCTAAATCATATTATCAAGAAAATTAGACAATAATTATTATTAAAATAATATAACTTTTGTAAACCCATCCGACACACTAACAGGTCAAGCTGGCCCTTCCCTTTTGCCACCCCTATAAGCACACAGATGGATAGACAAACTTCTGGTGATATATCTCTGTCGAACTGTCTTAGGGGATGCTGGTGGGGCCAAATTTGACGATCCACAGCCTTGCAATACTCCAACATGAAAGATGTCATCTCACACCATCCTCTACGCAAACAAATTTCAAAAAGGGCACGCATTATACGAGCCAAGCTGGCACTAATGTATGCCGCATCAGAAATCAAGGAAAATGCATCAATAGAACCTCGAGATATGTATAGCTGCAAAGAATGTGATTACCAAAATATGGTTAGATAAAGGCATAGTTATCGATAGCGAATAGCGGTCAATAGCGACAACCCACCGATATGCTATGTAGCGATAGCGACGCTCGTAGCGCCCGCTATTTGGTAAATAGCGATAATGTATTAAAATATTTAAATATATTTTTATGTACAAATTTAAAAGTCTAAGGACCAAATGTTCATATAGACAAACTAATTTTATACTTTCTATGTAATATTTAGAAGTTTTAGGCACTATATGTAAACAAATAAAAGTTAGAGGGGTTAAATGTGAAAATATTTAAAAGTTTTTAACCTAAAAAGACTAATAACATAACACTCAGCCGTCAGTTTCTTCCTCCTTGTCTCCACAAGCCCTGTTCTTCTTCCTCCTTGTTTCTGGCAGCCGGAATCGTCGCCGGAAGTGGCCACATCACCGTTATCTCGCCGGTAAGTCGCTATATTAACGCTATTGACCCGCTAAGCACCACATAGCGACGGTTAGCCGATACGCGACGCTATTCGCGATCGCGGGCGCTACCGTCGCTATTAACAACTATGGATAAAGGTGAATCACATAGATTCAATTGCTCATGGTACTCTTGATACTTAAAATCCTATACCTGAATTAGAATTGATACTTTCCCATGTTTATTTGTGGGACCACCCTTTACTTCTAAAGGACAGACCGTGCGTGCCAATGTTTCTAGTTCATTTTGCTCCTCCTCTCGAACAACTATATTTTCAAATTCTGAAGAATGAGCAACCATGTCAATTATCTGCAAAATCAATAAAAAGCATGGGTCAAGAACACCACTAGTCACCACACCAAAGTAGTTATGAATAACCTATTACAACAAAAGGTCTATATTATTATCAGCCAAGTTCCAAGGATATTATACCGGAAAGAAAGACAATTGCATCTGCATAATAGATGCACAAATGAAATAGATTTTCAATTGTTTTCCAAGGATAATACCCACTCACTAGACTTGGATCTGCAGTATCATCTTACCCTTTTCAATTTAAGTGTGCTTGTACTCGGATCATAAAGATGGCGTTTATATCATATACTAACAAGCATTGGAGTGAATAAATATTCACTAACCAAACATTTAAAAGTGATGTGTGGTTTGCGAAGTTTTTTATGAACTCATGCTACAATTGTAAAGAATTTATTAATTTTTTTTTTTGGAAAACCAGCTTTTATGTGCATGCCATATATGTAGTTAGCACTGGAATTTACAGTGATGCAAAGAGACCAATTATGAAAGTAAATGAACAAGAATATGTTACCTCGCTATCACTCATATGACGCCTCAGCATCTCATTATATGTCTCAACACTAGAATATTGAATATAGAAGTGACTAGCAATGCGACCAAGTTCAGTGCAATAGAAGTTGCCGCTTTTTTCATCAAACCGCATCATTTTAGCTTTATCAAGAGCACGAGCAGCATCTGTAACAAGAGATCTTTGCTTCAAACCCAATGAAGGATCTGCAATAACCTATTACATCAAAAGCAATTATCATGTATGCATAGTAACAAAAAGTCATTAAAAAGATTATTATACGATGAAACAACAATATATAGGTCCCATCAAAATGACTATACCTCATCCCACCCAACACCATATGCCAGAGGATTCATTTTCATCCTTATGAAAAGGTATGTATATCCGAGCCATGCACAAGCTTCTTTCACATTCGTCACAGTTCCCAGTGTTACCTCTGCATTTAGGTTATCTTTCAAGGAGCTAATGAACTGCCAGCAAACCAAATTAAGTTAAAGCTCAAACCATCTTAAACAGCATCGTTTGTGTGAAACTTAACTCAGTTTCCATATACAACAGGACATCAAACAAGAAAATGGGTTTTCTTCTTGAAGGCCATGAAAATTTGTCTTGATAATGCAGTAACTATAAACCAGATTTTCCGCATTTGATATGAGAAGCTGACTGGTCAAAAGTCGCAGATAGTAAGCACTTACCTGACTTTCTATGGGAAGCTGACTGGTCAAAAGTCGCAGATAGTAAGCCAACTTATCATGAGATGTAATTATAATGCCTTCACCACTTTTATCAAACTGAGGTCTTCCAGCACGTCCAAAAATCTATAGCACACAACAATAGACAGTAGAAAACAACATTAGAGCTCAAACAGCAGTCAAAGCTGATAATCAATCAGTGAGAACATTAATGGCACCTGCATGACATCCAGCATACCCAGATCTCGCCATCCACCAGCTTTTGGATCGTACAATTGAGTCCCCTGTGCCAACGTGTTTATGATTGTTAGTAAACAAATAACAGAATTAAAGGGTTCATTAAATTGAACGAACTTGAGCTCAGATTTGAATGTTGATATTCATATTGCGATAAATGGTAGCCTTCTTAAGAACGAGGAATCTTATTACACATTTGCAAGCTTCCATTTGTGGAAACTAAATGGCTTTAACTGTAGTTAAGTATTAAATTAATATAAAGCATGTTAGCTTTCTTCAAACTATAACATTTGTGAGACAACCCCCCACCCCCCTTATGAGGGAGCTCAACACTTGGTTTAAAAGGTGAAAGGCGCTGCAATCCGCTAAGCGCCTGATATTAAAAAATACTTATAAATTAACTTACAACTAAATAAGTTGTATCTATAACCAAAGAAAACAAAATATTACAACCAAAATACTAGTTGCTTTATTCTATTTATACTCTCTTTTCAGATCCTACACTGACACACTCCAAACTCTCTCTCCCTGTTCTCCTTTTACCTTTTCTAATTTTCTTCTTCAAAGGCAGAAGAAAAACAAAAGAACGAGCGGCCATTTTATCTTTTCTGAGTTTCTCTCTTGCCTCTCTCAACCTAGCTCAAATCCTGCATTCCTGCCTCTTTCAACCTAGCTCAAATCCTGCCCCTCTCAACCTAGCTCCAATCCTGCCTCTCAACCTGGCTCAAATCCAGCCTCTCTCGACCTGGCTCAAATCCTGCCTCTCTCAACCTAGCTCAAATCCTGCCCCTCTCAACCTAGGTTGACTAATACCACGAAGCACCTGAGGCGTCACCTCAGGAACAGAGTTACTGCTTCTGGAGATTATTATCCTTCTCGTGTTGTGAAGCAATTTATCCACCAGCAGGCAGCACTATCGCATAGCGACTGAGACACCCTTATTTTAACCAAGGCCCAACAACATTAGGTGTAGCGTAGCTTGGAAATGCAAAACCCCATATATCAACAGTAAGTGATTATTTTTTTGTTAACCAGTTCATTTTTGCCACAATTATAGCTCTACAAGCAATGAATGCCTCACGTTTAAAATCAACTAGTTTTCCACAAAAATTTAATATTGAAAAATTGGCTCAATACACACACAAATACATAGGCATTCCGTAATTACCTTAATCACAACAGTGTGTGCAGGTAGATTCACTCCCCATGCTAAAGTTGCTGTACAAACAAGGACCTGGAAAAAAAAATTGTGTCACATTAAGCAGAATACCAATAAAGATACAGAAGCAAGTAAAATAAAGAGCAGCATACCTTCAACAATCCATCAGAAAAAAGGCGTTCAGTCAAACCTCTGTCAGCCCGCAACATCCCTGCATGATGAATGCCAACTCCTGATCCAAATAGCTGAACAAGCTGTTTGTTTCTGGACTTCGAAACCTCCATCTGAAAGTGAAATGGTAAGGGACGGCGACAGATCTAGTTTTACTATGATAGACTGTTGGGAAAAGTTTCGACTTTGACAATTACCTTGACCAAATGAAATTGAGGATGTTCCTCATTCATAAAGAGATCTAGTTCATTATACTTCCGAGCAAGTTCTATCTGTATAAGATGTCACACAGCACATAATAACTACAGCTGGCAATAATTGAAACAATCAAGCACTTGTATGCTTTGAAGACAATGATGAAAAGTTCAGTTAAGCAATAACTATAGAACTTAAAATCAAAGCATGAGGACTTAACTAGACACCAAAACCATTTGTACATATCCCATAACTCCCATATGTTCTTAACATATGGAAAGAAGGAAAAGAAGATATTACCAGTTTATCAGCTGTTTTCCCAGTGTCTTTACGTGAATGAACAAACACCATCGCTTGATGCCCTTGCTTCACTGATTCAACAACCTGCTCATACAAAGCTCCCGAGAATAAAGAAAAGCCAGTCCAGCTCTAGTGCAAAACAGTAAGTCGTTAACAAAAATTAAAGAAGACCTTTTTGTAGCAAACTTCATTCAAAAGTTCATTCCGTGCTTGAAAGTTTGGTTCTGTAATTCCTATATATTGTTGTGCAAGAGGCACAGGACGGTAGCTAGAATCAAAGAAAAAGAGACCCGCATCTGGACTAACCCTCAAGAATTGTGCAACCTGAAAGTTGACAAACAAGCAAATCAAACAACAAATCATAAGAGTTTAATCAAAGGTAGTGCCAGATCAACCTCCAGATAATTGGGAAGTGTAGCGGATAGCCCCACAATACGGATCATGGACTGTGTGGATTCCACCTATCATAAGTTATACAGAAACATATTTAGTATTAGGTTAGCATTAACAATCCTCATCCAAAGAATTCAAAATCACCTTCAAATTCACTTCAAACATCAAGATATATTAGTGAATTGTTCTTAACTAGATTACTAATGTACCTGACGAAGCGTGCGAGCCACTAAAGCTTCTATTACAGGCCCTCTATCATCATTCAGCAGATGTACTTCATCGATAATTAAGAGCTTTACCAGCATCGAGAGTGACATGTCACTACTTTTACGGGTGATGACATCCCATTTCTCAGGTGTTGTTACAATCATCTGTGAGCACAGATATAAAATTAAATAATAATTAAAAGCAAATTTATGATTTTGTTTTCAACCAGGCAAACATCATATGGGATGTGAAAAACCTGAGTTTCTTCAAGTTCGGTTTTAGAAAGCTGCATGTCACCAGTTAGTTCTCGCACAACCATGTTCAGTGGAGCTAATCGATGGCTAAATGCCTTAGTAACTTCAGCAGCTAACGCCTAAAGATTGCATGCCACAAGAAAAGAAAAAAAATAGTAAGCATAAATAGAACGGGGGGTCAAATGACAATAATATCAGTTCTACCTTCATTGGAGCAACATAAACTATCTTAAACTCATTTTTATGCAAATATCCGTCTTTAAAGTGCTGTCCAATCTGAAAAGTTATCACTTAACTAAGATTAATGGCACAAGAACAAGATCATACAAAAATGGAAGTTAGATACCTCGGTGAGAAACAACAGGTACAATGTGTGTTATAACTTAGTTGTCAAGCTAAATGTTACAGAAATAAAATTAATATCTATGAGGATTGTGAATGTGTGCACCTCATGCAGAACAGCAATCATAGCTATATTTGTTTTGCCAGCTCCCGTTGGAGCACAAACCTGAAACACGTGATGATTGCTTATCAGGGAAAGATCTTGATTTTGGAATCATTTTATTAGTGAGCTTAGCAAATTTCAAACTGACCAAAATATTTTCATTAGTATGGTACGTAGTTTGGAATATCCTGCTCTGAATGCGGTTGAGTGTCTTATAGCCTTGGAAAGCAGCTTGTGCAAATTCATCCAACTCTGTTATTTCAATCTGATAAAAACATGAATATCAATAAGAAAGCAAAATGGGATACTAATAGTCACAATCTAACTTTGGCCATTTACCTACACTATCATCAACTCACAAAACATGCTTCACTCTAATTCTAAGAGCATTCGCAGTAGGTTCTGCATATTTTTGTGAGTGAAATCTCCATATTTTGATATGTGGTAGTAAATGGTTGTGAGTGGAGAAGAGAGAAAAGTTACTGTTCAGCTCTATATTTGATACGGAACTGTTCACCCTCTATAATTATTTAATACTTTTTGAAAGTGGTTGCGAGTGAAGAGAGATTAAAAGTAACATAAAAGTATACAAAAATATTATTTAATTGAAAAACAGAGAAAAATGAGGTGATTTTTAGTGTAATATGTGGTTGTGAGTGATTGTAAGTTGTTAGAATTATTCTTCTTTATTTTACCCAAAAAGGGCATGAAATAATTTTATTTTTTGTTTTATTTTGGAAAAAAAGTGGGTTTTGGTGCTCATTGGTGAATACTTTCATATATTATAGGATTTAAAAGATTGAAGATGGAGCATTTTGAATGTAGATATTTATGCCTATAAAAAGTCAAATCTTATCGAGATAAAAGAAATAATAATATTATATTCTAACGTCATTAACAAACCAGCAAAAAGTCCCTGTATAAATTAAAATATAATTTATCACAAGCAGAGAATTGTGAACATGCATTTAAAAACCAATTATGATAAGGGAAGTGTATATACTCATCTGACAAATATGATCATAAACTATTTATAGAAAACACATTGAAAGTACCAGCTTCTCTTCAGGCTTCATAGGTGCAGTCTGTGTGGGTGGGATGGACACTTCTTCATATCCCTTATGATGCTTCCTAGTAGTTCCCTGAGGAAGAGCAGTAGCTGCTAGTGTGTTGGACCCATCACCAAGCCCAACCAAATCATCAAATGGGCTTTTCTTTGCACTTGCGTGAAGTAAAGAACTGAAACTCATAACAGACAACTCATTGTCAAACCCATGATCTGCTCCACGCTTGTGTTTCTTCTCCTCTTTGCGTCTTAATTTATCAAATTGCTTTTCTGATTCTGTTTGAACAGTAACCTGCACATATTTTTGACACCGAAATTTGACATATAGGCAGGTCATGATGACTCACCAAACAATAACAACAAAATCAGCAACTGCTTACCTGAGTACCATAGCTAGGCATGCGTGGTTGAGAGCTAGCAACCATTTCGGATTTCAAGTTTGACATCCCATGATGAATGGCATCAACAAGTTCCTTCCTATGCTGGATAAAATATAATATCACAAAAACACTGATAATAATGAATAAAGAAATGCAACAAACTCTAAAGTATCTGCAATTACATTACAATCCATCCATCGCAAAACAATCAGCTATTACAATCCATTACTTTCAAGTGACAGTATGACAGACGTCAAAATAAAAAGAAAACGGTTTATAAGCCAAACACAAGAACAAGATTGACTGTTCGCTCACCGATAAAAGGTCTTGAACTGTTTGAAATGCACTATCACCAACTAGATCCAACAAATCACCAGCAATCTTCAAAACAAAAATAACAGCACTAAATAACTTAAATCCAAACAAAAAACCATTTCATATACTTCAGAATTGACGAGATCACAGTAAAAGAAGTTTGTTTCATTACCTCGTCACCAGCTTTGTCAGATTCAAGTACCCGACAAATAGCCATTGCTAGTTCATCTTGAGGAAGCTGAGAAGTACTACCTTTTACTATTCTATTGCACTCATCTCTTAACCATTCTAAATCAAATATTCTATTTGTGTTCTCTCTATGATCATACCACTCCCCATGAAGTGAAGTAGAAGTTACATTTGTACCCTCCCCCCACATCTCTCCATCCTCGAAAGATTCATCAACCAAGAATCGTGTTGGATGGTGAAAAACCAAATCTGCACCAAATTCTTGTCTATCTTCGCTCCCATTTACTTGTCTTTCAAGTAAAGATATTGACTCATGGTTGTCTGGCTGCAAACTGGAAAGACTTTGAACAGCATTAACAACCTTTTGTAGCTTTGCATCCGAAACATCACCAAGTAGTTTTTGCAGTTCAGATCTGCATCAAAAACATACATTTTGTACAATAAAGATTTTCTCTTCACATCAAATAATCAGAACCAACCCTGTTACAGTAATTATTAAAGGATAAAGAAACGGTATCTTACTTCTTCTCAATGAACGTTAAATTATCTTTTTCCTCCTCTTCACGGGCACCAAAAAGCTTATATACTGCCAATGCTGCCTCTTTGAACTCCTCATTAACCACCACCCCACCAATCAATTCAACCACCGCCCCAACGAATTGTCTGTATGCTTGGCGGACTTCAATAGAAGCTACATCAATTATAAGCACAAATGCAAAAGTTAAAATGTTTCCAGGCCACCCTACAGCTGTTGTACTACTTGCCAAGAGAAACTGCAGATTCATGTTGTAACAACACATAGCCAGTTCCCGCAATAAACAAACGCGCATTTGATAACAATACTCACACCATTCATCAATGTCAAGTTAATCATATCTTTTTACAAAATGTAACACTTTCGTTTTCCTATTACAGAGTTTCCACCAAAATTTCATGTGATAATCGTATTACTCTAAAAAATTTCAGTAAACCATACAAACTTCAATAAGTGAAAGAAATGTCCTCCTTACAGATGAAGAGAATAACTACATAATCATCAAACATAGTGTTATATGTACAGGTCAACTGGGAGTCAGGGTAGTTACTTTATGGTGCAGTTTTGGCTCGTTTACTCTTTTATGTTAGTATGTCTCCATCTGAGTTGTTTTTTGGTTTCTAGGATGTAGTGATTTGCTTTTAACTTGCATGAGTCTTGTTTCTTTCCTATTTATGTACTTCGAAGTTTGATTAACGGGCATTGAGTTTTGATTACAAACAAGTTTATGTGTTTCTCTGCCTGTGTGAGAGTAATCGTGTGTCCATTGCTAGGTGATTTCTGTATCTTAATTCGTATTTAGATTGCCCAAAGAGTAGTTGAGTGGTGAATCTATATCACAAGTTCAACCCACCCGTCGCCTATCTATTTCAATTTGATTTCAAACTTTCTATCTGTTCCCTACTTTGATTGCTACCGCATAGGTAAACAGAGATTCCACCTCCTAGAAAGAAAAAATTGTAAACTTAGTTTTGTATTCATACCTCGTATGCAACTATGCATATATAGCAAACATCACTAAACTATAAAGTTACTGCAACAACATTCATAGTTATTCAGGGGCACAACTAGCAGTTTTACAAAGCATAAAAATAAAATTATAGCAGTCCATTCCTAGTGTCTAACTGTCTATGTGCTCTTTAAAAATCTAACCTAATTCATAAAGCTATCTCTAAAAGAGTGAACAAGCAACAACTTACAAATTAACAACAATTAATGAAATAAGAACAGGTACCTTCATCCCATCGATGAACGATCTTCCGAGCAACTTCGAACTCGTCAACTGGTTTAGCCGAGCTAATTATCAAAGATAATTACAATTTTAATTAAGGAAGATAAGAAACAATCTAATTATTATAGATTAAGTATTGAATAAACGGATATGTTATAGCCATATAGGGTTTGGCAATGAAAGTATTAATAATAATAATAAGTTTACCTGAGACGATTGTAGAGAGATTGAAGGAGAGATTTACGGTGAAGATAAGCTTGATCGGCGTCGAATGGCTCCCGGAGAGAGTTGGTTAATCGCGGCAGTTCCAGCAACATCTTTTTGTTTATTGGTCGCTGATGGCGGGAGGACGGTGGAGGACTAGCTATGGTGCGCAAGGTTCAGGCTCGGTCGGTTTATTACTTCGGGCCGGTCCACGACGACTATGTCTCGTATTTTTATCTTGGGTTAATAGGTTGTGGGCTTGGTTTTTGAAAGGTCTCGAACTTTTCCTTTTCGAGTTTGGCCCTTAACTTTGAAAAAAAAAAAAAAAAACTGGGTACGAATATTGTATCGAATATATTGGTATGGGTGCGGGTATTTCGGTTTGATATTTGCTTTGGTTCCACTTTTTTAAGCTCTCGTACAGGTACCAGGTAGATAAAATGGGTACGATTATCAATATTGTACGGGTATCAAATAGTTAAAATTGGTATGAGTATTAATACGATATGGGTACCAATATTTAAATCGATACGAGTACCATAAATACAATAATACGAAGTAAAGCATAGTATCAAATTCATTCACCAAGGGGTCTTTGGCTTAGTGGTATCAATGTGTTGGATAATGATTTGCCTTTTCAACTGGTAAGTGGTAAGAGGTTCAAATTCCATGGGTAACAAAAAAATAGCCGTTCAAAAAAAGATAATATCAAATTAATTCGTATATAAAATTTGGTACCACTGCCATTTTTTACCTGTATCGAGGTTAAATATCAAAATCAACAAAACTAGATACCAATAAATGTACCAAATAACCAAAATCAATAAAAATACAGTATAAATACGGGTATTTGAAAAAAAAACACACACACACAAAACTCTATCCCTTTGACAAGTAACCTTTTAAAATAGGTTTTTTTTTTTTAAACAAATTAGGCATATCAAACATCAATATAGCAAATTGAGTCTAAATTGACTTAAGACTTATCTAAAAAGCACCATTTTGATTTATTTATTTTTTTAAATGTTATCTGAATTAAACTCATTCCAATGATATTTGGTTAGTTCTCGTCGAATAACGATTATTAAAGCACGTTTTACTTGTAATCTTATTATGGGTCAAAATAAGTTTAGTTTATTGATAACTCACACAACTAAAATTTGATTATTTTTTTTTTTTGAACGGCCAACAAATCAATCCCGATCACTCACGAAATACCCACTAGACAAAGGAGTACTCCGAGAGTAACCCGAGTCCACCAATAATTTCACACCAGTTCCCGGGGAAAACTCGTCGTCCAAAGGCCCACTACGGTAAAACCCGGCCCACCAGCAGCATTTTGATGCCGGCAGGACTTGAACTCCCCACCTCCTATAAGAAAAGCAAGGAGGGTGTCACTCCACCATAAAGGGATTGGCAACTAAAATTTGATTTAGTCCTTGAAATCATAATGTTTGAATTCCTACACCTTATAAACGTATCCTAAGATGTTTCTAAGCCTATATAAGCAGTGGCGGATCTAGACCAAGATTTCAGGGGTAACGTTACATAATTTTCACGGGTAACGTAATATAAAACACGTAAAAAAAAATTTAAAATACACTAAAAATATACTACGCCAAAAAAGTTTAGGGGTAACGGACGTTACCCCTGCTCCTTCTCTAGATCCGTCCCTGTATATAAGTCCAAAGTTACTCTTTATTTCCGGTTTGTAGGATTTGAATCATTGTCTCTTTAAAACTAATGGTTTGGAGTAACTTTAAATCATCCCTTTATTTTATAATGCTTTACTTCACGATTATCATCAATTTAAGCTAATTAACACTTTTTGGGTTTTAACACGTTAATTAGGTTCGATAAGAAAGGACATAACTGGGGTTAGAAGTAGGTTTGTAGTTTCAACTTGAGGTTGGGTTGAGTTTACTAGATTTCCATGCTCTCGTCTTCAAGATAGACACACATATACACTAAATTCTAATTTTTCGAGTCTTTTGTGAATATGTGGTTTCTTACAGCATCTCCAACGGGAGATGCGGATGCCAATTGAAATCAGTGTGACAATATCATAGAATTGGATCCTTGCCTCATTCCATTTGATTCATCATGTTAAATAGTACAAGAGTCCTCCTCTATTTTGGGAGGATGTAATTACATAATTAATACATATTTGACTACTCATTTGACTAATCAATTTACAATCGGAAAGCATGCCATTTGACTAATCTTTTGACCAATCATTTGACTAATCATTTGGCCAATAATTATGCTTGCTAATATACCCCCGCAGTCTTAGCGGGAGGAGACCGGATGCTGAGACTGTCCCTGAAATCCTCAAATAGTACCCGGGGGAGACCTTTTGTAAAAATGTCTGCAATCTGATAACGGGATGGGACATGGAGAACTCGAATCTGCCCTTTCTGAACCTTCTCCCTAACAAAGTGAATGTCGAGTTCAATATGCTTGGTCCGCTGATGTTGTACCGGATTGCCTGATAGGTAGATGGCACTAACGTTATCACAATAGACCAATGTGGCAGAAGATAGAGGGTGCTGAAGCTCCAAAAGTAGATTTCGTAGCCAACAAACTTCAGCAACTACATTAGCAACACCGCGATATTCAGCCTCGGCACTAGATCTCGAGATGGTCGGCTGACGTTTGGAGGACCAGGAGATGAGGTTATCACCGTAATATACGCAAAAACCGCTCGTGGATCTGCGTGTGTCTGGGCAACCTGCCCAGTCAGCATCGGTATATGCCATGAGGTGGGGATCTTTAGAGGGACCGATTGTGAGGCCGAAATTTGTGGTACCCTGTACGTAACGGATGATTCTCTTTAGAGCATTCCAGTGATCAGATTTAGGAGCATGCATGTGGATACATATTTGTTGTACGGCATAGCTGATGTCGGGACGTGTAAATGTCAAATATTGTAAAGCACCTGCAAGACTGCGGTAAAGGGATGGGTCATGAAAGTCATCCCCGGTAGTGGCACTGAGTTTGGAGCTTGTATCAACTGGGGTATGTACGGGTTTGCAAGATGACATGCCTGCACGCTCAATGATTTCTTGAGCGTATGCTTGTTGAGAGAGAAACATGGTGTTTTTGTGGCGTTTGACCGATAGACCAAGAAAGAAACTGAGAGGGCCGAGGTCTTTCATGGCGAATTCGGTTGACAGATGGGACATAAGGGTGGTGCGTAGAGAGTCAGTGGAGGTGACCAGAACGATGTCATCCACATAGAGAAGAAGATAAGCAACCTGTGTACCCTGATGATATGTAAATAAAGATGCATCACACTTGCTTTGATGAAACCCCAGTGTGAGAACATAGTCAGTGAAGCGTTGATACCACGCTCGTGGTGCCTGTTTTAACCCGTAGAGTGACTTTTTAAGACGACAAACATGATCTGGAAAGTCTTTGTTCCGAAATCCCATCGGCTGGTACATGTAACCTGTTTCATTTAAGTGGTCGTGCAAAAATGCATTGGTGACGTCTAACTGATGTACCTGCCAAGATTTAGACAAAGCAATAGATAGAACGGTTCTAATCGTGGCGGGTTTAACCACAGGACTAAAAGTTTCACCACAATCTATCCCTACCTGTTGAAGGCGTCCATCACAAACAAGTCTCGCCTTATACCGTTCTAAGGTGCCATCCGATTTGAACTTATGTTTAAATAGCCACATACTGCGGATGACATTCATGTCTGGCAACCTAGGTGTTAATTCCCATGTCTCATTTCGAATAAGAGCTTGGTATTCATCAGTCATGGCTTGGTATCAAACCGGTATGGACAAGGCTTCGGTGGGTGATTTTGGGACTGGTGTGATGGTGGAGGTATGGAGATTTAGGCGTTGTTTGGGTTTGGAGATGCCGTCCATGGCGCGTGTGCGCATGGTACGGGTGGTAGTGGGAGGTGCAGGAGGGGAAGGTATAGGGGCCGTAGGTGATGGGGAGGTTGTTGGGCTGGTAAATTGGTTCGTGGGAGAGGTCGAAGGGGAGAAGTGAGGTGGTGATGGGTTAGTTGGAGTTTGGGCCGAGGAGGGAGGAGTGAGTGTGGAGTGGGCTGGGATGGTGGCAGATTGGGCCGGGGAGTTAGTGGGCTGGGCTGGAGACATGTGAGGTGTAGGCGGGATAGAGGCCGGGTGTGGAGGTGTGGTAGGTTGTGAAGGTTGGGAACCGACATGTGGCCATAAGATGGGTGGGAAAACGGACAGGAAGTCGTAGTTGGGCGGTGGGGTGAGAGTGTTGGCGAATGGAAAGGTAGTTTCATCAAAGGCCACATGACGAGAGATGATAAGTTGTTTAGTTTTGAGGCTAAAGCAGCGGTAGCCGCGGTGTGATGATGGGTAACCCAAGAACACGCAAGGCGTGGAACGAGGGTCAAGTTTGTGGATTGTTGTGGAGGGTGTCAAGGGGTAACAAAGGCAACCGAATACACGCAAATGGTCATAGGAGGGAGTGCGATTGTATAGAAGTTCGGTGGGGGTTTTGTTTTGTAGGTGTTTTACGGGTAAGATGTTTAGAAGATATGTAGCGGTTTCAAGGGCAAGGTGCCAAAAGGTATTGGGTAATGAGGCATGGTGAAGAATGGTGCGGATCATATTATTGATTGTGCGTATTGTACGTTCCGCTTTACCATTTTGAGACGACGTGTGGGGACACGAACGCCTAAATAGGATGCCGTGAGTTGTGAAAAATTTATGAAAGGATGAATTTATGTATTCGGTGCCGTTGTCACATTGAAAGGTTTTGATGGGACGTTGAAATTGAGTTGTTATTTCTTTTTGAAAATTACAAAATGTTGTATATACTTGTGACTTATTTGATAACGGGTAGGTCCATAGAAAATTTGTAACATCATCAATGAACAATATATAATATCTATGACCGTTGGAACTTAAAATGGGTGAAGTCCATAAGTCACTGTGAATCAAGTCAAATGGAAAATAAATACGAGTATTAGAGCTAGTAAACGGTAGTCTAATACTTTTGCCAAGCACACACGATTGACAAAGTTTATTATTGTAACATGAAAAATCAACAAAACTAGAAGACTTTAAAGATTGTAAAGGTGTACGTCCAGGGTGACCCAAACGTTGGTGCCATAGGGAGGAGGTGACAGCAGCAAAGGTGGATGGAAAAGTGGTTGTTCCGGGTCCGAGCGCAAGAGGGTAAAGATCACCGCTGCTGTTGCACCGGAGGATAGGGATCCGGCTCTTGTAGTCCTTCACAAGAAAACCAAAAGGGTCAAATTCGACAGACACAGAGTTGTCGGTTGTGAACCGACGCACTGAGATAAGGTTTTTGATTAATTTAGGTGCATAAAGGACATTTTTAAGTTTAAGGGGTGGGTAAGGTGGTGGTAAGGTTTGGTTGCCATGTCCATGAACCGGGATGGTTGAACCATCACCGACGACTATTTGTTGTCCCAAACTATTATTAGAAAAAGAATCGAAATTAACATAGGTATTAGACATGTTACCTGTGGCCCCGGTGTCCATGTAACCTGTCGGCTCCTGTGGATGATTCAGCGACATCGCGCTGAGTGCCTGGTCAATATCAGTCGGTGTGTAAGCGGTGTGGTGTGCCTGGTGTAACACCCCAACCGATGGCGGAAACATCGGGGTGCCACGTATTGAATGATCGTTCAGTAGCTCATGGTGAATAATAAGTTTCATAAATGATTTAAATAACTTACATACAAATGTTCTAGAATTTGTACATCAATTTGAATGAAACTATACACATATCTTCAAGCATCAATACAAATCTTCAAGCAAATAGAACCTGAAACATGTTAAGTTGAAAATGTTTTGGGTCAACAAAAGTTGGTGAGAATTACATAGGTTTTTGATAATTGAGTAAGAATGATGTGCAATTCATGTGTCATGTCAATCTAGTCCATATGTGAGAACATACTAGAAATAAATCGAGTGCATAATCAACCCTGGTGACTGTTATAAAATGATACATACCATACGCTCATGGTCCAAAATGTTATACGATAACAAACACCCACGTAACCTTTGTAGGAGGCACGTATCCGGGTGGGATTGTCAGTCCAATAGATCTATCAATGTATACCGCCGGCTGGATCAATGTTAATGATTATGCTAGAATGGTGCTTACTCTAATCATGCTCAAGACATAATGCAACATAGAAAACACATAGACACATTGATGATTGAATTGCAATGATGATGTTATAAACATGTTTCACCCCAAAAATGGTGATAAATAGAAAAGGGGCTATGTAAAACTCACCTTAGCAAATGTTAACTTGTTGAAAAGATATGATAATTGTGTTGACCAAAGTGATTCCAAATATTACCCTATAATGAGGTAATATATAATAAGTCTAAGTCTATGTAACTAATATGTGTATCCTAGGGTTGAAGGGGATTGGATAAAATTTAGGACAAGTGTGACTTGAAGAATTTTATGTTAGGGCATGACAATGAATAGAGTAACCTGTCTCGGATAGTGTGGATAAGAGGCGTGTCACGTGTGTGTTGAGCTACTAAATGAACTACTAGATATCTAGAGTTTACATTTGGTTAACTACCGAAATTTTTGATAGAATTCCACACCACCTTAACGTACCTGTAAATTCACGATTACGTTCCGGACCGCAATCACCAATTTACCTTACATTAGGGTTTTGTGTCCTTCTATGACTCTACCGATTGTTGAGCAGGTCTGATAGTCTCCACCAGTCGTTGAGTAGGTGGTAGGGCCTCTCCCCGACTGTTGGAAAGACATGATGACCTCCACCAATCGTTGAGTAGATTGTTTGGTAATCCACTAATTGTCGTACAAGTAAGCAAGTATGATTATAGATATAGCAATTAGTTCACATTCAAACAAGCATGCACACAGATGTTATGATAATACTTGAATTTTATTACTTGAATCAAATAGCGTCAATACATAGAATAGAAGCAACCAATAGTCAAATGGTGAGACTTGCGGTTAGGTAGCTGGAGGGTCTTGATCTCAGTTTAGTTTAGGGCATCGGTTACGGTAGTGATTTGGGTTTCCACATTCATAGCATTGACCATAGTTGTATCGATTAGGATTATCAGCCTGAGCAGAGTTGGTGGGTTGATTGGCATTAGGGTTTGGGGTCTCGCGGCATGTGTTGACCAGATGGCCATACCTACCACAATTGGTGCACACGCGACATGCTGAAACAGTGGGATGATGTCGGTTGCATGTGTTACACAATGGAAAGTTTCTTGTATAAGGCTTTTTGTTAGAGACTTGTGTAGTGAGGTTTACATTAGGATTCCTGGTCTTACGCTTCTGGTTTTTGGTAGTTACCGCGGTCACAATACTTGTTTTCTCGCTTTTCCGAACTAGGGTTCCGTTCTTTATGTGATTTCCATCGCCATATCCATTTCTATTGCCGTTCCCATTCATTGGGATGACTTGAGCCAACAAGTTAGAAACCAGAGTTGTGATTTGTTGTGCCAATTGTTGAGAAATAATCGTAGCTAGTTGGGCATCACCTCCATTGTTAGTGTTGTGGTCGGGATTGTGGTTGCTGCTCTCTTCTTCATGATTGTCACCACTGTTAATGCGAGTGTTGTGACGTGGAGACATGATCTGTAGGAGACACAATGAAATAAATGAGGTTATAGATACGGAATGTAATCATTTATTCATTAATTAAAACGAATAAACGAAAACGTTGACTTATCAAAGATTCCAGATTCTAATAACATATGAAGACATGCTTTAGCCTATAAGTGAACACTCATCCCGAGAATTCCCAGGTAGGCATCCGGGTCCCTCGTCTGATTGGGATATATGCGCAATGCCAGCCTAGACAGAAGACTCAGAATACAGGCGTTCACCCTTCCAGATTGCACGTGTTCGTTATTAAAATCTAGAACTTCGACGAGATCTCAAGGTGGTTCAGGTTAAACCTGAGGAATTTGTCCTATTAGTCTAGGAGTAGATCCACTGATGGAGAGCAACCTTCTTGTAGGAATGAAAGTAGGGATAAGGAGTAGGAGATAGAGAATAGCAAGCAAAAGAAGCAAGTACTGGTTATATCCTATGGTTATAGACTAGATTATTTTTCTAATAACCTAATTCCCTATAACCATGGCTCTGATACCAATCTGTAACACCCCAACCGATGGCGGAAACATCGGGGTGCCACGTATTGAATGATCGTTCAGTAGCTCATGGTGAATAATAAGTTTCATAAATGATTTAAATAACTTACATACAAATGTTCTAGAATTTGTACATCAATTTGAATGAAACTATACACATATCTTCAAGCATCAATACAAATCTTCAAGCAAATAGAACCTGAAACATGTTAAGTTGAAAATGTTTTGGGTCAACAAAAGTTGGTGAGAATTACATAGGTTTTTGATAATTGAGTAAGAATGATGTGCAATTCATGTGTCATGTCAATCTAGTCCATATGTGAGAACATACTAGAAATAAATCGAGTGCATAATCAACCCTGGTGACTGTTATAAAATGATACATACCATACGCTCATGGTCCAAAATGTTATACGATAACAAACACCCACGTAACCTTTGTAGGAGGCACGTATCCGGGTGGGATTGTCAGTCCAATAGATCTATCAATGTATACCGCCGGCTGGATCAATGTTAATGATTATGCTAGAATGGTGCTTACTCTAATCATGCTCAAGACATAATGCAACATAGAAAACACATAGACACATTGATGATTGAATTGCAATGATGATGTTATAAACATGTTTCACCCCAAAAATGGTGATAAATAGAAAAGGGGCTATGTAAAACTCACCTTAGCAAATGTTAACTTGTTGAAAAGATATGATAATTGTGTTGACCAAAGTGATTCCAAATATTACCCTATAATGAGGTAATATATAATAAGTCTAAGTCTATGTAACTAATATGTGTATCCTAGGGTTTCGATTTGGGGATAATCAATTGTTAAATTTAATTTAAAAATGTTAATTAAATAAAGAAAATTGGATAATTAATGAAAAATAGTCTTTTTATAACGTTTGAATTTTGAATGAGCACATTAAAGTGTTTGAAGCAATAAAATAATTTTTATAAAATTATTTCATTTAAAATAGATTTTTAAATCTATTTATTTATAATTAGCCAATTATTAACTTTAATAATCAGAAATACAAAATTTAAAGAAATCTTATTTTAAAAATCATAATTCTGATCTAAATGATTAAAAATAATTTGTATAAAATTTTGGTGCAAAAATGATGAAAATTGGATTTATTATGATTTAATTATGATTAAAACTAACAAAAATTGATTAAAAATATTAAATAAATGATCTTTCTGAAATAAAAATCATTTTTGAAAAGCTTAATGTTATAAAAACTTAGGATAATTTTTGTGGAAATTAATAAGATCGTTTTGATATTTTAATGGATTTTTATAAATAAAATGGAATAAACTTGATTTATTTATTATATATAATAAATAAATAAATTTTTGAAAACTAAAAATTGTAAATAAATCTTTTATATCAGATTAAACAAATATAATTTTTTTAGAATTTATAAAAAGGTTTTAATATTTAAAAATGAATTTACAAGATTTAATGTATAATATATATATATAAAAATGGTTTGTTGTAACATGTAAAATAAATGGAAAAAGGAGTGTCCATGCTGGGACTCGAACCCGGTCCCTCTCTGAAACAAACCCAGGTCACAACCACTTGGCCTAGGCCAGTGGTTGTGATATTTCTTGTTTTAAAAATAAATAAATATACACGCGAAATCCAGGTTTATCCCCAATTAATACATATGAACCCTAGAATCTGCAATTGGGCAAATCACACATCAATAGCCTGATTAACCATAGGGCTATTGATGTGTGATGGCCGATGAATAAAACCCACAAAACAAATTGGACTTACAGCGTAGTATCGTGTTCGATTGAATGGTCAAGTTAAAAAGTCAAACACGACCAAGAATAAGAACAGAGTGATTATTGTGGAGAATTGGAGGTGGAGAAATGATTATGAGCGAGTTGTGATTGTTCTCAGTAGATCAATTTATAGTGTGGTGGTCTCCATCGCTGAAATGGTAAGAATTGACTCGGTTTTAAATGTTGACGCGTTTTTCACAATTTTGGTATTGTTTTTATTGATAATTAGCATGTAATTGGTGGTGAATAGGCCGATAATCACGATTGCGAGTCAAACTTGGTTAATTATTCGTTAATCGTCCAATTTAATTGATCAAAAGGAGAAGAAAAGAAATAAATAAAGAAAAAGAAAAAAAACATATCTGCTACTGCTGAAATGCGAAGGGAGGGGAAAGGAACAATGGAGGGTTGAAAGTGGGGTTAAATAGAATTAAGGTTGATATGAATTCAACAAATGTGTGTGGCTCAAGTGGTGGAGTGCGTGTGTGTTTGCATGACTGGCTCCGGTTCGAGCCCTGCTGAGGGCACATTTTTTTTTTAAACAGAACGTAGAGAGGGGGGGTTTGGGCTGGTGATGGGCCGACTCCTTGGGCTCAGCAGGCCCAATCTGCTTCTAAGGAAAGGGAAGGGTGGTTTAGGTTTGGGTTTGGGCTTAGATTAATAAAAATTAATCCACACTATTGTTTTTATGTATTATTATTATTATTATTATTATTATTATTATTATTATTATTATTATACACATATATATATATACATATATATATATATATATATATATATATATATATATATAAGTTGTGAATGAGGAAAAATAAAGACGTTGCCACCTTTGTATAAAATGAAAAATATAAAGGCGTTTATAAAAAAAAATATTTGGGGGAAAATTTTGCGATGTTACAGTCTCCCCTACTTTTGAAAACTTCGTCCCGAAGTTTATTGAAAACACAGGGTTGAAGGGGATTGGATAAAATTTAGGACAAGTGTGACTTGAAGAATTTTATGTTAGGGCATGACAATGAATAGAGTAACCTGTCTCGGATAGTGTGGATAAGAGGCGTGTCACGTGTGTGTTGAGCTACTAAATGAACTACTAGATATCTAGAGTTTACATTTGGTTAACTACCGAAATTTTTGATAGAATTCCACACCACCTTAACGTACCTGTAAATTCACGATTACGTTCCGGACCGCAATCACCAATTTACCTTACATTAGGGTTTTGTGTCCTTCTATGACTCTACCGATTGTTGAGCAGGTCTGATAGTCTCCACCAGTCGTTGAGTAGGTGGTAGGGCCTCTCCCCGACTGTTGGAAAGACATGATGACCTCCACCAATCGTTGAGTAGATTGTTTGGTAATCCACTAATTGTCGTACAAGTAAGCAAGTATGATTATAGATATAGCAATTAGTTCACATTCAAACAAGCATGCACACAGATGTTATGATAATACTTGAATTTTATTACTTGAATCAAATAGCGTCAATACATAGAATAGAAGCAACCAATAGTCAAATGGTGAGACTTGCGGTTAGGTAGCTGGAGGGTCTTGATCTCAGTTTAGTTTAGGGCATCGGTTACGGTAGTGATTTGGGTTTCCACATTCATAGCATTGACCATAGTTGTATCGATTAGGATTATCAGCCTGAGCAGAGTTGGTGGGTTGATTGGCATTAGGGTTTGGGGTCTCGCGGCATGTGTTGACCAGATGGCCATACCTACCACAATTGGTGCACACGCGACATGCTGAAACAGTGGGATGATGTCGGTTGCATGTGTTACACAATGGAAAGTTTCTTGTATAAGGCTTTTTGTTAGAGACTTGTGTAGTGAGGTTTACATTAGGATTCCTGGTCTTACGCTTCTGGTTTTTGGTAGTTACCGCGGTCACAATACTTGTTTTCTCGCTTTTCCGAACTAGGGTTCCGTTCTTTATGTGATTTCCATCGCCATATCCATTTCTATTGCCGTTCCCATTCATTGGGATGACTTGAGCCAACAAGTTAGAAACCAGAGTTGTGATTTGTTGTGCCAATTGTTGAGAAATAATCGTAGCTAGTTGGGCATCACCTCCATTGTTAGTGTTGTGGTCGGGATTGTGGTTGCTGCTCTCTTCTTCATGATTGTCACCACTGTTAATGCGAGTGTTGTGACGTGGAGACATGATCTGTAGGAGACACAATGAAATAAATGAGGTTATAGATACGGAATGTAATCATTTATTCATTAATTAAAACGAATAAACGAAAACGTTGACTTATCAAAGATTCCAGATTCTAATAACATATGAAGACATGCTTTAGCCTATAAGTGAACACTCATCCCGAGAATTCCCAGGTAGGCATCCGGGTCCCTCGTCTGATTGGGATATATGCGCAATGCCAGCCTAGACAGAAGACTCAGAATACAGGCGTTCACCCTTCCAGATTGCACGTGTTCGTTATTAAAATCTAGAACTTCGACGAGATCTCAAGGTGGTTCAGGTTAAACCTGAGGAATTTGTCCTATTAGTCTAGGAGTAGATCCACTGATGGAGAGCAACCTTCTTGTAGGAATGAAAGTAGGGATAAGGAGTAGGAGATAGAGAATAGCAAGCAAAAGAAGCAAGTACTGGTTATATCCTATGGTTATAGACTAGATTATTTTTCTAATAACCTAATTCCCTATAACCATGGCTCTGATACCAATCTGTAACACCCCAACCGATGGCGGAAACATCGGGGTGCCACGTATTGAATGATCGTTCAGTAGCTCATGGTGAATAATAAGTTTCATAAATGATTTAAATAACTTACATACAAATGTTCTAGAATTTGTACATCAATTTGAATGAAACTATACACATATCTTCAAGCATCAATACAAATCTTCAAGCAAATAGAACCTGAAACATGTTAAGTTGAAAATGTTTTGGGTCAACAAAAGTTGGTGAGAATTACATAGGTTTTTGATAATTGAGTAAGAATGATGTGCAATTCATGTGTCATGTCAATCTAGTCCATATGTGAGAACATACTAGAAATAAATCGAGTGCATAATCAACCCTGGTGACTGTTATAAAATGATACATACCATACGCTCATGGTCCAAAATGTTATACGATAACAAACACCCACGTAACCTTTGTAGGAGGCACGTATCCGGGTGGGATTGTCAGTCCAATAGATCTATCAATGTATACCGCCGGCTGGATCAATGTTAATGATTATGCTAGAATGGTGCTTACTCTAATCATGCTCAAGACATAATGCAACATAGAAAACACATAGACACATTGATGATTGAATTGCAATGATGATGTTATAAACATGTTTCACCCCAAAAATGGTGATAAATAGAAAAGGGGCTATGTAAAACTCACCTTAGCAAATGTTAACTTGTTGAAAAGATATGATAATTGTGTTGACCAAAGTGATTCCAAATATTACCCTATAATGAGGTAATATATAATAAGTCTAAGTCTATGTAACTAATATGTGTATCCTAGGGTTTCGATTTGGGGATAATCAATTGTTAAATTTAATTTAAAAATGTTAATTAAATAAAGAAAATTGGATAATTAATGAAAAATAGTCTTTTTGTAACGTTTGAATTTTGAATGAGCACATTAAAGTGTTTGAAGCAATAAAATAATTTTTATAAAATTATTTCATTTAAAATAGATTTTTAAATCTATTTATTTATAATTAGCCAATTATTAACTTTAATAATCAGAAATACAAAATTTAAAGAAATCTTATTTTAAAAATCATAATTCTGATCTAAATGATTAAAAATAATTTGTATAAAATTTTGGTGCAAAAATGATGAAAATTGGATTTATTATGATTTAATTATGATTAAAACTAACAAAAATTGATTAAAAATATTAAATAAATGATCTTTCTGAAATAAAAATCATTTTTGAAAAGCTTAATGTTATAAAAACTTAGGATAATTTTTGTGGAAATTAATAAGATCGTTTTGATATTTTAATGGATTTTTATAAATAAAATGGAATAAACTTGATTTATTTATTATATATAATAAATAAATAAATTTTTGAAAACTAAAAATTGTAAATAAATCTTTTATATCAGATTAAACAAATATAATTTTTTTAGAATTTATAAAAAGGTTTTAATATTTAAAAATGAATTTACAAGATTTAATGTATAATATATATATATAAAAATGGTTTGTTGTAACATGTAAAATAAATGGAAAAAGGAGTGTCCATGCTGGGACTCGAACCCGGTCCCTCTCTGAAACAAACCCAGGTCACAACCACTTGGCCTAGGCCAGTGGTTGTGATATTTCTTGTTTTAAAAATAAATAAATATACACGCGAAATCCAGGTTTATCCCCAATTAATACATATGAACCCTAGAATCTGCAATTGGGCAAATCACACATCAATAGCCTGATTAACCATAGGGCTATTGATGTGTGATGGCCGATGAATAAAACCCACAAAACAAATTGGACTTACAGCGTAGTATCGTGTTCGATTGAATGGTCAAGTTAAAAAGTCAAACACGACCAAGAATAAGAACAGAGTGATTATTGTGGAGAATTGGAGGTGGAGAAATGATTATGAGCGAGTTGTGATTGTTCTCAGTAGATCAATTTATAGTGTGGTGGTCTCCATCGCTGAAATGGTAAGAATTGACTCGGTTTTAAATGTTGACGCGTTTTTCACAATTTTGGTATTGTTTTTATTGATAATTAGCATGTAATTGGTGGTGAATAGGCCGATAATCACGATTGCGAGTCAAACTTGGTTAATTATTCGTTAATCGTCCAATTTAATTGATCAAAAGGAGAAGAAAAGAAATAAATAAAGAAAAAGAAAAAAAACATATCTGCTACTGCTGAAATGCGAAGGGAGGGGAAAGGAACAATGGAGGGTTGAAAGTGGGGTTAAATAGAATTAAGGTTGATATGAATTCAACAAATGTGTGTGGCTCAAGTGGTGGAGTGCGTGTGTGTTTGCATGACTGGCTCCGGTTCGAGCCCTGCTGAGGGCACATTTTTTTTTTTAAACAGAACGTAGAGAGGGGGGGTTTGGGCTGGTGATGGGCCGACTCCTTGGGCTCAGCAGGCCCAGTCTGCTTCTAAGGAAAGGGAAGGGTGGTTTAGGTTTGGGTTTGGGCTTAGATTAATAAAAATTAATCCACACTATTGTTTTTATGTATTATTATTATTATTATTATTATTATTATTATTATTATTATTATACACATATATATATATACATATATATATATATATATATATATATATATATATATATATATATATATAAGTTGTGAATGAGGAAAAATAAAGACGTTGCCACCTTTGTATAAAATGAAAAATATAAAGGCGTTTATAAAAAAAAATATTTGGGGGAAAATTTTGCGATGTTACACCTGGCTTGGTTTGGAACCGATAATACCCGCTCCGCTGTTACTGTTACCGGGTTTCTTTGGGGCTGTTGGGTATGGGCAGGGAGGAGATACCCAATTAGACTGAGAGGGCCCATTTTGGTATTGTTGCATTGGGCCGGCCCAAGGATTATATGTGGGATTCGGCCAAAAGTGAGGAGCAGGAGGTAGCATGTATTGCCAATAATTATGCTGCTGTTGTCCACGACCACGTCCCCAAGAGCTTCTTCCACGGCCTCGACCACGAGTGCGACCACGCCCCCGTGACCGATCATAGGTAATATCGGTGGTGGATTGTGAGGGTGCGGTTCGAGTGGAGGTGGTGAGGGCTGACCCGGTGGATTTCGAGGCATGAAGGGCTTGACCCGCTTTGCGGGATTCGACCATACATATCTTGGATCTGGCTGTGTAAAAGGAGGGGAGTGGGTCTTGACCCTGCAGAAGAGTACCTATGCTTTCGTATTGTTCGGTCAGTCCCTCGATTAACTGGAGAACAAGTCCGTCATTGTCGATGGGATGACCGACGCTAGCAAGTTGGTCCGATAGGGTTTTAAGCTCCTGGCAGTAGGCGGAGGCAGAAGAGAAGTTTTCGAGGCGGGTGTTGTTGAATCGGTGTCGAAGATGGAGAGCACGAGCCGCCTTGTTATCTTGAAACAGATTTTCAAGGGCGACCCATACCTCGTATGCGGTTTTGTTTTGTCCGGGTTCAATTACGGTGTGTACCAAGTCTTGAGAAATCGTCCCGTAGATCCATTGTAACACAATGGAATCGAGACGCTCCCAAGTTTCGTCGGCAGTGGACGAAGACGCGGGCTGTTTGTCTTTATCAGTAGCGGTAGGAGGGGCGGTGGCGGTGGGAGGTTCGCGAGGAAGTAAATGGTCGAAGACCTGATAAGCTTTGCAATGGATTTTAAATAACTCAGACCATGTTGGCCAGTGAGCGGTGTCAATTTCGAGTTTAATCGGGATGAAATTGGTTATACTGGATACGGTTACGGCAGGGTGTATCTTATCGGCCATGATAGGTGAGAATTGGATGTGGATGTGGGAAGTATGGTAGTAGCAGCAAGAACAGACAGGGTAGTAGCAGCAACAGAGGAGAACAGCAAGAAGTATGGTGGATGGGGAATGTTTGCGAGGGCAGTGAAGAACAGACAGGTTCTGTGCAGTTCTGATAGGTGGAAGGATTTTCTGCAACAACAATCAGAGTCTGATTGCCAACAGACAGGGAAGGCAGAGGAGTTCTGTGGGATTTGGTCAACTGCAGTGGGCAGTCAACAGAGGAGGATCGATGGCAAGCTCTGATACCATCATAGAATTGGATCCTTGCCTCATTCCATTTGATTCATCATGTTAAATAGTACAAGAGTCCTCCTCTATTTTGGGAGGATGTAATTACATAATTAATACATATTTGACTACTCATTTGACTAATCAATTTACAATCGGAAAGCATGCCATTTGACTAATCTTTTGACCAATCATTTGACTAATCATTTGGCCAATAATTATGCTTGCTAATACAATAAGGTAGCGTTTGGTATGATGGAATGAAAGGGGGAATGGAATGGACCATTACGAGGTAATGAAAAATAGTACGTTTGGTTGGTTAAAGGAATGGAATCACCTATTCCACAAGACATTCCATTCCCTCAAAACCATTCCATCCACCCCCCATGTTTTTTTTTCATTCCATCCCTCATTCATCATTTACTAACAAAACCATAACCCACCACCACCATCATCACCACCCACCACCGTTATCGCCACCACCCACCACCACCGTCACCACCTACCACCGTCGCCCATCACCACCGCCGCCACCACCACCACCCACCACTGCCGTCACCACCTGCCACCACCGCCATCAGCCACTATCTTCACCCACCCACCACTGCCATCACCGTCACCCACCCACCATCGCCGCCATCCAACACCACCCACCGCCGCCCCCACCACCTACCACCGTCACTTACCACAAATTCCTTTACCCACCACTACCGCCGCCACCCACCACTGCCCATCACTACCATCTCCTCCACCCACCACCGCCACTACTCACCATCTTCACCCACCCACCATCACCGCCAGCCACCTCAACCATCGCCACCGTTGCCGCCACCCACCACCGTCGTCGCCACCACCTATCACCGTTATTGTCATCCACCACCACGCTACCGCCACACACCACCACCTACCATCATCACCAACCACCACCCACCACCGCCACTACTCACCATCGTCACACACCCATCATTACGGCCATCCACCTCCACCTTCCACCGTTGCCTCCACCACCGCCACTGACCACCGCTGCTACCGCCACATATCACCACCCACCATCACCACCATTGACGACCACCCACCACTGCCACTAACCACCGATTTTATTCCTTCGTCTTTTCTTGTCTATCCAACAACACAAAGTAATGTTTTGTTTCATTCTCACATGGCAACCAAACAAGACATGAGATAATAATGATCCATTCCATTACCTTGTCCATTCCATTACCCCATCCATTCCATTCCTCTATCCATTCCATTACCCCATACCAAACAGACCCTAAGGCGGATGAGAGAAGACATAGAGTAAGATTCGGATTTGTCAACCGTAGGTCCATGAAGTTTCATATGCTCATACCTCAATAACCAAAATTAAAATTTGTATATTATTCCGAAAAGCAACAAGTTTTAACATTTTGTTCCAGTTTAAAAAACAATTACATATTATTCTTGACATGTCATTAAGGAATATTCATCATAAATATGATACTAGAATATTTCAAATATATACTACCGAAAAGTTAAGTGTTACATGTCACATGAATGGTTGAATTACATCATGTGTCACTTGGTTGTATGAGCATTAGAGCACTCACATCTCATCCATTAAATGTATGTAAGTGTGTCTATCAAATTATATGGGGTGAGTGTAAGTGGTTGTGAGTGGATGAGAGAGAAAATATTTGGTGTAATCAATGTTTCACCCTATATATGAAAAACTACTGTTCACCTCTATATATATTTTAATATTTTTGTAAGTAGGTGTGAGTGAGGAGAGAGAAAATGTAATGATAAAAGTATGATTATTTTAATTAGAAGAGAGAAGATTTATGGATGAAGTAGTGATTTTTAGTGTAATTTGATGGAGGAGATTTGGTGGATGGGTTGTGAATACTCTTAGGTGTTCATGTTTAATTGAGCATATAAGATTGAAATTTGAAGCTTACATTGCTAAGAAGAGTACATGTATCTTTCTAAAAAGGGAGTGTACATCAAATTGTTGATAATAATAACTAGTATTATTTTCCGCGCTTCGCGGCGGGGCTTTTAAGTAGGTCGGTAAGTGTTTGGTTGATTACGGTATTGATAACCCGCGAGGCTTAAGTAGGCCGGTAACTATTCTCCGGCACTTAAAATGGTTATTGGATAAAAAAACCCCAAAAACTGAGTTCGACTAATTATGGAACACAAAACTGTAAAAAAATAAAAAAATATAAGCCTTAATATTTATATGGAACTTCATGCTTGTAGGTTAACTATATATTCGGATAATTATAAATTTATGAAGTTACATGTTTAGCTATCCAATGTAAGTTCAAGTACTCAACTAATCTAAAATGAGTTATTAATTTTCCTTCGTACTTCTTTACAAGTAAATATATAATTTAATTTTTATAAACCGAAAAAAATTTGTCTAAAGAGTAATTAAAGCTATTTTAAAAGTTAAGATATCTTTGTATCCACATCTTGTTAAAATAAATTTAGACACAAATCTCCAAGACATATTTCAACTCCCCATACAAGTCTTCTGCCCAACACTCAACTCTCTCAAGAAGAGAGTCAAAAGTTTTATATCACAACCTCCGATACAAAAATGGTGATCAAACCAAGCTTTGAACCACCGTCGCCGTCATGTCAACTCTAGCATAACCGCTGCCGGTAGCACCATGTAGATAACCACCACCAAGATGTTTGCCTAGCTTGATTCTTCTTGTTGTAGTACTCCACGCGCCGGGATCGGTGACCGGATATCACCGATCATCTTCTTTCCTTCTTTCTACTTTCTCTCTCTAACGCTATTTCTATCTGACTTACATTCTTCTGTTCCACTTTTAAATATAAAGTACCCTTCTCTCACTCTAAATTGTTACACGTAGAGGGTATGTGTACATAGATTAAATGAGTCATCAGTATGGGTAAAAAGTGAACACGTAAGCTTGCTTCCTGGCAACATGTGCTCCGTATAAAATTATTAAGTTACCCCTGTCATTCAATGATATTACCAAAGGTGTCACAGCACTGTTCATGTTGAGTTTTCAATTATATATAGTAAATATGATGTTAAAGTAATAAATTTTAATGCATGTTACTTATTTTTTTAGTTTGATTAGGTGGCCTAAACTTGTGTGGAATAACATGATGCTCTAGGTGTTGTTTGTTTTTTGCTCAGAAGCACTTCTGACCTTTTTTGTCTGCATCACGCAGACGTGTGCAGACCTTTGAGGTCTGCAGATTGTTTGTTTTTTGGAAGACCTTTCACTCAAAAAGGTGTTCCTGACCTCTTCTTGGTGCAGACTTGTTTCAAAGTCTTCTAAGGTTTTCAAAGGTCTTCTTCACTTCTCTTCTCCTCACCCACCACCACCACTGTCCACCACCACCTACCACCTTCCACCACCACCACGGTCCACCACCACCCACCACCACCACCCCCCACCACGGTCCACCACCACCACCATGGTCCACTACCACCACCACGGTCCACCACCACCCACCACCACCACCGTTCACCACCACCATGGTCCACCACCACCACCATCAACCACCACCCACAACCACCACCCTCCACCCTCCACCCTCCACCCTCCACTACCACCATGGTCCACTACCACCACCACCATCGCCACCCACCACCACCGTCCACCACCACCCACCACCACCACCACCATCCACCACCACCGTCCACCACCACCCACCACCACCACCGTCCACCACCACCCACCACCACCACCGTCAACCACCACCACTGTCAACCACCACCACCACCACAGTCCACCACCACCAACCACGGTCCACCACCACCGTCCACCACCACCACGGTCCACCACCACCACGGTCCACCACCACCACCTACCACGATCCACCACTACCACGGTCCACCATCGTCGACCACCACCACCGTCTACCACCAGACTGCTGTAAAAAAAACCAGTTTATTTAAATTTTAGTTTATTTCAGCAACCTGCAGACATTAACAAACAAACAGTCTTCTTCTTGCAGACTGCAGACCTTTGGTCTACCTCTTCTCCTGCGGATGTCTGCAGATGTGGTCCGCAGACTGCAGACCTTTTCCTGCAGAAAAAACAAACAGCACCCTAGTAAAAAATAGTAGATAGATAAGGCATGCTACTAGTTTATGTTTGAAACTTACAAGTGTGAACGTTATATGATCATCACAAACATGAGTACGTGACACTCAAAACTAAGAGACATATGTTTGGTAAGTTTTTATGTCTCTTTACAAGTTTAGAAACCTAGACAGGTTAGAAACCAACTATCTGACCCAGGTATGTACTGTTTGTGGATTTATCATATATTTGGAATCCAATAGGTTAGCCTAACAAAATATGCAAACGTTTTATTGACGAATCATGATTTAAAGTAGCCTTTTATGATAAATTATGGAATAAATATAAGTTAGATTTTGAAACCTGTTATAATCACCATTGTTGAAAATAATATTACAAGTTGTGATTCAAATATTTATAAATGTTAGGCCCTGAACTTGTGATGAATAAGTGTTCGAATATGTTTGGGCTTATTATTATTTCAGGATTCATTTTGGGCTTATTGAGCTAATGGGCTAGATGGGCTTTGGAGTCTGAAAGGATAAAATGATTTAATCCTGGCCATTGGTTAGTTATGATCCGTGTGACTTGTGATCGTACGGTGGAAAGCTGATGGTTGTGTGTTTTCTTGGACGAAACTTCCAGAGGCACTATAAAAGAATGCCTCGTCTTCAGTTGACGAGTTTAGCTCAGTTTTTTCTTTTTATTCATTCTTGTATCCTCTTTGTATTCGTTTAGGGTTTCATTGGTTTATACTTTGTATGATTTCTTTGTATTTCCTTAGTTAGATGATAAACTAATCTTAATAATCAGTAGATCTCTAACATTGTATCGTATATAGATCTCTACAGTTGTAGAGATCTAGGGTTTGGTTGGGTACTGAATTTGGGTTGGTAATAATAAGATTTTGTCACCGTTTTCCGTCGCTTTATCTCTGTCTTGATCTTTGTTCTTGATGTTTGAGTTTGTGGATCTTATATAGAATAGATTTTTATATTTTTTACATGGTATCAGAGCCTTAGGCTCTAATATCAACTCTGTTTCTGATTCTGGTGTTTGTTTCCGCTGCATATCTGAGCTCTTGTGTCTTGTTGTCTGTGTCTTAAGTCAAGGATCTTATCTGTATCATAGATCTGGTCCATTCTTGATTTGTATTAGTAGATCTGATCTTAATAATATAGATCTGGTCTATTATCTTGGATTGTTTTGCTTTGGTTTGTTGTTTTGTGTGGCAGGTTATTGGAAGTCAACATTGTTGGCTGGAGTATTGACTGTTCGTGTGGTTGTATTGGAATATTGCTTCAATTGCTCTCACAACACTATACCCTAAGTGAAGGTATAGGTTGTGAGTTTAGAGAACCCTAACTTGGGTCCCCCCATCCATGAGATTGTTCTTGTTTGTCCCTGTTGTGTTGTGTTCTAGTCTAGGAGTCTTTGGTCGGGTTAGGGTGGACCGACATTTGATCTTGTGTTTGGTTGTTGTCTATTGTGTGAATTTGTCTGTCTTATGTTCTTTGCGTTATATTTGCTTGTATAAGTATATACATGTTTTCTAGATAATAAAAGGTTCCTGTGCTAAGATCTGTGTGGGCACCTATGAGTGATGAACCCATGATCTGAACACTGACACAGCTTCACCTTCTAGGATTGTGTATGTTTTGTTTTGTTTTTTGTGTATTGTCTCTTGTTTGATTGTATTGTCTTGATTGTTTTATCTGTGTGTGTCTATAATGGGTGATGTTGTTGGTGGAGGTGGAACACCAGCAGGCAGAGGTGCTGATGTTGGTACCTTAATCAGCAAATTAGATATAAGTGATCCCTTGTTTTTACATCCTAGTGATACCACAAGTCTGTCCATAATCAGTATGAGGTTGAAAGGAACTGAAAATTACTCCGTCTGATCTAATTCCATGAAACTTGCTTTAGAAACAAAAAATAAAGTAGGATTCATAGATGGAACATGTAGAAAACTTGAAAATGATGAAGTTCTAAGTAAACAATGGGATAGGTGCAATTCAGTGGTCTTAAATTGGTTGTTAAACTCTGTTAGTGAAGAATTGTATCTAGGTCAGGTATTTTCTAAACTTGCTATTGACGTATGGACAGACTTGAAGGAAACTTATGACAAAGTAGATGGGTCTGTTGTGTTTAATCATTATCAAAATATTATTTCTGTGAGTCAAAATGGTAGTTCAGTTGCTGAATACTGCCACAAACTGAACACCATGTGGAAACAGTTTGATACTATTGTGCAGTTGCCTTCCTGCACATGTCAAGCATCAAAGGACTTTAATGACTTTAATAGTCTGATAAAGTTGATGCAGTTTCTCATGTGTTTGGATGATGTATACCAACCAGTCAGAACAAATCTGTTAATGCAGGATCCCTTACCAACTATTAAAAATGCCTTTGCTATTGTTTCCAAAGAAGAATCTCATAGAGGTTTAGGATCAACAACAAAGGGTCAAAATGTTGCTTTTGTATCTAAAAGTAATCAATTCTTAGAAAATAAAAGGAAGGTTACTAATAGAGGTCCTAATCCAAATTTAAAATGCACTAATTGTAACATGATAGGGCATACTGTTAACAGATGGTATGAGTTGGTTGGCTATCCTCCTGGTTTTAAAAAGTAACCAGGGGGACATGTGTCTAGATCTAATATGTCTTGCAATATGTCTAACACTAAACAAGGTAGTTCATCAACTACTTTGCCTAGTAGTTCTTCTTCTGTTTTGCCTTTCTCACCTGAACAGATATCAAAGCTCATGAGTCTAATCAGTGATAAGGGTGGAAATGAAACACAAAACTCCAATTCAGGAGGTAAAAGTGTTGTCATTAATGGTTTTTCTTGTATGACTAAAATTTCAAACTTGACAAAAATATTAGAAAACTTTAGTAGTTGTTCTAGTTTTGTCAAGTATGCCCTTAGTCAGGGATGGATAACAGATTCGGGAGCAAATCAACACATGACCAGCAATGACAAAGGCATGGTCAATTGTGTTGAAGTTTCTGAATACAATATTCAGGATAAACATCCTAATGGGACAAGTGCCAAAGTAACTAAGATAGGAGATATCAAGTTAGCTGAAGGTGTTGTCTTGTATGATGTATTCTTAGTACCTGACTATTGTGTAAACCTGTTATATGTTCATAAATTGTCTAGAGATAATAAGCTTAGTGTCCTGTTTGATGAAGAAAGTTGTTATATCCAGGATTCCAAGTCCAAGAGAGTCCTGGTGATTGGTAAACAAAGTGATGGTCTCTATTTTGTTGGCAAAAGTGTGAGTGTCAACAATTCTTGTCTTAACAGTACTAGTGATGCCAATTTGTGGCATGGTAGGTTGGGGCATCCCTTTGATCAAGTATTGTCTGTGTTGAGAAAAAAAAACTTGAATCTTGGACAAAGGGATTCACAACCTTGTGAGGTATGTCACAAAGCTAAACAAGTGAGAGTTCCTTTTCATATTAGTGATCACAAGTCCAAACACATAGGTGATCTTGTTCATCTAGATGTTTGGGGTCCATATAAGGTTACTAGTAGGGAAGGATTTAAGTATTTTCTAATAGTTGTGGATGATTATTCAAGGTCTGTTTGGTGTTACATGTTAAAAAGTAAAACTGAGGTGTTTAGAAACATAGTAATATTTTATGAGTTAGTTCTAACACAGTTCAAGTCTAACATAAAAATGTTTAGAAGTGATAATGGCACAGAATTTATGAATAAACAAATGGAAAGTTTTTGTAACACTAAAGGTATTATACATCAAACTTCATGTGCCTATACTCCTCAGCAAAATGGGATTGCCGAGATGAAGCATAGGCATCTCTTGAATACTGCCAGAGCTCTTTTGTTTCAGAGTGGGTTGCCTCTTAGGTTTTGGGCTGATTGTGTTCTAACTGCAACTTATTTGATTAACAGGATCCCTTCTTCTATTCTATTAGGTAAGAGTCCCTATGAGTTAGTATATGGGTTCCCTCTATTCTTGACCACGTTAAGAATTTTGGTTGTCTATGTTTCAACACTGTCTTAAACAATTCTGATAAACTTTCTGTTAGGTCTGAGAAATGTGTTTTAATTGGGTATTCCAATGTTAAAAAAGGTTATAAACTATGGTGTTTAGAATCTAAACAAAGTACGTTTTCTAGAGATGTTAGGTTTTATGAGGAGATCTATTCTTTCAAACAATCTTTCATTATTGATAAGGAAATAAATGTTTTTGATAAAAATGTTAATCAATTAAATTTGTTTGATAGTGTTGAAAATAATAGTCAAAATTCTAATGAGGATGAGAATCCTGATCTTCCCAGTGATGAAGGGGACCTAAATATGACTAAATCCAGTCCTACTAGTTTGCAACTATGATTTCCTCCCAGGGATGCTAAGGGGGTAGACAGCAGTCAACAGCATGGCAGCTCAGGCTGCAGGGATTCTAGTAGGGTAAACCATGATGTGGGACAGGAAAATGTTGAGTAAACCCAGTCTGAGGGAAATCTTAGAAGAACTGATAGAGTGTCTAATGTTCCTAAACATTTCAATGACTATGTTATTGAATGGAAGATTAAATATGATCTTGAAAAAGTTGTGAATTATGCTTGTTTGTCTAGTGAAAACATGTCTTTAGTATCTGTTTTAAACAAAACAGTAGAACCTAGTTCTTATTATGAAGCTGCCAAGGATCCCAAATGGGTTGAGGCAATGAATTCTGAAATGGAAGCTTTGTATAGGAAAAACACATGAGTTCTTACTGAATTACCTGTTGGTAAAAAACCAATAGGATGTAAATGGGTTTTCAAAATAAAATACAAGTCAAATGGTGAGATTGAGAGATATAAGGCTAGGTTAGTAGCCAAATGCTACAACCAAAGGGGGGGTCTTGACTTTGGAGAAACCTTTTCTCCAGTTGTTAAGATGGTTTCTGTTAGGTGTGTTATTAGTCTTGTTGTGCAAAATTGTTGGCCATTATATCAGTTAGACATTAATAATGCTTTCTTGTATGGATCTATTTCTGAAGATGTTGACAGGTGGTTCAAAGAACAACCCTTTATGATGTTAAAACATGTGTTAATCCCGCATTTGATTGTGTAATTACATTGAATTAGATGACTAATGTTGCTTTTGTTTCAGACATGTTATGGATCTTTAAATGGAGAAAACGTAGCTTTGGATGGACCGAAGTGGGATGGAACAAGGAAGGATGGAAAAAAGAAACAAAAGAGAAATTTCAGGGGTCCACCGTAAGTTACGGTGGCACCGTAATTTACGGTGGCCCCTTGTCACAAATATCCACCGTAGCACAGTGATGTTCCACTGTTGAATCCTGAAGACCACCGTAACTTACGGTGGCTACCGTAAGTTACGGTGGAGTCTGCGAGAATTGTATAACTGCACCATTAAACCGTTTTCATGAGTCTTTTCATAAAATTCTTGATTGGAGACGTTACTCTGCACCTTTGGGGCGAATTCTAGCTTGAGAAATCATTTGGGAACAATTTCTAACACTTTGATTTGGTTTTTGATTCGTATGAACTTTAATCTTGATGTTATGATGATTCACCGAGCGATGTCCGACTAAACTTGTGGTGATCATCTTAGGTGAAGGTTTCTTTACAACTCCTGTGTGTTTTCCCTTTAATTGCTAGAATGATAACTTGGTATCTTTGCTTCGTTATTATGATGTTTGAATGTTTGATTGTAGTTTGTTAATCATGTTTCAATTCTAATCTAAATCGTACGTTCTTGGTGTTGCTAACAATCGAGATATCACGGGAAGGGTTAGGGTTGGATATTGATTAATTGATCATCGGGAAACAACCTCGCATTGATATAATCCGAGTACTTTGTTCCCTTTTATCACAACAAATATTTTTACATTAGTTATGTCTATGTAACTCTTCCTAGTGGAATTTTACAAAAGTGTTAAAGGAAACCGAAACCTAGGGTGATCATTGTTCTCATAATCCGAAGTAAAAATACAATCTTGATTAGAAATTAGTTGTTAATTTATTTTTAAAGTCAAACAATCCAAACTCTTGATCTTTAATTTCTGCATAGTAGATTAATTGTAGTTAATTTGCAAGACTATGGAATCAACACATTTTCCACAAACTCCCTGTGTTTGATACCTGTTTACTACTAGTTATTAGTTGTAATTAGGATTAAATTTGCGTGTACCACGACAACACGTCAGATGTCTATATGACATTACCAGAAGGTTATCATTCCAAAGATGAGACCAGAGTTTGTAAATTGGTCAAATCTCTCTATGGGCTTAAACAAGCCCCTAGAAAATGGAATGAAAAATTAGTTGATGTGTTAGTTAAAATAGGATTTATTCAGAGTCTATGTGATTATTCTTTGTTTGTTAAGTCCTCTAATGGCAAATTTACTGTTTTATTAGTCTATATTGATGACATAGTCATCACAGGCAATGATGAAACAGAGATAACCAGTGTTAAACAGTTTCTTAGATCCAATTTTCAAATCAAGGATCTGGGTAAACTAAAATATTTCTTAGGCATAGAAGTGCTTTATTCAAAACAAAGTGTCTGCTTGTCCCAAAGGAAATATTGCTTGGAATTATTGAGTGAGTTTGGTTATTTAGGTTGTAAACCTATTAACACTCCTATTGAGAAAAGTTTTATAGTAACTACTAAGCATTCTAAGGAAACTGATTTGTTAGAAAATGTGTCTGGGTTCCAAAAACTCATTGGTAAGCTTATATACCTGTCTTTAACAAGACCTGATATAAGCTATACAGTCTAGTGTCTAAGTCAGTTCATGCATAAACCATCAAAGATTCATTTGAAGGTTGTCCTTAGATTGTTAAGATATTTTAAGTTGTCTTCTGGTCGAGGTATTGTGTTTAAGCCATCTAATCAGAATGATCTTTGTGCATATGTTGATTCAGATTGGGCTAAGTGTCTTGTTACCAGGAAGTCTGTTACAGGTTTTTGTGTGTTTCTAGGAGGGTCTTTAGTGTCTTGGAAATCTAAGAAGCAAAATACCATTTCAAGGTCGAGTGCTGAGGCTGAATATCGAGCAATGTGCTCAGCCTCTTGTGAGATTATATGGCTTATTAACTTGTTAAAAGAGTTAAAGGTTGGTGTTAAACTTCCAGTTAAGCTTTATAGTGATAGTAAAGCTGCTTTATCCATAGCTTAGCTTCAAATCCAGGTTTTCATGAAAAAACTAAACATTTTTAGTGGATTTACATTTTATTAGAGAAAAGATCTCTAAAGGTGTAATATAAGCTTTAAAGGTCAGCTCTGATAATCAGATTGCTGATATATTCACAAAGGGGTTGAATGTTTCTCAACATAAAACTCTATATGAAAGGCTTGGATTACTAGACATGTTTAATATTTGAATCATGGGGGCATGTTGAAAATAATATTACAAGTTAGTGATTCAAATATTTATAAATGTTAGGCCCTGAATTTGTGATGGATAAGTGTTCGAATATGTTTGGGCTTATTATTATTTCAGGATTGGTTTTAGGCTTATTGAGCTAATGGGCTAGATGGGTTTTGGAGTCTGAAAGGATAAAATGATTTAATTCTGGCCATTGGTTAGTCATGATCCGTGTGACTTGTGATCGTACGGTGGAAAGCTGATGGTTGTGTGTTTTCTTGGATGAAACTTCCAAAGGCACTATAAAAGAAGGCATCGTCTTCAGTTGACGAGTTTAGCTCAGTTTTTTCTTTTTATTCATTCTTGTATCCTCTTTGTATTCGTCTAGGGTTTCATTGGTTTGTACTTTGTACGATTTCTTTGTATTTCCTTAGTTAGATGATAAACTGATCTTGATAATCAGTAGATCTCTAACATTGTATCGTATATAGATCTCTACAGTTGTAGAGATCTAGGGTTTGGTTGGGTACTGATTTTGGGTTGAATAATAAGATTTTGTCACCGTTTTTCGTCGCTATATCTCTGTCTTGATCTTTGTTCTTGATGTTTGTGTTTGTGGATCTTCTATAGAATAGATTTGTATATTTTTTACAACCATTATAGGCTTAGGGTGAATGGGGTGGTCATCACCCCATCACACTCATCACACTTGTTGGATATATAGTATATCCGATGTAGTTAAAAGTCGAGGTCAGCGTAACCCGACCCGGTACGATCCGAAGAGTTACACGTTGGTACACGAATCAGATAAGTTCACGTGTCGGTGGATTATTGTCACACCACGCCAATGGCGGAAACACGTGGCGCGACGGTTCAAGCGTATAAAGTCAAGGTTAACGCAAATCATAAGTAATTAAGAAAATGGGTCATTTATTAAGGCGTCAAAAACCATGTTTTACGTTTACACATAAACGAAATTGTTTTTAATACAAGTAAGGAGGTTTCTCAAATATATCCCAAATCCTTGGGAAATAAAGGTGAAACCCCTTCAAAACACCCGACGCCCAGTTGAGAGATTCCCCTGACCCAGCTTGCCATGTTGTCCATCTTTAATCAATTACCTGAAAGATATGTTTTAAAATTCGTCAATATATAAATATTGGTGAGTTCACAGGTTTTAGTTTCCAAAACTTTAATTCTTGGGAAATACCATGTTATGACAATTTATAGGAGTTGCAAGTTCCTACAATTATACTTGAGCCTATAACCAAACCAAGACAAAAAATAATAATGCCCCGCTCCAAGTCGTTACTCGGTATCCTACGACTTGATTTCAGAATACGTGCACCCCAGGCATACGCCGATGCATAATCGACGCTATCGATTAGGGGTGGGCCTTGTCAGGCACCAATAGTACTATTCAAATATTCATTCGGTTTCATTTCCCTGAATTAATGATTATAGAAGTGAGGTCTCAACCCCGAGTGGCGATCACATCTCAAGTAATTATCCCGTCAAACATTTTCCCTAACATATCTTTCCCCCCGAAAAACGTAAAATAGTTTAAAATGGGGCCGTGAGACTCACCTGAATCTGTGCTCGGCTCAAAAGGAAGGATAGCAAATTTGTGGTCAAGCACCTACAAACGTCCTAGACGTATAAGCCACTATACCTATAGTGCATGTGCCTTGGCAAGTTGTGTCACACCCTCAAATTCCACGTGCGGGGTTTTACCGCGAGGCGCGTGACACACCAGGATCTCAGTCAACGATCACAATAAACATACAACAAACATGCATTCATAAATATATTTAAAACCAAAATATCATGCTTTGAGCCGTAAACCAGCAGCGGAAGCATTTCTTGTTTACAACCAAAAGACATATCATTGTTTACAAAACATTGTTTAATATGCTTCAAAATATTAGACGCTGTGCATCACTCCGTGCGCCTAGTCCATTGACTGCTACCTTAGCGACCTGAGAAAACATGCCAAAAATGTCAACATATAATGCTGGTGAGTTCACAGGTTTTCTTTTATAAAAGTGTTGTCACAAGTTCACAAAGATCATTCCCGTTAATACTATGTCATAAGAACGTTAGCTAGACGTTAAGTGTTTTTACTACTACGGTTGGGAACCCATTACTAAACATGAACCAAAAGATGATACCAGCCCAGATGACTGGGCTACCGATGCCTCGGTAACCTGATAGGTAGAGACAATATGCACCCGCCCGGCCCCGCCGTCGAGTGGGGTTTGTGAGGCCCAATAGATCTATCCACATTTCCCTCGTTGTGCGTTCCAGCACATTCATGGTTTCCCCCTGGGACTTTCCATAAAAGCCGTATAGTAACATAAAGTACCCATAGTATAACATGACCTTTAAATAGTTCGTACGAAGCATGTTTCTCCCCCGAAAGCAAAACAGTAAAAGTGGGGCTGTGAAACTCACCTTAGGTTGCGTTACTTGAAAACAGTTACGTAATTATGTTATATTAGTCCCAAATAGCGGTGACCTATCATAAGATATATGTAAGTACCCGGACTAATAACCCGCAGGTTAACTAGTCCCCGAATGTCCAGACCATAACCATAAATGTTTGAAAACACCTTTGACTGTTAAACCGACCATACCAGACAAGACCCGACATCCCATTGGTGACCCGACATCCCACGTGTTAGGAAATACAAGACATCATGCAACATATGCAATTAAACACTTAATACGTGCAAGAGTTCGCCTGGTCTAGCACAATGTACAATTAACGCATAAACAGGCCCGAACACGTGTTACTAAGTCATTGGGTGTATCCCGGGGTTCCTATCATGTTCCTAGGTGTCAAATCATGTTCCGGGATGTCAAAATGCGTTTATGACAGCAGTACACGCGATTAGGAACTTAGCATGCAATTAGGAAAAGTCAACATGTGATTGGGGATGGTCAACAGGCGATTGTGAGGCTAATCGCCTACCTTAGCATGCGATTGAGGGGCTAATCGCATGCTAAGAGGGCTAATCGCCTACCTTAGCATGCGATTAGGAAAGCTAATCGCCTGCTAAGGAGGCTAATCGCCTGCAGCTGCTGCGCGACGCAATTTCGCGCGTTTAACCCTCCAAATCAGATCCGAAACATGTGTAAACACCCAAAATCAAAACTAAACTATTAACCAACCCTCTCCAAGCAAAAACCCCCAATTTATCTCTGCTTTAACGGGCTCAGTGTGATTATTTCCAAAAACGGCAAAATACTAGGTTTCATTAACTAAGCTTATCTTTCCTTAAATGGAAACAATCAGATTTCATCTCCTACAAGTTTGCAAATCAACATTTCTCTGTTTTAACACCTCCCTAGTGTAAATCCTAACAACATTCCATCATTAATCATACCATAATCATCCTAGATCTCCAAGAATCATTCAAATGGGTCAAAATACACATTTTCATCAAAACACAACAACAATAGCTCAAACTCTTAGATAATCATCCTAATAACCCCTACATAACAGAAGTACAACCATTTCATGGAAACATTCATGTTATAAACACCAAGAAGATCAACATATGCATGTAAACTTCACATATAGCAAGTATTATGGTGTAGACTTGTTTTAGAACTCTTTTCAAAGGGTTTTAAAGACACAAACTTAGCAAAACAAGGTCTGGACTTTTGGGGAACCAAAACAACAACTTTACAAAGGTTAGGGATGAAGAACACACCTTGGATTTTATCAAAGAAAGGTGTGTAAGCTTGGAAATGGTGATTTTTGTAGCAAAACAAGTTCCAGAGGTGTTCTAGGGTGTGTGGGTGGCTTAGGATCAGTTAGGGTTGCTCTAAGGGTGTTTGGGGAGTTAAGGGTTCTATTTATAGGTGTTTCTAGTCATTTAAAACACGTCAGGCGATTGTGCAGCCTTATCAGGCGATTAGGGCTCTAATCGTCTACCCAAACCTCCTAATCGCCTACTCTATAGGTGATTAGGGCTAATCACCTATAATATCATGCAATTACGCGTAATCACCTATAACGTCATGCAATTACGCGTAATCACCTATAATGTCATACAATCACGGTAATCGCTGTTTTACCTATGTAAACACGTATACACATACCGACAAGTCACATAAAGATTATAAACACATAATTCATGAAAACAACCACGTTCACACTCGTTCACCAATTCCCGGGACTCGAGACTCGAGACTCGCGTGTGTGTGCTAAACCCGGTGATTCCACGAATCACCAATCCTTGTACACATGGTTATGGACCGACTCCCGATGATCCCGCGGATCATCGTAACGACTCCCAATGACTCCCTAGAATCATCATAACGACCCGACTGATCTAGTTAAGTATGTAATAAGTATGACTCGCTAAGGTAGACTTACTAGTTTAGTCAACGTTACTAACCTGAGTTTGCCGGGTGTCACAAGTTGTACACCCAACTCCCCGACCACGAGTTATTCCAATTCCCGTTTAATTAAACGCGTATCCTAGGTTCGTTGGTGATGGATTACCCCTTTTTACAAGTTATATATTATTCTCATTAATATTCTTTTAACTTGTGTAATATTATCCTCGACTCGACTTTACCTAACGTATAATTATTTTCCCATTCAAATAACTATACTTAAGATCGCATCGTTCGATATAATATATTCTTAACACTCGACCCGACTCACTTTGCCGCATATTTATTTTCCCATTCAAATAGATATGCTAAGGTCTTGTCGTTCGGTAGTATATTCTTAACGCCTGACTCGACTTACCATGCCGTATATTTATTTTCCCATTCAAATAAACATACTAGGATCTCGTCAGTTCGGTATACATATATATATATATATTTTGTCTACTCGTCTCGGTTTTCCTTCCCGCATATCTACTTTCCCATTAAGTAGATATACTAGAATTTCGTCGAGTCGAGCATATATATATATATATATATATATATATATATATATAAACGTGTAATTTTTCTTGTTAAGTCCATACGTTTGTTTAACGTTTTAATCTTTTACGTTATGTTTTCTCCCACGAATATTTTCTCCAACACTTAGGAAAGTGTTATATAATTTTCACCCAAGTTATATATATTTTACTTCCTAAAATATATATTTTCTTATCTTGCCGCAATGGCATTTTTCTTGTTTGTCCGTTATCCGCTATAGTTAGTTTACGTATCTAAGTCCGATAGTTAATTTTTCCAAGTTTTTCCCAATATGCGTTTTATAGAAATATTATTTATATTTCTAATTCTTTAACACATCTTACTTGAAAGGTTCAAAAATACTTTTGTATTTTTAACCCAAACTTGTTAACTTATATACAAAAATGTTTCCAACACTTTTATATTCCCATTTATATAAAAGTGTTCATTTTTGTATAAGTTTTCCCAAGTTTTTAATCTTGTTCAACATTTTTATAAAAACCTCTATTTTTATAAAACCCTTATGTTAATACAAGTCCATATTTTTATAAACTTCCATTTTTATAAAAATACACTTTTTATACTAAATACACAAGTAGTTTACTAGTGTTTACCAAACCATCATTGGAAAATCATTATTTATGCTTTTGACACCAAACTTTCCATCGTTGCATTTTTGGATCAAAGTTTCTAAAATATCCATTTTAGTCCTTCAACTTTCAAAGTTACAACATTAGTCCCTTAACTTATAAATGTTGTATTTTTCCATCCTAACTTCCAAGGTTAGCATTTTTCTCTCAATTTAGTGGACTTTGAAGAATCATCTTCTTAATGTTAGAGTATTTTTACATCATACCACTTTTAATAGTCTTATATCCCATAAATAAGGCTACTAATATGTGTGTTTAGTGTATTTGTCCAACATATCCAAATTTCACTCATCCAAGTGAGTAGACTTTAAATATGTAACTTCTACATTTATGATTTTCTAACAAAATCCAACTTATATTAGGCTTTAGATGATCATTTTATGATGATCAAAACTACTTTTTAGCATATTCAAGTTACCTTCACAAATCATGTTTAAATCATCCTTTTACATAAGTGTATGTGTAGATTTTACAACTTTTAGAAATACTACAATACTAACATCAAATCTATGATCCATTTACATGTCTTTAATCATTCATTTTACTCTTGTAAAATATATTAAAGCTTATGTTCAAAACCACATTTTAACCCTTCATGTACAACTTGCTTCTAAGAACACATAACATGAATATTAATGATCAAAGCAAGGTTAAGAAGCTTACTACTAGCACAAGGCTAGGGAAGACAAAAACCTTGGATTTGAATGGGGTTTAGTGTGTTCTTCCAAGTGGTTAAGTTCCAAGCTCTTGAAACACACAATGGGGTTTTGAAAGATGGATATTTAGAGGTGATTTGGAAGTGCTAAGCTTGAAAGAAAAGTGTGTGTGTGTGTGTGGCATATGTTACGGCCACAAGGGAGAAGAAAGAAGAAGGTTTTGCTTTGTTGTTTCAAGCGTGCATACTTGTATCTTTATAGTATCCTTCCAATATCTCTAAAGATCACATGTATCTTCCATGGATTATGTGAATCTAGTGGAGATTATGTGAGGTACTAATGATCTTGGGAGATTATGGAAAGGGGTGTTTGGCCGTGGGTTAATGGAAGAAAGAGAAGGATTTTGTGGATCTTGCTTAGATATGGTAATCCTTCATATAATCCACCCTAGACTTATATAAATCTCAAGTATACTAGTGTAATCTTAGGGAATGATTTTGTGTTGTCTTCTTGTGATGCCTTGGCCGAAAATTTGAGCAAGAAAGCATGGCTTAGGCTTGCTTTTGTACTATCTAATCTTACACAAGATTCATCCATGCATGCCTAATCTCATGATTACCTCTAGTACACAAGTGTGTTACTTAGACAAAAGAGATTGTGCATGGGGGGGGGGGGGGGTTTAGGCCGGCCCTTAGGGGGTTTAGGTGGGGTCCACAACACCAAATATATACCCATTATTTGCTAAGTTAATTCCCTCGTCGCTCGGGTGTCGTTCGGGTATTTTTCGGGTTCTAACCGCGCGTTATTCGGACATTAAAAATACCTTTAATAATCCTTAAACATAGCCTAGTTTAAGCTTTGATTGGTTATTTAGGCTTTTGTCGGGTGAAATTGTAAGTTATACACGTACCGGGCGCGGTACGCGCACTTTATTCGTTACCGGGAGATTTGTATGAAAGGCTTTCACTTGTGGTTTTGGAGTTCCAAAACTCATTATATTTTGTGAAATTACCCTTTATTTTATATCCTGGGTGTCCGGGATCCCTTTCGTTTATTTAATTTTTACCGGGTAATCGCCAACGTCCATACCGGATAAGTTTACTCGCACATGATCCTATCATGTTTTGTCATTAAACGTATGCATTCCTATGCATTATTTGGGAATTGCTATCTTCTAAGGCCTTGATAAATAAATCAACACATAATTGCATTTAATTACGTTAATCACATATTAGTTAATTAGTACGGAATTACCTCATTTTTGCCGGTTGTTACAATTATTATATATGAAATAATATAGTTTTGAACTTGAGGGGCTTAATATTAATTGGATTAAATATTAAGGGATATTATAATAATATGCAAGGGGGCTTAGTGTAAGATTATGTTTTATAAAAGGGGATTAAGGTGTAAACCCTAATCACACTTTTTCAACAAAACAACCCATCCTTGCCTCCTCCCGCCTTTCGGCCGAAACCACAAAGGGTCGCCGCCCTTGTTTTGTTCGACCACCACCATTGCCGCCTTCCTCTTGCAAGTGTTGTTCTTGGTTGGTTCGTGCTCGGTGTGAACTTTCTACTAGCGAGGATTCGTTGTAACCCGCGTGTTACAATTCCGGTGTAGTCGTCAAAGGTTGATTACTAAACCCTCTATGGTTGTTTATTATTTATTTGTTTATACGCGTTTAACTAAGATCCTGATTGAGAATATTTTATTAAATGGATTAATAAAATTACATATATATTTATACATATAGATCGGCCCACATATATATTATATATATAATCCGTTTTTGTTAAATATATAAACCGCTTCCGCTTCGTATTCGATACCATGATTCCCAACAACACTATCACACCCAATCATCTTATGACACCTCATTTCATCACATTCTATCACATTTCATCACTAAACCCATGTGACGGTGTTCACAATTATCACTAAAACCATCACACCCAATCACCTTGTAACACCTCATTCCATCACACCCACCACTATTTTTTTATTAATAAAAACCAAAAGAGATAGTTATTTTTAGTGGGACCACCCACCTACTTGTGATGGAAATTAATTGAGATTGTTAGCTTTTTAGTGGGGACCACACACCACCTTCACTTTTCTTGAATTTCTTTTGTGGTATATACCACGGTCGCGAACATCACAGTGCATCACAAAATAGGTGGGGCGGTGTTCGTGATGGTCACGGCCATCACGGCCAGCCCATCACGAACCGCCCCGTCTGCCCTTATAGCTCATATGTTCAATGATACATACCAAAATTCACATCAACAAAAAAGGATCAAAACTTAGGTGTATAACAACAAAATGCCAACGTTACGGCCCATGCCACTGATCAATGGTAGATCGCCTGCTCAAATACCACTTCAAAACTTTACACTTTGATGAAAAGAAGATTCATAGTCATGCATTGACCAGTCGAAGAGCATTTCAAAGTCGAGACACACATCCAAAACCTCTCATCGACCACGGAACAAACCATGCATTGAGAGTCCAACCTATTGACATAACTTTAGGAACAAGCTTTTTTAAAGAATTCAAACTCACTTCAATAAGAACATAGATGTATGTAAATAGTCAAAATGAAGAGGTGATATTAGGTAATCACTTTTCAATTATTTGTAAAAACTAACAAAATTATCACAAACAATTTTTTTCAATAAATGAAGTCATTTTTTATAAACCAAAGCTTTAAAAAGAATCATGTCAAAAATTTACTATAATGAATCTATATAAGGGCAGTCGGGGCACTCTCGCAAAGTTGCCGAGCCTCACCCAGCCCCATCTTGCCACGTCAAAATCAAACCCAACTCTACCTTGATTTTGGTGAAATACACGTTGTCAGTCGGTTACTTCTTGCTGAGCAATAAAGTTTTCAACCGTTGCTGATGGGGTGACGGTTAGCCGAGTAAAGCTAGCCGAAGAGTGTCTCGCCCCTCTAATGAAAATGCTAAAGAAAGAAGTTAGTGTTTTAACATGATTCTTTTTATAGTCATCTATAACAAGTATACAAACCAGAAGTTACTATTTTGAGTCCTCTATGTTCTTATAACCATTTAGGGCTGTTTGGTTGATTAATTGCTGAATTATTAAGATGGTCTGAATGGTTAAGAGACTCAGAATGGTTAAGAGCTGAATCATTCAACATCCCTTATTAGCTTAGTGGTTCAGCACTTAATCATTCCATTCAGATGCTGAAACAAACAATCTAAATACTGAATGATTCAGACCTTAATGGTTAAGAGGCTGATTAAGAGGCTATCAAGAGCAATAAAAAAACAAATATTTCACATGTAATCAAATTTGAAACTAGATGGTTTTGTTTTCTCGAAATAAACACATTCAGTTGCTTATATATATATATATATAAAAAACAAGTGCAATAAAAAAAAAAAAACAAGTGTATATTTAAATCTAAATGTAGCCATTAGATGAAAGAATAGTATCTCTGACCGAATAATAGTACCCCGGCCCTGGTAACTTGGTTTGTGTGAGCCCCACCAAACCCATCTTTTACTATAAAAATAATAATTAGAACGTGTGTGTGTATATATATATATATATATATATATATATATATAGTGTAAGTATATAGAAAAAACCCATTTTAGAGTGAAAACTGTGGAAACTCTAACTTCCCGATGTTTTTTTTTATGAAAATTTTAGGGCATGTAGTATACATGATTCTAAGCATTTTGAGCCAAAAAAACCAAAAAAGCGCCGAGCGGTTTTTTTTTATAAAAAAAAAAAAAACCGTTTCTGGGTAACACATGTTACAGAAATAACATGTGTAATTTTCGTGTAACATGTGTTACCCGAAAACTTTATTTTTTTTTAAAAAAAAACCGCTCGGCGCTTTTTTGGTTTTTTTGGCTCAAAATGCTTAGAATTATGTATACTACATGCCCTAAAATTTTCAGGCCCTAAAAAGTTTGGGAAGTTAGAGTTTCCACGGTTTTCACTCTAATAGTGGGTTTTCATAATATCCTTCCCCCTATATATATATATATATATATATATAGTGGAAGTATAGACAAGAAACCCTCTCAAATGAAAAAACCCTAGAAAACCAAATGCATGGTTCATATTAAGCCACATTACCCACCATATTATAATATTAAAAGGGCAATATAGACAATTCAATTATCCCCATTTCTCTCTCTACCTATATATATTATTTCCCCCCCTCTCACTCTTCATTTATTTTCAAATTCAAATCTGATCATACCCCTCTCTCTCTATCCTCTCTCTCTGTCTCTCTCTAGAAATACCACCACCACCACCACCACAACCACCATCACCGCCACCACAACAACTTCTCAACTTCTGTTCAAACGAAACAGAGTAGCCTCTGTTACCGTCAAACAAGATCAACAAACTACCACTGAACAACTACAACCACCGTGCCGTCGTCAGACCGTTGTCGGCACCAACTCCGGCCACCACTGAACAACTACAACCACCGTGCGTCTGCAACGAGTTGGGAATCTGGATCTAAATCGAGTCGTCTCGGGTGGATCTGGAACGAGAAGAACATTGAGGTATATTATTTATTTAAACTATATATATTAGAACAAGAAGATTGAGTCATCTCGGGTGGAACAGATCGTATGGGTCTAAATTTTGTTTTATTATTATTATATTTATTATTATTATATACAATCTGTTGTACGGAAATTGTCATGAATGTGTGTATATATTACATATAATTATGTTTATGAAAGTTGTCATGAATCTGTGTGTATATATTACATATAATTAAGTTTGTGAAAGTTTTCATGAATCTGTGTGTATATATTATATTACATATAATTATGTTTGATTATTATTATTATTATGTTTGATTTTTGTATAGTTGTTATGTTTTGGGTTTAGTGAAATAGGTTTTGGGTTTTGCTAGAATAATAAAATAATAGTTTTTGGGGATAGTTTTTGGTTGCATACCAAGTGTTTGATCAAATGCTTGAATGAAAAAAAATTATGTTAACTTTTTTTATTTTTTTATTATTTTATTTATGTTAGATTGTTATTGGATTGGGGACATGAGGTTGATAGATCACATGTGTATTCTATTTAATATTGTTTTGGCATGTGAAAGTGTTATGAGCTCGTCTAGGGTGCATGTCTATTTTTTGCGGTCTGAGTCTTGTATGCTCACACATGTTAGTGATGCTAACACATGCTAGTATATGCCCAACTAACAGGTGTTAGGGTCCATATGACATACATTAGTTTCAGTAAAACATATGTTTTAGAATATGCTAACACATGCTACTGATGTATTGTTGGATTTCAAACCATATTTAATCGTATTTGAGTAGTTGTATTAACATAGTTGTAAAAATCGCGTTTAGTGTTGTTTATACACATGTTTAAGTATGATACACTTGGCACTTAAAATTGAGTATGATACACTTGGCACTGCAATTTTGGTGTTGTTTATACACATGTTAGTGATACTAACACATGCTAGTATATGCTAACTAACAGGTGTTAGGGTTCATATGACATACGTTAGTATATGCCAACTAACATGTGTTAGGGTTCATATGACATACGTTATTTCAGTAAAACATATGTTTTAGAATACAATACACATGTTAGTGATACTAACACATGCTAGTATATGCTAACTAACAGGTGTTAGGGTTCATATGACACACGTTAGTATATGCCCAACTAACATGTGTTAGGGTTCATATGACATACGTTATTTCAGTAAAACATATGTTTTAGAATACAATACACATGTCAGTGATGTCTCATTATGTGTTTTGGAGAGCCCAACTAACACGTGTTATCTTTTGTTGTAGGTGAAGAGATGTTTTTGTGTTAAAGATGAAGATGAGTATCAAGAACGAAGCATAGCTAGATCTTTTCTATGTTATGATAGTTTTTTTTGAAAATTCACAAATAATTATGTTTGTATGAATCGTTTTTTGATATGTTCTATTGTTGATTGTAATGATCGTTTTTATCATTTCTTAAATAAATACACATTTTATGTATTCTTTTATTATGTTCTTTTAATATATGTCTGTTAACACATGTTAGCAATGTCTTAAACGAGGTCAGAATTTTGTATCACAACACTAACGTACGTTAATATTCGTGCTGGAAAAAGTGTCATAAAGTAGGAGAGAGGTGACTTGACAAGTGTCAAATCAACCTTTTTAAACCTAGGATTTAGAAAATTAAAGTGGCCCACTTGCTTATTTAAGATTACCTTAATGCCCTTATTCCAATATTTTATTAAAGTGGCCCACTTGCTTTTGATTATTAAATACAAATTAATTAAGGACCATTGATCAAACTTGATCAATGGTCACCATAGGGTTTACAAGGTTTTTCCAATAGATAGAGTTTCCATATTATCCACACCCTATATATATATATATATATATATATATAGGGGAAAGGGAAAAGGGAAAAGAGAAACCCTCTAAAATGAGAAAACCCATGGAAACCTAACTAGTGGTTCTAATTAATCCACCTCACTATGCTTTCTTTTGGAGGGAAAGGGTATATTAGACTTTTGGCTTTGGTTGCTTTATCAATGCTATGACACCTGATTTGTACTATAGGTGTAGATCATTATTATTTACTTTCCCCATACACCTTCCTACCCTTTCCACTCTCAATAACACACACCAACACCAATGTCTTCTTCTGGGCCGTCTTCTTCCTCTCATTATGTAACGACCCAGCCTGACGTGGCCGGGTCGTCGGGTCGGGTTATCGGAGTTACGCAGCGGACTTCAGGATATTGACAGTCTTGACTCTTCCAGGATCCACGTCATCATATCTGTTGGGTTACCTGAACACATGCCAAAAATAGTTTCTGTCAACATAAAGTTGGTGAGGTCGTGTATTTTATAAATTGAATGGCCAGTTCATTTGTTTATAATTCTTTTAATAAAACATGCTTTACTATTCTAATTCTGGAGGGGGAAATATATTCTATTATACCAATTCGATTAAATTGTACCGATTATATGTCAATCTATTATATTCTATTAGTTGCCATTCCTATCGATGGTACCACTCTGGTTGTGGCAAACATACTTATTCCTACCCTCTACTCGGGTAAGATTGGTTCTTGTCCTCTAGTCGGACAAGAAAGGTAATGGCGATATATCGGTCAGTACTGTCCTAGTCGTTTCTATTATCCCCTTTTCTATTATGTTTCCTTTATTAAATCTATTATGTAAAGCATTTCTATATTTTCTAATAAATAACATGTGTTTCCCCTAAAACGTTTAATAAAACAGTAAAAGTGGAGAGTTCATGATACTCACAGGTTTGCGTATAATCTTCTATAGTCTCTTTTATTACAATTATATGTCAAATATATATATTGATACGTTTTACGCGTGGGACTCGTTAGATTGTATTATTTAGGATATATATCGTATATACAATTTATATATATATATAGAGTTCGGTATATATTAGATAGTCCTAAACCCGGGTTTATTATTGACACGACACGGACATCCTAAAATCTAGCTGGCCATTACAGCTTGGCACTCATAAGCTGGCCATTACAGCTTGGCACTCGTAGCTAATAAAAGAATAGAAAATATTATGATTACCCCGAGTCTAGTATATCTTTTATATATCAAATCTTATATATATATAAACATATATATTCTATATATGATTATTATTCTCTTATTATTATTATCAAGTCCGTACGTTATTCGTATTATATATATATAGTCGTATAATTCTAATAATCCTCGTCTAGTCAATGGACCGGGTTCTATTCCGGGTGTTGACCGAGTCACCGAGTCGACTCGGTATCGGTTTAACTCTCCGATTGGATTAACGGTACCTCGCAATAATCACAGCAACAGTATTATAATCGGGTATCAACGATAAATACCAACATATTTATAACAACTGTTAAAGATTATACCTTTCGGGTATGTAATCTGAATCGTATCAGATTAAGATGAATCTCTCGGATAACCGTTGGTATGAGACCGGAGGTCAACCGGACCTTACCGGAGACTGACCGGAAACTAACCGGAAGCTCGACAGAGAATATAACACAAACCAGAATATAACGGGAATCAACCGAAGGCCTCAAACTACCCGGTTATAGTACACGAACACACCCATATCAACAACTATGGTTCGGTTAGCTTCTTAACAGTCACCGGACTCGGGTTTATCGATGGGTTACCATGACTCACGACAGTCACCGTAGCTTGGTGACTGTCCGGCTTGTTACTCAGTAACAGCGAGCAGAACAAATTGGATTTACGGATGGTTCTTGATAGCTGATTATCACTCGGTGACTCACCGGTCACCAGAACAGAAGGAGCACGATCATAACCGGGTTTGATTACGAACAGATTAAAAGGTTACAGATCCGAGGTTTGGGTAACAACTACAGGCCATGAACAAAAGGGATAACCGGGGTGGTTTATGGGTTATAATATCGGGTTAACTGGTGGGTTTCGGGTTAACAAAGGGATGAATCAAGGTGATTTATAAGGTGGGTTTACGGGTATGATTCGGAACAGAAACAGAGGAACAGACCACCTGAATAGATGAAGCGAGGGGTTTTATCAGGTTATCTTGGGTTAATCAGAGGTTACCGGATGGTTGTTATCACAAGAACAAGATGGTGGTTTATGGTGAAGGTTATTATCGGATACTAATTGTAGAGGGAAAGAATATGGCGATGGTATTTGGTGGTTTATTAAGACAGAGGAGAGGTGGGTTGGTGATGCCGGAGAAGAAGGCGGGTCCGGCGGCGGCGGCGGCGCTGGCCGGAGGTGGAGATGGTTGTGGTTGCTCTCTGCTCTAGTACACACACATATGTGTGTGAATTGTAAGTTGTACGCAGACCAAGAAAGGGACAAACAAGGTTTATAGAGGATAATTATAATAAGGGGTGTTTGGTTACAGGGATAATAACTGAGACGCGGGTGTTTGGTAACAGGTATAGTAATAAAATAAGAAACGTTTAAATAGAAGATAAGGAGCGTTTTACCGAGATAATAAAAATCCAATAATTATTATTTATAAAATCAATTAAAACGGTTAGTCGCGAGATTCGAACTTAAATAATTTAATAAGTAATCGGGTGGTCGGGTACGATCCGACCCGTTTAAGAGACCCGTAACACTTCAGGTCGTTACACATTAACTTCACTGAAACCTCAATAACTTCACTTAAAGTTCTTCCTGCCTCATTAACTCTTTCATGCGATGGAATCGAATCCTCAAATCAAGCCACATTCAATGATCTTGGATTCTGTGAACAACCATGCACCGTCTGATTTTGTATCAGAAACAGAGGATGATAGTGGTGATACTGGATCTCAAGGTTTGTACATGATTTTTTTAACGCCGATCATATAATATTTCCTAGTATGTTATAGTACTGTTACAGTTCGTGAAATCTTCTGCTCATGATCATAGGGTTTTATATATTTTAGAAAGTAGCAGGTTTTTATATATTTTAGAAAGTAGCATTTTTTTGTTTGTTCATGTTTATAGTGTTTTCATAGTTATAGTGATTTAGTTATAGTTTTTTTTAAAGTTTCAAATATTTTTTCTTAACAGGGTTATATAGTGTTAGGATGTTTTTTAATGGTTTTACTATTATCTAAGGGTTTGTAGTTATTTTGTTTTAGGTTGGTTTGTAATGTTTTATATTTTTTTTGTTTTTTACAGGCCTTAATTTTGGTTTCTCATATGGGTCTTCATCTTTGTTGAGGAATGTTGATGGAGGGGAGCCTGTTGATGGAAATCAAATAGGAGGGAATGAAGAGATATATGTAGGTGTTGAGTCTGGTAAGAAACTTTTGCCAAACATTGACTTTACTATCATGCTCTTTGTGGTGGTCATAGTAGTGTGTGGTCAAAGCTATTTTTGGCCAAAGCAGAAATTTTTTAAATTATGGACAGAATCTACATTATATATGTTACATGTGTTACATAGAAACTGTTTTGGTGTACCAAATTTTTTATCTGAATATATATTTTTATAGCTTTTTTTGTGTCTTATATATTTTAGGTACAACATGCTTTCTGTTAAGGAATAGACTTATAACGTATGTAACACATAAGGGGACTATAAATATTGAAATCTAACATGTTTTTTATTTAACAGGTGAAAATGAAGACATTGAGCCGTACGATGTTATTGCAACCCCGAACGGCACCCAATTCTGGATCCCCAATGTTAGCCCCCGGTATTTGCCTGCTATTGGTCAGGTTTTCCCGACGTTTGAGGCTGCAATGTCCATGTACAAAGAATATGCCAAGCAGGCCGGTTTTTCAGTTAAGAAGGGACAAACCAAGGTTTGGATGGGGGAACCGACACACAAGTACATGCGTTGTTGCAAATATGGTAAACCTCAGTTTAACAAAACCTTTGACACCTTAGTTGAATCTTCTGTTAAACCCCGTAAAACTTCGTTCAGCCTTTCCAATTGCCAAGCCCATGTGTTAGTGTCAATCACTTGTGGAGGTTCGTTGTTTAAAGTCATTCGTTTCAACGATGTTCACAACCATCAGCTGTGGGATAAAGATAACATTGACCTTAGTAAGATTTCTCGTAAACTTTCTTTCTCAACTAAACAATTCATTCATAACATGTCTCTTAATCGAGTTGGACCTGTGAAAGCTCATCGGTACTTAGTGTCTCTTAAAGGTGGTCACCACAATGTGCATGGAACTGCTTCTGATTTCAAGAACTTTAGTAAGGAGCTTCGAATTTTTATCGGCGAGAGGGACTCGTCTTTATTCCTTGACCGCCTGCGTGATCGGTTTGAAAACTTGCCAGACTTTTTTTATGACTTTGTTGTGCGCGATGGTAAACTGCATTCTGTTTTTTGGGCGGATGAAATTTCAAAATTGAACTATAAGGCCTTCGGTGATGTTGTGGCGTTTGATGCAACATACAACACAAACAAGTAAGTTACTTTAACGTGCGTTACAGGTTTTATGTGTTTGCATTTTTTACTGCTTAACATACGTAAATAACATGGGGCTGTTCATATAATGTGTAGGTACAACATGATATTTGTCCCTTTCACTAGTGTGGACCACCACAAGCAGTGTGTGACTTTTGGTGCAGGATTGATAATTAATGAAACCATAGATTCCTACGTTTGGTTGCTTGAATGTTTTTTAAAAGCTCATGGTTCACAGCCCAGGCTAGTGTTGACTGACCAAGACCCGTCGATGATGCAGGCTGTACCACAAGTGTTCAGTGAGGCTCGCCACAGGCTATGTATGTGGCATATAATGAAAAAACTACCCAACAAGGTAATGTTATGTAGGCACGTACTTAAGTGTTTTATGTCATGGTATACTTAGATCCTAACGCACATGTTAAAGATGTCTTACATTTATTTATGCTTCTGCACCTAGGTTGCTGTTGATATTTTATCCAACACTGAATTCCGGTCCTGCATTCACAAATTGGTGTGGAACATTTTCATAAAACCTTCAACATTTGAAACTCGATGGAATGCGCTGCTAGAGACATTTGGGATTGAGGAAAACCAGTGGTTGAGCGATATGTTTGCAAACAAGGAACTGTGGGTGCCGGCGTACTTTAGGGAGATTCCAATGTCATGCTTGATGAAAACAACATCCAGAAGTGAGAGTTCAAACAGTGCATTCAAGGTCAATTCCACTAGTGCCCACACACTTGTTCAGTTCATGTTATGTTTTGAATCCCGTCTCGATAGCCAACGTTACCGTCAGCGTGTTGCCGAGTACAAAACCTCATCGACGGTTTTTTATGGGTCTACGGACTTAGCCATTGAGCAGCATGCGTTTAGCTTGTACACCAATACTGTGTTCCAGGAAGTTAAGAAGGAGATTGTGAAGGGGAAGTTTTCATGCTACATCTCGAATGTTGATGAAAAGGACAACTTGCCTACCGTCTTTTCAGTCACCCAACTTGACAAGCGTCGTGATGTTACCAATGTTTACCAGGTACCCATTTATGTTATTGTTAGAAACTACTAATGTTATTGTTATAAATGTTTTAAAAATTTATGTTACCTGTGTAACAAGTTAGTTGTACCACACCAGTTCAGGCTATTGGACTTTTAATATGTTGAAATTTTCAACCTTTTTGTCTTTTAGGGGTTTCTGTTAAAAAACTAACTGCTACATGTGTAACAAGTTACTTGTACCACAGCAATCAGGGTTATTGAACAGCCCTTGTAGTGTAGCCAATGTGATTTAGGCTGAATATTAATCCTAGACATAATAAACCCTCTTGTTACATATGTAACAAGTTTATTGCACCAAACACCATATATGGAATTTGATTGTTTTGTACTTCTGGTTATTTAGTTTTTCTCTGTCAAAATTCCCTGAAGTTTCTTAGAATTGTTAGAAAGTTTGCTACATGTGTAACAAGTTAGTTGTGCCAATATACTTTTGTCAGAGTACAGTATGTGCATGACTTTGGATTACACAGCTGTTATAATTATGTACTTTTAATACTTGTTGCATTCCATAGGTCTTACCATTTCTAGCATCAATTATGCAGGTGCGGTTTGATAGCATTGATTCAACGGCTGAATGCTCATGCCGATGTTTTACGCGTCTCGGCTACCTTTGCCGCCATGTCTTTGCAGTTTACATGATTAAAAAAGTTGAGCGCATCCCACAGCAATATGTGGTCGAAAGGTGGTTACGTGATATTTTACCCAAGAAAGTGTTCTCCATTTCTGGCCGTTACGGTGTTGACACTCATCCAGGTTCTCTGTTGAGAAATGAGGTACTTGAACTTGTAACTGAATGTGTAGATGTTGCCAGAACTGATGAAACCGCACTGGCGGACTTGGTTGAACAGCTCAAATCTATCAAACTGCACTTGTTATCCAGGGAACAGATTTCTGTTATTCCGGATCAACCGTCTCCAACCGACGTGGAAGAAATTATTGGCCAATCGGCTGATACTGAAATTGTGGTTGGCAATCCTGATGTGGCACGCAACAAGGGTTGTGGGAAAACGAAGAATCTCTGGAGCTGGTGAGAAGGGCAACCCAAAGCGTCCGAAAATGCCTAAGGCCCCACGCTTATGCAACAACTGCCACCAATATGTCACGGATCACGATGCAAGGAATTGTGAGAAGGTTGCTGCGATGAAAAGGGCCAAGGAGGAGGCGGCACAAGCCCGGAAAGCCTAGTTAGGTTTATGGCAATTAATGGGGCAGCATTACTAATCCCTGCTTTTTGAACCATGTTGGACACTGGTGTAACACCCCAACCGATGGCGGAAACATCGGGATGTCACGTATTGATGATTGTTCAGTAGCTCATGGCGAATAATAAATTCCATTAAATGATTTAAATAAATTACATACAATTGTTCTAAGAATTTGTACATCAAATCAACAAATACTAGCTACGCATCTTCAAGTATTAACTCAAATCTTCAAGCAAGCTATAACCTGAAACATGTTAAGTTGAAAATATTTTGGGTCAACAAAAGTTGGTGAGAATTACATAGGTTTTGATAATCGAATAAAATTGTTGTGCAATTCATGTGTCATGGCAATCTAGTCCATATGCGAAAACATACTAGAAGTAAATCGTGTGCATAATCAACCATTGTGACTGTTGTATTGTGGTACATCCCATACGCTCATGGTTCACTCGTTTAAATTGCAGTAACAAACACCCACGCAACCTTTGTAGGAGGCACGTATCCGGGTGGGATTGTCAGTCCAATAGATCTATCAATGTATACCGTTTGGCTGATGAATGTTTATGCTAGAATTGTGCTTACCCTAGTCATGTTCAAGACATAATGCAACATAGAAATACACATAGACACATTGATGTTTGAATTGCATAAATAATGTTGTAACATGTTTCACCCCAAAAATGGTGATAAATAGAAAAGGGGCTATGTAAAACTCACCTTGATTGTAGTGATGAACGTATAAGCAATTTATGAATGTTGATACAATTCCTAACACTTGATCACACATCGCGAATCCCTAAAATATTATCGCAACTTTAATTTAATTTTAATTTCGGGTTGTTGTCCATGCTCAAATTAGCATCAACTGTCATTTAAATAAAAGTCTATATAACCTTCTCGTTTAGAATGTTTAATTGGTGATAATTATAAATCAAAATATAACCATTTTAAATTGTAGTGATAAATATACTCTTGAAAGAAAAATAGGTTCATGTATAGGAAAAATTGATGTCGGGATATAGAGTTTATAAATATATCTAATAATAGTAGTTTCTTGTTATTAGTTGTAAACGTGGCTATTTGGTCACCCGACTTATAAAAAAAAATATATATGTATCATATATACCATAACCATATTCCTTCAAAAAAAAAAATAGATTTAGGTATGATTGTTATTGGTATAATTTATGCTCAAAAGACATATATATATATATATATATATATATACTTATTTCTTTGTATTAAAAAAAACATATTTTATATATATTAACCATCTAACCCAAACCCAAGACTTCCCACATATTCTTCCTTTTTCTCTTTCTATATTCCACCACAATAACACACACACCCCTATAAATGCAACTATCAACAACCCAAATCCCATCCTCCAAACATGAAATGTTAACAGAAAAAAAAAGAGAATATAATGGTACCTAAAAAAAACGACGATCGGAGTTGGTGGTGGTGTTCATACCGGAACCGAGGGAGGGGGAGAGTGAACCGAGGTGTTTGGAGGTGATGTTAATGGAGGTGGTTGCAGGTTTGATAGCGGCGGAGGTTAATGGTGGTGGTTAGCGGCGGCTCGAGTGGTGGTGGTTGTTGGCTGTCGCTACTGCTTAATTGGAGAGGGGTAGGGATAGTTGTTAGTGATGAAGTTTGAATGAAATACAAATGAGATTCTTTCGAATATAACCAGTTTGAGGATATGGTTATTAGCATTCAAGGAATATTAGCATACAAGGAAACATTATAAATTGTATTTAGTGTATAAATTCTAAATGTATTTCTAGATAGGAAAGTCAAAGAGGTGACAACTGTAGTCACTAATCTTCACTCCTTGATTAGAGCTTTCTCCCCTGTATATAAAGAGGTTATTACACGTAATGTAAGGCATCCAATAATATCATTCTCATTTGACTTTAACGATATTATTGTGAAATTTTGACTTTTGAAGTCTTATGTATTTTGATTTAGTCCCATGTGAAGGTCATGAGTAATATTGGTAATACTGACAAAAGTCTCGAACAAGTTAATTGAGATAACTATTAGGCAATTTAGTTGTATTATCAAGTTACACATTATTTATTTATTATTATTATTAATATCATTATTTTCTATAACTACATAATTGACAAACTCTATTTTACTCGTTAGTAATTCATATTTTGCATAAGTCTAATGTACGATTCCATTTAATTGTTAAACATTTTTTTTTGTTATAATAATGTTGAAACTTCATAAAAATGACTAAAACTTGCCATCCAAAAATATATATATTTTAGAACATGAAAAAAAAATAAATGAAAATTGTAGTATGTTACAACTGGTAACAGTTAGAAGCACATGCAGTCCCTTTTTGTTGTTACGTGTGTAACATGGTTGCCACATTTTGGTGTGTTTGTTGTTCCCCAGCTACTTCTATTTTTTTTGGTAGAACTACTTTTATGTATAATCTTCACCCACTAGACATGCTTTTTTGTGGTTTGTAATATATAATGTGGTGTGTTTTAGAATCTATGTTCTGTCTTATAAGTAGTTGGTAACAGGGGCCCCATTGGTAACATACGCAACAAAAAGGTAGCTGGGGCAATCTGATTATTATATTAGATCCCCTATATTACATATCATTATTTATGTGGGCCCATGGACAGGACACATGGGTATGTGTTGTAGATTTGGTACGGAAGATAAACTACCAAAATCTAATAAAATATGTACTTGACAAAGTAACAAATGAAGAGAATAAAATATAAAATCATGATGCACTCCCTAGCACCCAAAAATATTTATGACATGTTGATTTGACATAAAGCAAAATCTACCACTATAGCATTAAACACAAATTAAATTATCACCAACCACCCAACCACCCATCCTTGAACTTAGTTTTTATACCCCATTTTGGTTAAATAGAATTCATTGTTCCATCCCATAATAATAGTGTTCCTAACTTACCAAAAGAAACACTTTCTGCAAATGGAAAGCCCTTCAAAACCTCATGCAGCCAAGCGCCAGAAGACAAAAAGCGAAGAGGAGGTCACTTCAAAAGTAACTAATTTTTGGGCGTTACTGGAGCGTACTGAACACCAAGCCATTCATGGTTGGAAGAATGTTAATGATCCCAACGAGAGCAAACTACCGAAAAAAGGTGTCGACACTCTAATGATGGAAGATGGTAATAGTACACAGGCGACGTCGGAGGGGTGTCAGTTGGCACTGCGTACTCGGTAACCAAAGAGCATGTACCAATATCGGCCGTTGCATGTCCAGGTGTTGAGTATGATCACGAGTATTGCGGTTGTCCATTGTGTCCAAATTCACCAAATACCCTTGCCAGGTGGGCAAGTTATAACCCTTGGGAAGATGAGGACAGTGAAATGTCGGAGCTGAGCTTGGAAGCGCAGTATGGATCATTCTCGCCATAATGGCTGCAACTTACGATGGTTATCCTTTTGTTGATTAACCTGTTTTGCCGGGTAGTCGTACTTTTGTTATGTGTTGTTGTCTAAGTCTTAACCTCATTAAGGACTGTCTATGTAGTTTTTTATTATCATGTGTTTGCTTAAGACTAGTATGGTATGTCACACTCTGACCATGTAGCTATCTGTTATGTATGTAACAGATTTGTTAAGTAGTAAAATAACATATTAACCCCTATGCTTTAACACTTGTCATGTACCCATTTTTCAACCTTTTTGTCTTTTAGGGGTTTCTGTTAAAAACATTCTGCTACATGTGTAACAAGTTAGTTGTGCCACACCAATCAGGGGTATTGAACAGCCCTTGTAGTGTAGCCAATGTGATTGGGGGTGAATATTAATCCTAGACATAATAAATCCTCCTGTTACATGTGTAACAAGTTAATTGCCATCAACTTGGTATTTGATTGTTTTGTACCTCTGGTTATTTAGTTTTTCTCTCTCAAAATTCCCTGAAGTTTCTTATGACTGCTAGAAATATTGCTACATGTGTAAGAAGTTATATGTGCCAATATAGCTTTGTCAGTGTACAGTATGTGCATGACTTTGGATTACAGAGCCGTTATAATTATGTACTTTTAATACTTGTTGCATTCCATATGTCTTACCATTTCTAGCATCAAAAATCATCTTACCTTTTTAAGACTAGCATGGTATGTCACACTCTGACCATTTAGCTATCTGTTATGTACGTAACAGATTTGTTAAGTAGTAAAATAACATATTAACCCCTATGCTTTAACACTTGTCATGTACCCATTTTTCAACCTTTTTGTGTTTTAGGGTTTTCTGTTAAAAACATTCTGCTACGTGTGTAACAAGATAGTTGTACCACACCAATCAGGGGTATTGAACAGCCCTTGTAGTGTAGCCAATGTGATTGGGGCTGAATATTAATCCCAGACATAATAAACCCTCATGTTACATGTGTAACAAGTTGATTTCACCAAACACCATATTTGGTATTTGATTGGTTTGTACTTCTGGTTATTTAGTTTTTGTCTGTCAAAATTCCCTGATGTTTCCTATAACTGCTAGAAATATTGCTAAATGTGTAAGAAGTTATTTGTGATAACTGCAAAGTTTTTTTCAGTGTACAGTATGTGCATGACTTTGGATTACAGAGCCGTTATAATTATGTACTTTTAATACTTGTTGCATTCCATATGTCTTACCATTTCTAGCATCAAAAATCATCTTACCTTTCTAAGACTAGTATGGTATGTCACACCCTAACCATCTAGCTATCTGTTATGTATGTAACAGATTTGTTAAGTAGTAAAATAACATATTAACCCTCTCTTAATCATGTAACCTATAACTCACTATCCACAACACTCAGAATACCTTACCACCTTACCATTTTAAACTATATTAACATATGTAACACTCTTTACATAACATATGCTAAAAACACTTTGACATACGTAACAGAATAATATTATAAGCAACACAGTTAGGTGTTCAACAGGTGACCATACTAGTTAAGTTATGTTTATAGAACCCAGCAGTATGTTAGGTGTATTATCACCCAAAAAACAGTTTAAAACACTACATAATTGTCATACACAGTTAAACAACCCCCCCTTCACGAACGTTCCTCCTTACTTCAAATGTGCCCTAGCTTCCACCTCACCCTTCTTTGTGTTAACCGGTGAACGCAAAATATGCGCTGTGTACTTGGACCGTAGCTTGTTGATCTCGCCTTCTTTAGTGCGACAATGCTTACTGAAATTGCATTCAAACGGTACATGAAGCCCCGTGAATCTCTCCATGTGTCTCATTAGGAAGACCCCACAATCCGTGGCATTACCAGCCGTTCCCCACTCTACATCCAACCTATGTATCTCTGCCCCTCCGATCTTTCCCGCCTTCGGATGGTTGATGCTTTTAAGGAACTCCACAAACATGTGCTTCTGCAATAATCATGGATCATGAAACCCAAAAATAATACATCAGCGAAAAAAACATTTGTTTTAAATGACCAATGTTTTATTTTTAACGCTTTTCAAATGTGATTAAAACAACTTACATATTTGTGCACAGTATCCTTTTTGTGAAAGTCAGCATGATCCTTGCATGTTCGCCTCCCTCGGTTTTTGTCATTATCAATCAGCATTATGGCAATATTCTTTAGCTCAAAGACCAATAAGTAGTAGTGGGCCCTTTCAAGGATCGGGAAAAAGACGATATCATATCGTTTGAAGTCACGGTTGGTCTCATAGGCCGGCACTGCAGCAGACATCGCGTTTGAAAACCGCGAAGCTCGTCGGATCGGATCACACTTGGTATCATTAAGCATCCATGGAACCTATTTTTTTTGGTTAGCAAAATAAAAAAAAAAATCCTCAATACCAGTTTCATAACATACGTAAACCGATGTTGTCTTTTTAAATAACTTACCACTGCGGTTGTGCTTACAAACAAACGAAGAGGGGCCCCGTCCGATTTCAACCTCTCCTCGTAGTTTAAGACATCCACCCAACAGTCAATGATCACATCCATCACCTGCTTCCCCGGCTTCAAAGTTTTGATCATGCTACGTGTGGCTTCCACGTCACATAAACTTTTGAACAACACCTCACTGTACACATGTTAACCAAGATAAATTTAGCAAGCAGTCTTATAAGTTTAAAAAAAGTCATGGTCTTACTTGGCAAGTGCATTATCTATTTCATCATCTGGTATGTCTACATTTTCCACCTGTTCTCCATGCTCTATGCTGAAAAAAACAGAAACCAAAATGCCACCAGTTACACATGTTACAGCAGTTCAACAACTTATTACCACATACATTGTTCATGTTACTTACCGATTACTTATGGCTACCCTCCTTCTTTCCTCAGAACCACACAACATATTCAACGGATCCTCGTCCCTGTTGTAACGCCCCGCTATTTTATATAAAAATTATTAAATAAATAAAAAATTTCATATCTCAATTACATCTCTAGGGACCTAAAATTTCAATAATATCCATTTATTATGGTAAATTCTTAAACGATTTTTACATCATCGTACGACCGACACAATTTTTAGCAACTGAATATTCTTATGTAACAAAAGTTTATTATTTAATTATAATTATAATAATAAATTAACCAACACGTGATATACCTTAAAATTTCAATTTATTCATATATCATATATTGTTGATTGTTGATAACTAGCATTTTTACCCGCGCTTCGCGACGGGTAACGTCTTTTTTAGTTACAGCGGGTTGTTTTTAAAATATAAATATAGAAAAACGATTTAGCTTCGATACATTCGAAAAACATGATATGCTATTAAAATATTGAGGTTCAAATATTACTTTTTATGAAGCAAAATAATGGAAAGCGATATATATAAAGAAAAGCAAGAAAAAAAAATGCAAAAGGACAATAAACAGGGAAAAAACCAAAGAAAAAACCACATATATATTCAACCATCCAGTTATGAGTTATATATAGGAAGTAATTGATCAAATAGGCAAAACCAAACTAAAAACAAAAGCTAAAATACTAAACGGTGGTTGTATGAGTGAAAGACACATGGACCACTAAAGAATTAGTACTGTTAACATCAATTTGAATTGTTAGTATATATAATACATATGGCTAGACTACATTTTGTCTATGATAATTTATTATCTTATGAAAACACTACAAAACTAGTGATCCTCATATGCAACATTGTCTGACATTGGAATCAAACTTGCGCCTACAATTCAAAACATATATGTATATATAATTGAAAACTACAAAAAAAAAAAAAAACGTTCAATGGGTGCACTAAATGACAAAAGCAAATAAATGACTTCCCCTACATTGCTACACCATCGAACAAACTGGCTTTGATTTCGGCAAGTTATAAACGGAATGTTCAACACACGCTTTCAATCATCATTTACTCCTTTGATAGCTAAACTAATCTAATGGACACTATAAAACCCCATCATAGTTCTAGCCGAAGCGGTATGCCGTCAATGGCCTACTGTCCTAACCGAACTCCGCCAAACCCCACCTTTAACCACCACATTACACCCCTACGCTACCGTAAGCTCTACAGTCAACAACTTTCACCACTTGCTCGCAACTCACAACCCTCTCCGACAACGCCAACCTTTGGCCACCGTCGACCGCCGCGTCTGCTGGCTACCACGAACCAGGCCTATCACCTATTTAATCCGAATCCTTACTCAAGGTTAGCAAACCAAATATTATTACATTTTTTTTAAGAATTATTTATTCGAGTTCTGGTTATATTTCATGGATTTTCGACGACTACGACCTATTGTCTTGTTTACGCTTTTGAAAAAAAATAAAATAATAAATTAAACATTACTTTAGTATAGAACTTCCTACCTATACAGTTGACTTGTATGTAGTCAAAATTGATAAAAAAAAAACCTCATAGGAATTGTATCGATCATATAACTAAAAGCCATTTTTTTGGCCAGTGATGTAGATGAGCCAAAATGGAAATGGCCTTACATTCTGGTGGTTCCCATTGGTTTTGTAATTTTTTTTCAAGTTAATTTGACTTTGACCTAAATATATATATTCGCATATAATAAGGTGGCACAGTGTATTTAAAATGGCTATGTTGGGTTAGTAAGTAAAAGTTATAAATTGTTTAGGTTACTTATATAAATACAAATTTTGAGTGTCTTTGTCTTGGTTACATCCATAAACCCAAACCATTATTTCGATGGAATATGTGAATTATGAAAGTATGAATTTTAAATGAACACACATGCGCTCACACTTCGAGAAACAAAAATCAAGTCCTATCGGTTCGTTAAGTCATACACACTTTAAGACGCGCATTCGTTCAATGCGAGTCTAGGTAGTTGAATAAACTATCTATACAATCAATAAACGAAAAAAAAGCTTACTTGCATTAGAATTTAAGACGTCCTTTATTTGTAATAGGATACAAGAGTTCAATTAATCCAAGTTCGGACTTGTTGCTACTTGCTAGCACTTACACAGTGAATTTCAGGTGAGTTTACGTAACCATGTTTATGCGATGCTTTATACTTGCATCATTTTATTTAAGCAATTCAACATGTATGTCTAGTTGTAAACTTTATTGCCTCATGAATTAGTCTACAACAGTTTCAACGAGTTTCAACATTACATAATCATTAGCTATGGCCAAGCCGGCGATATTCAATAATAGATCTATTGGATTGACAACCCCACCCGGATACGCGTACCTCCTACATAGGTAGTGTGGGTGATTGTTATCGTTCCAACATATTACTAAGGTGAACCGTAGATGACGGGATGGACCTAAACTAGTCGGAGGTTTGATTATGTCGATTCAACATATTATGCTATTCATGTAGACTTAAATTTACGATTGACATATGAATTGCTAAACTTTTATTCTTAAACTTAATTGCTTGACATGGCTTATGTATTCTCACCAACTTCTAGTTGACCCCCCCATTTTTCCAAACTCAACAGGAAATACTGATGCTTGAAGTCTAGAGCTAGCATGAGGAGATGTTTGAAGTTTTTAGCTTTGTTTGATTATTTGATGTAGACTTTAATGTAATTCAATATTGTAATGTAATAAAGGATTATTTAAACATATGTATTACCATGAGCTACTGTATACTCATTCTTACGTGACACCTCGATGTTTCCGCCATCGGTTGGGGTGTTACCCCTGTAAACAAAGTTCCACACAGCATCATCATCCTTCGTGACCCCCTCTCCCAAATTTACCCCCCTTATGTGAAAAGGTGACTTATGAACGTATGTCACATTCCTTTCACGTAGGGGGTTTCTCTTGGTTGCATTCATCTTGGCAATCATTTCTTGACGCATCGCCAATGTCATGTTGTCGTCATCTACTTGCAGATTACCACCATGGGCATACTCATTGTAAACCTGATTCTGTGCATCATATGAACTCACGGGTTGCACCAACGGATACACCATTGATGCGACAACGTCCTGGCAAACTGTCTTTTCATTTGGAGCCACACCGCCACCATCTGTAACGTACGTCACAACTTTCATTAGCTGACTGATCTGTTCCAGCAGTTCAACATTGTTAAGATATAGAGTTGATACCTGATTCACCTGGTTGGTCCTTCAAACCACATTCCATTTTCTGAGACATTGTGACAGATCCTGTAAGATAAGCATTAAAAACTGTTAAAAACACAGAGCATTTATATAACATTTCTGTATTTTTTTTATTTTTAAGAACTGAATTCACACCCGACTCCCCCTGATCTGCTGGTTCTGCCTGTGTTAAGCCAAAGCTAAAAGTTGGCGCATCGTTGCTATCCGGTGTCGACATACATGGAAATATCCAGGAGATTCCTGCAAATGTGTTACCCCAAATAATCTGTGGACCTTTTTGTGGATTATAAACGTATTTCATTTTGGTTTTATTTGCGTACCTGCTTGTGTATCTTCCCCCGCCTCAGCAACCTGCTTGCCCCTATCACTAGATTCTGCCCTGTCCGGCTGTACTTCTGTAGGACATTTTCGCACGAGCCCACTTATCACACATCCAAATCAGCTATGCACGTACTTATAAATATTACAATATCATACCTGACTCTTTGTTGCTGGTTGTGGTCACCTCTGCTTCGCTGGTGGAAATTTTCTCATCGCCTTAAATACAACGTTTAAAACACGTGCTTAATATGTTTGTTTGTTTTACCAGCCTTTACTTGTGGATATATATGGTTTTATAATAATACCTGTTTTCTCCTCTTGCGTTTGTTCATCTGTTTTTGTGTCTCCCACCTTCACACTTGAGTCATCTTTGTTGTCTTCAGCAGTAGCTTCATGTACTGGAGTGCCGCCTGAAAACAGTGTAACATACGTCACCAGATAACAATCATAAGACAGTTGTATACATTAGCAATTTTATAATAGTCAACGGGCATACCTATTGGTTCACTTTGTGTTGCTGCCCATGTTTGTGTGCTCACAACCTCCTGTTCAATCTCATTGTTTGGTGCATCCAGTTCTGAAACAACAATATTATCCCGTCCTTAAAGTTAATTAACATTTCACACGTAGTCAATTTTCAGTTTGTGGATTTTTACGATTTTACATGTGTATAAAAAAGAATTCATTATTTACCTAATTCGTCCTCTTGTGTTGCAGCCAAGGGTTGTGTGCTCACCAATTCCTCTTCATTGCAAGTGGGAACCACATCACCTAACACATTTTCAGCAATTTGTCTGCTGGCATCGACATCTGGAACAGATCATAACATTACAATCTTAACAAATACTCCCCACCCGCTGACCTATGCGTATGTAACCGAACCTACCCTAGCTATATTTTACTTACCTTCTTTTTGTAGTTCCCCTGATTGTCCTGCTACATGCTGTTCATTTTGCCCGTCTTCACTAACCTCAGAAAATTTGCTGGTTAAATTCCTGGCCAGATCTTCATCTCCTGTTACGTATGTTAAATATATAAACAGTCACACACAATGCTTCCTAATGAATGGAATGTGCATAGTGTTAAATACATAAACAGTTAAACATAATGTTCCTAATGTTTGTAACACATGTAGCACCTGTTTTTGAACCATCATTTTTCTGCTTTGCACTGTCATGCAGATTCTTCCTGTATTGGCTTAGAATTGGACTTTCCAATGCCCCCGCCTCATCCAACGTGCCACCAACGCTTTTCTTTTTTGATCGTGTGATTGGGGACTTGTTTAGCGGCGAATCACCCAAACTCAAAACATCATCCTCGACTGCTTTTTCTTTGTTGCTTTGTTCAGCCTTATCTGCTGATTTTCAGATATAGAAGTTCAATGGATTTATAGTTAACAAAATTGGGTATTGGGCTTAAACATCAAACTTGCACTTACCAATGGTGGTACATTTGCTTATGGCAGCTAAAACAGAGGAGATTTCTCCATCAGCATTTACACGCGCAACAGCTTCGACCTCATTCGCCTTCCCCATGTCTTTAATGAACTCATCATACCTAGACTTGACAGCAACAACTTCTTTTCTACATGGATAGTCCTCATCTAACTTGCAGATGGCCGATTCAACCCTCTTTCTCGTTCTAATCAAAACATCTACGAGATCCCCCACACTTGCTACCCTTTCCTGTTTGATAATTTTTGTTAGCATGCCATATATATGTTATACGGGGAATACATGAACTGTTTTGTTTGTAATACATAACATGTTACAAACCTCGATGCTTGGCTCATCTATTCCAAGCTTCACACCCTCGTACGAAGTTAACGGTTTCACAGTACCCCTTCCGAAACCCCCTCCTTTTATTTCAATCCTTTCTCTGTCTCTTAACCTTTGGAATGTCCAGAAACTCATAGGAACTACTGAAGAATCAACATCAACACCTTTGCATTTAAAACTATCGACGTACAAAAGCTGCAAAATAGATGTCGTATACATGATTAGTATAAAGAAAAGAAATACGGTCAGTAGTACCTAAGTGACTATGTAACATACGTAAAAAATTAAGTTACTGTCAAAAAGGTTAGTGGGCCTGTAAAAGGTGGATCCAAACTGTCTCGTCTCCAACCAATTTTACAACTCCTAAGGACCTCCACTACTAACTCACACCAGTCAAGTCCAGCAAAATCCAAGTCATCCGTCAGATAGTCTAGTATGTTGTCCTTCAAACTACCTTGTTTGTGGCAATCAACCATGATAGTATAGAAGCACATTATAAAATCCATTCGGAAATTGAAGTCATCCTCACCATTGGACTCTTTCTCAATCATATCAACCATTTGTTTTGGAGATATAAATCTGCTCGACGGGTACCTCTTTTTCCATTTAGCTATCCCTTCATCATGTTCGTCCCTACTCTCTAGCGCATTGAAAGACACCCCTCCAATCGGAATACCGAGTATCTTGTGCACGACTTCAGCATCAATGCCAAGAGTTGCAGACGGCAAGGTCAACTCCAAACTATCCGGGTCGAAGTTATCCACAACATAATGCCCTAACTTCGCTGGTATCCCATCCATTTTTAGACTGAGCAGCCGACCAAACCCCATTTCCTTCACCGCCAGCCGTTGTTCGTCGCTTAGTATTTTTATGCACCTTGTAAACTGTGTTGGTGATGACCTAGTACGTATTCCCAGCCACTCGTTCAACTTCGACCTTTTGCGCTGCTTACGAGGCTCCATGCCATCGTTCCACGATTTCTCTGCCCTCTTACGTTTGTTTGCCTTCTTTGGTTTGGCATTTTTGGTCCTTGGTTTTTCAGATGAAATCTGTAACGCTCGTGCTTTTGATCTGGTCATCCTAACCGGTGAGCTCGAGGACACATCATAGACAGGCATGGCTTGTTTACCTGTTACACATGTAACCATTTTAGGTATTAACTTTTTAGTCACAATAGCAGCGTAAATATCAATTTATCTGAACTGATCCACCTTTCTTTGTTTTTGTTTGAACTTCTCCAGATGCTATATTCTTGTCCGCTTTTACAAAACATAAGAAATCAGGAGATATGGCTGAACGCCATCACATAAAACTGATTTACATACGTAACCGACAAAGAATCGAAAACATATCTTATCACATACCTTTATTTTTCGCTGCCTGTCGAAGACGTCGGTTACAAAAGAAGGACGACTTCTCTGCTTGACACAAAACACAACAATTAGGAAATTAAAGCATAGTAATCTACTTAACATGGCTTTAAAATCTTTTTTCAATACCGACCCTTATCCTTATGTGCCTTCACGCTTGACTCATCATCGTCACTTTTTCCCGCCCCGGAAAACTCCGCATCACTATCATCAGACGCTTTAATTGATGTTTATCCGCCCTCCTCATCATCTGTAGGTTTCCCCGTAGACGGCCCTGGATCATCATTCTGACAATGTTTGACAACTTTTTTACACCGTCTCTTTAAATTGACAAGCGGTGTGTCCGAATCATAATCTAACAACACAACAGTTAAGAAAACATAATTACATTCTAAACAAAATATCATCATTAATACATTAATACAGGATTAATACAAATACAAATAGAACCAGGGCAGTATATAAAGGAAAATATCCTCATTCATTAATATCCATAATATATGTAACACCTACCTAATTGACGCTTTACTTCTTCGTGGTCTGTGGTTGATTTTCTAGTTCGTTTACCACGCCTTTTTGATTTTGAATCATCAGACAAAATGATCACTTTCCTTTTCTTCCTGTTTCAAACAAAGTATAAAGGTATTCAGGCCATATCTCCATTTCAACATGAGTATGTCACATTCACAAGATACCCTATAATTATTCATACTCTAATAAACAATTTCGAGAACCCCCATTTCAGGGCATATCAACTATTGCAAATTCAAAAACTTCGATACCCAATAATTTATTCCACCAGACTCGAGAACCACCAAAACTTTTTTACAGTGAGTAGTAATGGTAATCAAAAACATTAAACACATACCTTTTTGAACTTTTCTTCGAACCTAACCGTCGAGCAAACGAAGATAGGCTACCCATGAACGATGCCATCCTTTCGTTGATGGTTGATCACTAATTGTTTTTTTGGTTTCTTCAAATAATCTTGTTTGGTGATGAACAACCACTCTCGATGCACTGTTAGAGAGAACAGGGTTGGGGGGATTTTTGAATTTTGGAGGTTTGTATATGCAATAAGAGAGAGGGAGATCTTATTGATAGAGTGAGGGAGTGATTTGACGGTTCTGCAAAGCATGCAGTAACCAACAGGAAACAAAGGTCATTACTACAATACCCTTCTTAATGCCCTCTCTCCTCCTTTAATGTACTTTATTGGATTTTAATATGGAGATTAAATCTAGACCATCCATCAAGTTTAATCAATGGCTAGAAATGGGTTTACAAGGTTTACTCATTTTGAGTGGGTTTTTATTTTAACCATCTCCTATATATATATATATATATATATGTGTGTGTGTGTGTTCAACCATACGTTTTTCATTAGTTTGTGGTTCTTTTTGAAGTGAAAATCATAAAAATGCACAAACCTTTTTTATATTTTTAGATATAACTATACATCTGTAGAAACAAAATATACCATGCATCCATCAAATACCAGCTAGTGGATGTTAACCTTTAAAAGAAACATGTCTTCAATCACACAAATATTAACATTTATTATAAAGTAAACCCTGAAAATAAAATGAATAAGAAACAACAATTACATACACATTTATTTTAACAAGATGAAAAATGTTATAAAAAAGTTCGTGTCATCATGCATTTTTAGGACACATGACAATATTTCATTGAAGAAGGGGTTGGAGTCTTGGAGATTGTGTAATCATGCCTGAGGTTGGCTAACTATGCCCACTTGTGATACTGGTGTGCCTTGTAAGATATTGTAGGTGTTACAAATTTTGTAGGTGTTAGGTGTTCAAGAAGGTTGAAGGGAGTATTGGATGAGGTTATTAGCCCGACCCAATCCGCATTTGTTGGTGGTAGAAATATTCTAGACGGTCCTCTTATTGTGAGCGAAACTATATCTTGGGCAAAGAAGAGTAAAATAAAATTACTTGTGTTTAAGGTCGACTTTCGGAGAGCTTATGATTCCTTGAACTGGAAGTTCCTCTTCAAATCTATGGAGTTTATGGGATTCCCCGATAAGTGGGTTGGATGGATTAAAGGGTGTCTTAGCTCAGGTAGGGGCTCGGTTCTTGTGAATGGGTCGCCTACGAAAGAATTTCCGTTTAAGCGTGGTTTGAGACAAGGAGACCCTATATCTCCTTTCTTATTTATAATTGCCATGGAGGTTATCAAGATGTTCATGAACAGAGCAGTTTCTATGGGGATGTTTCATGGGGTTAAACTTCCTAATGGAGGACCGGTGTTGTCAAATTTATGCTTTGCCGATGATGTAATTTTCTTGGGAGAATGGTCAAGGAGTAACGTGGTGTTTCTGAACAGATTTCTACGATGCTTTTCTCTTGTTTCCGGGCTGAAAGTGAATCATAAGAAATGTCAGATTTTTGGTGTAGGGGTTGACCCGGGTGAGGTGTCGAGCTTTGCTAATTTGCTGAGGTGTGAAGCTAGTACGCTGCCCTTCTTGTATCTTGGTGTCCCGATCGGAGCTAACATGAAAAGGGCAAGGTGGTGGCAACCCGTTATAGATAAATTTAATCGCAAGTTGTCGTCTTGGATAGCTAAAGTACTGTCTTTTGCGGGTAGAATGACTTTGATTAAAGCTGTTTTAGGCAGCCTCCCGTCATACTTTCTGTCCTTATTCCAAGCCCCGAAATGTATCATCAAGAAACTTGAAAGTATCCGGAGGGACTTCTTGTGGGGCAAAAATGGGGGTAGATCTAAGCTGAGGTGGGTTCGTTGGGATAAGATATTGGCCCGGAAAAAACACGGAGGTGCGGGGGTGGGTAGCATTGAGGATTTTAACTTGGCGATGTTAGCCAAGTGGTGGTGGCGATACAAAGAGGAACCGGATCAGATTTGGGTTAAAGTGGTTAACTCCATTCATTCGTCGGATAAGGATAAGCCGCTTATTCCTGTGAATAAATCTGTTACAGGGATTTGGAAAGACCTTAGCAACATTGAAGGCTTGCTTTCTAAGAAAGGTGTTAGTGTCAAAGAGAAGCTGAAAGTCCGTCTTGGGAGTGGGTCAAAAACGAAGTTCTGGAAAGATATTTGGGTAGCGCAAGATCCACTTAAGACCATGTTTCCTCTGCTGTACAAAAAAGCCGCTAATAAGGATGCGTGGGTTGCTGAAATTGCCTCGGATTTGGATGGGCAGTTGGGTTGGAACTTGGTCTGGAAGACTCCGCTGTCCTCTACGGCTGAGATGCAACAATTAACGAGTCTAAAGTACGTTCTGCAGCAAGCTTCGATAAAGAATGGCACTGATAAATGGGTCTGGGAGAACACGACTGACCAGCAGTTCTTGGCGAAGGAGGTCAGATCCGAACTTGATGTTGGGCCGGGGCACCAACTGGACGGGGACCAGTTCACCTGGAATTCGTGGGCCACATTGAAGTCCAATTTTTTTTCTGTGGAGGGCTGTGAACGGTAAAATCGCAGCTAAAGTGGAGCTGGCTGCTCGGGGGGTTGGATTATCGAACCTGGTTTGTGACCGGTGTGCTAGTGGGGCTGAAGATGTTAATCATGCTCTGGTGGAATGTATTTGGGCTCGTTCGATTTGGTGGAATGTGCTTGCTTGGATGAGAATTCCTTGGCCACCGGATTGTAATACTGTTACGGATCTGGTTCATAGGGTGAAGGGCGCTCCGGGGTCGAAAAGATGGAAAAAGATAGTGTATACTGTGGTGCTGGCCACGGTTTGGAGAATATGGTTAGCCAGGAACGAGAAGACGTTTGAGGGCAGGTTCGAGATGGTTCGGGTTACGGTTGAACGGATCAAGGAAGACGCCTTTATGTGGTTGACCCATAGGTCAAGGCTGCTGAAGATTGAATGGGCCGACTGGGCCACATTTGATGTTCTGCCCCTGCTGTAACTGTTTGCTTTGATTTTTTTCTGTTGTTTGTTTTTGTGTTTGTCTTTCAGCGCCTAGCTGGCTCTTTATATTTATATATAAAGCGAATTGCCGTTCAAAAAAAAAGGTGATGTGTTCGGTCTTTGGCGTATGATGCCTTTAAGTTCTTGCTAGTGATCATTTTTTGTATTAATAAAATTCTTTTGCCGTTAAAAAAAAACTAAGCCCACTTGTGGAACCCGACTTATTTGTGCCATCTGTACTCTATAGACCTAATTGTGAATGGTCCATTTAGTCAGTATAACTACAAAGTTTTTTAAAATTCTTTGATCAAAAGATATAGTTTGATGTTTTTTTAACATGTCTAATTTAAGTTTTTTTAGTAACATCCGATAATTTTATAAAAAAATCAACCAGTAGTAAACTGCCCTAAAACGTCCAACACATATAAGACAAGATAACCACAAACAAAACTAAAATGAAACCGCCCTCAAACAGAAACAAAAACACTAGAAGAAAGCGAATGGATTACTTCAAAAGTGTAACCTATCTAAGAAACCAAACTTTGATATATGCTTGCCTTTTGAAATAACATGCTAAAGCCTTTGAGGAGAACCAACACGTTTTTGTGCCATTGGCCTTTGATACCTTTGGCTCATTGGCACCGGAGGCTACCCGTTTCCTCACCAGGGTCCAACGGGTTATTCATAGTAGTGTCTCGGCTCCGGGTGGGCAGGGTTACGTTTTTAGTAGATTAGGATTTGCTATTCAGAAAGAGGTGGCGGCGCAGCTTGTTGCTCGTCTGCCCGTTATCTTGATGTAATTTTCCTTGTTCTGGAATGAAAGTAATTTTGAATTTAAAAAAAAAAGAGTAAATTGTCAATTAAGTCCCTGAGGTTTGTCAAAAATTGTCACTTTCATCCAAATCTTTTTATTTGGTCAATTTAGTCCCTGTGGTTTCATTTTTTTGTCATTTTATTCCCTGTGCAGTGTGGACTAACAAGATTTGGATGAAAGTGACAATTTTTGACAACCCTCGGGGACTAAAATGACAAAAAAACGAAACCACAAAAACTAAATTGACCAAAAAAAAAATTGAATGAAAGTGACAATTTTTGACGAACCTTAAAGACTAAATTAAAAATTAACTCAAAGTAAAAAAAAAAAACATGATTTTAAACATTATCGATCCACTCTTTGCCAATATACAACTTACAAGGAATCGAAAGGAATTATGTTTTGCCACCACCTCCACATGAAACAATTCACATTTGACGGAACCCACATGACTCATGAGCCGTATAAAATCGTTATTATCACTTATAGCCTCTAATAAAATCGGTAGTTTGATGGTTTCCCATAATCAAAACTTGTTGAAAAATACCATGTATCTATTAATCTATTATCTATTATCTATTAATATATATAAAAGAATTGAACATTGCTGACGTGGCGTGCAATGGTGCCTTCAACCTTTTCATGAAACTGCCACGTGGCATCATAATTCAAAGATTTTAGTGTTTTTGAATTATTTCCATTTTTAATTAAATTGAGTTATTTTAGGAAAAAAAGAATTTAAAAATAAATTTAAAATTTTCTCTCTCATATTTCCTCCCATAATTTTTAAATGTTTATATCTTTTATATACGAGATTTTTTAAAGAAAAAAATTACACCAAATTAACGAGCGTTTTATTATCTTTCCAACGAGTACCATAGTGCTATATAAAAAACGGAGAAAAAATCAACTATTTTTTGTAGGGTTTCGTTCGTACAGGAAAAAAAACACACAAAGTGTTCATGTTATTCATTAATCATGTTTTTTCTTTTAAACCACGTTCTTATCTACGATGTTGAAAATCAGCCCAATCACCATGTTATCATTGGAATTTTACTAGGTATACTTCATCAAGAGAAGCTAGGAGAAAGCATCGCGCAACACTGCAACACATGGTGTCAGCTTATAGCAAGATTATTTTTTTATTTATTTAATTACAAGAGTAATATTTATTACCATTAGTATTAGTATTATTAGAATGGTTATATTTTTCAATCCCGGGACACTCTCGGGAATAATGATAGTTGCTGACGTGGCGTTCAATGGTGGCCTCAACCATCTCTTAATTATGCCACGTGGCATAATGAGATGCAATGGTTACAACTTTCAACTTAAGTGTTTGTTTAGTTTATTAGGTTAGGAATTATAAAAGCCATTAGAATGTGAGAAATTAGAGAGATGTGATGAGTTTTTGAATAGTTGCAGCTTACATAAGTGATTCTTTAGATGATTACTGATTAGGTTTTAGATTAAGGAATATGAGTTATTACTGATTAGAATACTATGAACATGCAATGATTGAGAGATTTTGTGGTTAGTTAACTTGAGCCATTTGCAATAGGTTATCACGTAAAATTAGATTTTTCAACCCCGGGATCCTCCCGGGGTAATCAGCTAGTTATATATATAGGGTTGAGTTATTCTACAAAGGCTACAAAAAATGAGAAGGGTGAGAAGCCACTATAAAATGACATGTGTTCAAAGGATTAACAAGTGCGATGGGTAATTTTGTCAAAAACATATACACATGCAAGTCACATGCCATTTTCACCTTCATTTTTAAATGCCCGTAACTTTTTTATACGTCATCCGTTTTTAAAAAAAATTATACCATAAAATTGAGCGTCTTTTTATCTTTAATATGAGTACCATATTGCTATACTTTTGAAAAAAAAAAAAATTCAAAACCCACTTGCGTAAGACACAATGGAATGTAAAACACAATGAACACCAATTAAATATAGGGTATAAAACACAATCAAGAGTCTAGTAAAACACAATGGACGACATACTAAAGACACAATGAATAGAAGACTAAAACACAATGAATACTTTTGAAAAAAAAAGTTGAAAACCCAGTTGCGTAAGACACAATGGATGACATGCGAAAGACACGATGAACAGAAAATTAAAATACAATGAATACTTTTGAAAAAAAAAAGTTAAAAACCCAAATATGTAAAACACAATGGACGACATATAAAAGACACAATGAACAGAAGACTTAAACACAATGAATAATAGACTCTACACAATGAACAACATAATAAAACACAATGTACATCTAAATACAAAACTCATTTGCGTAAAAAACAATTAAAAGCATACTAAAAACACAATGGACAAAGTTAAATCATGTGTAGACTAAAAAAACATAAATAACATATTTATAAAGCACACATGCATACTATAACACAATGAACGAGCAGAAAGACACAACAGAGAAGAAAACCCATTTAGCACAATTTTTTTTTCAATTTTAATCTAGCAATGTGGTACTCATATTAAAGATAAAAAAACGCTCGTTAATATGGTGAAATTTTTTTGAAAAAAAAAATGTCGTATGAAAAAGTTATAGACGTTTTGAAATGATGGGGGGAATTGACATGTGCATTGCATGTTGAGAGAGAAAGTCAACAAATGTGGTTTTCCTTTTATGCCCTTCCTCTAATTTATTATTTATTCTTTTCAAACAAACTAATCTCAACCCTTCAAATATATGATCAATGGATCACAATCCTTCTCACCCTTCCTAGAAAAAGTGTTTTGTGTATTTGATCCTAACCCTATATATATATATATATATATATATATATACACACACCTGATCGCTGATTACCATCTTAGAGTTACATTACCATCTCCTCCCGTCCCTTACCTCCTTCACTCAACCTATGTTATACTCATCCCCCATCGCTTACCCCTTGTTTTTCTATATTCTCTAAAATCAAATAAAGTGGGAAAAAGAAGACATAAAGAAAGATAAAGAGGAAGAAATTGTGAGGAGTCAGGATGGAGACCATGATCACCCTGGAAAGTCACTTGACAGGGGCAATGCGGTATTCCTAACTCCCTCTACATCACCTACCCTTTATCCTTCCATTAAGTATACCAGATAGCCTTCTATTCTCTCCTAATATTCATTATCATTCTTTCGTATTAAAATCCAACTAAGTGAATAATGGTTTTATTTTTTTCTCAACCACTATACTATATATAGTATTTGTCCTTAACCATTTAACATTTTGATCTTGTAGAGGTATAGAACGTCACCTCCGAACTATGCTTCCATGAGACGCGACTCTCTATGGGATACCGCGACTCATCAACATCTTAAAGAGTCCGAATCTACAAGTACACTATGTTAAACCGGAGGTCAAAGGCTCCGAGGGTTGGTACATCTAGGACGGATGAAAGTAGAACTATTCTGATTAGTATAAATAGCCCCTCAAAAGTACAAGCAAGCTAAGTTCGCACACACACTCCGAACCTCCCTCTCTCTATATTCTCGTTCTCTCACTAAACAAATACTTATTCTCACACCGGAGGGTAGTTACAGAGAGGCCCTTCCTACCCCCCTGTAACGAGCCTAATGGTTTGTTAGTTTTGCAGGTACAATCCCAAGAGATCTTATCAAGTTAGTCATCTTCTACATTGCTCAAAAGGTAAGTACTAGCTTTTGGATCTTCAATTGGCGCCATCCTTTTGCAGATCTACTCTCTCCACATAGATCTGGAATGGCTATAGAAAATTTAAATATTGTAGACATCACATACAGAGAAGACGATGATATCATTACGTCTGAGCAAAATACAACTGGTTATTCCAACGTATTTATAGATTCAGCAACAATCGTTTCCACTGCTGATATGGTCACTGCCACAACTAGTGTGCAAACCATATCCGTAGGATTTGATGAAACTTTCCTCCAACGAAACCGTGATTTCTTATTGAAATTAAAGGACGAGCAAGATAAGGAAGAAAGACTCCGTAGTGTGCAGCTAAATCTATTCCCCTCCGAAGGATTCACTTCCACAACTACGGTGTCAACTCCAGCTAGTCTCCCAACATACTCCACTGGGGTTACCTCAATCCCCTTTCGAACACCTTATGGTTATCTCATGCCCTTCGGATACTCCGGGCCGTTGCCAACTGGACTCACATCTACTGGTCCAATGTCTGCCAGACCAGTGATGCCAGTAAAGCAACAATCAAGTTCCAACAATATCGATGACGAGCTTACTGTAACATTACGCATTAACACTTGTACGTTACGATTACCATGAATAAAAAACGTCAAGTCCCATTATTATTATTCGTATTTAATTATTATTGTGGCGTTTTTGGAACCCTAACACTATATTATTTATATATAATATACATATATATATAGATTAATTACAAAAAATAATATGCTGGGGCCGGGATTCGAACCCGAGCCCTCAGCGGGTCACAATCACACTCCAACCCAACCATCTGGTCTACCCACACATTCTGTTCTAAACCCAACTCATAATTGTTCTATCACGTGCCTTGTTCTTCACAGTTGACTTGGACGCGTTTTAATCTTTTTGAACGCGTTTTAGATCCAAGATTGGTATGGTTTCGTGATTTCCGGCCTATTACGAGTCAGACACACGAATAATCATCCTCAATTCATTCCAATTATAGCCAATTATACGCGTATACATTCAAACCGAGGTCAAACATTCCAATTTTACGATCCAGACATCATCACTATAAATTGGACATCACACAACCATCACAACTCGCCGAACATTCTTTCTCAACCCCCAATTTCTAAATTTATTCACTGATCTTGAGTTTTTGGCTCGAAGTTGACTTTTGGTCATTGACTTAGCATTCGTATTCAATTCGTAATTGTAAGTATCACTTCTTTAGTGGGTTTTGATGTTCGTCATACACACAACAATAACCCTAAGGTTAATTGGGTTATTGTTGTGTGATTTGTCCAATTGGAAAAACTAGGGCATGTTCATACGAATTGGGGAAGAACACGATTTTTGAATATGTTATAAATTTTAAACAAACGGAAACCAAACACAACCACTGGTCTAGACCAAGTGGTTGTGCCTAGTGTCTTTGAACCGGCCCACGCGGGTTCGACCCTCAGCATCCCCAAACTTTTCTTTTTTCTTTAAAAACAAGCAAACTTATATATATATATATATATATATATATATATTTCTTTACATTTTTTAAATTCATTTTTAAATACCATAACTCTTTTAAAAATTCTACAAAAATTATATTATGTTAATCTAGTGAAAAAGTTTAACATACAGTTTTTAGTTTTCAAAAATATATTTATTTAATATATATAATAAATAATTCAAGTTTATTCTATTTTATTTATAAAATTCTATAAAAATATCAAAACGATCTTATAAATTTCCACAAAAATTATTCTGAGTTTTTATAACAATAAACTTTTCTGAAATGATTTTTATTTCTGAAAAATCATTTATTTAATATTTTTAATCAATTTTTGTTAGTTTTAATCATAAATAAATCATAATAAATTCATTTTTCAATATTTTTGCACCAAAATTTTATATAAATTGTTTCCGATTATTTGGAACAGAAATATAATTTTTAATCTAATAATTCTTTAATTTTAGTATTTTTAAATATTAAAGTTAAATTTTGGCAATTTGTAATAAATAGATTTAATATTCTATTTTTAAGAAACTAATTTTATAAAAATTATTTTTATACTTTAAACTTATTATTGTGACCATCTTTAATTTAAAATTTACAAAAAGACTTTTGTTTATTTATTTATCAAATTTCTCTTTGTATTCAAACATTTTATTTATTAATCAAACGAGCACTTATCCCCAATTCGAAACCCTAGAATATATATCTGTAGACTAGAAATACTTAGACATATTTGTTACCTTAATTATAGGGTAATACTTGGCATTGTTGGGCAACACAATATTCTATTTTTCACAAGATATAACATTTTGCTAAGGTGAGTTTTACATAGCCCCTTTTCTATTTATCACCATTTTTGGGGTGAAACATGTTACAACATTCTATATGCAATTGAATCATCAAAGTGTCTATGTGTTTTTCTATGTTGCATTATGTCTTGAACATGACTAGGGTAAGCACAATTCTAGCATAATTATTAACATTGATCAGCCGACGGTATACAATGATAGATCTATTGGACTGACAATCCCACCCGGATACGTGCCTCCTACAAAGGTAGCGTGGGTGATTGTTATCGCATAACATATTCGAGTGAACCATGAGCGTATGGGATGTACCACATTATAACAGTCATAAGGGTTGATTATGCACTCGATTTACTTCTAGTATGTTTTCACATATGGACTAGACTTGCCATGACACTTGAATTGTACAAGCTTTATTCAATTATCAAAACCTATGTAATTCTCACCAACTTTTGTTGACCAAAAATATTTTCAAATTTAACATGTTTCAGGTTATACTTGCTTGAAGATTGAGTCAATGCTTGAAGATGTGTGCATAGTATTATTCATTTTGATGTACGAATAATTGTAGAACAATCGTATGTAATTTATTTAAATCATTTAATGAAATTTATTATTCACCATGAGCTACTGAACAATCATCAATATGTGACATCCCGATGTTTCCGCCATCGGTTGGGGTGTTACACTTACTGCTCCGTATCGACCAGCTTACATGACTTCATAATCGAAGTTCACTCCACGAATAGTTAGTGCCCCACTCCCAGCTAAGCTGAAGATGACAGCAACTGTTAAGAAGTATGATGGAACCACAGATCCGGATGATCATGTTTTTGATTTCGGTGGAGCTGCGGAAATAGAATTGTGGCCCATGCCAGCATGATGCCACATGTTTGCTCAAACACTAACCGGAGCTGCGAGAGTATGGTTTGACGGTTTGCCGGCTCGAGAGATAGCCAATTGGAAAGAATTACGAAGGATTTTCTTATAGAACTTTTCCTAGCAAAGACGATGTACTAAAGACATCACGGAAGTTCAGAATATTCGAAGGAAAGATGGTGAGGCTTTAGAAAAATTCATCGATCGATTCAACAAAGAAAGCATGCAAATATACGGAGCTGTCGATCAGCTGCAGATATCAGGCTTTTGTCATGGGGTACGAAACAATCAACTGGTGGAAAAACTGCATGAAGATCTCCCAAAGACAATGGAAGCACTTATGGAACGGGCATGAGCCTTCGCCAAGGGTAAGAGTGCGTGCGGCCAAACAGAAGATAGTGACTACAGAGGAAACTCCAGAGGAAACTCTTGGAAGAAGAATACTCCGGAACAGCCCGAAAAAAATAATTATTGGTCGAAACATCGATCATAACCATACTCCAGAAACGATAGAAATGACAAGTCCAGTTTTGGCCGCTCCTCAAGAAGCAATTCCCGAGGTACCAGTTACTCAGATCTCAACAAAACACCGAGTGAAATTTTAAGCACCGAGCAAATACGTTTTCCAACCCCTCCGAAGCAGAACCCACTTCAAACAGAAACACCAAAAAATACTGTGAGTACGACCAAGCTAAGGGCCACACTGATGATTGTTGGTCATTAAAACAAGAGATGGAAAAAGCATGCAAAGCAGGAAAACTGTCACATTTGTTACGTGACTTGAAAGAAGGAAAGCCAGTCGCGGCACAAATTCCTAATCCAAACAACCAAGCAGGGATCCATATGATCCGAGCTACCTCAAGACACGGTGTCAAAAGAAGTCACGACCACACAGCACCATGGATGGAACATTTAATGTTTTTTCCACCCATTGACCAAAGGGATGCCCAAGAAGCACCGATCGTAATCTCCGGAGTAGTCGCAGGCCATAAGGTGCGATGTATTTATGTAGACAACGGTAGTGCGTCCGAGATAATGTACTACCAATGCTACCAACAGTTAGCTCCGGCTACCAAATATAAGCTTCTTCCCGTCCAAATGCCATTAATCAGTTTCTTCGGAGAAGTCATACACCCACTAGGTCAGTTATCTCTACCCATCACACTGGGTACCGAAGAAAATCAAAGAACAATCGTTCTCACTTTCCTAGTGGTCGGGGCACCTTCAGTTCATAATAATATAATATCATATTGGGCAGACGAGGAATGAAAGCCTTCAGCATGGTCACTTCAACAATTCATGGGGCCATTAAATTTCCTACCGAAACAGGTGTTGCCACATTATGCACCGAATCCGATCTTTGTGTGGCAGAAGTTCGACAGTCCTTGGGACAGCCCCTCCCTGGCAAGACAGAATCCGAAGTTAAAACAACAAAGAATGGTCTATTCATCCTGCGTTTCCGGAACAGAAGATCACTGTCGGTGCTTAGTTACCGGAAGATGTCAAAAGGTCCCTATGGAGGCTGTTGTCTACATCTCTAGATGTGTTCGCCTGGCAACAGTCAGATATGACAGGGGTACCTAGATCTTTGGCTGAGCACAAACTCAACATTCGACCTGATAGAAAGCCAGTAGCACATAAGAAGCGGAGCATGGCTCTAGACAGAGTAAAAGCTATCGCCCATGACGTAAAAGTCTTGCTAGACGCAGATATCATCAGAGAAGTTGAATACCACACATGGGTATCGAACCCGGTTATGGTTAGGAAGCATGATGGATCCTGGAGAATGTGCATCGATTTCAAAGATCTAAATGATGCATGCCCCAAAGACTGTTATCCTTTGCCCGAAATTGATTTAAAGGTCGATGTCGTGGCCAATTTCAAACTAAAATGTTTTTAGATGCATACAAAGGGTATCATCAAATTCAAATGGCCGAACCTGATAAAACTACCTTCGTCACAAATCAGGGGTTGTATTGCTACAAGAAAATGCCATTTGGATTAAAAAATGCCGGAGCAACATATCAAAGAGTGATGGATCATGCCTTCAAGAATCAAATTGGCAAAAATCTATAAGTGTATATGGATAACGTCGTAATAAAGAGCTTAACTGAAGATGCTTTGCTGAAGGACATAGTGAAAACTTTTGATAAGCTCCGAGAAATAAACATGAAGCTAAATCCGAACAAATGCTCTTTCGATTTAGAAGAAGGAAAATTCCTCGGCTTCTTAATGTCCAAAAATGGAATCCTACTTAATCCAGAAAAGGTCGAGGCAGTACTCACCATGCAACCTCCGTCCAATTTGAAAGAGGTCCAAACCCTCAATGGACGGCTGGTCGCACTCCACAGATTTTTGTCAAAAGCAGCCAAGCGAACGTTACCCTTCATGGCTGTTCTCAAAAAGTATCTAAGCACAAAAGAATTTCACTGGACCACCGAAGCTAACATAGCTTTCAATGATTTGAAGAAATACTTGGCAGAACTACCAACATTGACCGCACCAGAGCCAAGAGAAACTCTCATCATCTATATTTCGACTTCGGAAGCATCTATGAGTCCAGTCCTCATGGTAACAAGATTGAAAGCACAAGTACCTATCTTCTACGTCAGTCATGCCTTACGTGTGTAACGACCCTAGCTGTCGGGTCGGGTTATCGGAGCTACGCAACGGAATTCAGGATAATAGCAGTCTTTAGTCTTCCAGGATCCACGTCATCATATCTGTTGGATTACCTGAACACATGCCAAAAATAGTTTCTGTCAACATAAAGTTGGTGAGGTCGTGTATTTTATAAAGCGAATGGCCAGTTCGTTTATTGATAATTCTTTTATAACATTCTTTTATAAACATGCTTTACAGTTATAATTCTGAGGGGGAAAAATATATTTTATTATACCAATTCGATTATATGTCAATTCTAATATATTATTCCGATTATATTCTATTAGTTGTCATTCCTATAGATGGTACCACTCTGTTTGTGGTAAATATAATTATTCCTACCCCCTACTCGGGTAAGACTGGTTCTTGTCCTCTACTTGGACAAGAAAAGAAATGGCGATATACCGGTCAGTACTGTCCTTGTCGTTTCTATTATCCCCTTTCTATTATATAACTTCTATTAGTAATCATTCTGTTATGTAAAGCATTATTATGTTTTCTTATAAATGACATGTATTCCCCCGAAAACATTAATAAAACAGTAAAAGTGGGGAGTTCACGATACTCACAGGTTTGCGTATAATCCTCTATAGTCTCTCTTATTACAATTATATGTCATATATATATGGATACGTTTTACGCGTGGGACTTGTTAGATTGTAATACTTAGGATATATATATCATATATACAATTTATACATATAGAATTCGGTATATATTAGATAGTCCTAAACCCGGGATTCATTATTGACACGACACGGACATCCTAAATCTAGCTGGCCATTACAGCTTGGCACTCGTAGCTAATAAAGCTGGCCATTACAGCTTGGCAGATCTAAACTAACAAACGAATAGAAAACATTATCATTAACCCGAGTCTAGAATATCGTCTTATATATCGAATCGTATATATATAAACATATATATTTTATATATGTTTATTATTCTCTTATTATTATCAAGTCCGTACGTTATCCGTATTATATATATTCGTATAATTCTAATAATCCTCGTCTAGTTATTGGACCGGGTTCTGTTCCGGTAGTTGACCGAGTCACTGAGTTGACTCGGTATTAAACTCGAGCTCTCCGGTTGGATTAACGGTACCTCGCAATTAACATAATCTTTATATTAATAACCATTCACGAGGTGATATAACCAATTAATCCAATGAAACTATATTCACGAGAATCATAACCGGATACTTACCGAGTTCCTATTGGACACAACCAAGGATCAATCGGACATTCGGTGAAGATAATCATCATCATCGATTCAACTCCCGAGTTTCCTGATTATATATACACAACACATATATGTCAGTAACAATAATCAAAGGATAACTATCAATAACCAAACTCCAATTGGTTATATGATTATTAACTTCAAGACCACACCCACAACTAATCGGGTATGTTCACAAGTCGGTTTACCGAGCACTGATTAAAACAGAAAGAAGGCTCCGGGTTCAACGATTCTCCACAAGATAAGGGAGATGGTTCACTTTGAATAGAAACCAGAAGGATAGGTTCGTTACCGGAGGACTCGGGATCTGAACAGAAGCAAGATAAGGGTTCGATGTCCGATGTCAGTCACCGAATCTTGGTGACTGTCTAATTATTAGAACATAAAGGGGATGATTTGCTAGTTCGGTTTGGGTTTCAATATGGCTCCGATTGGTTTGAAATGAGTAACAGGAAACGGGGTGGCTTGGTAACCGGTGACCATGGATTCAATAAAAGGGTTCACGACAGTCACCATAACCTGGTGACTGTCCGATTGATAAAAGAGGGGTGGCTCTGGTTGATTATCGGGTTGTGGTGTTTTCCGGGTGTTATCAGAAGCAAAGGGGGAGGATTGTGGTTACTGGAACAAAGGAGAAGAGACTAGGATGCTTACCGAAAAGAGGCGTCTGGCGGCCGGAGATGGTTTCTGGTTGGCTACTCTGGTACACACACATGTGTGTGTGAATTGTGTGTGCAGAGAACAATGAGAGAGAGAGAGAGAGAGAGGAAGGTTTATAAAGCTCAAGACAATAGAGGGTGTTTGGATACTTAGTTAAGAGCTGACAAAAGGAGCGTTTGGCTGCGACATAGGAAATTGATAAATTATAATTTATACAATCGGGTTGTCGGGTACAACCCGACCCGTTTACGAGACCCGTAACACTCGGGGTGTTACAACGTGACTATGAGACACGGTACCCTGCTTTGGAGAAAATGGCACTATCTTTAGTACACGCCTCCATAAGGTTAAGACGATACTTTCAAGCCTTTGAAATTGAAGTTCAAACAGATCAGCCGATCCTAAGTGTATTTAGAAAGCCGGAGGTTTCAGGCAGATTGGCCAAATGGGCAATCGAACTTGGAGCCTTCGATATCACGTACAATAGAAGAGGCCCGGTTAAAGGGCAGGTGGTCGCTGATTTTCTCACTAAATTAACAATGAAGCAAGCTGACGTAGTAATGCCTTCGGAACCCAATGAATTGAGCATTTTCACCGACGGGGCCTCAGGCTCTGAAGGATCTGGAGCTGGTATAGTACTGAAGAACTCAGATGGACAAGAACTTGTGTATTCAATCCGCTTGAATTTCAAAAGCTCTAATAACGAGGCTAAGTACGAAGCCTTCTTGGCTGGACTCCGACTGGCAAAAAAGGTCGGAGCCCGAAAGGTACAAACCTTTGTGAAAATAACAATCCTCTCCTTAGATACTTAAACATTATAGTAATCTAAACACGAAGTGCCATGTTTCCTAACAGGTAGTGGCACATGTTGATTCGATGTTAGTAGCACGACAAATCAGTGGGGAGTACGAAGCAAAAGAGGCAAACATGGTTCAATACCTACAAAAGGTTCAAACCTTGACCTCACTCCAAGTTCTTCGGCTCCTATCTTGAGACGTGTCTTTTAACATCTTTCTTATTTTTCACAGGCAAAAAGCTTGATCACATAATTTGACAAGTGTGAAGTAAAACATGTACCTGGGTCGAAAAAAAACAAGCCGATGCCTTGAGTAAGCTTTCAGCAAACACACCGGATCACATTTCCCAGGAGGTGAAGCTCGAAGTCTTAAACGCACCCTCCACATCAGAATCCGAAGTATGCATGGTGCATGGGTCTCTAGACTCCTGGATGACCCTAATTCTGAACTACATCGTGAATGACACACTACCTGCAGATAAGTCATAGGCACGAAAGATCAAGGTCAAATCCATACAATACCAAGTGGTAGATGGTATCTTGTACCGAAAGACTTTCCTGGGACCTCTGCTTCGATGCTTAGACCCGGTACAAGCCCAATACATCATGGAAGAAATTCATTGGGGAATCTGTGGTATACATGCCGGACCACGAATGGTAGTCACCAAAGCTATGAATGTCGGATACTTTTGGCCCGGTATGCACCAAGACGCAGTTGAAGAACTTCAGAAATGTGATAACTGCCAGCGACATGCTCCAGTGAGCCTTCGGGCCAAAAACAAGCTAATTCCGGTATCCGCAGCATGGCCCTTTCAAAAATGGGGAATTGGCATTGTTGGTCCTTTCCCTAAATCTTCCGGTCAGGCCAAGTTCCTGTTGGTCGCAGTAGATTATTTTACCAAGTGGGTAGAGGCCAAACCTCTAGCCAAGATTTCCGGAGTTGAAGTGAAGAAGTTTGTATAGGAAAACATAGTCTGCAGGTTCGGCCTACCCATGACAATTGTCAGTGATAACGGCAAACAGTTCGCCCATAACCCTTTCAAGAAATGGTGCACCGACCTGGGTATAGAGCAAGCCTTCGCCTCCGTTGCCCATGACAATTGGGTCGACGAATTGCCAAATGTCCTTTGGGCATACCGGACGATGAACAAAACAAGAACCGGAGAAACACCCTTCTGTCTCACGTATGGGACGGAGGCGATGATCCCGGTTGAGATTGGAATGCCAACCCATCGAACTGTTAGTCAATGTGACAACGAAAAGGAGCTTCGGTGCAATCTTGATCTTTTGGAAGAACGTCGAGAGGCTGCTGCCATCAAAGAAGCAAAATACAAACGGACCCTAGAGAAATACTACAATTCAAGGGTCCGAGAAAAGGCATTCAAAATCGGAGAGTATGTAATGCGGAGTAACGAGGCTAGTGGTTCAGAGAAGCCAGGCAAAATTGAGCCCCAAATGGGAAGGGCCATATGTCGTTACTTCGGTGGGCGAAAAAGGACCTTACAAGCTCGCTACTCTTGATGGGGACGCGGTTCCTCGAACATGGAATGGAGTGCATCTCAAGAAATGCTATATCTGTGACACCCCGCATTTTCAGGTTAAATACTTTTACTGAACTCTAGTTAACTTACATGTTCATACATGGCTAGATACTTAACTAGGGTTAGTTAAGTAGGTTTAACATATGTTAGAAGATGCTAACATATGTTATACGTAGGAAAATCCTTGTTAAACACACACATGAGTCCTGTATCCCAAACGTTGGTGAATTATGTGACATACATAGCAATAATATATACAAGTGAATTTTGGTGAACATGAAGTACGTGCTTATGTGAATTACATGTCTTTGTGAATGATCGCCTAACTGAAAGGTAATGCGTAGATTATGCAAATTACGTGCACAACATGAATGATATGCTATGTAATAATAAAAATAATGGTTTTTTTATATAATTTAGCATGGTTAATAATATTGGGTCCGGTATTGGGCTAGAACATGGTTAACGGGTTAAGTTAATGGACTAGAAGGGCCCTAATACCAATTGCTTGGGGAACAAGCAAAGCCCATTTACAATTAGGAGGCAAGGAAAAGGATAAAAACCCTACTCCCTTGCCCCCTTGGTGCCGTGCGAAACCCCCCACCCCTCTCTCTCTTTGTTTTCAAGCAATCAAGCAATCTTTCACTAATCAAGCTAGTTCGGGTTTGATTTCAAGGCTCTAGGGAGTTTAATCTTTCACAAGGTATACGTTTTTACGATTCTTGATAAATTATAATGATTGAAAAACTTAAAAAACCCTAAAAAGAATATATATGAAATCGCATACATGCATGTGTAGGAGTTCTTGAATGTTCTTGATGATTTGATGATGATGATTGTTATTAGCAGCCATGATTAGGGTTTTCACATGATAATATATGTGTTTTGATATGATTAATATGGTGTTTAATCATTACTATAGGTGTTATACATGTATTAGGGATGTTTATGAAGAATTAGGGTTTGTAGATTACTTGGGATGCAAGTTTCAGATTCTGACAGATTTGTTTGAACGTGTTGAAGGGGCTGTAACGGGTTGGTAAATCGATTGTTTTGATAATTTCTTTGCATGATTGTAATGTACAAGGTCTTAGCTTTTCATAATGGGCAAAACCATCGATTTTGGACACCGTATGAGTCGTTTTTGGAATTTTAATTGATTAGGGGTCATATCAGATTTTCGGATTTGTAAATTGGGCTAACTTTAAATGGTCATAACTTGAGACTTACAAGGAGTTAGGTTATGAAATTTTTACAGTAGGTCAATACTGGAAAAATAGAGCTTTTCCAAGTGGATTCATCTCGTTTGGATGAATACACAATTTTTAAGAATTTTCCTACTAAACTGACCTGTTGAGGAAATTTTCTGGACACTGCTGTGTTGTACGAATTTTTATAATTTTTGTGTTTGGAATTAAGACAAAACAAAAATAGGTATTGTCGAGTGAATCCTAAATAAAATTCAGTAAAAATTTGGGACTCTAATTAATTCGTTAAGTATTTTAAATAAATTGTTTTTCACAGCGCACAATCTGTCCTAAAAACACAGATTTGTGTACGGGGTCTTTAAGTGACTATTTGGAGTTCTATGTGGTGTGTAATTGACATGTACTTGTGTGGAAACTTGTATGAGATGTATTTGATGCATTAAACTGATAATAATTGCTATGATCACCAACGGGATACGTAGGACATACTTGAGCATGTAGAGTCATTAGGTGTCACTACACGGTTTTGAACATTTAAAGGTCTCTGATAAACGAGTTATATGGTGTGTTGGTTATGCACATATACTCACCTAGTGACACTTGTAATAGGGAGTCGGTAGCTCGTTACTGTTTGAGGGATTTGGATCATTCACGTGCAACCTAAGGTGAGTTTCACTACTCTTTTTCTCAAAAGCATGCGTATCAGGTATGAGACACTTTACTTAACATTATCTAGTCCGGTTTGGGACTACTTACACATCCCGGGTTGGGATGCCATGGATCCTTATGAGGGTCGGTCACTTTGCTAATTCGCAATTGTGTCCTTGATAAACTGAACCATTTCTATCATTTTGTAAGTCCTCACGTACCGAATGAGTTGCCAGGGTTGGCAAGCGGGTTATTAGTTGATAGCGCTATTAGGTCTTACAAACCTCACACCGGCTCGGGGAGCGCGGGCGTGAACTATAACTACGAAACATTATCATTGCGGATAGACAATGATGTCAGGCATACGGCACACTTATGTGGCTACACGTACATAGCAGTTCGGTATAATCGGTTAGTTATCATGAATGGGTTAGCTACCCTTGGCATGCGATGAATTAGTGGTTACACGGTGCGGGGCACCAACACAACTTACTTACTTACGTGGTTTTGGAAACCAGCGCAGTTACATACTCATTTACTTTACCTAGTGAACTCACCAACATTGTTTGTTGACCCACGATTTACATGCTTTTGCAGGTAGTTAGCTTCCGGTGCCAGGATTAGAAAGCACTGTACACTTCACTGCATTTGGGCTCTCGGGCATACACATAAATTATATATTATGCTTTAGTATGGTTTTAATTTGGGTGCGTTGTTTTGCGCATGGTTTTAAAAGGTTTAAATTTGGTTTACGCTTCCGCAGCTTAACTAAACTTGGTTTTTGAAAACGAACTAAATGGTCTGGGCATTTAGAGTTCGTTCCTGTGACTTATGGCTATGGGATCCTGGTATGTCACGCGCCTCGCGGTATAAACCCCGCAGTGGAAATTTGAGGGTGTGACAATATCTAAGGATCTAATTAAGTCATAAGTTAGTTTCTTTTTAATTTCAAATGTAAGAGTGAGACGTGAATTCCCCACGTTTTTGGATTACTTGTACCGCGGAACGTGAATTCTCCGCGTAATGTCTTTTGTTTAAAAATGAGACGCAACATACCTCATTCAATAAAACATGAGTCGATCCTTACACATTCATTCCTGTCTATATTTAAAATTGTAAATGTTAATACGTATGTTAAAAAACCACATACAAGCTTCGGTGTACGGAACAAAAATATTCCGGCATTAAAAGGGGGATAAGAATTAGGGCATGGGGGTATCGAAGGCCCTTTCGTCCGGACTTCTTTATCATACAAGTTCGAAGGTCAAAATACCGAGCTTAAAAGATACCCCGGAATAAAGACTACGTAGCACTTTCTTATTTTAAACACGCGAAAAATGAACGTTCTACTTCGAATGTTATAAGCAGTCAAGGATGAATAATCCCAAAACACTTAAAACATAATTTATGACGAGGATCGAAAATCACGGGCGCATGACAAGTCTCAATAATATGAACTAGGGTTTTCAAGCCCTTAATACTTACATGACAAGCTTATACGTAGCAAAAAATAAGTAAAAATAAATCCGAAACACAAGGATATTTAACAAAACAAAGTATTCCCATTCATCAACTAAGAAACTTACAAGTTCATGTTCGTTCTTCAAAAAAACTTTGGTTAAGTACTTAAAAAAGTGGTGCATCCTTATGCAACCAAGTTATAACCAGTCTATTACAAATGCTTCACACAAAGGACCAAAAAACACCGAACCTATGTGGAGGAACGGGTGGTACAACATGGAACAAAGTTAAAAAGCTTCACAAAGGAAAACTAAAATCACCGAACCTATGTGGAGGAACGGGAGGAAACCAGCTACTTCACCAAACCTTGTGCGGAGTCATCAATGACTAACAACTGCTTAGGGGTGTACAAAATGCTCGCGGCTCGCAACTCGCTCGAAAAATGCTCGAAAAAAGCTCAACTCGAAAAAGCTCGTTTTGTTATCGAGCCGAGTCGAGCTGGCTCGATTTGTAACCGAGCCGAGCTCGAGCTAGGGGTCTTGGCTCGTGGCTCGGCTCAGTGGCTCGGTTCGTGGCTCGATAAACATCTTTTATATACTTAATAATATTTTGAATTAATCAATTAAATATGAAAAATAATAAAACAAAAACACAAATAATACTTTTAGTATGCCTTTCATTCATTAAAATATTAGAAAAATAAAAAAAATATACATAATTTATTTTTATTTTTTTGTTTTGTATTTTATAAATATTTAAAAAAAATAACGAGCTGGCTCGAGCCAGCTCGAGCTCGGCTTTTCAGCTCGACCAAAAAAACGAGCCGAGCCAAGCTGGCTCGATTTGTGTTCGAGTCGAGCTCGAGCTTAGCCTGGCTCAGCTCGACTCGGCTTGATTACACCCCTACAACTGCTTGAAGGCTTTGATCACAACATCTAAAGGCTCTGACACCAGATCTTGAACTTTGGAGATGGAAGGACAACAACCTCATCATAGCACTTCACAGATTTGAACAACAACTGCTTGGCATTTGGCACCAGCTTAGGGGTTGCATTCATCGGAACACCACTAGTAGCAGCGGTATAACCGGCTCGCACCCCTGCATTAAAACCGATGCCATTCATGGCATTATTCACCCCAGCTACGACCGCCTTCATAGTTGGACAATTCCGAACATGATGAGAAATGAGCTGCACTCCTTCAGTCAAAGCGAATGTTTTAAAGGAAAACAACTCCTCAGTCTCCTTCAACAAGTTGTCCTTCTCCGTCTTCTGTCTCTCAACCTCCGTCTTCAAATCATCAACAAGCTTCAGAGCTTCATTCTCACGAGCCACGACTTCATCCTTATCTAAAAAACACACAAAAATCACTAAGTGTCAAAAGAAGTCAAGGAAAAGAAAAGTATTACAAAAAATAGAGTACGAACCTTTCACGAGCACATCCGCTGCTTCCTTGGTCTTCGACATAAGCTTCTCAAGCTCTTCAATGGAATCAATATATTTCTTCTTAGATGCTTTGTGAGCCAATTTAGCAGATTGCAACTTCTTCTTTAAATCACCAACTTTTCCCTGAAGCTTGTCCCGATCCTCACCAGACACAGCAAGGGTAGCCTGGGCAAAACGAAGTTGCTCCTGATTGTTTTTCAAAGACTCCACCAGATTTCCATGACCACAAGCACCACTGCGTCTCATAAGCTCCCCCCCCCCCCTCTGAAACTCAGAATCCACCCACCTCTGATACATTTCAGACACTAAGAAATTGGATTGAGCTTGATTCATCATCAATGCATCTCCTAAATCATCATCTTTCAACCTCCTATAATGGGCATGATCAGCCGGAGTATGCAAATTAAACAACATCATCTTCGACGACAGAGCATCTACCACCCGAGACCCATTCTTCAAGTCACAATCCGGGACAAAAACATCTTCGGCTGTGGAAGGATCGATCTCTATGACATCATCCAAAGGATCTACAAGGTTAAACAGAATCAATGTCTCTGTTTCAAACCAACAAGGAGAATATGATGCGACCAGTAAACTTACCGGGATGAGGCCCTGACAAACCACTTGCCCCATCAGTTGTTAAGGTTCGGACTGGACTGTTAGCAATATCACGAAAAACGTCATCAGTTTCCTTATCACCATCACCATCACCCAGCTTGTCATCCGGAACTTCCATGTAAATCGGCTCACTATCCCGAGAAGATTTACCACCAGTCAGATGTAAGTCAAACTCTTCAAGAATGCTACCCTTTGAAGGATCAGAGGTAGGAGGAACGCTGGAATGAATAAACTTCACTTTCTTTAGGTTCTTCTTCTCCTTAGAAGGTTCAGGCTTCCTCTTCCGGGCCTTAGCATTCAGATCCAAAGACGCGCCTTCCTCCAACTCCTCGTCAGTATGAGGCACACTGTAAGAACTAGTAGGCTTCAAGGAAACAGATCCTGAGAAAACTCGGCCTACGGTCTCTCCACCCTTACCAATATCAACCTGTGGCTCATTCACCTTACCACTTACGCCTTCACCTTCAACTTTATCCTGGTTATCACCGTCAGTACCAGCAGGCCGGATAGAGGCTTGCAGCTTCTCAATCTGTTGCAAAATGGGTTTGTTTGCTCCTAATGGTTCACTAGTCAACAAAAGCTCAGAATCATCATAGTCTTCGAACTTTAAAGCAGCAAGCAACGACATTTCTGCAAAACAAGAACAAAAAACAAGAATGAAGGTCATAATTTACACCAAATAAACAGGTTGAAGGTCAGGGAACGATCCTCACCCTTACCCTTATACATGATAACGGGCCACCGATTAGGCTCATCCCATATCCTACTAACACCTCCTAACAACAAAATGTGCTCCGGATATTTCTTAATGTTTGATTTATCAGCTACAAGCTTCTTGTACAGAACATCATCAAAAACAAAATCAGCTGGAAGTTCTCACTCGGTCGATTCAAAATCTTTTCTCCAAATAGATAACATCTCTTTCGGTAGGCACATATCATCCAACCAAAAGAACTGCGTCCTCCAGTTCTTTAAACTAGAGGTGTCCTTACCATAACACTCTGATTTCTTCCTTCTCTTCTCATAGGTAAACCAATCACCCGCCTGATTCAACTTGTAAAATGCTCGAAATACGTCAACATCAGGCTTTGACTTCAAGGCCCTACATTTCAACTCGAAATGGCACACCCTCCCCAAACTAAAGGGATTCATTTGAGAAAAATGAACCCCATGAAACAAGAGAACCTTTGTAACACCCCAACCGATGGCGGAAACATCGGGATGTCACGTATTGATGATTGTTCAATAGCTCATGGTAAATAATAGATTTCATTATATGATTTAAATAAATTACATACAATTGTTCTACAAGAATTCGTACATCAAATTGAATAAACTATGCACATATCTTCAAGCAATTCTTCAAGCAAGTAGGACCTGAAACATGTTAAGTTGAAAATATTTTGGGTCAACAAAAGTTGGTGAGAATTACATAGGTTTTTGAGAAATAGTTGATAACAATGGTTTGTACAACACTCAGGGTTGTATGATGATAGAGTATGATACCGACATGCAACAATGCGTCTATGTACAACCAAACCTTGTGTCGACTGATGACTAACTCGCAAGTTAGTTAAATGTTATTACTGTTATCGATCATCCCTGAGTCTATGCGGGGGATGGGTTTGTCAGACCTATAGCGCTATAATCTAAACAGGCGGCTTGATCATTGTTAATGATTGTACTGTGTCTTTTTGTTACAGTCAAATGATAGAATGATGTTGTAATTGAATCACAAGTAAATGTGAGTAAATGATAGTATAAAATATTTGAACATGTTTCACCCCAAAAATAGTGAAAATAGAGTAAAAAGGGCTATGTAAACTCACCTTAGCAAATGTTAACTTGTTGAAAAAGATATGATAATTGTGTTGCCCAAAGTGATTCCAAATATTACCCTATAATGAGGTAATATATAATAAGTCTAAGTCTATATAAACTAATATGTGTATCCTAGGGTTTCGATTTGGGGATAATCAATTGTTAAATTTAATTTAAAAATGTTAATTAAATAAAGAAAATTGGATAATAAATGAAAAATAGTCTTTTTATAAAGTTTGAATTTTGAATGAGCACATTAAAGTGTTTGAAGCAATAAAATAATTTTTATAAAATTATTTCATTTAAAATAGATTTTTAAATCTATTTATTTATAAATAGCCAATTATTAACTTTAATATTCAAAAATACTAAAATTAAGGAAATCTTATTTTAAAAATCATATTTCTGTTCTAAATGATTAAAAATAATTTGTATAAAATTTTGGTGCAAAAATGATGAAAATTGGATTTATTATGAATTAATTATGATTAAATCTAACAAAAATTGTTTAAAAATATAAAATAAATGATTTTACTGATTTAAAAATTATTTCAGTAAAGGTTGACTTTATAAAAAGTCAGGATAAATTTTGGGAAATTTAATAAAACTGTTTTGATATAATAATGGATTTTTATAATTATAATAGTATAAAAATGATTTAATTATTATAAATATTAAATAAAAGAATTTCTGAAAAATAAAAATTGTAAATAACACTTTTATATCAGATTAAGCAATTATAATTTTTTTAGAATTTATAAAATAGTTTAGGTATTTTAAAAAGAATTTAGATGATTAAAAGGATTAATATATATATAATTAATTATATTGTTACAAAGAAAAGAAAAGAAAAGAGTACAAAAACTCGGTCAGAGCCGGGACTCGAACCCGGGTGACCCCTGTAGCGGACCAGAGTCACAACCACTTGGCCTAGGCCGGTGGTTGTGAGATTTCTAGTTTTAAAATAATTATATACACTATGCTGTTACAGGTTTATCCCCCAATTCAAATCATACGAACCCTAGAATTACAATTGATTGATTCAGGCAACTATAGCCCGATTAATGTTAGGGCTATTGTTGCCTAAACGCCGATGATTAAACCCCACAAAAAAAATCATACTTACAGTGTTGGATTGATGTTATTAGACGGGTCAAGACAAAAGTCAAACCACGAGCAAAATAATCAATATCAGAGTGTAATGGAGAGAATTGGAGGTTGAGAGAGTATTGTGAGCGAGTTGTTAAGCTTCGCAGACCCTCAATTTATACTGATGATTAGGGTTTAAGTTAATTGGAAGGTTTGACTTATAATTGAATACTTACGCGTCAAATTGATAAATAGGTCAACAATTGCTGTGTTATGACGTGCAATCGTGTTGGATATGGGCCGGTCATTACACGAATTTACTAAGAATAGCACAATTACACGTTAAATCTTTGGATTGATCAACAAGGAATCCCACAGTTGACTTTCCTTGTCAACTGTGGGGGTTTAAAGTGTGTATATAATTAATATGTAACCGGGTTTATAACAAGGAAGTGGCCAGCCCAGCTGGTTGTGCTCGTGAGTTTGTTTAACCCGGCCTTTGGCGCGGGTTCGATTCCCGGCCAAGGCAGGTTTTATTTTTTTTGATTATTAAGTGGGCCGGCTCTCTAGGCTTTGGGCTTGATTTCCAGATGGGCTTGATTAATGGGCTGAGAAACTTGGGCTTCAAATAAGGGTGGGTTATATGTGGTAAAAAAAATCCAACAATGTAATAGTTATTATTATAATAAATATATATATATATATGTGTGTGTATAAGTATGAATAATAATCATCGTAGTAAAACTTGTCGTTTTGTAGCGTATAATAAATGCGAAATGTTACAGTCTCCCCTACTTTTAGAAACTTCGTCCCGAAGTTAAAGAAAATACTAGGTTTGCAATTGGTCAACTACTGAAAACCTTGATAAAATTTCACACTACCTTAATGTACCTGTAAATTCATGATTACGTTCCGGACCGTAATTACTAATTTACCTTACATTATGGTTTTGCGTCCTTCTATGACTCTCCGATTGTTGAGCAGGTCTGATAGTCTCCACCAGTCGTTCAGGTGGTAGGGCCTCTCCCGACTGTTGGAATGACATGATGACCTCTACCAATCGTTAAGCTGGTCGTTTGGTAGTTAACTAATTGTTGTACAAGCAAGTATGATTATAGATATAGCAATTAGTTCACATGCACACAGATGTTATGATAATACTTGAATTTTATTACTTGAATCGAATAGCGTCAATACATAGATTAAAAAGTAACCAATAGTCAAATGGTGAGTCTTGCGGTTAGGTAGCTGGAGGGTCTTGATCTCTGTTCAGTTTAGGGCATCGGTTACGGAAGTGATTTGGGTCTCCACATTCATAGCATTGACCATAGTTGTATCGATTAGGATTAGCAGCTTGAGCAGGGTTGATGGGCTGGTCGGCATTAGGATTTGGGGTCTCGCGACATGTATTAACTAGATGGCCATACCTACCACAATTGGTGCACAAGCGACATGCTGAAGCAGTGGGGTGATGTCGGTTGCATGTGTTGCACAATGGATGGTTCCCTGTATAAGGTTTCTTGTTAGAAGCTTGTGGAGTGAGGTTTGCAGCAGGATCCCTGGTCTTACGTTTCTGGTTCTCAGTGGTTACCGCGGCTACAATGCTTGTTTTATTGCCTTTCCGAACTAAGGTACCGTTCTTTACGTGATTATCAGTTAAAGTAGCTGCTAAACGTTTGGCTTCCTCCAAGGTGGCAGGGTTCCTTCCCCACACCGTATCCTGGATTTGCATGGGCAGACCACCGATGTACTTCTCGATGGCTACCGGCAGGGGAGTGACTTTGTGAGGCAACAATAAGCTAAGCTCATGAAAACGGGTGTTGTAGGCAAGGTTTTCCCCACTATCTTGAGCTAATGTGTGTAACCGGGTTTATAACAAGGAAGTGGCCAGCCCAGCTGGTTGTGCTCGTGAGTTTGTTTAACCCGGCCTTTGGCGCGGGTTCGATTCCCGGCCAAGGCAGGTTTTATTTTTTTTGATTATTAAGTGGGCCGGCTCTCTAGGCTTTGGGCTTGATTTCCAGATGGGCTTGATTAATGGGCTGAGAAACTTGGGCTTCAAATAAGGGTGGGTTATATGTGGTAAAAAAAATCCAACAATGTAATAGTTATTATTATAATAAATATATATATATATATATGTGTGTGTATAAGTATGAATAATAATCATCGTAGTAAAACTTGTCGTTTTGTAGCGTATAATAAATGCGAAATGTTACAACCTTAAACAAAAACTTTGTCAAAAGGAACTCGATAGTTTGCAAAATCACACACTCGTGTGTAAAAAGCAAACTTGCCAGCAAGGTGAGGGTAGATAGATCGATAAGGGGCCGGGAGTTCTGGGTTCAAATATAAGGGAATCCTATAATCTATCAAAAACTTATCAAATTTGCTTTTTGATAAGGTAGAAAACTAACACCCATGTTATCTTTCCCCATGATAATCGATAGAAAAAACAGAACCTTGAAAGAAAAGGAAGAAGGAATGAACCTGTAGTGGAATGGAAGAAACAGGGGATCGTACAGAGGAAGCAATTACAGCAGTGAAAAGTGGAAGGTGGAAAGACTTTTGGGGAAAGTAAGAAATAAAAAAGAAAAAGGTAAACCCCCCCCCCCCCCCTTTTATAGTGTGAGAAAAAAACCTAACTCTTGGACAAGTGTCAAGATCCCAACGATTTAAGAAAGTTGTCAGGATTGATATAACGGCTGGAAATGCCTCGAGACAACCGATATGTCCCATCCAGAAAGCATGGCAACAGATGTGTCCACGTGCTTCGGTCAAAAAGACAACTGGAAGGCAATAGTGAGGACCGATCAACTCCACTAAGTAGTAAACCAACTTATGGACTTGAGGGGACATGAAGAGGTATAGAACGTCACATCCGAACTATGCTTCCATGAGACGCGACTCCCCACGGGATACCGCGACTCATCAACATCTTAAAGAGTCTGAATCTACAAGTACGTCATGTTAAACCGGAGGTCAAAGGCTCCGAGGGTTGGTACATCTAGGACGGATGAAAGTACAACTATTCTGACTAGTATAAATACCCTCTCAAAAGTACAAGTAAGCAACGCTCACACACACTCTGAACCTCCCTCTCTCTATATTCTCTCTCTCTCACGAAACAAATACTTATCCTCACACTGGTGAGTGGTTACAGAGAGGCCCTCCCTGCCCCCTGTAACGAGCCTATCGGTTTGTTAGTTTTGCAGGTACAATCCCAAGAGATCTTATCAAGTTAGTCATCTTCTACCTTGCTTATAAGGTAAGTACTAGCTTTTGGATCTTCATATCTCTTTACTCTGGTATAATTATTCATTTTTATGGCTCCTAATCGATCTAAACACAAAATTATTTTCGAGTAACATACCTTTATTTTTTAAATTACATGGGACAACTTATAAGTAATGAAACTTTTATTTTTAAGTTACATCATACAACATTTGTGTAACAAAGCCGTTGTAAACATTTTTCTATCGTATGAGTTGTTTTCAAAATAACTTAATTTTATTATCGTAATCTATAGCTCTTTCTAGTATCGCACCAGTAACAAAACAAACAAAACCGATACCCATTGAATGTCGATACTATTACCGATGTTATTAAACCGTCATTAGTATTCGTTTTTTTTTATTATTTTCGTCTTTTCATCGACTTAAAACACATATGATATCATTTTAGAGATACCACGACTTAACTTTTAAACAAAACTGATATTGATGATTTCTCGGGGAACTTCACCATTTTCCTATTTTTTTTTGAAAGACTAACAAAGTCGTCACGGGCTTCCGCTTCCGTGTGAATCTGTTTATGACGAATTCAGGATACCAATAGGACATCTGGTCCTCCAGGTCCACAAATCCAGGGAAAACCTAACCATCCACCATCCTAAAGACATGACCATGAATAATCGGTAAAATCTGATATCTTTCAAGACTCGAAGTTATCACCACTATAATTTTATGTCGCTCCACCAAAGGGTGGTTTTTTTCACCATTTTCCTATGGATAAGAGCATTTACAGTAGAGCCTTCATATTAGTGTGAGAGGGGGGGGTCTATATTATATAGAGGGGGTATAAGTGGTTGTGAGTAAAGGAGAGAAAAAATATATAGATGAGACACTGTTCATCAGTAAATTTGAAGGAGACACTGTTCACCCTTTATAATTTTTTAATATTTTTAAAAGTGGTTGTGAATATAGGAGAGAGAAAAAGTAATGATTGAAGTATAAAAAAAATATTATTTGATTGAAAGAAGAGAGAAAATTTACTCCCTTCGTCCCTATTTAAATGTCATGGGCCCCAAAACACACATTTTAAGAAATCTTTTGTTTGTATGTGGTAAAATGACAATAATATCCTCAAAAGTGGTGATTGTGTTTTGTTTTTTATGGGCAAAACTGGAAATTGCATTTCTCTTTTTGGAAATTGACATTTAATTTGGGACAACCAAAAATAGAAAGATGGACATTTAAATAGGGACGGAGGGAGTAATGTTTTTTGAGTAATTATAGAGTAAATACGGAAAGCTTAATCTGATTGCTTTGTAACAGTGTTTTTTCTTGTTCTTTTCTCTATGTATTTTTTTTGTATACATTTCTCAATAAACTTGGGAAAAAGATCTCACCTCACCTATCCACCTGAACTTTTTATGGTCTCCATAACCCAAATAAAACCCATTTCATCACACCACTCCACTCCACACCTACTTTCTCTTTCTAACTTCATCTCTTCAAGCAGCTTAATCTTCTTGTTCTGCTAATCTTCATCATCATCATCATCATCATCATCATCATCATCCATGGCTGCTTTACTTGTTTCCATGCTCCTCATCTCCATGGCTACTCACTCAAGTACACATTCCCCCCTAAACCCCTCCTTTATTTTCCCACATTTCTCTGGGTCTGGGTTTTAAAGAGAGATAAGGAGTAGTGGTGGTGGTGGTGGCGGATGGTGGTGGGGGTAGGTTGGGTTGGTGGTAGATGGTGGTGGTGATTTAAAGAGAGAATGAGACAGAGGGAGAAGGAGACAGAGGGAGAAGAAGGAAGGGGGGTTGTTTGGTATTTAAAATAAAAAGATTCAAAAATGGCCCTTAAGTTTTGTTTTTTATATTTTGGCCACATAAAAGTTTTGGTTTTTACATTTTGGCCACGAAGACCTCCGTTAGTTTGGGGGTGATAGAACAAACTAAGTTGAAAGTTGGGAGTACTATTGGCCAAAGTGAAAGTTCGGAGTAATATCCGCCAATAGGCGATGGTTTGGAGTAATTAAATCCAGTTTCCCTTTTTAAAAATTACAGGTATAGTCCCCAACTTTTGTTGTTTCTTAACACGGATAGTCCCTGAGTCTAACGGACGTTAAATAATCCAGTTAAGTGGGTGTAAAATTACTAAACTACCCTTACTTTAATAAAAATATATAATAATAAAAAATCATACCAACTAAGGTGTGTCCCACACTTCATCTTTTCCACCTCATCACCTCCACAAACCACCACCACCCATTTTCACCCGACACCACTATCGACATCCACCAACCACCACAGCCACCACCCGCCCAACAACCACCATAGCCACCACCCACTTCATTTTCCCTTTTCTTTAAGCCAATCGACTCCAATTCTCATTCCCAACCCCTCTCTTCTTCAACCCTCCGTCTAAACCCTATCGGATCTCAAATATCCATCACCACCACAACCACCAATGACGTCATCCACTAGCGGCCTAACCTTTAAGCTCCACCCTCGGGTCATCCTCAACATCTCCAACCACCACACTTGCGTAACCTCTACAGGTTGCGCAGGTTGCACAGGTTGCAGGTCCTTTCTTCCCTCACGATTTTGCTGGGTTTTCTCCGAAGCATCCTTTGAATTTATAAGAATAACCGGTTGCAAATTGGAATGGTGTTCAAGACTTTGAAAGGATTTTCTGTACCTAACCTGATATATTATTAATTGGGCTAAAAAATGTGGGCCAAATTTTATTGGGTATCAGTATGTGGATGACTTTAAGAATTAAAAAGGCTGGTCTAGATTAGTCTGGGATGACGACGGCGAATAAGGTGGTGGTTGTGGTGGTTGGGATGTCGGTGGTAGTAGTGGTGGTGTTGGTTTGTGTAGGTGATGGGTTGGGGAAGATGAAGTGGGTGGGTCCCACATTAATTCTTTATATAGTTTTTAATAACAAGGGCAGTTTAGTAATTTCACACCTACTTAACTGGATTATTTAACGTCCGTTAGACTCAGGGACTATCTGAGTTAAGAAACACCAAAAGTTAGAGACTATACCCATAATTTTTAAAAGTTGGGAACTAAAGGTGAAATCTAAACAAACCACATGGACTATTCAAGCAATTTTCTCAATTTTTAGATATAACTCTACATTACCATGCATCCATCAAATACCAGCTAGTGGATGTTAGGGGGACGGGGTGCTCCACTGAAACATGTTCAACTTCACTGATTAACACCAATCTTGCAATGCCACGTCACTTCACTGAAACACTTTTTTGAAGGCGACACTGCCCTGAAATACCCAACCCATAAAAAACAAAAAACCCCACTCACAAAACCACTACCCGTGTTTGCTTACCGTGCGTTAAATAGAACCAGAATTTGGTCCACGGGACCCCTACCAGCACCGATGGTGGCGGTGTTACCGTGCTGGTAGTGGGGTACCCGTGACCAAATCGGTAAGCGCCCCGTTCCCCCTTAACCTTTAAAATCAATAACACAAATATTAATGTTTTGGTTGAAACATCCAAGTTTGTTCAACTTTCGTGAATCATTCTACTTGGTGCTCCGACTATACATTCGATACCCATATTTTTTCGAAACACGATTTTTGCATGTCTAATCGACATGCTGAACTTCCGGTCTCTGTTTGATGCGTTTCGTAATTGGTTAATTGATCGTTTGTGGTTTTCAGAAGTCACATCCGATCATTTTACTAATTCCCGATTATTGATACTTTCATAAATCGTTTTACTAATTTCCGATTCTTGATAATAATAAATTATTATAATAATAAAACAAAGGAACTAAGTTACAAATATAATAAATAATTATAATAATAATAATAATAATAATAATAATAATAATAATAATAATAATGTAATATAGTCATGGTTAATGATCAAAATCATAACCATCATCATCATTACACCCTCAAAACAGAAATAAAATAACAATAAATAAATTAATAATAATAAATCGTTGCTCAGACGTTAGGTTTGATAAACACATAACTTATTATTTAAAAAGCAACAAAAACACAAATTGTACCGTGAAATAAAGAGAGGCCCATTAGGAGTGCCGTGGAGGAAGATCGTCGGTTTGCTGTAGTCGATGATAGCGCAGAGGTTAGCGGTAACTTTAAATTTTGAATGATCGTCGGTTTGCTCTCTATATACCAATCAACAGTCGATCCGACTGTTGATTTCTCTCTATAACCGGTACAACTTTTCAGGCAAGCAAGTAAAATTCAGTTGTTATCGGAGAGATATCGGTCAATGATGAATGCAACCTGAAACGACATGAACATTTATAACCTTTTTGTACCTATGGCCAAAAGAACCTGATAAAGGCTGTACACGAGTATAATCAAACAAGGGTTGCCCTGAGTTTGATTAGCTTGAATCTCTCTGATCCATGGTATCCACTAACCGTAGCGATTACAGTTATTTGGAATGTTTCTGATCATTACGATAATGATCGCTTTACGACGCCGAAAACGACTATCATTACGCGATTTTTCAGAGGGTCACTATTCATACATAAAGAGTATAATCAAACAAGGGTTGTTATCGGAGAGATATCGGTCAATGATGAAGGCAACCGTAGCGATCATTATAGTTATTTGGAATGTTTCTGATCATTACAGTAACGATTGCTTTGCGACGCCGAAAACGACTATCATCACGTAATTTCTCTTGACAGCCAGTACAACGAACTCTGCCGGGATGCAAATCGTGATGTGATGGATTTTTATATTTGCAACCTAGTTCCTTTCTACCTGGTTGCAAAGGAACTTCAGGTCAGCTAGACGTTTATCAAAAGCAAGTGTGAAGATCAAGATCAAGAAGAATAGTACGGTCAACGATGAAGGTGTGTTGTATGTATAAAACTGTGAATAATTGTAGTGTGTTAGGTATACGATGGATGGGTTTGAAAAGAAATAGCACAAGTCCTTCTTTAATGTTGTACTATGCATTCTCACATGAACATCCAACAACAATAGTATATGAATAGTGACCCTCTGTAAGGGTCTTGATGAATATCTTCATCAATCTCCTTGATCTACGCATAAGTGTGAGAGTCGATTTTCCTATGAGGGTGACTGACAAAGAGATGGTCTTTTTGATGAATGTATTAATCACAAATACATGTTTTTAACTATTTTAGCAACTTCCATAAGATGGAAGGGTTTGAAAAGAAATAGCACAAGTCCTTCTTCAGGTAAGTCCACATGGTTAATCATCCGATTGTACCATTTTCCTGCATAAATAGCACAAGTCCTTCTTCAGGTAAACCCTCACACTTGTTTCTCATAATCCCAGCTTATGAATCACCATAGTTAATATTTGAGTAAGTTATGAAGGTTAGAAGATTAGGGTTCATGGTGTTGAAGTTCGGGAAGAAGATACTAGGTTAGAGAAGAACGAAGGGAGAGAGAGTGAGATTGTTATAAACCTGAAACTAATAAGTTATGTTGGAGCAATGGTTGTGGAAAGAAATCGACAGTAGGATCGGCGCTAAGAAATCACCCATACAGAGTGACGATAGTCGTTTTCGGCACTGTAAAGCGATCATTTTACTCATATAAAGTGTTCGATGTCACTGTGAGTACACATTGTGCATGACATTACGTTTTGCATGTGTCATTTCATAACTTGCACCGGCTTGAGATATGAGTTTGATTAGCTTAAATCTCTCTGATCCATGGTATCCACTTTCAAAGGATCCATGACACGCGATAATCGCTACGGTTAGTGGATACCATGGATCAGAGAGATTCTAGCTAATCAAACTCATATCTCAAGTTGGTCCAACAACTGAATTTGACTTGCTTGCATAGGAATCTTGTACGAAATCATTCTCACATGAATATCCTTTGATGAATGTATTAGGGGTTGGAAACTCTGAAGACCAATGACCCTCTGGCAAACCTTCGTAAAGGTCTTTAGAGTTTCCATGGGAAGGCAAACATACTTGAAATCAATGGGAAGGTAAATAATTCCAGCAGCTGGATATCAGGCAGACGTTTGTCAAAAGAATTTTGTACTATGCATTCTCACATGAATATCCTTTGATGAATGTGTATTAGGGGTTGGAAACTCTGAAGACCAATGACCCTCTGGCAAACCTCCGTTAAGGTCTTCAGAGTTTCTATGGGAAGGTAAACATATATAACATTCTCTTCTTCTTCCCTTACAAATCACTTTGCCATTAATACCAATGGACTACCCTCATGTCGGTATGGCCATCACCTAGTTGCAGGTTGCCTTCAGTTGTTGTCAGAGAGATATCTGTCAACGATGAAGGCAACATACTTGAAATCAATGGGAAGATAAACAATCCTCATCCACAATGTTCTTACCTATAGCTACCAACCATCCGGTTGTTTTCAGGTTGCCTTCATCGTTGACAGATAATGAGATTTGGTGCTAGATCATAAGCAAAAAGGTAGACCACACCACTGTTAGTGAACCATGTGTTGGATGGAAAGTGTCTTCGGCTTAAATATCGAGGTAAGTTATTATTTTGTTTTTTAATATTTATAATTTTTTTTACAATAATTATATTAAAAAATTAAAAAAAATAAAATAAAAAACCAATTCAAACCACCAAAACACAAAATTTACCAAAAAAAAAATCTGGATTCCAAACGCCTCGCTTAGGCCTAAGCGAGGCGCCTGGGGTCAAATCAGAATAACTTACCTCGAACCGAGGTAGTTAAAAAAGTAACCAAAGCGCCTCGCTTTGGCCAAAGCGAGACACTTGGGGGAGGGGGGGGGGGGAATAGAAGTGGGGGGGGGGGGGGGGTTAATATCACCACCCTTTAAAAAACCATCAAATAGTAAATGGTTGATGAGTTAAATATGGTTAGGTGAAAAGTTCACCTGTATGGTTAAAGTAAAAGATGTTGTGAAGGGTGGATAGTGAGTTGAATTTTGTTTGGTACAATTTGGTGTCGTTTTGTTGATTAGGTGGATTGATTTACCCTTTGCTTTATTAGAAATCATTATTATTTATTTGTTTGTTATTTTCTGTGTTTAATATTAAAAAACAAGTGTTTAATTTATATATAATACATGTAGGAGACTGTTTGTAGCCATTGATTTTCTTTACAACGTTAATAGGTAATTTTATGTATATACTATAACTAGTTTTTATCCCGGGAGCATTCCGGGTTGAAATATTTAATATGACATAATAAAATATCTAATATGACAACATAATTAATGACTTGCCAATATATGATTAAAGAATATTATTATTATTATTATTATTATTTATTTATTTTAAACAAATCTCTTTCATAAGTTATCATATAATTATTTTAAAAAATTCATGGGTATCACTTAACCCCAGACCCGCCCCAAACCCACAATTTTTTTTTAAACTAATCCTAAACCTGACACAATACCTGTCGGGTTACAAAAAATAGTCGTTTTTTTCTCCGTTTTTTATATAGCACTGTGGTACTCGTTGGAAAGATAATAAAACGCTCGTTAATTTGATGTAATTTGTTTATTTAAAAAATCTCGTACATAAAAGATATTAATGTTTAAAAGTTATGGGAGAAAACATGAGAGAGAAAATAATAAAGGTTTAATATTTACATTTAGTAGATTAGGTATTTAATAGATTATGTTAACCATATTTAAACCATATTTATTCCTTTTTTTTAATTGGTCTATAGTTGCCACATTACATCCTATGTAGCATCTCTCAAATGAGAGATTTGTATAAGAGTATGACATGTAGGATTAATCCCTTTGCAACATATATATATATATATATAGGGTTAGGATCGTGTGAGAACCACATTGAGTTGTGAGAACTAGAGAACTCTTGTGGACCATTGATCTTATGATCCTATGGTTAAGATTTAATCTTGGTGTCTTTTTTGTCTTTACATGCTAATTAAAATATTATTAGTGTATTTTAATACCAAAAAGTACAATAAGGGGCATTTTAGTAAAAGCACCATGAAAGAGAAAATAATTAATATAATACTATTTTAATTTTTTATTCAATTATTCAAAAAAATCATTTTTAAATAAAATTCTGATGAGGATGATCTACCATGATTTACACTGGTGTAATTATTTACACTAGTGTAAACTGGTATACACAAAACTTTTACAAAAATTACGCTGGTATAAAAACCGAAACAAACATATGATGAGGATGATTTAACACTGGTGTAATTATTTACACCAGTGTGTACTGGCATACACAAACTTTTACAAAATTATGCTGGTGTAAAATACCATACACAAATGGTATAGTTTTTTACACCAATGTAAATCTACCATACACAAACTACTCCAACAAATGCAAACCAAAACATTTATAAAAAAATGTACATTACATCAACGTAATAACCAAAACATTTATAAAAAAACATACTACACATTATTTAAAAAAAAAACCTGCTGCATCTTCGAATAAGCATCATCATCCATCAAACATCATCATCTTCGAATAAGCATCATCATCCATCAAACGTCATCTTCTTCGTTAGATCTGTTTCTGAAAACCCCTGTCATCGAACCATATCAGATTCAAAAAACACCCCTCGAACCACCCTTACCTCTGTTCACCTCCGACCCTGCTACACAAAAACACTAGTGTAAAACCCAAAAACAACATATATACCACAAACTTCTAAATAAAATACACTAGTGTAAAAACCAAAACTACAAAAAGATCTACACATCAAAACCTTTACAAATTTCATATTTTACACCGGTGTTTTTACATAATAATAATAATAATAATAATAATAATAACAGAAATAATAATAATAATAATAATAATAATAACAGAAAATAATAATAATATTAATAAATAATAACATAAAAAATAATAACAAAAATAATAATAATAATAATAATAATAATAATAAATGGGATACCTGATCGGAAAACACCACCGGAAAACCCCCTCCGCCTCCCCCTCCGCCATCTCCTCCCCTTCAGATCTGTTTCCCCGCCATCTCACCACCGGAAAAACCCCTCCACCCCCTCCACCCCCTCCGTTTCCCCTTCATCCCCATCTCCGTTTCCCCTTCAGATCTGTTTATAATGGGTCACCATCATCAACAGATCGTCCCCCTTCAAAACCCTCTGCAACAGATCGTCCCCTTCAACCCCTCTTCAAAAACCCTCTGCAACCCCTGCAAACCTCTCTGTTCGTCTTCAAAAAACCTCGCCGCCCCTGCAAACCACCACCACCTCCCACCGTCGTCTCCCACCACCCCTCGGCCACCACCACCACCGTCTTCAACCTCTTCGGATCCACCGTCTTTTTTAGAGAGAGAGAAGAAAGAGATAGAGAGAGACGAGAGAGATCAGAGAGAGACGAGAGAGAGCAGAGAAAGAGGGTGAAGAGAGAGAGAGAAGAGAGAGAGAGAGTGTGATTTTTAAAAAAAAATCAGTAAATCTTTTAAATATTTAAAAGGTGATTTGGGTGGGGTGGGGGTGGGGTAGGGGATGGTAATTTACTATCATACCCTTATATTATTATATTGATAATATGGTAATGTGTGGTCAAGATTAGTTCCCTAGTTCTCATAACTCAAGGTAGTTCTCATATGATCCGAATCCTATATATATATATATATATATATATATAGATAGATAGATATAGATATAGATTTAATTTGATATGTAGATAGATGCATCATCTATAAAGTGTGGTTTGAATATGAGTTTCTTTTTAACTATTATGGCGTATGGTCAAACACCATTACCAAATTTCAATGAAAATGATAAAAACACTATTAGTTTACATGCTAATTTCTAAATATGCTTCAACACAATTGTATATTGTATTATCGTGTGACACGGGATTTATTCATGTTTCAACATATTTTTTTTGAAAACGGGTCAGGTTGGGATAATATGTTTTCGGTTTGTCTATGTTTTGATGTAAACTGTGTTAGGAAACGAGTCAGGCCAAATACAATACATTTTTATTCGACGGTATAAATTTGAGTTATTGTACGTTTTGACACCGCTAAGTTTTGATGCAAAGGTAAAGATGGTGCAGTGTTAGTTGGACCCCTCCCCCCACCACTAAACAGACCAACCTTGGTTCGAATCCGTTTATTTTTTAACTGCAATGTTTTATAATAGATACGTCGAAACACATGTTTCACATGATTAACATATCACATAACGTGTCGTCAACTATAAACAACAAAGTTAACGCCGCCGTAACGCGCAGTCTACGGCAATAATCTAGTTTTATACTCAATCCCCATCACCTACCCTTTATGCTTCCATCAAGTATAACAGATAACCTTCTATTCTCTCCTAATATTCATTATCATTCTTTTGTATTAAAATCAAACTAAGTGAATAATGGTTTTATTTTTTTCTCAACCACTATACTGTATATAGTATTTTTCCTTAACCATTTAACTGGTATCATTATTCATTTTTATGGCTCCTAATCGATCTAAAACACAAAATTATTTTTGAGTAACATACCTTTGTTTTTTAAGTTACATGGGATAACTTGTATGTAATGAAACTTTTATTTTTAAGTCACATCATACAACATTTGTGTAACAAAGCCTTTGTAAACATTTTTCTATCGTATGAGTTGTTTTCGTAATAACTTAATTTTATTATAGTAATCTATAGCTCTTTTCAGTACCGCACCGGTTACGAAACAAACAAAATCGATACCCATTGAATGTCGATACTATTACCGATGTTATTAAACCGTCATTAGTATCCGTTTTTCTATTATCTTCGTCTTTTCATCGACTTAAAACACATATGCTATCATTTTAGAGATATCACGACTTAACTTTTAAACAAAACGTATATCGATGATTTCTCGAGAAACTTCACCATTTTCCTGTTTTTTTAAGACCAACAAAGTCGTCACGGGCTTCCTTGGGAATCCCTTTATGACGAATTCAGGATATCAACAGGGCATCTGGTCCTCCAAGTCCACCAATCCAAAGAAAACTTGACTATCCACTAATCTAAAAACACAATTATTAATAATCAGTAAAACTTGATATCTTTCAAAACTCAACTTATAATCATTAGAATTTATGTCACTCAAGGTGATTGGTTTCACCATTTTCCTATTGATAAAGGGTTCTAGGTTTCATACATCACGTGATATCATATTTTGAGGTGTGTGACATCATATTCTGGATAGATAGCAGTCTCCTATTGGTATCTGAGGTGAGTCAGAGTATATGAATCCAATAGCATTGATAAAACACTGTTTTTTCTTGTTGTTTTTTCGATGTACTTTTTTGTATAACATTTCTCAATAAGCTTGGGAAAAAGAGCTCACCTCACCTATCCACCTGAACTTTTTATGGTCTCCATAACCCAAATAAAACCCATTTCATCACTCCACTCCACTCCACACCTACTTTCTTTTTCTAACTTCATCTCTTCAAGCATCTTAATCTTCTTGTTCTGCTAATCATCATCATCCATGGCTGCTTTACTTGTTTCCATGCTCCTCATCTCCATGGCTACTCACTCAAGTACACATTCCCCCTAAACCCCTCCTCTATTTCCCCTCATTTCTTTAACTAGTGCATATAACTTTCTGTACATCTATACATACATACATTAACATTGTACCTAACTGTGTGCATTTATGTGAAGGTGCAACATGGTGTGTGTGCAAGAAAGGTGGACAAGATAAAGTGCTACAGCAAACCATAGACTATGCTTGTGGTAATGGAGCTGACTGCACCCAGACACACCAAGGTGGCAAATGTTTTAACCCAGACACTGTTCTTGACCATTGTAACTATGCTGTCAATAGCTATTTCCAGAACAAGGGTCAGGCTCCTGGTTCCTGTGATTTCTCTGGTTCAGCCATGGTCACCACCACAGATCCCAGTTAGTTGAAACTAGTTACATTTATTGTTGTAAAATAGTTATATTAGTTATTTACTTATTTTATATATATTTGTTGTTTATTAATTTATTTGATTTATTTTTGGTTTATATTATAGGTTCTAATGGGTGCACTTATCCTACATCTGCAAGGTATGTTAGTTACTATGTTGTCCTTTTAAAAGTTTATTTTATTTTTTTTAATTTATGAAAGTAATTTGATTTTTGCAATAATATGTTTAAAGCACGTTTTAAGTATGATGTTTTTTTTTGAACGGTCAACTAAAGTATTGCCGGGTACTCACGCAGCCTCCAATGGCCGAAAGGGGCCCAGACGGCCTCTAGTACAGAGCCCTTCGGCCCACTCGTCTCCTGTTCCAGGGAAAACCCGACCCACAAACCCGCCCGAAGTCACGACGGTAGTGAACCGGTAAAACCTGGAGGGATCAGGAGTCGAGCCCATGACCACAAGGGTCAAGGGTCTCTCCATCACTTCCCAACCACCTACCCCACCACAAGGGTGGGGGTATCCATCACATGCCTCCCGTAGGAATCGAACCCGGCTCCCCCAAAGAGAGAACCGACCCTTTTACCACTAGGCCACATGATCAGGATGTTTTAAGTATGATGTGGTTAATAAAAAATGGTATCTTGGTATTTTTTTAGTTTTAGACCGGGCGGGTAAACCGAACAAAGTGAACCGGGGTTCCCCCGGTTCGGAAATCTCGTGGGCAAGCCTGGCTACCCTGGCCAGCCCCTTGCATAGTCCGGGGGTTCTTGGGTTCGTCAGTTCATGGGTCCCATGAGTAGTCGGGCAGAAATGTTTCGTTGACCATTAAAAAAAAAAAAAAAGTATCAAACCAGCCTACTTGCTTAACTAGCAATGCGTTGAGTTGCTAGTGAGCTACTTGGTTTGATAGATCTCGAATTGAGCCAAGCTTAAACGAGTTCGAGGCGCATATTGAGTTTGACTAGGTTTGTAGGCGTAAATGAACTTAAACGAGCCTAACGTTTACGAGCTCGAGCTCACCTCGTTTCCTTTGCCCGTTTACCCACTATCTAAATGTCATTTGATTTTATTTTAGCAAAAAAATAATAATATATAAAAACAAGCTGGTTTTCAGTTTTACAAAAGTGATCAAGTTAACATTTTTTACTTGAATAAAAAAACTTGGTCTAACAAATTTATGAAACATAAAAATGTTAATGCCTTTTATTATATTTATAAAGGGAATATTTTACAAAACAATAAATATATATTTTTTAAATATATACTGTTTTGGTGAAAAGATTTAGTAGCCCCCTACATGTGATTTGTACAGTGTAAATGGTACGGTTAAGTAGTGATGATGCTGTAAGAAAGAGTAAGTGAGCCTCTGCCCAATAAATTTGTCCGTATCGAACCTACCGACGACATCACTTGGTGGCATGTTGTCACCACCACCACATATCAAAACCCACAATCTCTACCGTTGGATCAACCTCATATCACCTTTTGAGATGTGTGCTAATCTTTTTAAATTTCATAACTTTTTTTTTTTTTTTTACAATTTTGTTTTGAGGTTTAAAGTTTAGAGGTAAATGGTTTAATTAGCTTAAAAGTTAATTATGCAAAAGACGTTTGCACTATGTTCCCGAGTTAACTAAATGAGAGAAGAAAAGAAATGAAAGGAACGAAAATTTTGATTGTGTTTTCGGAAGGAAAACTAGGCAAAATCCTTTAATTTAGTTTTCCTTCCAATTTGGAAGTAAACGGAAGGAAAGGATACTCATCCATTCTTTTCATTTCCCTTCCTTTCCTTCTATTCTTTTCCTTTCTTTTCCCTCTTTAAGTTAACTCGGGAACACAACGTTGTGGTTCGGCCTATAGCAAACACCCTTAGAGTCTAAGGGGCTGGTTGGTAAGATCTGTTTGATTAAGTGTTGAATTATTAAGAGAGACTGAATGGTTCAATATCCTTTAATAGTTGAATGATTAAGAATTTAATGGAACCATTTAGATGATTTTTAAGTTGAAACAAACGCTCTTAAGTTTGGTTAATGGGTTTTAGTTTTTAACAAGTTTGGGTCCTAACACTTATTATAGTTAAAATTTCTGCTGCCTTCCAAAAAAAAAAAAAAAAAAAAAGTTAAAATTTCTGTTCAATGGTATATAAAAAGACCAAAATACCCTTTGGATGGACTGTTTTTCTAATTTTTGTTAAATTTTCTGTTAAATTGATCAAAATACCCTTTGTAGTGACATTTTTTTTTCCACTAAATAAACGTGTGATATGGACCATTTTAAATAAATGTTGTTGTACATATTTATGGCTTTTACAATTCAACAAGTAACATTGACGGGTACTCATTACGCATGTAGTGGCACGACTGGTGGGACAAACACGCGTACACCAGGTTCATCATTTGGCAACAATCCGTCAACAACTGGCGGGTTAGGTGGTGGAATGGGAACCTTGGGTCCGTCTGCATCCGATGACGTGAGCCATGGTGGGGTGCGGCTACATCAAAGAACCAACATTTTCGGGTTTTTGACTATCGTATTGGTTGCCGGAGCCATGATGCTTGCTTGGGTTTGATGGAATTAAAAAAAAAATGGAGTTTTGTATTTGTTTTTGGTGGTATGTTGGTGTCTGCATCCTCCCTAATTAATGTAGAATATATGTAACATTCAGTTTAGGGGTTTATTATGATTATGATTATGATTATTATTAGTTCTATTTTGATGTTTTGATTATCAAATGGGTAATTTCTCGTTTCAATTTTTGTAGTGGAACGTATGCTACTAGTGGTTGTTAACTCGACTTGTATTTGTGATCGTATTCCTTTCTAACATCATGTTTGTTTGTTAAATTGTTATGTAATTGAATTTGTTGAGTTTGTATAAAGCTTATTTTCAAATATTTGCATAAAACTTTACACAGACAACCCTAATCCAGGTCAACCTGAAACACTGTTCATCTTTTTTTCGTAACCTCCGTTTTTAGTCCATGCATCGTGAATCGTTATAGGGGGAAGTTATAATTATGGCGTCCCATAACGTCCCGTACATCGCTCCCTTGGGCGTTATGGGGCCTTATGGGGGAGGGGCTTTATATGGATAACGGGCGTTGTCTTTGTGGAAATCATTTTTATATTATTTTTTTAACTAATTTTCACACCCTCTTCTTCTATACCCAATCAAATAATAATACACCTAATTAAATAATAATATTTTAATTCTCATAACGTCACTCACCCACTACACCCTTTTTTCTCATAAAGCCCATAACGCCCTCTAATATTTTTTTTAATATTTTAATCCCATAACGCCCCTACTACACATACTCTTATGATTGTTGTTTTTCTTACCATTCTCTAAAGATGCTTGACTTTGTTGGATTGAGTTTTTCATACACCAAGTTCATCTTTTTGGTGAATTTAATTGATGGTACATTTGGAGGAATGTTTTTCATAAATGTATTAGGGTACAAACATATGGAGATTGGTAGCAATGCGGAGTGGGTGAGATGTGTCATTTTTTATGGTATTGGGTAAAATGTTTTTTTGTTGTTGTAATAGTAATATTTACAGGGTATTTTTCGGGTGTCTTACATTGTTATTGGCCTAAAGGTGCATGGATGGGATCAGTACAACTTGGTTATTAGCCTCAATCGAAACATAAATCGACATAATCGGTTACCGGTCTTATTAACTAACCAGTTAACTGGTTTAGTCTATTTGGTTTGATTGTAATTTTTAATTCGGTTTAATTAATTTTGGTTAATAACAAAAACTAAACGTTGGTTAAAATTTTTGCTTAAAAGTACATGAAATGAAGGTATAATGGGTGTATAAAGTTATAAACATATGAATGGTTCAGTTTCGGTTTGTTAGTTTTAGTTAACTTATGGTACAAAAAAACGATATTAGGTTAACTTGGTTTTTGGTTAATTTTCGGTTCGCTTTTGTATGTTTTTTATTCGATTTTAGTTGATGGTTCAATTATTGTTCACTCTTAGATATTGTTAATCACGTAAAAAATCAATTTTTAATTAAAAGTATATAGCAAATTATACTCATAATATGGTTTGAAGCTAAATATAGGAGTTTTTGAATTGTAGTGGCGGAAGATAGGGCTGTACACGAGCCGAGTCGAGCCGAGCCAGGCTAAGCTCGAGCTCGAACTTAAACGAGCCAGCTCGGCTCGGCTCGTTTTTTTGGTCGAGCTGAAAACTCGAGCTCGAGCTCGGCTCGTAAATGTTCGAGCCGAGCTCGAGCTGGCTCGAGCCAGCTCGTTATTTTTTATTATTTTTTTATAAATATTTATAAAATAAAAAACAAAACATAAATAAAATAAAATTACACATATACATGTATATTTTTTATTTTTCTAAGTTAGGATTTATTAGATTATGAAGAGGTGAGGTAGATAGGTAGTATGAGCATGGATTTCAAAATTTGAATTTTAGAATTGCGTTTGGAGCCAAAATATATTACTTTCATCCATATATTAATTACACATACACAAGCCTGAGTCGAGCCATATGTCGAGCCATCGAGCCGAGCCACGAGTCGAGCCATCGAGCCGAGTCACGAGCCGAGCCACGAGCTGAACACTCCTGACTCGAGCTCGGCTCGATTACAAAACGAGCCGGCTCGGCTCGGCTTGAAAACAAAACGAGCCTTTTCGAGCGAGCTTTTTTCGAGCTATTTTCGAGCGAGTTTCGAGCGAGCCTCGAGCTGCGAGCTTTTTGTACACCCCTAGCGGAAGAAATAGATTGTGTTTTAAAATTTGAAATTTGAATCATTTATTCTCGCCACTTAGTAGAGATGCAATGTAATTTACAGAATATAGTTTATTACCCCCCATTTTTTAAGTTAATAAAATAGCTTGTGTGACAAATTGTAAGGTTTTTTTTTATATATTGTTAATCAGAGTATTTTAGAAATTTAAGAAGTAATTTTTTTTATAAGCAAGTATGTATTTGTATGAATTAATAATTGTAAGTTTGTTACTAAATATTTTTTTTTGTCCTTGGTGATTTAGTCGTTGTATTAGTGCACTTTATTGGGATTGTTATAGTTTCATAATCATATCACAATACTTATATATTTATCATGGAATAGGAAGTTTATATAGTTTTCACTCTAACAAGTTTTGAACTTACAGATCATTACAAATCTATCTCTAGCTTATTTATTTCTATCACTACCAATCTATGCAATTAAGGTTCATGTATGAAGATATAGTTTTAGCTAAAAACTTATAAAAATATTGTTAAGTTAAAACTTTTTTTTTTATCATGATCATACATTTATACATATTGAAGAATTTGAATTTAAGTAAACTAAGAGGCAGGTTACCCATCACCAATTCACAATGAGATAAATTCTCAACCGACACCTAAACCTCATTTTCCATCAACAGTAACATTTAGAGCTTCAATACCTATAATTAAGTACTCCAATCATCATATTATTCTCACTATTAGGGCATGTGTAGTGGGGGGCTCCATGGGGCTCTATGAGGCTTCATTAGGAATAAAATATTATAAAGTAATAGAAGGGGCTCCATGAGACTTTATGGGAAAAGAGGGGTGCAGTGGAAAGAGGCTACGATGGCTGCATTATTTTCTTGATGAGGATTTGGAACATTTGTAAACTGTTTGCTACTACCTGGCTGCATTAAAGCGACGGCAGCGCCTGCTGCTTACATGTTTATGTTGTTGGAAATTGAAGGACCACATATATGTGACGCTAATTTTACAAACCAGGAAAAGTAAAGTGACAGAACAAGGAAGACGGTTGAAACAGCCAACAACTGTGGCAGTGGAGCGCGAAGCGTCGACATGAGGACGTAGTGAATACGCTGAAGATTACGATCGTCTGGCGACCTCTTTCTCCACTTTTTACCTCCAGTCCTCCACTTTTCACCTCTTTCTTTCTCTCTTTCTCTCACTTAGGGCTGTAAACAAACCAAACGTTCAACAAACAATTCGTGAATTGTTCGGCGGGAAGTTTGTTTGTATTCGTTCGTTTAATAAGTGAACGAACACAAACAAGAAATTATGTTCGTCTAGTTAAACAAACAAATATGAACAGAGGTCGCGTTCGTTCATTTATGTTCGTGAATGTTTGGTAACGTGTTCGTTTATGTTTGTTTGTGTTTGATAGTTCATTAGGGTTCTTAACTTTTTATTTTTAATTTAAATACTTAAAATTTCCCATTGTAGATTATTTAATATATATTAGTGTATCACATATTAATATTAGTTCACCTATTTTGATTAACTGTTATTTTGGGTGGATTAAATAAGAATTTCAAGTTTAATATGATAATTTTATGTTTTTATGAGACATTATGTTATGGTAATCATGTGATAAAGATTATGTCAAGTATGTTTGGGTAATTGGGTTAGTATATTTTGGTGACAATGTATATGATAAAAATGTTGATTTTATTCAAAATTTAATATGTGTTAGTTTGTCCCCGGTTGTGTTCATAAATGCTTGTTTGTATTCGTTTACATTAATTTGTGTTTGTTTGCTTTCACTTTTTTTCCGATACCAAAATTTAACAAATAGACACAAAAGAACACGAACATTTTCATCTCCTTGAAAATGAACGCGAATTGAAAATCGTGTTCGATAAGTGTTCATGAACAGTTTGTGAACACACTATTTCCTTAACAAACAAACACAAACATGAAATCTCGTTCGGTAAGTGTTCATGAACAGTTCATGAACACGTGATTTCCTTAACAAACGAACACGAACAATGCCTTGTTTGTGTTCGTTTGGTTCGTTTACAGCCATACTCTCACTCTTTGTCTCTGAACACCGTCACCCGCCCTTTTTCACCAGGTTTGACTCCTTTCTTTTTTTTTTTATTATTATTCTTTATTATTTTTTTTGAAAGGGGGGGGGGGGGTGAAAATCCAGCCGGCCCCTTCCACCAATGATCACATTCCAAATTCCAAGACACAAAACGCTAGTTATGTCCATGAAACTCAAGCTTAAAACGCCCCATAGCGTCAGCGGGGGGTTCCCGGCGCTATGGGTGGCCAAAACGCCCCATAAAGCCCAATACACATACACTTACTAGTGACACAATGAAAAGGAACGAATAAGCAAATCAAATAGTATTGGTACCTTTAAATCGTTTTTGATCCACGGAGAATGTGCTTCTGTTTAGTGGTAAATTGATACAACAATTTACTTTAGATTTATACGTAAAACTTGATATGCCGCATTTACAATTTTGTAACAACTTATTGTAAATTGCATCAATGATGTTGAGGTTCATTCAAACAAAGTTAAGCAAAGAATGTTAATCACACAACGTATTAATATTTGGTGAATTTCGGTTAAAGTTTAGTTATTTTTCACCCATAGATATTGTTAATCACATAACATATCAATATTTTTAATTAAAAGAATTATTATAGTATACTCAATTATAGACAACAAAATACCTGTTTTTATGATATAGTTTTTTTTACAGTATTAATGTATGAAAAAAAATATATTGTCGTTTACAATTCGTAAGAGTAGTTGTTGCTAAATGCTTTAAAATAAGGGGAAAATGAGTAACTGTTATTTAAATAAACAAAAATTAACTTGTAACTTTTGAGTAGCTTAAATTGTCTCTATCAAGTATATTATATATATTATAGATATAGATATCTACGGGTGAACTATAATTGAACATTTAACCGAAACCAAACAAAAAACAGAAGAACTGAACCGAAAGCAATCGAAAATGAATTAACCAAAAACCGAATTAATTTAAAATCGGTTATTGTTTTTTGTACACTTATTTCACCAAAATCAACAAAACCGAAACAGAACCATTCATATATATATATATATATATATATATTTATACATTTGTTTCATGTACTTCTAGACAAAAACATTTAGCTAAAATTTGGTTTTTGTTATTAACCAAAATTAACTAAACCGGACTAAAACTGATGACTCTAGTTTTCGTTTCGGTTGAGGCTAATAATCGAACTAAACCAAACCATGCACACCCTTAGAAGTGTTTGTGTTCCCCGCTGCGTCGCGCGGGACCATACTAGTACATATATATAGTTCTACCCGTTTTAAGCAATGAATTGATTGTTTGATTATACAGAAACATAATCAGTGATGGCAGTGACTCCAGATGATATATCACTGATATTTGCAAACCCTGTTCTGGATCCTTCAATCAACTGATATCAGAGTCATTGTACAAGCCTAGCATACGGCCTTCTATAGATCGATACTTGTACTATTAATCTATTTATAATATAATTTGTTTTGTATTTTTAAGTATGGTAATAATTTGGTTGGCTTTTCCTGTTAACAGGCTTACAGTGAGCTAATTAGTGTTAACAAAATTCTAAGCTTGATTGTGTTATTTTCCAAGCATGTTTAGATGCACCTGGAATGAATATATAGACAGCTGCGTTATCAGTAGTAAATGATGATCATCAGTGGTTGCGTTTCTGCAACTAAACAGCTGCGTTTCATCCTTAGGGTATGTGTAGTGGCCTCCGTTGTGAGGCGTTTTAACCCCTATAGCGCCGGGGCGCCGGGGAACACCGCCCCCCCAGGCGCTATAGGGCGTTTTGGGTGGGCAGAGTTATGGCCATAGCAGGCGTTTTGCATGCGTTGGGAAGAGGAGAGGTTTGAATGTGCTTTTGACCGGGCTTTGATCGAGGTTTTGAAAAAAAAAAAAAACTTAATTTTTGTTTTATAAATATACATACACACACTTGATCAAACCACCACTACACAAACACACCCACAACACTTGAGAGCAAAGCACTACACACACACTTTCAAGGCTATATCATGAATCCTTTCGGTCGAGGTTTCGGGTTTGGTTCCCAAACCAGTGGCGACAACACCCGACCTATAGCTCCGGGTTCGGGTTCAAACCCGCAAAGTTTCACGAACCTCTTAAACCAACCGTATGGTTGGGACCCGAACATGTATAATGTTAACATGGGAGGGAGTTTTGGGATGCCCATAGGAGGTGGGTTTGGCCAAACACAAGTGTATGGGTCATCCAAATGTTCGGCTCTTCAAATGCTTGGCAAGAGTCGGTTCCGGAGACACAAGGCCCGGTTAAAGAGGAAGAGCCCGTGCGAGGCAAGGCACCCGCCCGACGGCACACAAGAAAAGAGACGGGCGGTCGTGCCAAGAAAAACGTTATACCATGGACCGACCACGAGTTGTACTCGTTAACCCGAGCGTGGGTTGACGTGTCGGAGGATCCTGAAGTCGGTAAGATATATATTTTTTTGGTAATGTTATTTTTTATTTCATATAGTTTTCTAAACGGGTACTTATTTATATTATTGGTTTGTTTTTTCAGCCAACTACCAATCCAAAGGCGATTTTTGGAAAAAAATACGGGCAATATTTTTTGAACTCTCTGGTAAAGGAGAGGGCTATCGGGAGAACGACTCGATATCGGGCAAGTGGACCGATATCAACCAAAAATGCACCAACTTTCAAGGCATTTACCAGCGCACCCGGTACGGGTGGAAACGTGGGCAAAGTGACGAGGATGTTTTTGTGACGGCTTTGGAAGAATACAACCAGACATACGGGAATTTCCCGTACGTGAAATGTTGGCGCGTGCTGAAAGACTGCACCAAATGGCACACCGTCCGCCCAACGGTTGGAACTTCTTCCTCTAGGGCCAAAAATACGAGGCCTTCAAAAAAGTCGAGGACCTCTGACTCGGTTGATCCCGAAACGCCTACGTCTGACGCGCGTTATGTCGACCTCAACTCACCAGAAGAAAATCCCTATTTTGCAGGGGAGGAGGGGGCGGAGGAGCTACCTCGTCCCCCCGGTCGACGGGCTGCTCGAGCCGCACGGACGGAGTCTTCGTCGGGGGTGAACCAGTTAATCCCGGCATTTGCTGAAATGAACCAGCGGCTCCAAGACTTACGCGACATCGGGGCTCAGCGTATCCAAGAAAACCGAGAGGTGGTTGACATCATGAGGGAACGACAGTTTGAACGCGACTTTGCTTTTTACACGGCAAATCACGACCACCTTGAGGGAAAAGCGTTGGAAATGGCTTTGAGCCGAAAGGCTAAAATCGAAAAAAAATATAACCTTTGAGTATTTTTATCTTTTATTTAGGGTTTGTAATTTTTTTTTAGTATTTGTATTTTTTTTGTTTTAGTATTTGTAATTTTTTTTATTTTTAATGAAATATTATTAAGTATTAAATAGTCTTATTTAAATAAAAAACAATAATTAACCAATCATTACCAATCATCTATAACCCCCAAATAACCCCCTTCCCACTACACCCTCTTTTTCCATAACCCCAACATAACCCCTTTTCTATTACTTTTTAATATTTTAATCCTATAACCCCCACATAACCCTCTACCACTACACATACTCTTAGAGTGTGTGTAGTGGTGAGGGGTTATGTAGGGGTTATGGTATTAAAATATTAAAAAGTAATAGAAGAAGGTTGGTTATGTGAGGGTTATGGAAAAAGAGGGTGTAGTGAGAAGGGGGGTTATGAGTGGGTTATAAATGATTGGGTAATCATTGCTTTTTATTGTTTTTTATTTAAATAAGAATATTAAATAGTTAATAATATTTCATTAAATATAAAAATAATAAAAAAAATATTTAATATTAAAAGATAATATTTAATAAAAAAAATATTTAATATTAAAAAGATAATATTTAATAAAAAAATTTGAATTTCAAACGGATACTGTTCCAAACCGTTTGAATTTCAAACTTTCCCCCCAAACGTTTAAATTTCAAAGTTTGAATTTCAAACTTCCCCCCGCCCCCCACCAAATCTTAGTCACACCTATAAATACCCCCTCCTCCCAAATCTCAGTCACACCTCTTCCCTCTTCCTCATCCTTTCCTCATCCTGAACACAATGAATAATATGGGCGGTTTTCAACCAGGAGCTGCCGGACCTTCTAATGTCCGGCAGTACGCTCGCCGGGTCCGGGGACGGGGCCGGCCCCGGAGACTACCATTCACCTCCTCTCCTCCTCTTCATCCTCCTCCTCCACAACATTGGTTATATCACCCTCCTCCTCCTGCTGCGGCACCACCAACCTTTCCTCATCCTGAAGTCGATGATGACTTCACGGATGAAGAATGGGCCTGGGCCATGGTAATTTATACCATGGCTATTAATGAAATGGACCGACTGATGTTGTCGGCCCCCACCCCCTACCACCAACCTATCCCCACCCCCCAGAATACCCCCACCCCTACCACCAACCTATCCCCACCCCCCAGAATACCCCCACCCACCACCACCAGACCACACCACCCCGTGAATATGGGGACCCAACTCCTGAGGACTTGGAAGCCCTCAGGGAACTTGAGGAGGAGGAGCGCCTTTGGAGCATGCCTACTCATCCTCGTGAGTACTATTATTTCCCCTCGGATGCAAGATCCGATGGACGGAACAGCTCACGTTCCGTATCCCCCGAGTACTACACACTCGAGTGGGAGGTTTAGGATTATATTATGTGTTTATGTAATGTTTTAATAAGTAGTTTAGGATTAGGAACTCTGTTTGTAATAAGTAATTTAGGATTGTAATTTTATGTGTTTATGTATTATGTGCTAATGTAATGGTTTAAATTTTAAACAAAACTTTAAAAACTAAAACCTTAAACATTACAAATACAACACTAAACATAAAACATAACATTAAACATTACAACCTCCCAGGATAAGAAAATAAAGCCTAAACATTAAAAATTAAACATAGTGAAAACGCATCAGAGACCACGACAAAAGATTGGTGATGGAGAAGTCGTTGTCGTATTGTTGACGATAGGCGTCGTGTGTCAACTGAATTGCCATCTGTTCGCTAACCCCAGGGTGCGCCTGCATCGTCGCTTCATAGACTCCATGCCATCTGTTAACGTTATTTCGTATAGCAGACCACTTACTGGTGATTTGATCAACGGTACGGTGATTCGTTCCGGTGATTTGGTTGAACTCGACCAACACATTGGGCCAAAAAGACTCCCTATTGGCTGACGGGATCTCCTTAACGTTCATCCACGCCCGCACCAACTCGAGTTGCCCTTGATTCGTCCATGCTGCCATAGGTTTGGTTTTTGGTTTGTATTTGGTTTTGTTTGGTTGGAAAAGTGTATATATTTTTGTTGTATGTGTGAGTTGTTTGTGTTGTATATGGGTTTATATAGAGAGATTTTGTTTAAAATAAAATAAAAAATAAATAAATGTTTTTTACCGTTGTCAAACGGTCATCAACATCAAATCATCCAAACTCAATCCATAACGCTCGTTATGAGCACAATGAATCACCACCTAAAACGCCCCATAGCGCCGGAGGGGGCGGTGTTCCCGACGCTATAGAGGCTTAAAACGCCCCACAACGTTTCCACTACACACACCCTTATCTTGTATAAAGTAACTTGTTTGGTTTGTTCAATTACAAATTTAGAAGTTCATTTTTTACATAAATAATAAATTCTCTCTAGTCCTTTGAGGAACTTTCTGTCTTATCCGATTATACATTTCGTGTACTCGCAATACTTTAACCTGATAGTGAAACATGCACGATTCAGAAAGCCATCAGGGGTTATTTAAAATGACAATGAAGTAGGATGAGATTAAGTAAAAAGGTAAAAATATGTTAATATATTGGAGACTATGACCGCAGATGGACAACGTCTTAAGCCTTAACTACTCACTATATACTTATTCAGATTCGGTTTGAATCGAATTCGAGATTATGAACTCGGACGACTGAACATAAAAATAATTCTGATAATATATATTTCTTCCCTTTTTTTTGTTTTTTGAATTATATGTATGAATTTTTGAATGTTTTTGGTATTTGGTCTGATGGTGGAAGACTTTTGGCATCCCACATCGGCTGCATAAACAAACAGACAAGGGGAAACTCCAGTATAAAATCCGAGGCTTAGAACCATACTAACCATACCTTTCTCGGCCTTTTGGCTAAGATCAAGTGTAGTATCTGTTCTTATCAGTTCAATATCTGATATGTGGGTCATCGACCCACTCGATATTAATCTTATTTTTTATGGGGGAAGGCTCGTTACAGTAGCTTGCTGCTGGAGCCTTCATGTGTCGCCTTGGTCTTACACTTTCATTGAGGCCTGGCGCGCCCCTCCAATTTTATGGTTGAAAGTTAGCGAAACACACGTATAGTTTTAATCTTAGGGTTGGTTTTATAAAACAAATCTGTGATCAAACATTAAGACTGAGAACCTGATTCGCTGTTTTACTTCTTACACTCGATGACCCCTGATGAACAAAGACTTATTCTCGGAACTTAGTTGTAGGCGAGGCTAGCCTGCATCGTTTGTTATCGGTTACCTATATCATGATAGAGAGTCGTTGTCATGTAAAATCAATTTTAAGTAGAAAACTGTAAGATCGTATAAAAACTTTTAAATGTGCTAACGCAAGACATAACCGATCTCTTCGACTATATGTCTATATATGAGAAACATATTTGTGTTTGCTAAGATTAGTTCCTGGGAAATTTTGTTATTTTGATTTAGTGGTAGCTGAAAATTAGGAATGTACAATGCATAAATAAGTAAATAAAAAAGAATAATTACAATGGTTGCTGTGTTACTTAACAATCTCCTAATTATATGTCATTCTTTTGATTTTTCATCATAAATATATCTATCACAAACTCCCTACATAAACATCAACATTTCAGTTAATCCCATGTAACAATATCAATCAAATATGGCTGGTGGTGGAGACCTTAGTGCCATTACATCGAATACCGGCGAAAATGTGGTTCGTAAGCCACGAGGTAGGCCAGCGGGTTCCAAAAACAAGCCCAAACCACCTATCATTATCACTCGGGAGAGTCCCAACACGTTGCGGGCTCACGCCATGGAGGTTAGCCCGGGTTGCGACATTGGTGAGAGTTTAGCCACCTTTGCTAGGAGGAAGCAACAAGGGATATGGGTGTTAAGTGCCACCGGGTTCGTGAGCAACGTCATGTTGCGTCAGCCTTCTATGTCATCAGGTGGTCCGGGTTCTGGCCCTGTAGTCACCCTTCATGGCCGGTTTGAGATTTTATCATTGGTGGGTTCTGTATTGCCGCCACCTGCTCCATTAGGTGTCACTGGTTTAGCCATATACCTAGTGGGCCCACAGGGTCAGGTTGTGGGTGGTGCCATTGCTGGCCCACTTATGGCCTCTGGACCTGTGGTGATCATGGCGGCTACTTTCATGAACGCCACTTTCGATAGGTTGCCTATCGACAAAGATGAAGGGAATGCAATCGCTGCTACGCATGATCAACTTCACCACCGCGCGATTGATGTTTCAGATATCTACTCGTCTTCACAAAACATGATTCCCAACACCACCCTCCCTCCTTCGGAGGTGTATACTTGGTCAATGGCTCAACCGTTGTCCAAGGCATAAGAATATGTTTAGCTAATGTTCAAGAATTTGATAACTCGACATCATTGAAGCCCAAATTGTATTACTTAGAATCAACTAGCGTGTTAGTCTTGTGTTTTAAAAGTTTGTCATGTAAACTCTTATTAGTGAAAAATGTTCTAAAGACAAGTTATGTTAACAAGTGGGTTTGTGTTTGGTTGCTAAAACATTAAGCAATCTTTATTAGAAAATATAAATGTTCTCTAAAACCACAATGTAAATATTGTTTGTAAATCAGTTTGCTAGTTAAAATGTTCCCAAAAATGATGTACACCGGTCATTAGTAGGATCTCACTATCTTCTACGATTATTTTTAAATGACCAGTTATGACGTGATCCATTCTAACACGAGACTATCCGTTGTGGCCTGCAAGCCACCTGTTGCGAGCCACAACCTTATTCACGTGGCTAGCGCTAACAACAACAGACCCACGTGATCACGTCAGTGAGCGACCGTACGTGACCCAGCTCGCGTCCGTTAGCGGGCTGGCCAACGTTTGAATTTTGAAAAATTAAATTTTTCGTCAACCAAAATTAATTACCCCCCCCCCCCCCTATTTATTTACCTATACTCCTTCACAATTCATCTTTTTCTTCACAATTCTACTACACTCAATTTTAAATTCCAAGTTCATCATGGTGCAGTGGACCGAGGACAAGGGCGTAGCAATCAAGGGGCGAAAGGGGGGGGGGGGGGCGAATTTTCGCTCGGACGTTTCGAGTATATAGTCTTCGTATGATTTTTTTTTTTGGTATATACGGTTTCGATCCCGTGGTTTAAAAAAGGAAATTGTTATATAAACCAAAACTTTAACAAAAAAAAAGTAATTGTAAAGCTCAACTCCTAAAGTTCTAAGCCCAACAAATACATGAGTGGGATAGTAGATTCAATGAGCAAGTGATAGAGTTGTTATCTCTTAGCTACTCGAGCCTGGCTTGGTAAAAGGCTCGAAACGAGCCGAGCCTTATCGAGCTTGAGCTTAAAACAAAGCTCGTTTACTAATCGAGCCCGGGCTCAGCCTAGCATGTGAAGCTTGTCAGGCTCATCGAGCCTTAGTGTAATATTAGCTTTATTAATATTTAATAATATTTACCCTTTCATTTAAGCTTGTTTACTAAATGAGCCCGAGCCGAACTTCATTTATCGAGCTTCAAACATATTATTTATATTATTTTTATTTAAAATATTAACTAATAGATAGTAAACGAGCCGAGCTCGAGCTCTCATAAGTTTTTTCGAGCTCAAGCATGGTCGAGCTCGGGCTTAGCTCGGCTTGTTTGCACCCACTATCCATAATTGAAGAATTAAAAAATCTTAAAAGTCAACGGGCTGAACTGTAATTCTTTATCCACGTACCAACCCTTTATCTCCTATTTAATGTTTTAGTATCCTTGTTCAATTGTTTGTTAAACAACGCTTAGAACTTTGATATTTTTTGTATTTAATGTTTGACTCGACCCGAATCGAATCACCAACCCGAACATATCACCCGAACCATAGCTACATAAAAACAATTAAGTCTCGTCCCGTGACCGCTGACTTCTGACCCCCCGGTCCAAATTTTCAAGCTTCGCCACTACCCGATGAGGAAGAGCTAGCACTCGTCATCGCGTACCAACAAGTGCACAGTGACGCTGCTTCGTCAAGCCGTGGATATGGTGCTCGCGGACCACAGTGGCATAGGGTTCTAGCCGAGTTTGGTACCCTTGTCCGGGGTAACAACTGTACCAATGACTCCATCTCCCACAAGTTCGGGGACTTGAAATCGAAGTGTAAAATCTTCGAAACCGCGTGCAGAGAGGTGAAGAGTGATATGCCCGACGAAACCGAAGACGTGCTCATCGCCTTCACCAAAGTGGAGTACCATCGAAAGGTTGGCCATAACTTTCACCACGTTTCGGCGTGACAAATGTTACCCTCGGGCTCATCCTTACGTTAGGTTTTTTTAGTGTAATCGCTTTTTTTTTTTATATTTTAGTGTAATTTTCTTTTTTTTTAGTGTAATGTTTGTTTTTTATTTTAGTGTATTTTTTCTTTTATTTTTAATTTAATGTTTTTTTATAAAAAAATGTGGTAAACATTTAAATATATTTGGTAAAAAAAAAACCCGCTCGCCTTGACCCACAACACCTTCTCGCGAGCAACCGCTGGCCGCTATCCAGTGCCATGTAAGCGTCGACGTAGCAAAATATTATTCGATAAATCCTCCACCCACCTCTACCCACAACGGATAGTTTGATCAATTGTTTTATCTGCCATTGGCGTGACCCATTTGTTGAAGCTTTTGAATTTGGGGATGCCAACTTTTAAGCCGTTGAAACTTGAAATTGATATTGTATGTTTGGCAAAACTAGTTGGTGGCTGGTAGCTGATAGCTGCAAGCTGGAAGCTTTTTAAATATATTTTGGTGTTTTGCAGAGTAGCTGGAGCTTTTAATAAAATGTATAAAATGACTAAAATGAGCATAATTAAAAGCTTGTAAAGAAGGTTTTTATTTTATTTTTAAAATAGAATGAGTATTTGTGTCATTTACTAATTAAAAGCTTGTAGATAGTAGAGTTTTTTCATAAACGCTAGTACTAGTAGCTTTTCACTATAGAGCTTTTTCTCCCAACCTAAAGCTTTCAGCTCAGTCAACCAAACAAGGCTTTTTATTGAGTATGAGTTTTTTCTTAAAAACTTGAAGCTTCAATCTCCTAAAAGCTCTTAAAAGCTCTTTGCCAAACATACATAGGGAACAAATATAGGTAGTGTATTTTATTCGCAATGACAATCGCATTTAGATTTTTTTTCATTATTGTATCGTATATTTATTATGTGATATATCTTACCCGACCCATCGAACCACCCGATTTTTTTTATGTTCGGTCATATGAAATGGAAGCATCTAAAAAAGTGAACCCAGTAAAAAAAATTCCTAAATCCGTCACTGTTGACGGGGCATTAAGGGTCACGAAACCATACTGGTACCATACCAATACCATACCGTATACAGATACCGTACCGTATGTTTTCGGTATCGGTATTGGGTTTTGGAAGTTTTTGGGATCGGTATATGTTGGTACCGATCCCTAACTATTAACTAATACTAATGGGTATAAACACTCCATTTACAAAGTTAAGGGGTGCGTTTGGTGACAAACGTTGCATATGGGTAGTATGTTATTCAGGATAAAGACATGCATGGATAGTGGGAACTGTGGGAGAAGAGTACACCACCACCTAATTCCCAAGAACCCAATAAGAGACTGCCACGTCAACAACACCAATAACACTCACCCAAATCCAAGACCCATGTAGTTTCTTTCTGTATCACACAAATAAATCATAGGGTGTCCCTACAAAAAAAATAATATAAAAAGTAAACAAACAAATACTTCAGAGCAAATACCATAAAAAATATCAAAAGGAGCAGAAGGATGGCACTTTTGGTTTCATCAATGGCTAAGCCTCTTGCTTTTGCTACAAACACTTCTGCCTACAAGAAGGTTAGTCTTTCTTTTAGGTTCTACTGTACAAGTTTTTAATGCATATCTAGACTTCATATACTTTATGTAGATTTAGATTCCACTTGTGTGTTTCTTGAATCTTGAAGAAAAACCGGTTTTACTATGCTGCAAGTACTTAAAAAGATGAAAAGGATGATCTTTAGGAATTTCTGAGTAGGTTATGCATAAAAATGCGGGTAATTGGATTTTAATAATTCATGCTTTGCCTCGTTAGCCGGCAATAATCTCAACTTAATAAATTCTCCGCAACAGTCCCAAGTTTTAATGTATTGGCCGACAATGAACTTTTTAACTTTCAAACTCTTTCAGTTTTAAAAATGGGTTAGTTTTCAGTTAACAAAAATTCACTGCCGCCAATACTTTGAAAGTTGGGACTGTTGTGCGGAATTTCTTAAATACAAATTATTGTCGGCCAACAAGGAGGCAAAGTTTGGATTATTAAAATCTCGTTCCCCTAAAAATGTTAGAAACAATGAGACACTAAGTGTCTTCTTTTTTACATTTGCCAAAACACACAGGCTGCAACAATGAGGAGCGCAAAGAGCAGCAAGCAAACAACCACGTCAAGCATCAAACTACTAACAAACGTCGAAAAACTAAAACTACTAACAAAAGCCGAAAAGGCAGGTTTGCTTTCGGCAGCAGAGAAGGCTGGTTTCTCATTATCTTCAATAGAAAAACTTGGGCTGCTATCCAAAGCCGAAGAGCTCGGAGTCCTTTCAGCTGCAACCGACCCATCAACACCGTCAGCGCTATTCACCTTAAGCTTGGTCCTATTGGGTTTGGGTCCTTTTTTGGTGTTTTTGGTACCTGAGGAGTACCCTTGGGAAATTGGGCTGCAAGTGGTGGTGGCTCTTGTTTCTGTTGTTGGTGGTTCTGCTGCTTTTGCAGCTTCAAATTTTGTATCTAATTTGCAGAAGTCAAGTTGAAGATGCAGATATGTGTGATTTCATGTTTTTCTTGTTGTATACAGTTTGGATTCTTGAAATTTGCATATTTTTAGGCTAATAAAATATAGGTTGTGAACAAGCCGAGTCAAGCTGCTCATGAACTAGTCAAAATGGGCTTGTTGCTCTGATCGAGCCAAGCTTAAACGAACTTGAGCCTTACTTGGAGGGCAGTTAATAAACAAGCTTTAGCCTATTCATAGAAACAATAAAATAATTTCTACATATAGAAATATAATTAGATATTTAATAAATAATAAACGGGTCGAACTCAAGCTTTGACAGAGCATTAAGCTCAACTTCTATAAATTAACTGAGCCGAACTTGGCTCTACGACATCCCTAGTAGTAATTAAATTGCATAAATATACTAAGGGGGTGTTAGAGGTGCATGTTGAAAGTAAGGGGGTGTTTGGGATTGCGTTTTGAATCTGATTTTTAGATTATTGCGTTATGAAAACGCAAATAATCAGTTTTTAGTGTTTGGGATTGCGTTTTGAAAACGCAAATAATCAGTGTTTTAGGCTACCAAAACGCGATAATCTATAAGCAGCTCCACCCCTACTTTTCCAAAACGCATAATTTGTTTTGAATAATCAATCCCAAACACCCCCTAATTATATAACAAAATGAAATAAACAAACACTAAAACTGCAAAATAATGAATCCCAAAACACAAATCTGCTAGTAAGATGGCTACCTTCTGCAAAAGAGGGCTATAAATATCCAAATCAAACATCAATGGTCCAAGAAAGGAACTTTTGTGCCACTTGACTTGAATATACATAATCAAAGTAACAAAAAATCAACAAAACATTAAGTCGAAAATCATGGTCAAAATTGTGATTCGAGGCGTGATTACTGTCGGGGTTCAGTGTCTTTACTTGGTTGATGAGTTGATCTGCCACCGCCATTCTGATCAACTCGTTGATAGACCTCTGAGTTTCGCCCTGTGGGACCCTTTGAACGGTTGGGAAACTCGCCCTGGTATCTAAACTCATTTCTGCCAAAGCTTCGCCCACCGAAGTAACCACCACGACCCCTGAAACCGCCACCTCTTCCAGAAGGGTACCGTCCTCTTCCTCCACCACCACCACCACCAACTGAGAAATAAAATTAACATCGTTAGGCCCCTGATGAACCGAATTATTCTAAAAAAGTTACTTGTGCCATGTGTCACAATTCTGTAACCCATGATTCTTTTTATGGCTTCTCGTATTTCAACCCTTCGCATTCTATTTCTTAATTTAAGAATCTTCATTACTAACTATTTTTAATGTTTCTTTTATTCAACCCATGTAATACACGGGTTTCTAACTAGTTGAAAACAAAACAGTGTAGTTACCTCGGGTAGTTGTCCTCTTTTCTTCAACCACCACCTGACGATTGCCAATTGTGATAGGAGGTGCCTGTATGAGATTTTAAAGCTTGAGCACATATAGATAAAATGATCAATATAGTCGGTATACATGAATGATTGCATGCGCAAACTAGAGGTGGCAACCTCAACCCGTTTCTTATAAATGGCTCTATTCATGGGTCAATTAAGGTTATTATTCATCTCTAAAAAAGAGACGCGTCAAATCTCAAAGCAGCTTTACTACCAAAAATGCATAGGAAGATCCAACATTGAAGCCTATACACGAACTACGTAAAACCTAAAACGGAAAACTTCTAGAAGCCCAACTTGACCTATGAGGTTAAACCAACATCAGGTAAGAAAATGAGCAAGCGTGTATAAAAAACCCGACTTTCATAAACCTATTTGAACTCAAGAGCCAAGTATAGTTGTCAAAAGCGCGCCTAGTCGTGCGCCTAGGCGCAAGGCGCAACCAAGCGCACCAAGTGCAATGCGCCCTGTGAGGCGCGCACCTAGGCATTGAGGCACACTATCGAGGCTGTTTTCAGGCTGATTTCCGGCCAAATTCAGGCTAAAAGTTGCCTAAATCTCTAAAACATCCTACATGAGTTATGAATAAGTCATAAACAACCCAAAAACTTCCTAATGACATGGTTTAAAAAAACGCTTGAGGCGTGCGCCTCGAGGCGCGCCTCAAGGCGATTCGGTCTGAAAACGCTTCTGAGGCGGCGCCTCAGGTGTTTGAACAGTGGTATGCGCCTCACAGGACTGAGGCGCTATGAAAAGTTGCGCCTCAGGTGCGCCTCAGGGGGTTTTCAGGTATATTTTTGATGTTTTAGACTTTTTGTGACATTTTATGTCATTTTTATGTGTGTTTTTGATGTTTTTGATGAATTTGATGATGAAATTAGTTAGCATTTTATTTTTTGAAAGATATATAATTATTTATTTAATTTTTTAATTCCGCCTCGGGCTTACGCCTCGGTTCGCCTCGAGGCTTACGCCTCGTGAGGCGAAGGGAAAACGCCTCGAGGCTCGTTTCCGTTCTTTTAAACTTTGCCTAATGTAGCCCTAAACAAGCCTAAAACATCTCTAAAATCCCTAGAAAATGTATTTTATACTATGCGCCTAATTATAAAAAGCCCTCGTTTTTTATGCGCCTTGCGCCTAGGCTCCGGGCTCGGCCTATGCGCCTAGGCACTTTGACAACTATGGAGCCAACTATTCGACTTATAAGGCGCAAACTAGATAAGGCACACGGCAAATAAACTCTAATACTCTAGTAGAAGGTATTAAAAGAACTCAATTGGCATGCAAATAGAATAGGAGTTTTCATTCTTTTACTCCAATTTTCCATTATGGATGTGAGTCAAGTAGAAAGAGTACCTAGAAAAATAGCAGAGTATCAAAGCCATACCTTTATAGCACTATGCATGGAATCCAATGACACGAATTCCACAAAACCAAAACAAAATCCCTGCTGCTGAAAATAAGGGAAAAAAGATTTAAAAATAATCAAAAGACCATATAAAAGTTTTAAATGATCAAACACATGAAATTATAAAAATCAAACCTTGTTACTTCTGACTTGGATTCCGTTGCTTTTTATGGGCCCAAACTTTTTAAATTCTTCCTCAAGTTGTGCAACAGTTGCATTCATAGGTAAATTCCGTATATATATGGAGTGACCTTCAATTCAGTAAATCAAGATACTCAGAATCTCATTGGCCGAATATACTTAGGATCTCACATGCTAAAATAGCAATTCAGTATAATGAAAAAAAAAAAAAAAAAAAAAAAACAAGATGGTCATGACCAGCATATAAAAGGGTAAATTGCATTAGTCCGAATTTAAATTTCAGGTAACCAAAACATGATCAGCTACTGATACGTCAGCTGCACATCATCACCTCAACTAGGAAACCAGGGGCGGTTCTTCACTAGGGCCAGACCATGCCTCAGCCCACCCAGTTTTTTCGTTTCACAGTGTAAATTTTACCAAAAATTTCTGAAAACTTTTATATGTATTGAGTCCGGCCCTACCAGGTTTTTAGTTCAAGATCTGCCACTGTGGGAAACCATGTCTGGTTACCTCGTATCAGAAATTTTGAAAGTTGGTTAACAGTTAACTAGTGACCAAAGTTGATTTACCACTTTACCTTCTTATGCAATTAGCCCCTTTATTAAAGAATGACTTAATGGTTTCAATTTTCAGCAAAAACCAACAAATAAATGGTCTGCACGAGCATGGTAATCAAAAGGTAAAACAATAGAAAAATATGTTTGTTACCATCATCACTAACTTTGCTGCTTTCAGGACCATTAACGACCACAGGGACTGGTGCTTCCGGTTCTGGAGAAGGCTTTGCGGTCCTAGATTTTAGTTGATCAGTCTTAGCAGGGGCCCATTTTAAACCACTAGTCTGAACATGACCCGAACCAGATGATCCGGTAATCTTGTTTACCCTTACCTGTGAAATCCACCGAATCAATACCAAGGGGTGGGAGAGGGAAGAAAAAGAAAAAAGTGTAACTAGAATTCAAAAGTTAGCGTAAACCCACTATTGAAGCATATGATTTCTTCTCCTCTTGGGTTGCAGAAGGATCTGGTTCCTGAATGGAACCCATCTCGTTCGGGCGTGTATGCACCAGAGCAGGCTCATCCACAACTTCTTCCTCAAGACCTGACCCAGACCCATCGTTATCCTCAGGGTCACAAACTTCCACCCTGTTATTGAGATCCTCAGCTACCAAGGTTGTTGTGGTATTGTCTGGAACATGAGTCGCCACTGAAATCATAAGAATATATGTATACCTTAGATGATGTTTTTCCCAACAAAGATAATAACATCCATTCTTACATGTAATAAAATTAGAGAAAATGGCTTGAAAGGATATGGGTCGAAAGTCGCCAAAAAGGTATTTTCTAAAGCATAAAACCTCCTAAACCTTTTTATTAAAAAAATCAGATTATAATTGAAATAATATAAATTTTGTAACCAAAGCCGACACTCTGATTACCTACAACAAAATTAGAACTTTCAGCCATGAATGTGTTTGATCCCAAGCATTTTGATCTATTACCCAACCTGGCACCTGCCCATTTGGCACCTATAGATATTAGTAGTATCACGCTGAAGTACTTGGAACACAGTCAACGAACCTGAATTTGGTACTGCCAGATCAGCTGGAGCACTGTCTACAATATTCTCAAGAGACGTGGAAGTTGTCTCTGATGGTGCACTTTCCTCAACATACCTAAAGACGTCATTTTGAACAAAATATCCCTTTTCTTGTGGAGCAAGAAAGAATGTTTGAGCAAATTTCCTTTTCACATTGTCTTTTCCAGTTAGGCATCCGGTCACTAGAACAATAACCCCTGCCTGGTGTGAATCTTGGGCATCTGCAGTTTTAATCTCTGCCTTGACGTTTTTATAATCAAGGGATTGAATCTTCTCATCAATTGCCTGGTTAATAAATTAGACAGGAAAAAAAAAATCAAACTTTGGTTGTATTATTCGATCTCTTTTTATAAAATCCTAAATTTTGGGATTTATAATTAAATATTTATTATTGATAGCGAGTTTCTTGATTAAAACAAATTAAACAAAGTAAATCGCATAGACGAAGGAGGGGGGGGGGGGGGGGGGGGGGGGGGCTGTGGCTTGTTTAAAAGGCAGGTTTGTCGGTTTATGTTTGAAAGGAAAGGTGCCAATTTTGTTCGGTTGCAAGCATAGTCAACAACCTATAGAGAATTTCAAGGAGAACTTGGACAAGTACCTGAGCAGTTTAGGGCGTGCGTTTTGGGTGAGACGACATGTTATGAAAAGTACCATAAGGAGCTCGAGTTTTGGTGAGTATATATCGAGGATTAACAATTATAGCTCAAGTGATGAACTTAGTAAAAGGACTAAAGACGGAATTTAAGCCTCTAGTGAGGCTACGTTGAACCAAGAGGGTATATCGAAACATAACCTTACAGTTAAATAATCCTTATTATAACAAACAAAGAACAGCAAAAGAAACTCACTTGCATGGTTGTTACAGAACTCATGAGGCCATTTGTATCCGGCCGGCTTAAGATGCTCGAATCGTGATAAAACTTATGAACTAGTTCAGGAGACTCATGAAGAATATGGTAGTACTGCTCCACAAATGCATTGCCAACAACTTGAGCACTCGGAAGAACAGCAGCAGGACTTGCCGCCTGCGATGCCATCTGTACAACACATTAAACATTGGCATTCAAATAACATTACTATAGAAGCATGTGTAACAACCCCATAAATAAAATATCACATACATCTAAAATCATATCCAGCCAAACACAACCTAGTAACAAAGAAAGAATCAAAGACTAAGCAAGATAAAATTTTGAAACAAACCCTAATCAGCAAAACAAAAACAAAACAAACCCAAATCAGCAAAATCAAAGAATACAGAGATTTCTTGAACAATTCAATCAAACAAGCAGATCCATCAGTTAACAAGAAAATGCTTTTTTTAAGAAACAAACAATTAAATGTCCAATTAGGGTAACCAAGATTGGAGTTAATGAATTAATTCAAGTGATAAAAGAGTAAAAATTGTTAGATCAAACAGATATTGGATCGTAATAATATATACCTGATATGGGTCGAAAAAGAACGGTGATGAAGAAATCTTTGAGAGGGTTTTTTTTTTTTTTTTTTTGGGTGAATGAGAAGACAAGAGGACAAAGGAGTAGAATAATAATAAGAAGAAGAAGCAAAGATTCTATAAATTTATGGATGTTTATGTTATTGAAAACGAGATCAAATCCTAATGAAAAGGAGGTTTTGTTATACGAACAGTCAAGTCAATCTTTATTTATTTTTTAATCATAAGAATATATTTTTTTTATTAATTTATTTAAGGTTTTATATATCATAAAACTGAAATTTCATTTTCTTGAATTGAAATATGATATACTAGCTGATAACCCCGGGAAGGTCCCGGGGTTGAAAATTTAAATATAATTTAATAAAAAATGATAAAAGAAGAAAACTCAAATCACGAAAAAAGTAAATAACTTAAACATAATCAATCTTAGTTAAAAAAACATTTATTTAAAAAGTTAAAAAAAAATCATCATCATCATCATCATCATCATCATCATACTCATTTAATCCCGCTTATAGCAATGCTAAGGTAGGGTCTGAGGAGGGTAAGATGTAGACAGCCTTACCTCTATCCCTAAGAATAGAGAGGCTGCTTCTAGTGAGACCCCCGGCTCGATGTGGTTTGGTATCAAGCCTTGGACATAAGGCACAACACACTTAGCAATTGGGACAAACCCGATCGGTGCATGTACCCCTTTGTCTTTTGGCTATCAACGCCACCACATGATGCATGATTAACAGTCCGTCGTTTTTAGCGTTATTTTCACGAAAAAAGTAAAATAACGTTAAAATTAGTGCAACTTTACTTTTGCCCCCCAATGGCCACACATATATACATTATATGCGCACACCGTAAGTGGGGCATTACAATTTGAAATATGTATTAAAAGAATAACATTCAACATATAATCATCTTCACGTAATTTAAAATATGTTACAATTTGACTTTGACTTATATAGATGTAGAATTCATGATGGGGGTTGAAAAATATAACCATTCTAATAATACTAATACTAATAATAATAATTATTACTCTTGTAATTAAAAAAATAAAAAAAATACCTTGTTATAAGGTGGCATCATGTGTTACAGTGTTGCACGATTCTTTCTCCTAGCTTTTCTTGATGAAGTATACCTATCCATCTTTAGAAGAGTAAAATTCCAATGATAGCATGGCGATTGGGCTGAATTTCAACATCGTAGATAAGAACCTGGTTTAAAAGAAAAAACATGATTAATGAATAACCTGAACTCTTTGTATTTTTTTTTCGGTACGAACATAACCCCACAAAAAATAGTCGTTTTTTTCTCCGTTTTTTTATATAGCACTATGGTACTCGTTGGAAAGATAATAAAACGCTCGTTAATTTGGTGTAATTTTTTTATTAAAAAAATCTCGAATATAAAATATATTAACGTTTAAAAATTATGTGAGGAACATAAGAGAGAAAAATTTAAATTTGTTTTTAAATTCTTTTTTCCTAAAATAACTCAATTTAATTTTAGTAATTGAGAATTGAGAGATAGAGAGATAAATTTAGGGTTTTATGTTTATCTTTTTTTTTTTAATTAAAAAAGGAAATAATTCAAAAACACTAAAGTCTTTCAATTATGATGCCACGTGGCAGTTTCATGGAGAGGTTGAAGGCACCATTGCACGCCACGTCAGCAATGTTCAATTCTTTTATATATATTAATAGATAATAGATTAATAGATTGTTGTATCTACTTTATTCCTCGCGTTTTGCTTCCGACATTCTATCGGTATATGTCATTCTACCGGTATATGCTTGATTTATTAAAGAACTAGGTTATGTACCCGTGTGATACACGGGTTGAACAATTTAAATTATATATATTACTAGCTGATTATCACAGGAAGGTCCCGGGGTTGAAAAATTTAATATGATTTAATAAAAAATGATAAAAGAAGAAAACTTAAATCACGAAAAGAGTAAATAACTTAAACATAATCAATCTTAGTTAAAAACACATTTATTTAAAAAGTTAGAAAAATAAAAACCATAAACCATATTAAACATAATACAGTATTAAGACTATATGGTGTGCCCCCCTTTTCCCCCAACACCCCCAAGTGCCACATCAGCGCCACATCATTTCCCCTATTTTCTCCCCCAAAGTTTGGAAATGGTATTCCCCTAATTCCCCTACCCCCCCTTCATTTTTTTATTATATAAAGTTTAATTAAAAAAAAATAAAAAAAAATTGGCCAATCAAAAGACTCGGTGGACACGGGGATTTTTCACCGTTTTTCCCGAAAAAAAAAACGGGGGGGGGGGGGGGGTGTTTTGATGTCTCCCCGATGCCACATCCTCTCCCCGAGGGCACTCCCCGAGGGCACTCCGAATGGCCTAAAAGGATAACCTTCAACATATAATCATATTCACGTAATTTAAAATATGTTACAATTTGACTTTGACTTATATAGATGTAAAATTCATGATGGGGGTTGAAAAATATAACCATTATAATAATACTAATAGTAATAATTATTACTCTTGTAATCTATACATATAATAAACCAAAGTCATTTTAATGACATGACATTCAAAGAGAGTATTCTCTTTATTGAGTGTGTCATGTGTCATCCCATGTGACAAGACCATTATTTTTGGAAAATTATAATTTAAAATTTAAAAACAAAATTAGATTTTTATCTCTAATGTTTCATCCCATAACTTTTAAATGTTAATATCTTTTATACACGAGATTTTTTAAAGAAAAAAATTACACCAAATTAACGAGCGTTTTATTATCTTTCCAACGAGTACCATAGTGCTATATAAAAAACGGAGAAAAAAAACAACTATTTTTTGTAACCCGACAGGTATTGTGTCAGGTTTGAAATTAGATTAAAAAAATTGTGGGTTTGGGTCGGGACTGGGATTAGGTGATACCCGACCCAATTACCCTTTTTTTATATATTAGGAAATGATAACTTATGACAAAGATTTGTTTAAAATAATAATAATAATAATAATAATAATAATAATAATAATAATAATCATTAATCATATATTGGCAAGTCATTAATTATGTTGTCATATTAGATATTTTATTATGTCATATTAGATATTTCAACACGGGACGCTCTCTAACAGGTAATTGCTATGTTTTCTTTTTCTACCATATTCTGAAATAGCTCAAATCTTATTGTATGCAGTTAAAGACCTTTGACTGAATGTATTAGTGCTAAACAATCTATGTCCCCTTGAAGTGCGTGGGATCTTAATATTCTGTTTTAGGTGTTGATGTTGTAAGGTGAAATTGATCTTTTGGTATTTTTTTAAAGTATCTAATGTAAGTTGATACATAGATGCCATTTTTATAGTTTAGATACTTCTAATTTTATTCACTTTAGTTAGATTTCTCAACCCGGGACGCTCCCGGGGTATAAGCTAGTTAAATAAATAAAAAAATAACCTTGTTATAAGGTGACACCATGTGTTGCAGTGTTGCGCGATTCTTTCTCCTAGCTTCTCTTGATGAAGTATACTTATCCATCTTTAGAAGAGTAAAATTCCAATGATAGCATGACTATTGTGCTGAATTTCAACATCGTAGATAAGAACCTGGTTTAAAAGAAAAAAACATGATTAATGAATAACCTGAACACTTTCACTCTGTTCCAGAGTTTCATTAAAGGATGGAAGAGAAAGGATCTTCCTCCCTTTCCCTTCCCTCCTCTTCCTTCTAAATTGGAAAGATTGAAAATCACTCTAAAAACCTCTCTATTATCCCTCTCATTCCATCCCTTTCCCTCCTACAAAAAACTCTGGAACACGTTTTTTCCCCACTTCCTTTCCAATCCTTCCCTTTCCATCCTTTAATGAAACTCTGGAACAGAGTGTTTGTGTTTTTTTTTTCTGTATGAACATAACCCCACAAAAAATTTCGTTTTTCTCCGTTTTTTATATAGCACTATGGTACTCGTTGGAAAGATAATAAAACGCTCGTTAATTTGGTGTAATTTTTTTATTTAAAAAATCTCGAATATAAAAGATATTAATATTTAAAAATTATGGGAGGAACATAAGAGAGAAAATTTTAAATTTGTTTTTAAATTCTTTTTTCCTAAAATAACTCAATTTAATTTTAGTAATTGAGAATTGAGAGATAGAGAGATAAATTTAGGGTTTTATGTTTATTTTTTTTTAATTAAAAAAGGAAATAATCAAAAAACACTAAAATCTTTCAATTATGATGCCACGTGGCAGTTTCATGGAGAGGTTGAAGGCATCATTGCACGCCACGTCAGCAATGTACAATTCTTTTATATATATTAATAGATATGTAAAATTAAAAATATAATTATAAGAACAATTAGATTACATGTTATATTTAAAATAAATAAAATTGCCTTTACAATCGAAAAATATTAAATATTCATCAGCTCTTAAATAATTTCTTGTAAAGACATTCATATTCACATAAAACTGTTTCCAAACTTTTCAACATATATCTTCCATACCGTGGATGTTACCTTGTAGACTGCAGGTACACCAAAAAAAAAAATCAAAAGTAATAAGATAAATTTGTTTAGGCTAAGATGTAAAAAAAATAAATTAATTTAAAAATATCCCCTCATCCGTTAAACCATCCCAATTGAGTATCGTTAATTTGGATTTGACATCAAGTTTTTGCAAAACCAAAATATTTCTAACCTTGAGTGTATAATCATTTTTTTCTAACATCAAGGTCGTTAAACATAATGCCATTTATTGGTTCAATATGACTGTAATTATAAAAAATAAAAAAAAAGATTTCGTGATTTAATAACGTGAAAATGAAGCTAAAACAAATTACTAATGAAAAGGTTGTTGCCACTTAGATATTGTATTTCTCTGTTGAAGTAACTTGAAACAACACAGTCAATGAAAATTTCAAACAATGATTTTTCATATATAAAATGTATTTTACATATCAAGCTATTATAATACGAAAATAGCTAAGCATATTTAGTTTTAATTAATCAAATATTTAATTAATGTGGATTGATTTGTTTTATTTTGTTTGTTCAAAACACTATAAGAAATATGTTTTAAACTTAGAGTGAAAGACAACATATTAAAAAATAGGTTAATTAACGTTCACGATTTAAATTTAAATTTAATAACATATAAATACACTATCTTAAAAAAATGAATATTTTTTTAATAATATTTACTTCTATTAGCTAATAAACATTTTCAAATCATGTCTAGTAATTTATTTCTAATTTTGTATTAAAATATAATCATATTAATTAATTTACAAAGACATAGTGTATATATATATATATATATATATATATATGGTAGGGATCATACGAGAACCAACTTTAGGGAGAGAACCAAAAAACCAATGTTTTTTTTTTGAACGATAAACTTCATTAAAACAGACGAGACCTCAAATAAAGGCCCGCCACAAACTTACAACATATACAAAGGGTATTTCCCCCAATCCCTCCAAACAATATCTTTAAATCTAGAACGATATTTAAGCCAAAAAAAAGGAATAAGCCTTTACGCCCGCCACAATCTCCACTACTTTCGGTTTTGTGTTCCTAAAAACCATATTATTACGCTCCTTCCAGAGAAACCAACAGGAAACCATGATAATGCTTCTTAACATCTTCTTTGCCACTGCCGATTTAGATGAAACAAAGTCCATCCTCATAAGACTAGAAACAGAGTCGACCACCGAACCATTAATTCTGCACCAGCTCCAAATAGCACTCCAAACCCCATAAGAAAAACCACAATCCACCAAAAAACCAATGTGAACGGAGGACATTAATGTAAATATTAAAAAGACATAAAATAAATATAAAAAAATCGTGTTTCCCCCTTTTATCATCAGGTCCATCATCTTCCTCCCCATTAATGGCAGTTAAAGTTTTCAGCCGGTTGCTTGTCGTCTTCTTTGATTCTTTCTCTCCATCTACGTTTTTTTATTATTAATTCATTCACACATATAATACCATTTTCTTTTCAATCAGAGAGAATGGATCTTCCACAAGAAACCGATGAATACATTCGTGAATTGATCGATTATTCACTCGGTCTTCCGGTTACTACAACTACTCTTCAGTTAAAGCTTCGATCTTTCTGAAGAAACGCAGCGCCAACTTTGAGATCGGTACTTGTATTTGAAGTCCGAATTGAATGAGAAAGACGAACTCATCGAGCGTATTAGGGTTTGTGTTTCATATATTTATACCTCTTTTACTTTCACTTGCTTGTTATGAACTGATTGATTAGGGTTCAATGGTATAGGATTTGTTTTGAATTGCATTTAAACTGCTTATTATTGTGGTTGAAAAGGTTATTATTATTCAGGGTCAAATTAAGGAGATTGTAGAAGTAGGACCGTGTTAGGGTATCGTTACTTAGGTAATAGCATCACAGTTTTTAAATATGTAGGCTTGTAGCATATAGTAGAAGTAGGAAATGATGGTGTTAATATTTAAAGTAGCTACACAGTAATCTTCAGTTAAGCATGTTGATGTTCAGTTTGTAAGGGATTTTAAATAATAATGAGATTTGGATTAGTGGATTGATTATTAAGAATGTATAGTTACTTACATGTCCCATATATTTGATCAACAGATTATGCTACAAAAGTACAAAATATAGAAGTTGAACCAATATAATGGAAACTAGGTTTGAGACCCGTGGGGACCCACGGTGCAAACCATAGTAAATAAAAAAAATATATTAAACTAAGAGTTGTATTATTCAAGTTTAGTGGCTACAACGTAAAGTGTTAAGAATAATGGTTAGCCTGATATTTTTTTTCTTATATAAACGTCATGCGTTGATATGAAATGGGTATTAAAATTAAAACTAATATATAACTATGGTTTTCATGTCAAAGTGGATATTTTTTGTAAGCTATAAGTAACGTTAGTAATGAAAACCGATTACCTATTATGATCAGTACTCAACCAAAGTATAAACTTTAACAAAAAATAACAAAAGGTATGAATACATTGTGTTTTTGTAAATGACTTTTTATCATATTTTTATTTTTAATGTAATTGTAATTAGTACATAACTTGTTTTATTGACAAATGGCAACGCACTGTTCAAAGCACACAAAAAAAGTTTAAAATAATACTTTATTATTGAAGTTGTATATACATAACGTCAATAAAGATAAGTAAAAAATTGCATCAAAATTACTCACATTATTCATAAATCCTGAAAGACTTCTTTGTACACAACGTTTGATGTTTTGTTCGTCAATTCACCATTTTCATCTACTATAACTATCTTCAGTCCATCTCGACTTCTGACTCTTCAAAGCGCAACATACAACTGCCCGTATGAAAAAACTGGATCCTTCAAATACAACCCAACTCTGGATAAGGATTGTCCTTGACTTTTGTGTATTGTCATTGCGAAAGAAACAGCAAGTGGAAATTGCCTTCTGTTAAATTTAAAAGGAATTTTCTTATCTGAGGGGGATAAAGTAATTCTTGGAATAAAAGTTCGCATTCCAATGTTACTTCCTGATATGATTTTCGCTTCAATGACACGTTTTCTCATTTTAACAACTTGTAACCTTGTCCCATTGCACAAACCGCTTTTCTGATCAATGTTTCTGAGTAACATTACGGGAACGCCAACTTTCAAAACCAAACGATGGTTTGGTATTCCAGAAAACTTAAGACCATTCAGGACATCAGGAGAAACTAATCTTTCATCAACCTGTTTGTTAACATCTTCAGACTGGCAAACACTATCCGAACTTAGATACTCAACTTCGTCACCGGGAAACATTGAAAGTAATATATCATTAATTTCATGAACAACTTCATTCTTCGGTGCCAATATAGCTCGATCTTGAAAATAAGTCAGAATGTGGATGTTATCCAAAAGTGAAGGATAAACAAAGGCTATCAAATCAGAAACAGGATCCGAAGATTGAGAAATAAGTAAGTCATCAGGTATCAAAATAACATCCTGATCATCGCTTATTGTATCAACCTTTCCTTCTCCTATGTCCAAAAGCCAAGATGCAAACTTTTTAGTTTCCTCAATATCAGAACTGCAGCTTCCAGAAAGCAACCTCATATTTTTTGTTAACTCTAAAACAGTGCATTTGTGCCAAATGTATGATGAACTTAAAGAGGCATTAACAATGTCATGCCTAGTTCTATTTGGTACAACTGGTAGAATTTGCCTAAAGTCACCCCCAAACACAACAACCTTTCCACCAAATAACAAATCAGACGACTCATCAGCATGTACACCAAATACATCTTTTAAACTTCGATCTAGTGCTTCAAAAGCATCTATATGAGTCATGGGTGCTTCATCCCATATAATCAAGTCAGTTTGTTTAACCAGCTGTGCAACATCACTATTAGGTGGTATGTAGCACATAGAATCTTCAGTTAGGTTTATAGGAATACAAAACCTGGAATGTGCTGTTCTACCACCGGCCAATAGCAAAGAAGCGATACCACTCGAAGCAACATTCAAAACAATCTTTCTTTTACATCTTATGGATGAAGATAGAGTCTTCCATAGGAATGTTTTACCCGTACCACCGTAACCATAAACAAAAAAAACCCCTCCTTTTTTTTCCTCAACAGATTTAATTACACAATTATAAATATTTTTTTGTTCATCTGTTAAAGAAGAGAACTGATAATCAAATTCTTCAACCAAACTGTTTGAGTCATAGCCCAACTCCTCACAAATAAGACGATTGTCTAATAATGATAGAAACTCATTCTCAGGATATGGCATACCTACGAAATGTCGTAGACTGCAACTATTACGCAATAAGAACTTCTCAATATCAAGCAAAGCTAAATTCTTAAGTTCGTCGTCTGAAAGGATCAAATCTGGGAAAAAATGTGTTAGAATGGAATATATAGAATAAAATAAACATATAAAATGAATAATTGAATATGTGGAACCATTAAAAATAGTATAATTTACATTCCTAATAATTATGAATCATTACAATTTAGTATATGTCCAAAAAATTCTAGAAAATCTATTTTAAAGTAATAATATATTAAAAAAAGTTAAAAACCTGGACAGTTTGAATCTATTCTTCTCTTGCGTAAAATGTCATCAGACAAATAATTCCATGTTTCCTCCCACACAATGTCAGGTCTTGACAAACTATTGGATGCTAAAAGAGTTGCAAATAAGTTTCTTAGATAAGGGCCAGAACCTGCAAAAGCCGCTTCCTTTATTGCTTCAACATATTCTGTATCATCATCCAGGAGTCCCATTGCGTAGCATGCATCCCTAAAAAATGATTGTACTTTCCCATCAACTTTAAGAATATCTTGAAATGATGTTGGTCCTTTAACCTTATTCAAAAGCATTCTCAAAAATATAAGCTTCGCCAACAGAAGCAGGAACTGAATGAATTCGACCAATTGACTTTATTCTTTGCCTAACCTCCCATTTTCGTTCTTGTGCTTTCCAAACATATTGTGAAGGGAATTGGATGTAAGCTAGTTGCCTTGCATTGGCATCAATTTTGTTGCGTTCCATCCAACCCAAAAACATAGAGGAAGCACAAGAGGGTTTATTGAGAACGTCGTCAATGTCCTGCGTAGGATCGAAAACAATTCTTTGTTCACCAGGTAGATGAAAAGGTAGTCTCATTACAGGAGGTGACCTGTAATGAATATCATATGAGAATATTCTCCATGAAGCCTCACACGCAGAAGAGTTAATAGCCATTTTCGTCCCTGAGGTTTGGTCCAGTTTGCCACTCCAGTACAAAAGTTTTTTTTTTGCAATCTCTTACCTGTGGTTTGGATTTTTTTGCCAAATTCGTCCTTTTCACTAACCCAGTTAAAAAATCTCGTTAGTGTCAGGGGTAGGGTTGTCTTTTTACCAGTCAGGGACGAATTTGGCATTTAAAATTCAACCTTACCTCAGGGACGAATTTGGCATTTAACTCTTAATTTAAAATAATTGTTAATTAAATAATTTATTATGAATTTTTAAATATATTTTATTATGAATTTTTAAATAATTTATTATGAATCGTTAGTGAGGACTCAAATTAAAACTTACACCACCAAAAGATGTAGCACAAAATGGCAATTATAATATAACATGAACCAGTAACAGAGTTGAGAAAGAATAGGAACTAGAGTAATTCAAGTTTACATTATCACGTAATCATTCAACTATTAAGGTTCAATAAATTAACAAAACATATTCATCAATCATAAATAAAATCAAAGATAAGTAATGTAACACCCCAACCGATGGCGGAAACATCGAGGTGTCACGTAGTGACGATTGTTCAATAGCTCATGGACTAAAGTGTAAATTTGAATACATTGATTAAATAATTTATTACATTGAAATGAAATTACAAGATACAATAATTCTAAAGGGACAAGTCTAACTAAGATACAATGTAGACAAGACTGAAATATAAAATCCAAAAGTCTAAAAGAAGCGTCTCAAAACAACCTGAAACATGTACAAAATATTTTGGTCAATACAAAAATTGTATTGGTGAGCATACCCTGTTTAAATAAATATAGTAGAAAAGTGTTTAGCAATTCATGTGTCGTATACTGTTTGCAATTATGTAATAGGTGGTATCCGGGTCAAATCAACCCTAAGAGAAGAAAGCAGATATATATAGTATGCGCTAGTAGTAATGTAATACATAGCAATGACGAGGACTCTCAACAGAGTCACAAGGGTATAAACCATAGTACTATTCATTGAAATGCCAGGCCGCAACGGTTAATGATTTGACAGGTCATAGATACAAGAAATGACATAAGCAAACACACATGAGAATTGCATTTAGTAAAAGAAATAGAAACTTGATAGTAAGTACATGAGTCACCCCAAAATAGTAAGACAGTAAAAAGGGGAAAAGATATACTCACAGTTTACTAAGTAGATACTACTAGAGCGGTCATTAGTTGATAGCAATGAATCTCGAAGAATTCGACCTAAATTGTATCGGTATGACATGTAAGTAGTTGATCCAATATCTAGGATTAAAAGCAATTAGGTTTTCTAGTCCTAAATTAGGACTATTTAGAGTTTTTACTTAAATATAGTTTATGTTAAGACTTATAAAAAATAAATAAATTGTAGTGTGAATCGTGAAGAGTTAAACTATCTGAATATAAAAGTATAAAAGTATTTGGTTAATTATTTGTAAAGCAATTTCTAATGAAAATTCTTGAAATAAATCTTGTAGTTATTCGGGTTATATTTATATAGAACTAAATAATAAGTAGGTTACTAATTAAACATTCAAATCTCTATTTTAAATTTGATAATCAAAACAGATTATTTATTTTTTTTACAAATAAAGTTTAACTTTCAAAGTCAATATCTATATTCATAACATAGAAGAGAGTCATTGTCATTATTTGTGGTACTAAAAAAAACTATTAACATGCAAAAACACAAGTTGCATGTTGAAACTCATGTTATCAAAACTTCATTTTAATTTCAAAAACTAACAGAGGAAAAGGAAAACTCATACAACAATATTGTTTTACTGAAAACTTGATGGCTTCAAGAGCCATTTTAGTCATACACAAATGGGAAATGGAAAAAGATTTTGATTCACCTATATTGGTTTAACGTAGGCATAAAAGTATGCGTAGGACGGATAATTTACCTTTTACTGAAAGAAAATTAACCGGGTTATTCGAAACTGAACATGGCCCCGCGAAGAATAAAGCTAACAAAAGAAAAACGGGTTCGTCAAGTTGCCGCTCGGAGCAAAGATGATATATGCATGGCGGTCGTGGTGATGCTCCATGGGTAGGAGTGAAAGTGGTTCACCTGCGGGGCATGGTGATGCGATGAAGGGAAGGCCACTATGGTTTTGGTATGGCACGGTACATGTTCGGTTGTGTAGAATTGATAAGAAGATGGAGATGGGTTTGATAAATGACTGTGTGATTAGGGGACACCATTTTAATGATGATGTAGAAGTTGATGTTTGATATGTTGGTTCAATGGTGAGGGAAACACATGAGAAAGAATATATAAATAAAATGAAATAAACACATCCATCCATTTCATCTTCTTTAACAATAAGTTTAAATGCTAAGTGAATTGCAAATGAAAGGTGGTTGTTACAAAAAGAAAAAAAAAACGTTAATTGGTTTCAAAAGATAATGGTGCATTTAATGGATCCTTTTGTCTTCCTATTTTTATTTTAAATCCACATGAATGTGGAGGAGTTTCATTTCCATGAATTATCATTACTATTATTCAATTTTTTTAAAGTACATATTATTAAATAATCATTTAGTACATAACATATTTTGTATTGAATTGATCTTATGATGTAACTTCATTTATGAATTCAACACACTAATTCTACCTTCTATTTTTCATCTTAGGTTATTGCCATTTTAGGCCCCTAACGTTATTATTGGCAACAAAAGGAAATCATGAATGTTACAAGTAAATTGAAAGTTTACCTAAAAAATTAAAAACCGAAACAAATTCGAAGTGAAGGTGGGTGGTCACCGGTCGCAGTGGGGGTGGCCGGATGCCGGACGGATTTTTGTCGGAGGCTTGGAACGGAGGTCAGAGAGGGGGGTGGTCTGTGCTTGTGAGTTTGAATGGCTATTGGTTTCTGTTGTATGCCTACAATAGTTGGAATAGCATCTGTGTTCTGAATATAGGGGTTGGATATTGAAACCCTTATTTAGGATGTAGCATTTACATAAAAAAAGGAATGTAAGAAAAAGGAAACTTAAAGAAATTTTTTTGCCAATCTCAAGAATCGAACTCAAGAATAATGTGTGGAACTATGGAGCGTTAACCGCTTAGCCAGAATCAGACTTTCATTATGGGTTCATATAAAAATTATCTATGGGTCCATTCAGATTTTTTATATACAATTTCAACTAAAAATTAAAAACCGAGTGGGTTCACGTGAACCCGCCCTCTCATACCTAGATCCGCCCCTGTTCGTGCCAGATGAGTTTTCTGGCACAGGTAAGCAAATTCGTCACTAACGATTCATAATAAATTATTTAAAAATTCATAATAAAATATATTTAAAAATTCATAATAAATTATTTAATTAACAATTATTTTAAATTAAGAGTTAAATGCCAAATTCGTCCCTGAGGTAAGGTTGAATTTTAAATGCCAAATTCGTCCCTGACTGGTAAAAAGACAACCCTACCCCTGACACTAACGAGATTTTTTAACTGGGTTAGTGAAAAGGACGAATTTGGCAAAAAAAATCCAAACCACAGGTAAGAGATTGCAAAAAAAAAAAAAAACTTTTGTACTGGAGTGGCAAACTGGACCAAACCCCAGGGACGAAAATGGCTATTAACTCCACGCAGAAATATAACGACAATCATAAAATCCTTTGAGTTCATCAACAACTTTGTCTTCACCGGGTACTTTCTTGCTTTCCACAAAATTAAGAGTAACTCTATCTGGACCCTTGTTAATGTATTTAAATAAATACTTAATGGATCCAGCTTGGTTACACCATTCAACGTTGATATGAGCCTGGTATCTTTTAAGAAGTGTCTTGTTATATGGAACAACATATCTGTTATCTAATTGCTCACCAGACTTTTCTACAAACGAACCATTATCTCTGCGTCTATACACTGCATAACCTTCAGTATCAATAGAAGTCTCATTCTGGAAATTTTTTGGGAAGTTTTTTGAACATTTGTCATTGACCATACACGGACAACTCATGTTCAAAGGACCACAAGGACCGTGAATCATAAATTCACGTACAAGTTCATACAATTCTGGCTCTTCATCTTTATTCGGTATCTCTGCTGAAATGAACTTGTCAATATGGTCAACTGTAGGAAGCTTATAACCAGCAGCCATAAACAAACAAATGTGTGCGTGTGGTAATCCACGTTTTTGAAACTCAACGGTATATACAGCTGCAAAGTATTGAGACCAACCAAAAGAAAATAAGTTAGAAATGTTATAAAAAAAAAATAAATATTGTTGTAATAAAAATTAACTTCATGTGTTCGCACCAGCTTCAACAGTCCCAAATAAGTGTTTATCTTTCAGGTCTTTAATGATGGAATCAAGTTTAATCTTAAACAACCTGCATAAAATGTCTGGCCTATCTTCGGGTCTAAGAGTGGTATCTTGAAGATATCTTCTCATCTCTGGCCATTTAGGATTACAAGTGATTGTAATAAAATAGTCAGGGTATCCGTACCACTTACATATTGCCATTGCGTCTAGATAATTTTGCATCATATATCTAGCGCCACCTGTGAAGGAAGATGGAATAATAACTCGTTGACCCATGGTTGATGTTTCTGTTTGTCCTTCTTCTCTTTGTTTGCTTAGGACATTATGCTTCTCACTCCTAAGAACGGTTTGCTTACCCCTAATGTAATTTAGTCTTTCCATCTCAATCATTGTATACGAATCAACTATAAATTGCTGCAAAAGCCTTCGTGCATTAAGAATTAGCGAGTATTCATTACTCCTATCTTGAAGTCTATAAGCAAAAAACTCTCTCATTGTTACACTTTCACGTTTTTTGTTTTTTGTGTTTGAAGATGAGCCCCCATCTGGTAAGGAAACATTTTTTTGACGGTCATCTTTTTTGTTTTTTGAACTTGAAGACGAGCTTTCATTTGGTAAGGGAACATCTTTGTGAAGGATGTCAATTCTATATCCATCGTCACCATAAGGAAGCAACAATGGATACTGAAGAGCAAGATACGAAGGATGTAACTCACTAACTCTTTTTAGCTTTCCATCAATGGTCTGCACAATAATATCACGTTTATCTGTTTCTTCATTAAGGTCACCAATTATCAATCCAGCAACTTCAGAAACCGTGGGTAGGTTGTAGGTTCTACCATCTTCTTTCCTCATTCCGTTTAATCGAAGCTTGACTTGTGCATCAGGATTCTTCTGAAAACAATCTCTCGCAATTCTATAAGATTTCACCAAGGAGTTTTTGGCATCCAACATTTTTTTCAATTCCTTTACAATTTGAAATTCAAGCGCCTTTTCTGATGAGTATTCCTCATCTGCATCACTATAAATAAAATGAATATATTAGAATTGAAAGTACTTAAAAATCCTTAAAGTTTTCTACAAAAGACAATAAAAAAATAACATACCCAACGACATTGATTCTATTCGAAACTTCATTTTCAGTATCATATATGTATAGCTGAGAGAATACTGGATTTTGTCCACGTGATGGTAAAAGATTTCCCAAAGTATGGTAGTTCTCACCACTTATACGATAGATGAATGGAGCATTACCATGATTTATAGACCTATCAATTTTTCCACCCATGGACGTAAATGCAAACATAGAGTTGAATCGTCTTATGTTCTTTAAAAAGAATTTACTTTTAGAATCAACTCTATTAAAATACTCTTTATAACTGTGTGGGGCCTCCTTAAAAGGAGGAAGCATAACTTTTCCATAACCACAACACAGAGAGAAATTTTTTTTAGTATTACTTCTATTAAGCCCTCTAGTAGATTCACATCTCCACAGTCTAGCATTACAATCTTCACAAGTAACATTCTGATCACCATGGTCCAAGTAAGCTAAAAAAAGATATTCAAATTTATTAAATGTACCATATTTCTAAACTAATGTTGAATTAATATTAAAAATATTTTTTTATTAGTAGTTATTAGCGAAAAAAGACTACCTGGAGATATGCCTTGTATTACATTGTTTGTCGTTACTCCATGCGGGTTTTCTAAGCATTCTTCCAAGTCAGCCATCGGTATGGGAGTAATACTGGGGCGTTTTCGTTTTAAATTCGATGTTGACCGCGTGTTGCATACGTTAGAAAGCGGCCAACTTACACCTGAAGATCCTAACAAATTAAAATAATATAAGTTTAATAAATGTTGATTTATTATAATATACTTTGTAAACATGACTAAACTAAACATACCAACAATGTCAACTGGGTGTGTTTGAGTGTTAGGTGTTATATTTAGTTTTCCTTTGTTAGTCCGCTTAGAATCCAAGATACGCTTTCTTTCTGTACGCCTTTGTTTATAAAACTCAGATAGATTGCTATCAGAGACGGAACCACAGGAGGGTCAGGAGGGTCCGTTGACCCTCCGGCGGCCGAACCTTATGTGAACTTGTATATCTATCAAACTACTTTCTTTGTAGTTTGACCCTTCAAATGTATCTCAAAGAGCAATTAAGGTGAAGTAATAAAGAGTGAAAATAACATATTAAAAGCTCAAGTCGGCGAAGAACTCTGCTATTGCCGTTGCCTGTTGAGACAGTAGAGGCTTAAGAAAGATGATCGGAGAAGAAACGAGTTTGTTTTGTAAATAAAAAACTAATATTTATTATTATACATCTAGAAATAGGGTACCTATCCCTTTTTTTATTGACTGTACCACTTTTTCTCTGCAAGGTTTATTACTTTAATAATAAAATATCATGAATTTTGTTTTTCTCTTCATACTTTTGTTAGTTTACATTTTTCTTTTATTAATTGTCATTAGTTTGCATTGGATATTCACCTACCCATCACCTCTTGGTTTAGTAGTATGGTGTTCCTCCTTACAAATGTGAGGTTGTGAGTTCAAATCCTTGCAAATGCAAGGTTAGATGAAAATAAGGTAGTACAAAAATTGTCGTTCAAAAAAAAAATATAAATTTCCACTTATATGGAGCTATCTTTTTTTTTTAAAGAAAAATACCGTTCAAAAAGTTAAGGTTCATCCCAAACACAAAGGGTTATCAAATCCATTAAAGAACAATAATAACGTAACGATATAAGAGTTTAGTAATAAGTTGATTTTGTTGATATGTAATGAATGTAAAAAAAGAATTCTTTTACGACCCTCCAGTTGAGAAGTTCTGGTTCCGCCACTGATTGCTATGTTGCGATTCGTGACAAACTGCGTAAAAATTAAATAAATAAATGGAATGCTTTGAAAAAGAAGACAAACACAAAACGGGACAACACAATTCTATAATATACTAACATAAATAGATACGCTAACAAATGATGACATAAAAATAAAATAAATAATACCATTAGAGATGTCTGACAAAGGTGTTCTCTGCGTGTTAACTATAAAATAAAAAGAAATAAGTAAAAAAACAACAATGGAAATCAGTAAGAAATAAGATATTTGGGCAATGTATAAAATAAATTTTACCTTCGATTCCTAAAGGATTATTTGTTTGTGTCGAAGCAAAATTAGATTTTTTTCTCTTTGTAGATTCACAACGTTCATTAGAGATGCCTGACAAAGGCGTTCTCTGCGTGTTATCTATAAAATAAAGACAAATAAGTTAACAAAAAAAAAGACAATGGAAAGTAGTAAGCATAACACATATTTGAAATGTAGAAAAAACATTTACCTTGTATTGTTACTAATGGCGGTGTGAAAGAGTTTGTAGAGGTTTCTATGTTTTCAACATTAGAAAGTGAACAACCGACATTTGAACTTATACTATCCAAATATGCATTCATCCGTTTACGTCTTTCAGAGATATTAAGACTCACTAAACAATAAATTACAATAAAAACTATTATTTCTTATTCAAAAATTAAGAATTAAAGGTATAAGATGAAACATAATAAATTACGTACCATTTGATATGTCGGATAACGGTGTTGCGGTATTGATATCTCCAAACATGTTTATAATATTTGTTAGTGTAAAAGAATAAAAAAAAGCTAACAATGTAACCAAATGTAAAAGAAAAAAACAAAGATTAATCATTACCGTTAGATTTACGCCTCAGGTCACCAACTTTAGATTTCGGTAAACAAAAATCATACTTTGGGGGATTGGACATTGTAAAATATATGTTTTTCTTGAATACAATAAGTATATACCTGAAAAATTAAAGAAAAATATACTAAAAATTATTGAAAAATAAGGAAACTTTCTACTGCCCCTGGTTTATAAAAGAAATGTGCTTTCAATTTGTGATTTGGGTTTTTTTTAAATTTTAATATAATCAACCGACGGGCTCTTACAGTCATCCGTTTAAATGATGGATGTTAAACTAAAAAAATTGTTACTAACGGAAGATATACTTTGTGTGCAAATGGCCTTTTAACAACTTTTATTTAAACATTAAGAAACCATTGGTTTGTTAGGATTTTGTATGTTTATAATATGTGTTAGAGTTTTGGGCCGTAAGTTTTATAGGGCCTGCATTTTTTCAGTTATTGCATATGGAATTGGGCTGAATGTTGATGGACTTATGGTTTGTATTAACATACACCGATTCTAATTATGGATCCACCTGAAAAACAGATAACAAAGTTGCTTCTTATTTTCTTTTCAGATCTAGGGTTAGTTATATTGAGAAAACCAGCCGCACCAAATTGTAAACATGACAGAGACTGAGAGAGGAACAGAAATAATGACATGAGCATGAAGGATCGGACGACAACGACTCTGTTAGGTAATTATTAAACCGTTCGATTGTTATTATTTCCATTAAATAACAGAAACTTCGATGCTGTGTTTATGTTTGAAATCGTGTTGGATTTTATAACTTTGTTAGCGACAAATCCGAATCATTTTGCACAAATACAGACTTTGGTTGTTGTTTTATAAGTATTGAAAATAACTAATTCTGCATTATTCTAAATACCTAAATGTCTAATTGAAATCTATGTTGTCTTGAGTATAATCTCTGTTTTTCTAATTTGTAGATTTAAATTTTGAGATTTGGAAATACTTTTCATGGCACATATGTTGCTTTTTGAGCTGCAAGTTAGCAACATGTTTTAGAAATAGATACATAGCATACAGAGAAGTTAGTGGGCTTGTGTTTTAATGATTCAATTTATAATTCCGAGTTTGAAATATTTAATAATAAGAAAATTTAGAAGTTAGAACTTAATTTATAATGCAAAATATAATGTAGCTATAAATATAAATATAACTATATATATTTATTAACATTATAAAACCATTATAAAACTTCAAACGGCCAAACTGCATTATTATTATAAATTCTTTCTCTGTTTGATGAGTTGCAACATATTTAGACATCTCCATGGCATAACTATCCCACAACGTTAAATAGATGCGCAAGCCCCTTCAAAAAAGTACAAATTATTTTAGTAAAAAATAAATACACAATTTATAAAGCTACGTAATTTTTTTTGTATATAAAATGCAAACAAAAAAAAAAAAAAAAATAAAGAATACATACTCGATATCTTGAATTTCCATTGTTAACCTCTTTTTATTAGCGACAACCTTTTTATCTTTATCATCATTGCTGAAGAACTTGTTAACATGTCCTATAACATCTAAGATCAAGTATAAAATAAACATTAATGAAACATAACTTATAAAACTATTATTATGGTTTGGTTGTGATGAAAAAAAGACTATTAGAACGAAATATACCTATTGTAACATATTCATCAACCTCCCTATCCAGAATTCTTTGAAAGGGCACAAAAGAGAAACCAAAATCTGGACCTTGGAAACCATCATATTCGGAAACTTGAGTATTCATATTCAAGCAGAGTTTGTTTGGGTTTGGAGCATACTTGTATTTAGAGGAATTGACCCCAACTCCTGGATTTCTTATAATAAGAGAAGAATTTTCAGTCAGAAACCTCTCAAATCTAAAAAACAACCGCTTAAATACATTCGCTTGAATCCTGTCACCCTGTTAATTATAAAAAAAAAAAATAAGAAAACACTATAAATATGTATCTACATAATTGATGTATTTTAATGTACGCAAATAAGAAAATTCATATACATTAAAATTAAAAACATCACAACTAAAAAAAAGTTATGAAATTTAAAAATAATAGGATATATAAAAAAAACGTGTTGTTGAGATTTACATTTTCATCACATAGGATCATTTCAATTGAGTACACATCATTAGGATTGCGACGATCGGGTAGACGCCAAACCCGAATAATCTCTAGCTTTAACGCCACACCGTTTCGGTTTACATGAATTTGGTTAACCATTGAAAACTCATTTGCATCTACAGCAGCCATTGATCTTGTTAACTGGAAAAAAATAATGTAAAAACCAATAGATGACTTCAATAACACAACAAATCAAAATTTGACTAAATAATGTTTATGTATTTAAAGATGAGAAATAGAAATTAACCTAATAATATATCTTTGCGATTACTCAAAGTGCATTCAACGTGTCTTATTACAATCGTATGTGAATTGGTTTGACTTGTTTATATAGTTATTCAATCAATTCAATAATAAGAAATGGATGAAATAGTGGAGGTTAATTAGCATTCGAATTAGCATTGTTATTATTGTTATAACATTATGTATTGATTGAATTTAGTCAACGTCAAGCATTCCTTGATTAACTGGCGTATGTCAAGCATTGTATAGGTATTCATATATTGATATAGGTATTCAATCAATTCAATAATAACAAATGGATGAAAGAGTGGAGGGTAATTAGCATCCGAATTAGCATTGTTATTATTGTTATAACATTATGTATTGATTGAATTTAGTCAAAGTCAAGCATTCAAACCATAACTGCCGCATGTCAAGCATTATAGTTAGTTGTGATTTTTTTTGATCTATTCAATGTTATTTAACTAAATGTTCTTTATATGTTATGTCAAGCATTATATAGGTATTCAATCAATTCAATAATAAGAAATGGATGAAATAGTGGAGGTTAATTAGCATTCGAATTAGCATTGTTATTATTGTTATAACATTATGTATTGATTGAATTTAGTCAACGTCAAGCATTCGTTGATTAACTGGCGTATGTCAAGCATTATATAGGTATTCATATATTCATATAGGTATTCAATCAATTCAATAATAACAAATGGATGAAAGAGTGGAGGGTAATTAGCATCCGAATTAGCATTGTTATTATTGTTATAACATTATGTATTGATTGAATTTAGTCAAAGTCAAGCATTCAAACCATAACTGCCGCATGTCAAGCATTATAGTTAGTTGTGATTTTTTTTGATCTATTCAATGTTATTTAACTAAATGTTCTTTATATGTTATGTCAAGCATTATATAGGTATTCAATCAATTCAATAATAAGAAATGGATGAAATAGTGGAGGTTAATTAGCATTCGAATTAGCATTGTTATTATTGTTATAACATTATGTATTGATTGAATTTAGTCAACGTCAAGCATTCGTTGATTAACTGGCGTATGTCAAGCATTATATAGGTATTCATATATTCATATAGGTATTCAATCAATTCAATAATAACAAATGGATGAAAGAGTGGAGGGTAATTAGCATCCGAATTAGCATTGTTATTATTGTTATAACATTATGTATTGATTGAATTTAGTCAAAGTCAAGCATTCAAACCATAACTGCCGCATGTCAAGCATTATAGTTAGTTGTGATTTTTTTTGATCTATTCAATGTTATTTAACTAAATGTTCTTTATATGTTATGTCAAGCATTATATAGGTATTCAATCAATTCAATAATAAGAAATGGATGAAATAGTGGAGGGTAATTAGCATTCGAATTAGCATTGTTATTATTGTTATAACATTATGTATTGATTGAATTTAGTCAACGTCAAGCATTCGTTGATTAACTGGCGTATGTCAAGCATTATATAGGTATTCATATATTCATATAGGTATTCAATCAATTCAATAATAAGAAATGGATGAAAGAGTGGAGGGTAATTAGCATCCGAATTAGCATTGTTATTATTGTTATAACATTATGTATTGATTGAATTTAGTCAAAGTCAAGCATTCAAACCATAACTGCCGCATGTCAAGCATTATAGTTAGTTGTGATTTTTTTTGATCTATTCAATGTTATTTAACTAAATGTTCTTTATATGTTATGTCAAGCATTATATAGGTATTCAATCAATTCAATAATAAGAAATGGATGAAAGAGTGGAGGGTAATTAGCATCCGAATTAGCATTGTTATTTTTGTTATAACATTATGTATTGATTGAATTTAGTCAAAGTCAAGCATTGAAACCATAAATGCCGCATGTCAAGCATTATACCTAGTCAAAACTTTGAATAATTTCATTTGGCGACCATTCTTGTTGAATGTTGTAACATTAAACACGCCAATTTCTTTTTTTTTTCTAAACAAAGTAGTTCACCAACCTGGAGATGAAGATCACTTATGAAATTCAGCCAACCATTACAAAAACAATAATCACGACCAATCCTTTCTATTGCAACGTTCCATTGATGTAAATCATCTACATACATAGTGATTGGAACATTAGGGACACCATCGGGATAATGCTTATTAATAAAGGAGTAAGGTATAACCTGAAAGCAAAATTTGTGATCAAATAATATGGACAAATTAAGATACTAAAAACATGTAATATAAAGTATCGAACTTAATGGCACTTACCATAGGTGTCGTCAATTCATGTTCAATCATTTTGCAGAATGACACATCCAATTGCATGGATGGAGAATGATTGTAATGCTCCATCATGAAAGTATTCGGAGCAATAAAGTCGAATATGACGTAAAACATAGAGAAGCATAAATCATGTACAACTTTTGACCATCCATTTGTTAAGCAGAATTCATCATCTATAAATTCTAACAAAACAAACCAAGATTGACCATGGTATGTCGAAACTTTAATGCTGTTGTTTCGTAAGTTTTTAGATAACAAAAACCTGTTCATGGATTTCGGCAATGTCTGGACAAACACGTAAAAAACAACATTATAATAACGAATAAGCTTTTTTTACTTAAAAAAAATTAGAAACGTCATACCAAAACTCGTGCGGAAGGGTCATGAATAACCTTGAAGAATTTGTCACCCTTGTGATAAGCCATAATGAAGTTATTTGTCCTAATGAAATCATGTTCTTCGTCTGCAAAACAAACTTTTGTTAAAGTATCCATAAAGTCACTAATACTCGAAACTGATTTCAATTGTCTTTTTTTATGAAATCCTGTATTTTGTTTTTTTTTATAATCTTTTTTTATATTCACACATACTCGAAACTGATTTCAATTGCAATCTGTTATTAAAACCACAATCATATCATCAATGATTAAACTTGATCAGAATTACTTGTGTGTCGATTTCATCCAAAGCAGAGACTTGATCCTAAACAGATTATCAAATGGTGTTAATAAAAAAAAGATTCTGATCATTACAAATAAATCCGAAATAAAACGATTGTATTTCTGTTTGGTTTAATATGTTAGTAAACCGCTATGTGTGGATTTCATACAGTGTCAGAAACATAATCGAAAACAGATTAGATAGTTATTTTAATAAGAAAACGTGTTGATAATTACATATTTTGTAGAAGGTTGATAGCTATACGATTGTGATTTATCTTTGTAGAAAAATAATGATAGAAACCGATTGTGTTTATCTTTTATGTAAGATGATTGCAAACATTATGTATCAATCTAATCAAAATGCAGAAAAATTATCAAAAACATTTCGAGATTCATGTAAGATTGATGAACAACATACCTTGCAAAAAGAACAATGAGAGAGGAATGAGGAATGAGAAAGGAATTATTAGGATAGGAAGGAGGAAGATGTTGTAACTTACAAATGGATGTTGACAAAAAAAAAAAAAAAGTGGTTTATATAATACTTTTTCATGGAGCCCCATTTAGGATTTGGATCCTTAAAGACCCTCTCAAAATCTAGGATTCAACCCTAGTGTTTTCATTTATTATATAGATAGATTACTGTGACACCCGGCATGTTCGGCTTAAACATAATAGTAACATCTAAGTCTACCTTAGCGAGAAACGTTTATAAACAAACTTAACTGGGTTAGTTGAGTCGGTTCAGATTAGGATTGTCCAGGGTTCAATGATCTGGAGGATCATTGGGAGTCATTTTGGGGAATACACTAGTACCGGGTTCCGTTGTTGGTGACATTACATGAACTAATTAAGTATATGTGTAGATTATGGGTCGTGTGGTGGATTGTATACTTATACTTGCTTAAACGATGTACAAATGATTATACGTGCCTAAATATGCTAAGTATAGACTATGGATGCATGCTTACGTGATAAGATGTGTTAGAATGCGTTAAACACGACAAACTGGAAATCTGGAAAAAGTTAACATGTGTTAAAAAGTGCTGTTAACATGTGTTAAAAAGTGCTGATGACCTGAAAGTGGAAAGTGGGCGAATGTGGAAATGGAACTTGAGAAAGTGGGCGAATGTAGAAACAAAGTGGACGAATGTGGAAAGATTCCACATTCGACCATTACAAAGGGGCGAATGTGGAAAAGTTCCACATTCGACCATATAAAAGGGGCGAACCTGGACCTGGTATAAATACCATCCTTAGTCATTTTTCACCATTTCACAAACCCTAAACGCCTCTAAACACTCTCTAACAACTATTATCATTGGGGAAGGAGTTTTTGAGCTTGTTTTTCATAACCTAACTCTCCAAATCATTACAAGTGAAGATCTAAGGTGTGTTCTTCATTTCAAATCCTTTTTAAACAATTTTGACTTGTTTTCATCTAAACCCCAAAAGTCCAGATCTGATATCAACATGTTTTATGGGTAAAAACCTTCCTAATATCTTCCTAACCAAAACCTATTCATAAACAATGAGTTTTATGCAAATTAACATGTGTTAATGTGGTATTATGCATTGTTTGACGATTACTTGCTATATAGATGATATGACAACAACCTAGGACTGTTATTAATGGTGAGTTATGATTGAAACATGTTACAATTGATTGTTGATGGTGTTTTGTCGATTAAAGGAATTTTTAGTTAGATTTAGGGCTTGTTTTTGATGGTAATGATAGAGTTATGATAGGGGGTTTCTTGTTCATGATGATTTGAGTATGTTGAGCTGATGATTAATTAATTTCAGAAAGTTTCCTAATTGGGTAATGATTTCATGCATGATGATGTGACATCTCCATAATTTACTATTTTAGGAAACTTGTAAAACGGATAGATTTTGGGGTAAAATCGGTAGGGATTCGTAGGAATATGTTAATGATGCTTGACTGCTGTAACTCATGGTGTTTCGTGATGTTTTCGGACGTTTTCGACGCGTTTTTGGGAAAATTATACAGCAGGGTCGAACCTGGAGCACCTTCGACCAGTCGAACGGGCGAAGGTGGTTCTCCAGGGTCGAACCTGGAAACTAAAGGGGCGAACGAACCACAAATGGGCGAAGGTGGGAGAAAAAGGGGCGAAGGTGGAAGTTCAAGGCCACATTCGACCAATCAAAGTCACCTTCGACCACTCCAAGCTACGTTCGACCCTACATTAACAGAAATGAGATTTTTGATACGAACTAAGTGTTTTATGCTTGAACCTTGCGTGTAATCTATGTGTACTTGATTAGTTGGGGTAACGGATCACCAACGGGATGTCGGGTCGGCCTAGTGTGTCAGTTAAACATTTAAACACGTTTTAAAACATACTTGGTTATGATCTGGACAATCGGTGTAACATTACGCAATAAATACTTGTACGTTACGCTTTGACATTAATAAAACGTCAAGTTTTCATAATTATCTTCGCATTTATTATTTTTGTCGCTATTTTGGAACCTTAATACTATATATAATATTATATATATGTGTGTGAGTGTATAATTAAATCAAAAAAATGATTTGCCTTGGCCGGGGTTCGAACCCGCGCCAAGGGCCGGTCCAATCCAACACACGAGCACAAACCAGCTGGGCTGGCCACTTCCTTGTGATAAACCCGGATAAACATTAATCTTATACGCGCGTTTAATCCCCACAGTTGACAAGGAAAGTCAACTGTGGGATTCCTTGTTGATCAATCCGTCTAATTAACGCGTAATCATGCTATCTTTGGTAAATTCGTGTATAATCCGGCCCAATACAACACAATTGCACATCAAAAACACGGCAATCGTTGCCCTAATAATTAATTTGACGCGTATACTTTCTATGGAAAGTCAACCATCTAATTAACCCTAACCCTAATCCTCTAGTATATATAGATGGTCTGCGAGCCTTGTCTAATCGCTCACAACTCTCTCTCAATCTCAATATCTCTCTAATTCACTATGTAATTGATTGAATTGCTCGTGGTTTGACTTTCTCCTTGACCCGACTATCATCATCAATCCTACACTGTGAGTTCAATATTTTTGGTGGGTTTAGTTCTTCGGCATCCCAGCAACAATAGCCCTAACATTAATCGGGCTATTGTTGTCTTAATCATCTGATTGTAAATCTAGGGTTCATCGCGTTTATAATTGGGGATAAAACTGGTTTTCGCTAGTGTATTTAATAATTATGAATCCAGAATCATCACAACCACCGGCCTAGGCCAAGTGGTTGTGACGCTGGCCTTCCACAATGGTCACCCGGGTTCGAGTCCCGGCTCTGACCGGGTTTTTGTACTCTTTTCTTTTCTTTTCTTTTTAACAATATAATTAATTGTATATATATATTAATCCTTTTAATCATCTAAATTCTTTTTAAAATACCTAAACTATTTTATAAATTCTAAAAAAATTATAATTGCTTAATCTGATATAAAAGTGTCATTTACAATTTTTATTTTTCAGAAATTCTTTTATTTAATATTTATAATAATTAAATCATTTTTATACTATTATAATTATAAAAATCCATTATTATATCAAAACAGTTTTATTAAATTTCCCAAAATTTATCCTGACTTTTTATAAAGTCAACCTTTACTGAAATAATTTTTAAATCAGTAAAATCATTTATTTTATATTTTTAAACAATTTTTGTTAGATTTAATCATATTTAATTCATAACAAATCCAATTTTCATCATTTTTGCACCAAAATTTTATACAAATTATTTTTAATCATTTAAAACAGAAATATGATTTTTAAAATAAGATTTCTTTAATTTTAGTATTTTTGAATATTAAAGTTAATAATTGGCTATTTATAAATAAATAGATTTAAAAATCTATTTTAAATGAAATAATTTATTAAAAATTATTTTATTGCTTCAAACACTTTAATGTGCACACTCAAAACTCAAATTTTGTAAAAAGACTATTTTTCATTAATTATCCAATTTTCTTTATTTAATTAACATTATTAAATTAAATTTAACAATTGATTATCCCCAAATCGAAACCCTAGGATACACGTATTAGTTATATAGACTTAGACTTATTATATATTACCTCATTATAGGGTAATATTTGGAATCACTTTGGGCAACACAATTATCATATCTTTTCAACAAATTAACATTTGCTAAGGTGAGTTTACATAGCCCCTTTTATTTATCACCATTTTTGGGGTGAAACATGTTATAACACTTTTCATTGCAATTCAATCATCAATGTGTTTATGTGTTTTCTATGTTGCATATTGTCTTGAGCATGATTAGAGTAAGCACCATTCTAGCATAATCATTAACATTGATCAGCCGACGGTATACATTGATAGATCTATTGGACTGACAATCCCACCCGGATACGTGCCTCCTACAAAGGTTACGTGGGTGTTTGTTATCGCATAACATATTCATTGGGACCATAAGTGTATGGTATGTATCATTTTATAACAGTCAGCAGGGTTGATTATGCACTCGATTTATTTCTAATATGTTCTCACATATGGGCTAGATTAACATGACACATGAATTGCATAACATTTTATTCATTTATCATCAAAAACCTATGTAATTCTCACCAACTTATGTTGACCCAAAATACTTTCAAAATTAACATGTTTCAGGTAACAATGAAGCTGAGGCTTGAGTTAGCATGAGGATTTATCTTGAAGTTTATTTGAAGTTTTTGAAGTTATTATTTGATGTTATGTATTTGAATTCTTAGACATTATTTCACATTTTGGATATTATGTTTGAATAAATTATTTAAAATTTATATTATACCATGTGCTACTGAAAACAATCATCAATACGTGGCACCCCGATGTTTCCGCCATCGGTTGGGGTGTTACAGATTGGTATCAGAGCCTTGGTTATAGGGAATTAGGTTATTAGAAATAATCTAGACTATAACCTTAGGGACTAAAACAGTACTTGCTTCTCCTACTTGTAACCCTAATTGCTTCCCTAATCCTATCCTTATCCTATGCCTTATGACCCTAAACCTACATGTGACTACTCTTAATTGTCTGCTGCAATCCTGATCCACCATTAGATTTATAGGACAAAATCCTCAGGTTTAACCTGAACCCCCTTGAGATCTCGTCGAAGTTCTAGATTTTAATAACGAACACGTGCAATCTGGAAGGGTGAACGCCTGTATTCTGAGTCTTCTGTCTAGGCTGGCATTGCGCATATATCCCAATCAGACGAGGGACCCGGATGCCTACCTGGGAATTCTCGGGATGAGTGTTCACTTATAGGCTAAAGCATGTCTTCATATGTTATTAGAATTTAGAATCTTTGATAAGTCAACGTTTTCGTTTATTCGTTTTAATTAATGAATAAATGATTACATTTTATATGAACTCTCATTCATTTCATTGTGTCTATTACAGATCATGCCTCCTCGTCGCAGCACTCGCAACAACAATGGTGAGAACCACGAAGAAGGTGGTGATAACCATAACCACAACCATGACCAAGGTCCCGGTCACAACAACAATGGGGTCGATGCTCAACTGGCTGCGATCATTTCTCAACAAATGGCGCAGCAAATCGCAACTCTGGTTCCCAACTTGCTTGCTCAGGTCATCCAATTGAATGGGAATGGTCACAACAACGGGAACGGGAATGGCAATGGCAATGGCAATGGACCCCAAGCTTGCACCCTCAAACATTTCAACTCTTGTAACCCTCCAAAGTTCAGCGGTGAAGAAGGAGCTACTGGACTTCTCCAATGGTTTGAGGGTATTGAAAATACCTTCATCAACAGTGAGTGCCCCAATAACTTCAAGGTTCGTTACGCCATGAGTGTTCTCCATAAACGAGCACTCACATGGTGGAATGAAGAAAAGCGTACTCGTGGGGCCGAGGTTGCTCTTGCTATGACTTGGGACCAGGTCAAAGAGATCATGAAGGAGGAGTTCTGTCCTCGAAATGAAGTTAAAAAGCTTGAGGATGAGTTTCACACCTTGGCTCAAGATAGTGGGGAAAATCTTGCCTACAACACCCGCTTTCATGAGCTTAGCTTATTGTTGCCACACAAGGTTACTCCTCTGCCGGTAGCCATCGAGAAGTACATCGGTGGTCTGCCCATGCAAATCCAGGACACTGTTTGGGGTAGAAATCCTGCAACTCTGGAAGAGGCCAAACGTCTAGCGGCCACTCTTACTGATAATCATGTGAAGAACGGTACTCTAGTTCGCAAGGGCACTAAGAAGACGGTTGCCAAAGATACTCCACAGCCTGCAATTGAAGTCAAGCCTGAGACCTCAAGCAACAAGAAGCGTAAGGCTAGAAACTATATGGTTGCTGCTACTCCACCTGCTGCCCAAAACCCAGCCAAGAAACCATACACCGGACCTCACCCTTTGTGCAACACTTGCAAGTATCACCATCCCACACAGGTGCCATGTCGATTCTGTACTAAGTGTCAAAGATATGGTCATCTGGTGAACATCTGCCGATCTCCTGCTGCCCAAGACAACAACAACCCAGCTCCCAACCAACAAAACAACAGGCCTGCTCGTGGTCAATGCTACGAGTGTGGTAACCCTAATCACTACATCAACAACTGTCCTAACCGTAACCGTAACCAAAACCAAAATCAAAACCAGAACCAAAACCAAAACCAGAACCGCAACCAGAACCAAGGTGCTCGAGGTCGCGCCTACAATATCAACGCTAACCAGGCTCGTGACAACAACGAAGTGGTGAATGGTACGTTTCTCATTAATAATCACTATGCATCCATATTATTTGATTCTGGAGCTGATAAGTCATTCGTGTCACTAAAGTTTGAACCTTTACTTAACTTACCCCACACTAATCTAGAAGACCCTTTTGTGGTAGAGGTAGCTAACGGGAAGTCTATTTCGATCGGTTCTATTATTCGTAACTGCTTGTTGAATCTCGATGATCATACCTTCCCTATCGATCTTATTCCCATGCATCTTGGTAGTTTTGATGTTATAGTAGGCATGGACTGGTTGTCAACTCATCGTGCCGAAATTCTGTGCTTCGAGAAAATCATACGCATTCCTCTCGAATCTGGTGAGATTTTGAAGATTTATGGTGAGAAACCCTGTGGTGAGCTTAAGCTTATGTCTTGTACTACTGCCCAAAAGTACTTACGAAAGGGGTATACAGCCTTCTTAGCTAACGTGATAGAGAAGAAGGACAAAGGCAAAAGTATCCAAGACATTCCTATTATCCGAGACTATCCTGAAGTCTTTCCAGAGGATTTACCTGGTTTGCCTCCTGCTCGACAAGTGGAGTTTCGTATTGATCTTGTTCCTGGTGCTAATCCGATAGCTAAAGCTCCTTATCGTCTTGCACCCTCTGAGATGCAAGAACTTGCTAGTCAATTACAGGAACTTTCTGATAAAGGGTTCATTCGCCCTAGTTCTTCTCCATGGGGAGCCCCTGTCTTGTTCGTTAAAAAGAAGGATGGTTCTCTTCGGATGTGTATTGACTACCATGAACTCAACAAACTCACCATCAAGAATCGTTATCCACTTCCTAGGATTGACGATCTCTTCGATCAACTTCAAGGAGCAACCCACTTCTCGAAGATTGACCTCCGTTCTGGTTATCATCAGCTTAGAGTCCACGATGAAGATATTCCCAAGACAGCTTTTCGTACTCGCTACGGTCACTATGAATTCATGGTTATGCCTTTCGGTTTGACCAATGCTCCCGCAGTATTTATGGATCTGATGAATCGGGTTTGTAGACCCTATCTCGACAAATTCGTGATCGTTTTCATCGATGATATTTTGATTTACTCTAAGTCAAAATCCGATCACGAGCAACATCTTCACTCTATCTTGAGTCTCCTAAAGAAAGAACAACTGTACGCCAAGTTCTCAAAATGTGAATTTTGGCTTAAGGAAGTTCAATTTTTGGGACATGTCATTGATATGAACGGAATTCATGTTGATCCTGCAAAGATCGAAGCTGTGAAGAATTGGAGTGTTCCTACCACTCCAACAGAAGTCCGTTCTTTTCTTGGGTTGGCTGGTTATTATCGTCGATTCATCGCCAATTTCTCCAAGATCGCTGTTCCTCTCACTACCTTAACTCACAAGGGTAAACCCTATGAGTGGGGACCTAAACAAGAGGAAGCATTTGAAACTCTTAAGCTGAAACTCTGTGAAGCTCCTGTCTTATCTCTACCTGATGGTAATGATGATTTCGTGGTCTACTGTGATGCATCGAACCAAGGTCTCGGTTGTGTTCTCATGCAACGAGGAAAGGTTATTGCTTATGCGTCTCGACAACTCAAGACTCACGAGAAAAATTATACCACCCATGATCTTGAATTGGGTGCTGTTGTCTTTGCACTCAAGATTTGGAGACATTATCTCTATGGGACCAAATGTGTGGTGTTCACGGACCACAAAAGTCTCCAACATGTCTTCGATCAAAAGAATCTTAACATGAGGCAACGACGTTGGGTTGAATTACTTAACGACTACGATTGCGAAATTCGCTACCATCCTGGCAAAGCGAATGTTGTGGCTGACGCACTTAGTCGTAAAGAGCGTGTCAAACTCCAATGTGCTAGAGTTCGTACCGATCTCCAGGATCGCATTCTCCAGGCTCAACACACCTCAGTCACCCAAGGTAACATGTACGATGAAATGTCTTGTGGTGCTGAGACTCAACTTGAAACCAAACCCGATGGTCTCCTTTATTTTCTTAATCGACTATGGATTCCCGACCGTGATGATCTTCGTACTTTTCTCATGAACGAGGCTCATAAGTCTCGTTATTCTATTCATCCTGGAGCTGACAAGATGTACCAAGATCTTCATTATTCTTATTGGTGGCCTGGTATGAAGAAAGACATTGCTCTATTCGTCGCAAAATGCCTCACTTGTTCCAAGGTTAAGGCTGAACATCAACGACCATCTGGTATGCTTGAACAACCAGAGATTCCTGTCTGGAAATGGGAAAGCATAGCTATGGATTTCATCACCAAACTCCCTCGCACACCCAAAGGTTTTGACAGTATTTGGGTAATCGTCGATCGTTTGACCAAGTCAGCTCACTTTCTACCTATTCGTGAGAAGTATTCTGTGGAAAGGTTGGCAAAGATGTACGTAAGTGAAATCGTATGTCGTCACGGTATACCTTTGGACATTATTTCTGATCGCGATGGTCGTTTCACCTCCCACTTTTGGGGATCTCTACAAGATGCTTTGGGTACTAAGTTGAACCTGAGCACTGCTTATCACCCTCAAACGGATGGTCAGACTGAACGAACCATCCAGACACTTGAGGACATGCTCAGGGCTTGTGTCATCGATTTTGGTGGCGCATGGGATTCTCATCTTCCCTTGGTTGAGTTTTCGTACAACAACAGTTATCACGCCAGCATTAACATGGCTCCTTTTGAGGCACTCTATGGTCGGAAATGTCGTTCTCCTGTCTGTTGGACCGAGGTTGGTGAAGCTCGTATTACTGGACCCGAACTAATCCAGGAAACCACAGACAAAATCCAGCTTATTCAGGATAATCTTCTCAAGGCTAGAAGTCGCCAAAAGAGTTATGCTGATAAACGTCGTAAACCCCTGGAATTTCAAGTTGGGGACCTTGTGCTACTTAAGGTATCCCCTTGGAAAGGAGTTATTCGTTTCGGTAGAAAGGGAAAACTAGCTCCTCGTTACGTAGGCCCCTTCAAGATTCTTGACAGAGTTGGGAAAGTGGCTTACAGACTTGAGCTTCCACCTGAGCTAAGCAATGTTCATCCGACCTTCCATGTTTCGAATCTCAAGAAATGCTTAGCAGATGAGAACCTTCATGTTCCTCTTGAGGATGTGCAAATCGATGAAAGCATGCACATTATCGAGAAACCCGTCGAGATTGTTGACACTGGAGTCAAGAAACTCAAGCGCAGTCGTATTCCGATCGTTAAGGTTCGTTGGGAATCTAAACGAGGCCCAGAGTTCACTTGGGAACGTAAAGACCAGATGAAGTCGAAGTATCCACATCTTTTTCCACCAGACTCTCCAACTCCAACTTCGGGACGAAGTTCCTAAAAGTAGGGGAGACTGTAACATTACGCAATAAATACTTGTACGTTACGCTTTGACATTAATAAAACGTCAAGTTTTCATAATTATCTTCGCATTTATTATTTTTGTCGCTATTTTGGAACCCTAATACTATATATAATATTATATATATGTGTGTGAGTGTATAATTAAATAAAAAAAATGATTTGCCTTGGCCGGGGTTCGAACCCGCGCCAAGGGCCGGTCCAATCCAACACACGAGCACAAACCAGCTGGGCTGGCCACTTCCTTGTGATAAACCCGGATAAACATTAATCTTATACGCGCGTTTAATCCCCATAGTTGACAAGGAAAGTCAACTGTGGGATTCCTTGTTGATCAATCCGTCTAATTAACGCGTAATCATGCTATCTTTGGTAAATTCGTGTATAATCCGGCCCAATACAACACAATTGCACATCAAAAACACGGCAATCGTTGCCCTAATAATCAATTTGACGCGTATACTTTCTATGGAAAGTCAACCATCTAATTAACCCTAACCCTAATCCTCTAGTATATATAGATGGTCTGCGAGCCTTGTCTAATCGCTCACAACTCTCTCTCAATCTCAATATCTCTCTAATTCACTCTGTAATTGATTGAATTGCTCGTGGTTTGACTTTCTCCTTGACCCGACTATCATCATCAATCCTACACTGTGAGTTCAATATTTTTGGTGGGTTTAGTTCTTCGGCATCCCAGCAACAATAGCCCTAACATTAATCGGGCTATTGTTGTCTTAATCATCTGATTGTAAATCTAGGGTTCATCGCGTTTATAATTGGGGATAAAACTGGTTTTCGCTAGTGTATTTAATAATTATGAATCCAGAATCATCACAACCACCGGCCTAGGCCAAGTGGTTGTGACGCTGGCCTTCCACAATGGTCACCCGGGTTCGAGTCCCGGCTCTGACCGGGTTTTTGTACTCTTTTCTTTTCTTTTCTTTTTAACAATATAATTAATTGTATATATATATTAATCCTTTTAATCATCTAAATTCTTTTTAAAATACCTAAACTATTTTATAAATTCTAAAAAAATTATAATTGCTTAATCTGATATAAAAGTGTCATTTACAATTTTTATTTTTCAGAAATTCTTTTATTTAATATTTATAATAATTAAATCATTTTTATACTATTATAATTATAAAAATCCATTATTATATCAAAACAGTTTTATTAAATTTCCCAAAATTTATCCTGACTTTTTATAAAGTCAACCTTTACTGAAATAATTTTTAAATCAGTAAAATCATTTATTTTATATTTTTAAACAATTTTTGTTAGATTTAATCATATTTAATTCATAATAAATCCAATTTTCATCATTTTTGCACCAAAATTTTATACAAATTATTTTTAATCATTTAAAACAGAAATATGATTTTTAAAATAAGATTTCTTTAATTTTAGTATTTTTGAATATTAAAGTTAATAATTGGCTATTTATAAATAAATAGATTTAAAAATCTATTTTAAATGAAATAATTTATTAAAAATTATTTTATTGCTTCAAACACTTTAATGTGCACACTCAAAACTCAAATTTTGTAAAAAGACTATTTTTCATTAATTATCCAATTTTCTTTATTTAATTAACATTATTAAATTAAATTTAACAATTGATTATCCCCAAATCGAAACCCTAGGATACACGTATTAGTTATATAGACTTAGACTTATTATATATTACCTCATTATAGGGTAATATTTGGAATCACTTTGGGCAACACAATTATCATATCTTTTCAACAAATTAACATTTGCTAAGGTGAGTTTACATAGCCCCTTTTATTTATCACCATTTTTGGGGTGAAACATGTTATAACACTTTTCATTGCAATTCAATCATCAATGTGTTTATGTGTTTTCTATGTTGCATATTGTCTTGAGCATGATTAGAGTAAGCACCATTCTAGCATAATCATTAACATTGATCAGCCGACGGTATACATTGATAGATCTATTGGACTGACAATCCCACCCGGATACGTGCCTCCTACAAAGGTTACGTGGGTGTTTGTTATCGCATAACATATTCATTGGGACCATAAGTGTATGGTATGTATCATTTTATAACAGTCAGCAGGGTTGATTATGCACTCGATTTATTTCTAATATGTTCTCACATATGGGCTAGATTAACATGACACATGAATTGCATAACATTTTATTCATTTATCATCAAAAACCTATGTAATTCTCACCAACTTATGTTGACCCAAAATACTTTCAAAATTAACATGTTTCAGGTAACAATGAAGCTGAGGCTTGAGTTAGCATGAGGATTTATCTTGAAGTTTATTTGAAGTTTTTGAAGTTATTATTTGATGTTATGTATTTGAATTCTTAGACATTATTTCACATTTTGGATATTATGTTTGAATAAATTATTTAAAATTTATATTATACCATGTGCTACTGAAAACAATCATCAATACGTGGCACCCCGATGTTTCCGCCATCGGTTGGGGTGTTACAATCGGGGACTAGATAACCTTATGGTTATTGGTCGGAACACTTATGTGAACATTTTGATAGATCTCCGGTAGAGGGATCATCAGGGGCTAAACATCTTTACGTATAATTGAAGAACGCAATCTAAGGTGAGTTTCACGGCCCCACTCTTTTACTGGTTTTACATTTTCGGGGGAGAAAACATGCTGTATCCTTTAAACGTGAGTCAACTATGTTTTCATAAAAAGGCGTTTCAACTATGTTTTGGTATTCATGAATTCATTGGGTTTGGAGTATTCATTATGTTTTCACGTATGCATTATGTTTTGGAGTATTCATTATATTACTATGCGATCTTTGGAAGTCCCGGGGGAAACCATGAATGTGCGGGGATGCACAACGGGGGAAATGTGGATAGCGCTATTTGGGCTTGACCCGCCCCACTCGTCGACTGGAGGTCGGACGGGTGCATATTGTCTCTTAGGTATTCAGTATTCAGTATACAGTATTCAGTATTCAGTATTCATTCGGGCACGTATTCAGTATTCACAGTATTCGAGTCCAGTAATGGTTTTCCAATCGCAGTAGTAACAGGTATTCATATGATTTGCATGCATGTGGTCTGGATTGATCATGGGTATTCATTTGGGAGTTAGTATTCAGTTGGAGTCGATTTTCACTTGGAATTGGTATACATTTGGAGTCGGTATTCATTAAAAACCTGTGAACTCACCAGCATTATTTGCTGACGTATTTAGCATGTTTGTCTCAGGTCGCTAAGGTAGCAGCTGTCGATAGGCGCACGGAGTCTCACGGCGTCTAGGATTCATGTGCATCTCATTTAGTATTTTCAGACTTTCGTACTTTCGATTTCACGTTGTAATAAAGTTTTACGCTTCCGCAGCGTTGGATCATTTATGAAAACTTAATGGTTTGATTATGTCATTTTCTTTACGTATCATATAGTGTTGTTTATTGTGACCGTTGACTTGGATCCTGGTGTGTCACGCGCCTCGCGGTAAAACCCCGCACGTGGAAATTTGAGGGTGTGACAGATTGGTATCAGAGCCAATGGTTATAGTGAACTAGGACTGCATGTAGAGTCTAGTCTATAGCCGAGTATCACACACGTTAGACGGTCACACATAGTTACGAGTCGTGTCATTTGGTAAACAACTAATCTTGTCGGGGTGTCAGTGTCCTCATCACACGGTATCACATTATCCATCTTTTGTTATTCCTACCTTGGTTCTATCTTCTTCTTCGGGTTTGAAGATGAAGGGGCTTATCGCTTATACTTGGCAGTAGTGTACATTGGGGTGCCTTCGGCGCATTCTTGAGATCTTTCCGGGTTTTGGATATCTCCCCTCTATGCTCTAATGTACATACTTGCCTACACACACACTATCATGCACTAGTACTTGTCATAGTACACTCCTGAGTGACTGTTCACTTTGGGATCTTCGTGCGATAACAGTTTCTTTTAGGAATGTGGGTATCGGGTGATTTGAAGTTCTAGCTAGGAGCACGCCTAGAGGACCATGTAGAGCGATTTGTTATTTCGGGTGCACACGAAATCATAAATCGAAATGCATGAGAATTTTGGTGGACTTCGTGTTCGGACTAATGGTCATGCTGGAACCATGTTCTGAATTCGTTTGGTCACCATGGAAAGGAGTGATACGCTTTGGGAAACGAGGGAAGTTAAATCCCAGATACGTCGGACCTTTCGAGATCGTTAAAAGGATTGGTCCAGTAGCTTACCAGCTAAATCTACCAGATGAACTCAGTGGAGTACACAATGTATTCCACGTCTCAAACTTGAAGAAATGCTTATCTGATACGACACTGGTAGTACCACTGGAGGAGATCCAGGTGGATGATCAGCTGCGGTTCGTGGAAGAACCAGTGGAGATTCTTGAGCAGGGCGTCAAGAAACTCAGACAAAGTACTATACCTATTGTCAAGGTACGGTGGAATTCCCGTCTAGGACCGGAATACACGTGGGAGCGCAAAGATCAGATGCGGCTCAAATACCCACACCTCTTTACTGAACCTGAAATCGTACATAGATCCAACGCGGAACATAAAGCAGCTCTTTCAAAGTGAATTTCGGGGCAAAATTCCTTTCAACTTGGGGATGATGTGACATCCGGGAACCAAGCACACATTTTTATAGCTGGCTTTACTGTTTACTTGCTGAATTTCGGGACGAAATTCTTTTCAACTTGGGGATGATGTGACACCCCGCATTTTCAGGTTAAATACTTTTACTGAACTCTAGTTAACTTACATGTTCATACATGGCTAGATACTTAACTAGGGTTAGTTAAGTAGGTTTAACATATGTTAGAAGATGCTAACATATGTTATACATAGGAAAATCCTTGTTAAACACACACATGAGTCCTGTATCCCAAACGTTGGTGAATTATGTGACATACATAGCAAAAATATATACAAGTGAATTTTGGTGAACATGAAGTACGTGCTTATGTGAATTACATGTTTTTGTGAATGATCGCCTAACTGAAAGGTAATGCGTAGATTATGCAAATTACGTGCACAACATGAATGATATGCTATGTAATAATAAAAATAATGGGTTTTATATAATTTAGCATGGTTAATAATATTGGGTCCGGTATTGGGCTAGAACATGGTTAACGGGTTAAGTTAATGGACTAGAAGGGCCCTAATACCAATTGCTTGGGGAACAAGCAAAGCCCTTTTACAATTAGGAGGCAAGGAAAAAGATAAAAACCCTATCCCTTGCCCCCCTTGGCGCCGTGCGAAACCCCCCACCCCCTCTCTCTTTGTTTTCAAGCAATCAAGCAATCTTTCACTAATCAAGCTAGTTCGGGTTTGATTTCAAGGCTCTAGGGAGTTTAATCTTTTGCAAGGTATACGTTCTTATGATTTTTGATGAATTATAATGATTGAAAAACTTCGAAAACCCTAAAAATAATATATACAAAATCGCATACATGTATGTATAGGAGTTCTTGAATGTTCTTGATGATTTGATGATGATGATTGTTATTAGCAGCCATGATTAGGGTTTTCACATGATAATATATGTGTTTTGCTATGATTAATATGGTGTTTAATCAGTACTATAGGTGTTATACATGTATTAGGGATGTTTATGAAGAATTAGGGTTTGTAGATTACTTGGGATGCAAGTTTAAGATTCTGACAGATTTGTTTGAACGTGTTGAAGGGGCTGTAACGGGTTGGTAAATCGATTGTTTTGATGATTTCTTTGCATGATTGTAATGTACAAGGTCTTAGCTTTTCATAATGGGCAAAACCATCGATTTTGGACATCGTATGAGTCGTTTTTGGAATTTTAATTGATTAGGGGTCATATCAGATTTTCGGATTTGTAAATTGGGCTAACTTTAAATGGTCATAACTTGAGATTTACAAGGAGTTAGGTTATGAAATTTTTACAATAGGTCAATACTGGAAAAATAGAGCTTTTCCAAGTGGATTCATCTCGTTTGGATGAATACACAATTTTTAAGAATTTTCCTACTAAACTGACCTGTTGAGGAAATTTTCTGGACACTGCTGTGTTGTACGAATTTTTATAATTTTTGTGTTTGGAATTAAGACAAAACAAAAATAGTTATTGTCGAGTGGATCCCAAATAAAATTCAGTAAAAATTTGGGACTTTAATTCATTCGTTAAGTATTTTAAATAAATTGTTTTTCACAGCGCACAATCTGTCCTAAAAACACAGATTGTGTACGGGGTCTTTAAGTGACTATTTGGAATTCTATGTGGTGTGTAATTGACATGTACTTGTGTGGAAACTTGTATGAGATGTATTTGATGCATTAAACTGATAATAATTGCTATGATCACTAACGGGATACGTAGGACATACTTGAGCATGTAGAGTCATTAGGTGTCACTACACGGTTTTGAACTTTTAAAAGTCTTGGATAAACGGGTTACATGGTGTGTTGGTTACGCACGTATACTCACCTAGTGACATTTGTAATAGGGAGTCGGTAGCACGTTACTATTCGTGGAATTTGGATTTTCACTTGCGACCTAAGGTGAGTTTCACTACTCTTTTTCTCAAAAGCATGCGTCTCAGGTATGAGACACTTTACTTAACATTTTCTAGTCCGGTTTGGGACTACTTACACATCCCGGGTTGGGATGCCATAGATCCTTGTGAGGGTCGGTCACGTTGCTAATTCGCAATTGTGTCCTTGATAAACTGAACCATTTCTATCATTTTGTAAGTCCTCACGTACCGAATGAGTTGCCAGGGTTGGCAAGCGGGTTATTAGTTGATAGCGCTATTAGGTCTTACAAACCTCACACCGGCTCGGGGAGCGCAGGCGTGAACTATAACTACGAAACATTATCATTGCGGATAGACAATGATGTTAGGCATACGGCACACTTATGTGGCTACACGTACATAGCAGTTCGGTATAATCGGTTAGTTATCATGAATGGGTTAGCTACCCTTGGCATGCGATGAATTAGTGGTTACACGGTGCGGGGCACCAACATAACTTACTTACTTACGTGGTTTTGAAAACCAGCGCAGTTACATACTCATTTACTTTACCTAGTGAACTCACCAACATTGTTTGTTGACCCACGATTTACATGCTTTTGCAGGTAGTTAGCTTCCGGTGCCAGAATTAGAAAGCACTGCACACTTCATTGCATTTGGGGTCTTGGGCATACACCTAAATTACATATTATGCTTTTACATTTTCTTTCATATGGTTTTAATTTGGGCGCGTTGTTTTGCGCATGGTTTTTTTAAAAGGATTAAATTTGGTTTACGCTTCCGCAACTTAACTAAACTTGGTTTTTGAAACGAACTAAATGGTTTGGGCATTTAGAGTTCGTTCATATGACTTATGGCTATGGGATCCTGGTATGTCATGCGCCTCGCGGTATGAACCCCGCAGTGGAAATTTGAGGGTGTGACAGCACATGTGCACTAAAATTTAAAATATGGTTTTCTTATGTGTTGTTTATTATTTGTAGACAAAGATGGGGTAAGCATAAAAGAATGTAACTTTTGTGTTATGATTGAGGGATAAAGGGTCAAAAAAGTTGTCGGATGCGATTGAGGATGATGATATAATCGTTGATCAGGAAGTTAAAAAAGGTCGATATTATTTATTTAAGCAATTTAAGTATACATGCACATGTGCATATAGGTATATGCACATGTGCTTATATGTATATTTTTCATGTTAATTAATAAATGTTAATTGTTGGTTATTTAAACAAACGAACAATGTGATAAATTTGAGAAGTATACGATGTTCAGGTTGACATATGAAAAAACAAGGGAGATGTTAGACGAGGCATCAATGAGGAGTGAAGAGTGTTGGAAGAAGATAAGTAAAAGGAGGAGACGTTGAAAAGGGGCCAGTTAAGCAATAGAAGGGGACATTGGTTGTGGACGTGAGTTTGTAAGATAATTAGAAGTTTGGAGGTAGGTGGTCAGTGGTAACATGATTGATTTGTAATATGGATATATATTTTTTTATTATCATTTGTTTTATTGTGTTGATAGTTTGGTAGAAACTTCATGTATTTTATATTAAAAACAAATGAGTACAAAAAAGTTTGTTGTTTGAAAGGATGATGCATGCACATATGTATATTATGGGTGGTTTTATATGGTGGTTGATAGGTTGATTATGTTTGTGATTATTATTATAATGTATGTAAATTTGTATGATAAGGAAATTGACATATGCACATGTGCATAATTATAATTAACCCCTCCACAACCCAAAAACCTAAACCCACCACCCAATCCCCCCCCCCCCTAAAAAAAAAAACCTAACCCCCTCCTACCATACCTAAAACCTAAGCCCTGAAGCTAAACCACTCGAAAAACTTAACTATATTGGTGAAATGCACATGCGCATACAGTACATGTTTCTTATTTTATAGCTCTTATATAGAGTTGTTTTAAGTTTATAAATGTTTGTTGTCATACACTTGTCTTATTATCAATTTATGTTATAATATGCATGACTACGCAATTAACGAGTTCGAGTGTATTTTATACATCTCTTCGTATCCATTTAATTATCATTGAATAATTTTTTTCACTCCTTATATTTTATATAACGTCCATTTAATATTCATTTCATTATGGTAATTAACAATGTATTCAAAAGTTTGATTTAATCGTGAAATGCACATGTGCATACGGTGTATTTTTATATATATAACAGCAAAATGCACATGTGAATCAGGGGTGACGTCATATGACGTCATATTAGCCATTTTTTTATTTATTTTATTTATTTTATTTTTTTTCGAAATACTAATACTAAATAATCATTCTGGTGTTTTTACTTTTTTTATTTTTTTAAGTTATATAATTTTTTTTATTTTTTTTTAAATTTTTGATGAAGGGGTTTTTGTAGACACACTTCATGTTTACAAAAATGCCACCTGTTCACACTGGTTCTTTGGTTCTCTCCCTAAATGGTGGTTCTCAAATGATCCAAATCCTATATATATATATATATATATATATATATATATATATTGAACTAAATTTTGATAATTAAATTAATAGTTATAATTGTAACTAATAAAAATTAAAAAATAATTATTTTTAAATAAAGAAACAAATTAAAATAAATGTATTATTTTAAATAAGAAAATGAGAGGCTTTATGAGGGAGTTCTTAGTATACCATGTGTTGTCTTTTATTAGTATAGATAGCAATAGATTAATGTTGATTGGTTTACTTTATTTATTTGTTTAGAACAATATGAAAGTCTACCAAAAAAGCTTAACCAATTACATTGTGTAATAATTTGCTTATTTGACATTTGAACTCTTTTAAACATCTAGAATTAGTATGTACTTGCTGAGCATATTTAACATATAAAACAATGACCAAAATATTAAAAAAAAAAACTTAATAATCATTTGTCAAACATCATAACAAACATAGTTTTAAACGTGGAATAAAAGATCAAAATTTTATAAACGGGTTTATTTAAGGTACATGATTTAAATTTAAAGTTAATAACATATAAATATGTTATATAAAAAAGAATCACTAATGTTTAAATAATTTTTAATTCGGTTAGTTAATAGATCTTTTTAAAGTATGTCTAATACTTTAGTTCAAATTTTGTATTAAAACATAATTATATTAAATGCGAAAACATAATATAAATATGTTAAATAGAATTTTAGTATTTATATTAATAACAAAAATCATTAAATCCGTTTATAATGATTTCTGTTACAACTATGATTATTAATGTATTTATATTATGATTTTGAAAATCAATTAATATAATTATATTTGAATTTATTTTATATTAAATACTAAAATTATAGAACTCATGAGGGAGTGCCACGTGTCCCTCATGTGTTTTCTTTTATTAGGATAGAAAGATTAATTAATTTACAAAGACATAGTATATATATATATATATATATATAGAACTAAATTTTGATAATTAAATTAATAGTTATAATTGTAACTAATAAAGATTAAAAAATAATTATTTTTAAATAAAGAAACAAATTAAAATAAATGTATTATTTTAAATAAAAAAATGAGAGGCTTTATGAGGGAGTTCTTAGTATTCCATGTGTTGTCTTTTATTAGTATAGATAGCAATAGATTAATGTTGATTGGTTTACTTTATTTATTTGTTTAGAACAATATGAAAGTCTAACAAAAAGCTTAACCAATTTATTTTATATTAAATAGTAAAATTATAGAACTCATGAGGGAGTGCCACGTGTCCCTCATGTGTTTTCTTTTATTAGGATAGAAAGATTAATTAATTTACAAAGACATAGTATATATATATATATATTGAACTAAATTTTGATAATTAAATTAATAGTTAGAATTAGTATGTACTTGCTGAGCATATTTATGAAGAGGAATGGTTGAGAGGTCAGTTGTGATGGAATCGGCCATGGAGCAGAACCGAAAGAAGAAAGGAGATAGAAAAAAAAGGAGAACGAAGCAAGAGAATGGAAGAAGAAGGAAGGATTTGGTTATGTGGCTGATACAATAAGATGATATCAAATCTCAATATCTTTCATTGATGTTAAAGGTCCTTTATATACAAGAGATAATAACAAAATGATTGAGAGAATATCTTCTCTTTACAAATATACATGATTGACTAATAATGATGTTCAAATGTAGTAATGAAGGGATGATATGTAGGCATAGATATAGACATTTCCTAATAGGTTGTTCAAGGAATCCGAGATGGAAATGATCAAGCTCTCTTAGGATGAATCAAGCGCATACTAAAAATCAAGCTTCCGCACTCATATTCTGCATTCGGGTTCAAATAATATTATTCACTTTTGATGTAACCAAGTCAAACTTTTAAATATGAACTGGTGTCGTGATGACTTGTAAAACTTACGTGATTAATGTGGATGAACCCGATTTAGTTGGTATCTAAATATTAAGGAAAAATATGTATATTTTACAAAGGGTATTACACAACTAGTGGCTTTGATCCTAGTATTTAGCGTGTCACTACGTGTCTCTTTTTCTTATACATGTATGCTAAGCTCATAATCACATTGTCGGGGTTTGTGTGAACGTCATATGTGCTCTCCCGGATATTCTTTGGTGCATGATTGTAGTTGATAGGTTCATTCCATGAGCTCGTCGCTTCCATCCATCAAACGTAGTAGCTTACGAGCTTGAGACTGACTTTGAGCTTCTCTAAGTGTTGTGGTAAGCTCATTTTATAGTAGATATGATGGAGCCAAGCAAATATGGTAAAAGAATGAGCTTGTGTGTACCTATATTGATGAACTTCTTTCGTAACAAAGTGGCTTATTTGATGCGAAACTAATCTTCTCATGCTTGGAGCCTTGGAGGTTAGCTTCTTTCATAAAATTGTAAGACTTTTGGTCCATGACGTTGAACTTCTTTGGTATGAATGTGAGCGCGTATGTTAGTGAGCTTCTTTCGTATAAAGGTGACCCTTTCGTTATACGTTGTTGAGCTTCCTTTGCACGACTGTGAGCATGTAGCTCAATTTGGTGAGCTTCCTTTACATAAAGATGAGCTTCTTGTGGAAGTTATTTTCTTCCTATACCTATGTAAGAGGCTTCTTTTTATCGAAGTGTGAGACTAAGCCTCTTTTTATTTTTCTTTTCAACCGCATGGTACTTCTAAATGTGTAGACAAGCTTGTTGTCTTAGAAGATTATACCCAATTATACTTGCTTATAGCAATAAGGTTGAACTTTGTTTGAGCAAGGCACTGCCTATGTCTTTTAATGACGTCTTTGTTGGCAAGGATATTTCCCTTACTATTACGGTTGAGAGCACTCCCATGCCAATATAGTAGGCTAACTTTGATAATGAATTTGTTGCTTTTTTAGTGAGCTAGTACATTTTGAAGACCTTGTAAGGTAAGCTTACGTAAGCTATGCATGAATGTTTGCCAAGCGTTATTGTTTGCAAATGTCTTTATAATCTTGTTATGGTTTGATGTTGCAGACACCCTACCTTAACGTAACTATATTGTCAACAAGAGAGAAAAGGATAAGTAAGAGAAAGAAATCGGAGATGAGCTAGAGAAATCATGTCCAGCAAGTTATATCTATACTATATTGTAAAGCATTTATAAGGACTTCTTAAAACTTAAGAGGTGCAAGTTTAATTGCTTATAATAAACAAACAATGCATATAATCTACATCTACATCTACATCTACATCTACATCTACAATCTACAATCTACAATCTACATCTACAATATCTACATCTACAATCTACAATATCTAATAAAAGAAAACATATGAGGGACACATGTCACTCCCCCATGAAGTCTTACATTAATTATTCAAAACAATAAATGTCATTCAATTAGTATTTAAATTATTTTCATAATTGTTTTTATTAATCAATATAAAAATATTAGAAGACAAACATTTTTTACATATTCAATCTCATCAAATATAGTTAATCATTTCTAAAAACTATTTATAATTATAAACCAAAAAATATTTATCATACTTTAAAATTACAAAATTAAATTTTCAAACATTAAAGTCAAACCAAATTTAAATAGTTTAAATTACCTCCATCAATTCATCTAATCAAAATATGACTGTTGAAAATTAAATAATTTTAACTGCAAAATAAATCAGAAACTTTGGGATAACAATTTAAAAATATAAATTTAATTTGTACGTAGTTGAATACTTAGAGCATGTTTGGCTCTCCATTTCCTCACCTCCTTTTGACTTATAACTTCAAGAAGTCAAAAGTTAAAAAAAAAGTGTTTGGATAATTGTTTGAAAATGAGCTTTTGGAAGATTTTGTGCTTTGAAAAGGAGAAAATACGAGAAAAATCATAAGATAGAAATTGTTACTTTTGGGATTAAGGAGAAAAGGAGGTAGAAGAAGGAGAAAGGAGAAAAGAAAATGGAGAGCCAAACATGCTCTTAATTAGCTTGATTCATTTTTAACATTCATGTGAATTAAAAGCTATTGTTTTTAAATTTCAGAATACTAAACTCTTTATATTTGTGATTTAATAATTGCTAAAAGTTTAAGATATTTCCAATTAACTTTAGATTTTTTATATCTCTCCCAACTTTAAGTTATGATATTTTTATGTTGTTATATGTGTTACAGAGGGTTAATTTGTAACAATTTACTTCTTTGTTGATCACTGATACAATAATAAAATGTTTTCATATTTGACTTATTTCTTAGTTATGTTATAATTTTCAAACAATTATTTATGTTTAGGTTATTTACCGCATTTTATTATCACTTTCGAAAACTATAATTTTTTAACTGAATGTCTTATTTTTTGTTTAGCTTTAATAAGAAAATTATGTTCCAGTTAAAAAAAAAAAAAAACTTTATCTGTATGACTCACGATGACGATAAGCAAAAGACAAAGACAATTGCTATCTAGAATTGCGTTGTATTTGAAATACCATGTTTTCGCTTATGGCCAATTGTGCATCACGTTATAAAGAGTAAAAAGCAAAGTCAGTGTTAAATTATTAATATTAGATAGATATAGCAATGTTAACAAATAAAACAACCAATGTTGTATACAAAGAGATATTTAGAGAATTGTGATTTTTTTTTTGTTTTTTAGCAATTATATTATATATTAAAATTTTCAATAATTTACATTAATATGTAATCTTAGTTACTATAGCCCGTAATCTTAGTTACTATAGCCTGTTGCCTGTAATTATATTATATATTAAAAATTTCAATAAAATTTTCCGACCGACCCATCAACTTTAAAACTTTGTTATATGTAGCCTGTAATCTTACATTGGTCTTATGCCTTTAACTTTTACTCATTGCACTTTCAACCCTAGACTACTACTATAACTCATTCGTTAGCTATTTACTTTAAAAAAAAACTAATTTATTGATGTATTTAAAGATTTTACATGGGAATTTTTATAGACCTGTCGGTATAAATACGAGCTGGTCTACGTTTCGACTTAAACTTTTTTTCCTTTTGGAAAATTTCGAGTTTACTCTTTTTCGTACCTTTACTTGGAGAAAAACTATTTTTACATGCAAATTTGTATATATGTGTTGGTATAAATACGAGTTGGTCTATGTTTCGATGTAAACTTTTTTCTTTTTTGGAAAACAACTAATGTCAAATAGGATACGTTTTCATGCTTATATTGTGTGCGCTACCAGTTGGTCCACGTTTTGATGTAAATTTTTTTCGAGCTGAGTTAAAAACATTGTGTTTTACACTTTTTAGTCATTGTGTTTACGAATTGTATGTAGCGCATTGTGTTTTATACATTTTGTATTACACTTCGTGTGTTACTGCAAGGTTCAACCCGCCGTGTGCCGCCGCAACGTGCGGCGGCAAAATACTAGTTATATTCAATTCTATAATTACTTTTAACATATTAAATATAAACATATAAAAAACAATTCATAATGTTGTAATCACTTATATATAATTATGTACTTTATAAAAGTTAAAAGTTTTATAAACTTAATAATCTTTCTATACTAATAAAAGAAAACACATGATGGACACATGTCACTCCATCATGAATTCTCCAATCTTATTATTTAATACAATAAATTTAAATATAATTATATTAATTGATTTTTGAAAACAAAATATAGATATACCAAATTGAATTTAAGTAATTTTATTAATAATTAATAATCATAGTTGTAACAGATTTCATTAAAACCTAAATAAATGATTTTTATTATTAATGTAGATAAATCTGTTTCTAATCATTTCTGTTACAACTACAATTATTAATAAAATTACTAAAATTCAATTAATAAAATTATATTTTAATACAAAATTAGAAATAAACTATTAGACATACTTTGAAAAGTTTATTAACTAACCGAATAAAACGTCAATGATGTCCAGTCCAACTGGGGAGGTGGGAGGGTTTACACGCTTGCATGGTTCCTACTCGGAAGGGTTCCCAGGTTTGAGTCTCGCCGTCCATCGAAAAAAATATACCCAATAGGTTTGAAAGGGACCGGTGTGTGAGGAAGGGTTCGATCCGGGGGGGTTCTAGCTAAGAGGTTTATCATTGGTCTACGCCTGAAAAAAAACTAACTGAATTAAACATTAAACATTATTATAAAAAGAGGAAGGGTTCGATCCGGGGGGTTCTAGCTAAGAGGTTTATCATTGGTGTACGCCTGAAAAAAAAACTAACCGAATTAAACATTATTATAAAAATGATTGATTCTTTTCTAAAATAATACATTTATATGTCATTAACTTCAAATTTAAATCATGTACCTTAAATTAACCTCTTCTTTAAAATATGATCTTTTATTCTAAATTTAAAACTATATTTGTTATGTTGTTTGACAAATGATTTTTAAGCTTTACTGTTATTGGTTTTGGTTAATTATTTAGATGTTAAACATGCACACCAAATATTATTAGTTTTAGATGTTAACAATAGTTCAAAAGTCAAATAAACATATTAATAATAACACAATGTAATTAGTTAAGCTTTTGTGAGACTTTTATATTGTTATGAATAAATAATGAAATAAACCAATCAACATTAATCTTTTTCTATCTATACTAATAAAAGATAATACATGGGGTATATGGAATTCCCTCATAAAACCTCCGATTTTATTAATTAAAACAATACATTTATTTTAATATAATTGCTGAAATTCTTATTTATTAACTAACCGAAGTCAACTTTATTAAAAAAATATTCATTGTTTTTTACGATAACATAGTTATATGTTATTAAATTTAAATATAAATTGTGTACCTTAAATTAACCTATTTTTTAATATTTGGTATTTCACTCTATGTTTAAAACTATATTTCGTACAATATTTTAAAGAAATAAAATATAATAAATACATTTTATATATGAAAATCATTGTTTGAAATACAATATTTTAAACGTATGAGGAGTTACTTTCAAATTAATTTATTTTTTTTATATTTTAGCCTAAATAAATTTATTCTTATTACTTTTGATATTTTTGTTTTGTTGTATGTGCAGTCTACAAGTTAACAACCACGATATGGAAGATATATTTTCGAAAGTTTGAAAATAGTTTTACGTGAATATGAATGTGTTTTTTCGATAAATTATTAAGAGGCTGATGAATATTTTATATTTTTTCGGTCGTAAATAAATTTTTTATTTTCAGTATAATATGTAATCTACTTTTCTTAATTATACTTACAAATTTATATATATAAACTAAATTGTTCAACCCGTGTATCACACGGGTACATAACCTAGTTTTATATTAAATAGTAAAATTATAGAACTCATGAGGGAGTGCCACGTGTCCCTCATGTGTTTTCTTTTATTAGGATAGAAAGATTAATTAATTTACAAAGACATAGTATATATATATATATATTGAACTAAATTTTGATAATTAAATTAATAGTTATAATTGTAACTAATAAAGATTAAAAAATAATTATTTTTAAATAAAGAAACAAATTAAAATAAATGTATTATTTTAAATAAGGGACTGCATGTGCCACTCGTAAGAAGAGTAAGGGTTATGTGTGTAAATTATCAAAAAAAAGAAAGAACGTTCGTTTGAAGCGGTCGGGCAGTGGGTCTAAACTGTCTTCAGGCCCACAAAAAAAGAAATACAGGCCCAAGCTCTGTAGTGGTGATCCTTTTGATCTGGATTCTCTTATTGGGCCGATGGACCCCGTAGAGGTTTTGGCCCATAATCGTTGTTCCGACTCTGCTATGGCCTATAATTTTGACAAACATGTTCTGGGTGGGTGCGTTAATACTGATAGGTATTCGGTGGCTCCTATTCAGACATTTGAACAGTTGTTGAATAATAAGGAAGATGACAGAGCCCCCAATGATAGGTGCGATAAGCCATCTTCTGATCCTATGCAAACGGAGGTTAATGAAACGGATGATGCATTTGATAATTCTAAAGAGGCGGAGGAAACGATGGAGTTCGGTACTAAATTGGGAGTGGAACTCAATAATTTTCAAGATATGGTTGTGGAAGCTATTGAGGAAGAAGGGTTACAAGAAGGTAATAAATGAATTTTTTGTCTGTTAACGTTAGGGGTTTTGGTATTGCCGGGAAAATGAATTGGGTTAAGGAATTACGGTTGAAAATTGATGTTGATTTTTTAGCAGTCCAGGAAACAAAAGTGGTGGATTGTAATAGATTTGATAGGTCGAACTGTTGGGGAAGGGGAGATACTGATTGGGATATGGTGGACGCTACTGGGCGTTCGGGTGGCCTTCTTAATGTTTGGAATAAAAGAGTGTTTCGTAAAAGCTCCGCTGTGTTGGATCCCAACTTTGTCCTCACATCGGGTGTTTTAATTGAAGACGGTACGGTTCTGAATATTTTGAATATTTACGCTCCTCAAAAGGTAGTCGCTAAGCGTATTTTGTGGGATAGAATTCTGGAAATTATTAACGGAGTGGATGGGTTATGGGTTCTGTTGGGGGATTTTAATTCGGTTCGGTGGCCGGAAGATAGAAAAAACTCTCGTTTTCACCGAGGTGCGGCCGCGGATTTTAATAGTTTTATTGATACCGCTGGCTTACAGGAGTATGTTATGAGGGGGAACAAGTACACTTTTTTGGCAGGAAACAATGGAGAGTTTAAGCTGAGTAAAATTGATAGAGTGCTTGTATGTCAAGATTTTTTTAACAGATGGCCGCTGGCTTGTCTTCGAGCCCTTCCTAGAAATTTGACGGATCATACGCCTTTGCTTCTTTCTCTGGTGCAATCTAATTTTGGGTATAAGCCTTTTCGTTGGTTTAACTCTTGGTTAGAGAGACCGGAGTGTGAAGGCGTGGTTATTAAAGCCTGGAACGAGTGTCATTTTGAAGGTAATGCTGATATGGTTATCAACCGAAAATTCAAGTATGTTAGAGCTGCTCTTAAGGATTGGTGGGCTGATATCATTAATAAAGAAGGCGAGCAGTTGGATGTTCTTAATAATGAGCTCCAAAACTTTGAAATGATATTGGAAGAGAGGGATTTGGAAGAAGACGAGGTGTGGGCCTGGGCTGAATGTAAGAAAGATGTTACGCAGATTCACGAGTGGAAGTGTAGGGACCTTCATCAAAAATCGCGTGTTAAATGGGCTGCTAAAGGAGATGATAATTCTGCATATTTCCACAGGATAGTTAATGGTAGAAAAGCGACTAACGCCATTCCTGGCTTTATGGTGAACGGTCGCTGGTCGTCGAAGCCCACGGTGGTCAAAAATTATGTTTATTCTTATTTCAGGAATATGTTTGCTGATAAACACCCGTCTCGGCCGCTGATGCTGATCTCCTTATCCGCCTGTTCGATAAAGATGAGATTAAGACGGCGGTGTTTGATTGCGGTTCGGATAGAGCGCCTGGTCCCGACGGCTTTAACTTTCGCTTTATTAAACATTTTTGGGATATATTGGAGGGTGACTTTCTGAAGCTCTTTAATGAATTTTTCGAGTCTGGAAACATTAGTAGAGGGTGTAGCACGGCGTTTGTTACGCTTATTCCGAAGTCTAAAGTTCCAACTGAATTGAAAGATTATAGGCCTATCACTTTGGTGGGGGTTATTAATAAAATTATCCCTAAAGTATTGGCCGAAAGATTAAAGATTCATATGGGTAAGCTTATCTCCGAGACGCAGACTGCTTTTCTAAAGGATAGATTTATCCTTGATGGCCCACTGATGGTGAATGAAATTTTTGGGTGGTTGAAGAGTAGCAATAATAAGGCGTTCCTATTAAAAATAGATTTCGAAAAAGCTTACGACAATGTTAACTGGGGCTTTCTTTTATCAGTTATGGAACAAATGGGCTTTCCTCCCAGATGGCGTCTTTGGATAAAAGGTATTTTGGAATCTTCGAGGTCGTCCATTTTGGTTAACGGGTCCCCGACTTATGATTTTCAATGTCAAAAAGGTATTCGCCAAGGGGACCCGTTGTCGCCTTTCCTGTTCATTATAGTTATGGAGGCGTTCTCTTGTATGGTATCGAAGGCGTGTGATTTAGGCGAGATTAATGACCTGCGGGCTTTTCGTGGAGGTTTGGCAATCTCTCATTTATTATACGCTGATGACGCGTTAATGATGGGGGTTTGGTCTAGGGATAACATTATAAAGACGGCTAGATTGCTGAGAATCTTTTACGTCTGCTCGGGTTTAAAGATTAACATTCGGAAATCTCATCTTTTCGGTGTTGGAGTCGGGAATAATGAGGTTAGTGTTTTGGCGAATATTTTGGGTTGTCAAATTGGTGAATTTCCCTTTGACTACTTGGGAATTAAAGTTGGCGCCAATATGAGCAAATGCATTCATTGGTCTCCGGTTATTGATACCATCCAAAGACGGCTTGAGTCTTGGAAGTCTAAATTATTATCAATGGGTGGGAGAGTTACTTTGATAAAATCGGTTCTTGCTAGCCTTCCGGTTTATTATTTATCTATCTATAAAGCCCCGGTCAAAGTTATAAATAAGATTGAGCAATTGATGAGGAATTTTTTGTGGGGCGGATCAACGGATGATAGAAAGATGAGTTGGGTTGCTTGGGATATTGTTACCATGTCGAAGAAAAACGGGGGGTTGGGAATATCAAAGATAAAAGACGTTAATTTGGCGCTATTAGCTAAATGGGCTTAGAGATATAAGTCCCAATCCAATTCTATTTGGACGAAAGTGGTTTATATGTTACATAATGGTAGAGCCCGCTGGGATTTCCTTCCTATCAACAATAGAGTTCGAGGGTGTTGGAAGAGTATAGTAAAAGCGATTGACGGTCTTCAATTAAAGGGTCGTCATATTAGATCCTTCATGCAGTCGAAGCCGGGTAATGGCGCTGATATCCTTTTTTGGTCGGATATGTGGGCTGGTTCCACAATTTTGAAGCAGCGATGGCCTGAATTGTATAGATTGGAGATTAATAAAGAATGTAAAGTGGCAGAGAGATTTATTTTCGAGAATAATAAGTGGATTTTTTGTCCGCAATGGCGAAGGGGGCTGAGCACCGTAGCTGAACTCTCGGAGATGCAGGACGTCCAGTTTTTATTTTCTAATTTTCTTTTGACAGGTGCTCAAGACCAATGGATCTGGGACGGGGGTGATAAGCACTTCTTTGTTGCTGCAGTCAAACGGATGATTATAGAAGACACAGAAGTGCCTCGTAATCAAATAATGCGATGGGAGGCGTGGGTGCCTAGCAAAGTAAACTTGTTCTTTTGGAGGACTGAAATGCATAAAATCCCTACGAAAGCCGCGCTCCTGCGAAGAAATATTAGCATTCCAGATTCTGTTTGCTGTTTTTGCGATTCGGCAGACGAAGACGTGGTGCACCTGTTCACTGGATGTATCATCTCAAATGCTGTTTGGACGGCGGTTGGTAAGTGGTGTCAGCTAGGGAATGTGTTTCTGTTCGACTTCGAAGACATCATTCATATGTATAAGCAAGCGAATACAAACAAGTGGGGCAGAAGAATCATCAATGGTATAGTTATGATTGCTTGCTGGGCGATTTGGAAAGCTCGGAACGCCAAAGTTTTCGAAAATAAGAATGTCAAGGTTGAAGAGGTTTTGATTTCGATAAAGTCTTGGTCGTTTTTATGGCTTAAGCATAGGTCTAGATTTCGTTCTATTGTATGGAAAGACTGGGTGAAGTATCCTATGTATATGTTGTAGTTATTGGCGGCCCTTGATTCGAGGGCGAGCGTGTTTTAATGAAGTTCACTGTTCAAAAAAAAAAGTATTCCATGTGTTGTCTTTTATTAGTATAGATAACAATAGATTAATGTTGATTGGTTTACTTTATTTATTTGTTTAGAACAATATGAAAGTCTAACAAAAAAGCTTAACCAATTACATTGTGTAATAATTTACTTATTTGACTTTTGAACTCTTTTAAACATCTAGAATTAGTATGTACTTGCTGAGCATATTTAACATATAAAACAATGACCAAAATATTAAAAAAAAACTTAGTAATCATTTGTTAAACATCATAACAAACATAGTTTTAAACGTGGAATAAAAGATCAAAATTTTATAAACGGGTTTATTTAAGGTACATGATTTAAATTTAAAGTTAATAACATATAAATATGTTATATAAAAAAGAATCACTAATGTTTAAATAATTTTTAATTCGGTTAGTTAATAGATCTTTTTAAAGTATGTCTAATACTTTATTTCAAATTTTGTATTAAAACATAATTATATTAAATGCGAAAACATAATATAAATATGTTAAATAGAATTTTAGTATTTATTTTAATAACAGAAATCATTAAATCCGTTTATAATGATTTCTGTTACAACTATGATTATTAATGTATTTATATTATGATTTTGAAAATCAATTAATATAATTATATTTGAATTTATTTTATATTAAATAGTAAAATTAGAGAACTCATGAGGGAGTGCCACGTGTCCCTCATGTGTTTTCTTTTATTAGGATAGAAAGATTAATTAATTTACAAAGACATAGTATATATATATATATATATATTGAACTAAATTTTGATAATTAAATTAATAGTTATAATTGTAACTAATAAAGATTAAAAAATAATTATTTTTAAATAAAGAAACAAATTAATATAAATGTATTATTTTAAATAAGAAAATGAGAGGCTTTATGAGGGAGTTCTTAGTATTCTATGTGTCGTCTTTTATTAGTATAGATAGCAATAGATTAATGTTGATTGGTTTACTTTATTTATTTGTTTAGAACAATATGAAAGTCTAACAAAAAGCTTAACCAATTACATTGTGTAATAATTTGCTTATTTGACTTTTGAACTCTTTTAAACATCTAGAATTAGTATGTACTTGCTGAGCATATTTAACATATAAAACAATGACCAAAATATTAAAAAAAAAAAAAACTTAATAATCATTTGTCAAACATCATAACAAACATAGTTTTAAACGTGGAATAAAAGATCAAAATTTTATAAACGGGTTTATTTAATGTACATGATTTAAATTTAAAGTTAATAACATGTAAATATGTTATATAAAAAAGAATCACTAATGTTTAAATAATTTTTAATTTGGTTAGTTAATAGATCTTTTTAAAGTATGTCTAATACTTTATTTCAAATTTTGTATTAAAACATAATTATATTAAATGCGAAAACATAATATAAATATGTTAAATAGAATTTTAGTATTTATATTAATAACAGAAATCATTAAATCCGTTTATAATGATTTCTGTTACAACTATGATTATTAATGTATTTATATTATGATTTTGAAAATCAATTAATATAATTATATTTGAATTTATTTTATATTAAAATAGTAAAATTAGAGAACTCATGAGGGAGTGCCACGTGTCCCTCATGTGTTTTCTTTTATTAGGATAGAAAGATTGGTACGGTAGGAAACCGTATAACAAATGGTAGTAATAGTATTGGTAAGCAAATAAATAAAGTTACATAAGGAGAACATAAAAAAAATATTATTGATAGAAAAAAATGTAATTAAGATTTTTAGTTCACTATTTAATAAAGCCTAACATAACAACCAAGTCCAATATGTTATTGGATTTGAGCCTAAGTGGTCAAAAATAAATTCAGGAAAAGAAGGAAAAAATCAGAAAAAATCGGGCTCACTCGGGACTCGAACCCATGCCTACCCGTAGTTTAGTATTATAATAGTTTTGATAAAGTCTTTGTACAAGTTTCAATACTACAGCTTATTGTAGTATTATTATATTGTTTTGAATACTTCTCATGTACGTATCAACCACTCATAAATAGATGGGTTTATACCACTATTTTAGACAAGCTTTTGTAGCTATCATTTCTAATATATTTTAAGAATCATTTAAAACACTTTCTACTGCTATATTCATTAACTGTTTGATTCTTACATTTACTGTTTTAGTTCGTTAACTAAGGGGGAGTAATAACTCCTGTTAAAAGTGAATTCTTAACTTAGAAGTTAGAACTAGGGATGAGATCGGTACCGTACCTGTACCTATACCTATAACCGTACCGAAAATACTTGTGACACCCCAGGAAAATCCCACATCGGTCGTGGCCAGGAGAGATACTTGGTTCATAAGTAATGTCTTGCCTCTTATATCACCAACGCGTTTTAGGGCTTAATGTTAGTGGATGAGAGGAGAACTACACAGTTAAGCGTGCTCAGGTGGGAGCAGTTTCAGGATGGGTGACCTCCTGGGAAGTTTCCACCGGGGCACCCAAAAACAAATCCGTGAGCTCTGGGTGGGCAAAGCGGATAATATTGGTGGTGAGAGGGGCTGGATGTTACATATGGTATCAGAGCCACTCCTGTGCTGTTCGGGATGGTGGATGCACACCTCATCAGGGACGATGAGACTCTAACAGGGGGTGAATGTGACACCCCAGGAAAATCCCACATCGGCCGTGGCCAGGAGAGATCCTTGGTTCATAAGTAATGTCTTGCCTCTTATATCACCAACGTATTTTGGGGCTTAATGTTAGTGGATGAGAGGAAAACTCCACAGTTAAGCGTGCTCAGGTGGGAGCAGTTTCAGGATGGGTGACCTCCTGGGAAGTTTCCACCGGGGCACCCAAAAACAAATCCGTGAGCTCTGGGTGGGCAAAGCGGACAATATTGGTGGTGAGAGGGGCCAAATGTTACAATACTCATACCGAATTTGAACAAAAGTGGGTACCGAGTACCGTACCAAATATATAGGTACGGTACGGGTACGAGTACGGGTATCGGTACAGGTATTTCGGTACGGTACCCGTTTGGTACCATTTGTTATTTTTTTCTTTTTTGATCATTCGTACGGGTACCAAGTAGGTAAACAATTACGAGCATCAATACTATACAGGTATCAAACAGGTAAAATTGATACGAATACCATAAATACCACAATACGAAGTAAAACATATAATCAAATTCAATAGTATATAGAATTCGGTACCCGTACAATTTTTATCCGTACTCGTACCCGTACCGATACCGAAAGTACCGAATACCGAAATCAGTAAAAGTGGGTACCGATACCTATACCGAGTACTCAGAATCGGTACAGGTACGGGTACGGTATGGGTACGGGTATAGGTACTCGGGAAAAAATGCTCATCCCTACTTAAAATGCTTTTACTTATTTCGCTGTGCTAAATGCTTTGATAAATCTAAACAAGTGTTCTTGATAAGAATCTGTTAAAACTATACTGATCCTACAATTGGTATCAGAGCTCTGGTTCATCTGATCAAATATCAATCTAACAAATTGAGAATCAGACACAGACTATTATTGATATTCAATAAAAGATAAAAGTTCACTTTTCGAAACATCCATCACTTTAAGAAACCATTGATCAATCAAATTTCTTAAAAATGGATCCTTATAATACTGGATCTGCCAATAAACCTCCTATGCTGGTCATAAATGAATACAATATCTGGCAAAGGAGGATGACACATACTTTATCTCAACAAAATAGTGGATGTTGGAAGTTTGTCATGTATGGATCCTATAAACCATAAACCAGTAATAACAGATCCAGAAACTAAAGTTGAAAGAACAAAAGAACCAAAAGACTACACGGATGAAGATTTCCTAAAACTTGAGTTGGATGCTAAGACATTCTCTATGTTGGCAATGGCTCTCCCAAATGAAATATATGTTGGGCTCTTACATTGTGAGAGTGCCAAAAAGCTGTGGGATTGCCTAAAAGAACAGTTTGGAGGAACTAGTGAGTTGATTGCCAACACTAGAGAAATTCTTGCTCAACAATATGAAACTTTTACTCATGTTAATGGGGAAACTTTGATACAACAATTTGAAAGATTTTCTTCTTTAATATTTGAGTTAAAATTAAATGGTCAGACCTACACAAACTCATCTATGTTACATAGATTTTTAAGGTCTTTACCAGAAAAATGAGAAACTTACTCTATAGTCCTCAAATCTGGACCAGATTTTGACTTTCTCTCACTCACAAAATTACATGGGAGATTACTCGCTTTTGAAAGAGAAATTAATCAAAAGAAAAGGTTACAAAATTCTAGTAAAACTGCTGATGACTATATTATAGGTAGTACAACACTTTTGGGACAAGACTCACCAACTTGCTCAAATGATTTTGGATCTTTTGATCACATTGACATAACCTCTGGGATCTCATCAGAAAGATCATATCTAGGTTATGACAATGAAGAAAACAGTCAAACTACTGATAACATGTGTTTTACAATGGATGATTTAAAAAAATTCAGTAGTGATGACTTAGAAGAAATGGACATAATGTCAGGAAGGAAATTTCCAGAACTGAACAATAACACAAAAGTTGGTTTTGACAAATCAAATTTGGGTTGTCACAAGTGTCAGAAGTTGGGACACTTTGCTAGAGAGTGTAGAAACCTTAGCTATAACCAACCTCAGTCAGGAAATCAAGCTAACCCCAGTTATAATAGGAATATAGGAACACAAGGAAGTGCTCATTTTGTACAGGCACAAGCTCCACAAATCCAATGTGTACCTCAAATACAATATGTTCAGATGTCTGCTCAACAACAGGGCCAACAACAGATGCCTTCCATTCATGCTGCTCAATCTCCACAAGCTCAACAACCCACTCAACAAAGTTTATTCACTTCTGGTATGTCGACTGGAGTGACCAGGAGCGAGCAGCCACAACAACCCCACGCTAACCCAACGCGAGTGAGCCAACAAGCAGGCTTACGGCGCAAAGAAATGAATTTGTGTTGGATTTGTAGGCTGTGGTCGCGCCAATGCTCACCCCCACCCACAAAAGCCTGGCGTGGCCGGGTTACTTGAAATTCACGTTAATGGCTCACGACGGTGCTCACCGCGAGCTACAACGTACAGTCTAAAAAGTTAGTTTCTACATGAGTATATTACTATAAATTATCACCTTGTATCAGATTGTTTCCAGGGGCGCGGAACCAGAGGAGGGTCAGAGGGTCCGTTGACCCTCCAGCGACCGGACTTTTAGTAAACAAGATTTATTTTGGAGAGAAGTTTTATTATAATTGGACTCGTCGAAATGCATCAATAGAACAGTTAAAATGAAGAAAAAAAGTAACAATAATGAGAATTTTATTTTTTCCGGCCAGCTGCCCCTACCTCTGCAACTTCGTTCTGAGTTGAGGTTATTTTTAAAAAGATGAACTTAAAATATCTTTTATATTTAATATAATATAATTCTTTATGCCTATTATTTAGAATAGGTTTACTATATGAAAGTGTGAGAAGGTGATAAAAGGTACCAACCAATGTCATCCACTCATTTTTATCAAACCATTTCAATATAAACTATCTAAATTTAATTCTTATTGGGTCCTTATTTTAACGTGAAATCTATGCATTAATATCAGGTTTTGTAATTCTTTGATTCCTACTTTTACATGTTTTTTTTTTAATTCGATAAGGATCCTCAACTTACACAATTTTTTGATCGTCATTACCATTCTATTAATAAACATGATACAAGAAAATATTATATTGCGAAAATTTTATTCCGACCCTCTACTAGAAAAGTTCTGGTTCCGTCACTGATTTTTTATACATGATAAGTTCATTTTTGTCAGTAAAAATAGTTGAGCTAGCTGGGTTGACCCAGTTTGTAAACGAGTTGAACCCTTGCCAAGGTAATCTCGCTCGTCTGGTTTGTTTGAAATAAAATCAATATTTTAATGTATATTATACCTCCAATAGTATTATATCAAGATTCAAGTAATTACAACTTCAGTAGTTTATAACTTCTTTTTTAGGTGGTGGTGTCACAAGGGTGAAGGGGACATGGAGCGATAATCCAACAATCAATCACAATTATGAACCATCCATGTCACCCTTACCTTTTGCCTCATGTCACCAGAGATCTTTAAACCCCAAGGGACCACACCCCTTTTATAGCCCCACACCGTGTAGTCTTATGTGTATCTTAAAAATATTACTTTTGGCTTATATACCAAAACTTGTTATAAATTTTTATGGAAATATACAAATCGACGTGAGCTTTTTACAAGTTGAGCTAGATCTCTATTTAAGCTCCTAAAGATAAACAAGCCGAGTTCATCTCGATAGTTAAAAAATAAAAATATTAAAACAATTAAACAACAACAACAACTAGTATTAAGCACCCCGCGTTGATGCGGATACATAAAACTATACCAAGTAGCATTAATGTCATATCGTTGTCAGCGACCAACAACACCGAAAAAACTCATAAGAAAATAAAAAACGGAAAGAATAAAACTGAGTGAATTGTAGACGTAAAAACAGGAAACCATGTACGCCCGTTGCGGCGTGAAGACAACAAAAATGCCACATTCGTGCAAGGTGACTCGGTCAATGGCCATTTCTGTAAGAAACAAGTCCATAGTTAGTTTTACAATATCTTTGATTCTTAGGTTCACTTGGTTAAAAGACTTTAACAAGTTCATGTGAGAAACACATATTTGTTTATACCTACAAAAGAAAATTCAAAGAACATGTAGGATAATAAGCTTTACCATAATATTTTATTAATAATTCATTTAGCTTATTTGTAAATATTCCATGGCAAATATTCAAACTTTGGTGAGGTTAATAAAGAGCACATAAATAAGATGTTTTGTCTTAAAGAGTGCACTCGGAACCAATGTAGAGCCCACGTACTTTCAAGGCCCAACTCTACAAACTAGACACGTCCAATCTTTTATGTACGGTTTTTGGTCCAAAACAACTATAACTTTCCGATTTTTTTTTTAAATCGACCGTGAAACCAAACTGATGAATATGGTTCTGTCGGTGTAAATCAAACTATGATTACCTTATATATAACTATTAATCTTAATACCACTACAAAACATATGGCTTTTATTGACAGATATATCCGCCAGTGATCCCTCGATGGTTTAACATACGAGTGCTTGTGCTAAAGCTCGATTCATTTCAAACTTTATTCTTAAACCTTAAATTTGGCTCAAACTCAACTCATCAGTAGGATATCCATCAAGAAGTTAAGAAAACAAAAGCCGCATCCAACTTTCGTAAAGTACTAACGATTGTCATGATCGCGATCATTCTAGTGAATTTAAGCAAACACCTCCAAATGCCAGAAAATCGCATGGGAAAGTCGCTAAAATATAGCAACATCAACCTATAGATTCATGCAGACAAATGTTAATTTCCACCAAACCAATACAAGGGTGTCATACCGCCTTTACTTAAAACTTTTACATACAAAAACCCGAAATCAACATGTAGAAAAAAAAACAACAATGTATCTGAAACAACCCGAAAAGAAAACCGAATCTCAGCAACAGTGTAAACAATAAAAAACACTACTTTGAAAACAACTGTCTGCAGCGTCTTCCCGGCTTAATTCGCCTACCATCAGCAGCCTCACCCAAGATAACTTCATTAACCAAATCTTTAAAAATTAGTCTTTCAACCTCCAATGCAAGAACCGGTAATTCACCATCATAATCGGTCCAGCTCTCTGCACGATTCAGTACTTCCTCCCATAAAACGCTTCTCAACCCGTCTTCTTCATCCTCAAAACAGATATTTTCTTTGTTCTTTTTCGCTTGTAACTGTTCTATCTCCAAACATAAATCCCTCAAAAGCTTTTGTCCGTTCAATGTCTTCTTTGCAAGCTTAAAAGGCTTCTGAAAAGGAACCGATAAAGCTAACTTTCCTGCAAGGATCTCGTTAACAGCATCGAAAATAAGCTTCCTGTGGAATTTTTCCTTTTTGATTATCTTTTCGGACTTGTCAGGTTCTTGTTTTGCTATATTGCTGAACTTGGTTTGTTCCAATACTAGAAATAACTCCGGGTTAATCGGGTGGCCCGAAGAGTGGAATTGGAAAGTGGTGAGGTTTGACCCGAGGTCTCTAAGTAGGAGCCCGGAAGCTAATAGAATCTCGGATATATACCTGTCGTCAGGCTTTGTGTTGTCGCAGAGAGATGCAATGTAATCAGTGTGTGCTTCGTCGTGACTCGAGTTGAGCCTCGTGAGTTTTTGAACCAAATTCTCGATATTTTGTAGCTTTTTACGGTTAATTTCAGACGTAACACCTGACGATAGTGTGTCAGAAACGACATCATCCGGTGATTCCCACTGATCTTTAATATCTTGAGTAGCATCATCTGTGAATTCAAAACTAGTGTTAGTGAATCAGATTATTAGCATACGATATTACGATACACTCACAAACATTGAAAATATTATGTAGCACTAGAAGTGGCCAATTCGACCCCTTAATGTATAAGTTGGTCGATTTAGGTTATGTTTTATCTCTAACAAGTGTATGTATAATACATAAATACATAAAACCTCCTAACCTCCTAGATCATATTATTTAAATAAAAACTTAAATCATTCTTGAAATAATAACAATTTGTAATCATCTGCAGATTGAAGTCTATAGAAACAAAAAAAATATGGACTGTTATTATTTTAAACTTTCATTATTGCAAAATGGCACACACCATGTCTGCCCCATGTGGCATAGCCCACTTCACATGCTCACCACATGCCATGACTACCATGAAAAGATGTATTTGTACACTTATACAACGTTTCGTGTTAGACGTATCCACAAATAAGTTTATACCAAGTAAACATTAACAAACGTTTTTATGCGAAGTTCCCTTACAAACTTCCAAGAATTAGAAAAATACATGCATACATGACACAGTTTCTATAGAAAGAAGTTGTATTTTCCTGTCTTAGATCTTCATTTCTAGATTTATGGCATTTGATGTTTACTTCTTAGATTCATGCTGATCGACGTCATAAAACTAGAAATGTGTGTGTGTGTATTGTAAATGCTCAAAATATTATTGGACAAAGAGAGTATAAGTAATAATATGCATATAACTAAAAGATTCTTATTTTAAAGATGGCAATTTCATTCGGTGAGGATGTTTGGATGTGTGTTCTGACAATGATAATGTGATACCGAATAATCAGAACCAGACCAATTATAATAAAGCAACCTGTAGTATGAGATTGGTTATTTAATGCATAAATATTCAAATAATCAAATATTGTATTCTGTTAACACAAACATTAAAAACTAAGCATTATAACTTCAGTTAACGATAATCAGCAGTTCCATAATGCAAATCCAAGCTGCATATTATGGTATGGTACCTAAACGTTAATTGGATATTTGGATCCAAGAAGAATGAGAAGAAAACACTTTACCTTTCAGCGTCTTCAACATATGTTTCACAGATGAAGGTGAATCGTCTATATAAACTCCATTATCGAGAACAGAAACTGGGCTTGGGTATTCCGGGTCAAGTGATTCATCCTCCCGCATAAGCAAAGTTGATTTCTAGAAAGAAAAAAATGATAAAAAGCGAATCAAACATATGAAATTTGATGAATGTAAATTACAGGTGGCAGTTTTGCCCATTTACTTAAGAATGGATCAATTTAGGTTGTGTATTATCCCAGACGAGTCAAAGAGATTCATAAATTTAGCTAAAAGGGTCAAACAGGTTGAAAGTAACCCAAACTCTATTTTCAATGCATACAACCTCCTAACTTGCTAAGTAAACGTTAAGATTATTATCGTAGTAATCTTGTTTTCACATTTATAATTAACACATCAACTAATTTTTAAAACTAAAAAATGGACAAAAGAGTTTGCGTCAACGTAACAAAATTAGCCCATTTCAATCCGTACTAAAAATGACTTATTTCAATCCAAAAGCATTTTGTCCGGTTACCCAAACAGCCCGACCATTCCAACAACTGAACTTACCTCTTGCATTGAGCTAGGACTCCGCCTGTTATCAATTTCTTTAGAAGATTCAGGAGTGGTGACCCCTTCATGAGACGCTTGAGTTTCTTTGTAACTCGACTTCTTTGATTCGCAGTTGACCTCATGATGTTGACCGTCATGTTGCTGAACGTTTGAATATTTTGACCTTCGTCTTCCACCAGGGGAACTCGACTCTGAAACCTGTTTGGGTGACTGTTTTCTCACTTTACTGGAATCCGCTGGCGGAGTGGGCGGCCGAGAGCGCCTCTCAAACTCAGGCCGCTTCTGTTGTAATCTCGGGCTGACAGACGTTGCGCTCTTTCCTGAAGTTGTAGCGTTTTCTTTGGCCAACTGTTGTTGCTTGGTCAAACCCGGTGCATTGACTGCATTCCTCGTATGTCTTCCTCCACTTTTAACTTCATTAATACCGACTGTATTCTCTCTACGTGTACTTTTAGGGATATAATTTGTGCAAATCTTTCTGTCATCAGTTGGGATCTCTTCGACGGAAATACCAGATCTTTCAACAAGCTTAGCGGGTTTCATTATGACAATAGGAGACTCATAAGCCCTCAAATTATCTGATCCCCCCCTAGGGTTTTGGCGGCCTGAAAATCGTTCATTCTGAGTCGCAACGGATTGTCTTTCCACCGTAGTTTGTGTTTCTTCCTTACGGACTTCTATTGACTGCATTGCCTCTAATATCTGCTTAAGAGCTCTAAGATCCTTTCCAGATTGTGTAAATTCAAGATCCTTTAATCTTTTATCAACTTCACTGTAAACAGAAGAGTATGAGCTATGTATTTTAGTTGGTGATTTACTAGCACGAGAAACGGGCCTCTGAGGACTTCGAGAACCATCCCGTTGCTTCCATGGAGCGGGTTCAATTGGAATTCTTGAAATTGGCTTCATGTCAGAGTTCCTCCATAACGGGGACGTTGGCTCCCTTGGCGAGCTTCTTGAAGAACTGTGCATTTTGATAGGACCGAAAATATCAGTTGGTTTTAAAGATTTCGACAACAAATTTAAATCCTCGACTCTAGAAGTTCTAATCGGGCCCAAACCCGATTCCTTTGGCTTGGCTGATGCAGAATCTGGCAAAGCTTCCAAGCCCATTAACTTGGCTACAACACTATGTGGCCGTGACTGCGTCGTGCCGCGGTTAGCAGTGGTGACATCATCGCTTTTCAGGTTTCTTAAACTACGGGTTGAAGTCTCTTTGCTGTCTAGAGAAAGTCTTGGTGGCTCTTCAAGCTGCTTCGTACCCATTGATTTTGAAATATCTCGTGATGGAAAAGATAAACGGTTTGTTTCCCTACCATCATAAGAAAACCGAGGACAATCTTTTGGTACCGAAAAAGACGGCCCGTCTCTAATTTGGTAAGATTTCGATCTAGAAAGCTCTCTGGGTTCATTATGATACCATTTGGACTCTTCAAATTTAGCAAGAGCATCAAGTGACTCCCTATAGCTCATCACATGGTCAGGTACCTCATCTTTGGCTGTAGGTTTATGTCTATACATTGAATCTTTGACCACGTCTCGAAGGTCAACACTTAAACGAGAGCCACAAGATTGGCGTGTTAGAGAGTCCCTTGAAGGGGTATCTGGGAACACAACCGCATCGGGTTCTTGATGATTTGTTTTATTAGCATTGCATTCCAAAGATGAGAAGGAAGACGAACGAGACATTGATGAGAAAGAGTCTCGAGATGATTCTGTTGACGTCCTGTTGTTCTTGTCTTGCACAATCTTGTTTGAATGCACCTCCTGAAACAACAAGTTTACATCATTATGCATACTCAAACACCTCGTTAAAACAAGAAACGAATTCGAAAGAAAGTGCGCATACCACAACGTATGGTCTTTGATGTAAGTTACTTGAGTCGCTTTCAGGCGTTCCGTTGTCTAATTGTGGACTGCCTGCATAAAATGAGTAAAGTTTGATGTTAAAAGCATAACAGCAATGAAGTTAATGCAAGTAGATGAAACATCTTAAAGATGGAAGGCGATCGGATGTAATTACATTATTACAATGATTCAGCACCATGGAAAAACAGATCTTTTTATAATAGATGTTTATAGTAATCACTATCTTATCTTATTGAGACCATCAATGGAGAATAAAGAGATCATATGGTTGTAAGGTAACTAAACAGATTTCTAACAGGACCACCAACACCACTATCTTTTGCTTGATCACAATAACAAGAAAACAAAGATAATAAACCAAATTATTTAATTAACATACATTCCAACAAGAGATAGAGGATTACCAGGAGGAAGCCTTTTGGGGCTGTGGCCTGGAAACCGCCTACCGGTAACGATCTGATGGCGGTCAAAGAGCTGAAAAACACCAGTCATGCATCCAATTTGCTTTTGCAGATCAGGGTTATCATCTGTTAGTGAATGCAAAAGCTTTGCAGCCATTAATATTATCCTTCAACAATCAGCAGTGTTATAAACTGGTAATGATCCAAATGTCTAACACCCTTTAAGCATACCAACAAACCTGGAGCACTAACCAATCAACCGAAACCAAAAAAAAGTCAACTTTTTTTTTTCTGTCAGACAAAAACACAAACACTTGGCAGGCAAAGTAAGGCTTCAACTTTCAAACCCTTATACCAATTCCTGTCTCACCCAATCTTAAAGATTCAACAGACCCATTATTATTAATCCAAAGCCCATCAGTTTCCTCCAAAAAAGATGGAAACTTTGGTAATGCAAACACAGTCTTTAAAAGAAGTGTTTATGTATGTGTAAGGAAATGATGAGAGCATATAGGAACAAAGGGAGAGGGTGATTGGGACAGAGCAACGTGAAAGAAGATAAAAGAGTTGGTTATGGAATTGAAGAAAGGTTTTATTAATGGGGGATGGATGTAGTAGTAGGGAGCAATAATAAATGTATTATTAATAAATAATAAAAGAAGAGTATTGGTATTAGGAAGAAGAAATGTGTGTGTTTGATTGTTTGTTTGTATGTTTGTTGAAAGTTCGTCCATGTGAGTAGTAGGGATGTGGGTCTCGTCTTGTCTGTATGAACACGTGAAACTGTCAGAACAGATGAGAGAGAGAGAGAGAGAAAGAGAGAGAGAGAGAGAGAGAGAGAGAGAGAGAGCATTGATCGTCAAAGAGCTTCAACCTACAAGAAGTCAAAAACAAGTATACTATCATTCAATTGGCTGTTTTTTTTTATTATTATTATTATTATTATTTCAAGTAAAATGATAAAAGTATTTTTTTTTTATTTTTTTTTTTATATTTAGCGGTATAACTGAGTGAGTGACGTTTTGTGGGACATCATAAGAAAAGCTGAGATTTCTGCGAAAAAGGAGGCCCCTATAAATTTTCTCACTAGCGGAAGGGAGATCCACCCTGCGACCAGCAGATCTATTTGTCTTTGGTTGAGAGATGGGGAAACATGCTTGCGTGAACCTCACAGTGATATCTCCTTTGGTTGGGTTAAGGGAAACAGGGTTTGTAGCTAGGCAAATATCGAGAAAGGCGGAATCGAAGAAAGTAGATAAACATGCTAAAGCTTACGCAGAAAACCAACATGTCTTTATCCCTTTGGCCTTTTATACCTTTGGCTCCTGTGACAACCGTCACCCTTATCTTTATCAACTTATCAATTATAGTCCTTCGTATATTCAAATGTTTCTTGTTTTAGTCCCTATAGGTTTTGTCGTTTCCAAATTTAATAAAAGAGCGAATTCAATATTTATCATTTTTTTTTCATGGAGCGTATCTACGTATATTGAAATATATTTGAAATAGATTTTATAAAAAAAAAAGATTAATTAAGTTTTTTTTTTTTAGTTTAAAAATTTATAAAGTTTACTAACATTTTAGTTAACTTAGTTTGACTAAGTTAGAGTTTTTACAAAGGGGATTTAACCAAGATATAATAAAACAAACCTAGTTAAAAATTGAGGGGTCATTGTGGCCAAAAGGTGTAAGTTTCAAATCTGAAATAATCCCTCTCCTTTTTTGTTTTTTTTTTCCGGTGGAATTTCCGGCCACCGGATTTAAATTCCGGCAATGGCTATTTCGCTTATTAGTGCTTTATTACTCGGATTTAATACACCATCAGTTTTCTCCATCACTCATATTTCAGTTACAAGCGTTAGAACAAGGTTTTAATCGCGTTTTAATGATGATTTAATAAGTTAATTTGGTAACTAGCGCGTATTTTCCGGTGCACATTCAAACTCGATTAATTCGAGCCAAACTTTATAAACTGATCAAGCTAACAGGGTTCCGAACCTCTACACATCTTAAACTCACTTTTATATCGAACGATTCATGTCCAGAAACCCCAAAATCGTAACTTGGTCTCGGCCCTCTTTCTTTTTTTTTCGACTTAAAACGTTATTGTAAGTCCTAATTTTTTATGTCATTCTATCCTTTAATCATACCCGAACAAAAGCCCCATGAATTCGATGTCCAATCTTGAGTTAATTGGGTAATTGGATTTGGGTATAAGATTAGGGTTTATGCTTGATGTGGGGAAGAAGAAGATGAAACTTTATAAAGGTTTATATAACTTTATTTTCAAAATTATTCAATAAGAGTAAGTGTGGTGTAGTGGTTGTATGGTTGTTATGTAAACATAGGGGTGTGGGTTCGATCCCCACTGTCCACATTCCTCTCCTTTTTTTCTTTTTTTTTTGCTTCCTTTTCTTCTATTTTGCTTTTAATATATCAATAATTATATGTATATATATTAGCTAAAATCTTATAATATTCCTAGAATATTCATTCTTACTCCAAAAATTATAAAAATTTAGGAGTAGCATCTTGGCACCATAAAGAAAATTACCCCACTTTTATTTTCTGAAAAATGTCTTATTTTTATATTTTTATTGAATTTATTTGTTTTAATCGTATTTAATTGATAAAAAATTCATTTTTAATGATTTTAATCTCAAACTTTTTGGGTAATTATTTCTCATCATCATGAACTGATATAAAAATTATTGGTTCAGAAAACATTTAATTTTATTAATTTTCCTATTTTTAATCATTTAAACATAATTTAATCTCGTTAAATCAATTTTAAATATAAATAAGTTTATATAAATTATGAGAAAATTATTCTAATTTGTTTACATCAGAAATCATTCATTTTCTATAAAACTAGTATTTTTGGATAATGTATGGTATTATTAGTCTTATTTATGTTTAATTAGACATAATAAAACATTTATTTGTTTATACAATTTAAACATCTATTTTATAAATATTTTTCTTATAAAATAGAAATACTCATATGGTTTAATGTCTTTATTATCTTTTGTTGGATCATTGTGTAACTCAAAATTATTTATTTAATTATTTATGATCATTGTATTTATTTTAATTTAATTAAAGTAACTAACTAAATTAATTTGTCTTAATGATTCAAACATATTTTTATTCAATAGGTAATAATTATATTATTTAAACCACATTTACAACCTTTCATATATTAATTGTGATATACAACTTTTACATTAACGTGACTGATCATAAAAACTCTAATTCCCCAAATTGACTTAGCAAACCCTAATGCCTTAGACCCTAGATACCTTAGAATTTTTAGACACTTCCTTATTAGTATGCTTACACATTATAGGTTGAATTCCTCGGAATTCCCATTACTTAGCTCACGACCGCTTAAGTTGGATTTTGCTCGCTTTCGCAAACTGTGAGTATATCTTTCCCCTTTTTACTATTTTACATTTCGGGGTGACTCATGTACTTACTATCAAGTTTATATTTCCTTTTACTAAAATAGCAATTCTTATGTGTGTTTGCTTGTGTTATTTTGTGTATCTATGACCTGTCAAATCATTAACCGCTGGGCGGCCTGGCATTTCAATGAATAGTACTATGGTTTATACCCTTGTGACTCTGTTGAGAGTCCTCGTCATTGCTATGTATTACATTACTACTAGCGCATACTATATATATCTGCTTTCTTCTCTTAGGGTTGATTTGACCCGGATACCACCTATTACATAATTGCAAACAGTATACGACACATGAATTGCTAAACACTTTTCTACTATATTTACTTAAACAGGGTATGCTCACCAATACAATTTTTGTATTGACCAAAATATTTTGTACATGTTTCAGGTTGTTTTGAGACGCTTCTTTTAGACTTTTGGATTTTATATTTCAGTCTTGTCTACATTGTATCTTAGTTAGACTTGTCACTTTAGAATTATTGTATCCTGTAATTTCATTTCAATGTAATAAATTATTTAATCAATGTATTCAAATTTACACTTTAGTCCATGAGCTATTGAACAATCGTCACTACGTGACACCTCGATGTTTCCGCCATCGGTTGGGGTGTTACAGATTGGTATCAGAGCCATGGTTATAGGGAATTAGGTTATTAGAATGCCTTTTAGCCTAGTCTATAACTAAGTTTACTTTCGCGAGTCCTCTCGTGTATATTTCTCTTATTCTTATATTTTAGTTCAAGATTACTTTCGCGAGTCCTCTCGTGTATATTTCTCTTATTCTTATATTTTAGTTCAAGATATTTTCGTTATGATTATTTCTCGTTAATCTTTCGATATTTTGCTTGGCGAAGAAGACACTCGTATTTCACAAACGAAACGATATCATCAAGTTAGGAGTGGTATCCATACCTTGGTGATTAGTTTCACTCCTCTATAGATTATTTATCTTAGGAATATATCTTTGAGATAGGAGTGACACCCACACCTCAAAGAGTATTTCCTTCAAAAAGAAACTTAACCACTAAGCTGGGAGTGATATCCTTAACTTAGTGATTGGTTTCATTCCACAATCGTTTTCAATTTTGAAATACATCTTTGAGTTAGGAGTGAAATCCACATCTCAAGGATCTATTTCTACATCTCGTTGATTATGAATTTTCTTAAATATTGGTAATCTATTACATACGTTAATTTTATCATTCACGTCATTATAAATCTTGGTCTTTTGAAACACATTAGATTTACACATACTTCATCAAATAGTTTCATTTTGCATTTATTGCATATTTTAAAGGTCAAATGTAAACCTTTTGATGTATTCAATATATGTTTTCGGGAAAAATTTGCAACTAATAATAAGCCTTATAATGTTTTTCAAACTCGACTCCTCGTAAAACACATATCTACGAAGATTTTTCAAATGAATCAGTTTTGAATCTAAAACACACTTCGATTTCTGAAAAAAAAAAAAAAAAGTTATCCTCATGCATTATTACTATTCTTCCAATCATATCACAAAGACTGCGCAAACTACGTTTTTGATAAACAAAAATTTATCCTATCACACTCGCACATTTTCAGTCGCAAAACTTTTATTGCACCATTTTTATTCATAATTATTTCTAACACGCCATTTGTGATAAATTTCACATTGCCTGTTTGCATTAATTCAACTCGTTTACTTTCATTTTGTGCAATTGTGCGATTTAATCGATTTATGTTATACTATCCTTTCAGTCAAAATTTTATGCTATACTTATATACTTACTTGAACGCATATTTGGTATGCACATTTTCTTTCCTGTTTTGAGCAAAACCCTGTTATACTTTACATTATTTTGTTCATCGTCATGGCCAACGAATATACTAGTTGATAACTTGTATGAGATCTAAGCCAGTGCCCACGTACGACTCGGACTAGGGTATTTCTTTAATCCGGGGGGGAATGGTGTAAATCTCAGAGTCTATCAATATGAGTGTTTAAAGCCAACGATGTGAACAGAAGCTACCGGTTAAGGGTGAACCCGAAAGGGAAGAACCTCTAACCATGTCTATTATTTACATGTTTTTCTCATTACGGTTAAAAGGGAGAACCCGGAAGGGAAGGACCTCTAACCATGTCATGATTGAACGTTATTTCATTACAGTGACTATTACATATATGTTGCACACATTTTTTTTTTTTGGCATTATTTATGTTAGTGTTATGGAAAAGCATAACACCCTAGTGTAAGGTAAATCGGTGATTACGGTCCGGAACGCAATCATGGGTTTACAGGTACATGGGGTGGTGTGTAATTCTATTTAGGCTATTGGTAGACAATCAGTACGAGTCTAAAGTATCGGGAGTGTGGTGGGTTAGCTGCGGTACACCCTATATATAAGCATAAACGATACTGCGGGAGCGGACTAGGAGTCTGATTAATAACCTACCCATTAGTTTACAATTGCCACTCCATTAGATCATTGACTAATAGCTAGCATTTTTCAATAAGAACATTTTACATAAGTTTAACTAGTTGGAGCCCTTCTTGTTGACCATCTCTTCAGAGACCTTCAAACCTTGTATACTCTTACACCCTCAGTTATTTGGATTCTTGTTACATAATCTAATAACATATAGTCAGAAACTTTTCTAAAGTAGGGGAGACAGCTTCATTAGTACTCCTGCCCCTCACCCGTTACACATTCCCAAAACTTTTCTCATTTAAACTCTTAACTTTCTAACTTTGGGTTAACTGTCAAAGATTTGGAAACTTTTACTTTGGATATTAGACCACTATTTTAAATTTTGTCAAAATCATAAATGATGAAATTATTTTTTTTTTTAAAAAATCTATTTAACTTTTACTACGCCTTTTGTTTCATAGTAACCTCCACTCGAAGGAAATTTCGAGACGAAATTTTCTAAAGTAGGGGAGACTGTGACAACCGTCACCCTTATCTTTATCAACTTATCAATTATAGTCCTTCGTATATTCAAATGTTTCTTGTTTTAGTCCCTGTAGGTTTTGTCGTTTCCAAATTTAATAAAAGAGCGAATTCAATATTTATCATTTTTTTTTCATGGAGCGTATCTACGTATATTGAAATATATTTGAAATAGATTTTATAAAAAAAAAAAGATTAATTAAGTTTTTTTTTTTTAGTTTAAAAATTTATAAAGTTTACTAACATTTTAGTTAACTTAGTTTGACTAAGTTAGAGTTTTTACAAAGGGGATTTAACCAAGATATAATAAAACAAACCTAGTTAAAAATTGAGGGGTCATTGTGGCCAAAAGGTGTAAGTTTCAAATCTGAAATAATCCCTCTCCTTTTTCGTTTTTTTTTCCGGTGGAATTTCCGGCCACCGGATTTAAATTCCGGCAATGGCTATTTCGCTTATTAGTGCTTTATTACTCGGATTTAATACACCATCAGTTTTCTCCATCACTCATATTTCAGTTACAAGCGTTAGAACAAGGTTTTAATCGCGTTTTAATGATGATTTAATAAGTTAATTTGGTAACTAGCGCGTATTTTCCGGTGCACATTCAAACTCGATTAATTCGAGCCAAACTTTATAAACTGATCAAGCTAACAGGGTTCCGAACCTCTACACATCTTAAACTCACTTTTATATCGAACGATTCATGTCCAGAAACCCCAAAATCGTAACTTGGTCTCGGCCCTCTTTCTTTTTTTTTTCGACTTAAAACGTTATTGTAAGTCCTAATTTTTTATGTCATTCTATCCTTTAATCATACCCGAACAAAAGCCCCATGAATTCGATGTCCAATCTTGAGTTAATTGGGTAATTGGATTTGGGTATAAGATTAGGGTTTATGCTTGATGTGGGGAAGAAGAAGATGAAACTTTATAAAGGTTTATATAACTTTATTTTCAAAATTATTCAATAAGAGTAAGTGTGGTGTAGTGGTTGTATGGTTGTTATGTAAACATAGGGGTGTGGGTTCGATCCCCACTGTCCACATTCCTCTCCTTTTTTTCTTTTTTTTTTGCTTCCTTTTCTTCTATTTTGCTTTTAATATATCAATAATTATATGTATATATATTAGCTAAAATCTTATAATATTCCTAGAATATTCATTCTTACTCTAAAAATTATAAAAATTTAGGAGTAGCATCTTGGCACCATAAAGAAAATTACCCCACTTTTATTTTCTGAAAAATGTCTTATTTTTATATTTTTATTGAATTTATTTGTTTTAATCGTATTTAATTGATAAAAAATTCATTTTTAATGATTTTAATCTCAAACTTTTTGGGTAATTATTTCTCATCATCATGAACTGATATAAAAATTATTGGTTCAGAAAACATTTAATTTTATTAATTTTCCTATTTTTAATCATTTAAACATAATTTAATCTCGTTAAATCAATTTTAAATATAAATAAGTTTATATAAATTATGAGAAAATTATTCTAATTTGTTTACATCAGAAATCATTCATTTTCTATAAAACTAGTATTTTTGGATAATGTATGGTATTATTAGTCTTATTTATGTTTAATTAGACATAATAAAACATTTATTTGTTTATACAATTTAAACATCTATTTTATAAATATTTTTCTTATAAAATAGAAATACTCATATGGTTTAATGTCTTTATTATCTTTTGTTGGATCATTGTGTAACTCAAAATTATTTATTTAATTATTTATGATCATTGTATTTATTTTAATTTAATTAAAGTAACTAACTAAATTAATTTGTCTTAATGATTCAAACATATTTTTATTCAATAGGTAATAATTATATTATTTAAACCACATTTACAACCTTTCATATATTAATTGTGATATACAACTTTTACATTAACGTGACTGATCATAAAAACTCTAATTCCCCAAATTGACTTAGCAAACCCTAATGCCTTAGACCCTAGATACCTTAGACTTTTTAGACACTTCCTTATTAGTATGCTTACACATTATAGGTTGAATTCCTCGGAATTCCCATTACTTAGCTCACGACCGCTTAAGTTGGATTTTGCTCGCTTTCGCAAACTGTGAGTATATCTTTCCCCTTTTTACTATTTTACATTTCGGGGTGACTCATGTACTTACTATCAAGTTTATATTTCCTTTTACTAAAATAGCAATTCTTATGTGTGTTTGCTTGTGTTATTTTGTGTATCTATGACCTGTCAAATCATTAACCGCTGGGCGGCCTGGCATTTCAATGAATAGTACTATGGTTTATACCCTTGTGACTCTGTTGAGAGTCCTCGTCATTGCTATGTATTACATTACTACTAGCGCATACTATATATATCTGCTTTCTTCTCTTAGGGTTGATTTGACCCGGATACCACCTATTACATAATTGCAAACAATATACGACACATGAATTGCTAAACACTTTTCTACTATATTACTTAAACAGGGTATGCTCACCAATACAATTTTTGTATTGACCAAAATATTTTGTACATGTTTCAGGTTGTTTTGAGACGCTTCTTTTAGACTTTTGGATTTTATATTTCAGTCTTGTCTACATTGTATCTTAGTTAGACTTGTCACTTTAGAATTATTGTATCCTGTAATTTCATTTCAATGTAATAAATTATTTAATCAATGTATTCAAATTTACACTTTAGTCCATGAGCTATTGAACAATCGTCACTACGTGACACCTCGATGTTTCCGCCATCGGTTGGGGTGTTACAGCTCCCTAGCGCCAGAAGCTATTCGTTTCTTGACTAGGGTCCAACGGGTTGTTCACAGCAATAGTTCATCCCTAGGGGGACAAGGATTTGTCTTTGGTAGACTAGGGTTCGCAATTCAGAAAGGGGTGACGGCGCAGCTTGTTGCTCGTCTACCTTCTATTGCGATAATGTAACTTTCGTATTTTGGCTTAATGAAAAGGAATCGTTAGTTGAGCTAAAGAAAATATATTTGAAAAGATTGTATATAATTATTAAAAAAAAAAGACTAACAAATATATCCAACCATTACCATCACCTATCACCTGTTAGTAGTATTCGTCATCGGTTCACTAGTGCTTGACTATTTGTTGCATCATCCCTCTAAAGTGTTTTTTTGTTCGGAGGTAAAATGTCTGCAGTCTGCGGATCATATCTGCAGAAAAAAAGGTGGATCAAATGTTTGCACTCTGCAAGAAAAATAATGTTTGTTTGTTAATGTCTAATTGTCTACAGCGTAACCTAAAACCATAACCCACCATATTCAAAACCCGAACCATGAACTAACACCCTTTGTTGCAACCCGAAAACATAACCCACCATAACCGATACCAACCACCACCTCCATAACTGTAACCTCACGAATTTTCCCATTTATTTTGCATTAAAGTATTTCCCGATCCATGATATAAAGTCTAATTTATTTCTAAGTATTCTTATCTTTATCCATGCACTCTATTTTTCTAAGTTCCTTTTATCATTGTACTAAAAAAAAAAAAAAATCTTCAATCATGACATATGTCCTATCCTAATTCTATTTATAAAATCGTCATTTTATAAGACGGTGTCTTTTATTTTCTAATTCAAACTAATGATTTTTTTTTATTTCTTAAATAAAGCCTTGAGTCAAATAGTCAAAGTCCTGGTCAAAGTCCTAGTCAAAGTCTTAGGCAAAGTCTTAGTCAAACAGTCAAAGTCCTAGTCAAATAGTCAATTCATCATAAAACCTTACTTTATGGTATTGACCAATTTTAATGGCTAATTGAATCCAAAACTAGTATAAAAACCCACCTATGAACCATTACACTTGCCACCTCTAAATCGATTGTTTCAATCCGATTAAACTTTCCCTCATACTTTTCTTCTATAGTCTATTACTTCTACAATTGAAGCTTTGATTATAAACTCTTGTAATTGGCAACTTTGGGGCTACACATATTCTATTTCTCGAGACTTAATACTTTGCTAAGGTGAGTTTACGTAACCATGTTTATGCAATTCTTCATACTTGCAACATTATACTTAAGCAATTCTACATGCATGTCTAGTTGTAAACTTTAATGCCTCATGAATTAGACAACAACAACAGTTTCAACGAGTTTCAACATTACATAATCATTAGCTATGGCCAAGCCGGCGATACTCAATAATAGATCTATTGGATTGACAATCCCACCCGGATACGTGTACCTCCTACATAGGTAGCGTGGGTGATTGTTATCGTTCCAACATATTATTAAGGTGAACCGTGGATGACGGGATGGACCTAAACTAGTCGGAGGTTTGATTATGTCGATTCAACATATTATGTTTATTCATGTAGACTTAAACTTACGATAGACATGAATTGCTAAACTTTTATACTTAAACTATTTGCTTGACATGGCTTATGTATTCTCACCAACTTCTAGTTGACCCCCCCCCCCCCCCCCCCCCATTTTTACAACTCAACAGGAAATAATGATGCTTGAAGTCTAGAGCTAGCATGAGAAGATATTTGAAGTCTATGCTTGTTTGGTTTTTATGATGTATTAGATTTCCACTTAAAACTCATTATGTATTTCCATTTTTGGATATTTGCACTTTAAATTAATTTCAATTAAAATTTGGTTACCATGTGCTACTGTATACTCATTCTTACGTGACACCTCGATGTTTCCGTCATCGGTTGGGGTGTTACAGATTGGTATCAGAGCCATGGTTATAGGGAATTAGGTTATTAGAAAAATAATCTAGTCTATAACCATAGGATTTTAACTAGTACTTGCTCCTTTTATTTGCAACCTTACTTGCTTCTATTCTCTATCTCCCTCCTACTTCTTATCCCTACTTTAGTCCCTACAAGAAGATTGTTCTCCATCACAAGATCTACTCTTAGACTAATAGGACAAATCCTTAGGTTTAGCCTGAACCACCTTGAGATCTCGTCGAAGTTCTAGATTTTAATAACAAACACGTGCAATCTGGAAGGGTAAAGCCTGTATTCTGAGTCTTCTGTCTAGGCTGGCATTGCGCATATATCCCAATCAGACGAGGGACCCGGATGCCTACCTGGGAATTCTCGGGATGAGTGTTCACTTATAGGCTAAAGCATGTCTTCACTATGTTATTAGAATCTAGAATCTTTGATAAGTCAACGTTTTCGTTTATTCGTTTTAATTAATGAATAAATGATTACACTCACTTTCCTTAAACTAAGCTCTAAAATCTCAAAATTTTAAAGCTTAAATCAATCTCATTTCATAACCATCTATGGATTTCACAATCACACTTCACCTTACCATCTTAGCCACTTTTTAAATATTCAACACCCTACCCAAATCATATTATTTCATTTCTCCACATGTTACTTATTTTTAAAAACTATAACCTCATACCTTAGCACAAACTGAAGATTTCTAAATCCTGTTGTATTTTCATTACCTAGTAACTTTACAAAGTACATATTTTTTTGTCAAAAGATGTCCTCGAACTTAAATTCAATTGTTTATTTATTGACGTAACAAACAATTTTCTATATAATGCTTTAAACTATTAAAAATCACTTAATAGAACCTTGATCTTCAAAACCTAATGTCATGTTTGAAATCTCCAACTAATGGGAATATTTTAATCAAAGCCCACTTAGCTTGTACTATTTAACAACTTTTGCTTTATGTATAAAACCAATTTCGAAAATAAGATTTTTTTTTTATCCATAGGAATAATATCTAGCCTCTAAATTCTCCATCGACACTCACTCACTTTCAACTTGTTCAAATTTTTACAATATTTGGCATATACCACAATCATGTTTTCTTATACACTTGATTATAACCTTTGATCCAAACCCCAAAATTTACACTGCTACATAATCTCCTTACTATAAAATAAACTCTTTATCAACTATCTTCACATTCACTATCTCTCACAACCTTGATTCTGCTTCAAGATTTTTCATCATCCTCTCAAGAACTAAATTCATATCTTTCACCTTATCACACATGAGCTAGTTACCCATGATAACCAAACTATTGAAACTTGATTGTATGTTGCATCAAACATAATCCTTAGTTACATGAGGATTCGACTATCTACCATATTCGAACATTTGAAACTAGAATTCATGAAATATAAACTATTTACTATAGACACACCTAGAGTCATTAACCTTGTCTAGGGCAACTCTATTACAACTCACATGCTATACTTGATACTTGATTGCTTACATGTACATATTATCAATTTGCAATTTATGTGTGTGTGTAAATTGGTACACTTAATCAAACAACTGATAGAGGATGAAGTACTTGCTCAACAGTTAGTAGAGTACCAAATAACCTACTCAACGATTGGTAGAGGTCATCATGCCTGCTCAACAGTCGGTAGAGGCCCTACAACCTGCTCAACGACTGGTAGAGGCTATCGTACCTGCTCAACAATCGGTAGAGGTTCTTACTCATTGACTGGTAGAAGTCTTTTTCCTGCTCAACAGTTGGACTTATTTTTGGATACATTGTATACAATTCAATCACAAGGTTATTTTGCATTACTTACATGTGTGTTTAGAGTCATAGAAGGACACAAAACCCTAATGTAAGGTAAATTGGTGATTGCGGTCCGGAACGTAATCATGAATTTACAGGTACGTTAAGGTGGTGTGAAATTCTATCAAGGTTTTCGGTATAGAAACTAATTATAAACTCTAGTTACCTGATAGTTCATTTAGCCTTTCTATAGTCCATCAACTCATGCATTTCTTTTAGGATTTCTAAAACTTAAAATTCTTATTCGCCTTGCGATTCCAAGACACACCTAATCCTACCCTTAAAACTCACATCTCAAACCTCTTATCCAAATTATTCGAAACAAATTATTCTATTACCTATAAATTCATGTCGTGCCTTAACCCAAACCACAACTGCCTTAATTTCTACCCAACCATCCTCAAACCTGTGTTTTTAAATAACTTCGGGACGAAGTTTCCAAAAGTAGGGGAGACTGTAACCTCACGAATTTTCCCATTTATTTTGCATTAAAGTATTTCCCGATCCATGATATAAAGTCTAATTTATTTCTAAGTATTCTTATCTTTATCCATGCACTCTATTTTTCTAAGTTCCTTTTATCATTGTACTAAAAAAAAAAATATATTCAATCATGACATATGTCCTATCCTAATTCTATTTATAAAATCGTCATTTTATAAGACGGTGTCTTTTATTTTCTAATTCAAACTAATGATTTTTTTTATTTCTTAAATAGAGCCTTGAGTCAAATAGTCAAAGTCTTGGTCAAAGTCCTAGTCAAAGTCTTAGGCAAAGTCTTAGTCAAACAGTCAAAGTCCTAGTCAAATAGTCAATTCATCATAAAACCTTACTTTATGGTATTGACCAATTTTAATGGCTAATTGAATCCAAAACTAGTATAAAAACCCACCTATGAACCATTACACTTGCCACCTCTAAATCGATTGTTTCAATCCGATTAAACTTTCCCTCATACTTTTCTTCTATAGTCTATTACTTCTACAATTGAAGCTTTGATTATAAACTCTTGTAATTGGCAACTTTGGGGCTACACATATTCTATTTCTCGAGACTTAATACTTTGCTAAGGTGAGTTTACGTAACCATGTTTATGCAATTCTTCATACTTGCAACATTATACTTAAGCAATTCTACATGCATGTCTAGTTGTAAACTTTAATGCCTCATGAATTAGACAACAACAACAGTTTCAACGAGTTTCAACATTACATAATCATTAGCTATGGCCAAGCCGGCGATACTCAATAATAGATCTATTGGATTGACAATCCCACCCGGATACGTGTACCTCCTACATAGGTAGCGTGGGTGATTGTTATCGTTCCAACATATTATTAAGGTGAACCGTGGATGACGGGATGGACCTAAACTAGTCGGAGGTTTGATTATGTCGATTCAACATATTATGTTTATTCATGTAGACTTAAACTTACGATAGACATGAATTGCTAAACTTTTATACTTAAACTATTTGCTTGACATGGCTTATGTATTCTCACCAACTTCTAGTTGACCCCCCCCCCCCCCCCCCATTTTTACAACTCAACAGGAAATAATGATGCTTGAAGTCTAGAGCTAGCATGAGAAGATATTTGAAGTCTATGCTTGTTTGGTTTTTATGATGTATTAGATTTCCACTTAAAACTCATTATGTATTTCCATTTTTGGATATTTGCACTTTAAATTAATTTCAATTAAAATTTGGTTACCATGTGCTACTGTATACTCATTCTTACGTGACACCTCGATGTTTCCGTCATCGGTTGGGGTGTTACAGATTGGTATCAGAGCCATGGTTATAGGGAATTAGGTTATTAGAAAAATAATCTAGTCTATAACCATAGGATTTTAACTAGTACTTGCTCCTTTTATTTGCAACCTTACTTGCTTCTATTCTCTATCTCCCTCCTACTTCTTATCCCTACTTTAGTCCCTACAAGAAGATTGTTCTCCATCACAAGATCTACTCTTAGACTAATAGGACAAATCCTTAGGTTTAGCCTGAACCACCTTGAGATCTCGTCGAAGTTCTAGATTTTAATAACAAACACGTGCAATCTGGAAGGGTAAAGCCTGTATTCTGAGTCTTCTGTCTAGGCTGGCATTGCGCATATATCCCAATCAGACGAGGGACCCGGATGCCTACCTGGGAATTCTCGGGATGAGTGTTCACTTATAGGCTAAAGCATGTCTTCACTATGTTATTAGAATCTAGAATCTTTGATAAGTCAACGTTTTCGTTTATTCGTTTTAATTAATGAATAAATGATTACACTCACTTTCCTTAAACTAAGCTCTAAAATCTCAAAATTTTAAAGCTTAAATCAATCTCATTTCATAACCATCTATGGATTTCACAATCACACTTCACCTTACCATCTTAGCCACTTTTTAAATATTCAACACCCTACCCAAATCATATTATTTCATTTCTCCACATGTTACTTATTTTTAAAAACTATAACCTCATACCTTAGCACAAACTGAAGATTTCTAAATCCTGTTGTATTTTCATTACCTAGTAACTTTACAAAGTACATATTTTTTTGTCAAAAGATGTCCTCGAACTTAAATTCAATTGTTTATTTATTGACGTAACAAACAATTTTCTATATAATGCTTTAAACTATTAAAAATCACTTAATAGAACCTTGATCTTCAAAACCTAATGTCATGTTTGAAATCTCCAACTAATGGGAATATTTTAATCAAAGCCCACTTAGCTTGTACTATTTAACAACTTTTGCTTTATGTATAAAACCAATTTCGAAAATAAGATTTTTTTTTTATCCATAGGAATAATATCTAGCCTCTAAATTCTCCATCGACACTCACTCACTTTCAACTTGTTCAAATTTTTACAATATTTGGCATATACCACAATCATGTTTTCTTATACACTTGATTATAACCTTTGATCCAAACCCCAAAATTTACACTGCTACATAATCTCCTTACTATAAAATAAACTCTTTATCAACTATCTTCACATTCACTATCTCTCACAACCTTGATTCTGCTTCAAGATTTTTCATCATCCTCTCAAGAACTAAATTCATATCTTTCACCTTATCACACATGAGCTAGTTACCCATGATAACCAAACTATTGAAACTTGATTGTATGTTGCATCAAACATAATCCTTAGTTACATGAGGATTCGACTATCTACCATATTCGAACATTTGAAACTAGAATTCATGAAATATAAACTATTTACTATAGACACACCTAGAGTCATTAACCTTGTCTAGGGCAACTCTATTACAACTCACATGCTATACTTGATACTTGATTGCTTACATGTACATATTATCAATTTGCAATTTATGTGTGTGTGTAAATTGGTACACTTAATCAAACAACTGATAGAGGATGAAGTACTTGCTCAACAGTTAGTAGAGTACCAAATAACCTACTCAACGATTGGTAGAGGTCATCATGCCTGCTCAACAGTCGGTAGAGGCCCTACAACCTGCTCAACGACTGGTAGAGGCTATCGTACCTGCTCAACAATCGGTAGAGGTTCTTACTCATTGACTGGTAGAAGTCTTTTTCCTGCTCAACAGTTGGACTTATTTTTGGATACATTGTATACAATTCAATCACAAGGTTATTTTGCATTACTTACATGTGTGTTTAGAGTCATAGAAGGACACAAAACCCTAATGTAAGGTAAATTGGTGATTGCGGTCCGGAACGTAATCATGAATTTACAGGTACGTTAAGGTGGTGTGAAATTCTATCAAGGTTTTCGGTATAGAAACTAATTATAAACTCTAGTTACCTGATAGTTCATTTAGCCTTTCTATAGTCCATCAACTCATGCATTTCTTTTAGGATTTCTAAAACTTAAAATTCTTATTCGCCTTGCGATTCCAAGACACACCTAATCCTACCCTTAAAACTCACATCTCAAACCTCTTATCCAAATTATTCGAAACAAATTATTCTATTACCTATAAATTCATGTCGTGCCTTAACCCAAACCACAACTGCCTTAATTTCTACCCAACCATCCTCAAACCTGTGTTTTTAAATAACTTCGGGACGAAGTTTCCAAAAGTAGGGGAGACTGTAACCTCACGAATTTTCCCATTTATTTTGCATTAAAGTATTTCCCGATCCATGATATAAAGTCTAATTTATTTCTAAGTATTCTTATCTTTATCCATGCACTCTATTTTTCTAAGTTCCTTTTATCATTGTACTAAAAAAAAAATATATTCAATCATGACATATGTCCTATCCTAATTCTATTTATAAAATCGTCATTTTATAAGACGGTGTCTTTTATTTTCTAATTCAAACTAATGATTTTTTTTATTTCTTAAATAGAGCCTTGAGTCAAATAGTCAAAGTCTTGGTCAAAGTCCTAGTCAAAGTCTTAGGCAAAGTCTTAGTCAAACAGTCAAAGTCCTAGTCAAATAGTCAATTCATCATAAAACCTTACTTTATGGTATTGACCAATTTTAATGGCTAATTGAATCCAAAACTAGTATAAAAACCCACCTATGAACCATTACACTTGCCACCTCTAAATCGATTGTTTCAATCCGATTAAACTTTCCCTCATACTTTTCTTCTATAGTCTATTACTTCTACAATTGAAGCTTTGATTATAAACTCTTGTAATTGGCAACTTTGGGGCTACACATATTCTATTTCTCGAGACTTAATACTTTGCTAAGGTGAGTTTACGTAACCATGTTTATGCAATTCTTCATACTTGCAACATTATACTTAAGCAATTCTACATGCATGTCTAGTTGTAAACTTTAATGCCTCATGAATTAGACAACAACAACAGTTTCAACGAGTTTCAACATTACATAATCATTAGCTATGGCCAAGCCGGCGATACTCAATAATAGATCTATTGGATTGACAATCCCACCCGGATACGTGTACCTCCTACATAGGTAGCGTGGGTGATTGTTATCGTTCCAACATATTATTAAGGTGAACCGTGGATGACGGGATGGACCTAAACTAGTCGGAGGTTTGATTATGTCGATTCAACATATTATGTTTATTCATGTAGACTTAAACTTACGATAGACATGAATTGCTAAACTTTTATACTTAAACTATTTGCTTGACATGGCTTATGTATTCTCACCAACTTCTAGTTGACCCCCCCCCCCCCCATTTTTACAACTCAACAGGAAATAATGATGCTTGAAGTCTAGAGCTAGCATGAGAAGATATTTGAAGTCTATGCTTGTTTGGTTTTTGTGATGTATTAGATTTCCACTTAAAACTCATTATGTATTTCCATTTTTGGATATTTGCACTTTAAATTAATTTCAATTAAAATTTGGTTACCATGTGCTACTGTATACTCATTCTTACGTGACACCTCGATGTTTCCGCCATCGGTTGGGGTGTTACAATAACCACAACAGCCGATACCAACCACCACTTCGATCCATAACCAAAACCTTAACTCAAGAATCAGATACCAACCACCACCTCCATAACCAAAATGGCAGGAGATGGGATGAGAAGAAGAAGGAATACTCTGATGTTGAGAAGGAGAAGAAGAAAAGAAGAGGAGGTGGGAAGACCTTGGTCCAAGTCTGCACCAATAAGAGAGCAAGAACACATTTTTTTAGTGAGAGATCTTCCAAAAACAAACACTCTGCAGACCTAAATGTCCGTGTATAGTCTGCGCAACGCAGACAGAAGAGGCCACGAAACTCTTGTGGCAAAAAAACAAACACCCCCTAAGTCTCCATGACCATCTTCTCATCAACGACGCACAAGGTAGGTAGACAAGAAGTATCACTCTTGACCTTCTCTCCTGACTAGAATAATGTAATAGTAAGATAATTCTTACGGTGCATGTAATAGTAAACTTGTATTCATTATTCGGGCGGCTTAAACATATGTTAAACTTGTTAAACTTGTCCAGTAATGGTTTTCCAATCGTAGTAGTAGCAAAACTTACGCCTAGCTAGCGTGCACTTGGCATAGTATTGACAGGATCGAACTTGGTACACTTTGGTAACATTTTATATAAACCTGTGAACTCGTCAGCATTATATGTTGACACCTTTTTGGCATGTTTTCCCAGGTCGCTAAGATAGCATCACACAGACTAGGCGCACGGGTCTTGCATGGCGTCTAGGGCTTTTAGTGCATGTTTTGAATAAATCATTTGAGACTACGTTGTCATTTGGGAATGTAAACTTGATTAAGCTTCTGCTACTGTTTTGAGTTATTAAAGATTTATGTTTGGAGTCTACGCATCTTTCATACAGTTATTGTTTATTGTGACCGTTGACTTGGATCCTGGTATGTCACGCGCCTCGCGGTAAAACCCCGCACGTGGACTTTGAGGGTGTGACAGGAAGGCTTCGATGGATGATAATTATCGATTTAGGTGGTGTAAGTGGCTTCCAAATAAATGTAACATTTTTATGTGGAGGGCAACCTTGGATCCGACTATGGAAGCTTTGAGCCGAAGAAACTTGATCGTGGGAGATGGTTTATTCGTGCGTTGTGGTGAAGTGTAAGGACTCGATTTTTATTTTTAAAAAAAAAACATGTAGACAATATATATAACATCCATTACACACACATATATATATATATAACCAAAACGTCGTGTCCAACAACGCGCCAACAACCTTGGCGACACTAGTTAAGTTACAAAAGACAAAGCCTAAGTTGGCTACCATGCGAATCATTGACCCATATCCAAAACCATATACAAAACATTAACAACTTGTTTTAAAGACTCAAAGATCCTAATATAGCCATGGTACCCAACCCAAAAGAACGTGAGCGTGCATAACCCATCCTCGCTTGAGACTTGATCTTCATTCATGTGCTTTACCTAATACAAATCAACAAGGCAAACGTTTAGTAGGTTATAAACCATATGATCATCTTGTCTAAGGGACCTAGGAGGTCCATGGATCCATAATGAAATCCTTACTTCTACCATTTTGACCCGTTAAGGGTATTCCTACCATTTTGACCCATTAAGGGTGTTCCTACCATTTTGACCCGTTAAGGGTGTTACTACTATTTTGACCCGTTAAGGGTACTTCCACCGTATTGACCCATCGAGGGTGTTCCTACTAATTTGACCCGTTAAGGGTGCTTCCACCATTTAAACCATTCTACCAATTTATACCCTTGTGAAGCCACAAGGATACTTCATGATACTTCCATTCTACCAAATTCAATCACAAAAATGCATACATACAATTATGACTAACATACTCATTAGACTACGTAGTTGGTAATAACCAACTTACCTTTATCGTGCGCACCTTGCTCCTTGTAACCGCTTGTACCTTCCACCTTCACACCAATGAGATTAGCACCACAAGAGGGTTAATAATCCAAGAACATGCAGGGAATTAGAGGTGTTTTTCTCACTTAATCTCAGCTATAGGGGCTGTTATGGAGAACCCTTTTGTCACCCCTTTCTTCCTCTCTCTCTCTGCGTTTCTATTCTTTTCTCTTTTTTTTTTCTTTTTAATCCCTCCTAATATTATCTCTTCTAATCTTCCCCAAACCACCCCTCAAGTGTGTGTCATTTCACATTTAACCCCTCACTCTTTATTAGTTAAGTTTCTACCAATTTACCCAAGTGACTAACTTGGTAAATTTTATGTTTGTCAAATGTATAATTACCAATGCACCACTTACAACTAGGGGTACAACATCTACATACATACATATACACGCATACATACACACGCATACATACATACATACTCATACTTATACACTTATACACATAGGTATATAATTATATATAATTTCCACCATACTATTATTATTAGTTAACATTTTTGGGGTGTTACAAGTCTACCCCCCTTAAAAGAGGTTTCGACCCCGAAACCTAGATACGTACCGAATAGAGTAGGATAGTGCTTCCGCATTTCTTCCTCGGATTCCCACGTAAGATCCGAACCCTTCTGATGTTGCCATTGAACCAAAACTTGGTTTATGGTCTTATTTCGCAACCGCTTCACCTTGGAATCTCTTATGGCTACCGGTTTTTCTACATAATTCAACTTATCGTCTACCTCTATGTCTTCAAGAGGCACGTACGCGGTTTCATCTGCGAGACACTTCCGTAACTGGGACACATGAAAGGTGTCATGGATCCCACTCAAGGATGGCGGTAGCTCCAACCGGTAAGCCACTTGCCTGACTCGTGCCAAAATTTTGAAGGGTCCTATATAACGTGGGCCTAACTTCCCGCGCTTACGAAATCTGATAATGCCCTTCCAAGGGGAGACTTTTAATAACACAAAATCTCCCACTTGAAATTCGATCGGGCGTCTTCTACGATCCGCATACGCCTTTTGTCGGTCTTGAGCGGCTTGAATTCTAGCCCGTATTAGGCTAATTTTTTCGTTAGTGAGAGCCACCAGATCACTTGGAGCTAACTCCCGCTGACCCACTTCTCCCCAACACACCGGGGTTCTACATTTTCTCCCGTATAACATCTCAAATGGTGCCATTTGGATGCTACTGTGATAGCTATTATTATAAGAGAATTCCACTAATGGTAAGTGTTCATCCCAATTTCCCCCAAAATCTAAAACACATGCCCTCAACATATCTATGAGAGTTTGAATGGTTCTTTCTGTTTGTCCGTCGGTTTGAGGGTGGTAGGCGGTACTAACCAACAACCTTGTGCCCATTTCTTCTTGAAACCTCCTCCAATACCGGGACGTGAATCGAGTGTCCCGATCCGACACAATAGACACGGGTACACCATGCCGGGATACAATCTCGTTCACATAGATTTCTGCCATCCGTTCGGAGGTATAGGCCTCCCGAATAGCCAAAAAGTGTGCGCTTTTAGTGAGCCGGTCTACCACTACCCAAATTGCATCATAACCCTTCCTCGTTTTCGGTAATTTTGTCACAAGATCCATAGTGATCTCCTCCCACTTCCACACCGGGACCTCAAGTGATTGTAACTTCCCATAAGGCTTTTGGTGTTCGGCTTTGACTTGAGAACAGGTCAAACATTTCTCCACATACTTAGCGATGTCGCGCTTCATTCCCGGCCACCAATAGTCTTTCTTTAGATCCCGATACATCTTAGTCGCCCCCGGGTGGATTGAGAACCGGGACTTGTGTGCCTTGTCAAGTAATGAAGCCTTGACTTCACATGTCCAAGGAACCCATACCCGCCCATATCGGGTCTTCATCCCATCCGCATTTTCTTCCAACTTGTCTATCATCCCTTTCATTCTTATCTTCTTTGGGTCATTGGCTTGCAAAGCCTCGACTTGGGCCTTTCGTATCTCGCCCAAAAGGGTAGGTGTAATTACAACATGTGATACCCCGCAATTTCATGTTCTACTTAACTAGGGTTAGCTAGTTAAGTCACACGTCGCACAGTTAAGTCACACGTCACACAGTTATAGGGTAATAACTGCATGAAGTGGTAATTCGAGGAATTACCAGACTATATACATGATTAGTGAACCTCGGACGTTGGTGAACAAAGAAGTTTAATAATTGTGAGTTAACTGATTGAGATTGATTGCAATTACGTGCTTCTGTGATACGCTGTGAAAATATGTGCAAAACGTATGTGATTACGTGAACTTAAATCGGATACTTTAATAAAAATCGTTAAAGGTGGACCATTAGGTTGATTAGGATCTTAACACATGGGGTTGCACTTGTTACGATCCGAAATAACGAAAGCGTCAAAGGAAAACACGTCAGGAGACGAAACGGGCCACCCGCGCGCGCCGAGGGCCTGTGAGCGGGCGCTCACAGAGTCCGAGCGGGCGCTCACAGAGTCCGAGCGGGCGCTCGAAGAAGCCTGACGAGTCTTAACCGACTTACACACCTATTTAAGCATCCTTAACCCCCATGCAACCCCTAAACTCAACCCTAATCGCCCCCTTACTGCCCCACACGAAATATTAACCCTAAAGCTCCTGCTTAGGCTCAAGATCATCAATTGGGAAGCTCCAAAGGCGCACGGTTGATCGAATCGAAGAGCCAAGGGTATAATCTTTGATTCCTTACGCTTCTATCTTGTGTTTTTGTTATAAAAATCATGTAACAAAGTTTGTCCAGGTCTGAAATTTTTTAACAATCATTAAAACATGAAGTTTTTGAAGATTAAACGGATCAAACATAATAATAAACGATTAGTAACATCATAGGATACTTGTTGCGCAAGTTATTGATGTTTTGGTCTTTAAAGTTGTGATCTTTGCATGTTTAGTACTATAATCTGATCATAATAAGTATTAGGGATGTTTGGTAATGATGATTGATGTTTGTTGATTGTTTTTATGCATACGGTAGTCGATTAAAGTATGATTTAGGCGAAACTAAAATCGGGACAGAATGATTAGATGAACTCGTAGGAGCTGTAACATGGCCTTAACATAATGATTTTGGTATTTTCTTTGCATGTTTGAGTCACACTTGGTCTTATCTTTTCATAATGGGTAAAATCAAGTGTTTTGGACATCGGTTGAGTCGTTTTTTGAATTTTCATTGAAAATAGGTCAGGTCAGAATTTCGGGTATCAAACTGAGTCAACTTTGAAACATCATAACTCAAGTTTTATAAAGAGTTGGATTGTGAAATTTTTACAGAAGGTTAATATTGGAGTAATATGAGTTTTCCAAGTGGATTCATGCCGTTTGGATGAATACACAAATTTTGGGAATTTATCTACCAAACTGACCTGTTAGGAAGGTTTTCTGAACATAGCTGAATTAGACGAATTTTAATTATTTTTGTATTTGGATTTAAGACAAAACAAAAAAAAAGTATTGTTGAGTGAATCCCAAAGAAAATTCAGTAAAAATTTGGGAGGATAACTCACTGATTTACTATTTTAAATAAATTCATTTTGATGGCGCACAATCTGTCCTGAAAACACAGATTGTGTATTATGTGCTTATGTGATTGATTGAGGTCTTGGGTGGTATGGAATTGACATGTAACTGAAGTATACTTGTCTGAGACACATACGGAATGTAGAAACTAATTGTAACCAACACATTCACCAACGAGTTCGTAGGGTTTACTATTGCATGTAGAATCACTAGGTGTCACCTACACACTTTTGAACGTTTAAACGCCTTAGACAAACGAGTTATATGGTGTATCGTGTATACACATGTACTCACATAATGACACATATAATAGGGAGTCGGTAGCGAGTCTCTACTTCTTACTTGGATTTGGATTTAGCACTTAACGCAACCTAAGGTGAGTTTCACTACTCTTTTTCTCAAAAGCATGCGTCTCGGGGAGACAACTTACTTACTGTACTAGTCCATGTTTGGGACTACTATTTTTATCTCGGGTTTTTTTTTTGGATGGGTTGATTCCTGGGAGGAATCGGACCTTTCTAGTTTCACACTCTGTGTCCTTGATGAACTAAACTACACTCTATCACGGAAGTCCTTCACTATTTACCGAATGAATCGCCAGGTGGCAAGCGGGTTACTAGTTGATAGCGCTATTAGGTTTGACAAACCTCACACCGTGCTGGGAGCCGGGCGTGAACTACGACTTTAGATTTTATCATTGTTGATAGGCAATGATGGGAGGCAAAAACCAGCTCGCGGGGCGAGTGCATCATTCAAATAGCAATTCGGTATATCCTTGTTTAGTTATCATGAATGGGTTAGCTACCCTTGGCATACGCTGAACTAGTGGCACTTGGTTCTTGGTTTTGGTTGTTGATTACTACTTTTGGGTTTGGGAAAACCTAACTACTGTTTCTTGGTTTGGGAAACCTACACTTTTACTTACCTTACTTTGTGAACTCACCAACTTTATGTTGACACACGATAGCATGCTTTTGCAGGTCTCTAGGTTTGGAGCACGATAGGACATGCATCATTGTGTCATGGGTTGTGAACATTATTTAACTTATACTTTACTTTGCATGCAACGGTTTTATTTTGGGCGCGTTGTTTTGCGCATGAACTTAAATGGTTATGTTTGATTTACGCTTCCGCAACTTAACTGAACTTTTTGGTAAACACTAAACGTGATTTTCAATAACGAACTAAATGGTTTGGGCATTTAGAGTCGTTCTTATGACTTATGGCTATGGGATCCTGGTATGTCACGCGCCTCGCGGTATAAACCCTGCAGTGGAAATGTGAGGGTGTGACACAACACCCAAGGCCTTAACTTGAATCGGGGGTGGGTATTCCTTCCGACTTAGAGCATCGGCCACCACATTAGCCTTGCCCGGGTGGTACACGATGTCACAATCATAATCTTTGATCAACTCGAGCCACCTCCGTTGCCTTATGTTGAGATCTTTCTGTTCAAAGAAATACTTGAGGCTTTTGTGATCGGAATATATGGTACATTTTGTCCCATACAGGTAATGCCTCCAGATTTTCAGCGCAAATACTACGGCCCCCAATTCCAAATCGTGTGTGGGGTAATTACATTCATGGGGTTTGAGTTGTCTTGATGCGTAGGCGATGACCTTCCCCCGTTGCATCAAAACACACCCCAACCCTTGATGCGAGGCATCCGTATAAACTACAAAATCATCCGACCCTTCAGGCAAGGTCAGAACAGGCGAACTGGTCAACTTCTCCTTTAACATTCGAAAGGCTCTTTCTTGGTCTTCGCCCCACACAAACTTTTCATTCTTCTTTGTCATCCGGGTCAAAGGTAGTGCCACCTTTGAAAAGTCTTGGATGAATCTTCTATAATAACCGGCTAGGCCCAGAAAACTTCGAATTTCACTCGGGTTCTTGGGAGAAACCCATTCCACCACTGCCTTCACTTTCGAAGGGTCTACTGAAATGCCCTTCTCATTCACTACGTGCCCCAAAAACTGGACTTCCCTCAACCAAAAGGCACACTTAGAAAATTTAGCATAAAGCTTTTCCTTTCTAAGCGTCTCAAGGACTTCCCGTAAGTGATCCGCGTGATCCGATTCACTTCGGGAGTAAATCAAAATGTCGTCTATAAATACTATCACGAAACGATCTAACATCGAGCGACATACCCGATTCATTAAATCCATGAATGCGGCCGGAGCATTTGTCAACCCGAAGGACATTACTAGGAACTCGTAATGCCCATACCGAGTCCTAAACGCCGTTTTGGCCACATCCACTTCCCTTACCTTCAATTGATGGTACCCGGAGCGAAGGTCGATCTTTGAGAACCAACCCGCCCCTTGAAGTTGATCGAATAGATCGTCAATACGGGGTAAGGGGTAGCGGTTCTTTATTGTTAATTTATTCAAATCCCGGTAGTCTATGCACATTCGCATAGACCCATCCTTCTTTTTCACAAACAATATAGGGGCTCCCCACGGGGACACACTCGGACGAATGAAGCCCTTATCGAGTAACTCTTGAAGTTGCGTCATCAACTCTCGGAGTTCGGTGGGTGCCAACCTATATGGTGTTTTTGCAACGGGTTGAGCCCCGGGCACCAATTCAATCTTAAACTCTACTTCGCGTTCGGGAGGAAGCCCCGGAAGATCGTCCGGAAATACATCCCGAAACTCCCTTACAATCGGTACTTCTTCAATCTTGGGGGTGGTGATAGTGGTATCAACCACGTAGGCCATGAATGCCTTTCCCCCATTACGCACATGTTTCATGGTCTCCACCAAGGTACATAATTTGGCTTCGACCTTTCTATCCCCTATAAAACTTACTCGCCGCCCACTAGGTGAGGTAACGTATATGGTTTTATTCTTACATTGGAATTCCGCATGGTGTTTGGCCAACCAATCCATGCCTATCACCACTTGGAATTCCCCCATAGACATGGGTACCAATTCTACCCTAAAGTCTTCCCCTTCTACCGTGAGAGTACAATCTCTACATACGTTGTGTAATAGATAGTTCTTACTATCCGCAATTTCTACTTCTAATGGGCTTGACAACGTTTCTATGATAAAGGAGAGGTGGTGAATCACCTTGGTAGACACAAAAGACCTACTTGCTCGTTCTTGCCCCACTTCCTTACTATAACTGTCCCACCAATCCTTCGCGCGGAGTCGCAACTGACCCGTAGCAAACATTACTTCATCTTCGCCTTCACAATGGCTTCGTACAAATACCCCTTCCATATCCGAGATCCACCTCAGACATTCGAGTGGATCTATTTCTCCCTTAAACACCGTGGGGTTGCATGACATAAAGTTTCGGTATGTACATCTCTTAACATTCTTGGAGCCGGACGACCCTTCTTCAATCAATTTCTTTAGTTCATCAAACCTGCTCGTCATCATTCCTTCCATTACTCCCATTACATTCGTTTCCACCTCTTGTGTTATCTTGGCGAGGTTAACAGTCCACGCCTTACCCATCTCCGTGGCAATCAACTCTTTTATCTTTTCTTGGTACTCATGCTCCCTAGCGGAGTTATCACCTTCTTCCACCATGATTTTGAAACATTAACAATCATTTAACGCGTATTCCATACCACAGTATTTCTATCGTTATCTATACTTTCTAAAATTTCTACTCCCAGTACTTGGGTCACCACACTTTCCACCAATTTCATACTAGGAGGGTAATTCCACATGTTTATATGTTATCGTACCCTTAATACATTCCCACATAAAGATATGATAACAACCGATGCAGAAATGAAATAAAATAAATTTTTTTTTTTGGGTCTACCGTAACATTACGGTACCACCGTAAGGTTACGGTGGCCTGATGGCCAAATTTCCACCATATGGCAGCAGCAAATCACCGTCAACTTCCTGAGGCTACCGTAGGCTTACGGTAGCCACCGTAAGGTTACGGTGGCCTCTGCAACTTTTTTTCTTTTTTTTTCTACTTTACCATCCTCTTGGCCACTTTGTAACCAAGATTTTTCCACATTTTGAGTTCGTTTACTAACTCTCCCACCCATTACTCCTACACATACCTTGATCAAGTCTCGGATCGGATGCACGCCCCCCCCCCCCCCCACGAGCTTCCGGTTTGAGTCTAAGCACCTAACGTGCTCGGTTCGCTCAAACCTTGGCTCTGATACCAACTTGTAAGGACTCGATTTTTTTTTTAAAAAAAACATGTAGACAATATATATAACATCCATTACATATATATATATATATAACCAAAACGTCGTGTCCAACAACCTTGGCGACACTAGTTAAGTTACAAAAGACAAAGCCTAAGTTGGCTACTATGCGAATCTTTGACCCATATCCAAAACCATATACAAAACATTAACAACTTGTTTTAAAGACTCAAAGATCCTAATATAGCCATGGTACCCAACCCAAAAGAACGTGAGCGTGCATAACCCATCCTCGCTTGAGACTTGATCTTCATTCATGTGCTTTACCTAATACAAATCAACAAGGCAAACGTTTAGTAGGTTATAAACCATATGATCATCTTGTCTAAGGGACCTAGGAGGTCCATGGATCCATAATGAAATCCTTACTTCTACCATTTTGACCCGTTAAGGGTATTCCTACCATTTTGACCCGTTAAGGGTGTTACTACTATTTTGACCCGTTAAGGGTACTTCCACCGTATTGACCCATCGAGGGTGTTCCTACTAATTTGACCCGTTAAGGGTGCTTCCACCATTTAAACCATTCTACCAATTTATACCCTTGTGAAGCCACAAGGATACTTCATGATACTTCCATTCTACCAAATTCAATCACAAAAATGCATACATACAATTATGACTAACATACTCATTAGACTACGTAGTTGGTAATAACCAACTTACCTTTATCGTGCGCACCTTGCTCCTTGTAACTGCTTGTACCTTCCACCTTCACACCAATGAGATTAGCACCACAAGAGGGTTAATAATCCAAGAACATGCAGGGAATTAGAGGTGTTTTTCTCACTTAATCTCAGCTATAGGGGCTGTTATGGAGAACCCTTTTGTCACCCCTTTCTTCCTCTCTCTCTCTGCGTTTCTATTCTTTTCTCTTTTTTTTTCTTTTTAATCCCTCCTAATATTATCTCTTCTAATCTTCCCCAAACCACCCCTCAAGTGTGTGTCATTTCACATTTAACCCCTCCCTCTTTATTAGTTAAGTTTCTACCAATTTACCCAAGTGACTAACTTGGTAAATTTTATGTTTGTCAAATGTACAATTACCAATGCACCACTTACAACTAGGGGTACAACATCTACATACATACGTATACACGCATACATACATACTCATACTTATACACTTATACACATAGGTATATAATTATATATAATTTCCACCATACTATTATTATTAGTTAACATTTTTGGGGTGTTACATGAAGCGATAGAGAATGTAGACCATATATTTACAGCATGTCGATTAGCCCACAGAGTTTGGTGTGGTATCTCGGCTTGCTTAAATATTCCCCAAATGTTTGCCTTTTCGCTGAAGGACGTGATGCAAGTTAAAGAGTATATGGATGGGTTGATCAAAAAGGAGGAGGTAGTGTACGGTATTCTCATATTGGTGTGTTGGCGTCCTTGGAAAGCGAGAACCGAGATGGTTTTTTCAAACGTTGATTCGAATGTAGTTAGGATTGTGGCCGATGTTAAGTCGATGGGATATCTTTGGTATAGGTGTAGGGCTAAAGGTAATGTCGTCTATTGGAAAGGCTTCCAACGTATCTTTCTTGACTTTAGATAAAGCAATCAAATCCATTCAAATTTGGAAAAAAAAAACCCCATGATGCTTCAGAAAAGGATGAAAATCAATCTCTAACCATATGGAAATAGCATTCCAAATCCTAATTGCAATGCGATAGTTCCCAAAAAGATTTGATCAGCTTGTAATAATTGGTCATTATTGAATTTGTGTGTTCGGCTACTAGTTGATGGAGAGTGCTCGATGGGAGGAATGTGTTGACAAAGGAAGGATCAATGTTCGCAACGAAATCATCAATGTCGACCCATTGATAGTGATATTGTGGCGACCGATATTTTGACTACAGATGTGTGGTTTAATGGCGGTGATAACAACAATAATAATGTAATTGTCTCATCAACATACTCAAGAGTTGCATACGTGTGATGGTAACACTAAAAAAAGGTTATGGGTTTCATACACCCCGTGACATCACATTCTGGGGGTGTGACATCACATTCCGAAATATGTGGCAGTCTCTTATTGGTGTCTGATGTGGGTCAGAGTATATAATTTCTAATTAGAGGGTGTATGATTCCTAAATACCACTAAAAAAAATGCATGGATGCTATAATTAATATTCAAGTAGGTATGTTACCTCCATTCAGATAAATAGAAAATTACATTGATGTTTAATTTATTTATTTAATTCCGAGCATAAATCTTAAAGACAACAAAATGCTGCTGTTGGGCCGGGTTTTACTATAGTGGGCATTCGGGCGATGAGTTTTCCCCGGGAACTGGTGTGAAATTACTGGTGGACCCGGGTTACTCTCGGAGTACTCCTTTGTTCAGTGGGTACTTCGAGAATGCTCGGGATTGATTTGTTGACCGTTAAAAAAATACAGCTAGACTACACAATAATTCACTACTTTATGTATAGATTAATTGCATCTCTTGGTTAAAGTATTCGTCAAACTGTCATTTATTATTGTTACCTATTGTTTTCTCTTTATGAATGATTATACTGCAATCAGACAATTCAGCAATGATTTTAAATGTATGATAGTATGAAACTACTTTGTTTTAATATTATTGAATAATATGTCATATGCCATGTTACATATAAATTTGTTTTAATATTGTTGAATAATATGTCATATGTCATGTTACATATAATTTTGTTTTAATTTGTCGGATATGTTTACAATAGTAATGTTGTTTGAACATACATGAGGTTACTACAAAATGATAGGCCCTCCTTTCATCATAACTTCTCTTAGTCTGTATGTTGAAATGTAGCATAATAATACACCACATTGAGGTTTTTGGTTCTATATGTATTTGTAAGAAACCAAACCAAACCATTTCAAGTGATAATGTAAATCCACAAGAGGTGGTGGTCTAGTTCACAATAGGGAGTGCAAGCCGCGGAAGATGGAGATAGCGGTGATGGTGGTGAAGGGAGATGGTTGTAGATTGTTTACAGGTGGTGGTTATTGAAGAAGATAGAGTGGGCATCGACTTTGTTGGCTATTGAGGAAGGTGAAGTGGGTAGGGCACACTTACTTTTTTAATCTGATGAAATAAGGGGGTAAATGACGTTTAATTTCTCATGACTTATTTATTTATAAAAAAATTTACACCCATTAGTCAAAATGATAAAACATGAAAGAACTTTTGATAAAATGGACAGTGAGTGTAAGTGTTTTTCTCAAAGCTGCAACAAATCTTCGATATCAAAGACTTGCTGCAGCTTGCGAATGGGAGAAGAAACAAAGACGCTAAGAAGCTTATTCACGAGATAGTTATGGTTTCTCTTTGGGTCATTTGGAACCCTAGGAATGATAAGATTTTTAGAGATAAAGACGTGAAAATAGGTGAGCTTGTGGCCAAGGTTAAGTCTTTCTCCTTCCTTTGGCTTAGGTCCCGTTCAAGGTTTAAAAAAATAGTTTGGAAAGAATGGGCGTTGTATCCGTTGTATATGCTGTAATCCGGTTTGCATCGGTCCTTGTTTGAGGACCGTTTGCGTGTTTTTAATGTTCACCTTTCAAAAAAAAATATATCATCATCATCATACTCAGTTAATCCACCAATAGCAAAAGCTAAGGTAGGGTCTGGGGAGGGTAAGATGTAGACAACCTTACCTCTACCCCGTGGGAATAGAGAGGTTGCTTCCAGTGAGACCCCCGACTCAATAGTGGTTTTGTATCAAGCCTTAGACAATAAGGCACATAACACTTAGCAACCGGGACAAACCCGATTGGTGCATATACCCCCTTGTTTTTTGGCTATCAACATCACCATCTGATGCATGATTAACCGTCCGTTATTTTTAACGTTATTTTCACGAAATTAGTAAAGTAACGTTAAAATTAGTGCAACTTTACTTTTGCCCCCAAGGGTTAAACATATATACATTATATGCTCACAGCCGTAAGTAGAACCACACATATATAAAATGGCTAATTACTTTTGCCCCTAGGGCCACACATATATAAAATGGCTAATTCAAAGGTCATTATTACATTCACATGCTTATCATCTCACTAATTAGTAATTACCATGCTAACTACAAGTGCTCCGTGTTTACATAACGTAATACATTATCTTTATCTTTATTACCTTATTAAGAAGGAAAGGTGGGTAATAATGTAATTTTACACAATTTTTAAGATGGGAGTTGAAGGGTCCCTTTACAAATTTCCAATCTTTGGTCATTTTGTTCCATTTATGCCCCTTGTGTACAACCTATAATGCCCATTGTATATATGTGTAATGCACACTTCATATCCATCTCAACATGTACCCCCCCCCCCCTTTCGTAACACCTAATTAAACCCCAATTCAATTTCAATAAAAACCCAAACTTTTCATTGAATCCTTCTACACATCTATAGGTAAAATAATTTGGTTATGGGCATATTTGAATTTAAAGTATATTTCAACTATGATATAAAGCTATCAAAGAACGTTAGCTGATCAAAGAACTTTTAGTTTTTTAAGGATGCTTCTTCATTGCTATGTTTCTTTAGCTATATTGTTGTCGTAAGTTATTTAATCTATGTTTCTAATGGTATTTTGCATGCTTCACGGTTTTTATTACACCATGTGTAGTGGTAACCAAATTTCAAGTCTTTCCCATAGCTATGGGCAGCACAGGGTTCTGAATAAGCACAACATAAGGTATGTTTATATCTTGTGGTCTGACATATTTTATTAGTTTATTATCCATGTTTTAATGTATGTTGTAATTTTGATAATCTTTGTAGGCACAGTTGGACATCATTGAGAAAGACTTGTTTCAGGTCCATATGAAAAGTGAGTTTTTATAATAATTCTTTTGTTTTAAACCGTATCTTCCATGGGTAGAGGTGGCAAAATGTGGGTTGGATTGGGACATAAACAACTGTTAAATCCATATTTACTCTAAGAATTATGATTAGGTAGTGTCATATGATTAAAATTTATTTTATTTTAGTAATAACCTAATTTCTTTGGTAAAAATATTTTTGAGCTTCTAACTTATACAGATTAATTTCCACCTCTACTTCTTATTTTGCGTTTATTGATTTTCGAGTCGTAATATAATCTTGTGCACCCATACAAATAATGTTACATACTTGTGGTTGCATGGATCAGTTGAGCCTGAAAAGCGATCTAACATTGTTAAATCTTTCGATTCAGACCCTTTGATTGACGTTTGCTAAAAATCAGAAGGACTTTAAAACTTTAACTTTTCTATCATGTGCATGTTTACAAGTTATGATTTTGTGAATTTATATAACGATATTACATAAAAGCTTTTCATAACTTGTAACTGTCGTATTCAAACCCCTAAATAATTGATTGTATTCATAACTTGTAACTGTCGTATTCAAAACCCAAATAATTCGTTGTATTTATAAATTGTAACCGTCCATATTCAAACCCCCAAGTAAATGTATAAACATTATCATATAAAGATAAAAATAAATACTATTCTTTTTAAATTTGTTAATTTGCATATTAATATAAAGGTAGCATCACAACATTCCGCTAGAATACTAAAATGTGTTTGATATTTCATATAAAGTTATGATTAGATTCTATATTTCTAGGTGTGGAGGGACCAAAGACCTTTGATCCTAGCAAATATTGTGACACCCGGCAAATTCTGGTTAACAACGTTGTCTAGATGAAAGTCTACCTTAGCGAGTCACGCGTATATTGCACTTAACTGGGTTAGTTAAGTCGGATTATGGTTCGGGAACTAGCGGTTTAGTCTAGAAGATCATTGGATGTTGGTCTAGAGGTTCATTAGATGTCAGTCCTTAACCAAGTGTACAAACGGTGACGATTTGTAGGATCGTCAGGGCATACGGAACATACAAGTCTCGAGTCCCGGGAATTGGTGAACGAGTGTGAATATGTGTATTTACAAGTGTTATGTGTTTACAATCATTATGTGACTTGTCGGTATGTGAATATGTGTTAACATATGTTAAAACGGGGTTTAACGCGCAAAATACATCGAACCAACCCCTATAGGCGATTAGGGGAGGCTAATCGCCTATAGGGCATGCAATTGGGGAACATTACATGCGATTAGGAGGCCAATCGCATGTAATGTCTGGCGATTGGGCCTAAATGCATGAAGTTACATGCGATTAGGATCCCTAATCGCGTGTAAGTCTGCACAATCGCGTGTTACGTGCTGGACGACTAAAAACGACTATAAATACAATGTTTAACCTCCTAAACTTCATAATACAAACCCTAGTCGTCCCATAACCCGCCCCAACACACACACACAACCTCTGGAATGCGATTTTTGATCAAAACACAAGGTTTCAAGCTTAATCCATCATTCTTTTACAAATCTAAGGTTTGGTTTCCATCCATGCAATCTTTATAAACGTTTTTATTCAATCCCTAATAGTCCAGACCTGTTCTAAAACGAAAAAAAGCTTTCTGAAAATCGTTAATAAGTGTTGTTAATCGGATTCTAACAATCATACATGTGTTATGTGTGTTTATGATTAATATCTAGGGTTTTTATGATTAAAGATGAGTGATTAACATGTTGTTAGGTTAGTTCAGAATAATATTGATGTCATGATTAATGAAATCTGAGTAATTGATTATTAGGGTTATAGTTATGCATGTTAATGTGGTGTTTCATGCTATGTGTATGGTGTTTGGATTACATGGTTGCATGCAGGGCTGATAATACGAGGCTAAACGAAGGATTTTAGTTTAAACATGTTTAGAATAGTTGTTGGGATGATATTGGATGGTTACACACGTTCTGGATCTGATTTGGAGCGTTAAACGCGCGAAAAACCAGAACAACAAGGTTACAGGCGATTAGCAACCCTAATCGCCTATGTTAGGGGCGATTAGGAGGCTAATTGCCTATGTTTCATGCGAGTATCCCTAAATGCTAGTAGTTACATGTGGTATAGCCCTAAATGCTAGTAGTTACATGTGGTATAGCCCTAAATGCTAGTAGTTACATGTGGTATAGCCCTAAATGCTAGTAATTACATGTGGTATAGCCCTAATCGCCTATTAGGTCAAGGTTTACATGTCTTATGACCCTAAATGCCTATATTATAGGCGATTAGCCTTCCTAAATGCTAGTTGACCAACCTAAATGCTAGTTGACTTTTCCTAATTGCGTGTACTGCTGCTGTAAGTGTAAATTAGCATTCCGAGACCCGATTTGACCTGTAGGAACATGCTAGGAACCCCGTAACATATCTAATAACTTGGTAACATATGTTTGGATGTAATTATGTGATACGTGAGCTATGTGCTATAACTTGTTGTGCGTTAACGTATGTTAAGTGTGATTGCATGATTGTATGTTTGTGAGCGTAAACATAACACGGGGAGTCTCGGGTCACCAATGGGATGTCAAGTCTTGTACTTTGGGTCAGTTAAACAGTCACGGTGTTTTCAAACGAACTTGGTTATGGTCTGGACATCTAGGGACTAATTAGCCTGCGGGTTATTAGTCTAAGTGCTTGTAACTGTCATATGTTAGGTCGCCGCTTTACGGGACTAGCATAGCTGCTGAGTTATTCGTATTACGAAGTAACGCAACTTAAGGTGAGTTTACGGCCCCTCTTTTAAACTGGTTTCACATTTTCGGGGGAGAAAACATGTGTTAAAACGATTATTTGGTAACTACTGTCATACTATGGGTTTCTATTGTGTACTACACGATCTTTGGAAGTCCCGGGGGGAACCATGAATGTGCGGGTTTGCACAACGGGGAAATGTGAATAGCGCTATTGGGAGTGACCAACCCCGCTCGTCGACTTGGAGGGTCGGCGGGTGCATATTGTCTCAAACAGGAACAACAGGAACAACAGGTTTACTACATCGGGCCCACATTTGGTTTACGAGTTAGTAATGGTTTTCCAATCGTGGTAGTAACAAAACATACGCCTAGCTAGCGTACACTGGTTTTCGATTTGTTATAGTATGGACAGGTTGACTTGGTACTTGGATTACAAAACCTGTAAACTCACCAGCATTTTTGTGCTGACGTAAACTTTTACATGTTTTCTCAGGTCGCTAAGGTAGCATGACTGGACTAGGGCGCACGCGTCTGCACGGCGTCTAGTTAGGGTTGCATGGTTTTACAAACGTTGAACATTTGGTTTACTATTGAATATTGTTTTGAATAAGCTTCCGCTGTAAACGGGGATTTTAAACATTGTTTTGAAATTGCATTATGTTCATTTTAGACTTGTTTATTGTGATCGTTGGTTTGGATCCTGGTTTGTCATGCGCCTCGCGGTAAAACTCCGCAAGTGGATTTGAGGGTGTGACAAATATATCAGGCATATATATAATTGTGTCTTCTTCAAATATCAAGATTACTCTAAAGGTGGATTATCGATTACTTACTTCTAATTTACGTACGGATATATTTGTTGTACTATAAACCCATAAATTCGCTCTTTTTGAGGCGTTGTTTATATGGTATTGATTATGAAGTTAGTTGCCTTCGTAACAATAACTTTTGCTGTTTGTACATTGAAACATGTTCTTTCAAATCTTAAACCTTTGCACGTTATTTTGATGCCAGTTTTGGATATCAACAGTGTAAGTAGCAGAGGCCTTTCCAAGGCATTATCTTCTTTGCCGTTTTGATAAGACGTTGCCAAATGGGTGGGTTAAGTAATGGATCAAAACGGTTAAAGTATAAAGTGCAAGTCCAAACATGGGTCAAAACATTTGAAACCTTTTTTTATTCGGGTTCAACCAAAAACAACCTGTCGTAGTGTCTAAATATATCATTTGGATTTGTGCTGTCACCTCTGTATATTATCCAATTAGTTCCAAAATTTTGTTTCTGTACATTACGTCAAGTTACGAACGAAGAAAGTTTTGTAACATCCTGATTGGAATAATTGGGCCATCACCTTCAATGTCAATTTATAAGTTTGAAAAAAAGTCGGCTAAGTTAGGTTACTCAATACTCTTAGTACACCAAAATTCCATTTTGAGTCAAAAAAAAAATTCAAAACCACCCTAAGTCCTAAAATTTAATCATATGAGTTCTAATAGTGATTATAACAAGTTTCAACTTTTAATATATAAGTGATATATTTATTCTATAAATTTTCATGTAATGCCGAACCGTTGGTTTTCAAAATATGACAAATCTACAAAAACTACATATTTAGGTTCAAACCTACCTAGATTCCTAAATTTGCAAAGAGATGGTAGACCCTAAAAACATATGTGTGGTTTTCACATCAGAGTCAAAATGTCACACTTGTAATTGTCAAATGTAAATTTAAACAATAAACTTGCATACCCTATCTAGAAAAAAAAAAGTAACTCAAACCAAGTATATACCATTACCGTCCATGTTTTCAACTATGGATCAAAGTATAATATTTTTGTTGTAGCTTTGAGTGCTTTAACATTAACAATCTAGGTGACAAAAGTACAAGAAAACAAAAAGTTTAATACTCTTTTCAATGAATAGTTTTACAGCCTAAGGGTCGATAGACCTCTCACACCTTGTCAAAAGTAATTTGAACCCTGTTAAATAAACTTTTTAAAATATTATAAAAATAAGAATATTATAGAAATACTATACAGTTTATCACAAGAGGATTGATAAAATAACCAAACCAAATACCTTCCTATATTTTACCACTTTTATTCCCTAAATACCCTTAAAAGATAATCAACTTTTATATGAAAATGGAACTCACCCAATCAAAATAAACACACGTAATAACAATATTTTTGAACAAATTTCATATAATGGCGATGGAAGATAATAATTCATGTTACCACGATGAATAATCTTATCTAGGGATGGCAATGGGTCGGGTTTGGGACGGGTTTAGGTAATCCCAACCCCATACCCGGTTAGGTATGCTTGTTCCAAACCCGGCCCAAAACCCGTCGGGTTTGTGTCGGGTAATTACCCATCGGGTATCGGGTATACCCGCGGGTTTCGGGTAAACCCATTAATTTTTAAAACTTACCCATTAAGTATATCCGACCAAAAACTCGACGGATATCTATTAGGTAACTATTAACCAATTACATTTAACATTATTAAATATATATGTAAATGATTACAATGTATAAATATAAAATAATTAAATCATATAAAAACACTCAAAGACATAGATAACAAATAGTATACACTATTTTTTTTTATAATTTTTAGCACAAGATGACAATCTAGATGGACAATTAGATATATTATGCATAGATATTTAAAAAGATATATTAGAAATTATATTGGGTATCTAATCGGGTAAATGGGTATACGTTATCGGGTAATCGGGTCGGGTAAACGGGTATATCATCGAATCCCAAACCCATCCCAAATCCGCAAAAAAAAAAAAAAAAAAAAAAAAAAAAACTAATCCCATACCCGGACCCATACCCGATTACCTGACCCCAAACTCGTCCCAAATGTGTCAGGTTTCGGGTTTACCCATCGGGTTCGGGTTTGATTGCCATCCCTAATCTTATCTCAGCTAAATCTATATGAGTTTTAAAACTTTGACATAATAATACTTATATTATAAACCCTTTTTCATATATACGCGTCTACCCATCGGCAAAGTGGACGGGATGGTTCGGCTCACTGGCTACATTGGGCAATTTTTTAGCTGTTGGGTCAGGTTAGGGAAGTCTATTACAAACTTACAAATCACAACTTTTAATTTCTAAATGGGCAGCGACCTTCATATGATAGTGTATACAATATCATATTATTACTACATGCTTTTATCATGTAAATGAACTTTATCATTTAGGAAGGTGCTTTCAATGGCACGGTTATGTACATATGCAATGACCGGACAATTTACACAAGAGTGATGTTTATGTTCATATTGGTCTGTTACAGTAACATATATTTGGTTTATTAAGATTTGTTTAATAATCAGTACATGGTTATTGTGGTGAACTGCAATCAGTTGTAAGTGGCGGTGCACATTTCTTTTCTTTTCTTTCTATGAATACTTGTTAAAACATAGTGTGCACATTTCTATTTTTTTGCGTAACTTGCGGCAAAAAAACTAAGTATCATAATGTTGTATTGCAACCCATTTGTGGATCCCGCTGCAACGCACGGGTAAACGCACTATACATTACAAAGTACAAACTACTACTTTGTCTTGATTAGACTATGTGTTGTAGGTAGATGTGAGTGGAGGATTTATCGAATAATATTTTGTCACGGTGACGCTTTCATAGCACTGGGTAGCGGTCGGCGGTTGCTCGTGAGAAGGTGTTGTGGGTCAAGGTGAGCGGGTTTTTTTACCAAATATATTTAAATATTTACCACATTTTTTATAAAAAAAAAACATTAAACTAAAAATAAAAGAAAAATTACACTAAAATAAAAAACAAACATTACACTAAAAAAAGAAAGTTACACTAAAACAAATATTACACTAAAATAAAAAAGAAAATTACACTAAAATAAAAAAATAAAAAAAGAATATACTAAAAAACCATAACGTAAGGATGAGCCCGAGCGTAACATTTGCCACGCCGAAACGTGGTGAAAGTTATGGACAACCTTCTGAAGGTACTCCACTTTGGCGAAGGCGACGAGGACGTCTTTGGTTTCGTCGGACATATCACTCTTCACCTCTCTTTATGCGGTTTCGAAGTTTTTACACTTCAATTTCAAGTCCCCGAACTTGTGGGAGATGGAGTCATTGGTACGGTTGGTACCCACGACAAGGGTACCAAACTCGGCTAGGACCCTATGCCACTATGGTCCGCGAGCACCATATCCACGACTTGACGAAGCACTGTCACCATGCACTTGTTGGTACGCGATGACGAGTGTTAGCTCTTCCTCCTTGGTCCACTGCACCATGATGAACTTGGAATTGAAGATTGAAGGTTTTAGTGTAGGAGATTTGTGAAGAAGAATAAATAGTATAGGTAAATAAATAGGGGGGGGGGGGGGGTAATTAATGTTGGTTGGTGAAAAAATCAATTTCTTAAAATTCAAATGTTGACCAGCCTGCTCACGTACGGTCGCTCGCTGACGTGATCACGTGGGTCTGTTGTCGTTGGCACTAGCCACGTAGACAAGGTTGTGGCTCGCAAACCACAACGGATAGTCTTAAAAATTTGTCATTTGTAACGAATTTAATCCAAATTAGAGAGTCGTTCAATAAAAAAAACTTTAATAAAAAGAACCGTTTTTTAACTTTGACTCGCATTTCGTGTTATTATTTCAACATTTTCAACTTCAAAATCAATAAAATTAATTGTGTATAATCCAACATGCCTCTAGCTATTTTGTATATAAAGATATGTAAAGAATAAATCTATATATAGTTATTTGTTATCAAGTTTTAAACTCTGTTTAGTATAAAACGAATTCAAGTGGCACAAGTTGAAGGAGTATATATTTTTTTTAATACACGCACATAATCAAGGACCAAGGTGACCAAAAAGTGGGTGGAAGTGGTCCAAAAATAAAATTGTACTATTTTAAGAACTATTATAGGGATTTGGGAAGCGTAAATTAGCAGCAATATAACTTCGACATGTTTGGAAATAGAGGATGATATTGTTGGAATATCTGAAACCATTATGGATATTGTTAAGAGACTTGAGGGGTGAAAATGAAAATTTTAAAAATGAAGATAGAGATGATAAAAGAACTGAATCTGATAGGAAAATATGAAACGTATAAGATCAATTATTTTTTTTTTAACAAACTACTGGAGATTGATGAGTTCTCATTCAATAAGGCCTAAGAATGTCATTTTAATGGCATGGCATTCAAGGAGGCATCCTCCTCCTTAAGTGTGTCATGTATCATGCCATGTGGCAAATAAAAAAATAAATAAATAATAATATAAAACCTAATCTACTAAATTTAAATTGAGTTATTTTAGGAAAAAATAATTTAAAAACAAATTTAAATTTTTCTCTTATGTTTCCTCCCATAATTTTTAAACATTAATATCTTTTATATACGAGATTTTTTAAAGAAAAAAATTACACCAAATTAACGAGCGTTTTATTATCTTTCCAACGAGTACCATAGTGCTATATAAAAAACGGATAAAAAAACGACTATTTTTTGTGGGGTTTCGTTCATACAGAAAAAAAACAGTTAAACACAAAGTGTTCAGGTTATTCATTAATAATGTTTTTTCTTTTAAACCAGATTCTTATCTACGATGTTGAAATTCAGCCCAATCGCCATGCTTTCATTGGAATTTTACTCTTTTAAAGATGCATAGGTATACTTCATCAAAAGAAACTAGGAGAAAGAATCGCGCAACACTGCAACACATGGTGTCACCTTATAGCAAGGTTATTTTTTTTAGAGTAAATTCCTTTTTGAGTCACTGAGTTTTTTTGATTTTAACTACTTGAGTCCAACAATTTCATTTTTAACATTCTGAGTGCTAGTGTTTTAAGTTTGTTATGGTTTGAGTCCAATTTTCTAACTCTGTTAGATTTTTTCTGTTAATATTTATGAAATGACCAAAATACCCCTACCATTAAAAATAAATAATTATTAAATATTATACTTTATTATATTATAATATTAAAAATAAATAATTATTACATCTCTCTCTCACTTTTCTCTCTCTCTCTCTCTCACTTCTCTCTCTGGGCACAGAACTTGTTAATCACACAGAAAGCATCTTGGAAACAATTATAAATTTCAAGTATATTATCACAAAATGAAAGAAAGAAGAAATCAATCCTTGTAGAACCCAAGACGTTCGAAAGGAGCATATTAAATTGCTTCTGACCCATAGATACAGTGGTATGAATTCAAACTGCAACAAGTATGACCACAATGCAAAGCACAATCGCGACAATCGCCAAAAGCAAGTGAGAGAGAGCGAGATCTGTGTGTGTGGAGGTGGCCGGTTGGAGGTGGTTGGTGAGGCGACGGTGGTGGTTCGATTGACGAAGGGGCAGGTGGTGGTCGTTGGTTCAACGAAGGGGAGGAAATGTGGTGTGTGGTGTTCGATTGACGAAGGGGCAGGTGGTGGTTGATGGGAGGAGCTGTGGTGGTTCGATTGACGAAGGGAGGAGCTGTGGTGGTCGGTGATGGTGGTTGTGGTGGGTTGCAGGTGGAGGTCGCCGGTTGGAGGTGGTTGGTGAGGCGACGGTGGTGGTGGTTTTGGTGGGTTGCAGGTGGAGGTTGTTGTGGTGGGTTGCAGGTGGAGGTGGTTGGTGAGGCGACGGTGGTGGTGGTTTTGGTAGGGGTGGGGGTAAGGGGGAGAAAGTGTGTGCAGGTGTGGATTTGGGGGTGGTGGTTTATGGTTCAGATCCGGATTTGGGGGTTAGGGTTCAGATCGATGTGGTGTAGTGGTGGTGATTTATGGTGCAGTGGTGGTGGGATGGTCGATGTGGTGTGGTGGTGGTGGTTTATGGTGTGGTGGAGGGGTGGAGAAGAAAGTGTGTGTGTGTGTGTGTGTGAGAGAGAGAGAGAGAGAGGGAGTGTGTGTGTGTTGTGTGTGAGAGAGAGGTTTATTATTATTATTATATTTTATTTATGCATTAAAGACTTGTACGTTATACCTTATGCATTACAGAGTTGTACTTATGTGTAAAATGACTGAGATACCCTTATAGTTAACTGACTTGGTTAACGACGTTAGAAAATTGGACTCAAACCATAACAAACTTAAAACACTAGCACTCAGAATGTTAAAAATGAAAATGTTGGACTCAAGTAGTTAAAATTAAGAAAACTCAGGGACTCAAAAAAGAATTTGCTCTTTTTTTTATTAATTTAATTACAAGAGTAATAATTATTACTATTAGTATTAGTATTATTAGAATTGTTATATTTTTCAATCCCGGGACGCTCCCGGGATAAAAGCTAGTTAACACATAATTGCGAAAAATTACATCAAGATAGTGGATAGGTGGGCAACAAGCTGTGCCGTCACTGCTTTCTGGACGGCAAACCCTAACCTACTAAAAACGAACCCATGCCCCCCGGAGTCGAGACACTGCTATGAATAACCCGTTGGACTCTGGTTAGGAAACGGATGGCTTCCGGTGCCAATGAGCCAAAGGTATCAAATGCCAGGGGTACAAAAACGTCCTGGTTCTCCTCACAAGCTTTAACATGCTTCTCAACTTTCTTCGCCTCTGCTTTCCGTACCGCTTGCCTTGCTACAAAACCACTATCCCTAAAACCAACCAGGGGAGATACACCTGTTAGGTCGACACAAACGTGTTTCCCCCCGGCCCACCCAAAGACAAGCAAGTCTGCTGGACGTAGGGTGGATCTCCTTTCTGCGAGGTCCGACATAAACGAGCCTAAAATAAAATTATACGAATATGATATTACGAGTTAAGATGGGATTACAAAATTCTTATTAGAATAACTGGGTTGGTATGTGTGATGACACATATGTCACCGATGCTCTTTTGAACAAGTCAAAACTAAACTAGGTTAACTTTTAGTTAGTATGAGATCGAAAAATATGTTTAAAGTTGTGATTATTGGTAAACAATTCCCGATTTGGGGTTAATCTCGATCAATAAGATAAAGTTGAGATTATTAAAATCCACTTTTCCATCTAGAAATTATATTTAGGTATTGTTATTTTTATTAGACCAAGGGGTGTGGTAGCAGGGAGGGGATCGATGAGGTGTCACTTCATCCCTTCACCGTCGGTAACACCGCTCCCCCCCTTGGGTTTCGGTGACAACAGGGAAGTTACCCCTCTCTCCCCGTCTCTCTTTTCCTTTAACCGTTGGGGAGTACCATTGTACAACGGTTGATTTTTTTTAAATAACTTTAAAATAAACTACACAAACCCACCATTTTATAAAAAAAAACACACATTTCACTCCTAGGTTTATAATTTTTTCAATCACTCATCATGGATCCTAGGCAACCGTTTAATATTATGTCGAAAAGTGTCGAGGGCCTTCCAGAGCGAGACCGTATGGTATTTGTCACACCCTCAAATTTTCACTTGCGGAGTTTTACCGCAAAGCGCGTGACAAACCAGGATCCAAGTCAACGGTCACAATAAACAACGCTATATGAAATACGTAAACTCAAACCATAGTTGTCACAACATAAAACCGTAGCGGAAGCATTATCCAATTACAAAACCAAGTACCAACTTGTTCAAAATGTTTATTTCAAAAGCATGAAACTAAGCCTAGACGCCATGCAGACTCTTACGCCTAGTCCGACTGTTGCTACCTTAGCGACCTAAGAAAAACATGCCAAAACGACGTCAACATATAATGCTGGTGAGTTCACAGGTTTGTATAAAAATGTTACCAAGTGCTACCAAATTGTTACAAAATGTTACGAAATGTTACAAAGTCTAAAAACCTGTCAATACTATATCAATGATACCAAAGTACGTTAGCTGGGCGTATGTTTTGTTACTACTACGATTGGAAAACCATTACTGAACACGTTTAGCAATGTTTAGCAAATGTTCAGCCCGAATAATGTTCAGCATGTTTAGCAAAGTTCGAGACAATATGCACCCGTCCGACCTCCAGTCGACGGGTGGGGCAGGTCACGCCCAATAGATCTATCCACATTTCCCCCGTTGTGTATCCCCGCACATTCATGGTTTCCCCCAGGACTTTTAAAGATCGTATAGCAACTCAAAAGTAGATCATAGTATGACATATGTTACAAAATATAAGTTTAGCGCATGTTTTCTCCCCCAAAAGCAAAACCAGTAAAAGTGGGGCGTGAAACTCACCTTAGGTTATGTTCTTCAATATAATAAGAAAAGCCAAGCCCTTGATAATCCCAACTACCGGAGATCTATCAAAATGTTCACATAAATGTTCTGACTAATAACCATAAGGTTATCTAGTCCCCGATTGTCCAGATCGTGACTAAGTATGTTTTAAAATGTGTTTGACTGTTCAACCGACACACTAGACCGACCCGGCATCCCGTTAGTGACCCATTACACAAACTAATCAAGCATACATAGATTACACATAAGGTTCAAGCATAAAACACTTAGTTTGCATCAAAAATCGCACATACGGAGTTGTAAGGTCGAATCAGCATTTAACAAGTCCAGGTTTGACCCTTTTGACCTTGGTTCGACCCCTTTGAGGTTCATTCGACCCATACATAAGTTCATGCAACATAATACAAGTTCATTCGACCTTAACACATGTTCCTTCGACCTTAACATGTGTTAATTCGACCTAAATCAAGTTCGTTCGACCTAACTGAGTAACAGACAGCAGGTTCGACCCCCTGGTCTCCACCTTGGACCCCACGTGGGTTTGAATGTGGGCCAGGTTCGACCCCTGCAGTTCTATTCTTCCTAAAACGCATCAAAACTATCCGAAAACACCACGAAACATCATGAAACACTACAGTCAACATGAATATCATACCCCTACGAAACCCTACCAATTTTACCCCAAAATCAGTTCGTTTTAACACTTACCCAAAATGGCAAAATTATGGAAACGTCACATCATGCATGAAAACTTTACCCAATTTGGAAACTTTTCCAAATCCTTTCATAATCATCTCAAAATGCTCAGTTCAATGTGTGTATGAAAACCCCCACTAGTTTTATCAATAATATTAACATGCAACAAGCCCTAGATTTACCAAAATCCCCAAATTAGACATGATATCATCATCCATCTAATTGTAACCTTAAACAATCATAAACCAACACCGATAGCAGCCCTAGATCATGTTTCTATCATTAGTATAGCAGCAAATCATTAAACAACACATAATATCACATAACACATCATTAACATATGTTTATTGATATGAAAACCCATGTTTAATGATAAGGTTTTGTTTAGAAAGATGTTTGAAAGGTTTTTAATCATAAAAACACCCTTAGAACAGATCTGGACATTTGGGGTTAGATGAAAACGAATCAGAATACTTTAAAAAAGGTTTAGGATTATGAACACACCTTAGATTCTTGATTAGATGTTGTTTGTAGGTTAAATTATGAAAAACGAGAGCAAAAACTCCTTCCTCGGTGATTAAAATCGATAGAGAGTGTTTAGAGGCGATTAGGGTTTGTAAAATGATGAAAATGATAAAGTGTGGTATTTATACCAAGGCTACATTCGACCCCCATTATGGGTCGAATGAGAATCTGCTTGGTCGAATGAGCTTCTGACTGATTCCTCATTCCTGGTTCGACCCCCTACAAGTCAAACCAATGTTTGTGTTTTCCAAGTTTTTCAGTTTTGTCGTTTAAACGCGTTTTAGCACATCCTAACACATGAACATGCAATTCTAACATATGTTAAGCATATACAATCATGTTTACACCATTGAAGCATGTATTTGCACATTGTGTCACACGTATGTGTCAATCTACGTATCCTACTTAATTCAATTCATGTAATTTCACCAACAACGGCACTCAGTACTAGTGTATTACCAAAACAACTCCCAATGATCCTCCAGATCGTTGAACCCTGGACAATCCTAACATGACCCGACTCAACTAACCAAGTTAAGTCCGTTTATAAATGTTTTTCGCTAAGGTAGACTTAAGTTTTACCAAAATGTTAAATGTTTAAGCCAAACATGTCGGGTGTCACAGTATTGGAGATGATGAAAGATAGGAATGCGGTGAAGTGGCTAGTAGGAAATATGCCTTAGTTTTTTTAATTAGTTTCGTTTTTTATGATTTTTTGGTTATTTTTTTAATTTATTTGTATTTTTTAAATTTAAATGAAAAAAAATCAATGAAATTTAAAATATATAAATAAATAAAAGAGAAAAGAAAAAAAATGAAGGGGAGGTGAACCATTTCCCTCATTTAAGAGAGGAGAAGGAGAAATGACTTGCCGCTAATGTGGACAAGGGGGATGACGAGGGAAGGGGGGACCACACCCCTTGATCTTATTGCTACAAATATTTAGGTATTTAAATAAGATAATACTTAATTATATTTGGGGTATTATTATTATTATTATTATTTTGTAATTATATAAAGAATACTTAATTTAATATTGTTTAGTTATAAAAATATAAATAGTAAATATAAATTTAAGTCTGGTATTATCAATAAGATAATGATGTATTATATAATGTATTAATTAAGAGGATTAGTAAAGTTTGGCAAATTAGAAATTATTGCATAGATCACTTATGCCTATTTGTTGTTAAAAAAAAAGATCACTTATAGCCTATGCTTTGAAAGTTGTACCACACGTCTTAAGATTTAATTGAAATAATATCAATACCTATGAGTGGCACATGACACATTCTCATTATTTCCCTCTAAAACTATTTTTGTCTCTCACGTTTTCCTCTATAATTTTTAAACGTTAATAAATTTTATATACGAGAATTTAAAAAAAAAAAAAAAACAAAACATACCAAATTAACCGTTGTTTATTATCTTTCCAACTAATAGGGTTGGGTTATTCTACAAAAGCTACGAAAAATAAGAAGGGTAAGAAGTCATTAGAAAATGATATGTGTCTAAAGGATTAAACAAGTGGGATGGGTAATTTTATCAAAAAAATATGCACATGCAAGTCACATGTCATTTCCACCTTCATTTTTAAATGCTGTAACTTTTTTATACATCATATTTTTTTTAAATATACCATAAAATTGAGCGTCTTTTCATCCTTTTTAATATGAGTACCATATTGTTATACTTTTGAAAAAAAAGTCAAAAACCCACTTGCGTAAGACACAATGGAGTGTAAAACACAATGAGCACCAATTAAATATAAGGTATAAAACATAATCAATAGTCTAATAAAACACAATGGACTACATACTAAAGACACAATGAATAGAAGACTAAAACACAATGAATACTTTTGAAAAAAAAAAGTTGAAAACCCAGTTGCGTAAGATACAATGGATGACATACTAAAGACACAATGAACAGAAGACTAAAACACAATGAATACTTTTGAAAAGAAAAGTCAAAAACCCAGTTGCGTAAAACACAATTAACAGATGTCTAAAACACAATGAATACTTTTGAAAAAAAAAGTTGAAAACCAAGTTGCGTAAGACACAATGGAGATAACGTAAAACACAATAAGTATCAATTAAATATGCAATGAACAATAGGGTATAAAACACAATGAACAGTCTAATAAAACACAATGGACGACATACTAAAGACACAATGAACAGAATACTAAAACACAATGAATAATAGACTTAAACACAATGAACAACATAATAAAACACAATGTACACCTAAATACAAAACTCATTTGCGTAAAACACAATGAAAAGCATAATAAAAACACAATGGACAAAGTTAAATCATGTATAGACTAAAAAAACATACATAACATATTTATAAAGCACACGTGCATACTATAACACAATGAACGAGCAATAGACACAACGGAGAAGAAAACCCATTTAACACGAATTTCTTTTTTTCAATTTTAATGTAGCACTGTGGTACTCATATTAAAAATAATAAACGCTCGTTAATATGGTGAATTTTTTTTTGAAAAAAAATATCGTATGAAAAAGTTATAGACGTTTTAAAATGACGGGGGGAATTGACATATGCATTACATGTGGAGACAGAAAGTGTGACACCCGGCAAACTCAGGTTAGTAACGTTGACTAAACTAGTAAGTCTACCTTAGCGAGTCATGCATATTACGTACTTAACGGGGTCAGTCGAGTCGGTATGATGATTCGGGGAATCATCGGGAGTCGTTACGATGATCCGCGGGGTCATCAGGAGTCGATCCATAACCATGGGTACAAGGATCGGTGATTCGTGGAATCACCGGGTTTAATGCACACACGAGTCTCGAGTCCCGGGAATTGGTGAACGGATGTAAACGTGTTAGTTATCATGCATTATATGTTTGGAATCATTATGTGACTTGTCGGTATGCGAATACGTGTTTATATATGTTAAAATAGCGTTTAACGCGCCGAAAACCCAACCTGGTAGGTATCAGGCGATTAGGGCCTGGAATAGGGCCTAATCGCCTATAGGGTCATGCGATTAGGGGAGGTTATAGGCGATTGGGACCTAATCGCCTGATGTTATATGCGATTAGGCCCCCAATCGCATGAATGGTACTGCTAATCGCATGAACAGCAGAGTCCGGGTCAAAACACCTATAAATAGAACCCTTAACTCCCCAAACACCTCTAGAACAACCCTAGTAGCTCCCAAACCACCAACACACCTTGAAACACCTCTGGAACTCTTTTTGCTACAAAAATCACCATCTCCAAGCTTACACACCTTCCTTTAACAAAACCCAAGGTGTGTTCTTCATCCCTAACTTTTGTAAAGTTGTCATTTTGAGTTCCCCAAAGGTCCAGACCTTGTTTTACTAAATTATGTCTTTAAAAACCTTTCAAAAGAGTTCTAAACCAAGTCTACACCTTAATGCTTGTTATTTGTGAAGTTTACATGCATATGTTGGTCTTCTTGGTGATTATAACATGATTGTTTTCAAGATATGATTGTACTTCTGCTATGTAGAGATCATTAGGAAGGTTGTCTTAGAATTTTATCCATTATTGTAGTGTTTTGAAGAAAATGTGTATTTTGACCTATTTGTATGTTCTTGAGGATTTAGGATGATTATGGTATGATTGTTGATGCAATGTTGTTAGGATTCATACTAGGAAGATGTTAGATCAGAGGTTTGATGATTTACATGTTTGTAAAGCTTGAAATCTGATTGTTTCCATTTAAGGAAAGATAAGGTTGGTTGGTGAAACCTAGTACTTTGCCATTTTAGGAAATAATTGCATAGAACATGCTAGATCAGTGATATGTCGGGGGTTTTTGCTTGAAATGGGTTGGTAAATGATTTAGGTTTGATATGGGGTGTTGTTGCATGTTTCGGATCTGATTTGGAGGGTTAAACGCGCGAAAACCCGTTACACAGCAGCTGCAGGCGATTAGGAATCCTAATCGCCTGAGCTGGGGGCGATTATGTAGACTTTATAGGCGATTGGGACCCTACTCGCCTGATACATCAGGCGATTAGGCCCCTAATCGCCTGTAGGCTGATGCCTACTCGCGTGTGACCTTCCTAATCGCATGTACTGCTGTCGTGAACGCGTTTTGACATCCCGGAACACGATTTGACACCTAGGAACATGCTAGGAACCCCGGGATACACCCAATGACTTAGTAAGACGTGTTCGGACCTGTTTATGCGTTATTTGGACATTATGCTAGACTAGGTGAACTCTTGCGCGCATTAAGTGTTTAATTGCATATGTTGCATGATGTCTTGTATTTATCTAACACGTGGAATGTCGGGTCACCAATGGGATGTCGGGTCTTGTCTGGCACGGTCGGTTTATCAGTTAAAGGTGTTTTCAAACGTTTATGGTCACGGTCTGGACATTCGGGGACTAGTTAGCCTGCGGGTTATTAGTCCAATACTTATACACATCTTATGATAGGTCGCCGCTATTTGGGGCTATCATAACATAATTACTTAACTGTTTTCAAGTAACGCAATCCAAGGTGAGTTTCACAGCCCCACTTTTACCATTTTACTTTCGGGGGAGAAACATGCTACTTATTTACCTATTAAAGGTCATGTTATACTATGGTTACTTTACATATACTATGCGGCTTTTTACGGAAAGTCCCAGGGGGGAAACCATGAATGTGCGGGGATGCCAACGGGGGAAATGTGGATAGATCTATTGGGCCTCACAAACCCCACTCGACGGCTGGGCCGGGCGGGTGCATATTGTCTCTTATTACTGGCTCGCCGAGGCATCGGTTATAGCCAACACTGCTGGGCAAGCTTCAACAACTTATAAACGTATAGTAATGGATTCCCAACCGCAGTAGTAAACAAACACTTAACGTCTAGCTAACGTTCTTATAACCTAGTAGTAACGGATATGATCTTCACAACTTACAGAAAACGCTTTATAAAAGAAAACCTGTGAACTCACCAGCATTATATGTTGACATTTTTGGCATGTTTTCTCAGGTCGCTAAGGTAGCAGTCAATGGGCTAGGCGCACGGAGTCATGCACAGCGTCTAATATTTTGAAGCATATTAAACAATGTCTTTGTAAACAATGATATGTCTTTTGGTTGTAAACAAGAATGCTTCCGCTGCTGGTTTACGGCTCAAAGCATGATATTTTGGTTTTAAATATAATTATGAATGCATGTTTGTTGTATGTTTATTGTGATCGTTGACTGAGATCCTGGTGTGTCACGCGCCTCGCGGTAAAACCCCGCACGTGGAATTTGAGGGTGTGACAGATTGGTATCAGAGCCAACGGTTATAGTGAACTAGGACTGCATGTAGAGTCTAGTCTATAACTGAGTCGTACACACTAGACGGTCACAATTAGTCGAGTCTTAGCAAGTGGGTAACAATATGACTTGTCGGGGGTGTCGGTGTCATCGTCTACTACGCTACATCATCTATTTACTCTTTATCATTCTATTTCTTGACTCATCCTTACTATGATCCGATGGCGAACGATATACTATTGAACTTTCTTGACGGCAGTGTACATTGGGGTAGCTTCGGCGTACTCTTGAGATCTGTCCAGGGATTTGGACATCTCCCCTCTATGCCCTAATGGACACGCTCGTTCTTATGCATACTATCTTGTACTTATACTTATGATAATACCATGATTGGCGCTAGTGTTCGGTTACTTGAACTTCAAACTAAAGCGCGCCTGGAGGACCATGTGGAACAGTTTATCATGTCGGGTGCACACGAGATCATAAACTGTGATGCATGGGATCCCTGGCGGACTTTGGGCTTGAACGGATGGACCCGAGCTGGGCTCTGTCTAGTTTCTTGAAATTCCTAATGGGTTATACCACGGGCGAGCCTAAATCTTTTGTTTCATGTTGGGACAGAAGATGTCGGGAGCTCATGGAGGTCGCAGAGGCGGCCGTGCTGGCGGTCGTGCTGGCGGCCGTGGTGGCGGCGGTGGCCGCGGGAATATTAATATGACCCAAGCCGAATTGGATAACTTAATGCAGCAGCACGTGAATATTGCTCTGGCTGCATTCCAAGCCGCTCATAATGCTATGGGTGGTACGTCGATTCTCACCTATCCTACCTTGTTCTGGGGTACTTTACCTTTTCTTGATTCTCACCTGCATGTCTGTTCCAGGTGGTGCTGTCAATCCTCCTCCATCCCAGTGTTCCTACAAAAAGTTTATGGATTGCAAGCCCCACAACTTTAGTGGCACTGAAGGGGCAGTGGGACTGCTCCGTTGGCTGGAGAAAATCGAATCTGTTTTCTCGATGTGTAACTGCCCGGAAGGCGACCGGGTGAAATATGCTTCTGCGACCCTGGAGGGTCAAGCTTTGACTTGGTGGAACTCCACCACCCAGACTATGGGTATTGGGGAAGCCCACGCTATGCCCTGGGTGGAGTTCATTCAGTTGCTGAAAAATGAGTACTGCCCGAGGGATGAAATCCAGAAGCTTGAGCATGAGGTCTGGAATCATAAGATGGTGGGTTCTGAGATTGAAGCTTACACTGCTAGGCACAATGAGTTGGCGGTGTTGTGCCCCGATCTGCACACACCCGAATACCGAAGGATTGAGCATTATGTTGCTGGGTTAGTACCGGAGGTTGCCGGGTTAGTTGCTGCGGGTAACCTCACTGTTTATTCTGAGGTGGTTCGGTCGGCCCACAGGCTGACCAACATGAAGGTGGCTGAAGGGGTCTTGCCTCCTCGAGGCGCTGCTGTGAAGGCTCCTGATAGTAACAAGCGGAAGTGGGAAGCTGTGGGGAAAGGCTCGAGCTCGGCTCAGCCTCAGCAGGTGAAGAAGTCTGATACTGGGGGATCGTCGTCTGAACAGAAAATAGGGGGTTATCAGGGGAGGTTGCCAAAGTGTGAACGATGCTGGTTTCCTCATACTGGTCGTTGCGGCAAGAGCCATTGTCGCCGGTGCAACAAGGCCGGGCATGTGGCTCATGACTGCAGGGTTAATCTTCAGGGTAACCGGAACCCTCCTGCTACATCTACTCCGGCCCCTCCTGTTGCTGCTCCCCAGGGAAATCAGGGGAAACAGGGGTGCTACAATTGTGGTGAACTTGGTCACTACAAGCGTGAATGCCCCAAGTTGAAGCAGGGCGAAGCTGGGAAGAACGGGTCGGGTAATGGAAACAATGGGGGCGGAGGCAGAAATGCTCGCGCCTTCGTGATTGGTTCGAGCGGTGCTCGACAAGATCCTGACACTGTTACTGGTACGTTTCTTCTCGATAATCGCTATGCTACGGTCTTATTCGATTCTGGTGCCGATAAGAGTTTTATATCTCTTGGGTTTAGCCAATTGCTTGATAGGGTACCTACACTTTTAGAGGCTAAGTACTTGATAGAATTGGCTGATGGTAAGAAAGTCGAGGCGACGCACGTCCTTAGGGAATGTCACCTTGAGTTGTCGGGTTATTCCTTCCCTATTGATCTTATGCCGGTGTCCTTGGGTAGTTTCGATGTTGTCGTGGGTATGGATTGGTTGTCGCTGTATCATGCTGAGATCGTTTGTTTTGATAAAGTCATTCGACTTCCTCTCCCTGATGGAGAAATTCTGTTGGTGCATGGTGAGAAGAGCGGGGTCCCGTTGAGTATCATTTCGTGTATGAAAGCCTATAAGTATCTTCGGAAGGGGTATTCTGCCATTCTGGCACTTGTTTCGGTTTCGTCTGAAGAAGAGAAGAAGATTGAAGATATTCCTGTTGTCCGTGACTTTCCCGATGTATTTCCCGAAGACTTGCCTGGTCTTCCGCCTTATCACCAGGTCGAATTTGGTATTGAACTCGCTCCAGGTGCGGCCCCTATTGCTCGTGCCCCTTATCGTCTTGCACCTCCCGAGATGCAGGAGTTATCGAACCAGTTGCAGGAGCTGTTAGAGAAGGGTTTCATTCGACCTAGTTCGTCCCCGTGGGGAGCCCCTATTTTGTTTGTCAAGAAGAAGGACGGAAGCCTACGGATGTGTATCGACTACCGGGAGTTGAATAAGGTTACCATCAAGAATCGCTATCCTCTTCCTCGCATCGATGACTTATTTGACCAGCTTCAGGGTTCTAGTTTCTATTCGAAGATCGATTTGAGGTCGGGGTACCATCAGTTGAGGGTTCAAGAAGCTGACATTCCGAAGACCGCCTTTCGAACTCGCTATGGCCATTTCGAATTCTTGGTCATGCCTTTTGGTCTCACCAATGCACCTGCCATCTTTATGGATCTGATGAACCGTGTTTGTAAGCCTTATCTTGATAAGTTCGTGATTGTCTTCATTGATGATATTCTAGTCTATTCCAAGAACGAGGTGGACCACCAGGAACACTTGCGTCTTGTTTTGGAACTCCTGAGGCGGGAACAGTTGTACGCCAAGTTTTCTAAGTGTAGCTTCTGGTTGCGTGAAGTCCAATTCCTTGGTCATGTTGTTAATGAGAAAGGAATTCACGTTGACCCAGCGAAGATTGAAGCTATTAAAGACTGGGAAGCACCAAAGACGCCATCTGAGGTGCGGCAGTTCCTAGGCCTTGCAGGTTATTACCGTCGTTTTATCGAGGGATTTTCGAAGATCGCTCAACCCCTCACCTCGCTTACCCAGAAGGACAGAAAGTTCGACTGGGGTGATTCGCAGGAGTCGGCCTTCCAGATGTTAAAGGCTAAACTCTGTTCTGCTCCTATCTTGTCCTTGCCTGAGGGCTCGGACGATTTTGTGGTTTATTGTGACGCTTCTATCCGGGGGCTCGGTTGTGTACTGATGCAGCGCGAGAAGGTCATCGCCTATGCTTCTCGTCAGCTCAAAGTACATGAGAAAAACTACCCCACCCATGATCTGGAATTGGGTGCGGTGGTCTTTGCTTTAAAGATTTGGAGGCATTACTTGTACGGTACCAAATGCACTATTTACACCGATCACAAGAGCCTCCAGCATATCTTTGATCAGAAGGTGTTGAATATAAGACAGCGTCGCTGGGTCGAGCTTCTTAATGATTACGAGTGCGCTATCAAATACCACCCTGGCAAGGCGAATGTGGTCGCAGACGCCTTGAGCAGGAAGGAAACGGCTAAACCTCGTCGTGTTCGAGCTCTTCAGCTCACTATCCATTCCGGCTTACCTGATCGAATCCGTTCAGCGCAGCAAGAAGCTTTGAAGGAGGAAAACCTTAAAGCTGAAACCATGCATGGTGCTGATAGCCACCTTGAACTCAGGTCCGATGGGTTACACTATTTCGCTGAATGTATTTGGGTTCCCTTATTTGGGGGCTTGCGGGAGCTTGTTCTTGATGAAGCTCACAAGTCCCGGTACTCTATTCACCCTGGCTCCGATAAGATGTATCAAGACCTAAAGATACTTTATTGGTGGCCGAACATGAAGGCGGACGTGGCTTCGTACGTGAGCAAGTGCTTGACCTGTGCCAAGGTCAAGGTCGAGTATCAAAAGCCATCCGGCCTTCTGCAACAGCCTGAAATCCCCGAGTGGAAGTGGGAGCGGATTACGATGGACTTTGTGACCAAACTCCCGAAATCGCCCAGTGGTTGCGACATGATCTGGGTAATTGTCGATAGGTTGACAAAGTCTGCGCACTTCCTCACTATCAAAGGGACCGATGGTCTCGAGCGTTTGGCACGGTTATATCTCAAGGAAGTGGTCTCTCGGCACGGGGTGCCTGTCTCTATTATTTCTGATCGTGATCCTCGGTTCGCCTCTAACTTCTGGAAGTCTTTGCATAAGGCTCTGGGTACTCAGTTAGACATGAGCACAGCCTATCATCCGCAAACTGACGGTCAAAGTGAGCGGACGATCCAAACGCTAGAAGACATGCTCCGGGCATGTGTGATCGATTTCGGCAAGGGGTGGGAGAGTCATCTACCGTTAGTGGAATTCTCTTACAACAACAGTTACCATTCTAGCATCAAGGCAGCTCCGTTCGAGGCTCTTTACGGGCGGAAATGCCGGTCTCCTCTTTGTTGGGCCGAGGTGGGTGAGAGTCAACTCACCGGCCCGGAACTTGTGTACGAGACATCCGAAAAGATCGTACAAATCCGTAACCGCATGGCAGCAGCTCGGGATCGTCAAAAGAGTTATGCCGATCGTCGTCGCAAGCCTTTGGAGTTTGAGGTTGGCGACAGGGTTTTGTTGAAGGTATCTCCGTGGAAGGGCGTTATACGTTTTGGGAAGCGGGGCAAATTGAATCCTCGGTATGTGGGACCATTCGCAATCCTGAAACGGATTGGACCGGTAGCATACAGGCTTGATCTGCCAGCTGAGCTCAGTAATGTTCATAATGTCTTCCATGTTTCTAATTTAAAGAAGTGTTTGGCGGATGAATCTTTGGTTGTTCCTCTCGAAGAGATCAAGGTGGATGATCGTCTGCGTATCGTGGAGGAACCGGTTGAAATTCTTGACTATAAAATCCGTAGCCTTCTCCGGAGTAAAATCCGCATTGTTAAGGTCCGTTGGAACTCTGATCGTGGACCGGAGTTCACGTGGGAACGGGAAGATCGTGGACCGGAGTTCACGTGGGAACGGGAAGATCAAGGTGAACCATTTCCCTCATTTAAGAGAGGAGAAGGAGAAATGACTTGCCGCTGATGTGGACAAGGGGGATGACGAGGGAAGGGGGGACCACACACCTTGATCTTATTGCTACAAATATTTAGGTATTTAAATAAGATAATACTTAATTATATTTGGGGTATTATTATTATGGAATGGGTTCATGTGAGAACCCTCATGAGTTGAGAGAACTTGAGAACTAGGATGGTGCAATGAGAAGCTGACACATATGCAACCTATGAATATAATATTAAGGGGTAAAAAAGTAATTGATCCCCACCCCACCCCCACCCCACCCCACCCATTATATATTACTCTTTTTTTTTTAAATTAACATTATACTCTCTCTCTCTATAATCAGACAATCCTCTCTCTCTCTCTCTACTTTCTCTCTCTACTCCTCTCTCTCTCTGTCACTCTCCTCTCTCTCTCTACTCTTTCTCACACACACACACTCCTCCCTCTCTCTCATTGACGGCGACGAGTTGTAGGGGGTCCGAACAGGAGCGGCGGTGCTTCGTGGTGGGGGTGCGAACGGAAGAGGGGTGGTGCTTCGTGGTGGGGGTGCGAACAGAAGAGGGGTGGTGCTTCGTCGGGTGCTGGGTTTTTGGATCTGAACCGGAGGGAGACCGGAGGGGGGTCTGCGTCGGGGTTTTTTTGTGGTGGGTTTTGGATCTGAACAGATCTGGAAGCGGGGAAGGGGTGGTTCTTGGTTGGTTAGGGGGCGGAGGGGGTGGAGGGGGGTGGAGGAGATGGCGGAGGAGCGGCGGAGGACGGTGGTGGGGGTTTTCCGGTGGTTTTTTCCGATCAGGTATCCCTTTATTATTATTATTTTTTTTTTGTTTATTAACCCTCTGTTGTTATTATTAGTATTATTATTTTTGTTATTATTATTATTATTATTATTTCTGTTATTATTATTATTATGATTTCTGTTATTATTATTATTAATATTATTATTATTTTATGTTATTATTATTATTATTATTATTATTCTGTTATTATTATTATTATTATTTCTGTTATTATTATTATTTTATGATGATGATGATGTAAAAACACCAGTGTAAAATATGAAATTTGTAGAGGTTTTGATGTATAGATCTTTTTGTAGTTTTGGTTTTTACACTAGTGTATTTTCTGTAGAAGTTTGTGGTATATATGTTGTTCTGGGGGTTTTTTACACTAATGTAAATAATTACCCCCGGTGTAATATCGAATGTATAGATTATAGGTGTTGTTTTTTGGGGTTTACACTAGTGTTTTTGTGTAGCAGGGTTTTTGTGTAGCGGGGGTTTTGGCAGGGAGATGATGTGAAGATGATGATAGGGAGATGATGTGAAGATGATGATGTTTTGAAGAAGATGAAGGTTTTTGATGGATGATGATCGGTTTGTTGTAGATGCAGCAGCAGGTTTTTTTTTCCTTAACAATAATGTGTAGTATATTTTTTATAAAATTTTTGTAACATGTGTAGTATGATTTTTTAGTATGATATTTTTTACAAATGTTTTGGGTTGTTTTTTATAAATGATGATGATGTAATGCACATTTTGTTAATGTTTTAGGGGCATTTACAGCGGTGTAATACGAATGTGTAGATGTTTTTTGTTTGGTTTTTTGTGTTAGTATGAATGTATAGAAGTTTTGTTTTGACTTAAACTGATGTAATACATTTTTTTGTTGATGTTGTGGGCATTTACATTGGTGTAATATGATTGTATATATGTTTCGTTTTGTTTTTTATGCTGGTGTAAAATAATTACATCAGTGTAAAATAATTACACTGGCTTAATACGAATTTTGTATGGTAGATTACATTGGTGTAAAATAATTACACCAATGTAAATAATGGTAGATTTACATTGGTGTAAATAATTACACCAGTGTAAATCATCCTCGTCAACTTTATCTGATTATTTGTTTTAAAAAAGTTAAGAAATTAAAAATTAAATACATTAAAAAAATATTATATTTTAAATAATTAAATAAAAATTAATATATTCATTATAATATTTTTTTCTTTCTCTTTCTATGTGTTTTTACATAAACACCCTTAATTGTACTTTATTATTTTTTAATCCACATGTGAAGACAAAAGGGTATCATGTGAAGACAAAAATGTTAAGATGTAATCTTAACCATTGGTTTCACAAGATCAATGGTCTAGAATGGTTCCTATGGTTCTCACAACTCACTATGGTTCTCAAAATAACCCAACCCTTATTATTATTTTGTAATTATATAAAGAATACTTAATTTAATATTGTTTAGTTATAAAAATATAAATAGTAAATATAAATTTAAGTCTTGTATTATCAATAAGATAATGATGTATTATATAATGTATTAATTAAGAGGATTAGTAAAGTTTGGCAAATTAGAAATTATTGCATAGATCACTTATGCCTATTTGTTGTTAAAAAAAAAAAAGATCACTTATAGCCTATGCTTTGAAAGTTGTACCACACGTCTTAAGATTTAATTGAAATAATATCAATACCTATGAGTGGCACATGACACATTCTCATTATTTCCCTCTAAAACATTTTTTGTCTCTCACGTTTTCCTCTATAATTTTTAAACGTTAATAAATTTTATATACGAGAATTTAAAAAAAAAAAAAAACAAAACATACCAAATTAACCATTGTTTATTATCTTTCCAACTAATAGGGTTGGGTTATTCTACAAAAGCTACGAAAAATAAGAAGGGTAAGAAGCCATTAGAAAATGATATGTGTCTAAAGGATTAAACAAGTGGGATGGGTAATTTTATCAAAAAAATATGCACATGCAAGTCACATGTCATTTCCACCTTCATTTTTAAATGCTGTAACTTTTTTATACATCATATTTTTTTTTAAATATACCATAAAATTGAGCGTCTTTTCATCCTTTTTAATATGAGTACCATATTGTTATACTTTTGAAAAAAAAGTCAAAAACCCACTTGCGTAAGACACAATGGAGTGTAAAACACAATGAGCACAAATTAAATATAAGGTATAAAACATAATCAATAGTCTAATAAAACACAATGGACTACATACTAAAGACACAATGAATAGAAGACTAAAACACAATGAATACTTTTGAAAAAAAAAAAGTTGAAAACCCAGTTGCGTAAGATACAATGGATGACATACTAAAGACACAATGAACAGAAGACTAAAACACAATGAATACTTTTGAAAAGAAAAGTCAAAAACCCAGTTGCGTAAAACACAATTAACAGAAGTCTAAAACACAATGAATACTTTTGAAAAAAAAAGTTGAAAACCAAGTTGCGTAAGACACAATGGAGATAACGTAAAACACAATAAGTATCAATTAAATATGCAATGAACAATAGGGTATAAAACACAATGAACAGTCTAATAAAACACAATGGACGACATACTAAAGACACAATGAACAGAATACTAAAACACAATGAATAATAGACTTAAACACAATGAACAACATAATAAAACACAATGTACACCTAAATACAAAACTCATTTGCGTAAAACACAATGAAAAGCATAATAAAAACACAATGGACAAAGTTAAATCATGTATAGACTAAAAAAACATACATAACATATTTATAAAGCACACATGCATACTATAACACAATGAACGAGCAATAGACACAACGGAGAAGAAAACCCATTTAACACAAATTTCTTTTTTTCAATTTTAATGTAGCACTGTGGTACTCATATTAAAAATAATAAACGCTCGTTAATATGGTGAATTTTTTTTTGAAAAAAAATATCGTATGAAAAAGTTATAGACGTTTTAAAATGACGGGGGGAATTGACATATGCATTACATGTGGAGACAGAAAGTGTGACACCCGGCAAACTCAGGTTAGTAACGTTGACTAAACTAGTAAGTCTACCTTAGCGAGTCATGCATATTACGTACTTAACGGGGCCAGTCGAGTCGGTATGATGATTCGGGGGAATCATCGGGAGTCGTTACGATGATCCGCGGGGTCATCGGGAGTCGATCCATAACCATGGGTACAAGGATCGGTGATTCGTGGAATCACCGGGTTTAATGCACACACGAGTCTCGAGTCCCGGGAATTGGTGAACGGATGTAAACGTGTTAGTTATCATGCATTATATGTTTGGAATCATTATGTGACTTGTCGGTATGCGAATACGTGTTTATATATGTTAAAATAGCGTTTAACGCGCCGAAAACCCAACCTGGTAGGTATCAGGCGATTAGGGCCTGGAATAGGGCCTAATCGCCTATAGGGTCATGCGATTAAGGGAGGTTATAGGCGATTGGGACCTAATCGCCTAATGTTATATGCGATTAGGCCCCCAATCGCATGAATGGTACTGCTAATCGCATGAACAGCAGAGTCCGGGTCAAAACACCTATAAATAGAACCCTTAACTCCCCAAACACCTCTAGAACAACCCTAGCTGCTCCCAAACCACCCACACACCTTGAAACACCTCTGGAACTCTTTTTGCTACAAAAATCACCATCTCCAAGCTTACACACCTTCCTTTAACAAAACCCAAGGTGTGTTCTTCATCCCTAACCTTTGTAAAGTTGTCATTTTGAGTTCCCCAAAGGTCCAGACCTTGTTTTACTAAATTATGTCTTTAAAAACCTTTCAAAAGAGTTCTAAACCAAGTCTACACCTTAATGCTTGTTATTTGTGAAGTTTACATGCATATGTTGGTCTTCTTGGTGATTATAACATGATTGTTTTCAAGATATGATTGTACTTCTGCTATGTAGAGATCATTAGGAAGGTTGTCTTAGAATTTTATCCATTATTGTAGTGTTTTGAAGAAAATGTGTATTTTGACCCATTTGTATGTTCTTGAGGATTTAGGATGATTATGGTATGATTGTTGATGCAATGTTGTTAGGATTCATACTCGGAAGATGTTAGATTAGAGGTTTGATGATTTACATGTTTGTAAAGCTTGAAATCTGATTGTTTCCATTTAAGGAAAGATAAGGTTGGTTGGTGAAACCTAGTACTTTGACATTTTAGGAAATAATTGCATAGAACATGCTAGATCAGTGATATGTCGGGGGTTATTGCTTGAAATGGGTTGGTAAATGATTTAGGTTTGATATGGGGTGTTGTTGCATGTTTCGGATCTGATTTGGAGGGTTAAACGCGCGAAAACCCGTTACACAGCAGCTGCAGGCGATTAGGAATCCTAATCGCCTGAGCTGGGGGCGATTATGCAGACTTTATAGGCGATTGGGACCCTACTCGCCTGATACATCAGGCGATTAGGCCCCTAATCGCCTGTAGGCTGATGCCTACTCGCGTGTGACCTTCCTAATCGCATGTACTGCTGTCGTGAACGCGTTTTGACATCCCGGAACACGATTTGACACCTAGGAACATGCTAGGAACCCCGGGATACACCCAATGACTTAGTAAGACGTGTTCGGACCTGTTTATGCGTTATTTGGACATTATGCTAGACTAGGTGAACTCTTGCGCGCATTAAGTGTTTAATTGCATATGTTGCATGATGTCTTGTATTTATCTAACACGTGGAATGTCGGGTCACCAATGGGATGTCGGGTCTTGTCTGGCACGGTCGGTTTATCAGTTAAAGGTGTTTTCAAACGTTTATGGTCACGGTCTGGACATTCGGGGACTAGTTAGCCTGCGGGTTATTAGTCCAATACTTATACACATCTTATGATAGGTCGCCGCTATTTGGGGCTATCATAACATAATTACTTAACTGTTTTCAAGTAACGCAATCCAAGGTGAGTTTCACAGCCCCACTTTTACCGTTTTACTTTCGGGGGAGAAACATGCTACTTATTTACCTATTAAAGGTCATGTTATACTATGGTTACTTTACATATACTATGCGGCTTTTTACGGAAAGTCCCAGGGGGGAAACCATGAATGTGCGGGGATGCACAAGGGGGGAAATGTGGATAGATCTATTGGGCCTCACAAACCCCACTCGACGGCTGGGCCGGGCGGGTGCATATTGTCTCTTATTACTGGCTCGCCGAGGCATCGGTTATAGCCAACACTGCTGGGCAAGCTTCAACAACTTATAAACGTATAGTAATGGATTCCCAACCGCAGTAGTAAACAAACACTTAACGTCTAGCTAACGTTCTTATAACCTAGTAGTAACGGATATGATCTTCACAACTTACAGAAAACGCTTTATAAAAGAAAACCTGTGAACTCACCAGCATTATATGTTGACATTTTTGGCATGTTTTCTCAGGTCGCTAAGGTAGCAGTCAATGGGCTAGGCGCACGGAGTCATGCACAGCGTCTAATATTTTGAAGCATATTAAACAATGTCTTTGTAAACAATGATATGTCTTTTGGTTGTAAACAAGAATGCTTCCGCTGCTGGTTTACGGCTCAAAGCATGATATTTTGGTTTTAAATATAATTATGAATGCATGTTTGTTGTATGTTTATTGTGATCGTTGACTGAGATCCTGGTGTGTCACGCGCCTCGCGGTAAAACCCCGCACGTGGAATTTGAGGGTGTGACAGAAAGTCAACAAATTTGGTTTTCCTTTTATGCCCTTCCTCTAATTTTTTTTTTTCAAACAAACTAATCTCAACCCTTCAAATATATGATCAATGGATCACAATTCTTCTCAACCTTCCTAGAAAAAGTGTCTTGTGTATTTGATCCTAAGCCCCAACTGATACTATAGTGTTATACAAAAACAAAAAAAAATGTTTTTTAGTGGATTTTTGTTCATACAGGAAAAAACACAATGTGTTCAGGTAATTCATTAATCATGTCTAGGCACAGAGAGACTTTACTCGAGCAAGAGGTGCACACGTAGAACTAGAAATACTAGTGGTAATGCCCGCGCGTTGCTGCGGGTACTTAAGTTTTTTTGACAAAGTTTGCGTGTCGGGTTTCACATACTTTAATTTTAACATGAATTCATAAAGAGCAGTTGAGTATCCTACACACGTATTTGTGTTTTCTGTTTTATAGCATTTTTTCATAGTGACTTTTGTAACTTCAATATTTCTGAAAGTCTTTTATACATAAGAATAAAAAGGTCTACTGCAATTCGATCAATTATCCGGACAACAATTTGACTCGTTAACTTTTATAAGTTGCTACCTCCCACAAATAATGAAAGGTGCTACTTGAACAAAAAACATGTCATATTATCTATTATTGGCCCATTACAAGATGCAAAATAAGCGACCTAAGCGACGGGTTTAATTTGAGAGAACCTATAAATTACGATGATTTCGGGGTTTTCTAAAGAAGCCTTGTTAGTGTTAGTTTGAGCACAAAATTAAGACATTCAGATAATGATAAAACTTACCCACAACACACAAAGATCGTCATTCAAGTTTCCAGGAAATCTCAATGATTCAACGCAAAATGACGAATTTACTACCAAATTAGGCACTTAACTAAGGCATTCAGTTATTTGCAAAACAAAAAAAAACTGGAAACCAACAAAAAAAACTGGAAACCAACAAAAAAAAACAAAAAATTAATACGAAACATCGACATATTTAAATTGCTTCTCTAAAAAAAAGAACGATAATACATGTTTTTTGAGTTTTAGTGATGTTAATTGATACAAAACACGTAGAACTAGAAATATGTTTTATGAGTTATCGAGTGTTGATCCTTTACAAAAAAAAAAAAAAATTGAAAAAACGATATATTGTTTCTATGGTACACACATTTTGTTACTGATTTGTCTATCTCATGACACTTCCAGAGAATAAACTAGTGGTATTCTAACTAAAATCAATTCCAACATTTTAAAACTTGTTTAATATTTAAAAAAAATTATTCTACGTATATCATATCGAGCTTTAATGTTTTACACATGAATATGTGAATATGTTCAACACGCCAATATCACATGTTAAGTTTGACCACTTTTAGCAAGTTTCTTTCACATAGATCATTAATCTCTGAAAAAAAAATCATTGTGTGTGATTCATATTTTTATTAAATAAATATGATGTTCACGATATACATAAACAACATAACTGAGGTTGTTTTTTTTTTTTTTTGGAAATGCTGTGAGGAAGAGGGTGTTTTTAATTCTATTTTACAAAAGAAAAAAAAAATAAATCTTATTTACCGGATCATTATACATTTAATATGTATTATCTTATCTTATTACAACAAAACAAAGGAGGTTGCTTCGTGCATAATCTAAAAACATGTCTTTCTGTACATCTGTAGGAATGGTAGTAAGGGCATGTTTGGATAAACTTATCTTAGGCAAAAATGACTTATTAACTTATGACTTTTTAAAAAGGAGTTTTTAAAAAAAGTATTTGGATTAGCTTATGTGGTGGGGAAAAACAATAAGTTGATAAGTTAGTTTGTAAAAAAGTGTTTGGTTTAACTTATTTAGGTAAAATGACCAAAAAGAGTATAAGGAGGGAAGGTGTAAGGATATAATAAGGGCATGTAGGTAAATAACCATCAATAAGTTATAAGACTATAAGGAGTGGTGGGGGGAAAGAGGGGGATGAAGCGTCATGTGCCACTTGTGGGGCCCTTGTGGGGGGGAAAATAATTGTGGGGAGTGGAAGGGGGGAAGAGGTGGGGGGAAGTGACACTTGGCATTTCTTTGTTTTTTTTTTTTCTTGTTTTTAACTTTCTTTTTTAAAAAATATAAAACAAAATTTTAAAAAAACATAATATTAATTCATAATAAACTACAAAGTTAAATAAAAAAAACACTAACAAACTAAAATTACATGAAATTTAAAAAAAAACCTAAAAAAAAATACACGTTAGTTATCGCTATCGTCTTCATCAGATGGGTAATCTCTTGGTATACTCCAAATATGATCAACCAGATCCGCTCGAAGGTTGTGATGTGTTTGGCTATTCTTGATTTCAAAGTTGTTGGCGTTTCTTTCTTCATCCGTAATGTTTTCTTGACTTTGCTGCGTTTCCTCACCAAAGTACTCGCATATTGCACGTCCTTCATCCTCCAAAATCATGTTATGTAAAATTAGGCATGCGTACATCACATTTCGTACATGCGTTTTTTCCCACAGTCGGCAGGGTTGGGCCAAAATGTGCCATTTTTTTTTCAACACACCAAAAGCACGCTCAACATCTTTCCGTGCAGCCATTTGAGCTTTGTTAAACTTTTTTCTCTTAGGGTCTAACGTAGTCCTCCGTGTAAACGATTTTACGAACACAGCCCAATCAGGGTAAATTCCATCTGCTAGAAGATACCCGTACTTGTATTCTGCCTCGTTTAAGAAAAAAGTTCCTTTTGGTGCAACATCGTTTATAAGATCGTTGAAGATTGGGGATTGATTAAGAACAGTCCTATCGTTCAACGAACCGGGCACACCAAAAAACGCATGCCAAATCCAAAGATCTTGTAACACAACCGCTTCAAGCATCATACACGGCGATTTATGAAAACCGCTAGCGTGTTGGCCTTGCCACTCAGTTGGACAAAGTTGCCACTCCCATTTCATACAATCTATACTCCCGAGCATACCGGGAAAACCATGTTTTTCTTCGTGAAACTCTAAAAGTTGTTGGACGTCACTAAATGTTGGTTTTCTCAAATATCTTTTTAAATATAAATCAATGACGCCCGCACAAAAACAAACTGAGTACTTTCTCTAGCCGTTCGCTCGGCCATCCTTAGATACTCATCCATTACGTCGGAACTGGTTCCGTAAGCCAATGATCTAATGACTCATTTCCGGTTTGGCGTTCACGAACTATATACTTTCTACGCTTGGGTGGTTCGGAGGTCCCTTCGTCGTCCGCTATAGCTTTAACGACGTTCTGAACGGTTGCCATTAACAACTCTGCGGCACCTTCGCCCAAGTCATCCAAAGCGAGCTGATCAAACAAATCGTCTAAACTCGAAGAGTCGTCCGACATCTTGCAATTTTTTTTGAAAAAATATGGTAGTTTGGAGAGGATTTTATGAAAAAAAGGAGTGTGTGTTTGTGTAGAAGATGGTATTGTTTATATATATATAATAAATTATTTTTTTTTAAAGTAGCCGTTGTATATATATATATATATATATATATATATATATATATATTTTAACGGTAACAAAATGGGCCAATAGATCGCTGCCACGTGTACTCCCCCTCTCCCCACGCCAGTGAACCTCCTCCCGCCCCCCGCCAGCTTCCACGCCCTACCGGCGGCGGTGTCCCCCCCCCCCCTTCCCGCCCCTCTCCCGCCCCCACTCCTGATAGTCTAAGGAGGTTCAAAAAGTCACTCCTCCCTTACTTTTCCAAAACAACTTATCATAGGCTTACAAAAAGTTAAAACAAAAAGTCATTTTTCTTTTGCTAAACACTTTTTGTAACTTATTAACTTTTTGAAAAAGTTATAAGTTATAACGAGGTAGAAATAAGGAGAGCCAAACATGCTCTAAATACTCTATGGTTCGTTGCTTTGGTAGGTTTATTGACCTGGATTAATCGTTTTTCCCCCTCCGGATGCATTGACATTCCTTTTTTTTTTTTTTTTTTTTCTAGTTATTGTCGCATAAATAAATAAAGAAGGAGATACAATGACATTCCCCTTCAGTGCTCACTTCCACATCAGCTCCTCCTTGGTCTAAAAGGATCTTCAATCACATGCAAAAGAGGAAAGGTGTCACATGCATATTGGTGTGCCCTATGTATTCACCCAAGTTACAACAATGCATCTTTAAATAATGTTATATATATATATATATATATATATATATATATATATATATATATTTAAAGTTATCATCCACCTTATCATTTTAATATATTTTAAATAATGAAAGAAATATGTATAATTAAATGTTGTTAAAACTTAAAATATATACACATACCTATCTAGGGTAGAGATCCATAGAAAACCCTCATTATCTAGAAAACTCTGGAAACTCTGACTTTTCGAGCTTTTTAGGGCCTGAAAATTTTAGGGCATGTAATATACATGATTTTAAGCATTTTGAGCCAAAAAAATCAAAAAAGCGTCGAACACTTTTTTTTTTAAAAAAAAATAAGTTTTTGGGTAACACATGTTAAGCGAAATTAACATGTGTTAACAATGTGTTACCCGAAAACTTATTTATTTTTTTTAAAAAAAGTGCTCGGCGCTTTTTTGATTTTTGTGGCTCAAAATGCTTAAAATCATGTATATTACATACCCTAAAATTTTCATATATAAAAAAGCTCGGGAAGTTAGAGTTTCCAGAGTTTTCACTATAACAAGGGTTTCCAATATATCCTTTATCTATATATATATATATATATATATATATATTACAAAGGGATTAATCCTACATGTCATACTGTTATGCAATCTCTTCTTTGAGAGATGCCACATAGGATGTGATGTGGCAACTCTAAACCAATTAAAAAAAAGAAATAAATATGATTTAACCTAATCTATTATAATCTTTAACCTAATCTATTAAATACCTAATCTACTAAATCTAAATATTAAACATTTATTATTTTATATCTCGTGTTTCCTCCCATAACTTTTTAACGTTAATATCTTTTCTATATGAGATTTTTTAAAGAAAAAAATTACACCAAATTAACGAGCGTTTTATTATCTTTCCAACGAGTACCATAGTGCTATATAAAAATCGGAGAAAAAAATGACTATTTTTTGTAACCCGACAGGTATTGTGTCGGATTTGAGATTAATTTAAAAAAAATGTGGGTTTGGGTCGGGTCTGGGATTAGGTGAAACCCGACCCGATTACCTGAAACAACATACCCAAATACCTGAACTACATACCCGATCATATACCCATGAATTTTTTAACGCATCACATAACTCTTAGATTAATGCGTTCGATATTTCAATAATTAACTTTTTTTTTCTTATTTCATGTTATTTCTTTTTAGAATGATCGATTACAAACTTCCGAATTCATTTGTAATGGCACTAGATTTATACCCCGACGCAGTGATTTGTTTTTTTTAATATTTGAATATGATAACTTATGGTAGAGATTTGTTTAAAATAATAATAATAATAATAATAATAATAATAATATATTTTATTATGTTATATTAGATATTTCAACCCGGGACGCTCTCGAGATAAAAACTAGTATATATATATATATATATAATATTTTCTTAAGAGTAAACATGTCAAACTGATGTTATAACTTTTTATTTTAGAAATATCATTTATTTATAAACGTGTTGATAAAAATAATTTATGTGTCTAATATATATTTGGTTAAGGTAAATACTAAAGTACATGATAAATCAAATGAAAAGTTAGAAAACATAAAAGGTGATGCTGAAAGACTTATACAAATACAATATTTTATACGATGATGTAAAATAATATATCTTTTTGAATCAATATTGTCATTGGCACATGATTAGTTGATTACTTTAGTACCCCACCCTAACATTCATTTTCCAGTCTCCCCACCACCCATGTCAAATCATCCATAAAGTGAAACAAATCTTGTGATCGCTATTGTGCAAATTACTATTTTGGCCTTAAAAGGCTATCCTGACGTGGAACATCAAGGCAAGCACAGGCAGTGGCCGATCGGGTCGGGAACTCGGGTTAACCGGTTAAAACCAAGGGACCGATTTGCTCCGATTAGGATCGATTAGGCTCACATTTGACCGACTACTGAATTCCGATATGGTGAAAATGAATCGGTAGAGTTCCAATAGCTATTAATCCTAATTTTTACAACACTGAGCATGCGTGTTAATTTATTCTATAACTTCATTACTTGAGTAATTTAGAAATATAATATTTATAACGGGCAACATTTGAGTAAATGGGTATGTATGTTTCAGATAATCAGGTTGCGTATTATATAACTTATACCCAATCACCCATTGTCCATTCTAAGCATCCTTCTCATTTTCCATCCCAAATAGTTAGACTATAAGGAGGGGGGGGATGAAGCGTCATGTGGCACTTGTGGGACCCTTGTGAGGGGGAAAAAAATTGTGGGGAGTGGAAGGGGGGAAGAGAGGGGGGGGGGGGGGGAAGGAAATAATATTATATTGTGTTAAAAGTTAAAAAAAAAAAACCAACCAATAAAAACCTGCCATGTGTCAAAGCAATCTCCCCCACACCGGTGAAGCCACCCCCGCCCCTACCGGCGGCGGTGTTCCTCCCTCTCCTGCCCCCACTCCGCTTAGTCTTAAGGTTTCAGTTTACTCGTATGGTTTAGATTTGTTTGTCACACCATGCATATCAAACAACTAAAGGTTGTTACTAATTATTTTTTGTCAAAATAATTCTTATCTTAAATAAAAAGTAATATGTTAGAATTAAACTTATTATTTTTTTTTATTCAAAATAATTCTTATCTTATATAAAAAGTAATATGTTATAATTAAAAGAATAAACCCAAAGAAGTCACAGATTAGGTATAGGGGATCAATGTGGCACATGGTACAACTTGGCTTAATTATACTTAGCATTGTTTATTGACAATTATGAGTGAATTATATGAGATAATCATGTAGAGAACAAAATGTATATAATTACATTATTTATGTGATGTATAAGCGTTGTATTATATACATGAAACATATCTCATAGATATATAAATATGTAAATGCTTTGAAATATTATTACTTCTACCATACTTTATGACAAACTAAAATCATTTTACGAGATCATCATTTTATTTAATATCAACTACGCTAAATATCATATGATTATACTTTTTAGGGTGTGTTCATTGCAGACTATTTTTAAATATAGAACCGTGTAATTACTTCTGTATATTGTACAAAAGATAATTGCATATAGTATGAGAGAAAAAGAAGATTATCACAAGGTAACAAGGTATGTATAAATTTCATAGCAAAAAATGTATGTTAAGATTATCACAAATCTCTATTTAATATTGGTTAATCGGTTAGGGTTTGCCATTCAGAAAGAGGTGGCGGCGCAGCTTGTTGCCCGCCTTCCCACTATCTTGATGTAATTTGTAATGTTTTTTATTTAATGAAATATAGAGACGTTCTATAAAAAAAAAATTGGTTCTTTATTGAATATCCTCTTAACTCAATAAGGTAAATTTCATAGCAAAAAATGATTTATGTAGACCGAACATGTTACTTGATAATGGTTAGAACTTTATGTAAGAAATTAGAACTTGAGCACCGCCATTTTAAATTTGAATCAAAACTATATTTGAAATACTGAAGCATAATTTTAATAAGCATCTTAGCTTTTTGAGAAACATTTATATGTTTTAAATAGCTTGAATAAATTTAGAAAAATAAAATAGCAATGCTAAATACAAAACAACATTTCAACTAGGGGTGTTCAAAAATATCCGAATCCGAAAATCCGATCCGAAGTATCCGATATCCGAATCCGAAACTACCCGAAAAACCGGATATCCGAAATTTCGGATATCCGAAATTCGGATATCCGAATTTTCGGATTCGGATTCGGATAGTGATTTTGAAAATTTTCGGATATTCGGATATCCGAAAATATCCGAAAATTTATAAAAAAAATTTATCGGATATCCGAAATATCCAAATATCCGAAAATATCCGAAAATTATCCGGAAATATCCGAAAATATCCGAAAAATATCCAAAAAATATCCGAAAATATATCCGAAAATATCCGAAGTATCCGAAAAATATCCGAAACTATCCAAAATATCCGAAAATTTATATATAAAACATATAAAATAAAATATATTATAATAAAATCGGATATTCGGATATCCGATTCACTATCCAATCGGATATCCGAAATTTCGGATATCCGAAATTTCGGATACGGATTCGGATAGTGAAATCAACTATCCGAAAATTTCGGATATCCGAATTTTCGGATATCCGGTTTTGAACACCCCTAATTTCAACAGCAGCACTACCACCATCAACAACAAGACCAGGCCAGACAACACCACTGTCACCATCAATAGTAACAACTAACAACAACAAGAACAAGATGAAGAATATCAACAACAACAATTACATCAACAATAATAATTATATATATAAACGAATGTAGAGTAAAGATCAAATACAAATAGGCTTAACCTACTAATCATGAGAAGTGAAGGGGGAAAAAATTATTTTTTTTTGAATTTTTTTTCCCATCTGCTTAAACATATCTAGATTTCTAGATGAATAATAATTTTTTTTTTTTGCGTAATTACGTCATTAAAGTAATTATAGTAGTCTACACCAATTTTTTAAGGATTTCAGTATTAAAATATATGTTTAACAATATGGAACAAAAAATTCAAAAAAAAAAAAAGTTAAAAAAATTGTTGTTTATATTAATAAAAACATACGGTATACACAAATGAATTAATTATGTGTACCTGATATGATTAACCGTTCAGGAACCTCAGTAATGGAAGACACCATCATCTTGATCGGGTTCCCTTTAGGGTATGCAGTTCTGATGGTTCATGTGTTCTTGAGTTATGAACACATTAAGAGAGAGAGAGAGAGAGAGAGAGAGAGAGAGAGAGAGAGAGAGAGAGAGAGAGAGAGAGAGAGAGAGATAGGGGATGACTAATGGTGTTATGAATGCGTCTCAACCCTAATCTCATAATAATCTCTCCTTATTTATACATACCCAGGGGACACCCTAATAAGGCCCATCTAATGATAGTCCGCCCATCAAAGACATATCTGTTATTGGGCTTAGGATAATATTAATAATTGATCATCATAATATAAATGATTATAATGGCTATCGATAAATATACAAACGTTACGTATATTTATTCCAACATTCTCCCACTTAGCCGAGTAATCATTTATTATGAGTATTACTTAAGTCTGCGGAGATTAATACTCATTTTAGTTCTAAACCCAAAATGTAGCAGAGAAATACAGCCGTTAAGTCTTTATTCGACTTAGGACCCCCATTAATCATACTACACCCAAATTTAAAACTTAACATTAGGATCAATTAACGTTATGCCCTTAGTTGATTTGTTATATTATTGTCTTTATGCCATTATGCTAGCTTAGCATACTAATAGACAAACAAATCATAATGAGGAAAATTAATCATTAGTCATAAATCATTCATAGTACGATATGCAGTTGTACATGGTCATTAGTAATACCCTTTTCTCTTAGTTGGCCCTTAGTGAGACTTATGGGTAATAGACCTTTAGTTATTGGATCCATAAGCATATCATGAATTCATTCGATACAAAATTCCGATTTCCTCTATTTGTTCTTAATCATAAGCGAACAATAATTTCGTATCGAACTCTAATGCAGCTCCTCTCAAACTGTTATTGTTCGAGAAATCAGGGCAGCTGACTTTATCACAGTAAGTCTTCAACTTAGTATTTACATGGAGTTAATAAGTTATGAGTCATCTAATAAATTTACCAACAACATTTAATGACCATTCTGTTGTGATCAACAACACATTATGTCATGATAACTTAGGTTGTTGTTACAGTTCCTTATGACTCCTCCATAAAATAGTTATGTCTGCTAACGTTATGATATACCCCGAAATTGACACTTGATTTCCTTTGAATATAACAAAGTTAGAGTAAAAGTAGTCAATCACTTTAGGTTCTCTCTTCTTCTTTTGATTATAGTTTCTTGTTTCTTAAAGATATTGTAATGTGCCATTAGATGCTTTTCATCAATCTAGACAAGTCTAGAATCAAGCAATACGAACAATATCATAAACAAGCATAGATTTAAATTTACATCAGTCTTCTAATTAATGAAGCATAAGGTGATAATCTCAAATTATCCTATTATCCTCTAAAAGAGAGCAATTTTGTATGTTACATACTTAAGGACCCGATTAGAGTAAAACTTATGGGATGAAACTAATATCCCGTTGGGTCTATCTCGGTATATTTTGATTACTATTACATAAGAAGAATCCCCGATGTTCATCATGTCAAAATTATGCATGAACAATGCTTTGACTTATGTAACATATACTTGTCAAGAGAAACGTCATCTATGTAAGGACAAGTTTTCATTAGTTGCTCCCACTCATCTTGAGGTAGGATCTTTAATCCACTTAGTTCTTGATGAAGAGAATTTCATTATGATTCCAACACATTTTATGCTTGCATCAACCCATACTTGGATCTTATTGACTTACAGACTAAGTGTTCTTACCCTTCAGTTTAGAACGTTCAGGTTGCTTAATGAACAGTAAGTCATCGTTATGGAAAGTTGTCTTAATGTCCATCTAATGTGGCTCTTAGTTATTATGAGCTACTAGGACGGTAATGATCCACAAAGAAATCTTTTGTAATACAGATAAGAAGATTCTTTGATAATCTAATCCCTCCTTGAGTATAATCTTTTACAATCAATCTTATCTTACAACGTTCCTATTTGGATCTGGTTTAATTATGAATACCTTTAGGTTATTCAACCAAATCCCAAACGTTATTCTAAATTACGGAATGAGTTATGCTAATAGTAGCTTTATTCCATTTAGAATATTGATTGATACTAATGATTTAATTAGAAGAGGTAGGATCAGTAAACTTTCCAAACATCCATTTTTAGTTAGTCAGGCAGGTTACATAATCATCAAATTTAGTGGGCTTTTAGACCCAAATGACCTCCTGAGTTGAACATTGGGTTTATTATGATACAAACTTAACTTTAGTTAAGTGTTTTTATTTTCAGGTATATAAGGAGCAAAATTAGTTTCTAAGTGTATAAGAGTTGGTGCAGTAAGGTGTACAAGAGGAATAATCGAAGTTAAATTCGGAGATAAACTTAATGAGTCTCGAATTTTAATGAGTCTCTCCCCCGCATCTTGTACTTCCAAAAAGTCATAATAAGGACCTGTACTGCTCCCACTTACCTTAGAGATCTTAATGAATTCAGCATGTTTAAGATCTAACATTTGGAAGATCCATAGATTCTAATAGAGAAAACAACCTAATGATTTTTATTGTCGTTTCTCTTGAGGATTACTTTAGTAAGAAATCTAAGTTCGCCCATATTTAGGCATCCACAAAACTTTGTTAGGAGTACGTTAAATGCTAAGGAGACAAGTTGTGATAGAGCGTTGTCCAGTGCAAGAGGTGTAATTTGAGGATAGATCAAATTGTCGTTCCCCCCACCTCTGTAACTTTCGCAAGTCATAAGTAGGACATCTTATGCTCCCACTAATCTTTTAGGTCTCTTAGTACCTCCACATAATAAGTTTTAACGATGCGTGTGAACGAGAATATTTCATATATTTTATACTTGATTTCCCTTATCGTCCAGATTTCATAAGAAATTTTAAGAACATATTTAGAGGGAATCTTATTAAGTATACATGAATTGATTTCTTGAATACTTTTGGTCTATAGGAAACGGAATAGATACAATTAGATATTTATCTAAGCTCCACTGATGTCAATTAGTCATGACTTATGATGGAAACCCATTTATTCCTTTCGCCATTTAATGTTTAGGGCGTTTAACACATGCTTTAAAGTCACTGAGAATGAGATTTGATATCCAAGCATCCTTTAGTGACCTGATCATGACTTCTCATAAAATTTTGGCCTTAGTGGATGAATGGAATGGGTCTCATTTTCCTTTGTTAATTTTTCATTTTCATGATAACAAAGTTGTGAAAACGTATTGGATCATCTAGTTTTATTTCATAAGGTTTCTATTCAGATAATGGCAACAAGCAATATGAGAGTTTAACTTAATAGTGGCTTTGGTTTGGTCATTAAAACCTCGTAACGGTCAAAATTGTAGCTTTTAGTATTGATACTAAATTCTGAGTAATCTCAAGAATATCGTAAGGTATCATAAAGCTTCAACCCTAAGACCAGTTATTAATGGTTAATAGACCCTTAATTTTGCCACCAACTCTCATCTTAAGTATTTGTTGAATTATGGTAAGGAAACGTATAAAACTAAACTCAACCATCATGTGTTAATTGGAATTCATTAGCGTTTGTGGAGTTAACTATCCTTAATTAGGCACTACATATCTTAGCCAGTTGTTCTCCTTACTTATGGGTAATCTCATTGCTTATGCCTATTCTTAATGGCACAATTTTGATTACTAAGACTTTCCCTTTGGAGAAACTTATAGCTGAAAGTAATACTTGTATTTTGTTTCCAGACCTTATAATTATCCTCTCTATGGTAATTATTCTTCCTCTTTTAGGTTTAATGATACTAAGGCGAATAACATCAACTTTTCTAGTTTCATCCGTTCCTTTTCCTGTACGTAATTTGCTATCAACACACTCAATTTTACTTTGATATTTCTGAGTGTTATAGTTGATTCATAATGCATCTAATCGTACTGGTGGAAAAGTCATTATGCACTAGATATTTATTGATTTCCATGTGTAACCCCTTAGCTTTATGGGTCATGTTATTCAATGTTAAAAATGTTTTCACGGAAGCCATTCAACCATAGAGTTAGATTTATTTATTGCATGCTTATTAGGAATTCGTTATATTCTTTCATTTCCATAGATAATACATTAGTCTTAGGAATTTCAGAATCTTTAATAGCTCACCTGATAGGAATCAGGAAAAGCATTCTTGATTACTATAAGAGACATTTTTGTGTATCCCATTTTCTTATGCTCAAATGTTATTCTGTAATACTTTATTAGATAGAGCTTAGGAATGTCATGTCTTAAGAGGTAACTTGATAAGAACAAAGTTTAAGTAAACTCTTCTTAGTTTTGATAATTAGAGTGGATTACTTAGTTGAGATAGTAATTTATAGAAGAAAATGAGATTAGTTTCGAGTTATGAGTATTGATGTAAGCCAGACTTAGATTATGATCATTTTATTAATGAAGGATCATTAATTGTGAGGATTAATTTTGTAATGAAGACGTGATAATATCATAACACCAACATAAGTTGCTTAAATAACATGCTCTAGCTTTGGCTATACGCTGTTCATTTAAGTATTAAATTGCCGACAGTGAATGTAACCCATCACCTTTGGGTAGAAGTGAGACATTCAAAGTCCTAATGCAATACGCTCAGTTCACCAACATAATCTGTTACACATCACCTTTGGGCAGAAGTGAAACCTTATGGCACTTATGTGAACGAGCTACAATGCTTATCGAGATCTTTATAACGAACTAATGTGACACATCACCTTTGGGCAGAAGTGACACCTCAAAATGTTATTGCAAGTTAAGCAAGGTTTTATAATGTTTTGAATAAACTTGATACATTAGGTTTTATCAAAACTATCAATTTGTTATTTCAACCACGCAAACACCAAAAAATAAATTTTTTCCTCTAATTCCTACCGAAACATCGTCGTTTCTAGGGTTTTACACCATGACGGTGCACACTTGCTTGATGTGCTAATCGGTGATTAGGCATCTGATCTGAGATTGTTCAGGGTAACTTTGGATCTAGTTTGCAGTGTTTTACACCATGACGGTGCACACTTGCTTGATGTGCTAATCGTTGATTAGGCATCTGATCTGAGATCGTTCAGGGTAACTTTGGGATCTAGTTGTTTGCAGTGATGTTACAGACGATTGTTGATGATTGGTGACGAGGGTTGTAGTCGGATCGAGATGGTTGTGGTGAAGACCAGTCGTGGGGCTAGGATATAAATTTGGTGACGGAGATGTAGTGGTGGTGCACATCGGTAGGTATGAACAAAAGAGATGAAAGTGTGTGTTCTAGGAGGGGTTGTGTGGTGGTGAGAGGAAAACGGGGTTAAGGAGTTGTTTGGTAGCCTCTTAATGACCATTCGGATACTACCTCTTAATGGTCCATAACCTCTTAATTGTTAAGAGGTAACCTTAAGTCTGAATGGTTAACAAGCAACCATTAAGATGTTTGAGATTACATTTTAACTATTAACAGACTATGAACCATTCAGATGTAGCTTCTTAATGACTATCCAGAGGCTACTAAACAACCCCTTAAGTCTTTTATTTTTGTTAATTAGTTTTTATATGTCTTATTTCATTATTTAACAAGGGTATTTTAGTTATTTAACAATAATTAATTAATGGAAAAAATCAACAGAGCCAGTGAATTGGAGTACTTCTAAGTTCTAACTATGTTACACTATGAGAAACACTATAAGAAATAATTATCTCTATATGTAAATATAAAAATTAAAAAACTACTAAAATGTAAACGAGCTCGAGCTCCAACTTGTTAAGTAAAACATGCAGAGATCGAGCCTCGTTCACCATCAAGATTGACCCTTTCACAGCAATTGGAAAGACATTTAACAAGATGTTTTCATTTGCCATGTATAAGCATATATATGCATGTATAACAAAGCATAATGGCATCCATAAAACAACACAAGCAGATACATTACTTGTTTATGGCAATTCATACTAGTATGTGGAAGACTCGATTGAACATCATCATTCATTATCATCCATCAGATAAACTCATTGCGATTCGACTCCCAAAGTTCTGCAGCACAAGTGTCGATAAATTTAAAATGGTGTCAAAAGATTAGTGTCTAAGATTTAAATAATATCCTACCAACACAGCAAAAGAGCTGCTTACCCGATCAAATTCATATGCATTCCCCTTGCAGCTGCAAATCATGTCTTTACTATACCTTCACATATTTGTCAACATAGCCCTGCAAAAATAACAAAGGAAGTTTATTAGCTTTCTTTATGAGAGGTCAAATTAGACCCATTTGAAAATAAAATACTAGTATAAGGGTTGGCAAGTTGAAATTGATAAACCCGAACAAAACCTGTGTAATAACTCATGTCAAAGACATCATCCCTAATCTTGACGTATTTTATAAGTTATAACCATGTAACCGAACACGACCATATAACCTGTTTATCTGAACAGGTTGGGGAGTTGTAAACTTGTAACGGCTAGCTATCAAGTTGTAATCAGGTAGGTGGGTTGTAAATGGAAGGATGGGTTGTAAATCAATGACTCATCTTGAGTGCTTATTGAACTCATTTAAGTTGAATGTGTTGACCGGTCTTAACACTTTCAATAAATGAGTGGCGTTAAAATTTAACATATCGATATGTCAACCCGTTAAAAAAACATGTATACAACAAAAAGCAAGCCAAGCTGAGTTGACCCGCCAACACTTTTTTTGTCGTTTTTAGATTTTATAAATAATTACATGATTACAAACTACATGTTCAAACCAATATCTATTTTGTTTGAACAAAGTCTATCAGTAGGTCAAAAACACTCCAATAACACTTTAGGAGACCTTCAACCTAGCTCATTTTTAGCTAAGCTTTTAAAATTGACCAGTAGGAGTTTTAAATAATACTCAACCTGACCCATTTTCAATATAATGCGTTGAAATTGCCACCTCCAAATTTAATGGGTTGGCGTTCTAACTCTTCCAAATGATATGGAAGCGCATACAAACCAGAAAAGATTTAAAAGTAACAAAAGGTTGAAACGAATTACCATTACAAGCTTAGTGAGCTTTCTTTGAGAAGAATCAATGTAATGATTTATCTTGGCTTGGGACTTGGGTATCTGGTGTTTCTTCATAGCTCCCGACACTTTATCAACAGTCTTCTTAACAATAGTCTTAAAAGCCTCTTTACTCATATTACCCTGTCTCCATGACGGCTTTAATACCTCCTTCACAAAATCAGCCAGAGCGATTTTAAAAAGTTTCATTGATCTCGAATCTTTGCTCTTTTTATTCTTCACTTGATCAATCTCAATATCCCCTGCGGTCATATCAGGTAAATCAATTGGTGAGCTAGGGCTAGGACTGTCATTTTCCACAGCACCCACCTCAGCATCTGCCGTCTCACCAAATCCATCATTTTCTTCACTTGCAGCAATAGTATTACTCTTCTTCACTGAGTTTGAAGAAGGATCAACGCTATCAAACAATGGATCATACTGATCACCCCCAGACATTGGTGGATTGGGAGTAAAATTACGTGTTTGCCCCTCACCAGGTGTGTGGGTCTGATTGGTTGAAGCGCTATAATCTTGATTAAAAACACCAGAACTGAAATTGGTACTTAGTGGCTGATCAAAGGTTGATGCATAAGGATTGTAGTGGCTCATGATTCTAGACCGCCCAAAATCAGATAAATTATCAGCAACAGGGTTTTGCAAGAAAGACTGTACTGCATTTACACCTGCTGGTTGTTCCCTAGTATTTGAAGAAACTAAATTTGGTGATGAAGTTCGTGCAAAGTTTTCTTGATTAATAACCGCGGGACCCACAGGTTGTTGGAGGATTGGGTAGTTGTTCATAGGGTATACCCCAACATGACTGGTGGTTTCAGGACCATAGGGTGTGACAAAGGGCTGAAAAGGATAGTTGGTTTGAAAAGGTGGCTGAGTCAACTGATACTGTGAAACAGGCCTACCAAGTTGTGGGCGTGGTGGTGGTGGCGGCAAAGTGTTCCACGAAGTAGCAGATGGCATGAGATTGTATGCATTGGCCTGTTGCGGTCCGGGTTGAGAGGTTTGGTTTATAGAATGTCCACTGATTGGAATCTGACCTCTTATAGGCATTTCAGTTGCAGGATGTTCGGTTTCATGACCACTTGTCACGTCAGCAGAGTGACTTGGAGGTTCCACAAGCTCTTCATTGAATCTTTCACTACTTCTAGAAGCATGGTGACCGACCTCATCTTTCCCGGGCACTGATTTATCTGAGTCTTTTAATCTATCTGATACCTCATGGTTGTACTGTTTGTTTTTATGCCTCCTGGATTCCTCACTATTTTCTTGATGAAGGTACCGACATGTGGCCCCACGAAAGCATTTGCCCCGAAGAAAATCATTACATAATTCTTGCACATGACTTCTATTCCTTCTATTATAAGGAGACCTGCTCCTGCCTCTTTTCCTGGGAGACCGGCTGCCGAACACACATTTTAAGAAATCTTAAACTTTTAGAACACATATCAACGAGAGTTTTAGTATAATAATTTAGTAGTGATAAAGTGACTGATTGCGAGTTGAGAAAACAATCAGATACTTGAATTTTTATACTGAAAAACTAACAGTAATAAAGTAAAATGGTACCTGCGGGATGGACTACGTCTCCTCCTTCGTGGACTTCTCCTTCTCCCATAAGGAGATCGACTACTGCCCCTCTTAAAAGGAGACCGACTTCTACTCCTACTTCTACCTCTTTTAACATGCCTCCTAGTAGAATAATCATCAGAATCACCATCACTATCACTACCACCTTTTTTCACCAATCTCCCAAACTCATCGGTTTCTAATTTAACATTATTATTTTCCTTTTGGGCCCCACCATTTTTGGGACCAGTAGTGCCATCACCTTCCAAATTATTATTTTGTTTAATGGAAGCACCACCATCAGTTCTGTTCTCCAACTTCTCCGTCTCTATGAAAGGTTCAGATACTTTAGACGTTATATCCAAAGAACCATCCACCACAGGCACAGATAGCATAGTGTGTTCTTTGACTGGTGAGGTGACTGCTACAGGACTTAAATTTTCAAAATGTGGGTCGTTATCATTTTCAGAGTTATCATCAGAAGCATAGCCTTGTATAAGTTTAAACGGGCTTTGCTCTGACTGATTCGTCTCTTTATATAAATTTACGTTGTTTTGTTCTGTATTGTGGTCTACAGATGATTCAGAATCTGCAACACCATCCTTCATCTTTGTCTTTTCGAGCTGTGTATCATTGAGAGAGATATTGGGCCCTACGGTACAAAACAAATTTTAATTGTCTTTATTTATTTCCAGTGTAAGGAATTAAGGACAAACTGCTAAAACGTAAAAACATGCAACAACTTTGTAATTTGTACCTTGTTCAATCGCTCTTGGGGATTCAAATGCAATGTTTTCTGCTTTTGTATCAACGTCATTAGATATAGAAGCAGCATCATGTTTTTCTTCTGGAAGCGTAATATCATCTAAGAGCAAAAAATAAAGTGAAATTAAGTGAACATTTTGCAATATAAACAAATTATAATGCATAATTCGATATATCATATAAGTTAACCTTCCATATCCATGTCAGAACCAGCAGGGGAATGAGAAATGTCTTCACGCGATGCGCCAACCACCAATGGTTTTGAAGACAGATCCATATTATTCCCTCCTTCAAGCAATCCACTTGACCGACATTTCCTTTTCATCCATTTAAAATATTCATGTGAAATTGCAGCTTCACTTCCCGCTGCTCCTCCAACCAAAAACTCAAAATCCGGATTACCAACCTCCTTTTGACGTGTCATTTCTTCAAATTTCTCACCGTTTTTAGCAATATACTGACATAAAACTTCAATTTTACGGACAGTATTCTCATCTCTAGGTGCAGGTGGAGGGACATCAGATAAACCATTAACATGAACATTTCCGATAAGAGCGGGCGAAGATGGTGGAAGAGGTGGAGGTCCAGGAGGAGGAGAGGATGGTGGAGGTGGTGGCGGTTGTACAAACGATCCCGAACGAGCAGGTGTAAAGTAGCTTGAAGACGGTGGCGGAACTAGCGGTGGTGGAACTGGTGGGACCCTATAAAAATGTTGTCCAGGTGGTGGAATTCTCGGAGCTTGAAAATGGCCAGGAGGAGGAACCAGTGGCGGCGGCGGCATGTGTTGACCTTGACTCCAGCTCATGTACGATTGACCCGAGGTCATCGTTCCAGGACCAGGACCAGGCTGGCCATACGGAGAGGCACCGGCTTGTTGAAACGAGGGAGGGGGTGGCAACCGCGTCCGGTATTGCTGATAGTTCCCTGGATTATTATTATTATTATTATTATTATTATTATTATTATTCATAGCACTAGGTTAAACTGTACTAAAACTCAGACGTGCAGCAGCAGCAGCAACAAATTCATCAGCAAAGCCCTGTCAACGAACGCTATGATTAAGCTACAAAATGTTTCCTTAACATAGAATGAGTTATAATTAAATGCATCAACTAAGTCATGATATATGCAAACCCTAACTTATGTCGTAGTCTGCTACATAATTCAAGCCAAAAACCAAATAATTAATGAGCAACATAGCTCATGGCTCATGAATCGTAATCGTTGAAGCAAAATATTGTGAAATAAGATCATCTGTATAATAATAATAAGTAGTTTTATAGAGTTAACCTAATAGATTGAAGAATTGGATTACCTTGATATTATTCTATGACAGTTGGAGAGTAATTGAATTCATGAATCTGTGGAATGGATTCACAAATCGAGTGTGATGGAGCAGATATAAATTAATTGTTGTTGAATCGTGTTATTATGCTGAACAAGCTTGTAGCCGAATACGAAGAAGGATTTATGATTTATGAACAAGGATAGTATTTGGTATCTACTTTTTTCACGTTTTCACGGTTGGTATTTTCGGCTTGATAATGGTACCGTACCGGGCATTTTCGGTACCATTACCAAATTTCGACGATTTTCATGATTGGTACTATCGGTACCGGTACTAAGCTCATTCATAGCGGCTAGGGTATTGTGACAATAGGTGCAAACAAGCATGAGCTTGAGGTTGACTAGGCTCAAGCTTTGTTTCTAAATCTCAAGCTCGACTCGCATTTAGTTTTTCAAGTTTGAGCTCGACTCTAGGTTTAACTCGTTTACTATTAATTATGTTTATTCTGTTTTGTATAATTTAGTTGTTTTTTATAGTTTATAAATATAAGTTATGAGTATTATTATTTAATTAATATAATATGAGTTGTGGGTTCCAAGCATGGAAATTCGGTTAGTATTTGTTTGTTTGTTATGGTACCGGTTAGTATTTGTTTGTTTGTTATAGTACTTGTATGATACGATATTGGTCGTTAGTATAGCAATCGAAAGAGATATGTCAGTCATTAGGATAACAATCGAAAGAGATATACCAAAAAATACTGAAATGTAACATGGTTGTTGAAATGGCATATACGTGAATTATATATTAATTTTAAATTTTATTTGTTTACAACGACTAAACGTATGTAATGTTAACTCTATACATACAACTTTTTCAGTTATAGCCCTTGGCACCTATGGGGGTCAATATAGGCCAGTTATTCAATTATCTAACAGCTCATCTCTCTCTTTTTTTTTTCTTTTTTTGAAAGTTGAACTTAATTCACACACGTGAAAACCACCTAATCTCCAAGATGGAGAGAAGGGGTCGCAAACCACATTACATTAAAATCAAATTACACCAACCTTTCCAATCACTAACCTGAACCTTATGTCTATTAGAAAACCATAAGTAACCGAATGCCTTAACATCGGCTACAACATTCACCACATTGTGCCTCCTTTGCTCAAAGATATGCTCGTTCCTAGCTCTCCAAATATGCCAACAACAAACCATAACCATGCCTCTAACAATCTCCTTCCGCATATGAGATATGCCATCGACTTTATGCAATGCAAAGAAACTAGGAAGAGAAAATTCTTTTTATCTCAATAGAGGTGACTGCAAATATCACAAGTTAGGAGTGCCAATCCTCTGGTACTTTTCATATTAGGAGTGTCGCGTCGCATCATTCACACCTTGTCAGTGACTTACTGAAGAAATTATCTAGTCTAAACGACACACGTCTATTTTTGTTCATATTTGCTTGTTGTCAACGAAACACGTCTTAATCAAAACTGAAATGAAGTCTAAATACTTATCCAAAGTATACAGATATTTAAAATAGCAAACATTTGAACTTTTCAGCTTAAGCGAATCAGTTGTCTCAGTTTCCACTGTTTTGTGCCTTAGCCCTGAAGACCGCTTGCCAAGTGTAAGTTGCGCTTCGATTATTTTAAGGTTCTGTCATGTCTGTATGTGGTTTCATGATTCACATCTTCCATGTTAGCTGTGTGACCAGTCGCTGGGGCGGTTGGTTATCCTTTTACATAAGCACTATTATGACGCAGATCTTAAGTGCCAACTACCGAACTTTTTAAGGGTAGTTTCAAACAATTGTCTGTCCTGTAGTAAGCAAAACAAATAATGAAATGTATCAATACATGTGGATAAGTGATACGAAATAACATAATGTGCATCAAATGTAAATAATCTTGTGCAGCAAATGTAAATAACATAATGTGGCAATTTCAATCCATTAACATACAAATGGATAGACTTGAGTTATGCTTGATCTATAACAGGTAAGATGATTAACTTATAACCGTAAAAAGAAACGAGTCAAACTAGTTGAGTCAATCAAGTGGGTCAAAATTCACCTGAGCTGCTTTATATGGATACAACATACCAGATCACTATTAAAAATAATTGGTGATTGTCGTATTAATATAGTTTTTGTAATCATATCCAACACAGTGGTTATTGTAAAGTATTAAAAACTACAATAAACAAGACTTTTGCGGGCCTACCCAACTCGCCTCAAAGTATACTACAAAGTTTGTAGTACAAACTATCCTTCTTGACCCGTTACCCAACCCATCTAATTCCCAGTTTTGCCACTACTAGATACTGAGTTTTAAGCATAGAAAGAGTAAGTAAACGGAAGAGTGAAGTTGATGCAGTCATGCAACCAAAAGCCAGAATGCCGGATCTTAGTTTAAGCTACTAACCAACCTATTGTTCACAATTCTTTAAAAGTGGGTTATTTTTTTATAGATAGTAAAAGCCTCTGTTGTCAAAGCCCACTTAGGCGCGCGCCTAGGCCCACTTTTCAAGCCCAGCGCAGCCTTCTCGCTTTGCTTCAAAAGCCCTACTTTCAGGCCCTCGAGCGCATTTTTCAGGCCAAGTTCCGACGGAGTTCCGGCCAACAATTGTCTGAACATGTTTAAAACAATTATACCAACCCTAAACAAGTCTATAATCAACCTAAAACGATCGAAACTAACCCTGAAAAATCCTAAAACATATTTAAAACTCCTAAAAATGTATTTTATACTATGTGCTTCGTTTAAAAAGCCTTTGCTTTTTAAGCGCCTTGCACTGAGGCCCAAGGCTTACCCTTGACGCCTTAAGTGTGCCTTTAACAAAAATGGTACACGTTGCATATAACTCTAAAATATTGAAGGCGTGAAAACATTCAAGCTCTGATTCTTAGATCTTGAATCATCTGTATATCGATCAAAACCACCAAAAATAACATCTTTCAAACCTTAACTCTTTAAAAGCTGGTTAGCGGTTACTTTCTTATAGATTTGGTTAATTTGTTTGTAAAACTAACATCAAAGAGTTGAAATAAATCTTCAAAACTCTAATTCCTATGTAGCATTATACGGTAAAACAGGAGCAAGAAAATGTGAAAGTGTCACACAATGAACTCCATGGAAACATATATATATATCATGATACCTTTCAATGGTTGAATTTACCAGTTGTTGCGTCTCGTCTCCATATTTCCCAAACGCTTCAACAAATCAAACGGGTTACTCCATTTAACGAAGTTGTTCCATAAAAGACCTAATGTTCTTCACATCTTCGTTAGAATCCGAATACTTAGTTGGCTTAAAAAGCTTCCACAATCCTTCCGGATGCCCTTGTCTAGCCTTAACATCCGCAAACCTCCCGTATATCTTCTCACACTCCGGATACGGTTTCACATAAAGATTATAGAACCTCAACCTACTAAACTTAACCAAAGACCTCAACCCCACCTCATCACCAACCCCACCTTTCGATCTCAAACACTCGATCACATTATAACGCGGCACAATCTGTTTCTCAAAATGCACCCCTAAATACTCCGGAACATCAACCAAACAACAAACATCAAACTTCATCACATTTACTAAAAACTCAATCTTTTTATCAATCTCGTCCAAATCATACAAAACCACCCTCGGTTCTCTCCACACCACACTAAACGCATCTCTATACGACAACCCATGTTTATGCAAGCAATCTATTCTCAACTTAACATTATACGACGCCCTAAACGCCCCATCACTAAATATCTTTTCCTTAATCCCAACCCTACATTTCAAACCGTTCAACATTCTCAAACATTTCGACAACTCTCCCACTTCCGACCGTAGAATTCCCGGGTTCCTAACAATCTCATCTCTAATCTCATCAAACTTAAACCCCATTTCAACAAACTCACCGATCAACGGCTCCAACCGATTCTTAACCCCAAATCCCAAGATCCCGGGATACGTTCGGATTACAAAATCTATCTTACTCCTATGAATCCCAAGCCCTAACAAGAACTCAACTTTATCCCAAATCTGTTCTTCACTCATAGTAATAAGCATAGGAAACTCCTCTAAAACCCTAGTTACTGTAGCAGAACTAAACCTAAAACCCTTTAAACACTCAATACACTTAATTACATCATCTGGGTACAAATCAAACTTTCTAGAAACTTCTAGAACACTCTGAATTAACCTAATGTTGTCTAAAAACCCTAATTTAGAAATACCCAATTCCCATTTTTTAAGGAAACTAATATCTAGAACCCTAGGGCAGTTGTAAACAGTGGAAACGATGAAATTGTTTGATGGGTTGAAGGAAGATAGGATTTTTAGACATGTTTTGATGTCTGTGAGGGTGGAATTGAGTAAATGTTGGTTTGTTTTGAAGATATTATTATTATTATTATGGTTGGAAAGAGGGAAATTGTACTGTTTGAGAAGATTTTGAAGGTGGGTTGGATTGTTGCAGGTTGTTGAAGAGAAATTAGGGTTTTGTTTGATTGGTTTGGGGAAGAAGAGCGTTCTTCTTGTTGTTATGATTCTAAACGACGCCATTGATGGCCTGTTTGGATTCTGGATTCGTTATGAAAATCCGTTTTTATGTATAGATGGCACATTAACGATCGTCAACATCGAAAAAACTTGTATCGGGAAGAAATAAAAATGAAAAAATAAAAGCGGATGGAAAGTAGAGGTAAAAACGGCAAACCACATGAGCGGTTGAAAAGCAGTAAAGAAAAGCAGTAAAAACAATAATTAAGTCGATTTGGAACCAGGGAGTTGTGACAGGCTATTAAACGGGAAAAAAATAGGTGTAAGAATATTGAACAGTAGACGGGCGTTGTGATGTATTAACTCGTAAAAATTAGAGCTAAACGTAAAACAGAAAATTTGTAAAAGATTGAAAAATATAGACACTAAAGTTGAAGTGAAAAAGTGTTAATGTTAAATTATAAAAGAAGTAAAAATTTTGGGATAACAACAACCACCACCACCATACCCAGTAGATCCCACAAATGGCATAGCTATTCGTAGGGTCTGGGGATGGTGAGATGTAGGCAAACCTTACCTCTACCCGAAAGGGCAGAGAGGCTGCTTCCAGAGAGACCCTCGGCTCAAAACAAACAATAAGAAACAAACTAGACTAGCAATACAATGGCATAGTAACATAACAGGTGGTGGCAGGAAAGCATAGTAAAATGTAGATATGCATTGTGAGACATAGTAATATATACACAAGTGTAGCATCATAAACATTTATCTAGCTGTTAAAGGGTTTTCCTAAGCAAAGCCCCCTAGAGTGTAGTAAACTACACTTAACACAAAGCAAGGACCTAATTTTGTCCTCCTTAAAAGTCTCTAACCTTAATCCTACGTCTCCACGAACTCCTATCATGGACCATGTCCTCAGAAAGGTGCAGATCTAGCATATCCTGCTTAATTCGCTCATCCCAGGTCAAATTAGGTCTTTCCCTACCTCTCTTCCCCTCCACACTGAGGGTCTCCACTGCTCTAACTGGCTCCGACGTCAACCTCCTCTTCACGTGACCAAACCATCTCAATCTCCCATCCTTCATTTTACCCGCTATACTAACCACCCCTAGTCTTTCCCTAAAAACCTCATTTCTTATCCGATCTAACCTTGTGTGCCCACATATCCACCTCAACATTCTCATCTCTGCCACTGATCTAGATCAAGTGGTTGTGTCATCTGTTAATTTGCAAGGGGTCTCGGGTTCGAGCTCCGTCCCAAACTTTGAAGCCCCACTTACGGTGTGCGCATATAATGTATATATGTGTCGCCCTTGGGGGGCAAAAGTAAAGTTGCACTAGTTTTAACGTTATTTTACTAATTTTGTGAAAATAACGTTAAAAACGACGGACGGTTAATCATGCATCATGTGGTGGCGTGGATAGCCAAAAGACATTGTACATGCACTGATCGGGTTTGTCCCGATTGCTAAGTGTTCTGTGCCTTATGTCCGAGGCTTGATACCTAACCACATCGAGCCGAGGGTCTCACTGGAAGCAGCCTCTCTATTTTTAGGGGTAGAGGTAAGGCTGTCTACATATTACCCTCCTCAGACCCTACCTTAGCTTTGCTATAGGTGGGATTAACTCGTATGATGATGATGATGAATTTTGGGATAAGAGTAGTAAAAATTAAAAACTAGAAAAAAACAAAAAGGTGGGTAAGTTACAAATTTAAAGTATACTGATTAGCAAGGCGTTTATGCATTGTTGGGTTGCACGAGCTCATTATTTGGTGTTTTGCGTTTATGCATTGTATGGTGTGCTTTATGGATTGTATGGCCTGTGGGTTTTTATTCATGCCTTTCCTTTTTTGTGTCTCTCACCTGTCGCCTCCTCTACACCTTTTCTGGGTTTTCTCTCTACAAATGCCTTGTCTTTACCCCCTTGGTTTACGGTTTCTTACCGTACACTGGTGGAGATTTCACCCGAATTGCCCCACACTTTAACCACGCTGATTCGGGTGATGTAGGTGGCATGGAGGGGCTTCACCCCTTCCCCTACCACACTCCCAAACCATGTAGCTTTATGGATGGTGAGTAAGGGTTTATACTTTTATGCCTAATTATTTTTATTTTTTTTTCAGTTGTTCCTTAAAACATTTTTTTTAATCTAGGAATACATGATAGATAAATGAATAACAAATAAGATAGATAAATGAATAACAAATACTCTTTACGATAAATCGTCTCACTTGCTCTTCATCATCTTTGCCATCCATCTTCCAATGTGATATTGCATTTGCATGTCTATAGTATTAGTGTCACCTTCGCATCTCAACTTGGACTTCCCCAGGATCAATTATTATGACATAATTAATAGAAAATGTATGAACACTCCCCCTTTATAAATCGTTATTCCCATTATTTTTTTCAAGCATGGGAAAGGATATATCATTAAATTAGTGGCGGATCCAAAAATTTTTTCATGAGGAGCGGAAATTTTTTGAAGATGTTTGTTTATTGCTATATAATCTTTTTTTGGTCCGACGCAGGTTGGATTGGGTCGGGTCATATAAAAATGATGATAAAAATAAATAAAAGTATGTTAAACTTCACTACAAATGTATAATGAGATTACAATTGATCTAAAGTTTTTATGTATGTGTTTTCATTTTCTGAAATCTAGCCATAACATCATTTTCATTTTTTTTTCAATAACATATCACATTATAGCATCCACATTTAAACATGGATTCACATAATTACATTGAACTAAATTATAACTCATAAATGTTCGATGTTGTAACCCTAATCTATTAAAATGATATGGAAAATAAACAAAGTCATATGTGTGTTGCAAATTGCAATGACTTAAATTTGTTTGGTTTGAGATTTTACAAATTATGGTAAAAACATTGGGTATGTCCGCCTCTACATAAAATGAAAAAGGTCTAGCAAGAAACTAGGCACCAAATTATGCATTAAATAAGCATCAATTGGTTCCGTTTGATCACTTGTCGTACATTGAATGCTTTATCATCTCTTGAATGCAATATGTATCACATAGTATTGAGACAGACCGCCTTTAACATGTAATTACGAGTATCCGCAGGCTACACCTGAGAGGTAATTCCCATTTAGATGCCCTTTCTAACACACACATATACAAGAATCTACATAATACATATGATTATAAAAGATAGCACATAAGAAAATATTGTCGTGGTGCAAAGGGCGTGGTTGTTCACTCATACACACATAGTGGGACATTTCAGAGACTTTTGACCTTGAGACAAATTTTAATGATACCCCGTTGAGAATAATTCATTGACAGTCTGAAATTATGACAAAATGCATAGTACATGGTAATTTTAAATAACTCAATGTTAAATCGACCACAAGAAAGGGTGATTGATGATAGTCCAATTAGGTTATTACGGCGAGACAAAACATCGGTAACAAATTTGCAGGGCATGTGAAAAGTAAGGAGATCCTTTCGTGAGAAATTGAGACAGGGCAATGTAGTCCAAATATATCTCCATCTTGATGACAAAATACTCATCTTGATTGCATCTTTTATTTCAATAAAAGATAAAATTCCGTGGATAAGATCATCTGGCAAGCTGCTTAGTCTATCGTCTTTTTCGTGAAAAATAGTTTTTAGTGAATAAAATAGATTCGACATCCATGCCCCCATTCGATTATAGTTTAAAGATGTTTTTTTTTTTTTTTTTTGATAAAACGAGATTTGTAGATAGAGGTTTCGGATGTTGAACTCAAATTTTTTGTTTGATTATTTTCCTAAAAGTTAAAAATTTAATATGAGTGTCAAAGATAATATAGCCTATTTTTTAATAAATGTATTGTTAACCAAAATTCATGACTTTGGCTTGACAATTGATATTAAAGATCTTCAAAAGTTGGATAATCTATATTATAGAGAAGTTATAAAACTAGTTAAGAAAACATACTACACACAAAAAGCGAAAAAAGAAGGTAAAAGTAGACACACAAGCACTAAGAAGAGAGAAACACCGTGCACACACAAAAGCTTTTGTGAGTGTTTTAAGTTTGCAAAATTTGTGTAGGTGAAATGGTTGTGGTGATGAATTGGTGATTATAAAGAGTGGGTATTAAAGGAGAGGCTGGGGTAGATTGTTTTGTGTCTGTACATGAAGGGGTCAGCATCGGTAATTAATTTTCATATTATATATATATATATATATATATATTAATAGACCACTGATTTGAACAGTGGTCTATGTCATTGTTGTAATTCTTCATTGATACAGGGGCAAAGCAATTCTTCGTTCATATCTACATCCTTCTACAAACAACCGATGAATCATTCATTCATATCTTCCTTCTCTTCTAACCCTCTACACCCCACAGCCTCTCACAAACCTCCACCGCGCCAGCCGTCGATCAGATTTATCGACGTCACCAAACCCTCATCTACATCCGTAGGCATGTGATAAACCTCCACCGCGCTGCCGACTAACTTCCACATAACTTCTTTTCAGGCGATGGCCTCTGTTTTCTGGTCGGTGTTAGGTAAGAAAGAAAGTTGTTGTGACGGTGGTAGGTGGACCGTCGTCTTGACTGGGATGACGTTCGTGTTGGGTGTAATTGGTAGGTGCACGATTGACGGTGTTAGGTGGTCGTTGTTGGATGGAAAGAAGATGGAGGAGGCTGGCTGTGGTAGGCTTTTAATCTCTTATTGCTACTAATTTGGACATTTGTATTTTGTTAGATGATTTATTATTCAACCTTTTTGTTCATGGGTTATGATGACGTAGGTAGCCCAAGGCAAAAAGTCTGATAACCGTCACAAACATACGCTTGAAGCGTTGAAACCTACAAAGGTTCAAACGACGAATAAGCACAGATCAAAAGATGACCTGTCTTGTCACCTTTTCCTCGGCCAGCTCAAAGCAACTGCCGTGTAAGCATTGCACAGCTCGGACCGCAGGTCCAAAGCCATTACCAACCTAAAGTGGCCTGTTCTCTTGTTGCAAAACGGTCCAAGATAATATCCCTTCCTTAATTAGAAAACAACTCCTCTATATAATCAGGATCAAATCCACACATCTGATCCATCCCTGATTATTCCTCTTACACTCAATCTTCTATTCCTTTTAGTCAAACACACACACACACACATATACACACACACACACACATGTGAGGAGTCTATCTCTATCACATGCACACATCTCTCAAGTCTTGACAATTATGGTATTGAGTAACACTCAGACCAGAATTCCAACACTAACAAAAAACATATTATCTTGAACCTCCTTCTACGTTTTGCGACGTAGGAGGACACCACGACCTGCGTTTGGCAGATCGGAACCCTTGAACCCCTTTTTGTGACTTAGAACTAACGTTAGGCTATTATTTGTTGTAGCAACAAGTTGGCGCCCACCGTGGGGCTGCGCCATTGTTTCCTTAAAATATCAGTTGTGTAGCTCCGACTTCCTAACATGTCTGACCCTGAGTCTCAAGAAGAGGTGAATCAGATCTCACCGAGCACAGATCAAGCTTCTCCCAACAGATCTATGTCGTTTTCCACTCCTGGAAGTACCCCTGCTGGTACCCCAGCTCCACCGACTCACCCTGAGTTCACTATTTTCCAAACTCCACCCCCTACACGTTCAGGGGTGGTACCCCAGCTCCACCGACTCGCCCTGAGTTCACTATTGCCCGTCCATCAGACAACCAGGCCTAGTCCTACCGCTTTTCCTCTGTTCACTACCCAATCCGCCACCGCTGGTGTACCCATCGGGCATGAACTCACCCTGGATCAACTCTTACAATCACCAATTGCCAGCGTCCTACCACCGGCTGCCACCTCATGGGCTCAAGCCATGGCTACTCTGCCTATGGCCCGTAGTGCCTCCTTGAGTGCACCCATGGCAACAAGCAATGTAGCAGCAACTGATAGCTTTCAAGGCTTCAACCTCATGCCCTACATGATATCTCAAATGATGGCCCACTTCCCCTGGCAACAGCTCATCAGTCAAGCTATTGCTGCTCAACAAGGGAACACTAACGGAAGTAGTGATAGGGTGGGACACACCACCCACCAACCGTACAAACCTAATAGCCTATCCTGTTTCTCTCGGGAAATAGCATATTATGAGTTCCCAAACAAGTTGAAGATGCCTGCTCACATCAGAACCTACGATGGCACCGATGACCCCGAAGACCATCTACAGATCTTCTCTGGAGCTGCTCACATCGAAAAATGGGGTGATCCCGAATGTTGCCTCATGTTCATGCAGACTCTAGTTGGATCTGCCCGGATATGGTTCAATGACTTACCTGCCGAGAGCATCAAAACCTTCAATGATCTAGGAAAAGGATTCCTAGCTTACTTCTCAAAGCAGAGAAGTTGTGTCAAGGATGCAACGGTAATCTTTCAAATCAAGCAAAAGGATGATGAAAACCTGAGAAACTTCATTGAAAGATATAAGAAGGAAGGCCTCACCTATGTTGGTGCAGATATAAAAATGAAGGTTGTAGGGTTCATGAACGCCATCAACTCGAAATACCTCACAAGAGACTTTAACAAGAGTCTCCCATGAACTTTTGAAGAAGCCCTAGAAAGGGCTGAAGCCCACATCCGAGGAGAAGAGGCTGTAGACATTAAGGAGCAAAGGAAGAAAAGCTCCACTTGGAGAAGCAACAGCCCCAGCAGAAAGAGGGGAAACTATGGAACTCACGATAGAAGACCCAGAGGGTCTGAGTCTTGAAGGCCGGAAAGCAGGAACCCTTCAAGCAGAGACAGAAATGTCAACTTCACAGTCCTCACTAAGACTCCTCAAGAGATCTTAGCAACTGAAGAAGTCAAACACACCTTTCGGCCTCCTCGTCCCTTGCCAAAAAGCAAAAGAAACGAGAACTCCAACCAATATTGTGAGTTCCATGAAGAAAAGGGACACCACACCAACGACTGTTTCCAACTTAAGAAAAGAATTGAAGAAGCTGTTAAGTCCGGGGAGCTTGCCCACTTGGTGAAAGGTGTAAAAGAAAACATGACTGACAACAAGAAAAAAGAAGTTGCTATGGTCTCGTTTGAACAAAGAACGCCAAATAAGCGTAAGAGGTTGGAAGCTTGGGAGCATCAAGGCATCAATTTTCCTCACACCAAAGAAGACAAATATTGTGATCCCCTCCTCCTTGAAGCATCCATTGGTTCAATGAAAACACAAAATGTAACATTTCACATTAAATAATTGTACGGGATTAAAACGACAAGTTTTATTGTTATTATTTTTGGGATATTTTGAAGCCTAATACAATAATAATTATTCATACATATACATATATATATATGTATATATATATATATATAAAAGTTTATAATGATAATAATAATAATAATTATATTAGACTTAACATTGAGCCCAAACTATGTGTAGCCCACACCTAACCATTCTACTCCTTTTGGGTTTCTACCAAGAACCCAACCCACTCCAATAATCCCTTAAGCCCAGGCCCAGCTAAACCTCGGCCCATCACCTTGTTTCCAGCCCACACTTGGCCCATCTCTATGTTGTTTAACAAAAAAAAAATAATATTATGGCTTCTGCCGGGACTCGAACCCGGGCAGAGAGCCATACCACACCCACACTCAACCAACTGCTCCAGCTCTATCACTTAATAAAATCCTGGCCCGTATTAATTATATAACAACTTGAAATCACCTCAGTTGACTTGGAAAGTCAACTGAGGTACACGACTTGCCAAAAATCACAAGCAATAACTCGCAATTGACTGTGATTGACCTTGCATCATCATCTCCGGCCTATTAGGACTCAGTCACACCGTAATTAGCTCTCAATTGTTACCAAATTGATTGATCGACGCGTCACACATTCATGTCATAGTCAAAACTTGCCAAATCGAACACAAATCCTTTACCCTATAAATTGAATGTTGCTGGACCCTCTCACATCGCCGAATAACCTTTCCCAATCCTCAATTCCTCATAAAAATTCTCTGTTTTTCATAAACGATCGCATTTTGACTTCGAGCCATTGACCAATCAATCGAGCTCGTAACGTGTTTGTAAGTTCAATATTTTCTGTGGGATTTATTCATCGACATTCACACATCAATAGCCCTATGATTAATTGGGCTATTGATGTGTGAATCAATCAATTGCAGAATCTAGGGTTTCGAAGGTGTTAATTGGGGATAAACTGAATTCGAGTAATGTATTTATTTAATTTAAACCAGAAACAATCACAACCACTGGTCTGGACCAAGTGGTTGTGACTGTTGCATTATTCCCAAGCCACCCGGGTTCGAGTCCCGGCTGTGGCGTTTCTTTTCTTTCTTTTTTTTCCTTTTTAAACAACAAACTATATTTAATTGTATATATTACATTTAATCTTATAAATTCATTTTTAATTATTAAAACCCTTTTATAAATTCTAAAAAAATTATTTTTAACAAATCTGATATAAATGTTTCACTTACAATTTTTAGTTTTCTAAAAATTATTTATTTAATATATATAATAAATAAATCAAGTTTATTCTATTTTATTTATAAAAATCTATAAAAATATCAAAACAATCTTATTAATTTCCACAAAAATTATCCTGAGTTTTTATAACATTAAGCTTTTCAGAAATGATTTTTATTTCTAAAAAATCATTTATTTAATATTTTTAATCAATTTTTGTTAGTTTTAATCATAATTTAATCATAATAAATCCAATTTTTAATATTTTTGCACCAAAATTTTATACAAATTATTTCTGACTTTTTAGAACAGGAATATAAATTTTAAACTTATAATTCTTAAATTTTAATATTTTTAAATATTAAAGTTAAATTTTGATAATTTGTAATAAATAGATTTAATAATCTATTTTAAAGAAAATAATTTTATAAAAATTATTTTTATACTTTAAACATATTCTTGTGACCATCTTGGATTTAAAATTTATAAAAATATTTTTGGTTATTTATTTACTAAATTTCTTTCTATTGTCGAATATTTTTAATATTAATCAAACGGGCAATTATCCCCAATTCGAAGCCCTAGAACTTATACATTTGCAGACTTGGTAGACTTAGACATATTTATTACCTTATTATAGGGTGATACTTGATACATTTGGGCAACACCATTATTCAATTTTTCAACAGATATAACATTTTGCTAAGGTGAGTTTTACATAGCCCCTTTTCTATTTATCATCATTTTTGGGGTGAAACATGTTACAACATTATTCATGCAATTCAATCATCAATGTGCCTATGTGTATGTCTATGTTGCATTATGTCTTGAACATGACTAGGGTAAGCACAATTCTAGCATAAACATTCATCAGCCAAACGGTATACATTGATAGATCTATTGGACTGACAATCCCACCCGGATACGTGCCTCCTACAAAGGTTGCGTGGGTGTTTGTTAATGCAATATAAACGAGTGAACCATGAGCGTATGGGATGTACCACAATACAACAGTCACAATGGTTGATTATGCACACGATTTACTTCTAGTATGTTTTCACATATGGACTAGATTGCCATGACACATGAATTGCACAACAATTTTATTCGATTATCAAAACCTATGTAATTCTCACCAACTTTTGTTGACCCAAAATATTTTCAAATTAACATGTTTCAGGTTCTACTTGCTTGAAGATTGCTTGAAGATATGTGCATAGTTTTATTCAATTTGATGTACAAATTCTTAGAACAATTGTATGTAACTTATTTAAATTATATAATGAAATTTATTATTTTCCATGAGCTATTGAACAATCATCAATACGTGACATCCCGATGTTTCCGCCATCGGTTGGGGTGTTACACAAAAGGCGTACATAGACACGGGAGCGGCTACAGAAATCATGTTTGAAAAATACTTCAAACTCCTGAGCCCTGAGGAACGCTCCAAGCTCAAACCCACAGAGGCCTCTATAAAAGGTATTGCAGACATACCCATCAAGCCCCTAGGAGAAATAACACTTGATGTTAATTTCTCCGATGGGAAAACCCAAAGGACAGAACCTTTAAGCTTTATCGTCCTTGACCTACCATCCAATTATGATGTTATCATTGGCAGACCTGGAGTAGTGGTTTTTGACATGACCATCTCCATCAGTCGAAGGAATGCCAAGATCCCCACCAAAGATGGGATTACAACCCTTCAAGCATCAACCACAATGCTAGTAGTCAAGGAAGATAACAATGACCGAAACAAACTCGGCCTCAACATCAATCCAAAATACCCAGAACAAAGGATACGGGTTAACACAGACCTCCCCACCGAAACACTTTCGAAGCTTGAAAGGCTATTGCGGAGCAATGTTGACATTTTTGCCTGGTGTCCTAGTGACATGACTGGCATCCCTCGAAGCATTGCTGAACATGAGCTTAGAATTCCTCTACATGTCAAACCGGTTGTACAAAAGAAAAGAAGTCTTGCCCCTGAACGAAGCAAGGCTGCATGCCAAGAGGTTGACAAACTGGTCGAAGCAGGAATCCTCCGAGAAGTCAAATACCAGTCCTGGGTTGCAAACCCTGTGATGGTCAAGAAGCCCGATGATTCATGGAGGATGTGCATAGACTTCAAAGACCTCAATAAGGCTTGCCCAAAGGATTGTTATCCTTTACCCGAGGTGGACTTAAAAGTTGACTCATTAACAAGTTTCCCCTTCAAGTGTTTCCTGGATGCCTATAAGGGTTATCACCAGATACAGATGAAGGTGGAAGATGAAGAGAAAACAACCTTTCATATTGACAAAGGCATCTTTTGTTACCAAAAGATGCCTTTTGGCCTAAAGAACGCAGGAGCCACGTACCAAAGGTTAGTTGATAAAGCATTCGCTGAACAAATCGGCAGGAACATGGAAGCTTACATGGATGATCTAGTCATTAAAAGCAAAACGGAGGAACAAATGCTTCAAGACATACAAGAAACGTTCAGCAACCTGAGAAAGATCAACATGAAGCTCAACCCTGTAAAGTGTTCTTTTGGGTTCGAAGAAGGAAAATTCATGGGACATATCATGGGAAAACAGAGCATAAAAGCCAATCCCAGCAAGGTTCGAGCCGTCCTAAACATGAAGTCTCCACAAACCAAGAAAGAAGTAGAAAGCTTGAACGGCAAACTTGCTGCCTTAAAACGCTTCATGTCAAAACTGGCTGAAAGATCTTTACCATTCTTCAAAACTCTCAAGGGGTGCACGGACAAGAAAAATTTCAGATGGTCAGAGGAGGCAGAGGAAGCCTTCAACCAAATGAAACAATATTTGGCTTCCCTCCCAACCATTGCAGCCCCCGAGGCAGGAGAATCATCTCTGTCTACCTTTGTGTTACTGAAGAAGCCCTCAGTGCTGTCCTCACCATTGAAAGAGACAAAGCCCAGGTACCTGTTTACTTCTTCAGTAAAACTTTAAAGTTAGCAGAGGTTAAATACCCTCCTCTTGAAAAACTAGCATTTGCCCTAGTGCAAACGGTCAGAAGACTCAGAAGGTACTTTTAAGCACACCCCATACAGGTGGTCATCGACCAACCCATTAAGAGTGTGCTTGAAAAACCTGAAACTTCGGGACGCTTGGCCAAGTGGGCCGTCGAATTAGGTGAACACAAAATCACCTATGTCCCAAGAAAATCAATAAAAGCACAAATATTAGCTGACTTCATAGCTGAGGTCCCAAAGGTGGAAACCACTGAAGTTAACATAGCAATAGACGAACCTTCCGATCCCGAATCCTGGAAGCTTTATACAGACGGAGCTTCCAGCGTTGAAGGATCCGGAGTAGGTCTCGTCTTAATCAATCCTGAAGGATTAGAATTCACATATGCTCTTCACTTGGAATTTCAGGCCACCAACAATGAAGCAGAATATGAGGCCCTGATTGCAGGATTAAGGCTTGCAAAAAAGATGGTCGTCCAAAAGCTTCAAGTATTCACTGACTCATTCCTGGTTTCTAACCAAGTAAATGATAGCTACATAGCAAAGGAACCAAACATGAAGAAATATAGAGAAAAGGCAAAAGAAATCATGAACACCTTCCAGTCTTGCAAGATCAAACAAGTTCCAAGATCACACAACAAAAAAGCTGACGCTCTCAGCAAGCTTGCCTCGTTTAACTTTGCCCATCTTACCAAGAAACGGCTGGTAGAAGTAATCCAACAGCCTTCCATATCTGAGCTCGAGGTACAAGATGTAATCACTGAAAGTGAACCAAATTGGATGACCCAATACATAGCATTCCTGAAGAAAGGTGAACTTCCTCAATGTAACACCCCAACCGATGGCGGAATCATCGAGGTGTCACGTAGTGACGATTATTCATAAGCACATGGTACTAAAATGTAAATATATTATTGAATAATTTAAATTTTCTTACATAGATGAAATAAAAAAAAATACAAAAGTCTGAATGAAACATGAAATTCGAAATAACTTATTAAAAGCAAACACTAAATTCCATTGCTATAGTACTAAGATCAAACTGCACCTGAAACATGTACAAAATAAGTTTTGTCAACATATGAAATGTTGGTGAGCATTCCTATTTTTAATACATATAGTAAGTTGGAAAAATGGTATACAATTCAAGTGCAAAGCTACAGTGCAATTATGTAAACTATGTATCATACAAATGAGCGAAATCAATCCCGTGACTGTATAAATGTACTAAATGAACGGCGGTGTACTTATCCACTAAAGGGATAATAATTTAACAATGACCACGGATTCTCCGATGAAAAAGGAGGAGAATCAACCTAGGCGGATTGTCAATCCAATAGCGCTATCCAATGTTAAGGTCGGCTTGTACCATGTTAATGATTTCACTAAGTACAAATGTAATCCACATGTATTGTCTAAGCATAAAGCACGTTGTAAGCAATGCACATAGTACTAGAATTGTATTGTAAAAAAAAAAATGTAAACTTGTATTTGAAATTGTAATAGTGTACATGTAACACCCCAAAAATGTATAAAAGCAAAAAGGGGATAGGAAATACTCACATTAACAAAGATGTCGAACTCTTGGAAATAGTCTAAATGGCACAAAAGTTTCCAAGTATATTCCTTAGTTAAGCAAGCAAAGTAAATCATCTTCAATGAGTACGCGAACCTATAACCCGTTATTTCCTAGGTTAGTTTTATAATATATTAATCATGCTAGTGGTTCGTTTGTTAAAAATTTTCCCGGCGACCAATGTCCGAATCTTAATGATACACCCAAATATTATTACAAAGTTTGTAGATAAACGACATTTATCTACTAGAGTAAATTTTCTTTTCGTTACATTCAAAAAAATGCTCGCTATTTATGATTTGAAAGTTTTAATACATTACTAGCCTCTAAACAAGTGATAGTAGTTCGTATAAACATTAGGATCACAAAAGTTTCTATGTGGTAACTATTTCTTTTTAAAAAAAAATACGTAGGTAGTAAGAAAATAATAAATTCTATTTGTTAGATAAAAGGAGTAGAAAACTTATAACTTATCAAATATGTAAAAAGTTATTATAACCATTTAGATACACACATACATGGATATTAATTTCCCTACGTATTAAAAAAATTCATGTGTGCATGTGATTTCCATTGGATATTAACCCAACAGAGCACCATCCTTCCAAATAAGAATCATGTTTCAAAATCATATTATCTTTGCCAACAAAAATGACAAATAACCAGTACCCCATATTTGCAAAACTTCAAACCCAATTTGCCAATAAAGTTCCTAGTCGCCGGAGATAAATAAATGGGTGAATAACTTCAATTAAACGACAATCAGAGGGACAAACCAATACCTTCACCGATGTTAGGACAAAGAGGATTGGTGAAACCACTTTTGGAAACCTTAGTCTAATTCTCTTCTGTCATTTTGGCTAAGTATAGAAGTACTGAAAAGAAAACAAAGAACTGCTGAAGAGAAGATAAGAGAAGTGCTGAAGAAGAAACTTCATCAGAAGTTCTGAAGTCCAAACCAGACAAGTTCACTTCAGAAGTACTGAAGACAAACTACTCATCAGTAGTTTGTCATTCATCAGCATTTAGCATCAGATATTTTCCACCGCCTTTTGCATCAGTAGTTTATTGTTTATTATTACTTTTAGCTGTATTTGTTAGTTTCAATGTTGCAACTTGTGCAACTTGTTTATGTTGTTTCTGTACTTGCTTTTTGGGCAAGATACATGTATGTAAACGTCTATAAATAGGAGGCTTCAACCTTCTATTTTAGACATTGATTTTAATAGAAAAATCCTTCAAACACTATCACTGTTCTATTCCATTTCAGTATTTATTGTGAATCTGTCTAAGTATCTAATTCTCATTTACTGCTTGGATTCATAATAAATACTTGTCATTTATTTAGTTTCAATCATCAAGGGGGAGTAATAACTCTTCCTTAGTATAAAAAGTGTTGCTTTAACTTATACATTCCGCTGTGCTTATAATCTGATTTACAAGGGCTTGCTAAACACTTAAGTGTCAAGATAGCAAGTTCTTACTTCGCAAAAAGAGCAAACTGATCCAACAATTGGTATCAGAGCCTTGGTTTATCTGATCACATATCAATCTAAAAAATTGAGAATCAGACACAAAGCTCTTATTGATACTCAATAAAAAGATCAAAAGTTCACTTTTTATCAACATCCATCACTTAAAAGAGTCATCTGACAAATCTATACTCTTTAAAATGGATCCACATAATACTGGTTCTGCCACCAAACCTGCCATGCTTGTGAGAAATGAGTACAACATATGGCAAAAGAGAATGGCACATACTTTGTCACAAACCAACACAGGTTGTTGGAGATCTGTGATATATGGTCCTCACAAACCAGTAAATGTTAATCTTGAAACTAATGTTAAGGTCCCTAAGGACCCTAAAGAATATACAGATGATGATTTCCTAAAACTTGAGCTAGATGCAAAAGCATTCTCTATGTTGGCAATGGCTCTCCCAAATGAGATATACTCTGGCCTTTTACATTGTGAAAGTGCCAAAGAACTCTGGGATTGTCTTAAAGAACAGTTTGGAGGAACTGAAGAGGTGATTGCCAACACCAGAGAGATTTTAGCTCAACAATATGAAACATTTGCTCATATTAATGGGGAAACTTTGACTCAACAATTTGAAAGATTCTCCTCATTAATATCTGAGCTAAAGTTAAATGGTCAGACCTATACAACAGTGTCTATGCTACATAGATTTTTATGGTCTTTACCTGACAAATGGGAAACATACTCCATTGTTTTAAGATCCTCACCAGATTTTAGATCCCTCACTCTTACAAAACTCCATGGGAGATTACTTACTTTTGAGAGAGAAATTGATCAAAAGAAGAAATTACAATCATCTGGTAAAACTGCTGATGACTACCTGCCAGGTAGTACAGCACTTTTGGGACAAGATTCACCAACTTGTTCCTGTGGATCTTATGACAATATTGACATAACCACTGGGATCTCATCAGAAAGATCTTTCCCAGGTTATGACAATAATGACCAAAGTCAAACTGCTGATAATCTATGTTTTATCATGGATGATTTGAAAAACTTTAGCAGTGATGACTTAGAAGAAATGGACATATTACACCAACTGGCCATGCTAAGCATTAAAACTAACAAGTTTTATAAAAGGTCAGGAAGGAAATTTCCAGGATTGACCAGTAATACAAAAATTGGTTTTGACAAATCTAAATTAAGATGTCACAAGTGTCAGAAGTTGGGACACTTTGCTAGAGAGTGTAGAAGCTCTAGCTTTAACCAATCACAATCTGGAAATAACTATAACCCCAATTATAATAGGAATAATGGAACTCAAGGGAGTGCTCATTTTGTACAGGCACAAGCTCCTCAACAGCAATACATGCCACAAGTACAATATGTTCAAGTGCCTGCTCAACAGATGCAGAGCCAATCAATCCCTCCCTTTCCAGCTGCTCAACATCCTCCACAGCCTCAACAACCCTCTCAACAAAGTCTTTTCACCTCAGGGTATGTTGACTGGAGCAGTCTCCCTTTTGACACCACAGAGTGCAATCCTGATGCAGACAACAAAGTGTTTGACATCAACTGGGGAGAACCAGACAATGGCAGAAAGAACTTTGCCTTAATGGCATTTGAAGGCTGTACTTCAAAATCTGCATTGTCACAGGTATCAAAAGAATCTTTGACAAAACTTTGCTCAAACTCTTGCAAAGAAACTTTTGCTCTCATAAGAGAGACCAATGTGCACTTACAAGGTAAAGCCAATGATTTAGAAAGAAAATACACACAGATAAAATGTGATTTAGAAAGAAAACTGTGTGCTAAAACAAAAGAAGTTTCTAAATTAACTGACTCAGCTATTGAAACCCAAGCACAAATTAAAATCATGCTAAATGACCTGGGAGATGTCAGACAAGAGCTTGCTGACACCAGGATCACATGTGAAAAATGGGTGGAATCTTGTAAGGGGTATCAATTACTGCTAAACAAACAATGTGCTTCAAATGTTAAGTTTGGCATAGGATACCATCATGTTGAAACACCAACAGATTTCTCTCCCAAAACTACTGAAGATGGGAGAAGAATTGTTTCAAATGAAACTTCTGAAGGGAAAGACTGCACATCTTTCCATGAAAACTTTCTAAACAGAAATCCTGGCATTTTTAAAGAAAGTACTTCAGAAGTGTTAACAAAATCTGACAATGAGCCATCAGTAGTTTCATCTACATCAGGAGTTGAGACCCTGAAAACTACTGATGAGCAAAATCTTTACACTAATGTCAGAAATTTGCCTTTAGATCAAAAACAAAAGGCAAAAGAGTGTGAAATTTGTGGTCTGTTCAACCACAAAACTGAATTTTGTAGATACAGAAAAGGAATTCAGTTCAATCAAAAAATTAAACAACAGGTTGTGGGAAATCAAATCAGAAATGATTATGAAAGAATCTTTAAACCCAAGAAACAACAACCTGAAAACACCTTTTCTCAGAAAAAGATAAGATCTCAACCAAAATCTTTTTCTCAAAATTCTTTGTCAGTAGTTAGACCAGAATCATCAGCAGTTTCACAAACTGCTGAGATACAAAATCTAATGAACATAGTACAACTACTGATGACCAAGGTTGATGGTGGTCCTGAAAAGGATACCACCATGGTTCTTAATGAAAAATCCATTGCCAAAAAGACATGGATTTCTCAACCTGGTCAAGAACAAACTGTAACTGTTCTCAAGAGCAAACCCAAAGCCAAACATGCTTGGGTTCCTAGATCTAACTAATTTGCTTTTATGTGCAGAGAGTTTCCAGGGGCTTAAACAGCATATGGTATGTTGATAGTGGAGGCTCTATGCACATGACTGGATGCAGATACCTGATAAACAACTTTATCAGCCAAAGAGAAGGATCTGTATCCTTTGGGAACAATGCTAAGGGATATGTGCTAGGACATGGCAATGTCTCCTCTGGCAAAATACAGTTTGACAAGGTCAATCTGGTGGAAAACCTTGAATACAACTTGCTGAGTGTGTCACAAATGTGTGATAAAGGATATTCTTCCTTTTTCACAAAGACAGCATGCAAGATCATCTCACCAGAAGGCCAGAAGTTGATAGAGAAGATTATTGAAGATCATACTTTGCTGATTGCCAAAAGATGTGGCAATGTCTATGCAGTGGACATTGAGAAAGACAAAGTATTGAACAACACTGCCTGTTTCTTCTCAAGGGCATCAACTTCAGAAACAGATCTCTGGCACAGGAGACTTGGCCATGTGAACTTTAAAACCATAAATAAAGTCACAAAAATGGGCTTGGTCAGAGGTCTACCTTTGAAAGTATACCAGTGTCAAGAACACTGTGTAAACTGTTTAAAGGGAAAACAGCATAAGTCCTCCTATAAGTCTATTGAAGAATCAAAAACAACTGCATGTCTTCAACTACTCCATATGGACTTATTTGGACCTGTCAAGATTATGAGCCTTGGTAAGAAGAAGTACTGCTTAGTCATCATTGATGACTACTCAAGATTCACATGGGTATTCTTCTTATTCTCCAAGGATGAGGCTGCTGAAATCATCAAGTTCTTCATTCTACAAGTAGAGAAACAATATTCTCTATCTGTCAAAACCATTAGAAGTGACAATGGGACAGAGTTCAGGAACAAAACTCTGGATGAATTCTGTTTGTCTAAAGGGATTATTAGACAATACAGTGTTCCCAGAACTCCTGAACAAAATGGTGTAGTAGAAAGGAAGAACAGAACATTGATAGAAGGAGCAAGAACAATGTTAGCTGATTCTGGACTGCCCTTGTACTTTTGGGCAGAAGCAGTTAACACATCATGTTATGTTCAGAATAGAGTTCTTGTGGTCAAGAGACATTCCAAGACTGCCTATGAAGTTCTTCATGGCATGAAGCCCCTTATCTCCTTTTTCAGGGCTTTTGGGTGTCAATGTTTCATCTTGAACATCAAGGAATCTATTTCAAAGTTTGCTGCCAAAGTTGACTCAGGTTACTTTCTTGGTTACTCTTCAACTAGAAAAGCCTACAAGGTTTTTAATTCTCACACCAGGATAGTAGAAGAAACATTGAATGTCAAGTTCAATGAGTCAAAACACACTCTTATTCCAGCACATCCTGCTGAACTCTTTGACCTTGACAACGTTCACTTTGAACCTGAAAAGACTGTTACTCCTTCCAAACCTACTTATTATGGTGATCAAAGGTTTGAAGATGAGGATCCTACACCATGGACTCCTCAAACAGTCATTAAGTCAACTTCAACACCATCAGAAGTTTCACAAACTTCTGATCAAACAAATACTGAAGGCCAAACTCAAACATCTGCTTCAGCACCTGCAACTACTGAAGAAGCTAAAACTGCTGAACCAGATATTATAGACCTCAGTAGTTTGTTTGAAGAACAAGAGCCACCTACACCTGTCAGTGGTTTACAACAACTGATTGAACATAGAGATCATCCACTTGATCAAGTCATGGGTGATATAGCTTCAGGTGTTCTTACCAGAAACCAGCTCTCCAACTTTTGCCTATTTTCAGCCTTTATTTCACAGTTGGAACCAAAGAAGTACCAGGAAGCCCTCAAAGACAATAATTGGGTGCAAGCTATGCAAGATGAACTGCTTCAGTTCAACAAGCAACAGGTCTGGGAAATCTGTCCCTTACCTCCAAACAAGCAACCAATTGGCACAAGATGGGTTTTCAGGAACAAACAAGATGAAGCTGGTATGATAATCAAGAACAAGGCAAGACTGGTAGTTCAAGGTTACTCTCAAGAAGAGGGAATTGACTATGATGAAACCTTTGCTCCAGTTGCAAGGCTTGAGGCCATCAGGTTATTTCTGGCCTATGCCATTTCCAACAAAATTAAAGTTTATCAAATGGATGTGAAAAGTGCATTTTTGTATGGAAAAATAAAAGAGGAGGTGGTATGTCTGTCAGCCACCTGGGTTTGAGGATCCTTCTCATCCTGAGTGGGTGTACAGACTAGACAAAGCTCTTTATGGGCTCAAACAGGCTCCAAGAGCCTGGTATGATACACTCTCCACCTTTTTACTCAAAAATAACTTTACAAGAGGTGCCATTGATAAAACTCTTTTCATTAAACATGTTGGAAATCATGTCTTACTTGTTCAAATTTATGTTGATGATATCATTTTTGGTTCAACAAACACAAAACTGTGTGATGATTTTAAGAAACTCATGCAATCAAAATTTGAGATGAGTACCATGGGAGAACTGCAGTACTTTCTAGGACTGCAGATCAAGCAACAAACAAATGGAACTTTTATACATCAATCAAAATATGTTAAAGAATTATTGAACAAATTTTCTTTAAATGACTGTAAATCATGTTCCACTCCCATAACACCAATCACACAAGTTGAACCTGATGATCAAGGAAAACAGGTTGATCAAACCATGTATAGATGCATGATAGGTTCCCTTTTATACTTAACTGCTTCTAGACCAGATATTATGTTTTCAACATGTGTCTGTGCTAGATATCAATCAGCACCAAGGGAATCACACCTTATAGCAGTCAAAAGAATTTTCAGATATCTGAAAGGAACTCCAACACTTGGAATTTGGTATCCTGCTTCAAGCAATACCAAGTTATCAGCTTTTTCAGATAGTGACTATGCAGGGTGTAAGATGACAAGAAAGTCAACATCTGGTGGTTGTCAATTCCTGGGTAACTGTCTAGTGTCATGGCAATCAAAGAAGCAAACATCTGTTGCAACTTCAACTGCTGAAGCTGAATACATTGCAGCTGCAAGTTGTACATCACAGATACAATGGCTCCAATATCAACTTCTTGATTATGGAATCAAAGAAACCAAGACACCTTTGTTTGTAGACAGCAAATCTGCCATTAGCATCATTCAAAATCCGGTACAGTTCTCAAAAACCAAACATATTGAGATCAGGTACCATTTCATAAGAGATTGCTATGAAAAAGGCAAGATTGAGGTGAAGCATGTAGCAACAGCTAATCAAATAGCTGACATCTTCATAAAACCCCTTGACACATCAACATTTCAGAAGTTAGTATCCATGCTTGGGATGCTAAATTTGTAAGTGTTTATTTTATTATTCTGCAATTTTTCATTTTTCACTTACAAAACAGACAAAAGTCTGAAACAAAACTTCTGAAAAAGAGAGAAACTACTGATGAACAAAACATCAGTATGGGGATAATTTCTGAAAAGTGTGTAACTTCTGATAAAATAACCTTCAGAAGTTATGAATAAAAGTATTTATAAAAACATTTCTCATCAGCTGTTAAAACTACTGAAGAGGAAATGGGAACTACTGATGAAGTAATCCTTCATCAGCAGTTTAAGTCAAAAGGGCAAATCTGACTTTTCCCATCATCAGAGGTTTGACCTAATCAGTTTAAAACCTCTGATAAAAAGATTTTTAACCAAAGGCGGTTTAAAAACTTCTAATAAAGAAGATTCAAGCGGTTAAAACTTCTGATAAATACCTTTTTCTCCACACTTATCCTTTCAAACTCAAAATATCCCTCCTTCTCTCTCAAACACTCTCTCAATAACCTAAACCTGCAAATCAACTGTTCGATCAAAACCCAAACCACATGGCTCTAGTTCTAAAGCAGGGACACAATCAAAGGGCCTTTCTTGAAAAACAAGAAGGCTGGTCCCAATACGATGAGATCATTGATCTTGTCGTAAAATCCCAATATTTTACTGCTCTCACAATAAACCCACCAATTCACATTGAAACTCTGAATGAGTTCTGGGCAAATGCTGAGACGGTGACAACGGATGATGAGGTCATTTCCCTCAACTCTAGAATAAAAGGGAAACCACTGACCATCACACCGGCCACACTGGCAACAAGACTGGGTCTGGATGATGTAACTGCCCCTGACCATGTTGCTAATTCTGATATTCACCTAACCATGACTGAGTGTGGTTATCAAGGTACTCTCTCCCATGCTACAATCTTCAAAAAATATTTTGAACCAAAATACAAGCTTTTGTTTCATTATATTATTATGTGTTTGAGTCCAAAAACAGGGTCTTATGACCAGATGCCCTCCATTTTTCAACCAATATTTCATTCCATTGTGAATGAAACTAAATTCAGGGCATCAAAACTATTTTTCAATGAGTTGGTGTTACATCACAATAATACCAAGAAAAAGTTTTTGTTGTACCCAAGGTTCATTATGCAATGCATAATAGGGGAACTGGGTAATGAGGTGCTTGTGGGAAAAATTTCAACTTTAAATCCTTTAACATCACAAGCATACTCAAGGCATAACAAACCGGCTGCCTGGCCAGAAGATGACCAGGGAGAACAACAACAAGTCCCCCTGAAGCCCACATCTTCCAAACTCACACCACCAAAAGCCAAAAAGCCCAAGCCAACAAAGACTAAAACCCACCAACCCAAAAGAAAAGCTGTTCAGGAGGTTGAGATGCCTGAACATGCTCATGAGCAGTCTGCTCTTCAAATAGGTGAGACTGAAACACCCTCTCAGTCTCATCCATCTCAAACCCCACCAAGAGCACCCATAACCATTTTATTCAAAAGAAAAAGACTTAGAAAAACATATGAAACACACTCTTCTTTTGAAACTGCTGAACAACAACTTTCACCTATTGCCCAAACTACTGAACCAACCCCACAAATTTCTGAACAAGAGGCAATAGAAATTGCCAAACTTCTCTCTGGGCTAAAAGAGAAGGTCCCATCTGATCATGTCAATCCCCTACAACCACAACAAACAGGGGACATAACCACTACATCAGACATGGATGTGGACATCTCTAGCCCTATCCCAAGAGATGAGGGTGGACCAGAGTCTTTAAGCCCAATTTTAGAGACTCTTGGGGCATCTGAGGCTGCTACTACTCAGTTACCACCCAGTGGTGGATCTGAGGACAGAAGTAACATAGCTAAGACCTCAGATGTGGCAACTACTGATGAAGGCTTAATGCCTGAAGTAGGAAATCCTCAGAACCAAGAACAAGAGGTTCATGAGAGAACTGAGTTGGGCTCAGCTCATGATTTAACTGAGACAGTCCTCATTGAGGGCAACATCAGGGATTCAGATGATTCCATTAATTTGGATGATGTTTCAAAAACACAAACTACTGAATTGACGGCACTTTCTGAAGGTCCTGTTTCAGGGGTATCCAGGCTCAAGAAGCCAGTCACCCCTGCACAGGTTAAAGCCCACTCAATCCCTAAAACCCCTAGAGTGGCATCCTCTGTACAACATGAGGATCTCCCAAAAACACCCCCTTCACAACAAATGCCTACCCAATTCCCTGGGCAAACAAGCATAGACCTGAACCAGCTATGCAGCCCAGAGGGTCCCCTGTACCATATGATGAATACTCTCATCAGAAATCACTTCCAAACATACACAACTAACTTGGAGCTGTCTATCAAAAATCAATTTGGAGTGATCAAGACCAAGATGAATGATCTGTCCAACAAGATAGACTTCAACAGCAAACAGATTGCTCATCTTCAAGGACAATTCTCCCAACCCTCAGCTTCAAGGGTTAAAATTGATGAATCCAAAAAGGGGGAGAAGATCAGGGAACCTAAGGAGTCATTCCAAGCCAGGATAAGGGCAAGAGTGGCCATCCTTGAAAGAGATCAAAAAGATCAGGCTAGGAAAGAAAAACTGGCCAAACAGTTTGGTGTCTCAATAGAAGAAATTGAAGCAGCAGAGAAAGAAGATGAGACCCAAACATCTGAAGAATCCCTAAGGCACAATGAAGAAACTTCTGATGGCAAAAGTTCTGATGAATCAGAAAGTACTGAAGACAATCCTTCAGTAGTTGACAAACCATCAGCAGTTGTCAACCCATCAGAGGTTAACACTTCCAAACCTCAAACCACTGAACCTTCCAGAACCACTGCTCCCATTCAACCAACATCTGATCCCATCAGGCCTACAACTGTTACAACAATGATTGTACTAAACCCTTCTCCTATCTCTCAATCAGTTGAATTATTAGAGAAGAGCTTAGTTGCAGCCAACAAGAAGGCCAGAGAAGATCTGATTTGGAAAACTCTGGAAGAAAGGGATGATCTAGATTTAAGCCATGAAGAAAAACTTCAGGCTTATGAAGCTGAACTACAAAGGCAGGCTAGCCTTGATGAGATTGCTGAACAAGATAAAAGACAACAACTGGTGTCTTACATTACCAAGAACAGCAAGACTAAAGCCTATACACTCAAAGGACTCTCCATGCAAGAGCTGACAAGAAGAGCACAACTGCTTGCAGACAAAATGGCCACAAGCAAAGAAGGAAAGGCCAAGAGAGCCCAAATAATAGAAGAGTTAGTAGCAGAGGGCTATGGTTCAAAAACCTCAGTATCCAGATGGAAAGAAGAAAGACTAATGGATACTTACAAGAAATATTTGGCTGCCAAGGCTGCAAATCCAGAGAAGTTTGAAACTGCTGATCCTTCAAGATCAGTAGTTAGAACTTCTGGTGTATCAAGAAAAAGAACTGCTACTCAGAGAAAGAAGGTAGAGGACAATGTCAAAACTGACTTCAAAATGGTACTACTTGAAGGAAGTTCAATAGTCCATTCAGACTTTGACATTGAGGAGAAACCTCTGTTAACACAATTCAGGGATTCTTCCACTTTTGCCTACCAAATACAAAAGACCATCAAAGAAAAGCTGCATACCAGAGTAGTGAATGAACACCATCTCCCAACTGTTCAGATGCCTGATATGCAACAACAACAAGGAAGAGAATCCCACCTGAGGCTAACTGAAACTGAAAGCATCCAGCACTCAGGACCATCAACCCAAGGGACAAGTCTGGTTCCCTATTCTTCTGACTTTAACAAGTCAAAGATACCTATCATCAGATGGTCACTTACTGATAACAACTCAGTATTGTTGACAAGAAGAGACCTCTCAAGTAGGGCTTACAAGAAGATTAGTGATCTGAAGAAACTGTCAACACAAGACCTGCTCATAATTCAACATCTAGAACCATAGAGAGGATCTCTATCTGATGGTCAGTTAATACAGCTCAAGAACACCATGTACAAAGAGATATGGAAGATTGTTCAAGACAGAAGAAAAACATAAGGAATTAGTAAGGTTTTGGCTTCATCAATCCAGGGGGAGATTGTTAGGACAAAGAGGATTGGTGAAACCACTTTTGGAAACCTTAGTCTAATTCACTTCTGTCATTTTGGCTAAGTATAGAAGTACTGAAAAGAAAACAAAGAACTGCTGAAGAGAAGATAAGAGAAGTGCTGAAGAAGAAACTTCATCAGAAGTTCTGAAGTCCAAACCAGACAAGTTCACTTCAGAAGTACTGAAGACAAACTACTCATCAGTAGTTTGTCATTCATCAGCACTTAGCATCAGATATTTTCCACCGCCTTTTGCATCAGTAGTTTATTGTTTATTATTACTTTTAGCTGTATTTGTTAGTTTCAATGTTGCAACTTGTGCAACTTGTTTCTGTTGTTTCTGTACTTGCTTTCTGGGCAAGATACATGTATGTAAACGTCTATAAATAGGAGGCTTCAACCTTCTATTTTAGACATTGATTTTAATAGAAAAATCCTTCAAACACTATCACTGTTCTATTCCATTTCAGTATTTATTGTGAATCTGTCTAAGTATCTAATTCTCATTTACTGCTTGGATTCATAATAAATACTTGTCATTTATTTAGTTTCAATCATCAAGGGGGAGTAATAACTCTTCCTTAGTATAAAAAGTGTTGCTTTAACTTATACATTCCGCTGTGCTTATAATCTGATTTACAAGGGCTTGCTAAACACTTAAGTGTCAAGATAGCAAGTTCTTACTTAGCAAAAAGAGCAAAATGATCCAACAACCGACGAGCGGAATAGTTTTGTGGAGACAATTAGATTAGACGGCAAAAGAAACGCGGAGGGCGGCCGCCATGGACTCGCGGGTGGAGGCAGTAGGCTTGTGCGACAATGGTGAGGTGATTCACGGTGGCTGACCAGGTGATGCGCTAGAGTTCTATTTTCCGGTGGGCTCACAGAGACACGGCATGGGTGATTTAGAGGAGTGATTAAGGGTGGAGTTAAGTTTGCGCAACTATTCTTGGTCGGATGGTGGGTTTTTATGGGATGATTCGCTATACTTGTACGAATGGAAATAAGGCAAGTCTTTTAAGACTAACAAATGACTCGGTGAATTCTTCAACTGCTTTCAATGCTGATAATCGATTAGTAATTAGTATCATTTCTTTAATTCTTTTAAAAAAGTCAATGTAATGTATTATTATCTCTATACAAATCCTACGGTTATATATTTGGTTAGTTTGGAAGTCATACCCAATTAACCTCCTTGCTAAATTAATATGACTAATTCAAATTTATATTATTTACAATTTTTCTAAAATACTTTTCAAGTTCTTTTGACTTTCATTCAAATCTTACAATTTCATTTAAAGGAATAATAATAATAACTCATACAAGTTTTTTTTTTTTTATTATTCATATTATTATTATTAAAAATGTTTTGAAATAAATAAGATTTAGACATGGTTATTTTTGTATAAAAGAAGCTTAATATAAGTAAAGTGGTGATTTTACTAGTTTAATAATTGGGGAATAATACGCGATGTTACAGTCTCCCCTACTTTTGGGAACTTCGTCCCGAAGTTATTAAAAACACAGGGTTGAGGGTGATTGGGTAGGAATTAGGGCAATGAATAGAATAATCTGTTTCGAATAATTTGGATAAGAGATTTGATATATGTGAGTTTTAAGGGTTTGTCTGAAATAGCAAGGGGATTAAGAATTTAGTAAAACACTAAACTTATGTTTTAGGAATTTTAAAAGAAATGCATGAGTTGATTTTGACAAATTTTGAAGTAGGTGTTTAAAGCGAATGTTCTTGACGTTTGACCCGAGGTTAGGAACTTGAGAGTGTAAATGAGAAAGGTTTTGGGAATGTGTAACTGGTGAAGGGCAGAGGTACTAATAAAGCAGTCTCCCCTACTTTAGAATGGTTTCTGACTGAACATTATTAAGGACATGCAACAGGATTTCGACTAACAGGGAGTGTAAGAGTACATAAAGTTTAAGGTTTTCTGTAGAGGTGGTCAACAATGAAGGCTCCAACAAAACTAATTGAAGCTTATGAAAAATGTTCTTTATCAAAAATACTAGCTATTAGTCAACGACCTATTGAAGAGGTAGTAATGGGTAGGTTCTTGGTCAGACTCCTAGTCCGCTCCCGCAGTATCGTTTATGCTTATATATAGGGTGTACCGCAGCTAACCCACCACACTCCCGATACTTTAGACTCGTACTGATTGTCTACCAACAACCTAAATAGAATTACACACCACCCTCATGTACCTGTAAACCCATGATTGCGTTCCGGACCGTAATCATCGATTTACCTTACACCAGGGTGCTATGCTTTTCCATAACACTAACATAAGTAATACAAGAAACAATGTGTGCAACCAAAATGTGTTAAGTAGTAGATACTGCTCAAGTATAAGATGCGGTTAAAGGTTCTTCCCCTTTCAGGTTCACCCTTTAACCGTAATGAGATTAATGTGTAAGTATAAGACACGATTAGGGGTTCTTCACCTTTCGGGTTAACCTTTAGCCGGTAAATTTCCTGTTCACATCATTGGGCTCTAAACAACCATATCGATAAACTCTAAGGATTACACTGTTCCTCTCGGGTTAGAGGAATACTCTGAACCGAGTCGTACATGGGAACTGGCTTAGATCTCATACGAGCTATCAATTAGTATGTTCGTTGGCCATGATGATGAACAAAATAACGTAAAGTATAACAGGGTTTCGCTCACAACAAAACAAAAAATATGCATACTAAATATGCGTTCATGCAAGTATATAAGTATAACATAAAATTTCGACTGAAAGAATAGCATAACGTAAATCGAGTAAATCGCACAATTTGCACAAAATGAAAGTAAACGAGTTAAATTAATGCTCAAAATGGTGTTGTAAGAATAACTACTAATAACTAGTGCGAGAATAGTTGCGAATAACGCGTGAAAATAACTACCAACAAAAGAATAATACAAAAATAATAAGATAATGTACGAACGTAACTATAAATAGAATGATGTAAAAAAATAAAGAAATTTACTGTAAATGAAAGTGCGCAGAACAGACGTATAGTCTACTGGTATGAGGATAACCTTTTGGAAACCGAAGAATGTTTTAAGTTCAAAACAGGTTCACTTGAAAAGATTTCGTAGGTACACATTTTCATGTGTTTACGAGAAGTCGAGTTTGAAAAGTGTTATATGGTATATTATTAGTTGCAAATTCCTCCCGAAAACATATATTGGATACGTTATATGAAAACATGCAGATTTACATTTGATTTGTAAAATATGCAATGCAAGTTTATAAAATGCAAGATAAACCATTTCATGAAATGTGTGTAAATCTAATATGTTTCGAAAGAACAAGATGATGTGAAGGTTGTGAATGATCCCAGATGCCTTGACGAATTTTGGAAAATAAAATTTTCTGTATTTAAACATTTCTTTAACTTGTGGGTTGACAAGTCGGAAATTTTTAATTGTTATGAAATGTTTGAGGAAATCTAAGTGTTACCCATTAGGACTGGGTAAACTTGAAACCCTTTAATTATCAAACTTTTGCGAATTTTATACATTGAAAGATCGTTTTTTTTATAAAGATCGTTAAGGCATCTCTTTGGGCTCATAGCGTGCTATTTGTTTCAGGACACGTGGTGTATGTAGGGTGTGTATTAATCTAGTTAATAGGCTTCCCTAAACTGGGTGTAAATTAGTATTGTGTAAATGAGGATATTTTGTGTTGAGGGTATTGTGGATGCACAAGCGGATATAAAAGGTCATAGTTTAGGGATATCCTGTGACATCTACCAAACGAGTTTATAAATATAAGATTATAAACAAGTTGATTAATAAATTTTGAAACCACGTTTATTTTAACTGTGTGTGACGACTTAACGTACCAAAATTAGGATGCGATCAAATTTAAACATGAAGTTTAAAATCTGGATCATGGGAAAAATGTTTTAGCAAAAGAGAAGTGATGCTTTACGGTGTAAAAGTCACAAAGCATAAATGAAATAGTGTAAGCTTTAATGCGATAATATATCGAACAAAAAAAAATTAATAATGATGATAAGGAATTCAAAATCGAATGATCAATAAATAATAGCATATGAAACATCAAGTGATTAAATTGAGTTTTCAAATGATAAACATATATAAATATCAATATTATAAAAACATTGGAATTGTTTCCATAGGAAACTTTGACTCACTCAAGTATTTGAATTTTCCTAGTGACATGTGGGGGCGTACTTTAGCCTATAAGTGAATGCTCATCCCAAGAGTTCCCAGGTCGGTATACGGTTCCCTCGTCTGATTGGAATTTATACGAAATACCCAGCCTAGACAGAAAACTCAGGATACAGGCGCTCACCATTCCAGATTGCACGTGCCCCATCACTAGTAAATTCCTAAACTTTAGCGAGATTAAAAACGAGATGCAAAAATAGATCCTTGAGATTTGGATTTCACTCCTAACTCAAAGATGTATTTCAAAATTGAAAAACGATTGTGGAATGAAACCAATCACTAAGTTAATGATATCACTCCCAGCTTAGTGGTTAAGTTCCTCTTTGAAAGAAATACTCTTTGAGGTGTGGATGTCACTCCTATCTCCAAGATATATTCCTAAGATAAATAACATATAGAGGAGTGAAACTAATCACCAAGGTATGGATGTCACTCCTAACTTGGTGATTTCGTTTCGTTTGTGAAATACGAGTATCTTCTTCTTTAAACAACACACCGAAAGAATAACGAGAAAGAATCATAGCGAAAATATCTTGAAAGAAAATAATAGGATAAAGAGAAATAAACACGAGAGGACTCGTGAATGTAAGCTTGGTTATAGACTAGGCTAAAAGGCATTCTAATAACCTAATTCCCTATAACCATGGCTCTGATACCAATCTGTAACACCCCAACCGATAGTGGAATCATCGAGGTGTCACGTAGTGACGATTATTCAAAAGCACATGGTACTAAAATATAAATATATTATTGAATAATTTAAATTTTCTTACATAGATGAAATAAAAAAAATACAAAAGTCTGAATGAAACATGAAATTCGAAATAACTTATTAAAAGCAAACACTAAAGTCCATTGCTATAGTACTAAGATCAAACTGCACCTGAAACATGTACAAAATAAGTTTTGTCAACATATGAAATGTTGGTGAGCATTCCTATTTTTAATACATATAGTAAGTTGGAAAAATGGTATACAATTCAAGTGCAAAGCTACAGTGCAATTATGTAAACTATGTATCATACAAATGAGCGAAATCAATCCTGTGACTGTATAAATGTACTAAATGAACGGCGGTGTACTTATCCACTAAAGGGATAATAACTTAACAATGACCACGGATTCTCCGATGAAAAAGGGGGAGAATCAACCTAGGCGGATTGTCAATCCAATAGCGCTATCCAATGTTAAGGTCGGCTTGTACCATGTTAATGATTTCACTAAGTACAAATGTAATCCACATGTATTGTCTAAGCATAAAGCACGTTGTAAGCAATGCACATAGTACTAGAATTGTATTGTAAAAAAAAAATGTAAACTTGTATTTGAAATTGTAATAGTGTACATGTAACACCCCAAAAATGTATAAAAGCAAAAAGGGGATAGGAAATACTCACATTAACAAAGATGTCGAACTCTTGGAAATAGTCTAAATGGCACAAAAGTTTCCAAGTATATTCCTTAGTTAAGCAAGCAAAGTAAATCATCTTCAATGAGTACGCGAACCTATAACCCGTTATTTCCTAGGTTAGTTTTATAATATATTAATCATGCTAGTGGTTCGTTTGTTAAATATTTTCCCGGCGACCAATGTCCGAATCTTAATGATACACCCAAATATTATTACAAAGTTTGTAGATAAACGACATTTATCTACTAGAGTAAATTTTCTTTTCGTTTCATTCAAAAAAATGCTCGCTATTTATGATTTGAAAGTTTTAATACATTACTAGCCTCTAAACAAGTGATAGTAGTTCGTATAAACCATAGTCACATGGTTCGCGGTACGTTCCGGTACGAAACGTGGAACGGGATCGCAATTCGCTAGGTCCGTAAAATTCGGTACGAAGGGAGGTAGGCTCATTTCGGATCGCTGTGGTACGATGTACCAGTTAATTTCTAAATAACCTATATGTACAACCTTAAAAGCACAAAATCCCTATAATACACTTTATGTATAACTAACCATCTTATAGTTACAATAAAACTCAATAAATAAATAAGAAAAAAAGATAAAAACAAGTTAGAAATATTTTAGGGCTAAATTTTACAAAAAAACCACAACATAAGGGTGAGCATGTAATTTTGGGAAAGAAAAAAATAAAAGATTTGTAACCCTAAAAGGTTACAGCCGTCACTCATCTTCATATGGTCACTCATCTTCTCATATGAATCTCTGTAATTCATATTTCATGTTCATCTGCATCATCTCTTAACTTCTCAAGCTATTTAATCTCAAATAGCATCATAGTGACTCTACTTCATCTTTTCTCAAGGTATTTCATCTCTATTGCATTCGTCTATCTACTTCATCTCGATTTCTAGTTTATTTTTTGTTGGAATTTAAACTCTATCGTCCGGAACACTAATTTCATGGTCGAAGTCGCGATTTGGAGCGTTCCAGGAACACGATCGTACCGCGATTCGGTACGGACGATCCAGATCGCAAATCGTGGCCTATTCAGCGATTTATGTGACTATGGTATAAACATTAGGATCACAAAAGTTTCTATGTGGTAACTATTTCTTTTTAAAAAAAATACGTAGGTAGTAAGAAAATAATAAATTCTATTTGTTAGATAAAAGGAGTAGAAAACTTATAACTTATCAAATATGTAAAAAGTTATTATAACCATTTAGATACACACATACATGGATATTAATTTCCCTACGTATTAAAAAAATTCATGTGTGCATGTGATTTCCATTGGATATTAACCCAACAGAGCACCATCCTCCCAAATAAGAATCATGTTTCAAAATCATATTATCTTTGCCAACAAAAATGACAAATAACCAGTACCCCATATTTGCAAAACTTCAAACCCAATTTGCCAATAAAGTTCCTAGTCGCCGGAGATAAATAAATGGGTGAATAACTTCAATTAAACGACAATCAGAGGGACAAACCAATACCTTCACCGACGAGCGGAATAGTTTTGTGGAGACAATTAGATTAGACGGCAAAAGAAACGCGGAGGGCGGCCGCCATGGACTCGCGGGTGGAGGCAGTAGGCTTGTGCGACAATGGTGAGGTGATTCACGGTGGCTGACCAGGTGATGCGCTAGAGTTCTATTTTCCGGTGGGCTCACAGAGACACGGCATGGGTGATTTAGAGGAGTGATTAAGGGTGGAGTTAAGTTTGCGCAACTATTCTTGGTCGGATGGTGGGTTTTTATGGGATGATTCGCTATACTTGGACGAATGGAAATAAGGCAAGTCTTTTAAGACTAACAAATGACTCGGTGAATTCTTCAACTGCTTTCAATGCTGATAATCGATTAGTAATTAGTATCATTTCTTTAATTCTTTTAAAAAAGTCAATGTAATGTATTATTATCTCTATACAAATCCTACGGTTATATATTTGGTTAGTTTGGAAGTCATACCCAATTAACCTCCTTGCTAAATTAATATGACTAATTCAAATTTATATTATTTACAATTTTTCTAAAATACTTTTCAAGTTCTTTTGACTTTCATTCAAATCTTACAATTTCATTAAAAGGAATAATAATAATAACTCATACAAGTTTTTTTTTTTATTATTATTCATATTATTATTATTAAAAATGTTTTGAAATAAATAAGATTTAGACATGGTTATTTTTGTATAAAAGAAGCTTAATATAAGTAAAGTGGTGATTTTACTAGTTTAATAATTGGGGAATAATACGCGATGTTACACTCAAGACAATGTTGAAGCCGAAAAGATCCGGATCAAGTCAAGGCAATACACCATCCAAGAAGACATACTCTACAAAAAAGGGTATTTGGCTCCACTGCTTCGATGTGTTGGCCCGGAACAAAGCAGATACTTAATCAAGGAAGTTCATGAAGGTATATGTGGAGCTCATTGTGGTCCACGATCAGTAGTAGCAAAGCTTATGAATCTCGGCTACTTTTGGCCCTCCATGCACAGAGATGCATCGGAACAACTGAAAAAATGTGAAGCCTGTCAAATACACGCCCCAGTCCCAAAGAGCCCCAAGCATGACCTAATCCCAGTTAACTCAGCTTGGCCGTTTTATAAATGGGGGATGGATATCGTTGGACCCTTCCCACCTGCAAAAGGAGGAGTTAAGTTTTTGTTGGTTGCTGTTGATTACTTCACAAAATGGCCAGAAGTGAGACCCTTAGGAAAAATATCCGGAAAAAAGATTATCGACTTCGTTTGGGAAAGCATCATCTGCCGGTATGGCTTACCCGGAGTACTGGTCACAGATAATGGGAAGCAATTTGCAGAGAAACCCTTCAGCACTTGGTGCAAGGAATATCAAATAACTCAAGTATTCAGTTCTGTGGCATACCCACAATCAAATGGCCAGGTTGAACGAATGAACCGAAGTGTGGTTGAAGGGATCAAAGCAAGACTCGACAGAAAAGGAGGAAGATGGTTGGATGAGCTCCCAAGCGTTTTATGGGCCATCCGAACCACAGAGAAAACAAGCAACAAGAAAACGCCATACAGCCTTACTTTCGGATCTGAAGCAGTTATCCCGGCCGAGATTGGGGTTACCACACCTCGAACACTCCACGTTAACATCAAGACCAATGAGGAACAAGCTCTGCTCAACCTAGATCTCTTAGAAGAAGCAAGGGACTCAGCAGCAATTCAAGAAGCTCAATACAAGCAAAAGATGGAGTCCTACTACAACACCAAGGTAAGGCATGGACGCTTCAAGCCAGGAGATTTGGTCTTAAGGAACAACGAAGCAAGCAAGAAAGAAAATCAAAGAAAATTAGGACCAAGATGGGAAGGTCCCTACACCATCCTGGAATCCCACAAAGGAGGATCCTATAAACTTGCCAACATGGAAGGCAAAAAGCTACCACGCCACTGGAACGGCAAAAACCTTAAAAAGTTCTTTGTCTTGGCCTCCAAGAAGTGTAATTTCCTACTCGTTGAATGATGTAATATTGGCTTGTTAAATCAATGAAAGGATCAGTAGATCCCCTTTAAAAAATTTGTCTTTCTATCCTATTTCCAGGTTGAGAACCTTGCAAGAAACTCCATGGCAAGGGCCATGTAAGGGGATGAGCTCCCAGGCCATATCGCTCAATAGGTTCAAGGGTTGAATGGACCTATATAAGGGGTGAGTTCCTAGATCAATCCAACTCCATGAGACCTACAAAGATTTTCCTTTACACGTCTCATAGACGGGTTTGAACAGCCTACACCAATTGTTCCTTAAGTTTTCTAAACAGACTTACGAAATACAAAAACACTAAGTAGTGTACATAGGATAGGTGGCAACTTGTTTGCCTAGACTACCTTAAGGATAAGTGACTGCAGCACTTAACCTTCTAAGGTGCTACCGGTCAAACATTCCCAAATATAACACAGACAAATACCACAGAACAAACACAGTTAAAAAAGCCAATAGAGAAAATAAACATAAAATAGCCTTTAAGGGCTCAAAACATTAGAAGCCTTAACAGGCCAAGTACTACAAACTGTTCACAAGGCTATCAAAGCCTACTACCATAAAGGAGTCCACTAGGCTCCAACAAAAGTCAAACTGTTTAAACACCAAGTTAATTGTTTACAGACATACTGCTAAGAAAGCTACGAATAAAGGATAAGAAAGCTAAGCAACATCACCAGACCCCGAAGGCTTAGAGGCCTCATCATCCCCAACCACTTTCTCCACCTTTGTCTTCTTAGCTTTCTTTCCCTTTTTCAAAGGCTTATCCCCAACAACCCCAACCTCAGAAGCTTCAACGCTTGCATCATTGGACAGAAACTCTTCAACATCTAAAGTTTCCTCACTGTCACCAGAGAGAGCCCGTTTTTTGGAAACCGACTCAAGCACTTGAGCACACACAGCTTCATTCAAACCAGGGGGCTTCATCTGCTTCAACACCTGCAAAGGTTTTCCATAACAAGAGGACACCTGGGAAACATACTGATAGGATTTCTGCTCCATCTTCAACACCGTCTCTTTAAAAACATCCAAGGACTTAGGCTGAAACAAAGGAGACTCCTCCATAACCTCACCCGCTTCATGAGCTTTAAAACCTGCAACAAAGCCTGTATGCTTGCCATGAATAAGAAGTTTGGTATAAACCTCACCAAGGGCAGAATTAAACTCCGCAGAATGAAGCAAATAGGTGACAACTTGCTGGAAACCCTCCTCAATCAACCATTGATTGTCATCTAAGACACCAGCAAGGGAAGCCTCCAACCCGACCTTCTCTTGCTCAAACACCTTTCTCTCTGCTTCAAGGCCCAACCTGTCAACCTCAAGTTTCACACGAGCGGCCTCATGTTTAGCAACCTCAGCTTCATGCCCTTTCTTCAATTCATCTATCAGCCCAACAAATGTCTTCTCTTTCTCAGCCCATTCCAAAGCATCCTTCTTCAAAGAAGCCAAAGCTTGCTTCATCTCTTTCCTTTTCCTGGCAAATTCACTATACTCCCCCATCATCTTCCTGAACCTGCTAATACCTTAAGGAAGCATAGCAGCCAGATTACAAGTCCCAACCATCATTTTTGTCAACAGAGCATCATCATCCAACCCCTCCAAACAAGCCTTGGCACCAGGGGTGCAAAATGTGCAAGAACATCCTCACAAACAACAGATGATTTGAAAGTATCAGAAGGTTTCACATTCCAACCAGGGGTGTACACCCCTTCACCTTCCATAATTGTGGAACCCTCACTATGCTTCATCACCACAACTTTCGCAGCCACTTTCTTACCCTTACTCTTCTTGCCAACAACTTCTGCAACAACACCTTCAACCTCCTGATCTCTCTCCCCTTCAGAATTCTCTATATCGTCACTAACATCAACTGCTTCAGAAGCATCCACAGACTTCGCAGCCTTCAACAGACGACGACTAGACCTCCTAGTCGAAACAGGCTTAGAAAAACTCTTCACATTGGGAAAAACAACATAGTTACCACCGTCATACCTCCCCTTTTCATATTTAGTCAAAGCATCCTCACCATCGGCAGCTTCAGCATCCTTGAAGACAACCTCCGAAGCATCATCGCCCTTAATAAAGTCCAAAGCCGACATAACTACAAGACAAACAGAAAACATAAATAATTTGAAAGAAAAACCAAGTAAAAACGGTGATAAAAACAAGCATACCCCGATCACCCTTCATCAACACAGGGTCTCTACCCTGTTTCTCCCAACGAGTGCTAATACCGGATAAAACGAGAAAAGGTTCGCCAAAGGGACGAAGCCTGGAAGGGCATGCCCGAATAGCTTTAAGAAAAATCCCATCTAAGGCCGACTCCAACGGCTCTGCTTCGTTAAGAACAGCCTCGGGATGCCTCCACACAGGCTTGAAGGGAAAAATAGACTCAGAAACCTAGAAAAATCTAGTCTTCCACTGACCAACGGTGGTTACATGTGAAGAAATCAAGTTTGTTTCAACTGAGGATCCTTCAAAGGTAAACCAATCACCATTCTTAGCAAGGCGAAAGAAACGCCTAAACATAAGAAGGGTTGGGTCATAACCAAGAGCCCTACAAAGGATCTCAAAATGCAAAACACGACCAACCCCATAAGGATGGATTTGACCCAAAGAAACCCTATAATACTCAAGTACATTGAGCAAGAAAATAGAAGAGGGATGACGAACATTGGAAAACTCAAAATGACGACAATACAGTGCGATAAAACCATCAGGACAACTGGAAACATGATCTGTCAAACCAGGAGCAGTAGGCTTGAAGGACAGATCGATGTCCCACTCCAAACAGAACGCTTCAACTTCCTCTTGGGTCAGGGAAGAGAAGGTGATAGACATATCCTTCTTAGCACCCATAACGCCGTGAAGGATGATCAAAAACAAAGAAAAGTAAAAGAGGAAAGACTGACCTGATGAATGCAAGTGAAACCCTAGGGAAAATGAAGAGGAATCGTTGAAGAAGAAGGTAAAAAAGTGAAATTATTTTGTGGTAATGAAATAATATAATGGCAGTTAGTATAGATAATGATGTAAAATAATTAATACAAAGACTAAGCGGCTGACACCTGTCACATCAGTCAGTCAAATCACAGTTTAAATCGAGAAAAAGTAACCGCCCAAAAACCTACGAACCTTCGAACCTTTCAACGAAAAACAAAGATAACAAACAGTCAGAAGCCTTCTACCTACACCACAAAGACTTCTGACTTGAGGGGCTGATGACGTAGGTAGCCCAAGGCAAAAAGTCTGATAACCGTCACAAACATACGCTTGAAGCGTTGAAACCTACAAAGGTTCAAACGACGAATAAGCACAGATCAAAAGATGACCTGTCTTGTCACCTTTTCCTCGGCCAGCTCAAAGCAACTGCCGTGTAAGCATTGCACAGCTTGGATCGCAGGTCCAAAGCCATTACCAACCTAAAGTGGCCTGTCCTCTTGTTGCAAAATGGTTCAAGATAATATACCTTCCTGAATTAGAAGACAACTCCTCTATATAATCACGATCAGATCCACACATCTGATCCATCCCTGATTATTCCTCTTACACTCAATCTTCTATTCCTTTTAGTCAAACACACACACACACACACACACACACACACACACGTGAGGAGTCTATCTCTATCACATGCACACGTCTCTCAAGTCTTGACAATTCTGGTATTGAGTAACACTCAGACCAGAATTCCAGCACTAACAAAAAACATATTATCTTGAACCTCCTTCTACGTTTTGCGACGTAGGAGGACACCACGACCTGCGTTTGGCAGATCGGAACCCTTGAACCCCTGAACCCCTTTTTGTGACTCAGAACTAACGTTAGGCTATTATTTGTTGTAGCAACAAGTTACGAACTGCTATACTCATACTCTGTTTCTAGGATTTTGACCCAATTGAATTTTTATATCATTTTCCAATATGTTGTCTTACCCATTTGATTCTTGATACAATTTCCTAATATGTTATTCCCCACAGGTGTTTAGGTATGAAGACTATCATACAAAAGTGTACCATTGTGTCTTGGTTTCACATGAGGTCATGAGGTATCAGTTAATAATAATCTCTTTTTTCCCATACAAATTATACAAACATGTAAGGCCCATATTATCTATTTTGTTTTCTTACATGATTGAAGGCCACCAAACATTTTCCAAGAAGAATGAAGATGCTGGTGTTCCAAAAGTATATAAAAAGTGTGGATGCTCCAACAAGGCAACAAAGACTTATGCCTATCCTATGAGTATGTGCTCTGTAAGTTTAAAATCTTTGTTATTTATATTTCAACCTATATGTTATTACATATTATGTCGTGTTTGAACTTTATAATTGACATTAGCTAACAGGTTGCTTGAAGAGTGTTGACCTGAGAATCCACCTCAGCAACATAATTTCAGAAAGATAATTTATTGGTTTGGCACCAATCTATAACCCTATTCTATAACTCTTTTAATCGTAGCCGGAAGGTATCACTTTTGCTACGTTTCATTGCTCTGGTTTTTATTTAGCTTTATTTACATTCATAGTTACGTGCGCTTCTATTTGTATTATTAAACTGCTGCTTGGTAGCTTTCATTAGTAGCATTAGCAACAACTCCAGTAACTTTGGCTACAACTAGGCTTACAAATGTATTTCTCTATAAGTTTGGAGGAATTATTCTACATGCTACTGTTAACGCTTTAAGTGTTCCGGATCAAGGAAGCGCACGCCTGTATCTCAACTTTTGTATATGAAGGTCATAATTAAAGTGTTTTTCCTGTGGTTTTTATTAGAAACAGATTACGATACTCTCAAACACCGGAACACTATGTACATTCAGAATTGAACGTATGCTAAAATGTATTCACGATGTTAGTGAAGTCGTATTGTGATCGCGCAAAGCGCGACGGTAAATATCACTAGTTATTATGAATCTTTCTCTTACATGTTTTGAACTTGATTCAGGGTTGTTTGGTAAGCCTCTTAATGAGGCTTTGAACCATTCAGCGCTAAATGATTCAGCATTTAGCGCGTTTACATGGAGTGGTTAAGGCTGAACCATTAAGCACTGAACCATTAAGCATTGAACTAGGCTGAACCTTAATGAGGTTCTCCTACAAATGTGGGATAATAATACTAACCATTAAGAGTTCCAACTTAATGATTCAGCACTTAACCATTCAGACCTCTTAATGACTCAGCACTTAATCAACCAAACAGCCCCTTACTTTTTTTTTTTAAAAGCCTTCATATTACGTAACTAGAATAATACTAAGAGTATGTGTTGTGGCCCGCGAGCGAGCTACTGTGAGCCACCCACCAAGCCACGTCACTCGCGAGAAACACAACTGACACGCGCTATCATTTACGTGAGCGAGCACACGCGATGGCGATTGGGTCCGCTAACGACTAGAAAAGCCACGCGTTAACATAATAATTGAGGATGATATAATATAATAAGTAAATAACATATAAGTCCAGTTATCTCTCTAAAGTTTTAAACAATAACATTTATGATTCGACACATATAAACTAGTTCTCGGTACCATAAACATGTATCACAACTTGAAATTTATTTATCTTCATCAAAACTCCAACCCCTTGTTTCAAAACGTAGGACATGATCTTGGCATTTTGTGTCGATTTTGTTTAGAGTAATCGGTTTGTTAATCCACATCTGACTTAACACCTTATGAATTTTATCTCTACAATCTTTCACATTCCAATGCCTCGATCTTGAATATTTCATGGAATTTAAAAGCTTTAATCCTGGTTGACTCGACTGATTCCCGCCTGAAAGAAGAATCATTTCATACACATATGTTGCCTCTAAATGTCCCTCTTCAACCGCCCTCTTCAAGTGATCCAGTCCGGATTTGACGTTAACTTGACTGAAATATTCGAACTGGAAAAAAAACAGAGAACATCGTTTTAGTTAATTAAAATTTTTAATGATAATAATTAGACAAAGAGTGTAAAATTAGAGCTGGATTGATTCCAAAGTTAACAGTGAAATAGACCAAAAACATTGGCTAGTCATTCAAGTATGTTTTCAAATAATATGATAGCATTACAGAACCAAAACAACCCATAACTGAACCAAAGAACTCGATCAATTTCTTTTCAAAGCCTGGTTCAATTCCATACCTGAACCGGTTATTGCAACACTTGGTTTTTGATCCTTCTGACTATATACCCGGTTTTAAAAGTTTGCAACTCTACTAGACATTGAATAAACCTAATTTTGATTGATTCTTACCATTCCTTGTCTAAATAGTGACTCAGAGTTTACTTTGTTGAAACAGTGAGCTAAGAAAGACGCTCTTTCACTCGGTCGAACCCATTGAATTGAAAAACTAAAACCGCCAAGATTTTCCCCCTTGGACGACTCAGATCAAATTTAGCAAATAACTGAATCACTAAAACCAATTCTCAACTAATTATAAGTCAGGATATAATCTGTAACTTTGATATTTACTTATATCTTGCAAAAATTTAAATCAACAAATATAAACGGGTAAATGATGAAAGTAAAACAAATGATTAGATCAATGCACATGAAGTCACTTGTTTTTAAAATGCGCTTTTGATATCTTGTTTCCCGGCGCAACGCGCGGGGTTCAAAAAACACTAGTTCAGGTCAACAGACCGAATACATCTAAGATAAATTACTAAAAAAGTTAATACAAACAGAAAACAAATACTAAAATAGTCAACCACATCAAGAAAACGCACCACCACCACCGTACCCTACTATCTCTCTCATCAATTATCATAAAAATCTTTTTCTTCAAGACCCTTCACCACTTGAGCAGTAGGTTCCTTCTTTTCTTCAGCCTTATGAACTTGCACATTGACGACTCGGTGTTTGTAATTCACGATCCTAACGATCGCTTCGTTGTGGTACCAGCGAACTGAGTAACCAGTTGCGGTGAACTCCTTATTCAAGGGCTTGGGAAGCATTAATACGGCCTCTAGTTTTTTGGTTCCACCGAATTTTCCCACTGGAGCCTTCCCAACAAACTTAAGACAACGACCTATGATGAGGAAAGATACAACTCCAATAGGGACTCTAGCAAAAGGGACGAAATAGTACATCAATGTACTAGCTCAACTACTTTTATATCTTGTCCTTCTCTATTAACAAACTTTGAATGCAGCTTCAAGATTGCAACCCTTCCATTGTCCGAATCAATTGGGGATGTCTTATCCGGATCATAAATCACTAAAACGACAAAAAAATATATATGTCATTATATTAGTGAAAAAAATAGTAGAGGAAAAAAAGTAAAATAAAAATTTACTTACCAGCTGCTTTGAAGGTCCCACTTCTACTTCTGCACTATTGCCGGTTATACCATGTTCACCATACATTACTTGAAAAACAAAAATCTTTATTTTTTGAAAATCCGGAAAATGTACTTCGGGCTTACCTAAAATGATATACAACTGTTAGGAAAAGGGAAAAAGGAAAAAGAAAAACCAAAACGAGCATAAAAAAATAAAACACAAAATTAGACAATAAATTACATACCGTCTTTGACCTTAGCAGCTACTATGGGGCGTGAACCATGGGTCAGTCGTTGCCAACTCCAATCATTGATCTTCTCAGTGCATTCTGAGACAAAAAGAGGAATGAAAAAGAAAAACAAAATCTACATCCTTAACAATGGGCTATTAAGGGAAATTTCTATAATATTTATAAAACAACGTGAAGGTTTTTATGCAAAAGGTTCAACCTTCATGAACACTAGATAAAACATTAAACTAAATATTTAGAAAGAAATTCTTTATAAATATAATTTTAAAACAATAATTTTGTTTTTATAAATATCTTACATTTTAAACAACTTGATAACATTTATAGAAGACGTAAAGATAGAAAATGGATCATCTGTTTTAGAGATTTAAATGTACACAAAACGAAAATCCATGAGCTAAAACAAGAAAACCCTAGTCAAATAAGGCCAGAGGGAGAACTTTTTAGGGTTTTCTTTTCTTTTCTCTCTTCTATAAAAGCACATAGCATTAAACCAAAAAACACCAACCAGCGCGAAGTTGGAAACAAAAATCAAAACAAAAAATAAACCTGGAAAGAAACTTACATTTTGTAAATCTTCGTTTCATGATCTCCTTTTGTTCACCGTCAGCTTTAGTAGATAAATACCTCGGTATTGCAGTTTATTTGAAAATTGTGTACATTTTTTAGCATGAAACTACGGCGGCGCGGCGCAACATGGTTAAAAAATAATATAAGGGGCTGTTTGGTTGATTAAGTGCTTAATTATTAAGAGGTCTGAATGGTTAAGAGGTCTGAATGACTAAGTGTTGAATCATTAAGTTGGACCTCTTATTGGTTAGTATTCTTGTCCCATATTGGTAGGAGAGTCTGATTAAGGTTCAACCTAGTTTAGTGCTTAATGGTTAAGCAACATCTCAAATCTTAATGGTTTAACCTAAACCATTCCATTCATAAGCTAAAACAAACGCGTTGAATGCTGAATCATTCAGCGCTGAATGGTTCAGAGCCTCATTAAGAGGCTTACCAAACAGCCCCTCCTGAGGCTTTTAATGAGATGATTTGATAAATTGTTCCCATCATAACTATTTATAGGCTGTAAAAGTATTGCCCTAGCTGCCTTATTTGTTGTTTTCCCCCTCTGTTACCCTAGCATGGATATATCAAACCGTCATGTGACACGTGTCTAGGAGGAATTTTGTTACCATTTTGATTTTGTTTTTGCCTTATCATTCAATATCTCAAATATTTTTGTACCCTGCTATCCAACGTGTGTATATTTGTGTATTAACTAGTGGGATATTCCCGCCTACGCGACGGGAATCGATCGGTATTAGTTCAGCTTGTTATCGTACTGGTATGATACTAGCACTTGGAGTAGCAATCAAAAGAGAAAACATAAAATAAAATCATGGTATGCGATTCTGAAAAGTTGGCGGCATAGCTAGTTGTCCGTTTGCCTATTTTAATGGAATTTGGCAGTCATGAAATGAAGAGATATTATATTTATAAAAAAGTAAAATAAAAAAATCATAATATGCTTAAAAGGATATTGACACGAGCATTACATCGATAGAGAACTATAAATATCAATACAGGTAACGGTGTGGTTGATTGGTACCGGTTCGGTTCGGTTCGGTTCGGTTCGGGGGCTGACTAATTTTTAATTAAACCTAAACGAAAACGTATGCACAACAGTATAAGCAAGTTTAACCCGTAAAAAAACAAACAAAAAATCATAAAAAATTGTAAAAATGTATACACAACAATAGTGCTAGTAAGTAAAGTATTAAAACGACCCTGACCGTTTCAACCTGACCCGACCCGGACGGGCCCGGTAGTGACCCGGACCGTTTTGACCCGATCGAGCGCGGTAACGCCCCAGACCGTTTTAACCTGACCCGTCCCGTAGCGACCCGGACCGTTTCGACCCGGCTGGGCCCGGTAACGACCCAGACCGTTTCAACCTGGACCCGGCTAGGCCCGCTAGCAACCCGGACCGTTTTGACCCGGACTGTTTCGACCCGGTTGGGCCCGCTAGCGATCCGGACCGTTTCGACTCGACCGGGCCCGGTAACGCACACTCTAACATTTTATTTTTGTTTTATTAGTCTAGTTACTAAATTTATGATGTTATCATTTGATGTTTCATTTTTAATGTTTAAAACTATATGTTAGCTATTGAATAATATATGTAGTCACAAGTTTGCGAATGAGGTAGCGATGGATAGCCAAATGGCAACGGGTACAAGCGTAATTTCGGTCACTCGGTCAGTTCAGTTTGGCATAGGTTGGCCGATAAGTCCTAGTAATTGTTTTGGTAGAAACTAGTGTGTGACCCCGCGCTTCGCGGCGGGAAAGTAGACTTGAAGATGTGTTCTTTTTAAAGGTAGCAAGATAATTGGCATAGATGCAACATAAAAGTAGCCTGCGGATAGTTACATGACCCGTTTTATTTATCTACTACATGGGAATTATATATACACAACAAAATATTTTGCCACATGTAATGGGCCATCGTTGTCGGATGTTCAAAAAGTATGATTTCATCTCCGTCTATCCGGTATTGTTGCAGCAAAAGCTTTGGATTCTAAGCGTCTATTCCGTGATGCAGGGTCGCTTGACTTCTGTTTTGGAAGAGATTGTTGTTAGTATGGTTGTTTAAAGGAATTATGATGTTGGGTAAAAAAAATTATTACCTGGTGTGTTGAACTGGAGCTGGCGTTTCGTTGTGGTTGAAGTTGGTGGGGTTTTGGATTTGGTTGTGGCATTAGTGTTTTCTGTTGCAGGTACACTGGTCACTTCTGCCACTGTTAGGAGTTAATGTTATTGTGAGTATGCAGTGAGTATGTAGTACTATTTTCTAATGTAGTTACCTGGAGTGTTTGCATCCAATTGTTGATTTGCTGGTGTTGAAGGGATTGGTGGTGGAGTGTTTGTTGCCTTACCTGCATTGCAAATAATGTTTTTCAATCATCTTAAGGGCAATTACACAACATTTAATTGTAAGTTGGCCTGGTCTTGTCCGAACCGATTGCTGACTCGAGTCTATCAAAGTAAAAACGACATTTGTAGGGCCTAATGATCCGGATTTGGTGTTACACGGTTACATAATAATTATAAATTTTTTTTATCATGACTCTCTGTTGTATCTATTAGGGTGTTTGTAACCACAAAGTATGCTGATGTGTATCAAATCAAAACTTTTAAGGTAATAAAAAAAGGATTTAGTTGGGCTATCTATTAAGGTGTTTGTAACCACAAAGTATGCTGATGTGTATCAAATCAAAACAACTTTTTCTTCAGGTTAAACTATAGTTTATACATTAGTTATATAAAATGCTCCTTAAGTTAATGTAATCAAGACTAACTATGACAGGTTTTGTAAATACCTTGTTGAACCGGTGGTTGTACTTTGAGGGCTTGCGGGTTTTTTGGAGTTTCTGTTGTGGCGATTGGATTCTGAAGTATGTTGTTGCATACGAATCTTGTAGATCCTTGCTGGATACGGTTGTTGAGCTGGAGCTGGAACACTTTTGTTTTGCCTACAAGTTCATGTAATGGGTCTGGTAGTGTATAGGGATCGTCGAAACCTTTTTCCACAACCATTGTCATTGCATTAATTTGTGCCAATGTATATACTGCTGTATCAAAGAAGGTAACTGTGGTGTCACCCGTTTCATCTTTGATGACCACATTTACACAATACCTGTTTTAGATGGTTGTTATTTATAGGTAAGTATGTTAAATATGTCGTAGTGTTTGGTGTCGGTTGGCTTACATGAAATTTTGTTGTTGCTCGTCTGGATGATATGAACATGCCCAGCCAGGTGATCGTTTAAGTAGCCTCCGGTTACAATGGATGCATCCTCTGTAGAACCATATTTTATCGTAGACAAAGTCGGTTACTTCTGCCATACATGAGAATCTTCGTTCCTGTTTTTTTTGTGAGTAATGTTAAATTAAAGTTTTATTTATATAAAATCACTGAAATAAGATGATGAAGGTTGTAAAGTTGTCCACTTACAAAGTTTTGAGCCGGATTTATTTGCAGTAACTGGGCAACAGTGTAGCGACCCCTTAGGTTCTCTGGTATATTCCTGTACTTTATTTTGAACCTGATACAATGGGCACATTTTAGTTTTTGGTTGTGTGTGATTGTTCAACTGATGTGAGGGATTATAACAGGATTATACCTTTCGATTAAATCGCCTGTGTCGATGACCTCTGGGTTGATGTACACATGTGTTGGTGAGTTCGATTCAAGCTGAATCTGTTGATGTTGTTTGACCTTCATTGAAGTTACTGCAACAATGCATGGAAATGGTGTGTTGATCAGCTTCTCTACGTCTACCATGTCTGCAATTTCTTGCCACAATGCGACCTCAATGTAGTTTTCCCTGTAAGAGTGCGCGCATATGTTATATTTAGTATGTTGTGTAGCATATGTATGTTTATGTTTGGGATGATTATCAGTTATCAAAAACACACAATGAGTTTATATACTATGCTCACTGGTTTTAATACTCATGTACCAAGAGGCATTTTGTCAGGTGTGGTTAGCAAAACCTTTATTTAATCAATAACAACTGAATATAAATAAGTTTACCAAGAAATAATTTTTTTTTCATATATACACACAATTGTCATTTGGGTATACGAGATCAGGTAGCATAACGGGGAAGAAAAAAACAACCAAGACAGTAAAGAAGTTGTAATTATTATTAAGTATATGAAAGTTGCTTACTCAAGATCTTCTAGCAGGAACTTCAGCAGCCTCCTTCCTGATGGCATAATCTGGTCCAAAGTTATTGTGTCAAAGCGACCTATATAATCTGTAAGTTGTGTGGTAGTTAGTAGTTTTTTAATATATGAGAATGTAGTATCATTTTGTACAATTGACACCTGTTAATAGGAAGTTTGTGTCAAGTCTATCCGGAAGGACTCCGAATGGGAGAAAGTTAAAGTAGTTTGGCGGGAATCCTGAAGGATCAATAGGTATGAAAGAGGTCCCTTTTGATATTTTGATGGTTGCTTGTTGAGGCACTACGTTATGGCTTCTGCGGGGCTTTTGTGATAGGTAATTAAAGATCCTGTAACATCCATGAAGGTTCAGTTTGGCATCAAGATACGCTTTGTCACGGTTATGTCCACAACCCTCGATCGCGTAACCCTGTAATATATGTTTTTAGAATGTTCAATTATTTAGGAGCATGCTTAATTTTTTCTAGGTATGTATAACTGTACCTCTTTATCCAAGAATAGGTAGCAACATTCATCTTTAATGGCGAAGGACTTCCATTTCCGTATTAAGCGAACCTCTATTGGATCTACACTGTCTTCATTTCTTATCAAAGATACGCTTTTGAATGCCATTTTAGTATTTCTGTCACGTAAGGTTTTGGGTCAGTAGGATAAAAGTGTATGAAAGTAAACAATAGATGTAAATAATATATAGTTGGCTGATATTTCTATAATATGTAATAAGTAACGCAAGGCAAGTTATACAGTTACTACCATTTATGTACATATACTTTCTAAGAAGTCGGTGTATACTATATTTGTTGTTTCCGTATTGTTTGCCTCTTCACAAGGTAACGTAAGTACTTTTAAGGCATCTACGGACTTAGCTCTTGAAAACGCAACGTATAATTGTCCGTGGCTAAACACCGGTTCTGGTAGGTAAATGCCAATTTTACCTAAAGATTGGCCTTGACTTTTATTTATTGTCATTGCATAACAAAGTTTAACTTGAAATTGTTTGCTCTTGAAAATGAATGGTAGATCAGGATCATTTTGAACAAAGGTAATTCGCGGAATGTAAACGCGATGTCCGATATTTGTTCCGGTGATTATTTGAACTTCTATTAGTCTTGGAAGGAGGCGAGATACTAACAGTCTGGTACCATTACAAAGACCCATCGATTGATTTATGTTACGTAATAGGATTATTGGTACACTAGGTTTCAACTGTAGCTCGTGTGGTGGAAAACCATTAAAGTTCAGTTGATTAAGGTACTCTATTGGGTAGAGGGCCTCTGTTTCCGCGCCACTGTTTGCATGAGGTGTTATCGAATCTGAGCTTAGGTATGGTGTACTTTGGCCATCAGACATTGCTAGGATGATGTTGTTTATGTAGTCAGCTGTTTTGTTTTTTGGACAAATGATTGCTTTATCTGAAAATTTTGAGATTGTCGGATTCTTAAAAGTTTCCTCATCATAGATAAATCGAATTAAAGTTTCCAGCGAGTTGGCAGCAGGTGGTAGCAGAAAACGGGATGGAATCTCTATTGTTTTGGCATCAATCTGCTGGTTATTTCCCAAGGAACCAAGTTTGCCGTCACCTAAATCGAGGAGCCAGTTAGAAAACCACTCTATATCTGCCCGATCTGGTGCAGTAAGGCCTGGTCTATGCAAGCGCATGTTTTCAAACAATTTGAAGATAGTAAAATATCTCCATAGGTATGACCTTAGCAGTGTTGAACCTATTGTTTCTGTTTTTGAGGCTTTAGGTTTAACAGGAAGCGTTTGTCTAAAATCACCGCCTAATAGAACGGTTTTGCCAGCAAAAGGCACAAACGGATTATCTAGTACGTCTCTCAAGGCTTTGTCTAATGATTCGAAGCATCGCCTATCGCTCATTGGGGCCTCATCCCAAATAATAAGGCTTGTCTCCATAAGGAGCTGAGCAAGCTGCGTTTTCTTACTTATGTGACATATTGAGTCATCCGTAAGATTTAAGGGTATTTTGAATCTAGAGTGGGCTGTTCTTCCAGATGGAGACCCAAGTGCCTACAATGTATGCTACCAATCATGCGGGGTAAATCGTGTATCTCTTCATGTGCATCTTATATTCGTTGTAGATCCTTCCATGTCAGATTTTTTAAATAACGTTTGTCGTATATCTCGATTATACCTTTAAAATAAAATAAAATAAAATGTTTAAATGTACTTTAATATTATAAAAAGTTATTTGCAAAAAAAAAAAAATTATTGACTAGTTAAACGTTATTAAAAAAATACCTTAGGCGGAATGTTCTAAAGTGTCCTTCGTTATTTTATCTGCCATCTTTAGATACTCGCCCCACGTGTCGGCTGTCTGCTGCATTTTCGTACGCTAGCACACGTCTCGCAAATGTACACTTTTTTTATTGTCGTAAATCCCAGTGTTCCTCTTGTGTCGCATCTTTGTTGAAAGTAGTTGTACTCTCCTTGAATGTTTGGATGTGATGTGAGTATTAGAAGTGTGGATTGTGTGTTGTTTGTTAAATGGTTTATATACGGAAAAAAAGTCAAAGTGGTTTGTAACCGCTAATCCAACGCCTAGCATCTTGAATTGAGTGAAACAAGGATGTTTTTGCCAAAATAGTGGCACAGTACACATAATTTGTGCATTTGGTGGCTGTCAGAAGTGGTTTTGCATCTTTGGTGTAACCGCAGGTTCAACCTGCAGTTTAGGCTTATGTGGATCTGGTCGATGACTTGGAAAGAGAAACCGCAGGTTGAACCTGCGGTTTATGTGTAAGATGAATGAAGACGCAGACGAGCAGCATAATCTTTGTAAGATGTAAGAGAAACCACAGGTTGAACCTGTGGTTTATGTGTAAGATTAACGAAGATGTAGACGAGCAGAACAGTCACCGGATGCAGACGAGCAGAACAGTCATTGGAATCTCGCCGGAGAAGATGACCGGAAACTGAACAACCTGCGTTTTATGTGTAAGATGAATGAAGACGCAGACGAGCAGAACAGTCACTGGATGCAGATGAGCAGAATAGTCACCGGTCACCGGATGCAGACGAGCAGAAACAGTCACCGGAATCTCGCCGGAGAAGATGACCGGAAACTGAATGGTCACCGGAATCAACCTGCGGTTTTAGATTCAACTCATCGACCCCCTTTTGCTTCTCTCCTACTCACCTTTGCATCTCTCCTCATCAACGAAGCATCTCTCCTAATCAGCTCCACCTAGGCATAAACCGCAGGTTCAATCTGTGGTTACACCAAAAGACGAAAGTGATTTCTGACGCCCTCCAATTGCACAAACATTGTGTAATGTGGCACCATTTTGGCAAAAAAAATTCTGAAACAAGACTCGTGAACCGATTCACGCCATAGGTGGTATGCGGGGTGTATTCCGACGTGAGAGTGAGCTATCACTCCCTATTACTCACGCTCTAATAATAACTTTTTATTTAAAGAGATTATAACAAAAGGCACAAATATCCCAAAAGTTAAAACTAGTATATTTGAGTAAATATAATGCTACGTACTTTAAATGTTACTAGGCGAGATCCCGTGAGGAAACACACGGGAAGACCCGGCCAACACTTATCTGCTGTATGGTAACCACTGACGTGTCGGCAGATCAAACCCTCCAAAACAGTTGATCTATCGTTAAAAGAAAAACTGTATTTTGTAACCTCTGTTCATTTCACAACATCAGTTAATATTATACCGAGGCAACCCTTATCCGCTGTACGGTAACCACTAACACGTTAACAGACCAAACCCTCCAAAACACTCGATCTATCGTTAAAAAGAAAAACTGTATTTTGTAACTGATGGGTTAGTTAAAAGATGTGTATAAAAGCGTCCATAAATGAGTTTTAAGGAGTGTTAAGTCGTCAAATGGTGTTGCTTTGATATTATTATGTTATTTCAGGATTTGATGATTAAAGGAAGCAAATATGACGTTTTGGAGTTGCTCGGGCGAGATACGGAAGCATAAACGAGCTTGAAAATCAAAATCTGAGGTTGAAGGAGGTTTTGGCGTAGGATACGCCAAAACTGGCGTATCCTACGCCAGTGGCGTAGGGAAGGACACAGATTCTTGCGTAGGGCAGCAGGCAACATCTTAGGGAGAATGGACCTAGCGTAGGATACGCCAAAAGTGGCGTAGCCTACGCTAAAGTCAAAAAATGGTCAAAACTTTCCTTTTTTCGAGTCAAAGATCATCAAAAACATTTTAATGACGGATTTATGGTGGAAGACTTGGTTTTTAGCTGTTTTGATCTCATTTTTCATTATATTAATCATCACCATTGAAGACAAATTATCACACACCATTCTCCAAAGTCTAACATATCATTCTCCAAGTTTTAGCATCAATTCCTTGAAGATTAAAGACCCTCTTTTGAAGATGATGAACACCATAGCCATGCTTGGCTAAAAACATTTGTATTACACTAGGGATGTAAGTTCTTGATATCTAGGGCTGAAACATTTGGGTATTGTTTAAACTTTTGATTAATGTTCTTATGTACTTGAATTATTTGTGTTGAGTAGTGATTGATCTTATGCTAGACTCATTTTTAGTTAATTGATCTTGTGCCAATTTCTAGTGAGATAAGCATGGTTTCTTGCATCAACACTACCATAGGATTGTATGTTCTAGATGATAAAGTATATGTTAGTCCATTGTTGAATGTTGACGAAACTTGATACCTAAGTTTATTGAACAATAAACCCGTTAGTACCAATTGCATTATCTTTGCTCATCCAATTATGCCCAATTGTTGAAAGTCCTAGTGTTCAATTACCCAATCCTTAGTGTAATCATTTTTATCTAATTGTTTACAAATATTATTATTTACTTTTTACAAATTCAATTTAAGTTTCATCTTAATCAACAACTCTTCAACAAATTCTTGAATGATAAATTGCATATTGCATGATTAATTAGCATCTTCATACGTAACAAATTCAAAGTTAACTAAGCGATAATCAATAACCACATGCTCCTTGGATTGATACCCTATTTACCCTATCTACCTAGGTTAATTAGGTTTTGCATGACCCGTAACGACCGGCTCATCAGTAACGTCTGTTTATTTCACAACATCGGTTAATAATATACTAAGGCAATAGATCATTTTGTTACTCAACGGTTTGTAATTCAACGTCTGTTGGTTTCGCAACTCTTTTCATTACATAAATTAAGCAGGTTTTTTAAAACACCTGGTTGTAAAAAACTGTTGATTCAAACAGTTGTTAATTTAACGGTTTCTTTCAAACAGTTGTTGCATTAACAACCGACACACCAACTGTCATGCTCTGTTCCATTCACAATACCAAGTAAATTCCGTTGAGATAAGACAACCTAAAGTTGAAAGAAAAACCGTATTTGGTAATGTCTTTAAAAGCCCGCCGTCTATATAGCAGAATTTTTAAAACAGTGTATTTAAAAGACTGTTTATTACAACAGATGTAAATTCAAGTGTTTGGTTCAAACAGTTGTTGGCTTAAACAGTTGCTACTAACAACTATAACGCATTTAAATTTATAATGTTTGTTTAATAAAGATCAATCATCTGTTCATTTTAACGGCAGACTGTTTTATTATACACAATTTGTATTTAGAGCAATAATAATATCAAACACATTTCAATAATTAATCTGTGATTAACAATTGATGAAATCTTTTTTCTTCTCTTTAACAAAGTCTCTGTCAAACAGCTGTTATACGATTCAACCATATTATTATAATTCAATAATTTGAGTTAAATATTTAATTTAAGAAAAATAAATACAAAATGCAAGACTTATAATAAAAGAAATACAAATGTATTTAAAGCACTACTTTAATGACAATAGAATTACAATATGTGACTTTACAAACTACATAAAGATCCAAGGAAAACATAAAAAAAAATATTTCCAACAACAAAATCATAGAGAATGTTACTTCTTGCCAGCATCATCGGAATATATTGAAATGTCATCCAGTTCTAAAAGCCCTAACGACTAAAGGGATCATTTCTTTGTTAGTCACCACCAAAAAGAAATATGACTCTCACACTTATCCGAAGATCAAGAAGATTCATGCAAATATTCACCAAGACATTTCGCAATTTAAAATACAAGATCCAGGATAATAAATCTAAAAGCCAAGATGATTGACGATAAGGAATCGGTGCAGCATATATATAATAAAATAATAATGGATTGATGTTTTCCTTTGATTGTACGAATCATCAAAAAACATCGATTCCCCTTTTCTTCTTAACAAATTAAAAATAGGAACTGGATGTATATATGTAATAATAAATTGATGTTTTCCTTTGATTGGAAGAATCATTGATTGATGTTTTCCAACAAACTATTGGTAATCTATTTTCTTTTGATTGAACTATTTTACTTATGTCATAAATTAAAAAAATGAAAATACATTTTATAACAAAAAAACAATAATAATAAAATAAAAATGTTAATAAAGTAACTTCAAAATCATAATTAATATTTGGACGTCTTTTATAAGATCTGTTGTCACTAAAATCTGTAGAAGGAAAAAACATTATATCAAAAACTGTAGAAGGAAAAAACCGTAAAACAACTCAACGTAAGAACATTTTTTGTGACACAATTAAAGTTGTTATTAAAGTATCAGTATAAAGTTAAAAAAAAAGAAACATTTTCAAATTGATAAATAAAATCTTAATATTTGTAAAACAACTCTTCATATTCTATTTTAAAATGAAACAACTCTTCATATTCTTTTTTTTTATTTAACAATCAAATTTCGTGCCAAACCACTAATACTATTTACCAACATTTGTACAAACATAACATGTGATGTTTTAATCTCATTTTTTATATTATAATTAGTGTTTAACTTCTGTATGTGAGAATAGTTAAATGAATATTGCGAATTCTTCTACCTTTAAAGATGGTAAATGAATATTGCGAACTCCTCTACATTTATAGGGTGAATATAGTAAATATTCGTAAAGCTGCTTTTCAACTTTATCAGTTCGATTTCAATTGAATCTAACATTGAAACTTACTTTGGGACTTTTTATTTACTTTTTATATAATGAAAGACAATTACAACATCAATAATAATAATAATAATATAATAATATTAAAATAGAAAATTCAATATCGTAATAATTACTTTTTTCTAATTTTTATAACATATGTTTCAAGCAAATTTGTGTTTAGTAAAATGGGTTCAGATGTAGAAACTTTTTATAACATCTGTTTCAAACGAATATTGCTGCGTTTGTCGACTCTTACAAAAGAAGGCAAAAAAACTATTAGTCTTTTCAATCACAAAAAATAAAATAATAAAATAATGTTTTAAACAATATTAGTCTTTTCAAATTCATAATTACAAAAGCTCGAGAATTTATAACTTTATCAGAACATCTATATTCAAATAAAGCAAATAGATAGAAACTTGCAAAATACGACACTCATTAATGATAGATGTACTTTATTTTACTATTGTTAAAGAACTAAAAAATATTAGCACAAATTTACATATTATCATTATTTTTTATTATTTTTATTAAACAACAAAAAGTATTTTATTTATACTCATTTGATTATAAATAATGTGAACTCTTTTACATATGTTACAACTTAAAAAAACGAAACTATATTTTATCACAAAAAAAATAATAATAAAATAGTTATGTCAATAAGAAAACTTCAAAATCGTAATCATTATTTTGCGTGTTTTATAAAATCAGTTGACAGTAAAAACAATTGTTGTTACAAAAAAATTTGTAGAAGCAAAAAACCATCAAGAAACGGTTGTTTTTATTTTCTTATATATAGAACTAAAAATAATAAATATAATAATATTATTTATGTATATGCATTATGAATTTGACTTTATTTGAAAAATGTTGAATTCTTAAACTTCCTAAGTAACTTCAAAAACGTAATCATTATTTTGGGCATTTTCATTTATTAATTATTTATTTATTTATTATAAAAAAACTAATGCAACAGAACAATAATAATAAAATAATATTGTTAATAAACTAAATTCAAAATCGTAATCATTACTTTCCTGGCTGTTTATAACAGCTGTTGAGTTTTCAACAGATGTTGTCAAACAAAACTGGAACACTATTTACAAATAGATTCTATAACCTGTAAAAAGAAGAAAATTTTCACAACCTTCACTATAATTTTATTACAAGATTAAATTTGTAATTAAAGTATCACTATAAACTTAAATTACTTTTTAGATGTAAAAAAAATACTGTTTAGTAACATCTTTTGTGTCACAAAATCAGTTAATAAAACTAAATAGATATTTAATACTTAAGGGTGTTACAACAATGGAAACATAAATGGACAGATAGATAATCTCTCGATTAGGATAACAGATGTTAAAAAGAAAACAACTGTTACTTCGAATGGTTTTCTTAATATAAATATTATTAAAAAACTACTTTGATTTCAATTAATAAATTTACAACAACAAAGTTATCAAAGTAAAAAAAAAAAGTCCCAATAAACATAAAAGAACGCTTCTAAGAAAAAACACTAAAGAATGATCTTCTTGAAATGGAATTCAAAACAAACACTCAACCAAAACGAACGTTGGTCTTTAAGTTTTGTTGAACCTACATTAAAAACCCACCAGGCCTTCATAAACAGCATTTGCATGAAGTACTAACAAATTGATGTTTTTCTTTAACTGTAAGAATCTTCAAAATACAACAATCCGAAGTTCACTGCAGATGGATTGTTAATAATGGTTTTTCCTTTGACTGTAAGAATCTTTTAGAATATTGATGGAAGGAAATTTGATCGTAATATCATTCTAAGTAATTGATACAGACTTTGAAATTGAAAAAACTTGAGGCATATAAGATTGAGAAAGGAATATTGATATTTGACTTCATTTATAGAGTGAAAGTGAATAAACAATTTATTTGTATATTTAATTTTCAAATATAAATTTGACCTGTAACAAAATCATTTATTACAGAATTAAATGTTATATAAATAACCATCTGCTTCACCAAAAGTCAACCATTGTTGAAACGTATCATCTATTTACTGTATGAAACTGTTTCAAAAAGATCTGTTGACTGTTCAACAGTATAATAAAAAACCAGAGTTAGTATATGATACAGATGTTGACTTTAAAAATTTTTCGTCAGATATATGCCACGTCATTTCACAAAAACAGATTTTTTGCCATATCAGCAACCCTTTTTCATTCTTTTCTTCCTCAAAAAGAAAAGTAACACTGTCTTATTGAGTTTTAAATACACAAAGACGGTTTTCCCTCTTCCACACCCTAAATAGATTTCAGAGATCATCTTGTTCAATCTTCAGCATGGATCTTCAATTAAAAAGCCCTCATAACAATCTACCATACTTGGTTAAAACAGAGGATAACCCACAATTTCATTCAATAATAGATATTTTGGCAGATTCGAAATACCTAACAATTCTCAACGCTGACGCACCAATATATATGGAAACTCTAAAGATTTCTGGGTGAACGCAAAACTTTTAAATGATGATAAAAAGATTGTTTCGAAAATTGGAGATACAGATATTCAGATCACCGAAGAATCCATCTCAACAACATTTTCAATAAACGACTTGCAAGGTAAAGTCTCTTTCTTGAAAGATGAACTCAATGCAGAGTTTACTAAAAGAGGGTATGCAGGAACATCGACTGAGGCGACAATAATGAAACCCGATTTTCCCCCAGCAATGAAGTTTTTCTTCCATACTCTTCTTATTTGTTTATTCGCAAAGACAACTTCTTTTAATGAAATACCTTTGAGCATACAGTATCTTGGGTATGCAATTTTAATAAAAAATGATTACAATTTATCGAAGGCTATATTCTCAGATTTAATTCGGAATTTGAAAGGCATGAACTCTACTAACAGTAAGTCATTCCTACTGTATCCACGACTGATAAGCTTCTACTTGAAAAACCTTTTAATTGAAGAGAATTTTAAGAAAGGTAAACCTACTACAATTAAAAGCTTGTCACAAAAGACATTCACAAAAATGTTACAATTTAAAAGCAAAGAAAGTGCACTTTCAACATCTGTTTCTGAAACAAATGCTACTACTGCTGTCTAAGATACTACAAAAACTGCCGTAGAAAACACAAGAGGAAAGGCAACAAATAATGCTAAATCCAAAAGGACCAAAAGAATGAAAACACGAACTCAGGCATATACCATTTCCTCTATACCTCCTACAACTGAGAAGGCACAATCAAATCCTTCTGAAACTGAGAAGGTAACAACTGTTGACACTATACTTGACGACTCTGTACCGGTTGAAAGTCCGAAGAAGCAACAAAAACGAACATCCACATCTTTTGACAGTGACTCAACTGTGGTCATTGAAACAAATACCACAAATATATCTGCTAGGATTTCTGATAATCCTATTAATGAATCTGATGACTTCGAAGATCAATAATTGACGGAAAGAGTCAACAAACTTGAATCTTCAATGCAACAAATGATTGACTTCTACAATGGCACACCAGCATCTATTTCCAGTAAGATATGGGAATTCGTTGTCCCAATGATCCAAACTCACAGAGAAATGACCGACCTTAATCGTAATTCTCACATGGCATTGATAAGAAATATGGTGGATGCTACATACAAAGATACTCAAGCTAACATCAAGGCCATCAAAAACCATCTTCTCTAGACCACTGGCTCTGCCCCAACAACAATTTATGAAGAAGATTCGGAAAATAACAATGATGCCGAAAAGAAGAAAGGCCAGGAGAAATTAATAAACCTGCCACCTGACAAGAGAGCACAAACAAAGACATCAAACTCTACTAATGTGCAAACAACTGATAATCAAGGATCTGTTCCAGTCATAAGCACTGTTGAGCATCAATCTATAGTGGCTTTTGAGAAGAGAGTTGATGAAAGTTCAAACCAAAAGGCAGAAACAGAGCTGTTAAATAAGTTGAAAGCGAAAAAGGAGCGAGAAGCCAAAGCTGCCGCATTGATTAAACAATGAAAAGAGCTTCAAATGAAAGAGGATGATATAGGCTGCTCAAAAAGAAGAAAAGTACATAGAACACATGGAAAAGAAAACCTAACATTCCCTGTAAACACTGATCACCAAGAAACAACAAAATTACTAGCCCAAACAATAATTGAAACAACATCTGTTCCAATTGAAAATGTGCAAAGTAATGTGCCAACCACAGATCAAGCATGTATCTTCAGAGTACCAGAAGGCCATTCAGAACGTGTCCTTGGCTTAGAATTAGTCAAACCTGATATAGACTCTTTTTACTCAACAGATGATCCATTGTCACGGTCTTTCTTTATTCCATCCTTTTTGCAGGAGTACGATGTTGTGTCCTACCTACGGCAGGAGTACGATGTTGTGTTCTAGGAATCCAACATCTTCCCGCATTGTCCCATCTAAAAGTCGATACATAATCGACATACGTGAGATGCCTACCTACACCGTTTATATCAGTTGCATTACTAAATAGCCATTCAGTTAATGTTGTCCGTCCTACAACAGGATTGCTAACAACATTCTGAAGGTTCACAGAATCAGCAAAAGTAATGCGCTGCATGTTTTCTAGGTGGACCGCAAGCACTTGGACAGTGGGATTTCGGTTATGAATTGGGAATTCAAATATTCTCCACGCAGCCTCATGTGGACAAATGTACCTTCCATCAACAAAATTCTTAACTTCATCTACAGGTTTTTGTGATCGTTCAGAGGTGCTAGATTGAGCATCAGATCGTTTATTGATTGTAAACCGTATACGGTCAGCACCCTTTGATATGTATTTAAATAAGTATTTAATAACCATATTCCAACCACAACACTCGACATTAATGTGTGCAGCGAACCGCAAAAGTAGCTTTCGGTTGTAAGGAACGACGTGTGAGTCGTCCATTGTGATGTCGTTCTTTACAACAGAAAACCCATTGACTGGTCTTTTGTAACGCACATATCCGTGTTTGTCATATCTTGTGACATCTTCGTATGGCTTGGGATAGTGCTTTGAACATTTTCCATTAGACATACAAGGGGAATTCAGTTTGACCAACCCACACGGCCTGTGTAACATCATTTCAGTCTAGATTTTGTACAGTACGGGTTCAAGATTGGGGTCAGGTATCTGGGCAGATATAAAATTATCGACCTCATTTGGACTATTAATTTTGTGAGGAGGCTTGACCCATAAGAGTGTATAACAATACGGAAGGCCTCTCTTATGGAACTCAATGGTATATAAATCTGGTTAGGAAAAGGAAAGTATATAGTAAGCCCACGGCTACTTATTAGTAAGCGGGAAAGATACAGATATGATGGGACGTACCTGCAGCAACTTCCCCAAAAGGATCACCAGATCTTAGATATTTAATGAACGCATCAACCTTCAGTTGGAAAAATCGAGCAATAATATCTGGGCGATCTTGTGGCTTAATACATGGGTGACCGCCTAAGAATCTGCTCATTTCGGGCCATTTTGCGTTACATGTAAACGTTATGAAGTACTGTGGATTACCGTGAACACGACAAATGGCTAATGCGTCTTGGTAGTGTTTATACATATATCGAGGTCCGTCGGTAAACGACGAAGGCAAAATGGTACTGTAACACCCCAACCGATGGCGGAAACATCGAGGTGTCACGTAGTGACGATTGTTCAATAGCTCATGGACTAAAAATGTAAATTTGAATACATTGATTAAATAATTTATTACATTCAAATGAAATACAACGATTCTAACTGCCAACTAAATTGAAATACAATAAATCAAAATCTAATATAAATCCGAAAGCTTAAAAGATGCATCTCAAAACAACCTGAAACATGTACAAAATAATTTGGTCAATACAAAAAAATTTGTATTGGTGAGCATACCCAGTTTAAATAAATATAGTAGAAAAGTGTTTAGCAATTCATGTGCGGTACCATTTGCAATTATGTAATAAGTAATATCCGTTCAAAACCAAACCTGAGAATAATGACTAACACATGACTAACCAACTGAATAATGAATTAACAAGACAATGACCAAGATTCTCTCAACAGAGTCTCAAGGGGGTATACCATAGTACTATTCATTGAAAAGCTAGGCCGCCCAGCGGTTAATGATTTTGACAAGTCATAGACACACCAATTAACATAAAGCAAACACACATGAGAATTGCATTTAGTAAAAGAAATAGAAACTTGATAATAAGTACATGAGTCACCCCAAAATAGTAAGACAGTAAAAAGGGGAAAGATATACTCACAGTTTGCGAAAACGATCAAAATCCACTTAAGCGGTCGTGAGCTAAGTAATGGGAATTCCGAGGAATTCAACCTATAATGTGTAAGAATACTAATAAGGAAAAGTCTAAAAGTCTAAAGTATCTAGGGTCTAAGGCATTAGGGTTTGCTAAGTCGATTTGGGGAATTTGAGTTTTTATGATACGTCAATTTAATATAAATGTTGTATATTAAAAATAATACGTCAAAGTTTGTAATTGCGGTTTAGGTAACATAATTATTACCATTTGAACATTTAGATGTAAATATATATTTGAATAATTAAGGCCAAATCATTTAGTTAATTACTTTAACTAATTATTGTAAATAATTACGATAATCATAAATATTGAAATAAATAATTACGAGTTACACGATGATTCGACAAATAATAATTAAGACTTTCGAACATAAGAAATATTTATATTATAAGAAAAGTATTTTTAAAATAGATGTTGTACTAGTATAAATAAATAAACGTTTAATTATGTCGTAAGTGATAAATAATACTAATAATACAAGACATGATCCAGATATGTAATTTTTATTGAAAATGGATGCTTTCTGATGTAAATCAATGAAAATAATTTTCCCATAATTTTTATACACTTATTTATATTTAAAACTGATTTAATGAAATTAAATCATGTTTAAAAGATTAAAAATAGGAAAATTAATAAAAATAAATGTTTTCTGACCCAAATATTTTTATTTTAGTTCATAATGGTTTGAAATAATTACTCAAAAAGTTTGAGATTAAAATCATTAAAAATGAGTTTTTAATGAATTAAATATGATTAAAACAAATTAAATCAATAAAAATATAAAAATAAAACATTTTCCAGAAAATAAAAGTGTGGTAATTTTCTTTATGGTGTCAAGATGTTACACCTAAATTTTTATAATTTTTGGACAAAAAGTGAATTTATTATGAATATTCTAAGAATAATGCATTTATAAATGTTTATAATATCTAAATATGGTTAATAACTAAAAATAAAACAAAAATGAAAGAAACATGGAGCCTAGGAGACTTGAACTCGGGTTGCACATGTAGCACACACATCAGCCAACCACTCCACCATATACCAACTTGTTAATTGTTTCTTAAATCAAATACATTTAACAAATATTCACAATTAATCTTCTTCCCCAAATATAACCTAAGAACCCTAACCCTAACCTTAAGATTTAATAACCCATTTCAAGGCACATTACATGCTCTGTGATAGAGGGCTTTTATTCCAGATTATAAACCAAACAAAACGGCATAAAAACATAAGACTTACAACGTCGAATTCGGCTCGAAAAGAAGGAGTAAGGCCGCTCGTTTTTTTAGTCGAGTTGGGAGCTTCCAGTTCGTGATTACTACGTTTTTTTGTGGGTTTTAGTTGTGTGAAGATTAGGAAACGACTTGGCATAATCGATTTATAATTAACAATCCGTTTAAGGGCGTTTGAACTTGACCGGAATGAATGTGACGGTTACACTATGAAGCCGATTAAAACTCATTCAAACACGAGTTTATGTTTGATTTTATGATCGATCTTTAATATGCATAGATGGAGAAACGTTATTATATCATTAAAACGAGTAATTGACGCATTTAAAGGCTCGCCGGAATTTGGAGTTCGCCGGATCCGGCAAACCCACCGGCCGGAAAAACGTGAACAGCAGGGATGAAAAAAAAACTGATTTCCAAGTTTGGATTTATGGCAGAACTGGTCCCTCAAGTTTTAACTAGGTTTGTTTATAAGGTTTTTGTTAACTTTTTCTTTATAAAACTTAACCGTACTAACTAAACTTTTAACTTTAACGAAAACCAAACTTTTTAGAACTTAAACTTTTTATCTTAACTTATCAAATAACCAATTAAGTTTGTATTTTGTAAGTTTCGACTAAAATTTCACACGTTCAGTAAGCGTTTAATTTATGATTTAAAAGTAACTTACGTTTTACTAAATTCAACAACGTTGAAAAGTATAGGGACTAAATTTGACATTTGATTAAAGATGAAGGTGACGGATGTCACAGGTACGTTTACCGATATCATGACCGATCATGTCACCACGAGTTATAGCATCATGAACACCCTGCAAATACTCACCTCTAAACCGATTTTGATGTGATAGTACGTAATCTAATCTGTTTTGCTCGATGCATACATATGCGTCAACCAAAAATTGTTGGAAAAGACGGCCACCTCTAAGCAAATGAGTATGCATATTGAAACGATCGTGAAGGCGATAACTGATGTGTTGCCAAATGCATCACATTTATATATTAGTTTTGTATAGTTTTTAATCGTTTATCGTTCGTTTATATCGTGTCTTAGATACTTAATTGTGTCTTGGTGTTAAGCAGGTGTTCGTGGGCTAAAACGAGAGAAAAAGAGCTTAGTTGGAGAGGAGACGAGCATTCGATGAAATTGGAAATCAAAAAAGAAACAAATCTGGAAGAACTGAAATTAGAGACCCTCTAATTTCAGTAAAAGTTATTTGCGGGTCTCCAGGAAGTAAAATAGAGGAAAATGACGATTTTACCCTTAATGAATTGTGGTAATTACGAAAGATGCCCTCGCGTCACTTTTAGGTTATTAGAGACCCTCTAATTCCAGAAATAGTTGTTCATGGGTCTCTAATAACTCTTCAGCCCATAAAAAGCCCATTTTCGCAATCAAAACCTAATCAGCCGTTTGGGGAGTTAAGATTCGACTTCCAGAGCTTCTAAGGGACGATTTTGAAGACTTTTTGCAGTTCCATTCATTCCGGTTGATGCCAGAGCAATCCAGAACAAGTTTTGAAGCCGAAATCATGATTATGCACGGCTAAACATCCTGCGGTTTCTCCGGGTGAACGATTTGGTTATTTTATCAATTGTTTTATGTTTGATACTTATTACTTGGATTAGATTTTGTGAACACCTTAATGTTCTTTGCATCTAATTGTATGTTTGACTGATCTAGACAGTTTGGTTGATTAATATTATTGCATTATGTTATCGTATCTTGGTTTTCTTGCACTAGGATTAATTTAACTTTGCAATTAATGTTATGATAGCTGAATTGGGTTGAACAATTTAAACAAAGTCATGTCTATGTGATTTCCTAGGTAGGGTATTAACATAATTCAGTTGATAATTACCGACTCAGAAACCCGGAGTGACCGTTTTTCCATATTATTGTCTTTTATAAACTCTATTATCAATCCGTTTTGCAGCACTGCAGCACTTTTACATTAAACTTCATAAAATTACTTTAGTTAATCTTAATTTAATTAGAAATTAGTAACTTAGCACTTTCCACAAACTCCCTGAGGTTCGACAACCCTACTACCTATACTGCAGTCAGTTGTAGCTAAGGAGTAGTTTTTATTTAATTTTTTTGATTAGCACTTCGACAAGCGATCAAAATGGCGCCGTTGCCGGGGAGTGCGTGCGCTTAGTGTTTTTAGTTTTAGTTGTCTTTACTTTTTGAAAAAAAAATTAAAAACAAAAATATTTTATTTTTTTCGTGTTTAGTTTAGTTTAATTATTTCTTTTTGTTTAGTGCAGTGCTACTCGGCTTTCCTTGTTTTTGTCTGTGCAGATCAGTTCGAGGATCTTACAATGGAAAGAGTTTATTCGTCATGTATAGGTTGCGGTAGTCCAATTCACACGAATAAAAACAGCAGAGGATATTGTAAAGACATGTACTGAGAACGCAGTTTACTAACCCTCTGAGGCACATCATCCTTCATACGAATAACAATATCGTAATTCGATGACCTATCCTCAGAGGTACACACAATACCTCCAATAGTTCCAACGGCAGGAGTATCATAACGCATCTCAGGAACGCTGTTATAAAGGCGTATAGCAAAGTCAGGAACGTCAGACGAAGAACAAATATCACGAGCAGTGCGAAACAGTTTTACTAATGCATTTATTTCATCAAGCGTACTCATCAACAGAAGCACAACTTCCTCATCCAAAGAAGACGTTCCATGGTCGCCGAAACATCCCAGCCTATTTTGAAGTTCATATTCGGTATCATAGATATACATTTGAAGAAACCGTGGGCGACAATTGGATGGCGGACAAAAAGAGCCGATGTGATGGCAAATTTGACCGCTTACTTTGAACACATAAGGGCCAGGTGTTAGATTGACCGACTCATCCACGGTTGCACCAAAGGACGTCATCGCGAACATTGAATTATACGCACGAATGTTCTTATGGAAGTCATACGATTGGAAAAGCTCCTTAATGCAAGCTGGAGGATCTAACGACCTTGGAAGAATTACACGACCACCATTACAACAACCCGTATACCTAATGCCCATGCTAGCTGGGAAAGATTTTAAACACTCGTCAAACCAAAAAAGTGCTCCACAAAACTCACACACGCAACGACAATCACCAACATCCATGTACAAAGGAGAAAAAATAGAAAGTTGTAAAGAACGCTCAGCATCAGCAGGCGTAGAAACAGAAGAAGTACAAACGTTAGAAGTCCGTACAACCGCATTAACAGAAGATGCTGGATGATGATAATCATCAGCAGGCGTAGAAACAGAAGAAGTACAAACGTTAGAAGTCCGTACAACCGCATTAACAGAAGATGCTGGATGATGATAAGCATCAAGGGGACGCTTATTTTTTTCAAGAAGTGACAAACGTTTAGACGATAACGATTCTAAACAATTGTTATTATTTTCTGAGGAACTTGAAGTTGCAAGGCAACCGTAAGTAGAATACGCAGGACGACCTCTTTTTCTATGTGAACCGCTTGAATGAAGATTCATGAGAGCGAATGTAAATCAAGATACAGATTGTTATACTTAAAATAAAATAAACTACACAACAGTAGCTACATAAACAACTTATGCAAAACCTACCATTAAGGATAAACGTAATTAGAATCATACATGTACAATATAATAAAAAGAGGGGGAAATTACCAAGGAAAAAGGTGAAGAACGAACCTAGACGAAAAAGAAGTAGCAAAGCTGCAATCCAAACTGCACATGTGGTAAACATAACTCAGGAATGATTGGAATAACATATGATAAACCAATGGTAAAAAAATAACTTAAAAGCTACATCACAGGCACCATTCAAACAATTTGAATCTCACACTATTTTTAATCTATAAGGCCATAAATTTGATCTCATCTATTATCTTATTTGGACATGTGACCTTGTTATTGTTATTGAACACTGTTTCATATACTGGATGCAAAAGTCACCACATTTTTGTTATGAAGATGGCTTCTATCATCTTTCTTTGGCAAAGCTTTTAATAGGACAGTAGCATTGTCAATAGAAATGAAATTTAAAAAATGACACAACTCAAGTTGTTAAACAATAAGAGACCCAACCTTTTATTTTGGCTAGAAAGGGGAAAAAAATTTTAATTGATGAACTGGTTTGTAGACACAACATCTGACACCCCATGAACACACCTCATCAGGGATGATGAGACTCTAAAAGGGGGTGAATGTGATACCCCAGGAAAATCCCACATCGGCCGTGGCCAGGAGAGATCCTTGGTTCATAAGTAATGTCTTGCCTCTTAACTAACCAACGCGTTTTGGGGCTTAATGTTAGTGGATGAGAGGAGAACTCCACAGTTAAGCGTGCTCAGGTGGGAGAAATTTCAAGATGGGTGACCTCCTGGGAAGTCTCCACTTGGGCAACCAAAAACAAATCCGTGAGCTCTGGATGGGCAAAGCGGACAATATTGGTGATGAGAGGGGCGGGGTGTTACAGATTGTATCAGAGCCACTCCTGTGCCGTTCGGGATGGTGGGTGCACACCTCATCAGGGACGATGAGACTCTAACAGGGGGTGAATCTGACACCCCATGAACACACCTCATCAGGGACGATGAGACTCTAAAAGGGGGTGAATGTGATACCCCAGGAAAATCCCACATCGGCCGTGGCCAGGAGAGATCCTTGGTTCATAAGTAATGTCTTGCCTCTTAACTAACCAACGCGTTTTGGGGCTTAATGTTAGTGGATGAGAGGAGAACTCCACAGTTAAGCGTGCTCAGGTGGGAGAAATTTCAGGATGGGTGACCTCCTGGGAAGTCTCCACTTGGGCAACCAAAAACAAATCCGTGAGCTCTGGATGGGCAAAGCGGACAATATTGGTGATGAGAGGGGCGGGGTGTTACACAACACAACATATAAAAAGCGGATCTGTATATCATTTTACCGATAAAAAGGTATGATGTTGTTCTATTTAAATTGACATGATTTGTAGGCACTACAGCGAAGCACTACAACCAACACCCAAACAAAAATGAGTCTTCAAATTCAATCATAGCACAGTAGTCTATTAACGTTAAACGCGAACTATGAACCCGCGGCGAAAAACACAAACTATGAAACCGCGGCGAAAAACACGAATTAACGTTAAACGCGAACTATGAACCCGCGGCAAAAAACGCGAACTATGAAATCGCGGTGAAGCGCGGGTCAAACACTATTTTAAACCAAACCCTGTTAAGTACATATAAAAACTAACTGTTAAACATATACTTACATATGGAAAAGGTAACCAAATTTCTTGCTAAAAAGTAAATACCAAAACTACTAAATTTGAATAAATTTTCACTTTAAAGTAGTATCGATAACATTCCATATAAATGAAAGAACCTCTATGAGTCTACGGACATTTAGACCAGCATATATAAAGAAAATGATATAAACCTGAAGAAGCAAAACTGAACATGTTCAATTTATTTAGGTGACAAAGGGGAAAAAAGAGGAAAAACAGGAAAAACTCACTGGAACATTAAAACAAACACTTGGTGTGCACAAAAAGCTTACATCAAACAAATACCAAGAACTTTAAGAGAGAAACATAATAAAGCAATGCAAGACACTACCCAAAAGAAAAGAAAGAAACGAATGAAGGAGATGATCCGAAAAAAATCAAGAGATTAAAAATATCACAATATACTCAAAGCAAAAGAACCCACTATAATTCTATATGTAAGGATAAAAGATAGATGGAGATGAAGATCATACCAGCAAAAGCAGAAGGTGAAATTGCAAAATGAGCACAATAGTGGGAGATACTGAAACATATATGAACTTTGAATGACACAGTCAACAGCTGTTAATATAGGTTGTATATGTGTTTAACAAAAAGAGACATAGATAATACACCAAAGAAAACACATGTCAGGCAACTAAAGTAACCATCAAAGAATTACAACTGTTCACAATAAGATTTGTTAGGTTATAGAATGTATAACGGAAATGGGTCTTATATTGTTAGGCATGGTCTTTATTTCTCGTGTACCAACAATTAGGTTGCAATTTATTTGGCCTGTAAGTTTTGTTATAGGTGTCATTATTGTATTGGTGAACTAACAATTTATTTGGAGGTGAACTTATATGAGATGCAAAACATGGTTCATGTAGTAATTAAATGTAATTGTAGTAAATTAAACATGGTTTGTACTGATGAAATAATTTAGTGAAACATCAAAACATGAATGATGGGGAAAAACAATATTTTCAAACTAACAATTAATAAAACATGGTTCATGCATGATCGAATTCATGAAAAGAATATGTAACATCAAATCATGGTTAATGAAAAACAATTCCAAGTAACGATAAAAATATTTTGTGTTAAGATGAGACTTACACCTATTATTTTCAGAAATATCAACATAAATATTGTCTAGAATCATTAGAACTTTGATGATGTTAGCCTGAGTTATAGAATTACACTGAGAAAGAGAGGGAAAACCCAAAACAAGCTTAGATCATAGCTTGGGGTTGATTGTTATTTATTAACTGTCATTAACGAACATAACAACCTAACTATTACAAAGTACATATTCAGTCCCTCTATTATTATTCATATTACATTCTAGTCCTTAGACTATTATAACTAGTCTATTATGTAACAATCATCCAGTCGATTAATGTCACACCCTCAAATTTCCACTGCGGGGTTTATACTGCGAGGCGCATGACATACCAGGATCCCATAGCCATAAGTCATATGAACGAACTCTAAATGCCCAAACCATTTAGTTCGTTTTCAAAAACCAAGTTTAGTTAAGCTGCGGAAGCGTAAACCAAATTTAAACCTTTTAAAACCATGCGCAAAACAACGCGCCCAAATTAAAACCATACGAAAGAAAACGTAAAGCATGATATGTAATTTAGGTGTATGCCCAAGACTCAAATGCAATGAAGTGTGCAGTGCTTTCTAATCGTAGCACCAGAAGCTAACTACCTGCAAAAGCATGTATATCGTGGGTCAACAAACAATGTTTGTGAGTTCACAAAGTAAAGAAAATGAGTAAGTAAATGCATTGGTTTCCCAAACCACGTAACCAAGTAAAAGCGTAGGTCTCCTAGACCAAAATGTTCAAGTGTTATCAGTTTAATCATGTCAGGGGTAGCTAACCCACTCATTGCAACTAAACAAGATTATTGGGACACCTTCAGTAAAATAATAAATTGCCTCAGAAACTAGTGTCTATCAACACTAGCCAACAAATGTGGTCAGAAGTTCATGCCCATGCTCCCAGCATCGCAAACATGAGGTTGCTTCACAACCTAATAGCGCTATCAACTAATGCCCCGCTCGCTCCCAGCGATTAACCCAATAATATGTAAGGACTTTTCAAGTGATAGAGTGTTTAGTTCATAAAGGACCAATAAGTTTTAAATTGATCAAAGTGCAATCCTCCCCGAGGATTCGTAACGAAAACCTGACCCACCACAGGAGTCAAAACATCTCAACCCGAGATATAACAATAGTCCCAAACCGGACTAGAAAACGTTTATCAAATTTGTCTCACCCTAAGACGCATGCTTTTGAGAAAAAGTAGTGAAACTCACCTTAGGTTGCACGTGAATAATCCAAATTCCTCAAATAGTAATGAGCTACCGACTCCCTATTACAAATGTCACTAGGTGAGTATATGTGCATAACCAATACACCATACAACTCGTTTGTCCAAGACTTTTTTTATTAGTTCAAACCGTGTAGTGACACCTAATGACTCTACATGCACAAGTAAGTCCTATGAATCTCGTTGGTGATCATATTGATTATTATCAGTTTTATACCTCATACACTTCTCATACAAGTGTCCATACAAGTTTATGTCAAATACATACCATATAAGACTCCAAATAGTCACATAAACATCCCTTACACAATCTGCGTTTTTAAGACAGATTGTGTGCTGTGAAAAACGAATTATTTAAAATACTAAACAAACGAATTAAACTCCCAAATTATTACTGAATATTCATTGGGATTCACTTGATAAGCTATATATTTTTTTTGTCTTAAAACCAAACACAAAAATTATTAAAATTCGCACAACCCAGCTATGTCCAGAAAATTTCCACAACAGGTCAGTTTAGTAGAAAAATTCCCAAAAATTGTGTATTCACCCAAACAAGGTTAATCCACTTGGAAAAGCCAAATTATTCCAACGTTGACCTACTGTCCAATTTCATAACTTAACTCTTTGTAAAACTCGAGTTATGACCCTTTAAAGTTGACCCAATTTATAATTCCGAAAATCTGATATGAGCCTTAATCAAATAAAATTCCAAAAACCACTCAAACGATGTCCAAATCTATGGTTTTGCCCATTATGAAAAGCTAAGATCATGTACAATACAACCATGCAAAGAAATAATCAAAACAATCAATTTAACATCACAATACATACCCTACAAAACACCCTAACGAATCTGCCAGAAACTGAAACTTGCATCCCAAGTTATTCATAGACCCTAATCATGCATAAAAATCTCTAACACATGCATAACCCATATTATCATGATCAAACACATATATTATCATACAAAAACCCTAATTATGATCACTAACAACAACTATCATCATCAAATCACACTGAACATTCAAGAACTCTTATTAACACATGTTATGCGATTTATATATATATATATATATATAGGGAAAAGTGAATATGGTGTTGTTGATCACCTAATCTTACATGCGCAACCATCAAAACTACGTAGTTTTGATGGTAATTTTTTTAAAAATTGATTTTATTCTTTTAGTTCCCTAATTCATCCCCATTTATTTAGGAAACTTTGAGCATGTTACGACCTGATTCATCACCATTTGTTTCCTTGATTCATCACCATCAAAACTATATTTTGATCCTTTAAATATGAATCCACTATATTTAAACCCATTTTGAGCATGTTACAACATTTCATAACTGTATTATTTTCGTTTTCAAAAAATAACATCTAATTAAAGTAGTAATAAAACTGTATTGTTTTCGATTTTGTTGAACTTAAAGTAGTAAAAAATTGTTAGCGAAAATATAGATGTAGGAAACTTTGCTGATTCATCACCATGAAAGTCTATTAAAAACTATGAATAGAATTAAAGTAGTAATGAAACTGAATGATCTCAACGAACTTGTAATTGGCTGTCTTGTGGTTAGAATTGAATTAATAAACAATTAACAATTCAGTAAAAAAAAATCATCTAAACAAAGAGAAACAAATAATACCATGAAAATCTATTAATAACTATGAATATTGATTACGAAAAAATAATGTAAAGCAAAACATGAATTGTTTACCTATATAATTATGAATTTCTTGAAAGCAACTTGTTTGTTTCTATTACCAGCAATGGAGGTATGGAAAATTGGAAAAACAAAGTTTCCTAAATAAATGGTGATGAATTAAGGAACTAAAAGAATAAAATCATTTTTTTAAAAAGTTATCATCAAAACTACGTAGTTTTGATGGTTGCGCATGTAAGGTTAGGTGCTCAACAGCACCATATTCACTTTCCCCATATATATATATATATATATATATATATATATATATATATATATATATATATATATAGGGGAAGGTTCAATTGAGAACTTATAGTTAGGGAGAGAACTCGAGAACTCCTACTTAAATTAAAAAAAATCATAACTCAAAATTTAAGTCAAAAACCAAAAATCTGGTTCGGAGCTTCTCTTTCCCACGTCATCCCGGTTCAGAAAAAAAATAAAAAAAATAAAAAATAGGCGACTTCTAATGCACATGTGTAGTAAATGTCCGGTTAGCTTTAGGGTTTAGTTTTTGGGTTTAGTTTAGCTTTTAGGGTTAGTTTTTTTTAGTTTAGTTTGTAAGGTTTAGGTTTTTGGGGGTGGGGTGGGGGTGGGTAGGGTGGGTTTAGGCTTTTGGGTATGGGGTTAGGTTTTTTGGTGGGGGTTAGGTTTTTGGTTGTGACGGGTGGGGCTTAGGTTTTTGGTAGGCGGTGGGTGGGGTGGGTTTAGGTTTTTGGGTGGGGGTGGATGGGTGGTTTAGGTTTTTGGGTAAGCGATTTAGGTTTTTTAGTGAGGGTGGGTGGGGTGGAATTAGGTTTTTGGGTGGGGGTAAGTTGGGGGTAGGTGGTTTAGGTTCTTGGGTTATACTACACATGTGCAGTAGCGTTTTTTAGGTGTGTTTTTTTTTTATTTTTTTTATTTTTTTTATTTTTTTTTCCGAACGGGTATGATGTGGGAAAGAGAAGCTCCGAACTAGTTTTCTATTTTTTTACTTAAATTTTGAGTTATGATTTTTTTATTATATTTTTTTGTATTTAATTAGGAGTTCTCGAGTTCTCTCAATAAAATGAGTTCTCTATTGAACCATCCCCTATATATATATATATATATATATATATATATATATATATATATATATATATGCATGCTTTATGATTTTTAAATTTTCAAGCATTATTAATCATCATAAAACATGTAAAGATTATACCTTTCAACGCAAGAGTCCTCAAAGCCTAGAGATTACATCCAAACTAGCTTGAAGAGATGAATAAGATTGATGTTTATTGAAAATTGAGAGGGGGGGGGGGGGGTTGTTCACGGCGCAAAGGGGTTAGGGGGTTAGGGTTTATATTTTTTTTTTTGTTTCCTAATTATAAGAAAGCTTGGCTTGTTGCCCAAACAATTAGGTTTTAGGGCCCTTTTAGTCCACTAATCGGACACGTTAATCATGTTTTAGCCCAATACCGGACCCGATAATATTAACCACCCCAATTTGTATAAAAACCATTATTTTTATCATCTCATAACATATTAATCATAAGGTGCACGTAATTGCATGGTTTACATATTAACTTTCAGTCAAGCGGTAATTCACATAAACATGTAATCCACATAAACATGTAACTTCATGTTCATCATAATTCAATTGTACACATTATTATATATGCCAGACAAATCACCAACGTTCGGGATACAGGACTCGTGTGTGTGTGTCAAAGCAAGGATTTTCCTACTTATAACATATGTTAATATCATCTAACATATGTTAGGCCTCATTAACTAACCCTAGTTAAGTATTTAACCACGTATGAATATGTAAGTTAACTAGAGTTCAGTAAAAATGTTAACCTGAAAATGCGGGGTATCACAATTAACATCTTTTGCAAGACGTTCAACTTCTTGGGTTCGAGTAGTCATGATTATATGAAATTTATTGAAATCAACAAAATTGAAACGAAAAAAGAATCAAGAATCAGACAACTGATTGATGATATGGAATAGAATGATCAATCAACTGATCATTCCAAGAATCAAATGAAATGATTAAGAATTTGAAAGAATTGAACAAATAAGCAACAAATTACAATTACTTAAAAGAATGGATTAATCACAAATTGATTATTCCATGAGAAACAGAGTAAAACGAATTGGTGAGTTAATGAAAAAAAAATTAATGGAATGGTGAAGAATTGGACAAGGACAATGATCAACTTCGTGGGAGAAGATGATCGGAAGTTGTGGTGGTCAGGAATCAACAAGCTCCGATGGGAATCGGTGGCTCTGATACCAAATGTTAGCCTGAATTAGAGAATTACACAGAGAAAGAGAGGGAAAACCCAAAACAAGCTTAGATAATAGCTTGGGGTTGATTGTTATTTATTAACTGTCATTAATGAACGTAACAACCTAACTGTTACAAAGTACATATTCAGTCCCTCTATTATTATTCATATTACATTCTAGTTCTTAAACTATTATAACTAGTCTATTATGTAACAGATGAACTACATAAATAATTAATAATAATATTTTTATTATTTTTTTAAAAGTAAACTTCATAAAAACGAACCAACCAACCCACAACGGGGCGGCAAAAAAACAACTACATAATTACAAATTTACACCAACTCGACCAATCCGAAGACTTAAGATTAGCTCAATGCTTGGCCCAAAGAAAACCAACCAATCCCCTATAATGTCTTCCATTCTCATCGCCTTGTTATCGCTCTCCAAATACTTCAACAACCTATAATAATAATGCCATAAAGCCCCTTAAACCAGAAAAATTGCGAAACTCCAAAAGATCTCTAAAAGAAAAGACAAACAAGTTGCTACTCGACACCACGAGCTAAAATGTTTCCAAAGAACCGAGGCAACAATGCAAGAAGATATACGTTTTTCCACTTAATTATGGACACAAATAATTATTTGTATATGAGTTATATTACTTAGGGAATTTGAGTTCTACTATGTGATAGGATTAAATCATTTAACTCTTTACTAAAATGTGAAGTAAAGGAGTTAGCTTGGAGAAAATAGATAAACCCAGATAACGATGGGTTTGCTGAAGTTATAGCTAAGCAAATTCGAAAGGATTGATCCTAAGACCAATAAATGGACGAGAATGGTCTATAAACTTGTGAAATGTCTTACGAAAGTACTAATCAATAAGATGCCATAATACGTTTTGGAAAATATGAAGTGGCCGGTGGTATGTTGATGGTGACACAGGTGAAGCTACTATGGAAGACCTTGTAGACAGAGAATTGTTATATGTTTATGATCATTTGCATCTGGTGAATTTATCCAAGTCTGATTTGCAGAAACTTCATGATAACAAGATTATGCTTAGAGGCAACTGGAGAAATGAAAGCCGGAAAAAGTTTGCATTGAAAAAGGATTACATGCTCGAAGTCATTGGACAAATGAAGACAAATATGAAGACATCTAGAAGATATTGTTAAAGGGGAGTCTATTGGTGCATCTCGTGTGATAACAACTATCTAGATTGATTAGATTGTTCATCTTTGTAATAGTCTTTGTTATGTTTATGTTTAAGTTTTGAGACATAGTTGGTACGAACTTACACGATACAAGCCTATGTACTAGGTATATATATAAATCCTTGTTATTATAGGGTTATGAATAAATCTTCCTAGCCGTGAGTTTGCAGTTTGTTTGTGTGTCTTGAATTGATTGTAAACAAGTTGTTTGATAATCAATAAAAGACGAGTTTTTAGTAATATCCTCAATCAACTCTCCATGTTTACTCGAACGTGAGACGATGATCCTTGAAGTGGATGTCCGTTAAACTTTTCTACTAAACTCATGTGAGATGTTCATCTTACCCTTACTATTTTTTCTTGAAAAAAAAAAAAAAAAAAAAAAAACCTGACAACCCTTAGCCTTTTATTGCCCCCAAACTTCATACCCGCATCCTTCTTTGTTCCTTAATTTTCATTATAAGGGTGCCCCGCGATGGGGCAAGAAACACATACCCTTTTAAGGTGTGCATGGTTCGGTTCAGTTCGGTTAAAAGCCTCAACCAAAGTCATCAGTTAATCGATCTTATTAACCAATTGATTTATTTGGTTAGATTGTGTGTTTTCACTTTAGTTCAGTTTATTTTTAGTTAACACCAAAATCAAACTCCGGTTAAAATTGTTAATTTCGGTTAAGTAAGCGTAAAAAAATCAATAACCGATTTTAAGTTAACTCAACTTTTGGTTAATTCAGTTTTTTATTGAATTCGGTTTCGTTTGTTATTTGTTTAGTTTCAGTTAACAATTCAGTTATTTCTCACTTATAGATATTGTTAATCATCCAACACACAATTTTTTTCAATTGAAAAAATAACAACACTAACTTAAATTAAAGAGAATAAATGTTTGTTTTTATTATTTAATTCTTTAAAAAAACATTAATATGAAAAAGTAATGGTCATTTAAAATCGTAGGGGTAGTTAACCTAAAATAAGAAAAAAAAACGTAACTATTATTTAAATAGGTAAATGTGGCTAGTTTTTACGAAATAAAAACTTGAAACCCAAATAGACATCAGGGTCGGCATTTGGTCAAAAAATGCGGGTTTTAATTTTTGACTCGATTGTAAAAGAGCCGATCAGCTTAACTCGATTTATAAATGAGCCTGAGCCTGAGCCTGCCATATAAATGACCCCCTAAAATTCAATTTGGCCCTACTGAAGAGGGCAATCTACAAGTATATTTGAAAAATAAAATATTGAGGGCTTATTTTGCGATGATCATCAGACTACTCGGTGAGCAGACGTGAGCCACCCGCCGTCCTCCATTTTAAGCCCCCGTCCCAAACGCTACACCGCCCCATTTGCCCCGTCTCCCCCGTTCTCCAACGGACGAATGGGACGGGCCAATAGGAAATTTTCGTGATTTTTTTTTACCGTTGAATAACGGGAATTTTTGTTGAACGGATACTTTTTAAATTTTGTTTTTTATCCACAATCAAACTATAAATATTAATCCAAATCAACATTTTTCTCCACTCCAACTCATTATTCAATCCTTTTATTTTATAAACTCCCAATAATTTTATAAAAAAACTTTATGGATCCCTACCAACAATTCAACCAAAACCCGAATCAACCTAACCCGAATCAACCTAACCCGAATACACCTTTCACCACACCCGGTTACACACCGGTCATTGATCCACCCATATCGCAAACCGTTCCAATAAATCCGCATGTAGCCCAAATGCTTCAAAGCCTCGCAGCTTATGCCCAATTAGACCCGGTGAGCTTCATGCAAATGCAAAAATATATGCAACTAGCGAGGCAAGCGGGTTTTACGCAACAATTTTCACACGGTTTTACGCAACAATTTTCACAACAATTTTCTCCACAATCGCAACCCGCTACACCTAGAGGAACATCACAACCCACTACACCTATCGGAACATCACAACCCGAAGAGGATGAGAACGAAACCGATGAGGAGATAGTTGCCGAAACCCAAGAGATGCCACCCACCCAAAAAGCAAAAGGGAAACGCAAAGGAAAACAAAGAGAGCCAGGACCGGGGCGTGGTAAACCACTACAAGGAGTCGCGCAGCCATGGTCCGATGTTGAAGAGGAAGCCTTAGCTAAGGCGTGGCTCGCGGCTTCAAAACGCCCCACAGTCGGTGTATTTTTTAAACTTGCGAAAATATATATATGTGTATTTTTTTTATAAATTCCGATTATATATATATTTACCATTTTTTTTAAATTCAAAGGTACCGCCCAAAACATAGAGAAGTTATGGGAGACGGCGAACGAATTCTTTCATAAGTATATGCAAGCTAAGCCGTATCGACTAAACGATGCTCTAAGCTCGAAATGGAGAAAGTTGAATGCGGATTGTGGTAAATTCAATGGAATTTACAACCGTATTAAGGCGAACACGCCTAGTGGATGGAACGAGCAAATGATTTTCGAAAAAGCGATGTCGGAGTATAAAAGTGCGTCACGCAGAACATTCTCGATGATACGGGCTTGGCAGGTTCTGAAAGATCAACAAAAATGGGCGGGGGTCCCAAACGAGGTTGAACGGGCCAAACGAAAGACCAAAGCTAAAAAAGCAGGCCCGTCCGTTCCAATCGACATTGATATGAACGACGACCCTGATGAAGAAGAACCAATTTATGTTGAGGAGGAACGCCCCACAGGTCGGGATAAAGCTCGAAAGGAAGCGGCGGCAGGAAAGAAAGCGGCGGCGTCGAATAGCACAAGCGGGAGCGCTTCAAAGCTTGAAAAATTAACCGAAGCTATGGAAACTTTCAACAAAGCTAACGAGGAAAAAATAAAGCTCAAAAAGGAAAAGATCCGGTTGATTGATGAATCGAAGGCGCTGGAAGAGTGGAGAGTTATGGAGGCGGATATCTCGAAGTATCCCGAAGAACGACGTGCCGCGATGAAGAAATTGCAAGACAAGTTTATTGAAAAATGGAAGTAGTTTTATGAAATTTTAGGAAATCGTATGTTTTTTTTAAGTGTGTTCATTTTTTTTTTTTTAATTTTATCATGCTTTTGTAATTTTTATTAATATAATTTAGTATTTATTTGAACATTATTTTATTTATTTACTTTTATAAAACTAATTACAATTAATATTATAAAACAAAAAAAAATATTAAATGTTCGAGACATGGGTTTTTAATGTCTGCACCCAAGAATGTTGAGAGATGTAGCAGCCTACGTGGCATTGAGACAAGACAACTTTTTGTGTCTGCTCACCTAGTAGCCTCATAACACACACTATACGTACAATGCAGAACCTATTCTCAGTCAATCGCCACCATCAGACCACCATTACGCCGCCGTATTACCGCTACACTTTTCCACAGTCATCACGGCCGGCTTTCTGTAACGGGTTGTTAAACCAACCAGTTTCATGCAACTTAAGCGTTGAATTCAGAAGACCCAATTTTCTATTTAACCAACCACTTACTTACCAAAAAACATGGTATTTTCTTCTTCTTTTTTAAATTATTTTTATTTCATGTTTAATCTATTTAGATAAATAGTTAATAGTCTAGGGTTTCATTTGTGTCAGTTCAGATCAAATACGACCCATATTTATATATTCGTGTTATTTAAAGGGTTGGTTGGTTTGTTGTAAACCGGTTAACTTAAACATGACCCGTTTAATTAAACATGTCAACCGAACTACCCGTTTGTTAAAACGGGTTAGAATGTTAGATATAACCTGATCGAGTTGTGGGTTGATGGTTTAAACCGGTCAATCTTAACACGACTTGTTTAATTAAACATGTTAATCCAACACGCCCCAGTTATTAAACGGGTTGGATATAATTAGGGGTGCAAACGAACCGAGGTGCTCACGAGCTACTCGATAAAAAGCTCGAAACAAAACGAGCCGAGCCCTATCAAACTCGAGTTGAGCTTGAGCCTAAAAAAAGCACGTTTGTTTATGGAGCTCGGGCTCGAGCCTATCATATCATGTGAAGCTCGTCAGGCTCGTCGAGACTTAGTGTAATATTAGTGTTATTAAAATATAAAATATTTACCCCTCATTTAAAGTTGTTTAGTAAAAGAGCCGAGTCGAGCTTATTTTAACTTGTTTACGATCCGAGCCTGAACCTAAAAATAAGCTTGTTTAGTAAATGAGCCTGAGCTTCACTTATCGAGCTCTTGAGCCTAACAACCGTATTTTATATATATTATTTTTGTTTAAAATATTACTTAATTTAATAAACGAGCCGAGCTCGAGCTTGAGAAACTACCGAAGAGCCGAGCTCAAGCTCTCATAAGTTAATAGAGCTCAAGCCTGGTCAAGCTCAGGCTTGGCTCGTTTACACCCCTAAAGTATAACAATCCAAAACCTGATTATTTATCATTTTGTGTCAAAAATTGCCACCCATGTAACCGAACAATGTTGCACTAAAACTTTGATAAATGAATTAAGGTTTCACTATAATCAAATATGTCAACACTCAACACAGTAACTGTAATCTTGTTTGATGAAATGTACAGACATAATTCCTTTTGTTTACCACCATGAGTTATTCCATGATTAGTAGATACTCGTTGTTATATTCGTAGGCAGTTACATTTTACAAGGGGACTCGCACATTCAAATGGTGCGGTAAAAGGCTTGATCTTAGCAAATGTGATTGTGTTTCTGCTCTGGAAAGTTGCCGATAAAGAGTTCATGTTGCAGAACTTCACAGTGAGTTCTTCATTGTTATGCTGTTTCTGTTGGAAAATCATAAGCGTGTGTTTTCTCTAACGGGTCAAATAGAAGGAATCGTTTAAAGGAAAAGTAATCACTAATGGGTCAAATAAAAAATGTAGTTTGAAAGGATAAAGTTTTCTCTAATGAGTCAAATAGAAAAATCTACAACTCAAAAGGAAAAGTTTACACTACTGTGTCCAGTAAACGAAAAACTAGTTTGCAAGGAATAGTTTTCTCTAACGGGTCAAATAAAAAAACTAGTTAAAAGGAAAAGTTTTCACTAATGGGTTGGATGGAAAAAACTAGTTTGAAAGGCGAAGTTTTCACTAACGGGTCAAACAAAAAAAAACTAGTTTGAAAGAAAAAGTTTTCACTAACGGGTCAAATGAAAAATCTAGTTTGAAAGAAAAAGTTTTCTCTGACGGGTTAAATAAAGAAAAACTGGTTTGAAAGGAAAGCTTTTCTCTAACGGGCCAAATAATAATAAAAAAAAAAGCTAGTTTGAAAGGAAAAGTTTACACTAACTGTCAAATAGAAAAATAAAGTTGGAAAGGACAGGTTTGCTCTAACGGGTCAAATAAAAAAGTTAGCTTGAAAGGAAACCGAGACAGATTAAGTTTGGCCCCCTTCTAAACCAGGTCGAATCAGGTAGCCCAGAGTTGCGACTTTTTATAAATGACATGTTTGTAATCATATTTGACATACTGATTGCCTAAAAGTTTTTCTGGCTAAAAAAGTTATCAACCTGACCGGTATAAAATGTACGAGTTATTTTATCTGTGCAGTTGAACCTGGATGACTTTAATAGCGGGCGGTATCATACTTTGATAACTAGTTCTTTCAGTCATATGGATGTGAGACATATCGTCTCAAACATGCTCTCCCTTTATGTCTGTGGCAACAGGGTATGTATCAAGTTCCAACGCAACGTTCAATCTTTCTTGTTTTCTGTATTTATTATTTATAACCACATTCTACAGATTGGACAACTGTATGGGCCTAAATTTCTGCTTAAGTTGTATCTGGCTGGGGCTTTCGCTGGGTCTGCTTCATTGCTGTTGCATCAGGCTTTTCTCCTCCTATCATCCAAGGTCCAACATCCCAACACTGTCATGAATGTTATTTCATTATCTAACTGTTACTATTGCAGGACAACCAAGTGTCTGAACCGGATCTTTCAAAAGCTGCAGGCTTGGTACTACTTAACATTCTTGTTTTCGATTATCTGTGTTATAATAACGAGTGTGTCCATATGTTAGAAGCTTATACATAATGTTAAGTGTAATCAACGTAGTCATTGTGTGTCAGTGTATATAAAATGTTAGGGCTAGAAATGTAATTTTGTATTTTCTACGCAACACATGCGATATTAATTATATAGAGATACAAAAGCATCATGCAAGTTTATAAGTTTAAGAGTTCTTAATGTGTTCATTATAATCGCTCGATTAGTTGCAGTGGCAGAAGGATCATTTTGTTTCATGTGATCATTTCAGGGGAAACATGTATGGGACGATATAAAAAGAGTAAAGGTATGATCCTTAATATGCTATGATCAATCTATTTACTTTTGAACTAGTCAAAAACTGGTCCTAAATCAATATTTCTTGTCAGTTTTTGCATATGGTAAGATTCATCACAGCTAAATTATCGAGGGAATATGAGGGTTTTACGTTTTTTTTTATTTTGTACTTTGTACAAATAAATGCTTACGTCATGTTCGTTAAAAACCATCAAAATAACTTGGTCATATGTTTTTAAAGTTTTAATTGTTTACCTGCTTATATGTAGCCATGTAGGTTCTATACATAAACAAATTTGTTCATAGGAAAAAGATCATTTAAGAACCAAGGTACTAGTTAGGAACTTAGGAACCAATCTGAGCCATTCATCTTTTAATCTTGATCTAAGGATAGGATGGTAATTGAACAATTATGTTTTATATTTTAATTTAAAAAAAAAAAAGCTCCCCTATATATTCCCCAATTCCTATAATCAATTATCAAAACTATATCTCAAATCTTCATCAATCTCAATCAAACACAACTTCATCAATCCCAAATTTTCATCAATCTCCACCACCATCGCTACAATGATCCACCAAAACCACCACCGTGAACCACCATCCTTATCTGCGAGACCCCAATTCCAAACCCTAACCACCGTCTCCTTCCTTCGAGACCCTTCTCGTACGAGGTGTTATAGATTGATCGACATTAATGCCACAGGGGCTGCGAAGGAAACCCGGGTCGGGTCCTAGTTGCTGGGCGAGTTCGACCTGCACATATGGGCTCCACGGCGGCGCTGCCGTACACGGTGGTGTGGAACCCACCGGTTCCTTCCTTCTCTGGTAATATAATTAAACATAATATACACTGATGTATATATGTTGAATTTGATGGTATAGGGTTGCTGGATAAAGAAGACGGTTATACACTAAGGGTTCGTATATTCATGGTTCGTATGGTTCGTATACATCAGTGTATACTATAGAATGTTTTTTGTATCACTAATTGGACTTTACACTGATGTATAATTGTTGAAATATGAATATACACTGACGTATATTTGTTGAATATTATGGTACAATACAATCTTTTTGTAGTACTAATTGGACTATACACTGATGTATAATTGTTGGAATATGAATATACACTGACGTATAGTTGTTTAATGTTATCGTACAGTATAATGTTTTTTTAGCAATGATTGGACTATACACCGATGTATAATTGTTTGAATATGACGATACTAAACACTGTTCTATAGCATCAAATTTTATTGGGGTCTGATGTATATTGTATGTATACACTGATGTATATGCTAAACAACCTTTTTCTTTGTTTCAGGTTACTCTTGATAAGACCAACCTATCAGTTTCGTGTGAGTGCATGGAATATGAATATACACTGACGTATAGTTGTTTAATGTTATCGTACAGTATAATGTTTTTGTAGCAATGATTGGACTATACACTGATGTATAATTGTTGGAATATGAATATACACTGACGTATAGTTGTTTAATGTTATCGTACAGTATAATGTTTTTGTAGCAATGATTGGACTATACACTGATGTATAATTGTTGGAATATGAATATACACTGACGTATAGTTGTTTAATGTTATCGTACAGTATAATGTTTAGTTGTGGTTTTTGTCAGTTACAATGTATACTAAATAACCTATTAATACTCACATACCAAAAGACAATATTACCCCTTGATTTAATGAATATACACAGGTGTATCATATGTGAATTGGTATATGTTTGCACAACTGTTGTATACACAGGTGTATCATAGTAGTTAAATGATTGTACAATTGTCTAATGTTCAACTATAATGGGTTGTAGATACTAGAACACGACTGTTGTATACACAGGTGTATCATATTAGTTAAATGTTAGTACATTAGTCTGTAGTTTAAATGGGGTAATGAATATACACAGGTGTATCATATATGAGTTGGTATTTTGTATAACGACTATTTGTATATTGCAATGTTTTTTTTAATTACATTATTTACATTGTAGGTTTCGTTTGCCAGCAACGTATATGAATCTCCCAGCGGGATGGGATATTGGACGCCAAGTGTACCAGATGAAGTAAAACCCTATGTAGGCGCCATGTTTAGATCTTTGGATGAAGCTATTATAATGTACGAAAACTATCGAGAAGATGTTTTTCAATCATTGAACGATTCAATTGCAGCAACGCCTTGTGAAAACGTAGTTAGTACAACATTGTATCCCACAAGATATTGGACGCCACATGTACCGGATGGATTGAATGTTAATGTTTGTCTATATCTTGGCATGATAATGTAGTCATTGAAATGGAACCAAATTTGTTGTTTAGTTATGAATACATATATACAACAGCATCGTATTAACACGTTTAATGCTTTTATGTACACCAATGTACTTTTTACATATACACTAATGTACATGTACACACATTTGTCGTAACCAACAATTAAACTGCACAAAATTAGATGTACAGATGTATTAACAACAACGTAATCATTTTATGTACACCAATGTACTTTTTAACTTTAATTTATATCCATTACACCAATGTATATCTACTTAGAATTTTTGAAGTAACTCATCTTTGTTTGGCTAGTATTTTTCCCTATATACGTTGGTGTATATTTACTGAATTAGAATATTTCAAGAATCTAATATTTGTTGGCTTGTATTTTTCCCTATATACGTTGGTGTATATCATGGACAGGGCAGTCCAATGATACAAATTGGATGTTTCGCTAACAAATATAAACCATTAATATCATTCAAAAGTTTGATATGACCATATCATAAAAGTTTTAGAAAACTATCAAAAATAAACAACTTAAATTGTTCACACGAAACCATAATCACATAAAAACTTTCAAATCAACTTCATGTTTTTCATTTTATCCAGCTCATATGCCTCCTTCAAAATACGATCATGTTCCTTATTTGCTTCTTGAGTAGAGCCATTTGGATACATCTGGGAATACAAAAGAAAAAAAAAACAAATCACTTTTATACATCAGTGTATACAAAACTACAGTTGGATATACCTATATACATCAGTGTATACATACCGAAATGTGAATATACCTATATACATCAGTGTATACACACCTAAAGGTGACTATACCTATATACATTGGTGTATAATATAAGAGTATAATATCAGTGTAACATAATATCATACACATCAGTGTTTAATATCAGTGTATAATAATATCATATACATCAGTGTATAACCCACTATATATCACACATTATCAGTTTATTAGATTATACACTAATGTACAGTATGCATAACAGGTTTACAAGACAAGCGACGTATTATACACCATAATTGGATATACCTATATACATCAGTGTATACATACCTAAAGTAGAATATACCTATATACATTGGTGTATAATATAAGAGTATAATATCTGTGTAACATAATATCATACACATCAGTGTTTAATATCAGTGTATAATAATATCATATACATCAGTGTATAACCCACTATATATCACACATTATCAGTTTATTAGATTATACACTAATGTACAGTATGCACAGCAGGTTTACAAGACAAGTGACGTATTATACACCATAGTTGGATATACCTATATACATTGGTGTATAATATAAGAGTATAATATATGTGTAACATAATATTAGTGTAACATTATTCTTCCTAAGTAGAGCAATTTGGATACATCTGGGAATACAAAAGAAAAAAAAAAAACAAATCACTTTTATACATCAGTGTATACAAACCTACAGTTGGATATACCTATATACATTAGTGTATACACACCTAAAGGTGAATATACATTAGTGTATAATATAAGAGTATAATATCAGTGTAACATGATATCATATACATCAGTGTTTTATATCAGTGTATAATAATATCATATACATCAGTGTATAACCCACTATATATCACACATTATCTGTGTATTAGATTATACACTAATGTACAGTATGTTACACATTAATAAGTGTAAATACGCTTTAATATAAACCAACGTATTAAAAACTATGTTTTACTTATCACTTTTGTTGACACAGTCTGTTATATACACCAACGTATAGTATGCACAAGTGTATAATCAATTTTTACCAATAAAGCGTCTCCTACTTTTTTCACCTGGTAATCTTAATTAGGGTTTGGTCGATTACCTTTTTTATAAATATCCACCAATGTATAATATCAAAACTATATAACCTCTATGTTCGACACATTCGCATGATGAGTATCTGTATAATACATAATAAAGATTGATTAATTTTACATACCTGAGGAATCGAATGATGATTTTGAGGATTTGATGATTCGAAAATTTTGATAAATTTTGATACACTGATAATATACGGTTACAATTGAGGAGATTAACCTACCTATTTTGTGGTAGAACAAAAGTCCTAAATACCCCTAGATTAAAATAATCAATTAATTAATGTTCTAATTATTTACCATCATGCCATTGAAGATGGATGGATGAGATTGGTTCCTAAAGTTCCTAACTAAGGGTTGGTTCCTAATTGAACCCTACCCTATATATATATATATATATATATATATATATATATATATATATATATATAGGGGCAGGATCAAATACAAAGTAATATAAACGTGCGAAGCGTGCGAAGGATCACTTTGTACATGATAATTACGTAATGCCTTCATGAACATAAAAAACATTACGTAATTATCATGTACAAATGCATGATAATTACGTAATGATAATTACGTAATGCTTTCATGAACATAAAAAACATTACGTAATTATCATTACGTAATTATCATGTACAAATATCCTTCGCACGCTTCGCACGATTCTCTATTTTTGTAGAATAACCGCCCCCTATATATATATATATATATATATATATATATATATATATATATATATATATATATATATATATATATATATATGTAGGGTTGGGTTAAAATAAAAACCCTCTTGAGTTGTGAAAACTCTGAAAACTCAATCTTACACCACTCATTTATTTGATCAATGGTTAATATGCATTGTCTAAATAAAATAGTAATAAAGTTGTTGTCCTTTATATTAAAAGGACAAAGATGGAAAGAAAATTATTACCCTCTCTCCTCTTACACACTTACAACTCCACCTATAACTATCATATCAACACTCTCTTTCTTACTTTTCTTTTTTTGCTCTTTCTCTCTCTTGTATTTTCTTTTTTTTGAACGACCTCTCCTATATTTTCTATTTCATCTCTCTCTCTCTCTTTACTTTACTATTTTTTTCCTTTTAGTTTACTGCTTTTAAAATACTAAGTTATTTTAATTGTTGTATCATCATTGCGAGTTGCATAAGTGTTACGTAGTAAACTGTTACGTAACTGTTACATAGTTGTATGTTAATCTATACGTTTGTACCTTTAGTATGTTACAGCTAACTGTTACATAGTTTTATGTTTATCTATAGGTTTGTACCTTTAGTATGTTACAACTTTGTTTGTTAGTTACAACGTGTACTTTAGTATGTTACAGTTTTTGTTATTATGTTACAACTTGTAGTTCTATTATGTTACAACTTTTGTTATTATCTACAAAATGTTACAACTTATATATTTACAACTTATATATTGTATAAATGTTACAATATATATAAAACCCACTTTATTTGTAAAGAGCAACGTTAATAATTTTTACATTGTAACAAGACATGTTATATACAAAAATAGCATCTTTCATTAAAAAAACATATATCACGTGGTAAAACAAAACAAAGTTAGATACGAAAACCCCAATTTAATTCCTCACTTCCCTCTCTTTAGTCCTCACTTCCAATTGGAAACTGTAATTCAACAAATTAAAAAACCAGCATCAGAAAAAGATAATTCTCACCTAAGTTTTTAGCAAATGTAACTTAAACTTACCGCGGCAACACGAGTGAGCCTCCCTTGATCTTCTACACCTTCAGGAGTACCTTCGAGTCCAAGTATCCGGGTATTAAAAGCACCAAAAGAATGAGTAAGCAGGTCAGTGTATCGTCAACGCTCATCATTGCACCAATATTATCAAACTCGCCACAGTAATTTGGTGCAGAAAAAATAGTTAGAAGCTGGCGGTTTGCAAAAAACTTATACCCATCTTCCACAACCTTAAAAGCACCAAAAAAGAATGAGTCATACCCATCTTCAATATAGTGTCATCGTCTTGTATTTGGTGCAAGTTTGACCATATAAAATTCAAAACGAAAGATAAAATCTACTTTTAAAAATCAAAAGATCTCACTTCTATTAAGAATAATAACATGAAGTTAAAATAGAGATCAAAAGCCAGCCATTTCTGTTTTAAAACACCTTTACAGTGAGGCATATAAAAGAATAAAAAAAGTTTATATTATTAAAAAATAATTAAAAATCCATTATTGTTCTAAAACACTTTTTATTATGCCCTTGGTAAAAGCCTTTTTATTATGCCCTCAGTAAACCAAACATAATCAAAACGTTCAAAAAAAAAAAAAACATAATCAAGTCAACAAGAAAAACAAATAGAAGCATATATATCCAGATCTATGACAAACGATTAACAGATTTGAACATTAACAGATCTTTTAAAACGAAAAACCTTATGATTCACTAACCTGAACTATCGTACAGAACAGATCTGCAACTTATGAAGAGATCGAGATCTGGAAAGAAAGGAACTAACCTAGTTGTAGAAATTGGTGAGAATGATGATGACGAGGAAGCAACAACTAATATAACCGATCGCAAATGAATCCACGACGACGGAATTTTACAATGGATCTTGATTGTACAAACAAAATAGAACCAGGGATAACACCCCAACATAATTAATGACATTATTGAATGAGATCAAGAAACTTCAATTCATTCAGTTTCTTTTTACAAACCTTCCCTGCAAAAATAACACAAAAAATATCAAATAATATTAAAAGAATATAAAAAAAATAAACTGAAAACACATGGTGAAAAGTAGTGAACATAAACCTATTTTTTTTTTAGAAAATGGCATTATGAAATATATTAAGGTTTTCCTCATATCTCCATTGTTTTGATTCGAGAGAGAGTTCAGGAAGAGAGAGAGAGTTCAAGAAGAGAGATAGAGAGTGAGTGTGTGTGTGTGTGAGAGAGAGAGAGAGAGAGAGAAAGGGAGGAGGTATATGGGCGGGTATATAAAAAAGGTGCACAGTCAATGAATGGGTCTATGTTACCATTTTGCCCTTTTTCTAAATGATTAGAAGGGGGGTGTGGAAGCATGATAACCATTGGATGGGTTTCTAGAGTTTTCACAACTCAATAAGGTTTCTATAGGATACTTAGCCTATATATATATATATATTTGAATTTCAAGGTAGATGAACAAAAGTTGCCTCAACCATTTTCTTATATTTAGAAAAAACATAAGATTGAATAAATGAATGCTTTATTTTGGTCTACGTGTTCTTGCAATATATAGTGTTATGTATAACTCTCTCCCTTGCATGTGTGTGCGTATATATGTTGGAACCATGATAACTATATAATGCACTTGTATACAATGCATAAAAGATAATAAGAAGCAGATTGATGTGTGGGTGGGTGGAGGGTGGTTACATAACCATCTTGTGTTCCTCATTTAGAGCGCAATGGATGCATTATGCAGATCTCAAAAGTATTATTGGTTCTGAATGCTGAAACCCTTTTAAAGACATATATTTTGAAATGTGTTGTGTTTGCAACTATTATTACTGTTTACTTTCCAGGAAAATCGAAAAGTTTCAGGAGCTGCTCACTTGGGTGGTGCTGCGGTTGGAATCATGGCTTAGGCATGGCTGAGAAAGAGGCGGTTGTAAATTCGTTAGAAGTATAGTTTCTATGAAAAGTCTATGTTTCATTTCTAGTTATTGCACCATCTACTCTTATTTCAATCAACAAACAAGTAAACTGAAACTGTTTCTGTTTTGATTGATTTGGGGAAGAACTAGAGGGTTCATGTTGTGATTCTAAACGGAAAACACATGGTGAAAAGTAGTGAACATAAACCTATTTTTTTTAGAAAATGGTATTATGAAATATATTAAGGTTTTCCTCATATCTCCATTGTTTTGATTCGAGAGAGAGTTCAGGAAGAGAGAGAGAGTTCAAGAAGAGAGATAGAGAGTGAGTGTGTGTGTGTGTGAGAGAGAGAGAGAGAGAGAGAAAGGGAGGAGGTATATGGGCGGGTATATAAAAAAGGTGCACAGTCAATGAATGGGTCTATGTTACCATTTTGCCCTTTTTCTAAATGATTAGAAGGGGGATGTGGAAGCATGATAACCATTGGATGGGTTTCTAGAGTTTTCACAACTCAATAAGGTTTTTATAGGATACTTAGCCTATATATATATATATATATATATATATATATATATATATATATATATATATATATATATTTGAATTTCAAGGTAGATGAACAAAAGTTGCCTCAACCATTTTCTTATATTTAGAAAAAACATAAGATTGAATAAATGAATGCTTTATTTTGGTCTACGTGTTCTTGCAATATATAGTGTTATGTATAACTCTCTCCCTTGCATGTGTGTGCGTATATATGTTGGAACCATGATAACTATATAATGCACTTGTATACAATGCATAAAAGATAATAAGAAGCAGATTGATGTGTGGGTGGGTGGAGGGTGGTTACATAACCATCTTGTGTTCCTCATTTAGAGCGCAATGGATGCATTATGCAGATCTCAAAAGTATTATTGGTTCTGAATGCTGAAACCCTTTTAAAGACATATATTTTGAAATGTGTTGTGTTTGCAACTATTATTACTGTTTACTTTCCAGGAAAATCGAAAAGTTTCAGGAGCTGCTCACTTGGGTGGTGCTGCGGTTGGAATCATGGCTTGGGCATGGCTGAGAAAGAGGCGGTTGTAAATTCGTTAGAAGTATAGTTTCTATGAAAAGTCTATGTTTCATTTCTAGTTATTGCACCATCTACTCTTATTTCAATCAACAAACAAGTAAACTGAAACTGTTTCTGTTTTGATTGATTTGGGGAAGAACTAGAGGGTTCATGTTGTGATTCTAAACGCCATTGATAGTATGCAGATCACTTCCAGGAACTAGGATGTCTTGATTCTGGATTGCTTATGAAAATCGATTTTTGTTTATGACTATTTTATTATTGAAAAAAAAAACAACATTTTGCGTCATTATTTTAAAAAATCAGTTTACAGTTATTATAACAATAACATTTTACACACTTGTAACATATGTTACACGGAAAACTTACTTAAAAAAAATATATCCGCTCGGAGTTTTTTTGATTTTTTTGACTCAAAATGCTTAAATCATGTATATTTCATATCCTAACATTTTCATAAAAAAGTAAGTTCGTTACATAGGGTTTTCACTGTAACTTAGGTTTTTCCGTATTCTTCCATTATATATATAGAATATAAAAATGGCCTAAAATTGTGTGGTTGTTACATATTCACCAGTGTAAAGTCCTACATTTTGTTGTGGAGCAAAATGTTGACACACTTACTTGGCCACTTTGACCAAGGGTTCAAGGGTCAGATTGTACATTGCTAACGGTAAAAGGCTAAATTCCGAAAGGACTCATGAAGGACATGATATCTAATGAAAATGAAAGAATTTGGATTAATTAATGAATAAAATATTGCGTAATCAAACGTGGCTCTAGTTTACGGTCAATGAATGAACCGCCAAGAGCTCGATGAAGTATGATGTGAACTCTTGCAACAATTTCGCGTTGATCTAGTCTTCCCACAACAACAAAGAACTATCTAATTTTTGTTTTTGCCGATGAGCTCCAACTACATTAGACTGAGTACTAGATGTTTTTCTTTTTCCAATTTGGCTCATGTACATGCTACCATAATGTTCATGATTTTGAAATCTTATATGATAAATGGTAGCTATTATGTGTTTTCTGAAGTTAAATGTTAATTAATTAATGATTGACGGTAAATGATTGATTGATGGCTAGCATTCATCGCTAGAAATAGTGGTGTCTAGTATATGCTACTCGAAAGTATTGATGGAACCCTATGAGCCCAACAGGGCATCACTTAAGGATGATCGATGGAGACTTACGTCGGTATAAGCCTGCTTGGCCATGTGACAAGCAGTTGAAAATGAAGTTCTCTTCATAAATTGATGTTTATATTGATGATTGATGTTAACGTTCATGATTGACATGTAGGGTGAATTAATACGTTTTCCTCAAATGTTTTTATAAAAGTGAGAACTTTATGTTTTCGGCCTAAACTAGAACTCACCAAGTGTAACTTACCTTTTTAGCATGTATGTCAAGTTAAGAAGGTATTGTTGCTTGAGAGGAACTCACTCAGGATTTGAAGGTTACCCTGCTTAATTGACATCCTTTGGACTTTAGATGACTAGTTACGTTTATTGTTTGTGTTGGTTAAATATGATTACTTGATGTACTTGACTTATTGGTGTTTGCTAATTTTTGAGGATTATTAGTTTAAGAACTATGTTTTAATGTTGAATTAATATAATAGATATTATTACCCGTTTAAAAAAAGAACTATGTTTTAATGCTTGAACTCAAGTGTGAGGCCTCTGGGGTGGTACAATTAGCTAGAGTACTCTAGCTAATTCTCTCATGTGAGTTTCTAGACCTCTTTATAAATATTTTTTGGGGTGGTGTGCATACTTGCTAAAATATTTGATAGTAAAGTATAATCGCTAAAGATATGAAGGTTTTTTTTTTAATGAAATAGTTTTGGATTCTAACCGCGATGACATTAGGAATGTTCTCAATTGATTAGTGTAACACTTTACAAAAATGGTTTATTGAAACACAACTTGATTACGCCAAGTATGATAAAGACAGGTCAAAAAACAAGCTTTTTTAAGTCGTTACATTGTCGAAATTCGATACATCCATCCGAGGATGAATGTCAAAGGAAAAATACCTATGGGGCTTTCAGAGTCTTAATTCATTGTGCGCATGCCATAGGACAGGACAGTACTTTTGAAATTGCCAAGTCTTACTTTATTGTGAGCATATCATTGTTGGAGATGTTGCCTTCAGCCCAATTATAGGCCCAGTCGTTTGAAGCCCAATACGATTAACTTATTGAGCAAGATTAGCATAGGGTTTTAACCCTAATTTAGGCCTATAAATACTCTCTTGTACTTGTAATATTTGTATCACTCAATAAAATAATACCACAGTTGCCCCCGTGGACGTAGGTCAGTTTAGACCGACCCACGTAAATACTTGTGTTCGTGTGCGTGTGTGTTCTACGATCCTAACAACTGGTATCAGAGCACAGGCTTTAGATCAGAGAAGAACACATACCACTAACCACCTCAGCCAACCACCACCTCCTGCAGTCACCCGCAGCCACCTTTCCTCCTTTTGCGTCGCCGCAACCTAGGTCTAGGGTTCCGGTCGCGCACCCCTCCAACCAGTAACCCTAACCTTTCCCAGCCGTCACCTTTTTCTTGTCCGACCAGGGTTCTGCTTGAACCTCCCCATCTGTACCGCCGTCAGCTTTTTCAGCCATCTACCACCTTCAACCAACTAGGGTTTCGTTTAACCCTTTGGCCGCTATCACAAACCCAGTTTAGGGTTGTCACTGCTGTTGCTGTGTTGCACGATCGAGGCCAGAAGTTTGTGTTTTGGTGTTTGTTTGAAAAAGGTGGTTGTTTGTTGCTCGTTTAAGAAGAAGAGTCACGATTGGGTGGTATAAAGATAAAGAAAGGGGACAAAAATAATTAATTGTTTTTTGACTTTTGTGGTTGTGATCTCTACATGGACATCACAAAAGGAAAAGGACATTGTGTCTTTTGAAAGACAAAGGCATTATAATAGTTGTAGTGTAATTTTTCTTTTGGTCAGTTTTCTTTATTCAGTACAAGATCATATCTGAAGAAGGAAAGATCAAAGTAGAAAAATTGATGGGAAGAATTTTGGTTGGTGGAAGATGCAAATCAAGGATTTGCTTATACAGAAGGAGTTAGATGCTGCACTAGACCCTCCCCCTGAGACCATAACGAAAGAATGGATGAATCTTGACAAGAAAGCACAGTCAACGATTCAGCTTACTCTCTCCATGAATGTAGCTTACAACATTCTGGAACAAACCACAGCGCGTGGGATTATAGAAGCTTTGTCAGACATGTACGAGAAGCCGTCTCCTACGAACAAAGTGTTTTAAATTCAGGAGTTAGTCAATATTCGTATGAAAGAGGGAAGTTCTGTTACTGAGCATATTAATTTATTTAAATCACATTTGACACGTTTGTCTTCTGTGAACTTTAAGATTGATGATGAATTGCAGGCTTGTCTATTGTTATCCTCATTACCTGACAGCTGGTCAGGCACAATCACAGCAGTCACAGGGTCAGTTGAGACTCTCAGTTTTGGAAGAGTTCGTGATTTATTACTGAATGAGGATTCCAGAAGAAGGAACAATGGAGAATCAAGCTCGTTGCTCAGTACTGAAGGAAGAGGGAGAAGTAACAACAGAGGAGGAAATAAGGGTAGGTCAAAGTCAAAACGCAGGAGCAAGTCAAGACCTGGAAAGCCAAGGAAAGACGTACAGTGTTGGAACTGTAAGGAGTTTGGGCATTTCAGAAGTCAGTGTTCTGAACCTGCGAGAGAGAAAAAGGAGGTGAATGCTACTACATCCACAGACTCAGAGGATGCGCTTATTTGCTGTATTGAGAGTTCTGTTGAAGACTGGATTATGGATTCAGGAGCGTCTTTCCATGCTACTTTTAGCACGAAGAAGATGAAGAATCTGCGAACATGTAACTTTGGTAAAGTTCGTTTGGCTAATAATCAGAGTCTTGATATTACAGGAATTGGCGACATAGACCTTAAAACTCCATTGGGAACCATTTGGACCTTGAAGAATGTTCGGGTCATTCCTGGTTTGAAGAGGATGCTTATATCCATCGGTCAGCTTGATGATCACAGATATGATGTTCACTTTGGTAGTGGACAATGGAGAGTTGTTAAGGACAGCATGGTAGTTGCTAGAGGCAAGAAGAGAGGTAGTTTGTACATGGTTGAAGCATCAGCTGATGCAGTGAACGCAGTACCAAGTGACCAGAGTCAGACAAAGTTATGGCATCAAAGACTCGGGCACATGAGTGAAAAGGGGATGAAGATGCTTGTTGCCAGGGGAAAACTTCCAGAGTTGAAGAAGGTCAAGTCAGAATTTTGTGAACCGTGCATCCTAGGCAAGAAAAAGAAGGTGACTTTTGTGAAGACTGGGAGAGCACCGAAAGCTCAGAAATTGGAGCTTATTCACTCAGATGTATATGGACCGACATCAGTAGCTTCACTTGGAGGTTCTCGCTACTTTGTGACCTTCATAGATGATTCAACACGCAAGGTATGGGTTTACTTTCTTAAACATAAATCTGAAGTTTTCGATACTTTTAAGAAATGGAAATCTGCTGTTGAACTTGAAACTGATTTGAAGGTGAAATGCTTGAAGTCGGATAACGGTGGTGAATATATCAGCAAGGAGTTTATAGATTATTGTGCTGATAGAGGGATCAAGATGATAAATACAGTTCCAGGAACTCCACAACAGAATGGAGTTGCAAAGAGGATGAACAGAACATTGTGTGAAAGAGCCAGAAGTATGAGATTGAATGCAGGGCTCCCAAAGATATTATGGGCTGATGCAGTTAACACAGCAGCGCATCTTATCAACCGTGGACCCTCAGTACCGTTAGGATTCAAGCTTCCTCAAGAAGAATGGAAGGGCAAAGCAGTTGAGTATGATCACCTGATAATCTTCGGGTGCAGTACTTACGATATCAACCCAGAAGGTGACAAGCTGGATGCTAAAGCAAAGAAATACATTTTCATTGGATATGGGGGTGATCAAATGGGCTACAGGCTTTGGGATTTTGAAAGCAGAAAGGTAGTCAGAAGCAAGCATGCCGAGTTCAATGAAGAAGAATTGTACAAAGACAGAAACTTGGATAAGTCAAAGGTTCAGAAAGAAACAGTTGAGTTTAGTGTTAAGAATCAGAAGAAAGAATCTGTCACAGGGCCCGTAACGAAGATGACACAGAACTTGAGACTGAAGATGGTGAGAATGAAGAGTCAGTGGGAGTTTCTAACAGTGGGAGTTCAGAGTCTGAAGACGAACAGTCTCCACAGCAGCCTGACCAAACTGATACTTCGGTCAGGAGATCCACCAGAGTTTCTAAAGCGCCGGACAGGTACAGTCCCAGTCGTACCGGCCCCTCAGTTAATTATATTCTCTTGACAGAAAATGGTGAACTAGAGAGCTATTCTGAAGCAGTCAAGATGAAGGACTCGTTCCAGTGGGAGCGAGCAATGAAAGAAGAAATGAGTTCACTAGACAAGAACAAGACTAGGGTTCTTGTAAAGCTTCCGCGAGACAAGAAAGCTCTTCAGAATAAATGGGTTTTCAGGGTCAAAGATGAGCATGATGGTTCTAAACGGTATAAAGCCCGTTTAGTGGTCAAGGGATTTCAGCAGAAGAAGGGTGTTGATTATGATGAGATCTTCTCTCCAGTGGTGAAGATGACCACCATCAGGTTAGTTCTGAGTATTGTAGCAGCAGAGAATTTGCATCTAGAGCAGCTAGATGTGAAAACAGCATTCCCACATGGTGACCTTGATGAAGATAATTATATGGCACAGCCTGAGGGATTCCAGGTTATTGGAAAGGAGAATTGGGTGTGCAAGTTGAAGAAAAGTTTGTATGGTCTGAAACAAGCGCCAAGACAGTGGTACTTGAAGTTTGATAATTTCATGGTGAAGACCGGTTACAAGAGATGTGAAGCCGATCACTGTTGTTATCTAAAGAAGTTCAAGAGTTCGTATATCATTCTACTTCTGTATGTAGATGATATGTTGATTGCAGGATCAGATATGAATGAGATCAGCAAGTTGAAGAAGCAAATGTCCAAAGAATTCGAGATGAAGGATTTGGGTGCAGCCAAACAGATACTCGGGATGAGTATCACTAGGAGCAAGAAAGATAGATCTTTGACACTGTCCCAGGAAAAGTACATCGGGAAAGTGTTAGAGAAATTCAATATTAACAGTGAGAAGACCAAGCCTAGAAACACGCCCTTGGGGAGTCACCTCAAGCTTAACAAAGATCAGTGTCCCAGAACTGAAGAAGAAAAAGCTGATATGGCTAGAGTTCCGTATGCATCTGCAGTAGGTAGTTTGATGTACGCTATGGTGTGTACAAGACCTGACATAGCACACACAGTCGGTTTATGTCAAATCCGGGAAGAGACCATTGGGAAGTAGTTAAGTGGGTGCTTCGTTATTTGAAGGGAACGTCAAAGATGGGGTTATGTTTCAAAGGGAAGGATTCCGTTCTCTAAGGTTATACAGATGCTGACCTGGGTGGTTGCAAAGATACATTTAAAAGCACCACATGTTTCGTTTTCACAGTGGCAGGAACTACAGTCAGTTGGATGTCCAGACTTCAGAAAAGTGTGGCTTTGTCCAAAACCGAGGCATAATACATGGCTATAGCTGAAGCCAGTAAGGAGCTAGTATGGTTGAAAGCTTTTCTGGAAGAGTTAGGGAAGAAGCTGTAACAACCGGAAATTTATGACGTCATAATTAACGAAAATTAGACTAATTAATAATAATTAATTAATATAGTGATTGGGCCACCTATGAGCCCAACAACTTACCCGAATCATAAGCCCGGCCCGATAAACCCTTTTATATGGGTCGAATGATATTAGAGCCCGATTAATTAATTGGGCCTAACCAATAACCGATAGAAATGAAGTGGGCCGAGTATATATATAAGCAATGGGCCACTTAGTTAACCCAATAGATATGAACTAATTTTAAAGATTTAAAGCCCAACACCTCTAGGTATTATATGGGCTTAGACTAGCTTAAAACATAAGGCAAGCCCACTAATAATCATCAATAGAAATCGGCCCACCTTGGATGAAGAAAGAGTGCCGCCACCTTGTGAGAATCTTGTATCAAATCCTACCTTGGACACCCCAATACTCTAAGACCTCCATGTGTCTCCACCTCACTACCCTAAGGGCTATGCACATGCATGAACTTGGGCTATAAGAAGGAAACCATCGGCTCCTTTGTGAGCTTTGAAACCTCCGAAAGAATCACATCAAAACCACTCCCTTGTTACATGCAAACCACCCCTTGAACCCTTAAACTAATCGGCAACCATGACCCCTCCTTCAACCCATCTCATCAACCATCTAGACTTACCCATCTAAGCCTAAAATAACCTCTAACCCAAAGAAAATCCAACCGAACCAAACCTAAAAACAATCGGCTCATATGTTACATAACCAAGCATTGTGGATTGAATTGTTTTCTTGAGTAAGTAGAGTCTAGAGTCCCTTAAGGTCGTGTGCCAAGCTGTAATGGCCAGCTTTTAGTTAGATCTTTACGCCTAAGCTGTAACGGCCAGCTATACGTATAATTATTTATATATATGTGTACAATAACTTGATTTGTGTTGTAACAGGAACTCGTGGAACATAGTAATCTCGCTTCTAGTGAAAACATAGACTCGGAAATAACCAACGTGAGTGCATGTACCCCATATGTTTAAATGATTTCGGGGTGAATGCATGTTAGTTTTTACGTATGATTTGATAAAATATTGGTTCATGATCATGAAAGAGTTAATAGAATCGGTCGAATAGAAATCACGTAGAATGGATCCATTCGGTATCACCGGGATGTATTTTTCTAAACCAAGTAGAGGTTTGGAACCACATTAAGCATTTGTATGGTGCTCCATCGTTAAATATGTTCCACCTTAGAATGACCGAACCATATGAGAATTGTTGTTATTATAAACGAGTCTAAATCTGGCATCACTCACTAGCTTTGTGGCTAACGTATTTTTAACATGCATTTCAGGTTGATTAGATAATGGGGAACCCGAGCTCGATAATATGCAAGTCTAAGTTAATAAGAGTAGTTAAAGAACCGGCTTTTGGGCCGGCCTATTAAATAAACGGGCTTCGGCCCAAGTGTGTAATAAATGGTGATGTCTAAAGTTTGTGGTTTGGTCTTAATGGGCTTCGGCCCAATGGTTTAAAAACTCGGAACATGGCAAGGTGAATGTAACGGGCTTGGCCCGGTTGGTAACAATGTTAAATGGGCTCGGCCCAGTTGTATGTTTTATATGGGCTTGGCCCAATGTGAAATAAATAAAGAAGATGTTTGTTTAATAAAAGAATTGTTAGAATTAAATAAATTGGTAATTAATAATATGTGTCACGATTACCAATCCGTAACGACTCGTTAATTTTCGGGTCGTTACAGAAGCAAACTGAGTACTTGCTACACTGTGATAATGAAAGTGCAGTGAAACTTGCCAAGAATCCTGTGTATCATAAAAAGACGAAGCACATCGGCATAAGGTATCACTTCGTGAGAGGATTGGTTGCTGATGGCACAATCAACTTGAAGAATATCTCAGGTGCTAAGAATCCAGCAGACATGTTCACTAAATGTGTAACGTTGGATAAGCTGAAGCTGTGTAGAGCTTCAGCTGGTCTCCAGGAATAATGTTGAGGAGATCGGGGTAACTGGAGGTGCATTGAAGATCAAGGGGAGATCTTATCTACAGAAGTACAGAAGTGATGGTGCAGTTCGTGGTCCGAAGACACCAAGTGGTAGATTGTTGGAGATGTTGCCTTCAGCCCACTTATAGGCCCAGTCGTTTGAAGCCCAATATGATTAACTTGTTGAGCAAGATTAGCATAGGGTTTTAACCCTAATTTAGGCCTATAAATACTCTCTTGTACTTGTAATATTTGTATCACTCAATAAAAGAATACCCCAGTTGCCCCGTGGACGTAGGTCAGTTTAGACCGAACCACGTAAATACTTGTGTTCATGTGCGTGTGTGTTCTGCGATCCTAACAATCATAATGCAGTATTTACAAGGCTTTCAAGTCTTATTTCATTGGGAGCATGTCATATGGTAATACTTATAGGGAGAAAAAAAAATATTACTTCACTATGAGTATGTCATAAGGCATTATTTACAGGGCTACTAAAGTCTTCACCGCAACCACGTCTTAGGGCAGTACTTACGGGGCTACCCAATAGCTGTAAAAAGACGTCATAGGAATGATGTTGATCACGTACGAGGTGAATGTCACCTTATTGCTAAAGTTGAACATCGTAGTGCATAAAATAGATGCTTAAATGTTGACTTATGAAGAAAGACTAAAAGTATGTTCAGATTACGTTATGTTAGGTTGAAATGTTATGGAATTGCTAGAGTTCTAAAAATGTTTTATGAAACTAAAACTCACTGGGGGTAGCTTTTTAGTATGCACATCGAGTTGCAGCTTAGGTCTGCTTTAGAGCCTTAGGGGACATCATGGCAATTGGATCAGTGAGTTGCATCAACTTTTGTTTTGTTTTGTTTTGAAACTATCATGTTTTGGTTTAAAGACTCCCCTCCCCCCTCCCGGTTTGGGGCGTTTCATTACTTTCATCTAGAAATTGGCTCCCTAGATTATATTGCAAAATTCTTTTCTAGTTTTCTTTAGAGTAAAGTGCACGGATGGTCCTTGTGGTTTGCCCAAATTTCACGTATGACCCCATATATTTTCAATGGTCCCCAACGTTGACATTTTATAACATTTTGGTCCCTACCAGCTAACTTCGTTAATATTTTTCAGTTAAGTCATTTAAAATGACCAAACTACCCCCAGGGACCATTCGAGCACTTTAATATTATATATAACATCACCCCCTCTTCCATATCCTCCTCCAACCACCACCACCTCCCTCAAACAACCATCACCACCTAAAAATTCCTCCGGTTAAACACAAGTAATAATAATAATCAAATAATAATACTCATATATCTTCAAAAAAAAAAAGTCAAAAACAATCTCCAACCCTTACGCAATCGTGGTTTCCGGCGATTTCCAGATCTATCATACTCAACACACGACACACTTCACGAGTTCAGGCGGTTTCCGGTGGTGGTTTGGTTTGTTTACAGGGTGGTTTCCGGTGGTGGTTTGGTTTACAGGGTGGTTTCCGGTGGTGGTTTGGTTTGGTTTACAGGGTGGTTTCCGGTGGTGGTTTGTTTACAGGGTGGTTTCCGGTGGTGGTTTGGTTTGTTTATAGGGTGGTTTCCGGTGGTGGTTTGGTTTGTTTACAGGGTGGTTACCAGCACCAGACCATTTTAAAGTAACAGATCTACAGACCTTGATGTTCGCCTGTTCGGGACGCCCCAACCCCCTGACCACAGAGCAAAGTTTGAATTGATAAAATGGAGGCCATGGCTGTCACACCCTCAAATTTCCACATGCGGGGTTTTACCGCGAGGCGCGTGACACACCAGGATCCAAGTCGACGGTCACAATAAATGACAACTAAATGTAAGAAAATACATAAGACATTCCATGCAACAACCAAAACATTATGCTTTGAGCCATAAACCAGCAGCAGAAGCATTTCTTGTTTACAACCAAAAGACATATTACAGTTTACAAAACATTGTTTAATATGCATCAAGACTTCTAGACGCCGTGCCAGACTCCGTGCGCCTAGTCCATTAACCGCTACCTTAGCGACCTGAGAAGACATGCCAAAAATGTCAACATATAATGCTGGTGAGTTCACAGGTTTTTCTTTTTCAATAAGCGTTTCGTTAATCCTTAAAAAAAACTGTTACCGTTACCGATACTGTTATTGTTACTGTTCATACTATGCTTGTTCGTACGCTAGCTAGGCGTCAAGTGTGTTACTCATACGGGCGAAACCATTTCTGACTGTGTGATACCCTAGTTTACAGACTACCTCATCTTCGGTAAGCCTAGTGTGATTGAGACAATATGCACCCGCCCGGCCTCCAGCCGTCGAGTGGGGTTTGTCAGGCCCAATAGCGCTATCCATATTTCCCCGCTACATCCCCGTATTAGTGGTTTCTAAGGGACTTAGATGAACCGTATAGTAATAAAGTGTGAGCCATAGTATAACATGAAAATGTGTGTTTATAATGTATAACATGTAAATGTGTGATCAAAATGTATAAGCATGTTTCTCACCCCGAAAACAAAACTAGTAAAGTGTGGGGCCGTGAACTCACCTTAGATTGCATTACTTGAAAACAGTTAAATCGGTATGCTATGATAGCCCCAAATAGCGGCGACCTATCATAAGATGTATGTAAGTGCCCGGACTAATAACCCGCAGGTTAACTAGTCCCCAAATGTCCAGACCATAACCATAAATGTTTGAAGACACCTTTGACTGTTAAACCAACCGTACCAGACAAGACCCGACATCCCATTGGTGACCCGACATCTTACGTGTTAGACAAATACAAGACATCATGCAACATATGCAATTAAACACTTAATACGCGCAAGAGTTCCCCTAGTCTAGCATAATGTTCAATTAACGCATAAACAAGTCCGAACACGTGTTACTAAGTCATTGGGTGTATTCTGGGGTTCCTATCATGTTTCTAGGTGTCAAATCATGTTTCGGGATGTCAAAATACGCTTATGACAGCAGTACACGCGATTAGGAAACTAACATGCAATTAGGAAAAGTCAACTGGTGAGTAAGGGGTGGTCAACTGACGAGTAGGGGCTAATCGCCTGATGTATCAGGCGATTAGACTGTAATCGCCTGATACATCAGGCGATTAGAGTCCTATTCGCCCCTAGCAATGCTGTCGCGCGTTTTCGCGCGTTAAACTCTCCAAATCAGATCCGAAACATGAAAAACACCCAATATCAAACCTAAACCATTAACCAACCCATTCCAAGCAAAAACCCCCCAATTTATCTCTGCTCTAATGGCCTCGGTGCGAATATTTCCTAAAATGGCAAAGTACTAGGTTTCATTAACTATGAAATCTTTCCTTAAATGGCAATAATCAGATTACACAACCTACAACCTTGCAAATCACTATCCCTATGTTATAACATAATCTAGCATGATTCCTAACAATAAACAAGCAATGAATCATATCATAACACCCCAATTCTTCAAGAATCACCCAAATGGGTCAAAATGCATACTTTCATCAAAACACTATAATAATAGCTTAAACTCATAGATAATCATCCTAACAACTCCTACACATCAGAAGTACATCAAATTCATGGAAACATTCATGTTATAATCACCAAAAATCATCATATGCATCAATACTTCACATATAGCAAGTATTATGGTGTAGACTTGTTTTAGAACTCATTTCCAAAGTTTTTAAAGACACATTCTTAGCAAAACAAGGTCTGGACTTTTGGGGAACCAAAACAATAACATTACAAAGGTTTGGGATGAAGAACACACCTTGGATTTTATCAAAGAAAGGTGTGTAAGCTTGGAAATGGTGAGTTTTGAAGCAAAACAAGTTCCAGAGGTGTTTTAAGGTGTGAGGGAGGCTTAGGATCAGTTAGGGTTGCACAAATGGTGTTTGGGGAGTCAAGGGTTGTATTTATAGGTGTTTTGACTCGTGCATATCAGATCAGGCGAGTAGGAGATCAATACAGGCGATTAGAGCTTCTAATCGCCTATATACTGGCGATTAGAAGCTCTAATCGCCAGTAAGCTTCCCTATTCGCCTATAGAAGTGGCGATTAGGAGCCTTCCTGGTTCCTAATCGCCTGTAGGGTTCCAGGTTGGGTTTTTGGCGCGTTAAACACTATTTTAACACATATAAACACGTATTCACATACCGACAAGTCACATAATGATTACTAACACGTTTACATCCGTTCACCAATTCTCGGGACTCGAGACCTGCGTGTGTGCGTTAAACCCGGCGATTCCACGAATCACCAATCCTTGTACACATGGTTATGGACCGACTCCCGATGATCCCGTGGATCATTGTAACGACTCCCGATGATTCCCAGAATCATCGTAACGACTCGACTGACCCATTTAAGTACGTAATATGCATGACTCGCTAAGGTAGACTTACTAGTTTAACGAAAGTTATTAACCGGAGTTTACCGGGTGTCACATCATCCCCCCGTTGAAAGAATTTTCGTCCTGAAAATTGCCCAAAACAAAAAAGGAAGCGATGAAAAGAAAGAAAAATTTCTCGGAGATTTTCCGGTTGTCACATCATCCCTTCGTTGAAAGGAATCTCGTCCCGAGATTCACTCAGCTTCGACAGTAATGAGTGTCAACCCAAGTACACGAGAACCCTGACCCATTAGAGCCTCGGTCCACCACGTGAACCGTAATGAATCCAGACAATACAATAGATGACCCACCAAGCACGCAACTGAGCATCCAGTGCCCAAAGCAACGCTCCCCGAAAGTACGGAAAGATACAAGGATCACGACTAGAGATGTTAAGAACAAGTACCCCGACCCGAGAAACTAATTCCTCAAGACGAATATGAGACGACTGTTGTGAACTGTCACATAACTAGCCCGACCCGACCGGAGATATGCTGAAGACCCTTGAGATCGGTATAAACGAAGTATCAGGTACTGTCCAAGCAGTGCCTCCAGATTATCTCCTCACATAGAATTTACACACCCGAGACCCGAACAAGATGTAACACGACACACGATAACCAAGGACTTACCCTCCCAAGGTGTAGACACCGAGTATAGTAACAGATAAAGCTTAACAGATATGAGGCCCTTGACAGTACGGAAGCCAAAATAAAAGTAAAGCATAGCGACAAATAAAGGGCGTACCGGTAGCAGAATCAGGTTCCCTTTTGTTTCCATCATTGTCCTGTTTCATCATAGGACAATCGCGCTTGAAATGCCCCGTTTCCCCACAGTTGTAGCAGCCCTGATTTCCCCAAGAAGCGGGAGTAGCACCTGTAGCCTGAGCCGGCTTAGTTGGGAGACTGGCTCGACAATCCTTTGCAAAATGGCCTGTCTTATTACAGCGCTCACAACGAAACCAGTCACAATTCCCATAGTGATGAAACCCACACAGATCGCACCTCGGCTTCTTCCCGGTATACCCACCCTGCTTCTGGTCGGATGACGATCCCAAAGCTTCAACCCTCTTCACCTGCTGCTGCGGTTGCCCGAACCCGAGCTCCTACCAGAACTATCCCACTTCCTCTTGTTATCCACTGGTGCTTTCACAGCAGTACCCCTAGGAGGTAAAACACCCTCAGTAACCTTCATATTTGTCAGCCTGTGAGCCGTAAGACATTCGTAAGAAAATTCGTAAGACATTCCATGCAAAACATTATGCTTTGAGCCATAAACCAGCAGCAGAAGCATTTCTTGTTTACAACCAAAAGACATATTACAGTTTACAAAACATTGTTTAATATGCAACAAGACTTCTAGACGTTGTGCCAGACTCCGTGCGCCTAGTCCATTAACCACTACATTAGCGACCTGAGAAAACATGCCAAAAATGTCAACATATAATGCTGGTGAGTTCACAGGTTTTTCTTTTTCAATAAGCGTTTCGTTAATCCTTAAAAAAAACTGTTACCGTTACCGATACTGTTACTGTTCATACTATGCTTGTTCGTACGCTAGCTAGGCGTCAAGTGTGTTACTCATACGGGCGAAACCATTGCTGACTGTGTGATACCCTTGTTTACAGACTACCTCATCTTCGGTAAGCCTAGTGTGATTAAGACAATATGCACCCGCCCGGCCTCCAGCCGTCGAGTGGGGTTTGTCAGGCCCAATAGCGCTATCCACATTTCCCCGCTACATCCCCGTATTAGTGGTTTCTAAGGGACTTAGATGAACCGTATAGTAATAAAGTGTGAGCCATAGTATAACATGAAAATGTGTGTTTATAATGTATAACATGTAAATGTGTGATCAAAATGTATAAGCATGTTTCTCACCCCGAAAACAAAACTAGTAAAGTGTGGGGCTGTGAACTCACCTTAGATTGCGTTACTTGAAAACAGTTAAATCAGTATGCTATGATAGCCCCAAATAGCGGCGACCTATCATAAGATGTATGTAAGTGCCCGGACTAATAACCTGCAGGTTAACTAGTCCCCGAATGTCCAGACCATAACCATAAACATTTGAAAACACCTTTGACTGTTAAACCAACGATACCAGACAAGACCCGATATCCCATTGGTGACCCGACATCTCACGTGTTAGACAAATACAAGACATCATGCAACATATGCAATTAAACACTTAATACGCGCAAGAGTTCCCCTAGTCTAGCATAATGTTCAATTAACGCATAAACAAGTCCGAACACGTGTTACTAAGTCATTGGGTGTATCCCGGGGTTCCTATCATGTTTCTAGGTGTCAAATCATGTTCCGGGACGTCAAAATACGCTTATGACAGCAGTACACGCGATTAGGAAACTAACATGCAATTAGGAAAAGTCAACTGGTGAGTAGGGGGTGGTCAACTAGCAAGTAGGGGCTAATCGCTTGATGTATCAGGCGATTAGACTATAATCGCCTGATACATCAGGCGATTAGAGTCCTATTCGCCCCTAGCAATGCTGTCGCGCATTTTCGCGCGTTAAACCCTCCAAATCAGATCCGAAACATGTAAAAACACCCAATATCAAACCTAAACCATTAACCAACCCATTCCAAGCAAAAACCCCTAATTTATCTCTGCTCTAACGGCCTCGGTGCGAATATTTCCTAAAATGGCAAAGTACTAGGTTTCATTAACTATGAAATCATTCCTTAAATGGCAATAATCAGATTACACAACCTACAACCTTGCAAATCACTATCTCTATGTTATAACATCATTCTAGCATGATTCCTAACAATAAACAAGCAATGAATCATATCATAACACCCTAATTCTTCAAGAATCACCCAAATGGGTCAAAATGCATACTTTCATCAAAACACTATAATAGAGAAAATTACAATTTTTGTCCTTTGTAAAAGCCAAAACTATGGACTGGGTCCTTTAAAACTTTTAGTTTCAGTCTTTGTCCTTTATATGAAAAGTTGTCACGCATTTTGTCCTTTTCACTAACTGGGTTAGAAAATCTCAGTTAAGTTAAGTCATGTGCAAGGCACATGAGGGCAAACTGGTCTTTTTACCTCTAAAGGACAATTCTTGTAATTTAATATAAATTCCAGTCATCTTTCACCTATTTAAAATGGATTATAACTTCTTCTTTTTCCTGCAAATTGGTAGCCATTTTTAATCCCAACTGTTTATATCAGCAAATGATATATCGGCTGAATGCATTGTATTGTTATTGATATGAGGTACAAAAACAAGGAGAAATACAATCAGAGCTTGTTATTAGAAGAAACTATTCAATTAAACCCTTGTAGTCAGTTTTCTCTTAAATAGCATTTTCAGTTGATATCATTGCTAATTCATTAAGATCGCGGACGCCAGTCGGACACCATTTAATAAACGATAGAATATTGGCAGCTACATCTTTTCTTTAGGAACATATTGGTAAACGATAGAATATTGGCAGGTGTCATCAAATTGGTATTTTTTTAAGTAGCTGTCACTGTAGACGCATTAATTGTCGAATGGTATGTTTTTCTTAATATAGTTTATCACCAAGAATTATGTGATGATTCAAGTTAAATTGTTAAAGTTGGCACATATTAATGTGGATTTGTGTGTGTATGGCACTATGGCTGTTTTATGTATACATGCACATACCCGCATTTCACTTGCATAGACAGACTTGCTGGTTTAACTTGAAACTTATTGTCTATGTATACATGATCGCGATTTTTGTAGAATAATTCATTCTGCCGATATATCATTTGCTGATATAAACAGTTGGGATTAAAAATGGCTACCAGTTTGCAGGAAAAAGAAGAAGTTATAATCCATTTTAAATAGGTGAAAGATGACTGGAATTTATATTAAATTACAAGAATTGTCCTTTAGAGGTAAAAAGACCAGTTTGCCCTCATGTGCCTTGCACATGACTTAACTTAACTGAGATTTTCTAACCCAGTTAGTGAAAAGGACAAAATGCGTGACAACTTTTCATATAAAGGACAAAGACTGAAACTAAAAGTTTTAAAGGACCCAGTCCATAGTTTTGGCTTTTATAAAGGACAAAAATTGTAATTTTCTCACTATAATAATAGCTTAAACTCATAGATAATCATCCTAACAACTCCTACACATCAGAATTACATCAAATTCATGGAAACATTCATGTTATAATCACCAAAAATCATCATATGCATCAATACTTCACATATAGCAAGTATAATGGTGTAGACTTGTTTTAGAACTCATTTCCAAGGTTTTTAAAGACACATTCTTAGCAAAAAAAGGTCTGGACTTTTGGGGAACCAAAACAATAACATTACAAAGGTTTGGGATGAAGAACACACCTTGGATTTTATCAAAGAAAGGTGTGTAAGCTTGGAAATGGTGAGTTTTGAAGCAAAACAAGTTCCAGAGGTGTTTTAAGGTGTGAGGGAGGCTTAGGATCAGTTATGGTTGCACAAATGGTGTTTGGGGAGTCAAGGGTTGTATTTATAGGTGTTTTCACTCGTGCATATCAGATCAGGCGAGTAGGAGATCAGTACAGCCGATTAGAGCTTCTAATCGCCTATATACTGACGATTAGAAGCTCTAATCGCCAGTAAGCTTCTCTATTCGCCTATAGAAGTGGCGATTAGGAGCCTTCCTGGTTCCTAATCGCCTGTAGGATTCCAGGTTGGGTTTTTGGCGCGTTAAACACTATTTTAACACATATAAACACGTATTCACATACCGACAAGTCACATAATGATTACAAACACATAATGCACGATAACTAACACGTTTACATCCGTTCACCAATTCCCGGGACTCGAGACTTGCGTGTGTGCGTTAAACCCGACGATTCCACGAATCACCAATCCTTGGACACATGGTTATGGACCGACTCCCGATGATCCCGCAGATTATTGTAACGACTCCCGATGATTCCCAGAATCATCGTAACGACTCGACTGGCCCAGTTAAGTACGTAATATGCATGACTCGCTAAGGTAGACTTACTAGTTTAACGAAAGTTATTAACCGGAGTTTGCCGGGTGTCACAATGGCCGCCACTGCTGTTAAAGAATTTCAATGAGTTAGAATTGTGTATTTGTTTGTTGGGATTATTATTATTATTAGGTGATGGATAGTTAGGGTTCGGATTAGGGGAATAGGGGTTGAAGAGGTTGAAGAGGTTGGGAGAAAGTCGAGTGGAGAGATTGAAGAGGTTGGGTGGAAGTGGTGGTGATGTTGCAGGTGCCCGGTGGTGGTGGTGGTGGGTTGGTTGGACAAGAAGAAGATAGTGGTGGTGGGTTGGTGGTTGAGGGAGACAAAGATATAGAGATAGAGATTATAATATATATTTTTAAAGAGGGTAATTTAGTAATTATACATGAACTTAACTGAAAAAATTAACCTCTATCCAAGTCAGGGACCATCGATGAAACAAAATACAAACCACAGATACCATACGTGTAATTTCGAAAGGCTGAGGAGCAGAGTTTAAATTTGGGCAAACCACATGGACCATCCGTGCACTTTACTCTTTTCTTTAGTACAGTAACTCACATACCCTCTAAAGCTACTAGGGATGGCAATTAAACCCGAACCCGATGGGTAAACCCGAAACCCGACACATTTGGGACGGGTTTGGGGTCGGGTAATCGGGTATGGATCCGGGTATGGGATTAGTTTTTATTTTTTTCGCGGGTTTGGTACGGGTTTGGGATTTGATGATATACCTATTTACCCGACCCGATTACCCGATAAAGTATACCCGTTTACCCGATTAGATGCCCGATGTAATTTCCTATATATCTTTTAAAATATGTATTCATAATATATCTAATTGTCTATCTAGATTGTCATCTTCTTAAAAAAACACCAATTATTTGTATATAATATCTGTTATCTATGTCTTTTAGTGTTTTTATATGATTTAACTATTTTATATTTATACATTGTAATCATTTACATACATATTTGATAATGCTAAATGTATTGGTTAGTAGTCACGCAATAGATACTCGACAGGCTTTTAGTCAGATATACCCAATGGATATTTTTTTTTTAAATTAACGGGTTTACCCGAAGCCCGCGGGTATACCCGATACCCGACGGGTAATTACCCGATACAAACCCGACGGGTTTTGGGACGGGTTTGGGACAAGCATACCTAATCGGGTATGGGGTTGGGATTATCTAAACCCGTCCCAAACCCGACCCATTGCCATCCCTAAAAGCTACTCTTAAAGGAGCACAATTTGGATGCGGGAAAGGGTTCAATATCACACGGTCATGGCGGTAACACCGCCCCCTCTGTATCGAGACCGAAAAAATGGATTTCGATCGGGGCTAAGTTACTACTCCTCCCAGTTACCCAACGTTTGATTTTATCATTTAAACAACACAATTTTCTACATCAATCTCACTTCAATATTCATCTTAAACTTCATTTTTTTTTACATTTCTATACAATCAAAATAGTTCCAAATAATCGACAAGAAAATCCTTTACCGTGGACTAAGATTAAGGGAGTTACTTTAGCGTATGCATGGTTCACTATTTCGGAGGATGTGATACCGATAACTTTTTATCATCTGTTTTAGCTTAGTTCTTTTATGTTATTAATTTTTATAATTACATTACATTACACTATATTAATAAAGGAATGGATTTGAACAGTACTGAAAATGCTGAATCACCATCTCAGTTCTCTTATACTGCCACGTTGCCTGCTACTTATTTTAAGTCCTTTTTTTTTCCCACCGATCAACAGCATAACCAAGACATTTTGCCTGAACCCTCCACACCGATCAACAGAGGACCAAGCCCTAACAACACAACCAGCTGTAGGATCGCAGTACTTTGGTCATTGTGGGTAACCCTATCTCACCCACCCACTCTTCCTTATCACTCTATTTCTCAGTCTTCCTTCTCAGATCGTTTTGCGGCCGTTTCGGTGTGGTTTGTCTGCCCACGGATGGTAGTGGATGCTGGCGGTGTGTACATCTAGGCATGCTGTTGATACCACTGTCGGATAGCATGGGCGGATGTTATTGATGATTGTCGTCGTTGGCGTCGGCGGCAAACCGTCTATGACTCCAACAAGTTGGATTTTTTTTTGATGATTTCATATACTTCTTTATAGTTTATCTATTGTTGTTTATTTCTATCTGAATGTTTTTCACCATTTTTGTCAACAAAAGCAGGGATAAACATAGAACACGTGACAGTGTTTCTGCTTTGAAATCGGCGTACGCCGGCGATTGTGGCAGTGTGTCAGTGTTGCCCTGCAGCCTGTTTCTTTCGTTATGGTTGTCCGGAATTGCGTTTGTCATTGGCCTGTCATTGGCCTGTAACCAATTGAAGTGGGCTATGATGAATTGATTAAATTATATATGAAAGGTTTCCTTATTTGAACAATAAATGGTGGTGTTTATATGATTTTTGTTGTTTGCAACGATATTTCTTTTGTGTTTGTGAAAATGGATGATGGTGTTGTCTTGGCGTGGCAGGGTTAGTGGTTGTTAGATGTCGATCTGCAACCCACTCTGCAGCCATAGCATGCACTTATTTCTAAATTCTTAACCCAGTTTATATGACTGTGTATTTTGTTTTAACTATAGCATGCACTTACTTTCGAAAATTCTGAACCCAATTTATACGACAATGTATTTTGTTGTAACTTTTCTATACATACTGGATTGGTTATGATGTGGTTTTCGCTACTTTCAACTAAGTTTTCAGTCACACCATGAGCACCACCATGACACCAAGATGTACCATTTTCTTATGTTTCTTTATAACTCATGTTTCGTGTTGTTAACTTTAGTCGTGCCACTTGTCTGAAACAGTGGCGACTGAATCGCCTGTCACGGGATTTGGTTTATGTTGGTCTGGGTTTATAATTTGGAATCCTTAATCTTTCGTTTGTTGATGATATATGTTGTTCAAACCTACTAAGCGGGTGCAAGGGTAAAGGATATATAGGGGCCAGGGGTGGCCCTGCTCCCCCTGTTTTTTTGGCACAGTAGTGGAAATTTACGATTTTCGTAGGTAATTCGAGTCCGGGTTGAGTCCGGCCCCCGCCGATTTGCCTACCGATCGAAAAAATTAAGTCTGGCCCCCTCCGATTCGAGAACCAAGCTTCGCCCCTGACTGCGGGTGGTCAGTATATGAATATTTATTACACGAATTGAGGTTGTGATGAATTTGTAGATGTGATTCAGATTCGGATGAACTTTGGTGTGTCGTATTGGAAGGATGTCAGATGCTCATTTGCAACTGTGAGTTACCATTTTGATGGTCACTTAATGATTTAAATGCTATGCATTTGAATGCGATTTGAGAATTGAATAGCTTATCCCTGCTTAGTTTGATCTCCAGGTAACATTGTGGTGTTTGGTAATAAAGCCTACTTTGCATTAACATGAGGTTGTCATGAATGTGTAGATAAAATTCAAATTAAGGTTGCATTCAAACCACGCTATAGCAAATTGGAAGGATAGCAAGTGCTCACTTGTAACCTTAATTTCTGCCATGGCGAATTAACTACCTCACATGCCCGGAGCCCGAAAATTACCGTACACGTTAATTATCAAAGGGAAATGAGCGGTGGAAAGACTTACGTCCAACCATTTGGACCTTTTTACGCCTGATACACGCTTACTTATACCCTACTAGCGCACATGTGGAGTCCGCGACAGGAGGCATGCTTGCATATTTCTTTATATAATCATATGCGTTGACGTTGATATCATCTTTGTAGGTTGAGATTATTCATATAAATACGATGGGTCAAGTACCAGCTTGAGTTTGTTTACGGAAAGTCAAGTTCATGATGCATTTGATGATGAGTATGGTGGTGTTGTTGTTACCGTCTTTGCGTCTATCCTTCGCATTTGTTTCGGTTTGGAGAACAAAGGTGAGGTTTCTTTATGCACTGGTGCTAATGTCTTGCTGATATAATTTGTTCCTAAGATACCCTTTTGTCCTAGGCAATTATTTTATGTTTCTTTATTCTAATTGCAGGGTAAGAAGGGAATTTGGCTAAAAGTGCCTATAGGAGTAATGGTGTGAAAGTGTTGTTAAACTTCTTTATAGGTTCTTTGATTATTTTGTGCAATTTGTGTTTATTATAATCATTTTCTCACTGTTCGTGGATGCATTTTCATATTTGTGTTCCAACACTTGGTTCTGCTTTATCTCTAGGTGTAGTCTTTGATGTTCGGCGCTGCGACTACTATTGGCCTATGCAGGTATTTGCTTACTATTGATTGTAGGTTCATTGTCTTTTGTAAGTATTTAGCTGGTTATTAGACATTTAGCGTGTATATATGCGACCAATTTAAGCAAGTCATTACAATTATCTTTTTTGTTTTTTTACATATAAAACTTAAAAAACTTGCAGCAACACACACTACTAATTGTGTTTTGGTAGCATCATGTAACAAGTAGTTGCATAATTTTGTTTGAAACTATTTTTTGGGTGTGTTCTATTGTACGGTTAGACCATAATACACCCTATGTTTCCCATTTAAGGAAACATAGCACCTGTGTTAGTTTTGCATTCAATGTAATAGTCTCAAGATGTTTCTAGAGGATTGTGACGATAATTTTCATGCAGGACACAAAAATATAATGTGAAAATGTATTGAAGATGGTCATGTCATAAAGGGTATGTGTTGATAAATCCAAAGAAAATATGCTTAAATTCAATGATGGGTTGTTGTGAGTTGCTGATGATGATTCATCTAGCATTCTTACAGTTTAATTGTCAATGTTGACTACAAGTAATTGTCCACAACGGATGGAGAACATCGGCAAGAATGCAGAATAAAGTTAATAGCAATCATGATATCCCGAACTTTTTTTTTTGTACAACTTCAACAAAAAGACAGGATGTTATAAACTAACAACCATGACCTATTAATGTCCATATTTTGATTAAAAAAATAGCAACACTAGATTGTTGATACATGTATCTTGATGTCTGGAATTTAGTTAACACTTTGTGTGTATAATACCTACTCAATATTGGTTTTGATACTGAGGTTAGGAGTGGGTTTTACAGCGCGCAACGCGCGCACGGCTAAACACCTAGTTACAATTATTAGTTTCCTCGCAAACTACCAATGGTTCCAAATAATGGTTTTTGCCTCACATTATTTTCACACTACAATGCAGAACCTCAATATGTATTAATTACATTAAGTGGCCAAATTTGAATTTTTAGATGGTGGGGGCTGAAAGTCACGAGACTTAAATTTTTATTCAAATCGATGAGGGCTGGACTCAATATATACAAATTTGCGAACGAAATCACTACTGAGCTAAAAAATGATGAGTGCAAGGGTGCATGCTTCGCCCATGTTTCAGGGGTTTTGAAACTTGACATGGATGATAGTTTTTATTTAATGAAACGTAACTTCTATAAATGCAATTTTTATTTATTTATTTATGTTTGCTTTTTCAATGAATTAGAGATGTAATTTTTAGTATAATTAGGGTATAAGGGGCGCTCCACTGAAGGTGTTTTCACTTCATTGATTTCTACAAATCTTGCATTACCACATCACTTAACTGAAACACTTTTTTGTAGGCAGCACTCCACTGATTCTTTACCCAACTATCAATTATTTTCACACATAATAATAATAATAATAATAATAATAATAATAATAATAATAATAATAATAATAGTCCATGTTAAAATTAAGGGGAAAGATACTATAGCGAAACTTGACCTACTGCCATGTTAAAATAAAGTGAAAAACTTATCTCATAAAGAGACAAACAACTTACATACACAACTATATCTCCACACACACACAATACACAATCCTATATTTATCACCATCTTCCTCAAGCTTTCAACACAGTTAAAAAAAAAATCTTGCAACTAAAGAATAGAGAGAGAGAGAGAAAAAAAAAGAAGAGATTAAAACATAAAAAATTATAAAATTGTGTGAAAGTTTGTGCCACATCCGTGAACCAGCACGGTAACTAGAACCCGAATTTGGTTCACTGGATCACTACCAGCATGGGTGACGACGGTGTTACTGTGCTAGTAATGAGGTACCCGTGACCAATTCTAGTAGCGCCCCGTCCGCCATTAGTTCTAGTTTATTGGAATCAATTATTTGAAATCTTTTGTTTTTTTTTTTAATTTGAAAAGTAGTTTAGGAAAGATAAATGACACCTTTGTGAGTAGGTAACCAAGGCCTTTGTTTTGTTTCCTTTTTAAGTAATTTTTCACATTTAGCCATTCATCATATACAATTTAATTTAATGTCACACCAAATCATCTTCATTTGTCTTCCTTAACCAAATCTTGACTGGTTTGTATTCGTTTGTACAAAAAATTCACACCATGAAGAAGCTATTCAGCCTCAAACTATTATCCCATAACCCAAGAACATTTGTGTCACATACCATACGATCAAACAATAGTTTCTGTCACTACACTGGTTATGTAGAGCCATTTCTTTTAAAGAGGCTTCTACCTGATGGGTTCTTGAAATGGAATGCATCAAACAAGTTGTTTGTGGATTATGGAAAGTTTGAGTCTTTAAGAGCTCAATGTGGACATAACTTTCAATACAATCAAAAAGTTGGTTACCAAGACAAATGGTAATTTCTTTTGTTTATTTCTGTTTTTAGGATTTTCTATTAAAAAAGGGGTGGCGGCGCAGCTTGTTGCCCGCCTACCTACCATCGTTATGTAATTTACCCTTTTATGTTAATGGAAAAGATTATTATAATTGAAATGGATGGATTATACCTTTTTAGGGTTACCAAATGTCAAGAACTCTAGGAATGGCATATTTGTTTTTAGGCATTAATACATATCGGTCGATATCGCGGATAATATTAGTACCGATATTTGGTATCGATATATTGGTTGATGACCGATCACCGATATATCAGTGAAGTTAACTACATAGCTCACTGGATTGCACCTCTCATGGGTCATTTACAAATTACAACTCTGTATCACATGAGTTCTTCGCTCTTGATTGATTCCTCTCAAATCCACTAAATCTTTCACACGGGTCTTTTCCTTTGGGACTTGATTTCTTCACAAATGAACTTTACTTTTGTTGAACTACTCATGGGCTTTGATTTTGTTGTACGTGAAGCTCTTACCTTGCACCTTAGTTTTAGGGACATAAACACCTTGTAGTGCTTTTTATAACCAATTTTACAACTTTGGGCATCGTGGAATCAGTTTAACCATGTTTGTACATGATATTATCGTTCATTGTTATGTTTACAGGTTGTCAAGGTTCAGAAGGAGACTCACAACTAATGGTGTTGTGTTTGGCCTAATTGTAACAAATTATGTAGTGAATCGGCTATGGAAGAAAGCTGACCGTAAGTTCATGATGCAGAATTTCATGGTGAGTTCTTCATGGTTATGTCGTTTGTCTGTAAACATCATGACCTAATCTTTATTTGAATGTCAATAAAGGCGGTAATTTCAACTTATTTGCTAATAGCCAGTTGGATTCAGTTATGTTTTATTATCAACTGGGTCGTCTATGTAGAATAATATGGCATAATTGCTTGCCTTCCATTCCATTGATTTGTCAATTATATACAAGTTTACATTCCCTTATTTTAGGGAAGAGATAAATACAAACATAAATGCTAAACATTATCTATAAATAAATACAATTCAAAATTCAAATGTTATAATCTATTACACCCCCGCAGTCGAAGCAGGAGGTGGACGGATGTTGAGACTGGAGCGGAAGTCATCGAACAATACTCGTGGTAACCCCTTGGTAAAAATGTCAGCAATCTGTAGACGAGTCGGAGTATGGAGAATCCGAATAGAGCCGCGTTGAACTAACTCGCGCACAAAATGGATGTCAATTTCGATGTGTTTAGTGCGCTGATGTTGCACCGGATTGTTGGACAAATAGATGGCACTGATGTTGTCACAATAAATCAAGGTGGCCGTGGTAATGGGTTTGCGCAATTCCAGAAGTAAATTGCGTATCCAACAAATTTCAGCGACGACGTTGGCAATTGCACGATGCTCTGCCTCAGCACTTGATCAGGAAATGGTGGACTGCCGCTTGGAGGACCAGGATAGAAGGTTCGTCCCCATGTAAACACAATAGCCGGAAGTAGATCGGCGAGTATCTGGGCATCCTGCCCTTGGTTTTAAAAAGCGCGCTCGAGGCGCGCTTAAGCGCAAAGCGCACCTAGGCGCAACCCCGTGCGCCTTATGTAACCCTAGGCGAGCAGTGTGAAAAAAGCGCAAGAAAAGCGCAAAAAGCGCCCTAAAAGCGCAAAAAGCGCACGAAAAAAGCGCACTAAAAGCGCGCTTTTTGTACACATGCTATTTTTGTGCTTAAAATTGTTATACATGTAGCTAAAAAGGCTGTACATTCAAGTTAAATCATATATATACCTTATTTGTACCTATATTTTGAGTAAATAATGTTAAAAACCTATAGCATATATAAAAAAAATTATATAATCGTCTTGCGCCTCGCGTACGAAAAGCCCACCGCTTTTGCGCTTTGCGCTTTGCGCCTCGGTTTTAGACCTCGTCGCTTTTGTGCGCTTCGCGCTTTTTAAAACCAAGATCCTGCCCAATCAGCATCAGTGTACGCCTTAAGAGTTAGAGGCGTACATGAGGAAAGCGTAAGACCATAGGTGGCAGTACCCTTGATGTAACGAATGATTCTCTTCAAAGCTTCCAGTGATCAGTGGTCGGGTTGTGCATGTGAATACAAATCTGTTGCACCGCATAGCTGATATCCGGACGAGTAAAGGTAAGGTATTGTAGGGCATCCACAAGACTCCTGTATAAAGAAGGGTTATCAAAAGGAGCACTAGAAGCAGCACTGAGCTTCGGTTTAGAGTCAACTGGGGTGGCAACAGGATTACAGTTCTCCATACCTGCACGACTGACAATATCAAGAGCATATGACTGCTGAGATAAAAACATTTGGTCACCAGAGCGAGTGACAGAAATACCCAAAAAAATAATTAAGTGGTCCAAGATCTTTCATAACAAATTCAGCCGCGAGGCTGCCCATGAGTTTCTTTCGTAACTCAGTAGATGAAGCCGTCAGAATAATGTCATCTATATATATCAATAAATAAGCAACGTCACCCCCGTGGTGATATGTAAAGAGAGAATTATCACACTTGCTTTGAGAAAAGCCAATGGTGGTGACAAAATCAATAAAACGTTGATACCAAGCCCGGGGAGCCTGCTTAAGTCCATATAAGGACTTTTTCAGACGACAGACATAATCCGGGAAGTCTCTGTGACGAAAACCCACGGGTTGGTACATGTATACAGTCTCAGAGAGGTATCCATTAAGGAAAGCATTGGTAACATCCAGCTGATGGATGGACCAAGACTGAGATAAAGCTAATGTTAAAACAGTCCGAATGGTAGTAGGCTTGACTACCGGACTAAAGGTTTCCCCACAATCAATGCCAACCTCCTGTTTTCTACCATCACATACCAACCTAGCCTTATATCGTTCAAGAGTACCATCAGACCTTTATTTGTGGCGAAATAGCCACATGCTACGAATAACATGCATGTCAGGAGTCCTCGGGACAAGTTCCCAAGTCTTGTTTTTAATTAAGGCATTAAATTCGGTTAGCATGGCGTTATGCCACTCCGGGTCAGACAAGGCAACAATAGGGTTTTTGGGGACAGGGTGAATGGTGGTGGTGGATAAGTTAAAGATTTGTTTCAGTTTACTAATGCCGGACATGGAACGGGTGGTCATGGTCCGTGGTGGTGGCGGAGGGGGGGGGGGGGGTTCTGGTATAGGGCTAAGGGACTCAGACGAGTAGATTGGGCCGGATGTTGAAGGTGCGGTAAAGGGAGTGTGAGAAGGAGCGGGCTGGGACGTGATTGGTGTTGGGCCAGGAGGAGTGTGGGTCATTGGTGGGCTTGCGTTCTGATTCAGTGGGGACTGATTAAATGTGGGGAAATGGGGCGGTGATGAGGGTGGGCTGGATTGGGCCGATGTTGAGTGGTTTGGGCTGGGAGGGTTTGAGGAGTGGTGGATAGGTAGAGTGGGTGAGGGTGTGAGGATGGACGGGTGGATAGGGTCGTCGAGGAAGGAGTATGTGGTGGCGATGGTTTGTGTTTCTTAGAAAAGGGAAAGATGGTCTCGTCAAAGATGACATGGCGGTTAATGGTGATGGTTCGTGTTTTGAGGTCAAAACATTTGTAACCTCGGTGGTTGGAAGGGTACCCAAGAAAAATACAAGGGTAGGAACGGTATGCGAGTTTGTGGATGGTGGTGTGGGGAATTAGAGGGTAGCATAAGCAACCAAACACACGAAGATGGTCGTATGATGGTAGGCATTTGTAAAGGCGTTGGGTTGGGGTTTAAAATTTGTGGATTTTGTTTGGGATAATATTTAGGAGATAGGTGGTGGTTTCAAGGGCATGGTGCCAGTAGGTGTTTGGGGTGGAGGAGTGGGCTAGGATGGTTCGCATAAGGTTGTTTATGGTACGTATTTTACGTTCGGCTTTGCCGTTTTGGGATGAGGTGTGGGGACAGGAGAAGCGGAAGTGCATGCCGTGTTGGTTGCAAAAATTGTGAAATTGGTTATTTGCATATTCACGGCCATTGTCACATTGTAGTTGTTTAATTTTGGTGTTGAACTGGGTGTGGACAAAGTTGGTAAATTTTGTGAACATATTAAAGACTTCAGATTTATGTGCTATGGGGTAGGTCCAAAGGAAGTTGGTATAATCATCCAAAAAGAGGACATAATATCGGTGTCCTCCATTTGAGATAACAGGTGAGGTCCAAACATCACTATGAACAAGATCAAATGGCATAAAAGTACTTGTATTAGAATTAACAAACGGGAGTCTAGTGTGTTTTCCAAAAATACAAGCACTGCAAGTTTTATTAAGTAAAGAACCACAAGAAATTAAACTAGAAGTTTTTAAACTTTGCAAAATAGCTGGGCCTGGGTGACCGAGCCTTTGATGCCAGATGTCTTGAGTGAGGGCTGCATAGGTAGAGGCAGTAGTGAGATTGGTGATATTGGACGGGCTGAGAGTGTAGAGATCCCCCGAGCTATTGCACCGTAGGATAGGTTTCTTGGTCTTTAGGTCCTTCACAGTAAAACCATAAGGGTCAAATTCCACAGTTAATTGATTATCAGTTGTAAAACGTCTAACTGAAATAAGGTTTTTGACTAGGTTAGGGGCATAAAGGACATTGTTAAGTTTAAAAGGTGGGAATGGTGGTGGTAAGGTTATGTTGCCTTGTCCTAAAACCGGAATGGTTTTACCATTGCCAACAATTATGTTACGAATAATGTCAGAATTAAAAATAGACGAGAACTTATCAAATTGAGGAGACATTGTACCTGACGCACCGGTGTCCATAGTCCACGATGGATCATTATGATGAAGTGCCAAGTTGTAAAGGGCCTGTGCTATATCCGTGGGAGAGTGGTTGGTCGTATAGGATTGGGCGGTTGACTGTGAGGGTTTGGGCCCGAGGATCCCTTGTCCGTGAGAGTTGGATTGGGCCTGTGAGGGATTGTAGCTGTTGTTGGGCTGGGAATATGAATTTGGCAGGGGGTTGGACGGGTAGGGGCAAGGAGGGACAGCCCACGAAGCCCAAGGTGAAGGGGTGAAGAAGGGCGTCTGCTGGTTGGGCCACGGACTGGGCCAAAACTGGGCGTAATAATGGGGCTGCCGGTAGCGGCCCCGTCCATACGATCTTTGTTGGCCACGGCCCCGGCCTCTGGTACGGCCACGGTTACGGTTACGATCATGGGTTTCAGGGTGGTTGTCATAGGATTCGGGTTGGTTGTTTCGATTGTCAGTGGGCTCGGGCACGGGTGGGTTGGTGGTGGTATGGAGGGCGGTGCCAGCAGCCTGGGCCGCTAGTTTGGCTTGGTCGGTTTTGGTCTCCTCAACTTGACAAAGTTTAGAGCGGATGGTGTAAAAATCTGGAAGGGGTTGGGTGTTTTGGAGGATTGGTGATATACTTTCATAGGGTTCGGTAAGACCGTTAGGATTTGTAAGACAAGTTGATTCTCGGTAATGGGTGACTCGAGGCTTTTGAGTTGGTCGAACAAAAGCTTCATGTGTTGGCAGAAAGCGGAAATATTGGAAAATTGTGGTAGGCGACTATTAAAAAATTTGTTTTGTAGGGTGATAAGACGAGCGGCCTGGTTGTCCAAGAACAGGTTTTTGAGGCGGCACCAAGCATCGTAAGCAGACGTGTTTGTGACCATAATGGTGTGGACAAGGTCTTGGGTGATGGTACCGTAGATCCATTGCAACACAATGGCGTCTAGGCGGTCCCAAGAGGCAAGTGGGGGAGTGGATTTTTCGCCTTCTTTTTCTGCCGAAGAAGAGGATTCGGCTGCGGCTGTGTTACGGGGTAGGAGATGGTTATAAACTTCATAGGCTTTGCAATGGATGGTGAAAAGCTCAGCCCAGGTTGTGTAGTGTTCGGTTTGACGGTCAAGGATGATAGGTATAAAGTTCTTGATGTTTGTGACTGTGACAGCGGGATGTAGTGTGGAAGACATGATCGAGTTCCTAAGAAACGATCGGCAGAAAGGAAGAAGCTAGGTAAAGGTGACGGCAATGAGAAAGAAAGAAGGGTTAGGGTTAGGGTTAAGCTAATGATACCATGTAGAATAATATGACATAATTGCTTGCCTTCCATTCCATTGATTTGTCAATTATATACAAGTTTACATTCCCTTATTTTAGGGAAGAGATAAATAAACAACAACAACAACAACCTTACCCAGTAAATCCCACAATTTAGCACAGCTAAGAGTAGGGTCTGGGGAGGGTGGGATGTAGGCAAACCTTACCCCTATCCTTGCGGATAGAGAGGCTGCTTCCAGAGAGACCCCCGGCTCGACAAACAGAAAACTACCAGTAAACAACACTAAAAACTAATGGAGAGATACTGAATTTATATAAACATTGAAAGTGTCATGTATTATAAACAAAGGTATATATGCCATAAGAACAATATAACACATATAGTAACATAGAAAGTGTCATGTATTAAAGCAAGGTTATCGAAAGTCTATTTTGAATAAAGCAAGGGAAGAGATAAATACAAACATAAATGCTAAACATTATCTATAAATAAATACAATTCAAAATTCAAATGTTATAATCTATTAGTCTAGATGAAGGTTATCGAAAGTCTATTTTGAATGCAGATACAACTGGATAACTTTAAGAGTGGACGGTTCCAACAATGATAACTAGCGCATTCAGACATTATGAAGGTGGACATATTTTTTCAAACATGATCGTGCTTTATTTCTTCGGGAAGCGCGTAAGTTCATGTACCTTGGTATTTCCATAGAACTTTTGATATTTTCTAGTGTAGCTAGTAGGTAGGTAAATTCTTGGTTTAAAGAGCGAGTGAGGCGCAAGGCGATCCTGATAACTCCTCAGGGCCTTGAGGCCGTGCCTCATGCCTATATGGGTCAAAATTATGGCATATATGTAAAAACAACCAAAGTGATGAAATATGAATGATTTACTTGATAAAAAGATGTAATGTAAAAGAGATGACAAAGACGCAACTTTTCGAGAATGTGAAGCTCTCGCCTTGGCTTGTAAGACCTTAGCGTCTCGGAGCCTTGGCTTATGCAACTTCTGGTTGTACAAGAGACTGTTTCCTTTTCAGAAATACAAAAGTTGGGATTTACTAGTAATTTTGCTCCTTTTTTGAACAGATTGGAAACCAATTCGGACCTGAATTTCTGCTCAAGTTATATCTAGCTGGGGCTTTCGTTGGTTCAGTCTTCTTCTTGGTGCATCATGCTTTTTTGGTCCCATCATCCAAGGTACACCGGTTCTAAACATTTTAGTAATTAACTTAAGAGTGACTATAATATATAACATAGTTTGATTGTCACAGTGTCACTTGCTTCCGCCATCCCCGTTTGTTTTAATAATTTTGTTACATATGGCACACTTAGTTATACTTTTTTTATACACCGTGACCATCCTTGGTATAAGGTGGCAACTTCAACCCATATATATGTAAACGGGTCAATTCAGGTTTTGTTTTTTCCTCTAACGGGTCAAACATGTAAACTCTCAAAACTTGGCTAAAATGGGAAATGGTTTGAAAGTTGCTTATTGTGTATTTAGAATGCATAAAACCTCATAAATCATATATACATAACTTAGATTATTAAGTAATAATGAACACATTAATTATTTATAAAAGTTCAAGCAAATTTCACAACCACGGTATAACATATTGATACATTTTATTATATGTTTATGTACCACAGGAAAGGCGATTGAATGAACCCGACCCATCAAAAGTTTCTTGGCTGGTATATTTCTTGCTTTTGTATCTTCAAAATTTTGTTCATATGACTTGCAACTCTGATTCTGGTATATTTTTAGGGAGCCAGTGGTGCAGTGAATGCTATCATGCTACTTGACATATTTCTTAACCCTAAAATAACTGCGTTCTTATTGGTATATCGACTTTCATTATACTTATAAGTTATAAGTTCATATATCCTCTTAAAACTTGGTATAAATGTATAATATCATATGAAATTGCCTCTTCATATGTGTTTGTTTTCATGTGTTTGTTTCAGGGAATATTTATTGTTGGCCATGATATGAGGAGAATGTCAAAGGTATGATTCTTTGTATCAGAAATCACAAATCTATCACAGAAATACGGGTCAACTGTATTTTTGTTTCCAAAATAGAGAAAACGACGTTCTTTGACCAAAAGTCATTATGATGCGAAGTTGAAGGCGCCTGCTGATTTTAAACATTTTATGTGTAATTATTATGTTTAACGGTTGCAGGGAACTAGTGGAAACTCGAGGTCTGCTCCCTTGGGTGGTGCTGCGGTTGCTGCCATAGCTTGGGCACGACTGAGAAAGGGGCGGTTCTAAACTTAAATACCTTCGCACTCATTTGTGCTGTTGCGTCTAATTGTACTTGCGTTCATGAAAACTGAATGTGTCCATTGAGCTTGTAGGTTGGTTGGGTCGGGTCAAATGGTCAACGGTTTCGACATTCATAATATGGACTTGGACTTGGATTGAAAGTGAACTACATTTGGAGAGTAGTTTCATTCCTTGAAGAAGATTATGTCATGATATTGATAACAATGCATTCAAATTTCAACTTAAGTGAGAGCCCTTGGTTGGGCCTTGGACTTAACTGGACAATTTATTTTGGTTAGGATTGTTTTCATAACTTATTTCATGGCCCATGGGTATAATTAAGGCGGTTATGAGGAGGTATATTGATTGGGCCAGTCTAGTCCAACATAAATTGTGCCTGCTATGGCTGGAAGGAAACACCACTACCTTCACGGCCCTTCACGAATTGCTCATGGATAGGTCACTACCTCCACGGCAACACCACTGTCGGTGGCATGGGTAGTGGTCTCGTAAAGGTTGGCACAGTAGATGATTTACGGAAGTGTAGTGGGTAGGTGGATGTTATTTTTTTGTCAACATGTGAGTTTTTTTAGTTTAATTTGTGTTTTTTAGAGGTGGGAAGAAGATGATATGGTAGAAGAAGATGATGATAGAGGTGGGAATATGTTTTTTTTCTTTGTCATCATTTGGGTTTTTTTTTTTAATTTGTTTTTTAGTTCTTTAAAATGTCTAATTAATTTATGTATTAGTTTTAATTAATTTTATTTAAAACAAAAAAAAAGAAAAAAAAACATTTCAGTGTAGTGTAGTGTGAATATACGCGTGAGATGAATAAGCAACATCGTACATGAAGCACCTCATGAGCCAGATCAAAACATTCAGTCGCGCAACGCTATGCACCAATCAAAGTCAATCGCAGCGCATTAATATACGTGTGAGACAAATAAGCAACACCGTACACAAGGACAGTTGGTACGATCCGATAAGAAATAGAAGATTTGGTCATAGGACAGGCGCATGCTCAACCAACTAGGGTACGACACCTAGCAGGGTTGGACCAACCACTCTAACCAGAGTAGTGACGTGACGGCTTCCATGCCTGGACCATGCTGTGCATAGTACAGTCAGAACACTGTGCAGACACACGTCGCCTTGCAAGATGCCAGCCATCACATCACCGTTCCGCTTATCCAAAACATAGGACATGTGACCACCCCTAAAGTGACACATGTCCGCTGCACAAATCTCTCCCTACCAGAGCCATGCCACGTGGTTCCATCAAAGGCGGGACACATTCCCCTTCTTCCGTTAACCATTATTATCATATTTCCTAAATACTAATACTTGGCTGGAAGGGGGGCACCCCTTAACCCTGGCCCAGGCCCATATCGGGTTAAGGGTCAGTAATGTTTAGCCTATTTCTGTGTCTGTAAACAAGAGCTCTCGAGCATCGTAACAATCGCCTCCCTTCATTCGGCCATCATTCATTTCTTGTAGGGGTATTCAAAAAATCCGAAATCCGAAAAAATCCGATATCCGAACCGAAAAAACCCGATTCGAATTCTTATTCAGATATTCGAATGGATCCGATCCGAATCCGAATTACTTATTCGGATTTCAGATCGGATTCGGATTTCACAATTAAATTATTCGGGTTATTCGGATTTTTCGGATAACCGAATAACCCAAATAAGCTTCAATTGAGTTTTAGTAAGGGAATGACCAATTATTTGAAACTTAGTTCAACCCATGAAGCATGGGGCCAATACTAAACCATAATTCTTAAACATCGTCCATCCATATGGACTAGTTACTGTCACGTTTCGTGATGCGTGATTTTATGTTCAATACTACGTCTTAAAGTTTGATTTTGTGTTTAAATTTACGTTTTGAAGACTATATTTTGAAGTTTGAACTTTGTATTTGTGTTTAAGACTAATCTCTATTTTCGCTTTTGTATGTTTATTGAATTCAAATTAATAAAATGTTAGGAACCATAAATTAGGAAAAATAAAAAAAAAATGTGAAAAGTTGTTGTTTGGTTTAATTTGGATTATTCGGATATCCGTTCGGATTATTCGGATTTATCCGAATCCGATCCGAATTGTATGCATCCAATTCGGATCGGATCGGATTCGGATAGGCTCCTAAAATTTCAAAATCCGAATAATCCGAATAACCCGTTATCCGATCCGATGAACACCCCTAATTTCTTGTAGGTTTGTTAGATCAAGAGTGTTAGCAAAGGATACTCCCCAAAGAAATACCCTTATAACCAAGTTAGATATCATTAATCCCCCATGACTATACTCAACTACCCATCAACAAACATATATACCCTTATATTACAAGTCTATAAAATGCAATACTTTCAAAGATCCTAAGTGGGTCTGCACAAATTTCACACTATGAAGAAGCTATTCAGCTTCAGCCTCAAACTAATCTCACAAAACCCAACACAATTTGTGTCACACACCATACGATCGAACCCACTTCCCATTCACCGACCCACCAATGTCCCTCCACACCATAACCATCATAGATTCTTTCACACCACTGGCTCTGTACAGCCATTTCGTGAAGCACCCACCAGGTGTTTGATGAAAGTCCTTTCGAACCCACTTGTTTTAAAGCGGCTTTTACCTCATGGGTTCTTGAATTTCAAAGCGTCTAATAAGTTGTTTGTGGGTTATGGAAAGTTTGGGTCTTTAAGAGATCAGTTTAGAAGGCATAATTTTCAGTTTAATCAACCAGTTGGGTACCAACAAAATTGGTAATTTCTTCTGTGATTTCTGTTTATGTTGCTTGTTTCTTCCCTTGTATAGTATTTGTGAAGTGATCATAATTAAAATGGATGAATTTTACTTTTTTTTTTTTTTTTTTTTTATTATTTGTTCTTTTTTTTTTTTAAAGTTCTTTAATATTTTCCATTAAATAAAAAACATTACAAATTACATCAAGATGGCGGGAAGACGGGCAACAAGCTGCACCGCCACCCCTTTCTGAATGACAAACCCTAACCGACTAGGTTTATTTTTATTTTTTATGTGATTAGGTTTATTTTTATTTTTTATGGAGGGGTGAAAGTCAAGAACTCTAGGAAGAACACATTTGTTTTTTAGGTATTAATAGGTAGCGTTTGTTTCACGGAATGGAATCTTGATGGAATTGGAATGTATATTTCATTTCTTATGTTCATGTTTTTGAAATAAGGATTTTGAAATGAACAACATATGGAAGGAAATCTACATTCCAATTCTGTTCCATTCTTTGAAACGAACACGCCTACATTCCAAATAAAATTCAAGTTTCTGCAGGAATTCCAATTCCATTACGTTCCACGAAACGAATGCTACCTATATGTTTTATAGTTTCTTGTTTGAATAAAGTGGATAACTGATTATTGTGGTGTTTGTGTTTCATACTTCATACCATAGCTTCTGTAAATCCAAAGTGACAGAAAGAACAGGATGTACCAGATTTTTGTTGTATCCCTGTTTAAGTGTGTGGATGTGTGTGAGTTAGCGTACATGCTTATATAATTGCTATAGAACTGTGGGCCACTTGATCAATAACCATTTGCAGTTGTCATCCGTTTAGCATTCACAACCGTGAACAAGTTTTCGTTTTCCTTTTCAAAATAATGATCTCGGCCTACGATTCCTTTGCGATATGGTTTTGGTAGTTGGTAGCAATAATTTTGTCTTGAATAGTTTATGCGATCGCACACATTTACACCTTGGTTTAAAAAAAGCGGGATAGGCAATTTGGAAAACGCTTAAGGACCTTGAGGCAGATCCTCGTGGACATCTGGGTCAAAATTGATCAAAATTAGGGTATGTAAGACGCCATATGTGAAAATTACGGTAGGAATGAAGAATTTATGAAAAAGACTTACTTGATAAAAACGTTGATTTGTAAAAGAGATGCATCTTCTGCTTATATGTGAACCTTATTTGGTTGTACATAGAGCAACACCTCGCATTTTTGCAGCTCTTGCCCTGCGCCTCAGTTTTAGGACCTAAACGCCTTGTAGTGCCTCGTGGAATCAGTTTAAAGTATGTTTACATATGATCACATGTTCATTGTTATGTTTACAGGTTGGCACAGTTCAGAAGGAGACTCACAACTGATGGTGTTGTAATAGGCCTGATTGTAACTAATGTAGCTGTGTTTCTGTTATGGAGGGTTGCTGACCGCAAATTCATGATGCAGAATTTCATGGTGAGTTCTTCATGGTTATGTTGTTTGTCTTCAACAAAAATCAAATATACATTCCAATTCTTTTATTTAAAAGATTAGATTATTATTGTTACAATATAGTTTTTATGTTCTCATAGCTAATACATTAGTTGTTCCTAAAACAATGAACAAAGGGTATTTTCCGGTCAACCCGATCTAACATGTTTAACCTAAATAAAAAAATAAAAATAAAAAAAAGAAAGAAAGAAAATACTCATCTTGATTCTTGACCCGTTACATAGCCCATTCTGCCACCTCTAAGGCTCTAGTATTTTGCATGTGTTACTATTATTTTTAATCATTTCATCTGCACAGATACAACTGGACAACTTTAAAAGTGGACGGTTCCATACCATGATAACTTCTGCATTCAGTCATATTGAAGTCGGACATATTGTCTCAAACATGATCGGGTTTTATTTCTTCGGGAAGAGTGTAAGTTCACGTCCCTTGGTATTTCCCTGGAACTTTTTATATATTTTACTGTAGCTAGGAGGTACGCAAATTCTTGATTCAAAAAGAGTGTGTGAGGTTCAATGCCCGCGAGGCGATCTGGAAAACTCCTCAGGGCCCTGAGGTGGCGCCTTGTGCACACCTGGGTCAAAATTAGGGTCTATAGGTGGCTGATATTTAAAAACATCCAAAGTGATGAAAAAATTATGAATCGTTTACTTGATAACTGGATGATATGTAAATGAGATGATAGAGATGCAACTTCTGGTTGTACATGTAGCAACACCTCACATATGTAAAGCTCTTGCCTTAGCTTTTGGGACCTTAGCATCTTGGAGCGCCTAGCACTTTTTAAAACCAGATTAACATGCATAAGTTTACCATTTGCAATGGCATTGCGTCTAAATCACGGTAAAACTATGATATGTTCAGAAAATTGATTATAAATTCATTATATTTTGATTGCGCCCGAGCTCATTTGGTGACGTTTATTTTCGATTCATGCGTTTGTTTGTATAAACATGAGTTGTAGCTTTAATTTTTTTTGTTTGGGAATAAAATTGAAACAGGTCACAAAATTGTTTCTTTCTCAGAATAAAGATTAAAAATAAGTTAGGATTTTTTTACTGGGTTGCTTCAACAGTTAAATCAACAATTTTGATTTAGGAGTATGTTTTGGTGCTTCTTTGGACAGATTGGATACCAATTTGGACCTGAATTTCTGCTCAAGTTATACCTAGCTGGGGCTTTTGTTGGCTCAGTCTTCTACTTGGTGCATCATGCTTTTTTGGCCCCATCATCAAAGGTACATCAGTTCTAACCATTTTAATAATTAGTTTAAGAGGGACTATGTTGAACCCTAATAATATAACATATTTTGCTTGTCAGTTGCTTCACCCCATCCCCATTTGTTATAATTTTGTAAACGGTTCAATTTATGTTTTATTTTTTTCTCTAACGGGTCACATAGGTAAACTCTTGACTTGGCTATATGAGAAATGGTTTGAAAGTTGCCTAGGGTGTATTTGGAATGCATAAAATCTCATGCCTAGTATAATCCCCCATCCATAGCAAAGCTATTGTTGGAGTTTAGGGAGGGTGAGATATAGAAAAACCTTATCTCTATCCCATGGGATAGAGAGCCCAGGGGATAGAGAGGTTGCTTCCGGTGAGACCCCTGACTACAAAGAAATAACCACACATAAAAGTCAAATTAGGATGTACATAACTACTCACAAACTAGGCTAAGACGTAAGCTACCACAACAAAAAAAAAAAAAAAAAACACAAACAAGCGATAGCATGCAAACACCACCCAAAAGGATAAATAAATAAGCTAAACTTGTAAGGTAAGATTAAAAGGACAAACCGTGCGCTACTCCTAAAAGATCTTTAACCTTAATCCTGTGTCTCCACAAACTCCTATCCTCAACCAAGGGCCAAGGGGTTCGAAATAACTTAGATTATCAAATCATAATGAACACATCAATTATTTGAAAAAAAAATATAAGCAAATTCTACAACCAAGGTGTAACATAATTGATGCTTTTTGTTAAATGTTTATGTACTACAGGACAGGCGATTGTTTGAACCAGACCCTTCAAAAGTTCCAGGGCTGGTACGTTAAATATTTCTGCTTTTTCCCTTCAAAATTTTGGTCATTTACATGATATTTATTATATATGACTCGCAACTCTGATTCTGTCGTATTCTTAGGGAGCCAGTGGTGCAGTGAATGCTATCATGCTACTTGACATTTTTCTTAACCCTAAAAAAACTATATATCTCGAGTTCATAATACCAGTCCCTGCTATCTTACTGGTATGTTGACTTTCATAATACTGATATATCCTCTTTAAAACTTGGTATAATATCATATTTACCCAACAAAAAAAATTAGAGTATCAAAAACTCTCTTTTTCAAATTTATACACTTCCCTTACAACTGGCATCAGTATATGCCGCGGTTTAGAATGTACGCGAAAGTGAAGGGTACAACAGCCATATGACAAATTGTATTTGATGAAATGGGTAAATATGAAATTTCAAGTATTTTGAACATCGTATTTGATATTGGCTTTTTTGGATGGATAAATTTGATATCATGCAAGTTTTAAAGGGGCATAAACGATATTACCGCTTCATAAATGTCACCCAAAATATAGTTTTTGAGTATTTGTGACCCGTGTCTGTTTCATGTGGTTCGTTTCAGGGGATATTTCTAGTTGGCCATGATATGATGAGAATATTAGAGGTATGATTCTTAAATGTTAAATCCTAAATAAATAAAAAGTTATAAGTAAATGTAGACAGTGTTTTCGTTTTTTTAAAATAAATTGAAAGCCACCTGCGTTTTATTTCAACATTATATATGTGTAATTATTCATTTATTATGGTTAACTGTCTCAGGGAGATAGTCAAATCTCAGGGTCTGCTCACTTGGGAGGTGCTACGGTTGCTGCCATAGCTTGGGCACGGCTGAGGAAGGGGCGGTTCTAAACTTAAATACTACGTTCGCACTTGTTTGCCTTGATGTGCCTAATTTTTCTAACTTTCATGTAAACTGAATGTATCAAGCCAGCTTGTTGGCCGGTTGGGTCAGGTCGGGTCAAATGGTCAGCTATTTCGACATTCGAAGAAGATTATGTCATGATGCTTATTGAGTTATTGATAAGAATGCATTTAAATTTCAATCAAAGCAAGACCCCTTTGGTTGGGCCTTGGACTTACCAGAACAATTTGATTTGGGTTATGATTGTTTTTATAAAACTTAATTCAATGGCCCATGGGCCATGGGTATATGAAAATGAATATTTTTTAATTTTTCTTAAAAAGCATAAGACAATGAATAATGAAAAAAAAACAAATGAAAATGACAAAAAATGAGAAAAAATGAGAAATAAACGTTGAAACTTAAATGGCTCTCTTTTTTCTACTATTATTTAGTATTTTACTCAAATAAAACAAGGGTTTTATGATAAATGAGTCCAGTGGCGAAGCTTGACCCGAAGGTTCGGGGGGTCGGAAGTCACCGGGGGTTCGGAAGTCACTGGTTTCGAGGGGTCGAAAACCAGTTTCGGGGGGTCGAAACCCTATATTTTCAAAATTTTATATACGGATACTATATAATCGGAACTTCTGCGCGAAAATCCGGGGGGTCGGCCGCCCCTCCCCGCCCCTACAAACCTCCGCCAATGAATGATGTCGATCGTGTGCGTGATATGAGCATGTACAAGTCTAGTGTTACATTACACATAAAGAAAGGGTTTCGTACGATACAAAAAAGTGACATGAAAGTATTATGTGTGTCGATTATCAATCGTGCATCCACCTAGAATATGTCTCATCACTAAAACAACGATAATTGCTTTGGATTGATTTTGATTTGGTAACAACCATATTCGAGTGAAAACTTGATAAACTCCAATTATTTATGACGTTGTCTCTCAATTGAGAGGCAAACTTGAATGATTTAAACATGAAAATTGTTCACATAGAGTTTTATGTTTCTTGGTATTTCCTCAAGTAGTATATGCACCTTCAAATATTACCATATTTAGAAAGTTAAATAAAGAAAGAAGATCAGGTTTGTCACAAACATTCTTGATAGTGATTACTTATTAGCATGATACATAGTTCGGTTTGAGTCGCTTCTTGTATAAAATCTAAAAGCGAACTGGAAATTGGCTAAGATATTAGTCATTTTGTCGCTCCTAATTTAGAAGATATGCCATAAATAATTAATCATTATCATGTAAAATGGTGCAATAATCAAGCATAAAATTATTGATTGAGGAATACTTTCGAATTGATTTGAATCACATCATCCAATTTAGATTTGATTTTATTTTATTATCGCCTATTATTATAAACAAGACTTTTGTTTAGTTGAATAAATTTTTATAAGCCAAAATAAACGTTATATCAAATATTATTTATTATAATAACTATAATTAGCCAAGACATAACTTTACTAGGTAAACTAAGATATTATTTAGGATGGAAAAGTTTTTGGTGCTTATAATATGACTAGGATACGAGTATTTTGCATATACTAGTTGTAAGTAGTATCTATCAATGGGGTGATGGTCCATTGGCAAAGGCAAAGCCTTTAAAACATCTAGGTTGTGGAAGGTCTTGGGTTCAAATCCCACAGACTATAGGATTTAAAAGAAATTAACCTTTCAAAAAACAAAAAAAAAAGTTGTAAGTAGTATCTGGTTAGTGTGTTTAATGACTATGGGTTGACGAATTAAATAAATAGGGGAAATATCCTGTACAAACTGTTTTTTGGTAAGAACTGTGAGAATCAAAGGAGCGTATTTTTTTTTTCGAAATTTTTTTTCCTATATTGTTAAACATGTATTATAGTATTGAAAACTAAAAAAAAAAAAATTGGTGTAGAGTAATTACATAATTACTTTAGTGTAAACTAGTGTATTTACCTTAATGACGTAATTACACTAAAAATTTTTTTTTTTATTTTTTTTTGTATTATTCATCTAGAAAGTATGTTTAAGCACATGGGAAAAAAAAATTTTAAAAATTAATTTTTTTTTACCCCCTTTGATTCTTACAGTTCTTACCGAAAAACAATTTGTATTTGATCTTTACTCTAAATTAAATAAATCCAGAGTATATTATCTTTCTCACAAATCTCACCTTTTGTATATATATATATATATATATAGGAAAAAGATCAAATAGGAACCAAGAGCCTAGTTAGGAACTTAAGAACCAATCTGAGCCATTCATCTTTGATCTTGATCTAGGGGGTAGTTATGTAATTAGACAATTAAATATTATATTTTAATTTAATTAAAATTTTTATATATGGTAGTTAATTAAAACTTTTGGTGGTTATTCAAATCCCATAATTTTCTCCATCTCTCTCGTTCATCTCATAAACAATCTGACTCATCCCCCTCTCTAATTCATTCATTCATCTCTCTCTTGAAGAAATGACGAGAACATTAATCGATCCCTCTTTTTTCTTAATTAAAAAATAAATGATGAAGAAGATTACAATTGACGAAGAAGATTATAATTGGAAACCGATGTGAAGCCGGAGAACCACCGACCGGATGCGTGGAGGATGAAGAAGACCAGCAATCGCTACGGAAGTGTGTACTTGATTTATTTATAAACATATTTTCATTTGTATTTGGAAAAAGAAATAAACGTGATCTATCCTTTTGATTTTTTCTTTTGAATCTTAATTTTATTTATATTATTCAAGTTTAAAAGAATGTATATTTTTTAATTTTAAATTGAATCTGTAATACTTTTGCTTTGATTATTTGTTGTCTTTGTAATTCAAGAATTTTCTTCTACGTGCCAATAAAAACAAAATTTGGAGGTCACACAATATTTATGTTTTGAGGTTTTGTTAATTAGAGGTTGGTGTATGTATTGTTGTTGCTTTGTTGTTGATTTTATACATGATTTAGAGAACTCTATATTTATTTTCATATTGTAAAATGTATTAACTAATGTCGATTGATATACACCAATGTATATTTGTGTTAGAGATGATGATGAATGAAAAAATGAATATACACCAATGTACATCTGTGTTGATGATGTTGAATGAAAGAAAAAAACTGATGTACATCAATGTATAACTGATGTACACCATTGTATATATGTGTTGATGATGATGACGAATGAACAAAAAAAAAACTTATATACACTAATGTACACCTCAACTTACAACAGCTATATAGCTAAATAAAAATTTACCATTATATACACTTGTGTATAGCCATTTGGCTTTGTTTATCCTTATAGCAGTTATGTCTCTCATTCTCTTTACGTAATATACACCAACGTATAACATACACTAGTGTATAGGCATTCGATAAAAATAAAGTGTCTCATTTTTTTACGTGATTATTACGTTTTTTAGGATCCATTTTTTTAATATTATCCATAAATCAGTAAATGGAGAAGGAGAGGGTTTTTAGGAGGTATTTATGGTGTAATCAATTTAAATTATGTGTTATGATAACCTACCTAATTTTGTGGAAGACCAAAAGTCCATAATACCCTTACAAATAAACAATTAATTAATCTTCTAATTATTTACAATCATACCATTAGAGATCAATAGCTATAAAGTGGTTCATATGGTTCCTACTTAAGGTGTGGTTCCTATTTGAACCATACCCTATATATATATATATATATATATATATATATATATATATATATATATATATATATATATAGGGGAGGGTTTAAATGAGAACACCCATCTTTTGTGAGAACCACGAGAACAAATCTCAGCCACTCATTTAATTCCCTTGTGTTTTATTTAAAAGGGTAAAGTGGTAATTAGCCATAACTTGATTCTTTCATGACATTTTCTCTAGATCTGTACCATTATCAACCCTCAACCATTCACCAATCAATTCTTGATCCCTGTGATCTTCAAACATCATTCAATCGATTCTAGATCCATTCGATCTTCAACCATCCTTTAATCGATTCTGGATCCATACGATTTTTATTGATCCAGGTATGTTCTCTGTCGTTCTTAATTCAAACCATACGACCTTTAGCCATATCGATTATGGATCCATACGATTTATGCAGATTTAGGTATGTTCTTGCATCAAGTATTTGTATTAGAAATCTGGAAAGCATGAAGAATGAGTAGTGTTAGTTTGTTAATTACCTGTTTTATTTCATTATATAGTTTTCATTTTGTGACAAATTGGTTATTGTAGTGTTAATAATTGTGATTACCTGGCTAGTGTAGTGCTAATAATTATGTAGAATACATAATAATATTATAGGTTGTAGATTTGTTAAGGTTTTCTAGTTTTGAAGTGGAATTAGGGCATGCAATTTTGGAATTATTTAAGGAACTTTGATATTTTAATGATAAAGTGGTTCTAGATTCTTGTGAGTAGTTAGTTATTTTAGTGTCATTGCATAATCACATGATGGAGTGTAGAAACGTTGGGTTTGAATGGAACTAGAGCATGCAGGTTTGAAAATAATTAAGGGCTTTAATATATGGTGGTTGATCATGAGTGCTTGAGTTTTATAGAAAGATCTAAATGTAATGCAAATTGAATTAATAGATGTACTGGATAAAAAAGTGCTTCTACATTCATACATTGTGAAAATCCTTCTTCTAATAGATCTAATAGATTAAAGTGTGCATATACATTCATCCAACATACTATGTTTGTTTTATTCTTTTGTTTTACACATATGTGATGCTTATTTAATTTCCAGGATAGGTTGGTGCGGGCACTAGCTAGCGATGTTTGATATTGTGAGGAGGTGACATGTGATTATGACATTGTGGCGATGCGACTAAGAGGGTTCCTGTTGTCTACAACAGTACCACCGGAGGAAATAATCAAGCGGGTGTAGTATTAACACTACCAACAAGTGTTACATGCCGAATTTAGTGGGCGGATTTGAAGCCTAGCAATACCACCAATGAAGCTGTTGAAAGTTACATTGTAGAAATCAATTTGAATCTTGCAAGCCCTTTGATTATAGGAGAAAAAACTATTTGTAGACATTATTAATCCAATGAAATTACCACTTACATTTCATTTTTGTTGTGTTTGTGTATTTTACATCTTTTTATATTTTATCATGTCATGTTTACAAAATTATTATATGTATGTGTTTGTTTTCTATCGTGTCAATTTATATTTACATATGTGCAGTGATTTACGCATGTGTAAAATGTTAACTATTATTAATATGTATGTTTTACACATATGTAGCTGACATGCATATTTGTATTTATTTTACACATGTGTAAATTATTCTTTGTCACATATTTGTATCTATTTTACATATGTGCAACTAAATTGCATATGTGTAAAGTGTTCGCTATCACATATTTGTGTATGTTTTACATATATGCAATTGATTTACACATGTGTAAGTTCTTCACCACATATTTATGCATGTTTTACACATGTGCAGCTGATGTGTAAACTGTTCTATTTCATATATTTATGTCTATTTTACATATGTGATAAATTACACATACGTAGAGTGTTCACTATCACATATTTGTGTTTTTTACATATGTGTAGTTGATTTACACATGTATGAATTGTTCACCATTTTATATCTATATCTATTTCACATATGTTCAATTGTATTACACATGTGTAACTTGTTTCCTGTCACTTATTTGTTTTTGTTTGACACATTTGCATCTGAATTACACATGTGTAAAATGTTCACAATTAATTATATTTGTTTCTATTTATATATGTGCATTTGTATTACGCGTGCAAAGTTTGTTCACTTCAATTTATGTGACGACCCGGAAAATTTTCTTCTTATTTGTTTTTCCTCCTCGACTTCGGGAAATTTTCGGGACGAAAATTCTTTCAACAGGGGGATGATGTGACACCCGGCAACTTTCGGTAACTAACTTTTGAAAACTTAGTAAGTCTACCTTAGCGAGTCGCGCATACGTTACACATAACAAGGTCGGTCGAGTCGAATCGCACATCATTAGGGTTTTAACATACGCAAGTCTCGGGTCCCGGGAATTGGTGATCGGGCGGGAACGTGTTATTTATCATGCATTATATGTTTACAATCATTATGTGACTTGTCGGTATGTGAAAATGTGCTAACATGTGTTAAAACGGGGTTTAACGCGCAAAACACACGAACACAGAGGCTGCAGGCGATTAGGCTCTTGGGGAATAGCCTAATCGCCTATAAAGGGGCGATTGGAGGATGATTATAGGCGAGTAGGGGCTAATCGCATGACTATTCATGTGATTAGGCCCCAATCGCATGAACTGTCATGCGATTAGGCTCCCTAATCGCGTATAAACCTGCATACTCGCGTGATACGTGCTGAACGACTAAAAACGCCTATAAATACCACCCTTGACCTCCAAAACATCATTTGTGCAACCCTAGCCGTCCCATAACATAACCCAACACACAAACACCCTCTGGAACTCGTTTTTGCATCAAAACCACCATTTTCAAGCTCATTCCATCATCACCTCTTGATTTCAAGGTGTGTTCTTCAAACCCAAACCTTTAAATGATTATGTTTTACTCCCTAAACGTCCAGACCTGACTTATAAATGTTTTTGTCTTTGAAAATCCATTTAAAACCGTTTTTAAACAAACCCACACCTTTACATGTGTTATATGTGTTATATATGTTTAAAGATAGGATTTTTAGGATTGAATCATGGTTGTTCTTGTGTTATTATGATGTTTATTGCTGATACAAGTTAGTATGATGATATCCTAGGAGTTTGAATGGTTTTGGTGGTGTATTGTTGATACTTGATGTTTTGACCCATTTGAAGGATTTTTGATGATTAAGGATGATATGAGGTATGTTGTTGATTGTATGATGTTAGGGTTTGTTATAGGATGATGCTAGAACAGTAGGATGCTATCGGACAACGTGGTTATGTGATTTAATCTGGATATTTGCCATTTAGGGCAGGTTCTTGCATGTTGATGTGATGTTTTCATGCTAGGTTACTATTTTGGGAAAACGCTTGCATTCGGGACTGTTAGAATGATGAAAACTTAGGGGTTTTGCTTGAAATATGTTTGTTAATGTGTTAGGATGATTATTGGGTGTTTTTACACGTTTCGGATCTGATTTGGAGGGTTAAACGCGCGAAAAACCAAATCAGCTGCACTATAGGCGATTGGGCATCCTAATCGCCTATGCTATAGGCGATTAGGGGTATAATCTCCTGAATGGGAACCCTACTCGTGTATATATAGGCGATTAGCCCTTGTAATCACCTGTTGACCAACCCTAATCACATGTTGACTTTTCCTAAATGCTAGTTTGATTCCTAATCGCGTGTAACGCTGCTGTATGTATATTTTAACATCCCGGAACATGATTTGACGCCTAGGAACATGATAGGAACCCCGGGATTCACCCAATGACTTAGTAACACGTGTTCAGACCTGTTTATGCGTTAATCGGACATTATGCTAGCCTAGGTGAACTGTTGCGCGTATTAAGTGTTTAATTGCATATGTGGCATGATGTCTTGTATTTATCTAACACGTGGAATGTCGGATCACCAATGGGATGTCGAGTCTTGTCTTACATTGTCTGGTTGTCGGTTAAACACACTTTTCGGACACATAATGGTCATGGACTGGACTTAGGGACTAATGAACCCGATGGGTTATTAGTCTAACTTGACACATATCTTATGATAGGTCGCCAATAGTTGGGGCTATCATATCTTACAGACGGTTTACTCATATCACGCATACGGTTTACTCTTAAACGGAATACGCAACTTAAGGTGAGTTCACGGCCCCACATTTTACTGTTTATGTTTTCGGGGGAGAAACATGCTTAAAACTCTTTTATAACTTATGACTTGTTAAACGCTTATGGCTCATGACTCTTTATCACGTTATACTATGGCTCACTTATCGTACTATACGGTTCATCGAAAATCCCTTGAAACCACTAACATGGGTATATGGCGGGGAAATATGGATAGCGCTATTGGGAACTGACAAACCCCACTCGACGGTTGGACCGGGCGGGTGCATATTGTCTCTAACAAAACAAGGTCTACCGGCGATGACGGTAGCCCATAGGAACTAAGGGTAACACACGGCTCAGTCAGTAATGGTTTCACCCGTATGAGTATCTCATTCTGCGCCGGGTTGGCGTTCTCATAAGCATAGTAGTAACTGTGATGGTAACGGTTTTCGAAGGAACACTTTAAGCGTTTAATTTAAAACCTGTGAACTCACCAGCATTATATGTTGACTCTTTTAGCATGTTTTCTCAGGTCGCTAAGGTAGCAGATGTCGGATAGGCGCACGAGGTCGCACTGGAGTCGTCTCGCGTCTAGGGTCTCATTTGCACGTCTTGGAATCATGAACTTTTGAACTTATGTTTACTTATGCATGACTTTTGTAAACTTTAAATGCTTCCGCACTGTTTGAATGTTGGTTTTAAACTTATGCATGGTTTTTGGTTTACGTATGTTTTTACATTTAGACGTCGTTTATTGTGACCGTTGACTTGGATCCTGGTGTGTCACACGCCTCGCGGTAGAACTCCGCAGGTGGAAATTTGAGGGTGTGACAATTTATTTGTTCATGTTTTACACACTTGCGGCTATATTACACTTGAGTAAACTGTGAATAAACCAAGATAATATCATGCAAAAATCTTAATCTATTATATTGACCAACAAGTAGGATTTACACATGTGTAAATGTCTATTTTACCCATGTGTAAAATGCTCTCTGCCACTTATTTAATTTCGGATCACACATTTGCAGCTGATTTACACATGTGTAAACTGTACAATGTCTTTTATTTTCTCTTTTACCAATGTTATGTTGTATTACATATGTTTAAATGATTGCTTTACACATGTGTAAGTATCTATTTTACATATGTGTAAATTGCTCATTGTCAGTTATTTGTTTCTGGATTACACATTTATAGCTAAATTACACATGTGTAAACTGTGAATTAAATAAAGATAGTATTTATGTATAAATATTAAGGATTTAAACCAAAATGGTATTATACATATATCAAAAGTATTCAATTCCCAACATGTCATATAATCATCGAGGTACGATATCCACGATTACATAAAATAAAAGGCTATAATCCTTGACACGTGGTATGCGTGATTACATAAAAATATGTCATAACTCAGAATATCAACTACTCTCTCTTTTCATTTTGTTCACTCTCACACTCCAATGCGTTCTTGATCACATCTTCCCGGTGAATATTCACTTTTGAAAGTACAATTTTTGTAACGTTTTCTGGGCTTCTACTATTGATCTCTCAAAGTTCTCCCTTGTCTGACAATAGAATGTACCAATTTTTCTGAAACGTTTCTGTTTAAAGTGACAAAATATTAAACAAATAACCCTACTGACCTACACATGTGCAAATAACCCACTTACACATGTGTAAACTGCTTGTTGTTCTCCGAAAAAAAAAACTTCTTGCTCCTATCCATGCTATTCTTTAACTTTCATAACCTGCAAATACAAATACAATGGTCTAACATAATATATATGAAGCTCACATGATATATCTAGATAAGTTCGAATATATACTTAGACATTTCATCAAACACCTCATCTACAACTACTCAAACAAAAATAATTCAACAAAATCACCCCAACCAACACTTAGACCTTGTACCTTTCATCAAACACCTCATATGTAAGTAGCATTTTTAAAACAGCTTATTTACACATGTGCAAACCTTTATATCTATGATTGTTCTTAACCATTATGATTTGCTTATGTGTAAATCTCATGTATTTTTATGTAATATGTCTTACACATGTGTAAATTATTCAGTGCCATTTATTTGTCTCAGTTTTACATATCTTCAGTTGTATTACACATGTGTAAATTGTTTCCTTCGCTTACTTGTTTCTAACTAATATATGTTCAGTTGTATTACACACGTGTAAATTGTTCATTGCCACTTGGTTGTTTCTAGCTAGCATACATTTCACTTATTTGTTTTTGTTTGACGACTGCAAATATAGGGTTTTAATTCAAGATATATCTGGATAAATTCTAATATATGAGACATTTTAGCATACGCCTTATCTATAACTACTAAAAAAATAATTCAACAAAATCAACCCAATCAACACTTAGACCATTCCATCAAACACCTCATATGCAACTAATTAATAAAACATAAGTGATTCAACAAAATCAACACAACAAACACTTAGACCTTTAATCAAATACCTCATCTACAACTAGTCAACAAAAAGAAACCCAACAAAATCAACACAACATATACTTAGACAATTCATCAAACACCTTATGTGCAACTACTTAAACTCAATCCTTCAAGTTCCTTTCACATGTTTATCATAATATATACATTCTAATCACAATAAAACCAACAACAACAAAATAACTCATTTTTCAACAACAATTATCACTCATGCAGTTTCAAGATGTCAGCTTTGATAATGGCTTATTAGTGGAAGAATGAAAAAAAAATTCAATCTACATAGAATAAACAAATCTATACACAATATATAAAAACAAACCTTAACATATTCTATCTACACAGAATGATCGAATCAAAGTTAACCTAAAAAACGAAATTGGTACCAGAGTTAAATTCTTGAAGTAGAAAGACCATGACATGACTATAACAACTGATGATTGATTGATTAGGGTTTAGAAGCACAATGTATAAAGGTTGTTCTTGATAGTCGAACGATGGAGATTAGGGGTATTGTTTGGAGAAGAAGATCGATGGAGTACAGAGAAGAATGGGTTTTGATAAATGGAGCTATGTTTTTTTATTTGCTCTTTACATTTTGCCCTTTTGCTTCTTATTTTGTTGTTCCCTACACATTTAATTCCCCATTTAATATTAGCCCTTGATTGATCATAATCAAGGGATGAAAATGGTTCTTAGTGTTCTCACAAATTTCCTTGTTCTCAAGATAACCCTCCCCTATATATATATATATATATATATATATATATATATATATATATATATATATATATAGAGAGAGAGAGAGAGAGAGAGAGAGAGTAGTGTTCAAATAAGAACTACGCCTTAAGTAGAAGCCATAGGAATCACTTTATAGCCATTGATCTTCAATGGCATGATTGTAAATAATATCAACTTTAATTAATTGGTTAGTTTAAATAAAGGGCAATTTAGTACTTCTTTAATCCCATAATTTTCTCTCTATTTAAATAACTAACTACTTTCTCTTTCTTCTTTTCTCTCTCCAATTTAATTTTCAATCTAAAGATAGATAAAACTATTATCAAACAATACTCCATTTATAAAAATATATGCCGTTCGAAAAAAAATAAGAATATATGATTTAAAATTTACTGAATTGAGTGTACATATATGTATTATGTATATTTCACAAGTTGTGATTTAAAAAAGTACAATCATTTTCCTACTATGATACACATGTGTATATTCATTACCACAATTGAAACATTTGATTACTGTACAATCATTTAACTACTATATATTCATTACCACAATTGAAACATTTGATTATTGTACAATCATTTTGTAACATCACACAATTTTATATATATATAGAACCCCCTCGTTTATTCATCCGATTCATGTTTACATTATCTTTCCCATCCATTTTATTAATTTTTTTGTTTAAATAATGACTTATAATCAATATTAAATTGGATTTTATTAAAAATTCTGATTTAAAAACGTTAAAAAAAATGTTTGCCTGAGCCAGGATTCGAACCCGAGTCCCTGGCGGGCTAAACCTTAACCACACCACACAAACCACTACACCATTTGGTGTTTTGTGATGTTAATTAAAACCAATTAAACTTAAACCCTTTCAAGGTCCCTTAGTCAAACCTGAAAAGTCAAACGTAGTCTCTTAGTCAAATCAAGTCAAAGTATTAGTAAATATGGTCTCCTAGTCAAGTCAAAGTGTTAGTAAATATGGTCTTCTAGTCAAGTCAAAGTTGTTCCTAAATTCTAGCCTAGTCAAAGTAGTCCCTAATTACAACTCCAATTTCTACACTATAAATACAATAGCATACCATTCAACTCTTTATAACATTCAATAAAAAAAACAAAAAAATTTATATTCCTATCTCCCACATACTAAAGTTTTCATCCATCATTATCTCCTCTAGCTAGTTCCGAGTTTTCCAAGGCATTATTACTAAGTGTTTGCACGCTCAATAAAACTCACGAACTCATTAAGCACCTAAGGTGAGTTTACATAGCCCCTTTTCTATTTCACTATTTTGGGGTGAAACATGTTACAACATTCTATCTACAATTCAATCATAAGTGTCTATGTGTTATTCTATGTTGCATTATGTCTTAAACATTACTAGGGTAAGCACATTATTCTAGCATAATCATTAACATTGATCAGCCGACGGTATACAATGATAGATCTATTGGACTGACAATCCCACCCGGATACGTGTACCTCCTACATAGGTAGCGTGGGTGATTATTATCGATTTTATAACATAATCGAGTGAACCATGAGCGTATGGGATGGACCACAATATTCTAGTCACAAGGTTTGATTATGCACTCGATTTACCCGATTGTTTTGTTTTCACATATGGACAAGACTTGCCATGACACTCGAATTGTACAACATTTTTATTCAAACCTATGTAATTCTCACCAACTTTTGTTGACCCAAAATATTTTCAAACTTCACATGTTTCAGGTTATAGCTTGCTTGAGGATTAGAGTTAATGCTTGAAGATGTGTATCTAATATTTTTTTTATTTTGATGTACAAATTCTTGTAGAACAATTGTATGTAATGTATTTAAATCAATTACTGAAATTTATTATTTACCATGAGCTACTGAACAATCATCAATACGTGACATCCCGATGTTTCCGCCATCGGTTGGGGTGTTACACATTTATCTACTATAATATACCTGTGTATATTCATTACCACAATTGAAACATTTGACTACTGTACAATCATTTAACTATTATAATACACCTGTGTATATTCATTACCACAATTGAACATTTTGACTACTGTACAATTATTTAAAACTAACGTAACAACAACCATATTAAAGGTGAGTATACCTATATACATTGGTGTATAATATAAGAGTATAATATCAGTGTAACATAATATCATATACATCAGTGTTCAATTCACATTATCTCTAATTTGCCACTGGTGTCCGAAAAACATTAGGTTCCTTCCAACCCATATTCATTCATTCATTCATTCATCATCATCATCGACACATATATACAATGGTGTACGTCAGCTTCTTTTTTGTTTTTTTCCATTTATCATCATCATCGTAGACACAGATATAGATTGGTGTATATCACTTTCTTTGTTTTCTTTCATTTCATCATCATCAACACAGATATACATTGATGTATATTCGTTTTTTTCCATCTTATATGACTATATATTGGACACACATATACATTGGTGTATATCTTTGTTGAAATGTAAGTTAAATACATGGAGTACACCATAATAGATGTTGAGATTTCTTCCTTTTTGTATATGAACAAAATATACATTGGTGTATATCTGGCTAGAACCTATATGAAACCGAATACACTTGTGTATACACCATAAAAAAAACTAGCTGCAAATAAGCATCATTCCATACATTAAAAAAACACAAAGCGAAAATTGAAAATTTAATATTACAAAAACACAAACTATTATTAATCAAAAATATAGGAGAACATTTCATCTTCTCCTATTTTAGAAATGTAACAGTTTCAAGTTTAGAAAAAAATGGTGAAATACAAAACTACAAAGAAATCATATTATGTTACAGTTTCAATTGAAAAAAAAAACATACTCGTTTAAGTCTTTTCAATTAAAATCAAACAAAATTGACGAAATTGTAAAAATGATTGAAATTAATTGTTTTCCACCTATTTGTGTATGCTTTTGATAGTTGATGTCTAATGACGCCAAAATTGTTGTGGTGGTTGGGAAAGTAACAGAAGATTAGATGGCAAAAAATTTATTTCATTAGAAGATCTTGACGGTTGTATCATTAATTTCAAGATTGTTGTGGTGGTTGGGAAAGTAACAGATGGTCTTCTAAATACGAAGAAATAGAATGATTCAGATCAACCTGAAATCTTCTTCATCTTGGTGATGAAGGCCTTGACGGTTGTAGGAAAAGAGAGAGATGGAGTTAGGGTTCTAATGATTAGATACAAATAAAACTCTGTATTAATAATATGAATTGAATTATAGATAATGTGGATGAGAGATTTAAGAAAACCATGTAATTGCCATGATTAACAATTATAATTAAAAAAAAATATTTAAATGTATATTTACATTAATACCCTTTAGATTAAAATCAAAGATGGAAGGCTAATATTGGTTCATATGACCACACATCATGTTTTAAGAAAAATGTTTTTAAAGTGGAATTACTATATATGATGTATGAAAAAAATATTAAAATCTTTCACATAAACAATGCATTTACTTACATACTTTGTTGGTTTAAAAATATATGTTTTCTTATATATTTAAATTATTGCTATTATTTGTATTCATTGAAATTTTCTATAACACATTTGGTTTTAATTACATAATATATAATCTATAATTTATATCTATAATCTATATCTATATCTATACTACATTATAAAGGGGGGGGGGGGGCATGGGCAAATAAATCCAAATTGTCCAAAGTTAAGATGACATACCAAGGGTTTCTTTACAATTTTCAAAATTTTACCACTTTTCTTCCCTAAATGCCCGTAGAAAATAATTAACTTTTATATGAAAATGGAACCCACCCAAACTAAATAAACACACGGGATAACAATATTTGTTTTTGAGAAATTTCATATAATGGCGATGAAATATAATAAATTATGTTACCACAATGAATAATCTTATCTCAGCTAAACTTGTATAAATTTTAAAACTTTGTCATAATAATACTTATATTATAAACCATTTTCATATATATGCGTCTATCCAATGGCAAAGTGGACGGGATGGTTCGACTTACCGGCTACATTGGGCAATTTTTTAGTTCCTGGTCAACTTGGGCAAGTCTATTAAAAACTTGCAAATCACAACTTTTAATTTCTAAATGGACAATGACCTTCATATGATAGTTTATACAATATCATATTATTATCACATGCTTTTGTCATGTAAATGAACTTTATCATTTAGCAAGGTGTCTTCAATAACACGGTTATGTAGATATGCAATGACCGGACAATTTACACAAGAGTGATGTTTATGTTCATATTGATCTGTTATAGTAACATACCTTTGGTTAATTAAAAATTTTTCAATAATGAGTACATGGTTTTTGTGGTGAACTGCAATCAGTTCTAAGTGGCGGTGCATATTTATTTTCTTTCTACGAATACTTGTTAAAACATAGTGTGAACATTTCTATTCTTTTTGCGTAACTTGCGGCAAAAAAACCTAAGTATCATAATGTTGTATTGCAACCTATTTGTGAATCTCGCTTCAACGCGCGGGTAAACCCACTAGTATATATATAGGGGGAGGATAAATTGAAAACCCCATTAAGTTAATTTGTTCAGTCTTGGTTCCTAGCTTTAGTTTTCTTCAACACTTCATGTTTTCTTATTTTGGTTCTAACAACCGTCTTGTCAGTCTTGGTCAGATCTGGAACATTCTGAGACCTGCTGACTTGAAGCATATGCGTGCACCTTGCCTGTACACGTTAACTTTTCTTTTCTCGCTGACTTAGGAATGCTAACTTGTTGACCAGGGGTAGGTGCACGGCCATACTGAATCTGCTGCAACTCTCTAAGTTTTCAATTTCTTGCCTTTTTTGCCGTTTTTCTTCAATTTTCACTCATTGACCTCAAAACATGCAATTATCAATAAAAGAAGATAAAACATGATAAAAGCATGATTTTAATGTAAAAAGGAGTACAATTTTTTTTTATTTATTTTTTTTTGAAAGATTACTTCATTAAAACAACACCACGCCAAAAACGATTATCTCCAAGATAGAGATAACCGCGGTGACAAAATTACATCAACTCAAGATTGAAAGAATTCCAACCTATCCAATCCACACTCACATCCCTACCCCTACTTCTATACCATAAAAAACTTATAGATTTTACATCACAAATAACTTGTCGCATGCTTTTATTAATATCAGAAAACACCTTATCATTCCTAGCCTTCCAAATCCTCCAACACGTCACAATAAAAATCCCATACACAATCTTTCTCTTCTTCGCATTACCGAACAAATTACTTTGATTATGCATAATATCATCCACCGAAAACAAAAACAAAGAAGTATAAATGCACATGAAAAACATGTGTAAATCTCATTACATCACTCCTCACATGAGCTCCTCAAAAGCTCGCGAATTCTGGTGTTTAAGTCTTAATTTATGTTCAGTTTACCGGTGATAGTATATTGCTCATTTAATTTCTATGAGGTGTTATCTATAATTTCAGGGCCGGCTCAAGGGGGAGTGAAATAAAGAAAGGACTTTAGGCTCCTACTTCCTTAAGGCCCCAAATTCTAAAATTGAATATATTATATGTAGATGATTTTAGTTTTAATATTGTGAACATTGAGATTTATGATCTATAATTATGCATACATGAAGATATTATATGAATCATAGGATCTAAACAATTTTTTTTTTTTTTTTTTTTTTTTTTTTTACGAAAAGGGCCTCATGTTTGTTATCGACTTTGGGTCTCGGATTTTTTGAGCCGGCTCCGTATAATTTAATAGGCAATGTCGATGGCGAAACAAAGCCAACCCCACAACTTCTGCCAACAACCAAAACACTCAAATGTATTGAGATTGCACGTTTTACCCTCTACATTTTTAATATTTTTTAGAAGTTATTTTCAACCCTTTAGTATCTGACATTTCAAGGCCATTCCCCTATTTTCATTCGTTTAGTTTAAAATATAATTTTTTTTTTTCTCAAACCATGTGTAGTGGGGAAGAGAAAAACATAAGACCACTGTTTCTAATTGGTTCATGTGACATCTGAGTCTAGTATGAGGCTTGAAGTGAAAATGTGGTGTAGTGGTGGGGTGAAAATTTGGGGCGCTAATTTAGAAAGAAAAAAAAAACCAAACCTGAATATACACGTGGCACAACATGATTGAATGGTCCATTTATTGCAGGGTGTTATCTACACTATATAATAAAAGAAAACACATGAGGGACACATGGCACTCCCTCATGAATTCTCTCATTTTCTTATTTAATTTAATACAATAAATTCAAATTTAATTATAATAATTGATTTGCAAAAGCATATTATACATTTATTAAAATGAATTTTATTAATTATATTAATAATCATAGTTGTAACTGAAATCTACATCTACATTTACATTTACACTATATAATAAAAGAAAACACATGAGGGACACATGGCACTCCCTCATGAATTCTCTCATTTTATTATCTACATCTACATCTACATCTACATCTACATCTATATATATATATATATATATATATATATATATATATATATATTGCAAAGGGATTAATCCTACATGTCATAATCTTATGCAATCTCTCCTTTAAGAGATGCCACATAAGATGTGATGTGGCAACTCTAAACCAATTAAAAAAAAGGAATAAATATGGTTTAACCTAATCTATTAAATACTTAATCTACTAAATGTAAATATTAAACCTTTATTATTTTCTCTCTCATGTTTCCTCCCATAACTTTTAAACGTTAATATCTTTTATATACGAGTTTTTTTAAAGAAAAAAATTACACCAAATTAACGAGCGTTTTATTATCTTTCCAACGAGTACCATAGTACTATATAAAAAACGGAGAAAAAAATGACTATTTTTTTGTAACCCGACAGGTATTGTGTCAGGTTTAGGATTAGTTTAAAAAAAATTGTGGGTTTGGGTCGGGCCTGGAATTAGGTGATACCCGACCCAATTACTCGAAACCACATACCCAAATACCCGAACAATATACCCGATCATATACCCATGAATTTTTTAACGCATCACATAACCCTTAGACTAATGCGTTCGATATTTCAGAAAATAATTTTTTTTTCCTTATTTCATGTTAGTTCCTTTTAGAATGATCGATTACAAACTTCCGAATTCATTTGACATTATATAATATTTTGTAATGACACTAGATTTATACCCCGGCGCAGAGATTCGTTTTTTTATATTAGAATATGATAACTTATGACAGAGATTTGTTTAAGATAAATAAATAATAATAATAATAATAATAATAATAATAATAATAATAATCATTAATCATATATTGGCAAGTCATTAATTATGTTGTCATATTAAATATTTTATTATGTCATATTAGATATTTCAACCCGGGACGCTCCCGGGATAAAAACTATTTTATATAATAAAAGAAAACACACGAGGGACACATGGCACTCCCTCATTAATTCTCTCATTTTCTTATTTAATTTAATACAATCTACATCTACATCTACATCTACACTATATAATAAAAGAAAACACATAGGGGACACATGGCACTCCCTCATGAATTCTCTCATTTTCTTATTTAATTTAATACAATAAATTCAAATTTAATTATAATAATTGATTTGCAAAAGCATATTATACATTTATTAAAATGAATTTTATTAATTATATTAATAATCATAGTTGTAACTGAAATCTACATCTGCATTTACACTATATAATAAAAGAAAACACATAAGGGACACATGACACTCCCTCATGAATTCTCTCGTTTTATTATCTACATCTACACTATATAATAAAAGAAAACACACGAGGGACACATGGCACCCCCTCATTAATTCTCTCATTTTCTTATTTAATTTAATACAATAAATTCAAATTTAATTATAATAATTGATTTGCAAAAGCATATTATACATTTATTAAAATGAATTTTATTAATTATATTAATAATCATAGTTGTAACTGAAATCTACATCTACATCTACATTTACATTTACACTATATAATAAAAGAAAACACATGAGGGACACATGACACTCCCTCATGAATTCTCTAATTTTATTATTTAATACAATAAATTCAAATTTAAATATAATAATTGATTTGCAAAAGCATATTATAAATTTATTAAATTGAATTTTATTAATTATATTAATAATCATAGTTCACCGAGCCTCCTCCGAGACAGTTCCCAGATCGTTACGCCTTTCGTGCGGGTCGGAACTTACCCGACAAGGAATTTCGCTACCTTAGGACCGTTATAGTTACGGCCGCCGTTCACCGGGGCTTCGATCGCCGGCTCCCCTATCATCAGGTCACCAACTTCCTTGACCTTCCGGCACTGGGTAGGTGTCAGCCCCCATACATGGTCTTACGACTTTGCGGGGACCTGTGTTTTTGGTAAACAGTCGCCTGGGCCTGGTCACTACGACCCCCTTTGTGAGGAGGCACCCCTTCTCCCGAAGTTACGGGGCTATTTTGCCGAGTTCCTTAGAGAGAGTTGTCTCGCGCCCCTCAGACCCTACCTTAGGTTTGCTATAGGTGGGATTAACTGAGTATGAAGATGATGATGATGAGTTGTAACTGAAATCATTAATAAAAGAAAACACATGATTCTTTTTACAATATTTGTTCTGTTATTCTAAGTTTAAAATTAAGTTTGTTACAATATTTGACAAATGATTATTAAGTTTTTTTTTTTTTTGGTCATTGTTTTAGATGTTACACTATGCTCAACAAATACATATTAATTTTAATACTTAAAATTCAAAAGTCAAATAAACAAATTAAGAATAACATAATGCAATCGATTTTTTTGTGAGACTTTCATGTTGTTCAAAACAGCAAATGGAGTACATAGAACTCCATCACAAAGCCTCCTATTTTATTATTTTAAACAATACATTTATTTTAATTTTTTTCTTTATTTAATAATTATTACTTATTCAGTTTTTATTTGTTACAACTATAATTATTAGTATAATTTCGGGAATTCAGTTTAATATATATTCTTTGTTTTTTGTAAATCAATTAATATAATTATATTATAATTCAAAATTAGAAATAAATTATTAGACATAATTTGAAAATGTTTATGAACTAACAAAAGTAATCTTTATTAAAAATTATTTATTTTTTAAGATAGCATATTTATGTGTTATTAAATTTAAATCGTGTACCTTAAAAACGTGTTTTTAATATGTGGTCTTTCACTCTAAGTTTAAAACTATATTTCTTACAATATTCTGAACAAACAAAATAAAACAAATCAATTCATATTAATCAAGTATTTGATTTAATACAAAATTAAATACGTTTAGCTATTTTCGTATTATAATACCTTCATATATAAAATACATTTTATATATGAAAAATCATTATTTGAAATCTTCATTGACTTTGTTTTTTAAAGTTACTTCAATAGAGAAATGCAATATCTAAACAGTCTTTTCATTACTAATTTGTTTCAATCTTTATTTCCATTCTATTAATTCACACATTATTTTTTATAATACAGTAAAATTGAACCAATAAATGTCATTATATTTAAGGACCGTGATGTCAGTAAAAAATTATTATACACTCAAGGTTAGAAATACTTTGGCTTTGGAATAAACTTGATGTCAAATTCTAAATTGAACAATACTCGATTGAGATGGTTTAATGGATAAGGAGATACTTTTACATTAATTTCATTTTTTTATATCCTAGCCTAAACAGATTTACCTTTATTACTTTTTGATTTTTTTTGTTGTACCTGCAGTCTTATAAGGTAATAGCCACGGTATGGAACATATATTTTGGAATGTTTTAAAAAAGTTTTATGTGAATAAAAATGTTTTTTTACAATAAATCATTTAGGGGCTGATGAATATTTAATATTTTTTTGGTTGTAAAGGCAACTTTTTTTATTTTAAATAAAATATGTAATCTAATTTTTCTTAATTATATTTTAAATTTATATATAATATATATAATTTAAATTGTTCAACCCGTGTATCACACGGGTACATAACCTAGTTAGTATAACGCTGGGAGGATTTTGGAACACATAGCGTCCCTCTGTAATGGTGTGGGGGGCGCTATGTTATGTTTTCACGCCCGAAACGCCCCCCACTACACCCGGTCTCATATGCTTATTTTTATATATGCGTTAATATAAATTTACGTTTTGTTCTAAAGTTTTCAAAACTAAGTCGGGTCAAATATAATACGTCCCTTTAATTTTTAATGTTACAAATTCACCCCCGTATTTTATTTCTTTTAATTAAAAAAATTAACGATTAGTTCGCATGCTTTTTTTATGTAAGTGTCAGTATAAATTAACGTTTCAACCTAATGTTTTTGGTAATGAGCCATATCAAACATAATGCATTTTCATGCTTATTTTTATGTACAATTTAAGTTGGCCTACATGTTGATGTAAATAAAGAAACACTATTTTCACACGTGATTATTGTTATGTATGAAACCTAATGTTTTCATAAATTGGTTGGGTCAGATATAATATAATTTCATACTTATTATTATGTGCGGTTTATATTGGTATACGTTTTGAAACGATTTCCTCACGTGCTTATTTTTATATACGTGGCTCAAATATGAAATGTTTTCACGTTTATTTTTATGTACGATTTAAGCTGGTCTACGTATAGACGTAAATAAAGAAACTCTTTCCACACGTGCGTATTTTTATGTATCAAAACATATTTTTCTTTTTTAAAAAATGTTTGAAGTAAAATATTATATGTTTTCATGCGTATTTTAATGTACGGCTAGTTGGACGACGTTTTGACGTGAATTAAAAAAAAAATATGCTATTTTCTCACATTATTTTTATGTACGTATTGATATAAAATCACGTTTCGACGTATTTTTTGTTCTAGAAAATCGGGTTCAATATGATACATTTTTTACTGTACGTTTTACAGTTGGCCTACATTTTGACGTAAGAATTACTGTACGTTTTGACGCCGCTAAATCTTTATGCAAAGGTTAATGTTTTAGTGGTTAGGTTGAAACCACTAAATGAACCAACCCATGTTCAATTCCTTTTCTTTTATACCTTTTACTTTACTTTTGATCTAACCTTAATGCTTATACAGGTTACATTAATTTATGTCGAATATGTCTAAACATATATTTTTTTACAATAGGTGACGCCCGCGTCACAATGCGTGCAAGTCCTATTGCTAGTTATTAACTATTTTAATATTTATCAAATAATGATCTGTAATGTTAGGACAATAATGTGAGGAAAGTGGGCAGTGGGTGGTGTAACTGTGTAAGTTGTAGGGAGTATCTGACTCCAGGATTTGTTGTTTGTGATGATCTTTTGGTTGATTATGTAAAAAAGAGGCCTGGAGGGTCACTAGGTTCCATCATAACTTGTTTGATAGTATCATTTTTTTTATATTTTGTCAATATTTGCAAATTATCACTTCTTTTGCATGTTGGTCAAAAGGAATTTGTAGTAGTCAAAGAGCAAGGACAAGATAACCGACATTTTGTCATTTTTTTCTGTTCTTATTTTCCCGAGACTTAGTTACAAAGGTTGGTTATTTTATGGGGTATGATATTTACGTAAGAACAAAAATTAGGTTTGCACAGTTTTCTATGGGTCGTAGAGGTCTCTACGGGCTATAGAGGGTGTCAGTAAATGAGGACACCTTCTACGACCCGTAGAGGCCTCTACGAGCCGTAGAGGTGAGTTGGTGGAGTGCATTTAAACCCTAGACGGCCCGTAGATGGCTCTACGGCTCGTATGGAATACGAGGTACGAGTCATTCAATGAACAGACTGACTTTCAGTGTGTCAGTCTGAAAAAGCACTTCTTCTACGGGCCGTATAGGCCTCTACGGCCCATAGAAAACCTGGTTGTTGGGAGCATTAAACCCTCTACGGGTCATAGAGGCCTCTACGGCCCGTAGAGGTCCAGATATATTCTTCTTCCTTGTCTTCTTTCCTCAGTCGGCGAAATTTTCAAAAAAAAAAAAAAAACGGAGCACGAAAAATCCGAACGATTCCAAGCTACTGCGATGTCTTCGGGCCACTTCGGTAATGTTTCGGATGAATGGGAGCATTCGTTTAGCATATCTCACGTCTCGGAAAGCCTTTTTGGACCCGTGGTGGAACGTGATGAGGAGGAGGTTAGATCCGTTGTTTATTGTGGTGACGGGAAGGCACTACTCGATTTGAACCTGCTGCCCGATTTGGACCAGGAGTACGTAGAAGAACCAGAGTCATTTTACGTGCCGCCGCCAACTCATCCACAGTACGAATACGGGACTTATCATTCGCACGAGGGAGGTGATAACGATGGCGAGGAACCTGTCCCGGATGTTTCGTACCAAACAAATCAGGTGTGTTTATGTATTTACACTTGTTTATAATTTAGACTCGTGTATATTTAGTAGTGTACATATTTAGACTCGTATATTTAGGCCCGTACCTAAATTTGTTTTAGGGTTTGTGAGATTTGAACTCGTATATATTAGTTGTTATTTGAATTCGTAGGGTTTGTGAGATTTGAAATCGAATATATTATTATTATTATTATTATTATTATTATTATTATTATTATTATTATTATTATTATTATTATTATTGTGACGCGCTTCGTGCCACCACGGGGGGTGCAGAGGAGATGGCACGACAGTGGATCCCGGAGGGTAGCCCTTGGGACAGGTTATTCGGCGCTTGAACGCGTAGACCCATCGGTCGTTGGTGATTGAGTTCCTATCGACCTTTCGCCTTCGGCCACGACTGCCCGGTGACAATCTTGGACAGATGCCACCGCCGCCGCCGTAGGTCCAGTTTTCCATTCTCGGCATTGAGTATGGTTACTCCCTGGATCAGTGGGCTACGCACACTTAGTGGTACACTGAGGAGCATCTTATAGAGGTATTATTATTATTATTATTATTATTATTATTATTATTATTATTATTAATTTTTGTCTTATTCTTAATGTTATTGTTAATATTAATGATAATACTCAGGATGTCTACACTACAGCTGTCAGTAGTGTTGCTGATGATAAGCTGTATGCGTGGTGGCCCACCATCGGGGGTCCAGAGTTCGGGAACCCGGCCCAGAAGTATTATTATTATTATTATTATCATCATTTTTATTATTATTTATCAATATCTTTGTTCTAATTATTATTATCCTGTGCAGGGAGAGGTGTGACAGGGCCGCCAACATTCGTCACCCCATCATTCGTTACATTCACCGTTGCATTACCTATTCACTCACTGCATGGGCCAATTGTAATGAGCGGGTGACGAAGACGGACTTGATGTACCTGTATTGCATTATCGCCGGCACGCCGTGTGCCCTGCATCGGTGCATGGCAGACTACTTTGCCTCCTTTCCCGTTAAGCAGGCGCGGGGGATGATCGCATGCGGGGGGATGATCAGCAGGATCGCCGAGCGTTGTAATGCCGACCGATATTTTACCTGGGTTACCGAGCATCTGCCGCTGCCACTACAGCCTAGGTATTATTATTATTAATGTTAATGTTTTTGTTTATTTCTTTCATCCCATTAGCTTGTCCCACGCTCTATAATATGCTTTGTGCGGGGAAGACGGGCGATCCACCCGTCTACTTTCTTGCTACGGGTCCGAAGCACGTGCCGTTTGTACCAGAGCCGTTGGTACATCAGGGCCTTGCAGGTATTATATCATTATTATTATTTACTACATACAACTTGTATTGATGATTAGAATATATAATATGTTTAGGCGTTTCTTTTGGGAAACTTGTAGACAACTTGTGTTGTCTGGTTTAAACGAGAACAGGGGAAACTCTGCCCATTTTTTTATAAAATCATTGATTATTATTATTATTATTATTATTATTATTATTATTTATTAATTATTTATTGTTATCCATTGCAGGTGGTGCTGTTGAGGTTGGGTTGCGGTATGTTGCCGAGGGGGAGGGGGCGCTAAGAGAGACGTCAATATGGCTGAGCCGCAGCCTGATGAGGTGCAGATTCCGCCTCGCGTGTATCACTCCCTGCGGTTGCCTCCTGATGTTAGGGCGGACGTACGTGCGGCTGCTGCAAAGGTTGTCGAGATGCGTGAGTGGCGTCAGCGGATGGACACCTGGCGTCAGCAGCAGGACATCGAGATGCGTCAGTGGCGTGATCGGCAGGACGAGGTGATGCGCTGGATGATTGCTGGCCAGCAGGATATCTTTCGCCAGCTGGCCATGCAGACTCGTGTCCCACCGACTATAGGGCCCAGCACGTAGCAAACCCCGCATGAGGCCGGGAGATCCTCGCAGCAGCCAGGGACGTCCTCGCAGCAGCCGCCGCCTGATGATACGATGTTCTATTTCTGATCATATTTTGTAAACGTTTTAAACAATGTTTATTTTGAACGCTTGTGTTAACGTTTAGTTTTATCCTTTTGTTTATATAAATGCTTGTGTTACGTTTTACACGCTTATCGAGACGACATTAAAAAATTTAAAAATTAAAAGAATTAAACAATTAATTTTTTTGTAAATATTCTGATGATCCACTACGTTCGTGTTTATTTATTAAACAATTAAAATGTGTAAAAAAAAATAAAAATACTCTACGGGTCGTAGAGGGTGTCTAATATTTGTTTATGTTATATTTATTTTTTCCAATATAGAAACCAGCGAACTGGTAGCCCAGATGGTCCCCATATTTGAAATAAGACTTGTGTGTGTGTTTGTGTGATAATGTGCCCAAGATCGAACCTCGTCCCAAACGTTTTTTGTGTTTTTTTTGAGTCTACGGGCCGTAGAGGTCTCTACGGACCGTAGGCAAAAACATATATATCCATCCCTTCCTTCTTCATTGCCAAAATTAATAAGACTTGTCTACGGGCCGTAGAGCCCTCTACGGCCTGTGGGTAATCATTACAATGAATGCCAATCATACAATCATTGGTAATGATTACCTACGGGTCGTAGAGGGCTCTACGGCCCGTAGAATGTTCAAAAAATGAGGTCTACGAGCCTTAGAGCCCTCTACGACCCGTATAGGATTGTGTGAATAAATTTGCTACTTGTGCAAATACCCGGAGCCTATTTTATTTTTTTAATGGGGAGCTTCATTAAATAAATGAAGAAACAAAAAGCTAAAGCTGAGATCACACAATACAGGTTCATATACTCCCTACAACTTACACAGTTAATCATAAAATTAAATTACACCACATGTCCCATGTAATCCAATGAAGTTTTGCTCTATTTGTGACCCAAAGGAAAGAAATCTGCTTGATTTCCCTAATCAGCCGTATTGTTGGCGGAGTCTGTTATACAAAGAAAAGTTATAAACATTGAAATTGATTACTCCCTCCTTCACAATTTAAATGTCCTTCTTTCCTTTTTTTATTTGTCACAAATTAAATGTCCATTTTCAAAAATAGAAATGTAATTTTCAGTTTTGCCCATAAAAGACAAAACACAATCACTACTTTTAAGAAGATATTATTGTCATTTTACCACATATAAACAAAAGATTTATTAAAATGTGTGTTTTTAGACCTAGAACATTTAAATTGGGGCGGAGGGAGTATTATATTTATATATGTACAAGTGGTGATTCAAATGAAAAGAAAAAAAAAATACTCCATCTGTCCCAATTTAAATGTCCTAGGTCCAAAAACACACATTTTAAGAAATCTTTTGTTTGTATGTGGTAAAATGACAATAATATCCCCAAAAGTGGTGATTGTGTTTTGTCTTTTATGGGCAAAACTGGAAATTGCATTTCTATATTTGGAAAGAGACATTTAATTTGGGACAAACAAAAATGAAAAGAAGGACATTAAAATGGGGCGGGGGAGTAGTATTTAAGAAGAGTAAGAACAACATAAAGAACATCTTACCAATTAAAAATTTTTCTTTAATTCTTATTTAATTATCTCTATCTCTACTACATTATAAAGGAGGAGAGATGGCCAAAATAGTAACTTCATGTCAATTTTAAGATGACATACAAAAGGTTACAAGGTAAACAACTATTTTTTTGCTAAATCCTTCCCTTTATGCCCCTATGTGCAACATTTGATTACAATTGTACAAATGACTAATGCAAGGCATCTCTATTATTATTTGCTTCACCTTTTGATTTTCTCATCTTTGATGAACCGGTTGTCACGGGTCATACAAAACCTAAATAACCTAGGTAGCTAGGGTAAGTAGGGTATCGAATCCAAGGAGCGCGTGGTTAGTGAATGTTGTTTAGTTGATTGGAAAATATTTATGAAGGTGTCTAATTGATTATGAAGCTTGCTATTGTATTCATTTAAGATTATGTGAAAATATTTTGATTGTTTTAGTAAAACTTGAAATTAAATTGCAATGAAAGTAATTAGTAGAAATGAGTTGCAAACAATGATAAATAAAGATTCACACCCGGGTTTCAACAATTGATTACTAAGGCTCTAACAAATGGGGCAATTATAATTATTGCAAACGATGTACGCGGGTTGGTTGTCTCATTAGGTGTAGGTATCAAGAATCATCAACATCTGTGATGGACGATAATATACTTTATAACTTTAGAACATACAACCCTAGATTTGTGTTGAAGCAAGGAACCATGTTCATGACACTAGAAATTGGCACAAGATCAATTAACTAAAATGGCTTCAACATAAGATTAATCGCAATTCAACACAATTGATTGACATTCAAAAGCAAATATAAAATAGAAAATACCCAAATGTTTAGAACCCTAGAATCAATGTTTTACACCTGGATATGAATAAGAGTTTAGCCTAGCATGGCCATAGAATTCTTCAACTGTTCGTGTTCTTCAATCTTCAACCTTGAAATCTTGAATCTTGGATATTGAGAAGGTGATGAAAAGATGATTGTAGGATGGATTTGGATTTTTAGTGTAGAGATGAAGTATGAGGGATGATAAGAGATTACTCTCAAGACTTGATTATATAGTCTCCATTGTCAAACTCCTCTTAATGACCATTTAGTTTAGTCGCTGTGACATCCGTCACTTTTCTTTTTATATATATATTAATAATAATAATAATAATATTAATAAAAAAAAATCAGATTATAATATAGATATATGTAGTCTTTTTTTTTTTATTAAACAAACCATCCTTAACCATAACCAAACCATAGCCCAAACCCATTTCCTTGTAGAATTTTCGGAGCCCAGTACTCGGCCCAACAGCAGAAGCCCAACCCACTTCCCCTCCTCCCCTTTCAGTTTAAAGAAAAAAAAATAAAAGGTTGCCTCTCCCAGGAATCGAACCCGGGCCAACCTCTAACACACACACACGCCTTAACCACTTGGGCTACACCTTGAATCTGTTTATATCCCAACTCTATTTGTATTTATCCCTTCATATCGCTGGTTCATCTCCTTCCTTTTCTTCTTCCTGTGCGACGCAAGAACAAGGGTAAGACAAAAAAAGTCAACGAGCTGCAATCTTGGAAACACTCTTTAATATTCTTTTGACCAAATTAAATACACATCAACCCTTTTCCTAATCAACGCGTCTAACAGCCTAATTCCTTTCCAAAATCAATTATCACCAATGTTTTTATAACCGGACCGGATATTAAACCGGACATCTTATTGGTTCACTGGTCGGACCGGTCCAACCGGTCCGACCGGATTTCTGAACCGGATAAAATTATTACTAGATAAAAATTATATAAATTATATATAGAAAACTAAAATTAAAGGTAATATGATTTAATATATATAAATATACTAGTGTATACAGGAAAAGGAATTACAACTTCCAATGAATTTTCACAGCTGTAATACTATACCTATCAACTTCAAAGGAAATTTCATATTCACTTTTTTTATTATTCAAACAAAAATTGCCCATTGAAAATGAAAAGAGAGAATCGTCATCTTCAAAACTCTTCTCAGCTACTCCACTACACCTTCTCATCTTCTCTTGAGTTTAATTTTCTCAAGGCTTCACCTCTAGATCCCAGCTACTCGTTCCATTCCACCCCCAATCCGTCATTTCGCGTCCAATTTTAGTCCAGATCTGAAAGAGGTGCAAGCTTAGCATCGTCAATTCCCGACTAATCCGGTTGAATCGCCGATCTGGTCACCGGTTCAACCTCCAGGCCGTCTCCAACCGGCCGATTCACTGCATCACCGGTCTTACACACCGACCCGGACCGGCCGAGGTTCCGTCCCCCGGTCCGACCGGTCTGACCGGCCGGTCCGGTCCGGGTTTCAAAACACTGATTATCACGCGTATATATTAAAAACGAGTTGAAATTTTCCAATTATACAAACTGGATGTTGTAGTATAAATTGAATCATTCCCTACCACCTAAACCCACCGAAAATCCTTCTCTTAACCTCAATTTCTGTTGAACAACTTGATATTGAAGCCTTCTTTGATCGGTTGACTTTTTCGTTGACCAAGCCTTCATACCCGAAAACATCATTGTAAGTTCTAAATTTTTAGTGGGGTTTACTCATCGGCCCTTTAGCATCAAAACCCCTATGGTTAATTACATTATAGCATCGTGATTTAAACGATTAGAAAGTTAGGGCTCATATGTTTGAATTTGGGGAAGAACACGATTTTACTTGTATTATTTATTTTAAATACACTGAACCCAAACACAACCACTGGTCTGGACCAAGTGGTTGTGTCTGGTGCATTGTGAACCGGACCACACGGGTTCGAATCCCACCATAAACAACCTATTTTTTTTTTGATCCTTTATATTTATATTTTCCTTATTCTTTTAAAAATCGTTTTAAAATACTAATACTATTTTATAAATTCTACAAAAATTATCATATGATCTCCAAATGATAAAGTTCATCATCCAATTTTTAGTTTTTCAAAAATAAATTATTTAATATATATTATTAATAATACAAGTTTATTCATTTATATTTATTAAATTCTATAAAAATATCTAAACGATTTTATTAAATATCACAAAAATTATCCTAAACTTGTATATTCTTAAGCATTCCAGAAAATATTTTTATTTCAGAAAAACCGTTTATTTTATATTTTTAATTAATTTTTGTTAGTTTTAATCATAAATTAATCATAATAAATTCATTTTTCAATATTTTTGCACCAAAATTTTATATAAATTATTTCTAACTATCTAGAACTGAAATACAATTTTTAATTCAGAAATTCCTTGATTTTAATATTTTTAGATATTAAAGTCGTATTTTGACAATTTGAAATAATTAGATTAAATATTCTATTTTCAAGAAAATAATTTTATAAAAATTATTTTCATACTTAAAACCTTAAGTTGTGACTATATTCAACTTAAGTTTTTACAAAGAGACTTTTATTTATTTGTTTATTAAATTTCTCATAATTAATAAACAATTTGTTTAATAAACAAATAAACGTTTATCCCCAAATTAGAAGCCCTAGAAATACATATATCCTAGAGTTATTTCCCTTACACATTATCGAATACTTTAGGTTGATCATTTGGGAGTAATCTCAATTCATATCTCGTTGTCCAGTTAAATCTCAAACTACTACGTGAACTGTGAGTACTTCCTATCCCCTTTTTGCTTTTATTCATTTTTGGGGTGTTACATGTACACTATTACAAATTTCAAATACAAGTTTACATTTTCACAATACAATTCTAGTACTATGTGCATTGCTTACAACGTGTTTTATGCTTAGACATTACATGTGGAATACATTTGTACTTAGTGAAATCATTAACATGGTACAAGCCGACCTTAACATTGGATAGCGCTATTTGGATTGACAACCCGCCTAGATTGATTCTCCCCCTTTTTCATCGGAGAATCCGTGGCCAGTGTTAAGCTTTTATCCATTTATTGGATAAGTACACTACAGTTCATACAGTACATTATACAGTCACAGGGTTGATTTCGCTCATTTGTATGATACATAGTTTACATATTGCACTGTAGCTTGCACTTGAATTGTATAACTTTTTAACCTACTATATATATCAAATCTAGGAATGCTCACCAACATTTCAAATGTTGACCAAACCTATTTTTGTACATGTTTCAGGTGCGGTTTGATCTAGTGCTTTAGCAAGAGACATTTAATGCTTTATTTCAATTCAGTTATTTCAATATTTACATTTCATTTAGACAATGTAATTTCCATTTTCATGTAAGACAATTTTGGTTTATTCAATAATATTTACATTTTAGTACCATGTGTTTTTGAACAATCGTCACTACGTGGCACCTCGATGATTCCGCCATCGGTTGGGGTGTTACAGTCAAAGTCTTAGTCAAAGTCTTGGTCAAAGTCTTTGGTCAAAGTCTTGGTCAAAGTCTTGGTCAAAGTCTCTGGTCAAAGTCTTGGTCAAATTCCCATTAATTCTCCTAAAAACATTGATTTCTTTGACTTTGACTAACAGCGTCCGTCAGCGACGGGCCTTCACCAGTTTCTCCATTTTTCTTCTTCGTTTTCTTTCCTGAATCATCCTAGCTCCAATCCAAAGCTTCGTTTAGCTTCGAAATACACCTTAAACTTTGTTAAACCTGCAAAACGCAAACTTTATCAAAGTAGTGTGTCCAAAACCATAAAATTGCATAAGAATACAATCTTAAACACGAAACGACTAAGATCTTCCCCCGCGTATCAATCTTTAATGAATTGAATTTGAGATTCAATGCCCCACCTTTTCCTTTTCTCATCTTCAATGATGAATTAAAATCAACATCTCTCAATTTAATCTTTAAAACCTCTCATACCATTGCCTTATCACACCATTTTCTTTATTTCTCTTGGAAGCAATCATCGAATGATATTGATACTTATTTGACATCTTTGTGTTTTTTAATTTACAAGTATGTGTATTGGATTTTTATGACACTAAAGTTGAATTTGCCAAGTAAAATTTGTTTCCTAGAAGGATTTTCCTCACAAATTCTGGTGTTGCTTTAATTGATCAATGACTGTGTGTGTGTGTATAAGCAAGAGGAGGACTTGCTTAAGAAGCGTCAAGAACTACGCTCCCCATATCATTTTCTTAGAAATTTATACAATAAGTCGACCAATACGAACCAAACTTTAAGGAATACATGTTTGTCGACAGGATTTACCCGCTGCTATGTACGGTGGGAAAACTGTTAGCGTATTACAAATTTTTTAGATCCCGCCGCAACGCGCGGGTAAACCCACTAGTATTACAAAGGTATAAGGATAACTTGTATAATTGCATTAATTGAGTCAACTCCACCTTTTAAACATCTCTACTACATTATAAAGAGTGAGGGATGGGTAAAGTTGTCCAAGTTGGTAAACTTAAGATGGCATATGAAAAGTCATGTGCTTTAACCCTCAAATGTCATATAAATCTTCCCTAATTTACCCTTCAATGCATTAAGATACTTGTACCATGTAACCCAAAGAAATCATTTCTTCCCTCTTTATTATAATTACTCCCTCTTTATGTTTATCTATATCTATACTACATTATAAAAGGGGAGCCATGGCAAAAAATGTCTAAAATGTCAAAATTAACATGTCTTTTAGATTGTGTATAGTAGCGTTATATTAGAGGTTGTTTATGTCTAGCATCTTATAACATGTCTTTTAAATTGTGTATAGTAACGTTATATTAGAGGTTGTGTATCGCGCTGGCCAACCCACTAGTATAAATTAAATGATAACCATTTTTTTTATTTTATTTACAAAATTTCGATTTCAAATAAAAACTAACTTTTGTAATCATATATAAAAACTACAAAATTTTTATCTATTACATTAAACACATAAAAAATTATCTTAAATTGTAATCATATATCACCAATCACGTAATGTGTAGAATAAGGCGTAGGGTAAATATAGCGTATATGATAAATTTCAATATTTGTAAGATGTATGTACGATACATTTTGATATGCTTAGAATAAATTTTATATGTGTAGGATGAATTTCAATATCTGTATGGGATAAATTTAGATATGTATAGGATAAATTTCAGTATTCTGTAGGTTATATGATTGGAAAATTTTCTAATGTTTTGGATATAAATAGGATAAACTACGATATGTGTACAATATATGTAGGATAAATCTTAATATGTGTAAGTTCAATTTAGATATGCCAATGATCTCCAGCCCAGTTGGTTTGAGGTAAGTTCAATTTAGGGGTTCCTATCCTTAGGATAGGTCACAGGTTCGATCCAAGCACACCACAAAAAAATTCCTCGTGACGGTTTGAACTTATGCAAGGAGGACACCGGTGTGTGGGTAGGGATTCGAACTTAGGACCGTTAGGTTATGGTTATACAAGGATTTCCACTAAAATAAGTATTTAAAAAAAGTTCAATTTAGATATGCGTAGCTAAATTTTTTTGAGTAATTAATTAAAGAAAGATTAATTAATGGATAATTTTATAACTCTTATATCGAAATTTCAAAAATGCCCTTTTGATATTAAAAATAAAGTTAAAATGTTACATTAATTAAAAAATTGAAACCATCATTAATAACCCTTGATAAAAAAATGGAGGATTGAGGTTACTCTCTTTTTCTTCTTATATTAAATGGGAAATGGATTTTAATACTCCCAACTATCGCCTGTTGGCGGATATCACTCCGAACTTTCACTTTGGCCAATAGCACTCCCAACTTTCAACTTGTTGGATTTTATCACCCCCAAACTAACTGAGGTCTAACCCAGTTAGTGTTTGTGGTCAAAATGTAAAAAACTAAACTTAAGAGACAATTTATGTGGCAAAAATGTGAAAACCTAAACATAAGGGACTTTTTAAAAACTTATTATTATTATTATAAACTCTTCTTCTTCTTCAGTTGACCAGACCCCCCCCATTCTTCTTCTTCAGACCACCCAAGCTGCACCCCTAACAACCACTGCCTCCACCGTCATCCCCCACAACCGCCATCTCCCTCGTCACCCCCACAACCATCGTTTCCCCCCAACAACCAGCTTCTCTCTCGTTTCCCCCAACCACCACAGCTTCCACCCACTGCACCACCCACACCCCAATCGAAACCCTAGGTAAAGTCCACCAAAAACCAATCTTTAACCAACGCAATCGAAACCCTAACATTGACATTACCTTGTTGACGGAGAACCTCGTACCAATCGGAACCCTAAATAGGTCGGTCCCCACGTTTGTTAATCGGTTTGGAGGGATTCCGGCGAGGGTTGTATTTGTCGTTCAATTTAACACAGTTGGGCCCTGAAGATGAGTTTAATTACTTTGAAGGTGGTGGTTTCCGGTGAGGTCTCTCTTTCTCTCTCTCTCTCTCTCTCCCTGAACTCCCTCTCTCTCTGAAATCTAGGGTTCTTTGAAGAAGGAAAAAGGGTTGATGGCTAGGATGTAAATTGAGATTTCAATGTTGATGGAGGTTGAATTTTACATGGGTTGGTGGTGGTAGATGGTGGTAAGGCGGGTTGGTGGCAGATAGTGGTGGGGTGGTGTTAGATGGTGGCAAATGTAAAAACCAAAATTTGGGAGAGGAGATTATTATTGTGATTGATCTCTGGGAGGAGTGGTTAGTTCGACGTTATAATAACAATAATGGAAGAAGATGGATTGAATATTACGACTTTGCCATTCTTAATAATAATAATAATAATAAATAAATAAATAAATAAAAGTTTCAAAAAGGTCCTTTAAGTTTTGGTTTTTACATTTTTGCCACGAAAACTAACCAGGTTAGACCTCAGTTAGTTTGGGGGTGATAAAATCCAACAAGTTGAAAGTTGGGAGTGCTATTGGCCAAAGTGAAAGTTCGGAGTGATATCCACCAACAGGCGATAGTTGGGAGTATTAAAATCCATTTCTTCTATATTAAAAGTCTTCTTAACAGATCTCTGTAGTACTACACTACTACGAGTAATTTATACATATGTAGCTACAAAAGGCAGTAATTGAATGCTTGTAAAGTCTCAATGCCCAAGATTTTCCGAATGTTATCCCAATCGAAGGTTTGGGCCAAACAATGTCTGGGGTTGAATACAGGGCAATTCTAAAGTATCGTTTGGTGATCCCCATGTACCATGAAGATGAGGTCTGTCCGATTTGCCGTAAGGCATGTTTGGACGAATACGGGGAACACGCGGTTCACTGTAAGGAGTTGTCTGGCTTCAAATATAGGCATGACTGGGTCCGGGACGTTCTTTGGGTCATTTTAAGAAGGGTTGGGATCTCAGCCAATAAAGAGGCTCCTGTGAATTTCCTCTCAGACCCCACAGAAGGGAGATCTACCCTACGTCCAGCAGACCTGCTTGTCTTTGGGTGAGCCAGGGGGAAACATGCTTGTGTCGGCCTAACAGGCGCATCTCCCCTGGTTGGTTTGAGGGATACTGGTTTTGTAGCAGGGCAAGCGGTGCGGAAAGCGGAGGCGAAGAAAGTTGAGAAGAATGCTAAAGCTTGTGAGGAGAACCAACACGTTTTCGTACCCCTGGCATTTGATACCTTTGGCGCCTTGGCACGTCGTCGTCCTTTCTGCATGTCAGACTGAGAGCAGTCTCTGATTGGAGAGGAACTCTGACGGGCAGCCTGCTGCGTCAGAGATATTTTGTTTGGGGCAGGGGTGAGTCCCAAAGCTGCCCAAAAAGGTATCTTCCAGCTGTGTTGGCGAAGCTTCCTTTGGCTTGCTGGGGAAGCTTCGAAGCGTGTTGGATCCGCCGACGTAAAACGTGCGGACGATGTTGCGCCTGGCGTCGATTGGGCGCTAGGGTGTATCGCCGACGTATAACGGGCGGGTAGTGTTGCTTCTGGCGTCTGTTGGATGCCAGATGTATCGCCAAGGTAGAACGGGCAGGTGGACGCCAGACGTTTCGCCGACGTAAAACGGGCAGATAGACACCAGGCGATGCCGGTTCTAGTTGGGCGATGATATGGTATTTGTAATGTTTTGATACCATATCCCTTCAAATAACATCTGATGTTCGATGACTAATGCGATTGGTTTGTAGGTTTGTATGTCACATACAAGTGGTTGTGGATGTAAGATAAACATCGGTAACACTAGTGAGTATTCCTTTGTCTTCCACATTGTTTCTCCAAGGGGGTACACATCAAGTTAATTTTATTGATAAATTTGATATTTTAAGTGATTATTGCTTCATGATTTGAAGATTTTGACCCTACAAAAATTAGAATAGATTTTGACCCTACAAAAATTCCTGTCTTTTAAATTTGAATTTTAATCTTAGTTTTGTTAGGTTTTCTTGGTTTTAGTTTGTTCATATTTCACAATACTATGTTAATTTACTTTGTTGACTTGATAAGAAGCACATGTGAGACCATCTACTTGATGTATCACTTAGGACCATAAAATATCTAAATAGTCCACAGTCCACTAGAAGGATGAATAGGTCCATACATATCCCCGTATATTTTTCCAAAAAAAGAACTAAGGAATTTAATCCCCGTCTTAGTGGGTGATGGATGAGTAATTGCTTTTCCTTGTGAGCATGCAACACGTGTAAAGTCCTTAGACTCGAGAATCTTACGGTTCTTCAAAGAACGCCCCATGAATTTTATATAACTTTTCATATCATTATTGATCTGGGATGGCCTAACCGGTCATGCAAAATGATAAATTGTTCCCGCTCCATAAACTTCTGGTTTATGGCCATATTTGATTCAATTTCAATAATTTTAGCACGATAAAAACTAGGGGCAAATGTGATAAATTTTTATAATACATGCTTTTTAATAGAAATCATATTTGTTATTTGAAGGTACACGTATATTTGCCCTCACATGTTGACGTTGTCTTAAAATGATATCCATTTAGAAGAATATCTTTAAAGCTTATTAGATTTCTTTAAGAGAATGATGCAAATAATGCATTAATAAATTTAAATTGTGTTCTATCCGATAACATCAACATTAGCCTCTTTTACAATTAAATTAAAGAAATAATTTCTTTTTTGAAAATTGTTTGTTTAGTGGCATTGTCGAATATATATTGTCTTCACCATTAGGAAGATGTTTTAAATGCTCCATACACTTCAAAACAACAAAAAGGAAAATTTGCATAACATAACAAGACCCAAAAGTCTAATACGCTTAAAAACGGAACATAACTTTAAACAAAATGTCTAAAAACATTAAGAAAATAGCGTAGCTTAAACTCCAATCATTCACATGTAAGGAAAATTGCAAACATCCAACTGGGGTGCATTAGCCATGACGTCACCAAAATCCAAATTAATTGGATCGGTAAGGAAATCATCAACGTCTAGATCAGTTGTATTATTAAGGAAACCACCGGGGACATCAATGTTTCTAACTTCATATGTGAAATTCGTCTTTATTGCTTTTCCTTTTCCTTTGTTTTTGATGGATTGCTGGTAGAGTCCCACCAAATGTTTGGGTGTACGACAAGTACGCGCCCAATGGTTATCACTTCCACATCGATGACATGCATTTGATGTGGTTACATTTTTCTTTCTACCACTTTTCTCCATAGATTTCTTTGCATTTTCTTGCCATTTCTGGTACACTTTTGTGGTTTTAAATTGAACACCATTATAATTTCTCTTGTTATATCCACGAGCACAACTTCCTTGTTGGTCGTTACACATTGACACATTCGCTCCAAGGAATGGTGTTGTGCCAACTAGACGAGTTTCATGATTTTTCATCAATAACTCATTGTTTTGTTCGGCCACAAGCAAACATGAAATTAGTTCACAATATTTGGTGAATCCCATTTCACGATAGTGCTGCTGCAATAGCATATTTGATTCGTGAAAGGTGGATAATGTTTTTTCTAACATATCCTTATCGGCAACATTTTCTCCACACAAAATTAATTGTGAGGTTATTCTAAACATTGCTGAGTTATACTCGCTTATTGACTTAAAGTCTTGTAACCTTAAGTGGATTCATTCATGACGAGCTCTTGGTAGTATTACCATTTTCTGGTGGTCATATCTTTCCTTTAACTTGGTCCAAAGGACAAGGGGATCCTTAATCGTGATGTATTCAGTTTTTAAATCATCATGGATATGACGGCGTAGGAAAATAATAGCTTTTGCTTCATCTTGGGTCGTTGTTTTAATTCCTTCTTTAATTGTGTCACCAAGATTATTAGCATTCAAATGTATTTCCGCATCCAACACTCATGATAAATAATTCTTCCCCGTAATGTCCAAAGCCAAAAATTCAAGCTTTGCAAGGGTTGACATGAAAAACTATATTATACCAAAACATATGAATTAATATGCCAATTAGATTAAAGGCCAATTCATATCAAACTTGAAACAACATTGATTACACAATTAATCAAAACAAAACTTTAAGCAGATAAAGTTATACTATAATAAAAGAAATGAAAACATCTTTTAAATTTATAATTATAGACTTATAAACAAAAAGATTTTAATGATAACAATGAGCAAGTGTTGAATGGCAGATATAGACATTCAACGTGTACAGAAAATAACAATACTACTTGCAATATGTCATCATAGTACATAAAAATACAAATTATTTACAATTATTGACTAACATGCGATGAATAATGTAAGTAAAATGGTCAAATCAGACATATACAAGAAAACACAATGATGATATTAATGTTGTCCCACTCCCACTGTTAAAACAAAAATGGCATCCAAACTAAATACCACCTATGTATTTCCATTTGATGAGTTATAACAACTTTATATTTAGCAATATGTTACGGTTTTTATAGGATAAAAAAATGTTACATATGTTTGCATAAAAAATCTCTTATAGGAAAACCAATTTATAAATAAGTGTTGAGTTAAAATTTGATTGGCCGACAACAGAAATAAATAGAAATTCCACGATCCATTTTCATTACAAAACAGTCAGCAACTAAAATTATATAGAAAAAAAAACACACCATCAAATCATTTAATTTAATTCTTAATTCTTCTAATTCGTAGTATTGCTAACTTATAGACAATATGATTAAACCATTTAGCTTGATAAATATCATAATTTGCTTAGGGGTGTTTGGGTGTTTGGGATTGATTATTCAAAACAGATTATGCGTTTTAGAAAAGCAGGGGTGTAGCTGCTTATAGATTATTGCATTTTGGTAGCCTAAAAAATGATTATCCGCGTTTTCAAAACGCAATCCCAAACACTAAGAACTGATTATATGTGTTTTCAAAACGTAATAATCTAAAAATCAGATTCAAAACGTAATCCCAAACACCCCCTAGTTGAGAAATGTATATTCAATAATCGTACGGAACAATAACATAAAACTTCTTCTGTATGAATTATAGTATGGATTATTTTAAAAGATTGAGACAAAACAAATCAATTAAACAATACAAACTCACCTTAATGTTTAACTTCAAGAGCAAAACGTCAATACGTCGATAACGTGTTGAAAAACAGCCACAACCTATATTCAATACAGAAAAAAGAATGAAAGAGTGAGAGAATACTTTTCTTATTGACATGTCAAAATGAGATATATTAACTCTATATATAGAAGTTTATCATATGAAGAGTCACTATATTATTATGCATTTATGTAAAGATAGACCTGTAAACGAACGGAATGAACACGTAATGTGACACCCGGCATATTCAGGTTAATACTTTTCATACTTTACATACATACGTTTCGTACTCTACATACATACGTTTCATACTTTGCATATATACAAGTCTACCTCAACGGAAACATTGAAAACAACTACTTAATATCATACTTGACCGGGTCGGTTGAGTCGCGTCGATGATTCGAGAATCATCGGGAGTCGTTACAATGGTCCGAGGGATCATTGGGTGTCGGTCCATAACCATGTGTACAAGGATTGGCGATTTGTAGAATCGCCGGGCTTATTGCACACACGCAAGTCTTGAGCCCCGGGAATTGGTGATCGGGTGGGAACGTGTTAGTTATCGTGCATTACATACTTATAATCATTATGCAACTTGTCGGTATGTGAAAACGTGTTTATATATGTTAAAATAGGGTTTAACGCGCCAAAAACCCGGAAACACAGGCCATAGGCGATTAGGCCCCAGGGGAGAGCCTAATCGCCAGTATAATGGCGAGTAGGAGGGTGATTGGGGCGAATAGAGGGCTATTCGCTAGTATTACTAGCGATTAGAGCCCTAATCGCCTGCAACGTTCTCGTACTCGCCTGAACTTCAAATGACGACTAAAAACGCCTATAAATACCACCCTTATGTTTCAAAACATCATTTGTGAAACCCTAATACACCCCAAAGCCACCCCACACCTTATCCAACCTCTGCAACACGTTTTTTTAGCAAGAAACCACATTTCCAAGCCTTACACCTCATAATCTCACCATTTCAAGGTGTGTTCTTCATCCCAAACCTTTAATATGATATTGTTTTGATCCCTAAAGGTCCAGACCTGATTTATAAACATTAATGTCTTTGAAAACTCATTAAAATCTGTTTCAAAACAAACCCAAACATCTATACTTGTTATATGTGATGTATTCATGCAAGATAGGATTTTTATCGTTTAGACATGATTGTTCTTGTGTTATTATTATGTTTCTGATCTAAATAAGTTAATATGATGATAACCTAGGAGTTTGAAGGTTCATAGATGTGTAATATTGATATTAGGCGTTTTGACCCGTTTGAGTAATTTTGGTGGATTGATGATGATATGTTGTGTTTCGTTGATTGATTGAGCTTAGGGTTTACTATAGGATGATGCTAGAACAGTAGGACATTGTTGGACAACGTCATTATGAGATGAAATCTGAATATATGCTATTTAGTGTAAGTTTTGCATGAGGATGTGATGTTTACATGATAATATTACTATTTTGGGAAAACGCATGCATTCGGGACGGCTAGGGTGATGATAAATTAGGGGTTTTTGCTTGAAATAGTTGGGTTAATGTTTTGGGTTGGATATCGGGTGTTTACACATGTTTCAGATCTGATTTGGAGGATTAAACGCGCAAAAAGAATGGAACAGAGCAGTACTAGCGAATAGGAGTTCTAATCGCCTTCATTATAGGCGATTGGCTTCTAATCGCCTGAACTATAGGCGATTAGGAGCCCCAATCGCCATTATTCTGGTGATTACAACCCTACTCGCCATTTTGACCCTCCTAATCACTAGTTGACTTTTCCTAATCACCTGTTTGCTTCCTAATCGCGTGTACAGCTGCTATATGTATATTTTAACATCCCGAAACACGGATTGACGCCTAGGAACATGTTAGGAACCCCGTGACATGTCCAATGACTTGGTAACACGTGTTCAGACTTAGTTATGCGTTAATTGACCGATATGTTAGATTTGGAGAACTCTTGCGCGTATGAAGTGTTTAATTGCATATGTTGCATGTTTCTTGCTTTCGGCTAACACGAGGGATGTCGGGTCTTGTCTGGTGTGGTCGGTTAAACGTTTAAACATCATTTCATATGTACACGGTTATGGTCTGGACTGTTAGGGACTAATCAACCTACGGGTTGTTAGTCTAACACCTTATACGCTCGTCATGATAGGTCACCGGTATTTGGTGCCGTCTATTGAGCAGGTTTACTTGTCTTAGTGTGGGAAACAACATCAGGTGAGTTTCACGGCCCCACTTTACGTTTTACATTTTGGGGGAGACACATGCTTTTACATATTTCATAAATTATCATGTTATACTAGTGTTAAATTCATTTGTGCTATACGATACGTAAAGTCCCGGGGAAACCATGAATATGCTGGATAGCATAACGGGGGAAATGTGGATAGATCTATTGTGACACCCCGCATTTTCATGTTAACTCTTTTACTAAACTCTAGTTAATTTCCATAATCATACGTGGTTAAACACTCAGCTAGGGTTAGTTAAACAGGTCCTTCAGGATGTTATGTAACAATAACATATGTTAGGTGACATTAACGTACGTTATAATTAGGAAAAATAATTGTCTTAACGCACACACGAATCCTGTATCCCGAATGTTGGTGATTTGTTAGGCATGCATGATTATATGAATGATTGGATGTTGATGAATGTGGAATAACACGTGTACGTGAATTGCATGCTTATGTGAACTATTACGTGTTAGTTAACTTGTACGTAAACGTTATGAGATATGTGCACTTAGGGTAAAAATAATATGAATTGATAAAACAATAGTTTTATATGAGTTGGTAAGATTATTATTGTCGGGATTAATCTCGAGAGTTAGATAGGGCTATTGGGCTCGCTTATCAGATAAAAATCACTAGAGCCCGAAACCTTGGCCCATGATCTTAACCCTAGCATTTTATTTATAAAAAAATAAAAATAAAACAAACCCTAACCATGCCCTTTTGCGCCGTGGACTAGAGCAACCCCCACAACCATCTTCCAATCTCAATCTTCATCAATTTTACACTAGTTCAAGCAATTTCGGGTGCTATCTTGTGATTCTAGGGACTTTAGCAATTCAAGGGAGTCGGTAGCTCGTTACTGTTTGAGGGATTTGGATCATTCACGTGCAACCTAAGGTGAGTTTCACTACTCTTTTCTCAAAAGCATGCGTCTCGGGTTGAGACAACGTACTTAACTTTTTCTAGTCCGGGTTGGGACTACTATTTTCTAGACCGGGTTGGGACTACTACTTTCTAGTCTGGTTTGGGACTACTTACACATCCCGGGTTGGGATGCTATGGATCCTTGTGTGGGTCGGTTTTTGCTAGTTCGCAAACTGTGTCCTTGATGAACTAAACCAACTCTATCATCTGTAAGTCCTTCACATACCGAATGAGTTGCCGGGTTATGGCAAGCGGGTTATTAGTTGATAGCGCTATTAGGTCTGACAAACCTCACACCGGCTTGGGGAGTTCGGGAGTGAACTATAACTTAACAGATTTTATCATTGTTGATAGGCAATGATGTAAGGCATGCGGCTCACATTTATGGCTACACGTACATCAGCAGTTCGGTATATCGGTGTTAGTTATCATGAATGGGTTAGCTACCCTTGACATGCGATGAACTAGTGTTTACACGGTTCTTGGAACCAACTCAATTACTTGTTTACGTGGTTTTGGAAACCAGCGCAGTTACATACTCATTTACTTTACTTAGTGAACTCACCAACATTGTTTGTTGACCCACGATTTACATGCTTTTGCAGGTAGTTAGCTTCCGGTGCCAGGATTAGAAAGCACTGCACACTTCACTGCATTTGGGGTCTTGGGCATACACCTAAATTACATATTATGCTTTTACATTTTCTTTCATATGGTTTTAATTTGGGCGCGTTGTTTTGCGCTTGGTTTTTAAAAGGTTTAAATTTGGTTTACGCTTCCGCAGCTTAACTAAACTTGGTTTTTGAAAACGAACTAAATGGTTTGGGCATTTAGAGTTCGTTCATATGACTTATGGCTATGGGATCCTGGTATGTCATGCGCCTCGCGGTATAAACCCCGCAGTGGAAATTTGAGGGTGTGACAGATTAGTATCAGAGCCATTGGTTATAGTGAACTAGGACTGCATGTTGAGTCTATTCTATAATCATCATAGCATAAGTACACTCACAACTTAAGTGCACAACTAGCTTTTAGCTACATATATCTACAACACATGATTTCGGGAGATATGCTATCTTCTAGTTCTAGACCTAATTCTGAACACGTCAATGGTGGGAACCCAGGGTTACACCAGGTGGCGCATTACTGGGAGTAGTATCCTAACAAACCTCGTGGATGAGGAAACAACAATTGTACAGGGGAGAAAGCCCTTCCGAGCGTTGTGGCGCACGTACCCAGGAAAGCTGCACAATGCGCATGACGTGATACCATCAAACCGAATCAACTGTGAAGAAATTCAAATACTGAGACTTATCCTTTTTCACTGAGCAAGGAGACAATTAGTTTATGTTCCTTGTTACTTGATCTTTCTTACTTCCATTTGAAATTCAGACGGGACTGGGTTACACATATAGAACTTATTTCTTTCTTTAGTACCTTACACCTAGTATGAGCGGGCGGACGTATGACTGCATATCCCTGTTACTCATAAGTATATGGTAGATTCATGGGAACACATTAGATTGGTATCATGGTGGTGCCATGGTGAGCATCATCTCCTTCTTGAAAGCCCAGAAGTGTATTCGTAAGGGCTATCCAGCCGTTTTGGCTAACATATCTGACACTCGAGCTGAAACTGAAACTGAAACTGAAACTAAGATTGAGGACATCCCAATAGTCCGAGATTTCCCAGATATTTTCCCCAGAGGAACTACCTGGACTTCCACCTGTTCGTCAAGTGGAGTTTCAAATTGACCTTGTACCTGGAGCAGCTCCAGTGACACGCGCACCATACCGCCTAGCACTAGGTGAACTTCAAGAACTGTCTACCCAACTCCAAGAGCTATTGGATAGGGGCTTTCTTAGACCTAGTTCTTCGCCATGAGGAGCTTCAGTTCTGTTTGATAAGAAGGATGGGAGTTTCCGCAGGTGTATCGGAAGTTGAACAAAGTAACGGTTGAGAACCGCTACCCTTTGCCTTGTATTGATGACTTGTTCGACCAGCTTCAAGGGTCGAGTTTCTATTCAAAGATTGACTTGAGGCCAGGATACCATCAACTAAGAGTCCGAGAGAAGGATGTGGAGAAGACAGCCTTTCGAACTCGTTATGGACATTATGAGTTTTTGGTGACGCCATTTGGGCTAACCCATGCACCGGCTGTGTTCATGGATCTAATGAACCGCGTGTGCAAGCCTTATTTGGACAAATTCATCATAGTGTTCATAGATGGCATACTGATTTATTCCAAGAGCAGGGAAGAGCACGAGCAACACCTGCAGCTGATCTTGGAACTCTTGAGAAATGAGCAGTTGTCTGCAAAATTCTCTAAATGTGACTTTTGGATTCGAGAAGTCCAATTTCTTGGACATGCGGTTAACAAGGCAGGAATACATGTCGATCCCGCCAAGATTGATGCTATTAAAAGTGGGAGGCTCCAAAACTCCCACAGAGGTGTGCCAGTTTCTTGGTCTTGCGGGATATTATCGTAGATTCATTGAGGGATTCTCTAAGATCATTCACCCCCTCACTGCTTTGACACAAAAGGGTATTACTTACAAGTGGGGAGATGCCCAAGAATCTGCTTTTCAATTATTAAAGTCGAAGCCTTGTAGTGCACCTATACTATCACTACTTGAGGGTACAAAGGACTTCGTGGTGTACTGTGATGCGTCTATCCAGGGGTTAGGGTGTGTGCTGATGTAGCGTGATAAGGTGATCGCGTATGCCTCACGTTAATTAAAGGTTCATGAGAAGAATTACACCACCCATGACTTGGAACTGGGAGCAATGGTTTTTGCTCTAAAGATCTGGAGGCATTATCTCTATGGGACGAAGTGTACGATATTTACTGACCACAAGAGCCTCCAACTCATATTCGATCAAAAGGAGCCGAACATGCGACAGCGTCGATGGGTCAAGCTTCTGAATGATCATGACTGTGCCATCAAGTATCATCCAGGGAAAGCTAACATAGTAGCTGATGCCCTCAGTCGTAAGGAAACGAAACCCAAACGAGTGCGAGCTTTACAATTTACCGTACATTCTAATCGTCCTGATAAGATACGTGAAGCCCAGGGCGAGGCTTTGAAAGAAGAAAACATCGGGCTTGAAACTTTACATGGTGCGGATAAGCACTTGGAACTGAAGACGGATGGTCTTCAATACTTTATGAATCGAGTCTCGATACCACGTTTTGGGGATCTCAGACAACTGGTGCTCGATGAAGCTCACACCTCTCGATATTCGGTACATCCTGTTTCGGACAAGAGGTACCAAGATCTTAAAACTCTTTACTGGTGGCCAAACATGAAAGCTGAAATAGCCACTTATGTTAGTAAGTGCTTGACTTGTGCGAAAGTTAAGATTGAATATCAGAAACCTTCAGGCCTACTCCAGCAACTAGAAATCCCTATGTGGAAATGGGACGGAATTTCTATGGATTTTATCACAAAGCTTCCTAAAACGCTAACGGGCCATAACATGATTTGGGTTATCGTGGATCGTTTAACCAAATCGGCACACTTTCTGGCAATAAAGGAAACGGACTCGCTGGAGAAACTAGCAAATCCCTACATCAAGGAGGTAGTCTCTAGGCACGGGGTGCCTACTTCTATTATATTTGACTGCGATGCGCGATTCACTCCTCATTTTTGGACTACTCTCCAAAACGCTTTGGGAACTCTCTTAGGTATGAACACGGCCTATCAACCACAGACGGATGGACAGAGTGAACGAACCATCCAAACAATAGAAGATCTGCTACGAGCGTGCGTGGCGGATTTTGGCAACAGTTGGGATAAACACTTGCCTTTGATTGAATTCTCGTATAACAACAATTACCACACTTCGATACAGTGTGCGCGTTTAGAGGCACTTTATGGACGCAAGTGTAGGTCTCCCATCTGCTGGACTGAAGTTGGAGATAGCCAGCTAACAGGTCCCGGACTTGTGCACGAAACTTCTGAGGAGATAGTGCAAATCAAAAATCGGATGGCTGCTGCTCGTGATCGACAGAAAAGTTACGCTGATAAGCGTAGGAAACCTTTGGATTTCCAGGTTGGGGACAAGGTTCTATTGAAGGTGTCACCTTGGAAGGGGGTGATACGCTTTGGAAAACGGGGAAAAATTGAACCCACGATACGTTGGACCATTCAAGATTGTCGAAAGGATTGGTCCGGTAGCTTACAAGTTAAACTTGCCTGACGAACTCAGTGGAGTGCACAACGTATTCCACGTATCATACTTAAAGAAATGCTTATTGGATACAACACTGGTGGTGCCACTGGAGGAGATCCAGGTGGACGATCAGCTACGGTTCATGGAGGAACCGGTGGAGATTCTTGAGCGGGGCGTCAAGAAACTCAGACAAAACACTATACCTATTATTAAGGTACAATGGAATTCCCATCTAGGACCGGAATACACGTGGGAACGCATGGATCAAATGCGGCTTAAATACCCACATCTCTTTACCGAATCTGAAACTATGCATAAACCAAACACTAAACGTAAAGCAACTATCTCAAAGTGAATTTCGGGGCGAAATTCCTTTCAACTTGGGGATGATGTGACATCCGGGAACCAAGCACACATTTTTCTAGCTGACTTTACTGTTTACTTGCTGAATTTCGGGACGAAATTCTCTTCAACTTGGGGATGATGTGACACCCCGCATTTTCATGTTAACTCTTTTACTAAACTCTAGTTAATTTCCATAATCATACGTGGTTAAACACATAGCTAGGGTTAGTTAAACAGGTCCTTCAGGATGTTATGTAACAATAACATATGTTAGGTGACATTAACGTACGTTATAATTAGGAAAAATAATTGTTTTGACGCACACACGAATCCTGTATCCCGAATGTTGGTGATTTGTTAGGCATGCATGATTATATGAATGATTGGATGTTGATGAATATGGAATAACACGTGTACGTGAATTGCATGCTTATGTGAACTATTGCGTGTTAGTTAACTTGTACGTAAACGTTATGAGATATGTGCACTTAGGGTAAAAATAATATGAATTGATAAAACAATAGTTTTATATGAGTTGGTAGGATTATTATTGTCGGGATTAATCTCGAGAGTTAGATAGGGCTATTGGGCTCGCTTATCAGATAAAAATCACTAGAGCCCGAAACCTTGGCCCATGATCTTAACCCTAGCATTTTATTTATAAAAAAAAATAAAACAAACCCTAACCATGCCCTTTTGCGCTGTGGACTAGAGCAACCCCCACAACCATCTTCCAATCTCAATCTTCATCAATTTTGCACTAGTTCAAGCAATTTCGGGTGCTATCTTGTGATTCTAGGGACTTTAGCAATTCAAGGGAGTCGGTAGCTCGTTACTGTTTGAGGGATTTGGATCATTCACGTGCAACCTAAGGTGAGTTTCACTACTCTTTTCTCAAAAGCATGCGTCTCGGGTTGAGACAACGTACTTAACTTTTTCTAGTCCGGGTTGGGACTACTATTTTCTAGTCCGGGTTGGGACTACTACTTTCTAGTCTGGTTTGGGACTACTTACACATCCCGGGTTGGGATGCTATGGATTCTTGTGTGGGTCGGTTTTTGCTAGTTCGCAAACTGTGTCCTTGATGAACTAAACCAACTCTATCATCTGTAAGTCCTTCACATACCGAATGAGTTGCCGGGTTATGGCAAGCGGGTTATTAGTTGTTAGCGCTATTAGGTTTGACAAACCTCACACCGGCTCGGGGAGTGCGGGAGCGAACTATAACTTAACAGATTTTATCATTGTTGATAGGCAATGATGTAAGGCATGCGGCTCACATTTGTGGCTACACGTATATCAGCAGTTCAGTATATCGGTGTTAGTTATCATGAATGGGTTAGCTACCCTTGACATGCGATGAACTATTGTTTACACGGTTCTTGGAACCAACTCAATTACTTGTTTACGTGGTTTTGGAAACCAGCGCAGTTACATACTCATTTACTTTACTTAGTGAACTCACCAACATTGTTTGTTGACCCACGATTTACATGCTTTTGCAGGTAGTTAGCTTCCGGTGCCAGGATTAGAAAGCACTACACACTTCACTGCATTTGGGGTCTTTGGCATAGACCTAAATTACATATTATGCTTTTACATTTTCTTTCATATGGTTTTAATTTGGGCGCGTTGTTTTGCGCATGGTTTTTAAAAGGTTTAAATTTGGTTTACGCTTCCGCAGCTTAACTAAACTTGGTTGTTGAAAACGAACTAAATGGTTTGGGCATTTAGAGTTCGTTCATATGACTTATGGCTATGGGATCCTGGTATGTCATGCGCCTTGCGGTATAAACCCCGCAGTGGAAATTTGAGTGTGTGACATCTATTGGGACTGACAGATCCCACCCGTCGGCTGGGAGCCGGGCGGGTGCATATTGTCTCGGTAATAAGCTTAACCGTTTCGGGCATAATCATATATCGTAGTCTGTAATGGTTTCCGGTCGTAGTATTATTATTCATGCGTCTAGCTAACGCTATCATTTCTAACATAGTGATAACATGATGGCTTTTATTACTTAAACGTTTAATATAAAACCTGGTAACTCACCGGCATTATTTGCTGACGTTTTTAGCATGTTTGTCTCAGGTCGTTGAGGTAGCAGCTTATCATAGGCGCACGGAGTCTCACGGTGTCTAGGATTCATATGCACCTTACTTAGCTTTTCAGACTTATGTACTTTTGCATTTGGGTTGTAATAAAGTTTTACGCTTTCGCAGCGATGGATTATTTATGAAAACTTGTTGGTTTGTTTGTGTCATTTTTACGTATCATATAGTGTCGTTTATTGTGACCGTTGACTTAGATCCTGGTTTGTGCGCCTCGCGGTAAAACCCCGCACGTGGAATTTGAGGGTGTGACAGATTGGTATCAGAGCTAATGGTTATAGTGAACTAGGACTGCATGTTGAGTCAAGTCTATAGCCGAGTCGCACACACTAGACGGTCACATTCATATAAGTCATGTCATATGGGGATTTGCCGGGGTGTTAGTATTACATTCGTTATTATCATTTATGATTACATCATCTATCTATTACTCTTATTTCCTATCCTGTTCTTCATCTTCGTGCTGAAGACGAGGAGGCTTACTATCCTTGCACGACAGTGGCTTACATTGGAGTGGCTTCGGCATCCTTCGGAGATTTGTCCAAGATTCGGACATCTCCCCTTTCTATACTCCAATGGACACACTTGGTCGCACACATTATCGCACACTTGTACTTGCTGTTTTATATCTTGGGTGTTTTATCACGTATAAGTTCTTATCTATTCTTGAACGTGGGTGCCTTGTAGTTTGAAAGTCAAGCTAGGAGCACGCCTCGGGGACCATGTAGAGCGACTTATCATTTCGGGTGCACACGAAATAATAAGTTGAAATGCATGAAAATCCTGGTGGAATCTGTGTTTGATCTGATGATCATGATGGAATCCAGTTCCCTGGTTGACCTTGTAACTTATGATTTCTTGTTATCTGTTCTGTAATCTTATGTCTTGTCTTTGTCCTTGACAGAAGATGGCAGGACGTCGTGGTGGTCGCGTTGTGGCCGGAATGGCGGTGGACGTAATGGGGGTCGTGGTAACATCAGCATAACCCAGGCGGAGCTGAATAATCTGATCCAGGAGCATGTGGCAGCTGCTATTGCTGCGCAACAGGCCACCCAACAGGGCCATGGTGGTAATTTAATTACCCCTACCCTCATTCCTTATCCTTTGTCGTGTGATGTTCGTTTTCTGACCCGTGTTGCTTGTTGTAACAGGGAATGCTTTTCATCCTCCACCACCTCCACCTCCTCCAGTCCACTGTACTTACAAGATGTTCCAGGACTGCAAGCCCCATAACTTCAGTGGGACTGAGGGAGCTGTGGGACTGCTTCGTTGGTTGGAGAAGGTCGAGTCTGCTTTCTCCATGTGTAACTGCCCAGAGGAGTTTTGTGTGAAGTATGCTTCAGGGACATTTGAGGGACGTGCCTTGACTTTGTGGAATTCGACTGTGCAGACTATTGATTTACTGGAGGCCCATGCGTTGCCATGGACCGAGTTTGTGTTTCGTTTGAAGATGGAGTATTGTCCCAGGGATGAGATTAAGAGTTTGGAGCACGAGCTGTGGAATCATCAGATGGTGGGATCTGAGATCGAGGAGTATACCACTCGCTACCATGAGTTGGCACTTTTGTGCCCGGATTCTGTGACGCCTGAATATAAGGCTATTGAGTTCTACATTAGTGGGTTGGTGCCTGAGGTTCGCGGGTTGGTGACCGCGAATGATGCTACTACACTTCGGGATACCATTCGATTGGCTCATAGGCTGACTAAGCAGAAGATTCAGGAGGGTGTTTTGCCTCATAAGGGTACTGGGGCGAAGACCTCTGATGGCAACAAGAGGAAATGGGAGAGCGCGGGTAAGTGTACAGTTCAGCCTCAGCAGCAGCAGCAGAGGAAGTTTGAGACTACGGGTTCGTCTTCTGGACAGAGGCAGGGTGGGTATACTGGTAGGCTGCCTAAGTGTGATCGTTGTGGGTATCATCATGTGGGGAATTGTAGTTATTGTACCGGTTGTAAGAAGAACGGGCATCAGGCCCAGACATGCAGGGTGAATCTTCAGACTCAGCAACAGGTGGTTGCCCCTACTACTACTACCACTGCTGCACCTAGGGGTAATCAGGGATGCTTCAACTGTGGGGAGACAAGGCACTTTAAGAAGGACTTCCCCAAACTGAAGCAGGGGAATGCTGGGAGGAATGACAGGGGTAACGGGGGTGGCGGCAGGAACGTGCGCGCCTTCGTCATTGGGTCGGGCGAGGCCCGTCAGGATCCGGATACTGTTACTGGTACGTTTCTTCTTTGTGATCGTTATGCCTATGTTTTATTTGATTCGGGTGCCGACAAGAGTTTTATATCTGTTGAGTTTAGCCATAGTACCGACGCCTTTAGAGGTTAAGCACTTAATTGAATTGGCTGATGGTAAGAATATTGAGGCAACTTATATTCTTAAGGGATGCCAGTTGGAACTTTCTGGGTTATCTTTTCCTATTGATCTCATGTCGGTGTCATTGGGTAGTTTCGACTTTGTTGTGGGTATGGATTGGTTTTCTTTGTATCGTGCGGAAATCGTTTGCTTTGATAAAATCATTCGCCTTCCTCACCCAGATGGAGAGATTCTTTTGGTTCATGGCGATAAAAGTGGGGTTCCTTTAAGCATCATTTCGTGTATGAAAGCGTATAAGTATTTACGTAAAGGGTATTCTGCTATCTTAGCTCTTGTTTCGGTTTCATCTGACAATGATAAGAGGATCGAGGACATTCCTGTTGTTCGTGATTTTCCCGACGTATTTCCCGACGATTTGCCTGGTCTTCCACCTCACCGTCAGGTTGAATTTAACATTGATCTTGCGCCCGGTGCTGCACCTATTGCCCGAGCTCCTTACCGCCTTGCACCTCCCAAGATGCAAGAATTATCTAATCAACTGCAGGAGTTGTTGGAAAAAGGATTCATTCGACCTAGTTCATCCCCGTGGGGAGCTCCTATCCTATTTGTCAAAAAGAAAGATGGGAGCCTTCGTATGTGTATTGACTACCGGGAACTGAACAAGGTAACCATCAAGAATCGTTACCCACTTCCTCGTATTGATGATTTATTCGATCAGCTCCAAGGCTCCAGTTTTTATTCCAAGATAGATCTGAGGTCTGGATATCATTAATTGCGGGTGCAAGAAGCTGACATTCCAAAGACCGCCTTTCGTACACGTTATGGCCACTTCGAGTTCCTGGTCATGCCCTTCAGTCTCACGAATGCACCTGCTGTTTTCATGGACTTGATGAACCGTGTTTGCAAGCCCTATCTTGATAAATTCGTCATCATGTTTATTGGCGATATTTTGGTTTATTCTAAGAACGAGACGGATCATGAGGAACCCTTGCGGTTAGTCTTGGAACTTTTGAGACGGGAGCAGTTGTATGCTAAGTTCTCAAAGTGTGATTTCTGGTTACGTGAAGTACAATTCCTAGGACATGTGGTTAATGAACTGGGAATTCATGTCGATCCGGCTAAGATCGAAGCTATTAAAGACTGGGAAGCACCAAAGACACCATCTGAGGTGCGGCAATTCCTAGGTCTTGCGGGTTACTATCGTCGTTTCATTGAGGTATTTTCGAAGATCGCTCAACCCCTCACCACTCTTACCCAGAAGGACCGAAAGTTTGACTGGGGAGAACCGCAGGAATCAGCATTTCAGATGCTGAAGCTTAAACTTTGTTCTGCATTTTCGAAGATCGCTCAACCCCTCACCACTCTTGCGCGTATGAAGTGTTTAATTGCATATGTTGCATGATTTCTTGCTTTTGGCTAACACGAGGGATGTCGGGTCACCAATGGGATGTCGGGTCTTGTCTGGTGTAGTCGGTTAAACGTTTAAACATCATTTCATATGTACACGGTTATGGTCTGGACTGTTAGGGACTAATCAACCTACGGGTTGTTAGTCTAACACCTTATACGCTCGTCATGATAGGTCACCGGTATTTGGTGCCGTCTATTGAGCAGGTTTACTTGTCTTAGTGTGGGAAGCAGCATTAGGTGAGTTTCACGGCCCTACTTTACGTTTTACATTTTGGGGGAGACACATGCTTTTTCATATTTCATAAATTATCATGTTATACTAGTGTTAAATTCATTTGTGCTATACGATACGTAAAATCCTGGGGAAACCATGAATATGCTGGATAGCATAACGAGGGAAATGTGGATAGATATATTGGGATTGACAGACTCCACCCGTCGGCTGGGAGCATATGGCCAAAACTGAACCATTCGGTTACGGTTTCGGTTTTCCCTTCTTCCGTAACCGAAATAACCGAAACCGAACCGATAGTTATATACTTAAGTATTTTTCATACATATATCCATGTATTTGGAACATATTTTTATGTATTTCTGGTGTATTTCATGTATCTTTCATGTATATCTATGTATGAAATATATCTTTTATGTAACTTATGTATTTTTCATGTATATCCATATATTTGAAGCATTTATTATTTGTTTTCTCGGTATTTGATGCATTTTTCTTGCGTTTTCATATATATATATATATATATATATATATATATTCATATTCTTGAAAAAGATCCAAACACTTTACTAACTATTTTAAGTTTATAATTTTGCACAAGTTTTATGTTTGGATATTAACCGAACATAACCGAAACCGAACCAATAACCGACATATTAACCGAATTACCCGAACTGACGTAACCGATCGGTTTCGGTTATGAATTTTCCTAAAACCGAACTTCGGTTTTCGATTATATGTATAAACCGAACCGAACCGACATTTGCTCACCCCTAAATAAATAAACGAACATAAACGGATGTTCACAACGTTTGTTCGTGTTTGTTCGTTTATTAAATAAATGAACATACACGAACTTTCCGTTTAATAAGTTCATGAATAGTTCATGAATATCCGCTTTGTTTACAAGCATATGTAAAGAGTTGGTATAATTGATGCATTCAAAACAACCCATAAGTTTTGTAAAGGACAAACAAAACCACAAAACGTGAATACTACATTGACCATACAAGTAATTTATTAAAAAATATATATACTACCATATGTTATTGCTAGTAGACTTTAGGATAGAATTTATAAATTCCCCAAGTTGAGGACAGGAGTCGGCGCCGTTAACAGCCGTTTCTATTTTCCGCTTCTTTTCGGAGCGTCAAATGTGGTACGAGTGTTTATGGTAACCCAAAAGCCACTCATATAGTAATATCACTACACTATCTACCATAATAAGTCACGTGGTATTTAAAACATGCCAAAAGCCGCGTAATATTATAATCATTTTATTATGCTCATAATAAGTCACGTGATGTCTAAATTAAGCCAAAAGCCACTTAATATTATCATCAACTACACTTGCTTATACCTAAAATTGGTCTCGGACGTTAAACAACCTGTTTTTAGGTACGCAAGTGGCACCTCTTTGAGTGACCATAACAACATTGTAAAAGTTTATTATACATGTTGCAAGAATCACTGAAATCATAACTGCTGCCGTAATGCGTACTACGTACCCACACAGGGTGTACAGGGGCTGCCTGTACACCGCACCCCACCAAAAAATGTATTTTAGTACAACGAGAAAAATATTTGACACCGACTCACATGAAATTTAGAATCCATCCCTATGCAATTCAATTTGTTTTGTTTTTTTGTTTTAAATATAAGAGTAAATCAATTTGGTTTTATATTTTTATTATGTTACCTTATTTAGTTACACCTAGGGGTGTAAACGAGCTGAGTCAAGCCTTACTAGGCTCAAACTCGGCTCGTCATGCTTTTGGGAGGCTCGAGCTCGGTTCAGTTCGACACTACTATTTTGAGCTTGAGCTCAGCTTGGTTCGAGATAATTTGAAAACAATTTTAAACGAGCTAAACGCTCAGATCACTTCAATTGTTTAAAAGAGCAAAAACTCAGCTCGACCTCAACTCACACATGTTATTAGTTAAAACTGAACATGTACAAAGGACATAATTAAATAAATTAAAAAAAATTGAAACACCGGTACGTGTCACCATTCCACCAAACCCTCCTTCCCATGTGTTTTCTTGGTTGTCGCCACCACTAATGTTGGTAGAGTTGTTGCCCACGACAACAAATCCCTTCCCTTTATCTCATCCTGTAGATTTGTTGCTTTGTTTATGATTGTCATTCCACCACTCGGGATAGCTAATAACTTTGAAACTATTGCTCACTGGTGTATTTTTACATGCCATAGTGGTTGTGCTTAGTGAAAAACTTTTGTTGTTAACCCACTAGTCTAGATACCACCCCTATTTGCACATCTTTTGGTGTTGTTCCCAGAATTAACTGATGGGCTTCTTTTTTCGAACTACTGCATATGCTTTTATATCGAATGAAGCGGGTCTAACAGGAGTATCTCATGTTTGATGGGGGTCATACTTGTGATCTAAAGTATTTAAATTTGAAAAAAAAAATTGTTCTGACCTGATTTTGGTCTAGACTTTGATGTCATTTGGGCACTTCATCGGGTTAGGTCAATCCATTCAATTTTACCCCATATCCCTTAAAATAGTCCAAAGAATTTCAAGAGAAGCATTATTCTGTCACACCCTCAAATTTCACATGCGGGGTTTTACCGCGAGGCGTGTCACACATTAGGATCCAAGTCAACAGTCACAATTAACGACAACTATATGGAAAGAGAACTACGTTTAAACATCCATGCAATATAAAAGTTTAGCAGAAGCATAAAAGGTTTACAGCTCAAAAATCCAACACGTGTTAATGTTTAACATAACTAAAGACAAGGTTCATGCAGTGGAAAATGAACAGTAAAATGCAGTGTGACTCCGTGCATCCTATTACTTGATTGTTACCTTAGCGACCTGAGAAAACATGCTAAAACGGGTCAACATATAATGTTGGTGAGCTCGTAGATTTTGTAATAAAAGTTGTTAGAGAAAAATCGGATTCACATAACACACTATTATGTAAGAAAGGAAACCAGATGAACGTTTTACTCGTTACTCAAGCATTCCGACTACTGCGGGTATCCCATGGTTCGCCCTACAGTTTGCCCTCGGTTTGCCCTATCCCCCGCTAACACACCCATTTAATAGTTGAATATAAGGATTGTCAGTGCGTAAGTGATGTGATAGTGTTTATGTAATCCAAAAGTTTTGAGTGTGGTAGCATGTTTCTCCCCAGAAAGTAAATATAGTAAAAGTGGGGCTGTGAACTCACCTTATGTTGCCCCAATTACCGGCGACCTATCATGAAGTTTGTATAAGTGTTTTGACTAATAACTCATAGGGTAACTAGTCCCCGATTGTCCAGATCACGACTATGTACGTTTGAAAATGTGTTTGAACGTTGACTCAACACACAAGACAGACTCGACATCCAGTTGGTCACCCGTTAAATTAGTTGATCAAGCAAATATATTTCACATACAAGAATTACACATAAAACACTTAGTTTACATCAAATTTTCATTCCTGTAGTCGTGGGTTCGAATGAAAAATATAAAAATTGTTTCGCACCTTTTTGTGGGTCGAGTGGAACTTTCCCATTTTCATTCGACCCTTTGATAGGTCGAATGAAAATTTGGTTCGAATGAAAGTTTCTAAATTTGGTTCGTGCTAATTAATGGGTCGAATGGAAACTTCCTGATTTGGTTCGAAAAATCTGGTTCGACCCACATTCTGCTGAACTAACTAAACGGACAAAACCCCATCAAATCTGATCGAAACCTTCATGAAATGCGACAATTCACAGCTGTCAACTTTATCTATACTATCCTCATGTAACCCTACCATTTATACTCATAAATCCGACCATTTCACATATCAAATTTAAAACTTACCCAAAATAGCAAATTATGAAAATGTCACATCAATTGCATGAAATCTTTCCCTAAAAAGGAAACTATCAAAATAACCTCACGTACAGATCAATCAAGCACATATTTACATGTGTTAGTGAATCCCTAATCGCATCATCATCATCTTCATCATGAACAAACCCTAGATTTAGCATAAAACCCCCAAAATGGGTGAAAATCCATCAAACATCGATTGAACATCAAAACGCCCATAAATCATGTTCCAAATCAGTCCTAAATCATCTATATAACATCTATACATCATTCTATAACATATAGCACATAAACACATCATCCAACATCATTAATATTTGGGTTTTTATAAGAAAACTCATTATTCATGTATAGATCTAGTTTAGAAATATGTTAGAAATGTTTTTATTCATGAAAACTCATTTGAATCAGATTTGGACACTTAGGGTTTGATAAAAACATATGAAATTTGATTAAAAAGGATTTAGATGATGAACACACCTTGAATCTTCACTTGTTTTGATTATAGAACATTTTTAGCTTGAGGATCTGAAAAAATGAGGGCAACAACTCCTTTCTACAGGTTTGGTGTTGCGAGAGAGCACTTGGAGGCGAGTTAAGGTTGTGAAATGGTGGAAATGTGGCAAAGTGTTGTATTTATGCCCAGTTCCCGTTCGCACCCTCGCAGGGTCGAACCAAAATCATAATTTTTGGTTCGTGCCTTCAGATTTTCATTCGCACCCTCCATAGGGTCAAATGAAAATCCAAACTCCTAGTTTGGCCATTTTAACATATGTTAACATACCTAATCACATAAAAATGCATTAGCAAGTTGTACATCATGCATAAGGCATCTAATACTTGATAACTCATCCAACTATGTAATTTCACCAATAGCGGGACTCAAGACTCGTGTGTGTATGCATTAAACCTGGTGATCCTCCGAATCACTAACCCTTGTACCCATGGTTATGGACCAACTCTTGATGATTCCCCGAACCATCGTAATGACTCTCGATGATTCCCCGAATCACCGTAATTAGGGGTGTGCAACGGTTCAGAACCGGACCGAACCGGAACCGTTTAGTGATAAATATAAGAACCGGAACCGAACCGTATAAAAACCTACCGGTTTGGTTCGGAACCGAGTTAAACGGTTCTCGTGTAAACGGTTCTTGCCAGAACCGGTTGTTATTTAAATCCTAAAACTAACAATTAAATCGAAGGCAACTTTAGTAAACTAAAGTGCGGTGTCCTACTCATATTAAGGACCTATGATACATGTTTAGAAGTGCACAATACCAACCGCATATATGTAATGATTGTAATTTTGACACTACGAATGATATGTGTCATGCAATATTCTTAATGTCACATGTTATATTACATAATTGTCCGATACACATTATAGGCCAACTTGTGCACCTTATAAATGAATTTGTAAGCGTTGATTCTCAATTAAAGCTATTTTCGTTCCCTTTATTGTACTCTATATGTTTTTATAGAAATTACATAATTCAAATGGAACTCCTATCACAACAAGTTTGTTAGATATTATATAGTTAACATGACTCGAAAAGTATTCTTTATAAAGATTAAACATGGGAATTGAAAATGTGGATAGTCGGTATACAAACTACTTGGAAAAGCCCACTAAATTAACAGGGTTTTAAATATAATATTTAAAGTTTTAACCAAACCTGGTTTTAGCGGTTCTTTAAATAGAACCGCGGTTCTTAACCAAACCGAACCGGGAACCGTTTTCACCAAAATTTAAGAACCGGAACCGAACCCTAGATACAAGAATACGCTTCGAATCTAGCGGCTTTGCGTCGATTCCTCGGTTCTAGCGGTTCCGAACCGTGAATTGCTCAGCCCTAACCATAATGACTCCCGATGATCCTTCGAATCATCAAATAGACTCAACTAACCTAGTTAAGTGTGTTTTATGAATGTTTTGCTAAGGTAGACTTATAAGTTTGATAAAAATTATTATCCTGAGTTTGCCGGGTGCCACATATTCTCCTTCATCTCATTCGCTTCGGCATGGAGATTGAATGTTTGGAGCTTCTCTTTTTCACTACTTTAAGTGACCACCAGAGCATCCAATAATGTTTTTGCAGTAGTAAACTCTGTTAGGTTGCTGGAAGGTACTGGTTCACTATTCCGAGTGAGCCAAGAGAAGACAACCGATCATCATGTTCCTATTGCTAATAACTTACATCACGTCTAATAAGAGATTCGAATTTAAGTGCTTTAATATGTAGTTGAAAGTCTAATGTTTTTCGTGTTTAAGATTGTGTTTTATGTGACTTTACGGCTTTGAATGCATTACTTTGATATGACTTGTGTGTAGTAGGTCTAAAGAGGTTTAAAGTGCATTTTTGGAGCTAAATGGGGCTTTGGATTGGAGATATAATGAATGGAAAGGAAGAAACGAAGAGATAAAGAAGAGAACATACACAAACCATCGGGCCCACGAGCCTTGTGGCCGTGGTCGACAGGTAAAATAGTCATCGGATGGCCCGTCCACAACCAGAACTGGCATCGACAAGCACAAGTCATCGGCAACGGGTTCCCAAGTCATCGTTGACAGCTAATGCTGTCAAACGAGATCTTAAACGTTTTTTTAATGTGGATATTTATGGAGGCTTTATGAGGGTTTGACCTTTGACTCGTGTTTGGAGGATTATAAATACATTTTTGGGGAAAAAAATCTTATCTTTTAACATCATTAACATCCAATTTCATCTTGAATCATCCAAATCATCACAATTATCATAAACTTCATCAACCTTCATCACCAATTACCACTCCATCATCACCCACCATTAACCCCAACACCCAAAGATCATGAATGGCCATCTCCTCAATGATTTCATCCTTGATTCAAGCTCTTACAACCATGAGTGGCTAATTTCATAAGAATCACTCTAGTGTAAACTTGTAAATTGAGTTATTTTCATCTTGTGCTTGTATTTGAGATATTTGAACAATCTTTCATTAGGTTAATGTTATTTTGAATTCACATTGTTAAATTATTCTTGCACATTTGACTTGTGAAATGAATTAGTAGTGTATGTTTGAATTGAATTTAGGGTTTATATGTTCTAGAGCAACAAAGTGTATTATTGTCCATTCTTGAATGTTGATAACTTTTAACACCTAAACCTTGAAACACTTCACCCGTTAATATCATTTTTACATTTGTGATTTCAATCCAATTTGTGATGGAACCCTGGGTTTACTTGTTGAACTCGGTGTGATAGCCATTTACAATCATTGTTTACATCCAAATGTGTTAACTACTTTCGTAATTCAAATCATCAATTTCAATTATAATTTTTCTTAATTCAAAAAACAATTAAGTTACTTTGTGGTTCACCACTTTTTCCAAACAACTCTTAAATTATACAAACTTATAAGCTTCATAATTAAACAAACATCTTCATAAGTAACCATTTTCAATTAACTAAAATTGTACTCACCGACCATATACTCTTCGTGGTTTGATACCCTTTTACCACTAACTGCATTGTTCAGGGTACTAAAGACTACATATAAATACTATATTTGACCGGACCGCAACATCCGATCATGCTTCAATTAAGGTTTTTGATTTTCCACCTGTGGCAACTTGAATCATCTGGGTTCACAAAATGTAATTTTGGTCGTTCAGATTGAGGTTGATTTGTAGATTCTCGGATAATTTTCTGTTATGAGGCTAAAAATTCAAGGCATTCTTGTTTAGCTTTGAAAATTGGATTAATAAATCCAAACCTGATTTGGATTAAAGGTATTCTTGATTAGATTCTTGGCTTCTTAGATAAAATAATATGCTCGGAGCTTCATAAATGAAGCTTGGCTCGTTCTCGTTTACTAAACAAGATTTAATGAGGGGTAAATATTAATAAAAGTAATACTATACTAAGGATCGATAAGGCTTGACGCGTTTCACATGTCAGGCTCGAGCTTGGGCTCGATTAATAAACAAGCTTTGTTTTAAGCTCAAACTCAACTCGGGCTTGATAAGGCTCGACTCGTTTCGAGCTTTTTACCGAGCCAAGATCTAATAACTCACGAGCTACTCGGCTCGTTTGCACTCCTAATTAGGATGATGGAATGGAGACTTGGCCTTTAATTCTTGGGAGATGATGTTGCTAATTGAGTGAGCCCACAAATTTCTCAATAAAAAAGCACTTCATTTTTATAAGGCTACAAGGTGTGATGGTGTGGAAATGGGTTGTGGATCCCTTTCACGCTAGCCCATCATCTCGTGGACCGCGTGAAACAAGGTGTGGGGCAAATGTGGTGAAAATATCCACCGACATGGGGAAAAAGTTTACTCTGGCGTGGATGGTTTTTATTGGTGGATGGTCAAGGTGCTTTTTTTATTACCGTTGGGGATGGGGGGGGGGGGGCAATAGTTATTCTTTAAATTGCACAAACCCCATTAAATTTTTACAGTATATAACCCAAACTTTTATTCATTTTTACCCCACATCCTATTTTATGCCCCATACCAACAAACCGTCACCGATATGGCCGACCCGTGGACCGTAGAAGAGGAGTTTGTCTTAACCTTGTGGTGGCTCAATGTTCGCGAAAACATTAGAGTATCTACTGCGCTTCGTTCTATCGCTTTTTTGGGGTAACGTATTGGTGGAATTCTGCATTCTAGTTGTCGGGCAAACAAACCGCCATAGTGATGAAATTCATCACAAATTTATGAACATCGAATCAAAGTGCGCGATCTTTGAGAAGATGTTCAAGGTGAACATGGAGATCCCCAATGGACTCCGAAGAAGTCGCCATAAAGGTGACTCAAACTGATTACTATTTTGAGTACGATGAGGAGTTGAATACGTGTCGTCATGGCAAATGCTACGACTGAATTATATTTAAATTTTAGTTTATATGTTTTTAATTAATGCAACATTTTATTTTATTGGAATGTTTTATTCTAGATGTGATGTTTTATTTTGTTGCAATGTTTTTTTTATTTTAAAAAACTCAAGGTGACGTAAAGGCCGTCTAATAACCATCACCCTATGCATAATTGGTTAAAAAAACTCAAGGTGACTTGGATCCACGTGTCGGTTTATACCACTCCCAAGAGCATGAATCTACATGCCGATTCATACCACTCTCATCGGTATGACCACACCGTGTATTGTAACATTAGCACACTCAATATACGGTTAACTGGGACGGTTAAGTGGGGAACATATTCTAAGGCTTCCTTATCACAAAGTTATTGAGATGCGTGAATTGGTTGATTTCTTTGGACATACTTGCTAAGAGTACAAGTAGTGCTTTAACTAAAATGTGACTACCATATACCCAATGGGGCTCTCACTAACTAAAGCCTCAAAGTGTAATAAATTATCTAAAACAAATTACATAAAAAGAAAATAAATAAGAAGTGTGATGTGTAGTTGTTTGATAGGTTTACACAACTGCTCTCTCACGTTCGTTAAACCGGGACAAGGGTTAGGCGTAACAAAATGAATCAAACAATTGTGGAAGATAGAAAACGCTATTAAACAATCAATAGAGTTACAATACTTACTTCGCCATATGAATGACTATTTTAGTATTTCTAAAACACCAAATTTGTAATCATTAAAATATAATAAAGTTCGTTATATATATATGTAACGATGTATAGGACAAATTCTAACATATTTATCCTAATTTTGTTTATTAAACGTGTTCGGGTATCTCCCTTGCCATGCTCATTAATCCATTTCTTTAGTAATTTGATACGGATCATTATTCTTATCTCAAATTAATCTTACTTTAAATAAAATCGCTACTCACTAGGGATGAGCATTAGATACTAAATACCGGTATTTTGGTATCGGTACCAATTCCATATAGAGAACATTTTGTAACAAATATCGGCACCGTACCGAAATTCAGTATGATATTCAGTATCCAGTTTTTCGAAAATTCATTATTGGTACCAATCTCATCCCAATTACTCACATGATTACTTGCTCATTAGCTATTGATCATGCGTGATTTATAAGCATGCAACAATAGTACTTGTTCCAAGCAACCATGTGTTATTATACAGGGTACAAATATAAATAATTCAACTAAGCATGCTGATACAAGAATTCATGGGAGACCACACAAGATGACAAATAACACATGAGGAATACAATGCATGAAAGCAATCATTAGGGGTGCAAACAAGCTGAGCCGCTCACGGGCTACTCGAGCTCGGTTCGGTAAAAAGCTTGAAACGAGCCAAACCTTATCGAGCTCGAGCCGAGCTTGAGCCTAAAACAAAGGTCATTTATTTATCGAGCCCGAGCTCGAGCCTGGCATGTGAAGCTCGTTAGGGTCGTCAAGCCTTATCGAGCCTAGTGTAATATTAGTTTTTTAATATTTAATAATATTTACCACTCATTTAAAGTTTTTAGTAAACGAGCCCCGAGCTCGCTAGCCTAAACAAACTATTATTTATATTTTTTTATTCAATATATTAACTAATTGATAATAAACGAGCCGGGCCCGAGCCGAGCTCGAGCTTGATAAATTGTCAACGAGCCAAGCTCGAGCTCAAGCTCTTATAAGTCAATCGAGCCTAATCGAGCTCGAGCTCGAGCCTAATCGAGCTCGAGCTCGAGCCTAATTGAGCTCGAGCCTGATAGAGCTCAGGCTCGACTCGTTTGCACCCCTAGCAATCATGGATCTCAAAAAGCTTCTAATAATGACTTCAGAAAATTTGATAACTAATTGTGTATAAAGTAATCATGTATACAGTGGTGGAGTGGTTGGGGAAAGACTTAGTGTTTTGTGTGGATCAGGTTTGATTCCTACCCTCCTCATTATTTTCTGCGACACCCAGTGATGATGAGAGACTTGGCGGTGATCGCTTAGTTCGACCCTTGACGTCAGCGGGTTTTACCTCACCGCACTATCGTGCCTTCTGGCGTATATTCGCATGCTTTGGCCCTAGGTGTGGGTTTTCCCCAGTTCGGTTAGCGAATGTATTCTGATGTGGTAAATTCCGCCAATAGCGTATTTAAAGGATTTGTTGGCTATTAATAAAATTTTCGTCTAAATAACTACACTCTGAAAACGACCTCTTATACTTATAGTGTGTACATAATCTTTGTAAATCTAGCCACTCACTTTAGGGACCTAATAACAATCCAAGTGTATACTATCACCACATGGGATGTCTGTCCAATACCATATTAAAAAGCACGTATGTTTATTTTTCTTGAACGTTAAATGAAAGCTCGATCACCCAGGTAAATTCAATGGCAAAAGATCACCCACGTTAGCGAACGCAGACGGCGTTTGTGACCTCGCCCGCTGTCATTCCAGAAGAAACCTACCATCTAAAGACCCACTGTGATAAAATCTCTAGCTCAACTTAAAATAAATTTACTCTAGGTGAGACTCCAACCCACAACCTCTACATTAAAAGATCAGGAGGCTACCACTCCACAAAATTTATTCCTTGCATTTTCTTAGTTTTAATTCCTAAGCTTTCAGCGCGGTTTGTGCTCCTGTAACCTTTATTTTGACCTAAATTTATTTCCTATCTATACGATGTATTATAATACATTATAAAGGGTATATTAAGTACTCAAAAATTAAATTAGCTTTTTTAGTTTAATACATAAGGTATGATCTTAAAATACAAATAATTAGTTTTTCAAACACTAATTATACTTTAATTCTCTCATCTTAATTAGCCTTTAATTCCTATCTTTAACCAAAATCTTGCAAAATTAGTTAATGGTTACACTTTATCCTTTTATAAAAAACTAACCGCTCCACAATTTATAAATGACCATAACATTTTGTACGTTATGGAGCATTTTGTTCTCTTTAATTTGAGTGTATTATCTGTATAGTATTTTTAGATGAATCGTTAACCAAAACCGAATAAAAAATAAAAGAAATCAGACCGAAATTAGCAAATATCTGAATTAACTGAATAGCGATTAACCATAACTTGTTATCAATTTCTTTGTACCTTGTTTAACCTAAGTTAACCAACCTGAAATGAACCATTCACATTTTCATATATTTCTAGCATTAACACATCCAATTCATATATTTCATATTTTATGCCTCAATTTTATATATTTATATATTCTTTTTATCTATTTATACCTCACTTTCATATATTTATAAAAAAAAGTTTTAAACCAAGTTTGGTTTTGGCTATTAACCAAAGTTAAACGTACCAAACTAAAAATCAACACTCTAACTAACTAAATAAATCAAATCGATTTACTGAAAACGGATTAAAATAGACTAACTGATGACTTCGGTTGAGGATAATAACTAAACCGACCGAACCAAACACACCCTGACAGTGTTTGCGTTTGTTGTCGCATCGTGCGAGCACTCTTCTAGATCTTAAAATTGAGTTTATTGTAGTTCATAACATGCTATGACAGCCTAATGTTGCCTACGACAACGAGGTTCATGCATGTAGGTTTTCATGATGGGAATTGATACTTTGATATCGTGTGATTATGATAGAAGTTACTTTTTAAAACCCAACATTCTTTTTACAATCACTACTAAGTAACATTTTGATGGAACGTGGCATGGTGTGTAGTGTATACAAATATTAATTATTTTTGCCGGTGTTTTCATAGGATCAAGTCTTAAATTTGAAAAACATAATTAAATACGACCACTCAAAACAACATGCTTAGGCAAGTGTTCCATCGTTGATGCAAATTGAGGCGATTGCCACTTAGTTGTGGGTATTGCATGCTATTCTTGGTTTGTATTATGGTTCCATCATTTTATTGTTGCAGCGTCATTTGTCTGTTATCTTTTTGCAACATGTCGCTAGCAGTGGTGATGAAAGGTCTACCGAGAATGAGGGGCCGGTGTTTCATCAAGAAGGGTGGTGGGAATGGTTATGCTATTGATTCGGAATAAGACAACTTCTACAATTCCCTTAGTGCAACAGATGGTAAGGTCAAAAGGATAGATAACTAAGTTGGAGAGAAAGATAATCATAAGTTCTTATTTGTTTTTTTTTAATTGAGTATGGCATCAAGTCAAGCGTATGCAAAGACTTCTAAGACTATCGTCTTAGAAGAATAATCTTTGTCTAAGATGAGGTATGAAATTTATTTAACGTTTGGATTGGTAAGATTTTTTTTTTAATATCTAGCATGAACATAAACATTTTTAAGATTTTCGGTCGATATGGAACTGATACATACCTCGTTTACCAGTGAGAAGTATTTTTACCTTTCCATGAAATGACTTAGTTTTATTCCTACACTTGCGTGACTTTAAAGATTTCAGCCTTTTCAAGCTCATAGGCACAATGTATTTAGCCCTTGTCTTTTTTTGTTGGCAAGAATCTGTGATTTTTTCACTATCTTTTTCTCATTCTTTTATACGGACATGTACCCAAGGCATGGTCATTTATGTCCTTGGTTTGAGAAATGTTTTTTTGTTTGGGGATATTTATGAGTTGTGTTGATTGTAACATTTCAAAAATAACCTCTTTGATAATAGAGTTTAATGCCCTATCTTCAACCGTAAAGGTTTCACGAATTTGTATTTAAAGAGCTTTTAAGCTATCTATGGGCAATTTTGGCGCCCAATTCACCCACGAACACCCCCACCCCTTGTTAAAAGGGCGCTAACCCTTCCCCAATGAAAATTTTTGCATGGGTTAAAATTTGAATGGGCCAATTATGTTATGCCAAGTGGCATTTTAAGCGTTAAAAAAAGACGATGGATCATGGAGTGGGCAAAGGTCAAAAAAGAAAATTATATATCCAAACCATTTTTTTATACAAAACAACACATATCAACCCAAACAAAACACACACACATCTTCCCCAATTTTATAAAGTTTGCCAATTTATTTTATAAAAATATGAGTTCCCCGACCTCCTCATCTAGCATCCGGGATTATTATTACAAAGAGTTTTTAGGCGATACGGGTGAATCAACTGACAAGGAGATCGAGCAGGAGGTGATTAGAAGTGCTTGTACGCTGACAATGAAGTATATGCAACATGTTAGTAATCCTCCACGTCTTATTTTGCGAAGAAAACGTATGGAACGCGACCGCATGGCGGCGAACGCTCGTTTAATGAAAGATTACTTTGATGAAGACCAAACTTATCCGGATCCTAGAATTTTTAGGCATCGTTTCCGGATGAGCAAACATTTATTTCTATGCATTTCGGGAGATTTGGAAAACACGTTTGACTACTTCAATCAAAAGCCGGATGCGAGAGGGACGCTTGGATTTACCGCGATTTAAACGTGTACTTCAGCGCCACACATTCTTGCGTACCAGAACACGACCAACATAAATGAAGAGTACTTAAAGTTGGTTGAGAAAACGACACGCGACTCCTTAGAGCATTTTTTTCAAGGTACACTACAATTTCTTATAAAATTTATTTATTTATTTATTTATGTTATTTAAAGTTTATTTATTTACTCTTATAAGAGTTATATTTTTTAAAGGAATAATACATTTGTACGAGACGCATTACCTAAGACGGCCAAGCTGGTACGATCTACAAAAGATATATGAGGTTCATTCAAATGAATATGGTTTACCACGAATGATTGGGAGCATTGATTGTCGTCATTGGCCGTGGTATAATTGTCCAACGGCATGGTGAGGTCAACACACACGAGGTGACCAGGGAGAGTTAACGGTAATTCTTCAGGCGATGGCTTCACATGACCTTTGGGTTTGGTCGACTTACTTTGGTGTCGCGGGGTCATGCGATGACATAAACGTTATTCACTAGTTGCCCCTTTTTGAAGATTCCATTTCTGCTAGAGCACCAACGACATCTTTTTATGCTAATGGAACGTACTACCCACACAGATAATTTTTGGCCGATGGAATATATCCTAAGTATTCGATTATCGTGAAGACGTTCACTAATCTGTACGATGAAAAAAAGCATCTTTTAAGAAAGTGCAAGAGTATTCGCGAAAGGACATTGAGAGATGCTTTGGGGTGGTTCAACAACGTTGGCATTATATTAGAAATCCTTGTCGTGCATGGACCAAAGAAAAAATGAGAGATGCTATGTATGCGTGTATAATCATGCATAACATGATTCTAGAAGATGAAGGAAAGACAACGTGTCAAAATTATGTACCAGACGCACCAACAGAATTGCCACAAGCGACACCGGAGGATAGAATCCTCAACTCGCATGATGTGCGTAACGAGGATACACATAACGCTTTATTTAGCGTTGGATTTGGTCGGTTCGATATATTCCGCACTAGGGTGACGAGGAAGAGGAAGACGAGAATGACGACGAAGACGAATTTGTTATTATGGATATAGATTTGCATGGTCGGTTCGATATATTCCGCATGAGGGCGACGAAGAAGAGGAAGACGAGAATGACGACGAAAACGAATTTGACGAAACCGATAAATTGTAGCTTTATTATTTTTTTTAGTATTATTTAAATGAATTTTTTTAATTTGTTTTAATTATGTTCGGTTTTTTTATTTATGTAATTTTAATTTATTTTAATTATGTTATTTAAATGAAATATTTGTTTGTTTATTTAAAAAAAAATGGCATGTGGCAGACATGCCACATGTCAAAACTGCCCAACATACCCCATTACACCCATTGCCCATTTATTGCCCCTTTCACCCACTAAAGTGGCCTCACATGTCACATGTCAAAAAATGCCCCTTTCACCCACCGTTACACATGGTGTTAGGCAGGTGCTTCCATCGTTTACGTAAATTGAGGCGATTGCCACTTAGTTGTGGGTATTGCATGCTATTCTTGGTTTGTATTATGGTTCCATCATTTTATTGTTGCAGCGTCATTTGTCTGTTATCTTTTTGCAACATGTCGATAGTGGTGGTGATGAAAGGTCTACCGAGAATGAGGGGTGTTTCACCAAGAAGGGTGGTGGGAATGGTTATGCTATTGATTCGGAATAAGACATCTTCTACAATTCCCTTAGTGCAGCCGATGGTAAGGTCAAAAAGATAGATAAGTAAGTTGGAGAGAGATAATCATAAGCTCTTATTTGTTTTTTTTAGATTGAGTATGGCATCAAGCGTATGCAAAGACTTCTAATAGATAACTAAGTTGGAGAGAGATAATCATAAGCTCTTATTTGTTTTTTTTTTTTTTTTAATTGAGTATGGCATCAAGCGTATGCAAAGACTTCTAAGACTTTCGTCTTATAAGAATGATCTTTGTCTAAGATGAGGTATGAAATTTATTTAACGTTTGGAATGGTAATATTTTTTTTTTTAATATCTAGCATGAACATAAACATTTTTGAGATTTTCGGTCGATATGGAAGTGATACGTACCTCTTTTACCGGTGAGAAGTATTTTTACCTTTCCATGAAATGACTTAGTTTTATTCCTACACTTGCGTGACTTCAAAGATTTCAGCCTTTTCAACCTCAGAGGTACACTGGATTTAGCCCTTATCTTTTTTGTTGGCAACTGGCAAGAATCTGTGATTTTTTAACTATATTTTTCTCATTCTTTATACGGTCATGTACCCAAGGCATGGTCATTTATGTCCTTGGTTTGAGAAATGTTTTTTTGTTTGGGGATATTTATGCTCTATGTTGATTGTAACATTTCAAAAATAACCTCTTTGATAATAGGAGAAAGTATACAATATAAAGTGTGTTAACGTAAGAAGCAATAAGAAGCCACCAGAAGATGACAAGTGTCCTATTAACCAAACCCCAATTAACCTAACCAAACTCTAATTACTTTTAACATCAGTTTAACACAAGGGCATTACAGACTTTACCCACACGTAACTGATTACGTGAATTACGGTAGTTATTTTTGTAAACGATATTTTCAAATCATAATTTTAAATTCTATAGACGATCTCACACACACATTACGTTTCAATCCAATTACGATTCAAACTCCATTTGATTAACACGATTACAGTTTAATCGATCAAATCATCATGTTAGGTATTTGTATTCGTAGTTAATTAATCCATTGTTCAATAGTTTTTGTTTAATTTTTGTTTTTGGTTATCAGATTTAAACTTATCTGTTGAAGAGCAGCGAGTTGCTGCTGAGAATTCGAATCAATTGCCTGAATATAATGCTTTTCATGGTATGATCATCATCCTCTGTTTTTAGTCAAAAAACAGAGATATGTGTTTAGATAGATTTGTTAACATGAATGTTTTTATGTGTGTTCAGATTTGATCGAAAACACTAACCAGGATGTTGATATTCATAGTTTGAACCTCATCAATGAATTCAGAGTTTAAGGTATGTTATAGTTTTAACCTGTTACCTTATATTAGTGCGTTTGATGCATGGATAAATACGGGGAGCACGCAATTCATTGCAAAGAGCTCCCTGGGTTCAAATACCGGCATGACTGGGTGAGGGATGTTTTGCGGGACATCCTGAGAAGAACTGGGATTTCTGCCAAAAAGGAGGCCCCTGTAAATTTTCTCACAGACCCCGCGGAAGGGAGATCCACCCTGCGACCAGCAGATCTGCTTGTCTTTGGCTGGGAGAGGGGGAAACATGCTTGCGTAGACCTCACAGGGGTTTCTCCTTTGGTTGGGTTAAGGGAAACCGGGTTTGTAGCTGCGCAAGCATCGAGAAAAGCGGAATCGAAGAAAGTAGATAAACATGCTAAAGCTTGTGCAGAGAACCAACATGTATTTGTCCCTTTGGCCTATGATACCTTTGGCTCCCTAGCGCCAGAAGCTATTCGTTTCTTGACCAGGGTCCAACGGGTCGTCCACAACAATAGTTCATCTCCAGGGGGCAAGGATTTGTCTTTGGTAGGCTAGGTTTCGCTATTCAGAAAGGGGTGGCGGCGTAGCTTGTTGCACGTCTACCTTCTATTATGATGTAACTTTCGTATTTTATTTTAAAATTTGAAATAATTACCAATAAAAAAAATTGTAGTTGATTATTGTTGGTACTGATAGTATATTAGTGCGTCTATTTTTATCATAGAGTGCGTTTGGATTTTTCAAACTTTTGTTCTACTAAGTGTGTTTGAATAGTCAATTAGTGCGTTTGTTTGTTATTTTTTTTAAAGGTGTTGCAACTGATGTTCCTGTTGATGACCAAGCTAGTAACACATACATCCCTGATGTACCTGATTCTCTCAAACCTGTAAAGGACATGGAGTTTCCTAGTATTGACCATGCACAAGAGTTTTATGCAAAATATGCAAAGGCTGGTGGTTTTTCTATTCGAAAGGGCACGTCAGATGTGCGAAAAGGTGTTCTAAGACTTAGATACTTTGTATGCTATAAGGAGGGTTTTAAGCCAGTTAAGGTAGGTGAAGATAGTTCTAACAAAGATGTTAAGTCAAGGAAAAGGCCTTCCATCCGGACTGGATGTCCTGCATTTATTAGGCTAACCTCTGAGGATGGGAAAAAAATTCAAGGTTTATGGCTTTAATGAAGGTCATAATCATCCTTTTGTTCATAAGAGTGACATTCATTTTCTAGCAGCAAATAGGAAGCTGACACATACTCAAGAAAAGATGATATGTGAACTGTCTTCATTGAACATGGGTCCTGTCAAAGCTTTTAACGTCATGAAGACTAAGTATGAAGGTTTTGAGCATGTTGGTGCAACTGCAACTGATTATAAGAACTTTAAAGGTTGATTAAACACCTTTATTGGTGAGTATGATGCAGATATGATTGTGACTAGGCTTAGGGATAAGAAGAAGTTCCTTCCAGATTTTTCATTTGAGTATTCTGTGGATCAAAAGAATGCATTAACTGGATTATTTTGGGCTGATGCTTTATGCAAGAGGAATTATATGGAATTTGGAGATGTGATCTCGTTTGATGCAACATTTAACACTAACAAGTATGTTTTTAATTTTTACAAGTTTTTTGAAATTCAACTTTTACATGTTTATAGGTTTTTTTTTCTATCATTTTTTTTAATTTTTTAATTTTCTTACAGGTACAAGATGGTGTTTGTACCATTTACCGGAATTGATAACTATTGCCGGAATGTCACACTTGGTGCAGGATTGTTGTCATCTGAGACAACTGAATCATACACATGGCTGTTACAATCGTTTTCCAAATGTTTTGGGAAGCACTCCAAAGTGGTTGTAACTGATCAAGATGGTGCTATGAAAAATGCAATACAGTTGGTTTTTCAAAATAGCAGACATAGATTGTGTATGTGGCATATCATGAAGAAGGTTTCTGATAAGGTCAGCATGAATTTTTATTTAAATTAAAGAGTGCGTCTGTTTATCATTAGTGCGTTTAAATACTCTGTTGTTTTGGATATAATATTGTGAATGCGTCCAAACTTACCTGTTAGTGCGTTTGTTTCCATTTTGTTTTTTATAGGTTGGTAGTGCATTATGCAGTAATGATGAGTTCAAAAGGAGAATTTGTGCAATTGTATGAACAGACTCTATCAGTCCGGAGATATTTGATTTTGAGTGGGGTGTACTTATTGTCGACTACAAGCTAAATGATAACGATTGGTTGACGGATATGTTTAATATGAGGTCAATGTGGATTCCTGCCTTTTACCGGGATGAACCTATGTATGGGCTAATGAGGACAACATCAAGATCCGAGAGTGAGAATCATTTTTTTTTTGCCAAGTGGCAAATTCTCAGTTGACTCTTGTTGAGTTCTTCAACCATTTTGAAACGTCCCTTGAAGGCCAGAGATTCAATCACAGGAAGAATGACCATGATTCCAGACATACCGTCCCTGATCTTTGGACTACGAACCCTATGGAGGAAGAGGCAGCTAAAATATTTACACGAACTATCTTCTTTGATATTCAAGAAGAAATATATGCCACTTATGAAGGATTAATAAGTGTTCATATGCAGAGGGCTGATGAAGAAGGTTTTTTAAAGATTTTTGTTGATGATCCACAAGCATATGGTCAAGGCTTTATTGAGGTAAATTTTGTTTTTTGGTTTTTTGTTATTAGTGCGTTTAAATTACTTATGAGTGCGTCCTAAAGTATTACTAATATAAATTTTGGTTTTTAAAATATATAAGGCGTCTGACCCTACTTATGAGTGCGTCTAAAGTCACCATTATAATTTTTTACCTTTTTTACAGGTTCTGTTCAAAAAGGAAGTTGTTGATGGTGTTGAGGATGTGACTACATTATGCTCATGTAGGAGGTTCGAGTAGTACGGGTTGTTGTGTAGGCGTATTTTTTATATATTAAGGTTGATGAAAGTTTATAGATTCCCGAAAAGATACATTATGAGGAGGTGGATAAAAGATGTTGTACCAAATGAAATCAAGTATTCATTTGAAACAGGAGAGTTTGGTGATGACAAGACGAAAGAAGCCAGACGTATTGCACGGGAGATAGTTTTGGGCGGTGAATATCTTGCAAACACATTAATTGCAGTTTTATCCGAGTTGACTTTGGTTAATGATAAAATCAAAGAGTTGGTTAAGAAGGTTGATGAGGGCAGGTTTAAGAGACCTAGTCATCAGAATAAGCATGATAGGTATGCTTCTCTTCTTGGTTATGAGAAACCATCAAATGCGGAACCCACCATTCGACTTTCGAATGGTATCAAGAACAAAGGTCGTGGCAAGCAGAAGCGCATAAAGTCCAGCAAGGAAAAGTAGGTTAGTCGATCCGGCTAAAGGAAGAGGAAATGTGCAATATGCGGGGAGAGTGGACATGATCGACGAAAACACGCGAAGGAGGGTGTTTCAACTGAGCCGCAAGGTGAACAAAATGATCATATTGTGGAAGAAGACATTGATTTAGAAGTTTCTGATGATGATCAGGAGTTGTCTTAGATGTCTTTTTTTAGTTTTATGATGTTTTGACTTGCAAATCTTACTGTTTTAATGAGTGCGTTTGAATGTACACAGGGTGCGTCTGAACATTATACAAGTAAACAAGAGTGCGTCTGTTTTAAAGATTAGTGTGTCTGTTTTAAACATTAGTGCTTTTAAATAAAAGAACAAGTGCATTCATAACACAACTATTAGTGCGTCTATTTCATTAATATTAAAAACATGAAAAACAGTTACATAAACACCATCACCATTACCATTACAACCACCACTACCACTACCACCTTTACACTACTACCAACATAACAACCACTTAAAATATTAAAAGATCTACAAAAAACCACCACCCCAAAACAACCATTATAAAACCATCAACGTCACTGGGAACCCAAGATTGCATCCCTTGCCTTTTGTTTGGACTCCATGTTCTTCATGATGCATGCTTGTGTGTTGCTAAGTGACTCACAGATGAGGTTGTCAAAAGATGCCTGAGTATGTAGGTGCTTAATAACTTCATCTATGAATGGTGTTTTCTCCCCCTTCAGCAGCTTTTCTATGAGATCCAGGTTCTTCATGTATTGCGTCTGAACCTCAGTTTGTGCAGATAGTACTACACAAGATGAGTTTAGGTCATCCTGCACTTCTGAAATGCAGTCAACCAGAACTACAGTTTTGAGCTGTATGTTGCTTAATGCATTATCTATGTCGTTTGCAGCCATTTTTCTTTTTTGTTTTTGTGTTTTTAGATGAATCAGTATGCTTCTTTCTCTAGTGTTAATATAGGCTAAAATTGAAATTTAATTAGTGGTAGTTGAATATTTAAGTTAAAGATTTTATTTAAATTTATTAATAGTCAAATCATATTTATCATATAGTTAGATTTTTTTTAGTTTTTTATTATTAAAATAAGCATGTAATATTTTTTTGTCAGATTATCTTTGTATAATTAATAAGATATGCAAGTTGCAGACGTTAATCATTACGTTTACAATTTTATAAAAGTGAACATAACCTGTTTTCCATTTTTTGTGTTTATAAGTGCGTCCAAAACATGATTTTAAGGCGTCTGAATTTTCAAAAGTGCGTCTGATTTTACATGAGTGCGTCTGTTTATATAATTTTTACCCAGTATTCAATGCCTTGTTTAGACGCACGTTATTTTACATGAGTGCGTCTGTTTATATAATTTTTACCTAGTATTCAATGCCTTGTTTAGACGCACGTTATTTTACATGAGTGCGTCTGTTTTACGTATTCAAGTGTTTCTTAATCTGAATCTTTTTGAAATCCATTTTTTCTTTAATTGTAATTATATTTATCAAAATCGTATGTTTTTGTGAATATTATATGCGTTTGATTATTTTTTTTATTACGTTTAATGTGATTTTAAACGATTGAATGCAATGCTTTGTTTTTTTCTGCAAATCAGTAATTCTTTTTGATTCAAATCAATGTGTTTTGATTGTTTAATGATTCGGAACAGTTAATCGGTTTCAATTATTTGTTTAAATGTTGAAATAATTTTGTTTTGATGTTACGTTTCGATCAATTGTGAATCCTTGTTCTTACGATTTTCTAGAAATTAAAACGCATTTTCCCTAAATTACCCATGGTTAGCTTAACTAAAGTATGATTAGGATTTTTATTTACCATCTTGCCACCGCCTAAATCCAATGGCTCTGGATGCTTCTTACGCTTCGTACGTTATGACGCTTTATACGTTATCTCTTCCCTTGATAATAGAGTTTAATGCTCTTTCTTCAGCCGTAAGGGCTTCACAAATTTGTATTTTAGAGCTTTTAAGCTATCTATGAGACTTTGATATTCTGATTTTTGTGGTTTTTGACCCGAAAAATATATTTCTTCTTGAAAAACGGGAAGGCTAGTTTGAAAAACGCAACAATCTTACTCCTAATGTAGTCTCTCACAAATCATACCGAGTGATACATAATAAGTTTTGAAATAACGACTCATTTTGAAAATAAAAATAAAATACTAGCCCGTTTACTTTAAATCTTCCTAAAAATTTTGTATCCCTGACAACTGCGCAAAAAAACTTGATGTTATTTAGAGTGTATATAAATATTGCGTATTTTTATCCGGTTTTTGCACAAAATTAAGTTTTAATTTTGTAAAACACGATAAGATACGATAACTTAAAATAACATGCAGGGGCAAGTGTAGGGCTGTAGACGAACCAAACGAACACAAACAATGCTTTGTTCGTTTTTGTTTGTTAAGGTTTCTTGGACAAACAAACCGTTCACGAACACACTAACGAACATAGTTCTATGTTTGTGTTTGTTTGTTAAGAAATTTAGTTGTTTGCGAACTATTCGTGAACACGGGTCTTGAACACAAACAAACAAAAACAAACATTTAATATGCAACTAACTAAAAGAACAATGTTAATATTAACCGTGAGACAAAGTACATCCACTAAACGATAAGTCAAATTGTACTAACTTAAACATAATTAAATAAAATTGCTTAGGCATGAATACATAATACTCCTAATTCAAAAGTTCATGATTATCCTAAAAATTGTCTAGATTCGTCAATATCCAACTTTCCTAAACTCTACACATTCTTCAATTCCTTGTGACCATATAAAAACAAATATTAATTAGACAATGATATATAAACTTGCATTATAACTATGCAGTCAAAAGTAGTAGCATATTCAATTATCTAATAAGGAATTGTAATAAAAGGTTGAGATTTTTCATTAGTATAGTAAGACCAACAGTTAAAAAGATTGATGTTTTTTTAATGTGAGAATTATCAAAACATTACTTAAGTATTTAATGTATAAGGGGAGAAAGTTTAGGAGGGAAATAAAAGTTAGGAAAGAAACTCAAACACTATAAACTTTTAAGTTTTAACTAGTGATCGAACATAAACAAACATTCACGAACAGATATAAACAAGAGAACGTAAACAAACATATTGCCGAACGGTCACCAACGCAATCGAACAAACGAGACATTTGTTCGTGTTTGTTTGTTTAGTTAATCGAACATAATTTTTTGTTCGTGTTCGTTCATTTATTAAACAAACGGACATAAACGAACTTCCCGCCGAACGGTTTACGAACTATTCATTAAACGTTTGGTTTGTTTACAGCCCTAGGCAAGTGCATTAATTGTTGAAGATACCTAGGTTGTCCAAGGATACAAGCCCTCTTAGTACCGAAATGTCGTTAACGTCTAGTCAAACCAGTAAGAGAGTGGTTGTTTTTAGATTTAGTAAAAACATGAATTGAACCAATAATGACGGAAAGTGTGACACAAGACGTGGGAAAATCTCACTAGTTAGTTATGATAAGGATAGGAGGAAAGTTTTATACTGATGAATAATGAACAACATACAATTTAAAATTTTGATCTCTTAGTATATTACGTAACTAGTTGATCCCTGTGATGTTTCTATGATAGACAAATCTAATAAGAAGTGACAAAATTTGTGCATCGTAAAAGAAATATGTCGTTTTTTCAGGAAAAAAAGTTTTAGTATAGAATCAACACTCGATAACTCATAAAACCTGCTTCTAATTCTACATGTGCACTTTTTTATTTTTATAGTTACGACTGTTTATGAAAAATATATGTTAGATATATATACATGTCGAGGAAAAATACCAACATTACACAATCCAATAGCCATGCACATTATGTACTTAATTAGCAATGATCTGCAATCAACTTTATTGCTGTAAAATAAAAGAAATTAGATTCTTACCAAACTAACTATATCTGTGAAAATATATGTAATTAGCAGGTTTTTATATATAATAGTAGGTTCAAAAACATATATATTTTCTTAACATGATTAGTGACTTGCCTAGACATAATTAATGATTTACCTACCTCAACACATTGTGGTTTTTTTCCTGAATGAACAAAAACCCACTAAAAAGTCTTTTTTTCGTTTTTTTATAGAAATATGGCACTCGTTAATTTGCTGTAGTTTTTTTTTAAATGTCATATATAAAAGTTATTAACGTTTAAAAATTGTGGAAGGAAGCGCATGTGCTATGCACACGAGGTTAAAAAAAACTTTTGAAGAAAAATCAAGGGGTGTGAAGGCCTTACCTAATGCCATGTGACAAACCCCTTTTTCATTTATTATTATAGATATAGTTTGAACGTTTGTTATCTTTTCTGTTTAAAGTTTTGTATATACTAGTGGGGTGCCCGTGCATTGCAGCGGGAGCACATCATTACTAAAAACGAAGCAACAATAAAAATAAATATGTGATGATAAATGCAAATAAGGGTGGGGCATGTGTAATGTTGACTTTTATATGAGACAAAGAAGGACATCATAGACTAATCATGAAGGCTTGGCACGATGACCAAGTTTCGATATGCGTGTAAGTTTTGATTAACATATAGTAGTGTAAGGTTGGAAAAAGAGAAGTTTGTTATCTCCTATTATTGTTTTTAAATTTTGTAGGTAACCTTTCTAAATACTTTATAATATAGTATAGATATAGATATAGATAAAAGCATTTTATGAATTCTCTATGTCTAACTCTTCTAGTCATTTATGTACAAGTATTGTCTGTGTCGGTTGAGGGCAAAATTTTAACCATTGTATCTTCCACATCTTTAATTACTACTAAAGATTTATTGTCTTTATTGTTTTAAATGATATAGTTTTTTTGTTTAAAATTAAAAGTATTCAACTTAAACTACCGCCTCGATTATTATGAATTTATTTTTGATCTATTTTTTGCATTTTTTATTTTAACTTTCATGTTTATAAAAAATAAACACAGTTAATTCATTATTTTTTGCATTTTTTATTTTAACTCTATGTTTATGTCTCAATTTATAAACATTGCTTAGGTTTAGAATTATTGAACTTAAACTACCGGCTCGATTGTTACGAATTTATTTTCATTATATTTTTTTACATTTTTTATTTTACCGTACCTATCAATTTTATGAGCGACTACGATAGTTCCATGCATCAATATATTATTTGATTTCTTTTCTATAAACTTCCTAAATATAAAAATACAACCATAGATATTAATTGTATAAAAGATTATAAAAACAACAAAGTATGGATTGGTTAGGGGTGTAAGCACATAATGTTTGCAATAATATTGTTTTAATGGTGAACATAAGGTTACCTTAAGATTAGTACCCATATTTCACAAAATTTTGAACGACCAAATACAACATAACGGTTATCCGCAATATTATCGTTCACAAAATCCCTTATGAATTTGCACAAACAAAAGAAAATAGTTCATTAATTGTTTTCATGGTAGAATGAAGCAATAAGATATCAGTAAGAATAAGGCCTTATAAAGGTAAAATTGAAGAAAGAAGTCGGTGACAATGCCTATTAACAAACCAAATATTATAAAGAGAATAAGGAATGAGAGAGTTGTTTCATTGAGATGCATATAATACCAATACAATGGCCACTATTTATAAGGCTCTAATAGAAGGTATAAACATAAATGAGATAAAGGAGTTAGAAACATGGATAGTCACTAATAATTTATAAAGGAGTTAGAAACATTAATAATCATTAACAACTTTATTATTTCATAATAAACTTTATTATTTCATAACCAACTTAAGTGTTAATGTAAAAAGACAATTTCACCCATTTACTACATTCATTAAGTTATTGTACTATATGAATTATATGTTGTAATTACTTAAATTTGGTTGGAATCCTTCCTTCATGATTTATAATATAGTATAGAAACACAATCTAATCTATATCTATTTTTATATAATAAAACGATTGGGCTGAGGACACATGTTGTTTGGTGAGGTCATCCCTACCCCTGAAGTCTTGCTGAATATTGTAGGTTATAAATAAGTCAATTAATTCAATATTTATTAGTTATAATCTTTGTCTTTATCTTTATTATTAATTTACTATATAATAATAAATAAAAGTCTTATAGTTATCTAATTTCTCCCTCAAATGAAATAATATTATTAAATCATAATTTCACGTTTATCTCTTATTTATTTAATATTTATTTATATTTATTTACTTAACTAATACTTTTTACATTTCCGCTTATTAAAAATTATTTAATATTTTATTGATCCAACCTCATGTAATTTTAAATTTTCTAACCTAATAATAAATAAAAAAACAAAAAAAAAATGTTATAACCCGTTTGATACACAAGTTTTCAATGAATTATTTACACTAAATGGAACTGTAAATGAAAGTTCTGTTTTCATCCATAGCAGAATAGGTCAGAACCAGTCGTTTCTAAAAAGACTACACCTTCAAGACCACTGCCTCACCACGCCCTGCAATTGTTACTTCTGTCCCAACTCCTCATTCAAACGTACATTCTGTCTTTAATATACATTTATATTTTTATTCACATGATTAAAATTGTTGATTTCTCAAATCATGGTACATTAATTTGTATACTACATCATAACACACATTTTATCACTTCACATTAGATTTGTATATCACGAGAAGCTCTCGGGATATAACCTAGGTACTTAATATAACACAAAGATAGTCCAAAGATATCCAAACCAAATCCAAAATACGATTAATTATATGTCTATTTATTTTTATTCTTAATCAACCAAATAAATACTCATCTTTTTCCTCTTTCTGAAATTGGTAGGGCTGTAATCAAACCAAACATTCAACAAACAGTTCGTGAATTGTTCGGCGAAAAGTTCGTTCGTTTAACAAATGAACGAACACAAACACAAAATTATGTTCGTTTAGTTAAACAAACAAACATGAACATATGCCGCGTTTGTTTGTTTATGTTCGTGAACGTTCAGTAACATGTTCGATAGTTCACTAGAGTTTTTAACTTTTTATTTTAATTTAAGTACTTCAAATTTCCCATTGGTAGATTATTTAATATATATTAGTGTATCATATATTAATATTACTTCACCTATTTTGATTAACTATTAATTTTGGTGGATTAAATAAGGATTTTATGTTTAATATGATAATTTTATGTTTTTGTGAGACATTATGTTATGGTAATTATGTGATCAAGATTATGTCAAGTATGTTTAGGTAATTGGGTTAGTATATTTTGGGGACAATGTCTGTGATAAAAAAATATTGATTTTATTCGAAATTTAATATGTGTTAGTTTGTCCCCAGTTTTGTTCATCAATGCTTGTTTGTGTTCGTTTACATTCATTTGTGTTTGTTTGCTTTTGCTTTTTTTTTTCCCAATATGTTCCTAAATTTAACAAATATACACAAACGAACACGAAAACATTCATCTCCTTAGAAACGCACACGAACAGAAAATCTCGTTCGATAAGTGTTCATGAACAATTCGTGAACACGTTATTTTCTTAACAAACAAACACAAACATGAAATCTCGTTCGGTAAGTGTTCATGAACAGTTCGTAAACACATTATTTTCTTAACGAACACGAACAAGACCTTGTTCGTGTTCGTTTGGTTCGTTTACAGCCCTAGAAATTGGTATAAGTTTACCCTAATCAATGAGTTCGAATCATACTTTTCCATACTTTGAGTATCTCGTGTTTCACACTGAAGATAAAACGAGTTATATTTCTTATGAGTAGCTACCTTAGATGGGTGCAAATGGTGTCAGAGATTACAGGGCCAATGACCACCGTTCACTCCGGAAATTTATGATTGAGGATCAATTTTCCAGCTCAATGCAGGTGTTTGTCTTGACCATTTTTTGAGGTTTTGCAGCATCAGCTACGTGACAATCGTTGTTTCCCCATTTGATTTCAACGCCAGTTCGGGTTGGGAATCGATCATCTGATGTGGTGTGGAGGCGTTGGCATTGAACCACACGAGTCCTTCTCGGCCGAGAAGTATATCATGGTGGGAAGCTGCTGTAAGACCATGAACTCACACACTTCCGTGCACTCGTGCTTTTCGTCAGGCATTGTGATGGGGAAAGAGATCATATCGCGCGGCATTATAGTTTCATGGATGAAGACCGAAATGATTTTGTTGACTGGAACGAGTCGAGCTTTGTCTTCATCATCTAGTTGTTGGAAGCACGAATCATACATGATGTCTGTGCTACTTCCAGCGTTAAGGAACATATATCACGTGCGATAATGTCCAAAAACGGCAGTGATGACTAGCGGAGCCATGGATGACGGACCTCCACGGACTTTTGGGAAAGGATGGCGTCCTCCCTCCAGGTGTCAATATGTTGTTCCATCCGGGATCACTTTCCCTGACGTTAGTTTTTTTTCGCCTCGGGCCATTTTACAATGGTGACGCGGGGCTCGATGAATCATGTGGGTTTGCAAGTTGTGGATTTGCTTCCGCGACCCTTTCTCATGATTGTAATCATTATGGTTGTCCCTCACGCCCCTGTGAACGTTTTTGACCAAGTGTCCGGGCTGACTAGTTTTCAGCGGGGATTCGATTTCCATATTTAAACTATAACGGTTGTCTGTAAGATGGTCGTAATCGTTGTAGTTGTCACAAAACTTGTTTGTGTCCACGTTCTTCTACTTGCCAAGGGGCTTTGGTTCCTTGAAAGTTATTTGCTCCGTCTTGAGCACTTAAGATGGTCTCTTGGTCAGCGGGGTTCGGTCGTTGTTCTTTTTAGAGTGGTCACGTTGGTCCCGTGTGGGTTTGTTGATGAGCATTTGGCGAGCGTCGTTGGAGGACGAGTACTTGCCCTCGTTTTTAGACCCTGAGATGTGCGACCAAACTGACTGCTTCCCTTTGTTTTTATTGTTATTGTTATTATTATTATTATTATTATTATTATTATTATTATTATTATTATTATTATTATTATTATTATTATTATTATTATTATTATTATTATAGTTGTGTTGGAAGCCAGGCGCTTGGCAGAACGATCGCTCGAACGCCGAGAAGATTTTTGCTGATTTGATTATCTCGTCTCAATATTTTAGAATGCCATCCTTGCATGTGAAGCATTTCATGTGTTCCTCACTGCGACCGCCCTGTATGAAACCAGCGTGAGTGAGTTCTTCTTCGTAGCATATTTGTAATGCTTCTTTGTTGTAGCGTACAATATAGTCCTCTATGGACTCGTTATCATTACGTTGAGACAATAAGACATGAGTCTTGTCTTTCTTGTGCTTCTGCATGTGAGAAAAGTGATTGGAGAATTTTGCGATTAAATCGTCAAAATCTGTGATGCTTCCCGCAGGAAGATTGTCAAACCACACTTCGGCAGCCCCGGTTAGTGACTAAGCAAACAGATGGAACCAAACTTGGATCGGCCAAAAGACTGCACTTCCTGCGCACTCAAAGTCGTGCAAGTGATCAGTTGGGCCACGCAATCCATCGTATTTTCTGATGTTGTTGGGAAGTTTGGCTTACTTCGAGATAGCTGCCGCAATGATGCGGGAACAGAACTTGGAATTTTCCATAAACGATTTTGGCATGTATGTCTTGAATAGGTCATCGTCAGTATGTGCATGAGGTTAATGTGTGGCTGTTGCGGAACAAGAGTTATGCTGATAACTTCGTTCTTCGTAGTCTCTATCACTGGAGGACTCGTAACCGTCTGACTCTTCGGTCGTTTTGGTGTAGTGCGGATGTGTGTGTCTCCACCATGTCCCCCGCTACGATCCTCGTACCGTTCATCCGCTTTCTTTTTGCCTTTACGGCTTTGCTTGAGGGAAGGGGAGCCGAGATTGAGCAACTTCCCAGATTTTTTTTTGTTTTTTTTAGCATCATTTTTCGATATTTAGCAAATGTACGAGCCTGCTCTTGGAATAACCACTCGTTCGGGTTGACAAGCGACTCGTCTTCATCGTTGTCTGAGTGACCCTCGTGATGGTTTGTTTAGTTATGGTTTTTGGAGTTCTTGCGTCACCATCAAGTGGACCTGGGGGTCGACGTTGGATGGGGACATGGGAGTATGGGGGTTGGGATCGGCCATGAAGTGGGCTAAAAGATGTGAAAGAACCAAGTTCTAGCCGGTATGGATGGCGCCAATGAAGAAACAACGAGTTACAATTACCTCTACCAAGATGATCATGTTGTTGAACTCATGGTTGCTGTAGGGTATAATCCTTTGCACACACTCGTGACTCGAACCGAACCTGAAAGAATGGATCAAATGGGCCATACGAAGGGAGGTGACTGCTAGGTAATTGCTATGATTTAAACGTATAGACACAAAAATGGTGTTGGCTTGCTAAGTGCAACATAACATATCCACATAAGGAGGGGAAGCCTCCTATATATAGAGCATGTATGGGCTAAACATCACTAACCCATAACCATGACGTTGAGCTTGGGCCTGCCTCCCTTCGGCCTAATCAATTAGGATAGGACCAAAGAATTAAAATAAGGCTGAGTGTAATTAATGTTGAATAGAGAGAAAGAGTAGACCGCCTTGCCATACGTCCACGTGGAGCGATGGGAGTGGTTGCAGGCGTGTACTTTCCTGACAACATTATTGTTTGACATTCTAGAGGCATTGTCACACCCTTAAATTCCACTTTCGGGGTTTTACCGCGAGGCCTATGACACACCAGGATCCAAGTCAACGGTCATAATAAACGACAACTATATGTAAAAATACGTAAACCAAACCATGCAAATTTTATAACATAAAAACCATCACAACGGAAGCTTAAGTAAGTTTACATCCAAAACAGTAAAATAACAAATGTCTGATAATGTTTGAAACAATTCAAATGCGACCTAGACGTTGTGCGACTTCGTGCGCCTAATCCATAAGTTGCTACCTTAGCGACCTGAGAAAACATGCTAAAGAGGTCAACATATAATGCTGGTGAGTTCACATATTTTTATAAAACGTTTCCATAAGTTTTGAAAGATCAATCCCGTTAGTACTATGTTATATGAACGTTAGCTAGACGTATGTATTTTTACTACTACGGTTGGAAACCATTAGTTGACACGAATACCAATAAGAGAACTGCCCGAAATGCGCTACCGTCATCCATGGTACGTGAGTTGAGACAATATGCACCCGTTCGGCTCCCAGCCGACGAGTGGGGTAGGTCACACCTAATAGATTTATCTACATTTCCCCCGTTGTGCTACCCCACACATTCATAGTTTCCCCCGGGACTTAGGATGAAACGACGTATAGTAAACAAAAGATAACCATAGTGTAACATGATCATTACGAATCCAAAGTACGTAACATGTTTCTCCCCTAAAAGTAAACCAGTAAAAGTGGGGCTGTGAAACTTACCTTAGGTTGCGTTCTTGAAAACAGTTAAACTGACAATGCTATGATAGTCCCTAATATCGGTGACCTATCATAAGATGTATATAAGTATACAGACTAATAAACCATAGGTTAACTAGTCCTTGAATGTCCAGAACATAACCAAGTATGCTTGAAAACACGTTTGAACGTTAACCTGACAACACATGACAAGACTCGACATCCCATTGGTGAACCGACATCCCCCGTGTTAGCCAAATACAAGTAACTAAGCATTCATGTGTAAATACGCACCTTATACGCATAACAGTCCATCAAGTCTAGCATACAGTTCACATACCGCACATACGAGTCATAACACGTGTTAACATGTTTCTAGACATGCCACGGGGCTTACAATATGTTCCTAGGTGTCAAATCATGTTTCGGGGTCCCAAAATGCACTTACAACAGCAAAACACACGATTATGTATCAAACAGGCAACTAGCAAAGGGAGTTTCCCCTTGGAGGGGCGACTGGGTTTCATGCAGGCGACTAGCTAACCCTGGGCATGCGACTAGCTTAGCTAGTCGCCCCCTGCAGCACGGGCGGCTCTTTTCGCGTGTTAAACCCTCCAAATTAGATCCGAAACATGTAAAAACACCCAATATCAATCCATAATCATCAAGCAACTTATCCTAAATGAAAACCCTAAATTTATCATTAATCAAACACCCTAATTGCAAGCATTTCCCAAAATGGAATAATATTATGGAAACATCACATCATTGCATGAAAACCATACCCTAAAGGGAAAATAATCAGATTTCATCACATAATCACGTTCCAATCATCATTATACTGTTACTACATCATTCTAGCATAAACCCTAACATCATTCAATCACTAAATCATCTTATAACATCCTAAATCCTCCTAATGCACTCAAATGGGTCAAAATGCATATTATCATCAAAACACATCAAATAAGATGCATAATCCGAGATAATCATCCTAATAACTCATTCATATCATTGAAACATCAAACACATAAGAATCCGCATGTTTTAATCATCAAAAGTCGTTTTATGTGTGAATCCTCCATATGGAACCCATTTAAATGATTAGACTTGTTTTAGAATTGTTTTTCAAAGGTTTTTAAAGACAAAAACTTTATAAAACTAGGTCTGGACCTTTAGGGATCAAAATCACGAGATGACACAAGATTAGGATGAATAACACACCTTAGATCTTGCTTAGAATGATTTTTAGGCTTGGAAATGGTAGATTTAGGGCAAAAACAGGTTCCAGAGGTTAAGGATAGTGTGAGAGATGCTTATGGTGAGTTAGGGTTCACAAATGATGTTTAACAAGTCAAGTATGGTATTTATAGCTGCTGCTAGTGGTTTAGCCACAACAGGCGACTAGGTTGCTGCAGGTAGCAACTAGGCATGCTAGTCGCCCCCTACAGCAAGCGACTAGGACCCTAGTCGCCCCCTGCAGGTGGTGACTAGCTACCCTTGTCGCCCCATGCAGGAGAATCAGTTTTTCGGCGCGTTAAACACTATTTTAACATATAATAATACGTATTCACATACCGACAAGTTATACAATGATTATAAACACATATTACTTGATAACTAACATGTTCACATTCGTTCACCAATCCCCGAGACTCGATACTCGCGTGTGTGCATTAAATCCGATGATCCTACGAATCACCAATCCTTGTACACATGGTTATAGACCGACCCCCAATTATCCCTTGGATCATCGTAATGACTCCCGATGATTCCCCGAACCATCATAACAACTCTAGATGGCTCCCCGAACCATCATAATGACTCAACTGACCCAGTTAAATGTAATGCATGCATAATTTGCTAAGGTAGACTTACTAGTTTGACAAAAGTTACAAACCTGAGTTTGCCGGGTGTCATAGGCGTCTGATGTGACATTTGACGTAAAGCTGCATAATTCTCTGCGTAGCATGGTGGGAGCATGGGGGTTGTACCGTCACTGTTGGTGGTTAGAGTCGTTGGGCCAACCCCGTCACACGTAGTCTTCTGATTGGCCGGATCTATTAGGTTGCTCGCGGAGAATTTGCGCAGATGAGTGATCATGCGCACAGATTGCTCCGCGAAAGATTTAGAGTTTGAGCTATTTTATGGGGTACGATCCTTATCGCGCCAGGATTTGACACTCTATCCCTTCACACACATTACTGTTTGAAAACTCAGATGATGACGATGCATGATTATGATGATGATAATTCCAATTTTGTTTAGATCAATTATTATTAGGGCTGCAACCGAACTGAACTTTCAGCGAACAGTTCACGAACCGTTTGGCGGGAAGTTCGTTTGTGTTCGTTCGTTTAATAAATGAACGAACACGAACAAAAGAATTTGTTCGTTTAGTTAAACGAACGAACATGAGCAAAGGTCGCGTTAGTTCGTTTATGTTCGTGAACATTCGATAATGTGTTCGTTTATGTTCGTGAACGTTTTGTAACATGTTCGTTTAAGTTCATTTATGTTCGAGAGTTTAATAGGGTTTTTAATTTTTATAATGTTCTTTGCATTCTTTAGTTTTTATTTATTTTACCAAAATAAGTAAATAATTTATGTGAGATAAGTATATTGATGGCTATAGAAGATCAACAAACTTTACTTTTAGTATAATCATTAAAAAAATAATTATTAAACAGTTCAAGTTCAAATAACCAATTAATGAAGACTTCAAGTCTAAGATGCGAACTTAGTTTTTTTAGACACTACTTTATTATGTTTACCAATATTATGTTGAGTACTAAGTATGTTTATATAACTAGGTTACATTTTGGGTGGATGTTGTTATTTCTTAGTATATGTGGATTCGATATTATTTGGAAGTTAATATATGTTCCTTTGTGTTTGTTTCCATTTATGAACACTTTGTATTCATGCACACATGTTTTTGTTCATTAATGTTCGATTGTGTTCGTGAGCGTTCATGAACAAAATTAACAAACGGACACAAACGTACACGAACACGAGTGTTGTCTTAACAAACGAACACGAACAGAAAATCTCGTTCGGTAACTGTTCATGAACTGTTCGTGAACACATAATTTCGTTAACAAACGAACACGAACAAGGCCTTGTTCATGTTCGTTCGGTTCATTTGCAGCCCTAATTATTATATAAAATTGCATGGGTTCAACTTGATCACATTATTGGTTCAAGAATTCATTGAATTAAGCATACGAATTTGAACTTGTCAGTGAGTCGAGATAACTAGGTCCATCTCACTACGTTAACAATATTTTGGCCATAAGATATCGAATATGATCAATAGCAACTTTACACCGGACAAGTGGATCGAAACCCCGTCTGATCCCAGTATTCCACCCACAATATGTTGAAAATTGAGTGAAAACGTTTTTTCTTTGTACACAAATATATAATTATATTAAAGAGTATTTACATTACTATTAAATAATGTTTTTATGATTGCTTTCATGAGAGCTTGTAACGAATTTAAAAGTGACTAAAATGAAGTTCTCATAAATTACATGAATGAGATAACAATGTTTAAAGTTATGCTTTTATTTTAAATGGCTATAAAACAAAGGTATTTATCTTAGTAGAAAATATCAACATGCAAAAATAGAGAGACGCAAAACCATAGACGTTTAGGTGAGATTTCAGGCTAGTCTTTTCATCATCTCTTATGGTCGTACTAAGACCATGTGTAGTGGTGCTAGTTTTGGCGTGAATTGGCAAATTCAAGCCCCATAACGTCATGACCACCGCCCCCTTAGGCTTGAAATGCAAAATTTGATCTGTGGCGTGAAAACTTTAACGCCAAAAAATGGCGTGAGATAGTTTTTTTGGCCAATCAAACATTGACATTTGGAGTAGGGGCTTGAAAATTTGGACACCACTACACATGACCTAACTCTTCAGGATGGTGTATTTGGTGACACACACAACCATTATAATGCTACCTCTTCTTTTGTTTATGAATTTAATTTGTAGGTTATCTTTTTCTTCTGTATTGTACTTAATTTGTTTTATTAGTACTAGTGGGGTATCCGTGCGTTGCGCCGGAGACCACAACACTCTAATTGGTGATTTTAATGGTGTGTATAAGTTGTTGTTCGGTTCACTTCGGTTTTGAGACATAGCCAAAACCAAAACTTTCGATTAAAATATTTCAGAAGCCGATTGGTTTCAATTATTTATTTGTTCCCGTTTGGTTAATCAGTTATGAACATCGTTCAACTGGTTTTCAATAAATAAACGAAAATTTTACTTGAGCTGGAAATGTGGACTTGAGTTAAAGTACTCAAGAAGAAGAACCCTTATTAATTATTATTATTATTATTATTATTATTATTATTTTTATTATTATTTTGTTATTGTCCACTCCTTCATGCGAATATTTGTTAATATCTTTGTTCGAAATTCATTCTAAAGATAATCATTCTTCTCCGATCATAGAATCCGGTGACCATATAGTTTATATCAGATTAGCCAACCGTAGTAATTTTAGAATTCAAATCGTTACCACATGATTAAAAACACGGCTTTCATTATTGATTTCTTTACAGTATTATTAGTTTATAAAAACTTTAACTTTTATAAATTACCTGATTGTATGTAAAAGGTTATAGCAAAACGTGTAGTATTATGAATTATTTTTTATATGTGTTCTATTTAATGTGTTTAAAATAATTGTAGAATTAAATATCATAAGGTCGATTACCTCTTAATTAAATATATATGGTGTTTAAAAGACAATTTTACCCTCAAATGGTAGTTATTATATGCATTGTGTGTTGTACCATAAGGAATCAAACTTGTACCTCTTAAATTTTAAGAAGTTCTTAGGAAATGTTTTATAATATAGTATAGATATAGATATAGATATAGATATAGATGAGCTTTATTCTTCTGCACTGATCTCAAAATATGTCACATGTGATACATGTTTAGATGTAATACATGTTTCTTACAGGGTAAAAGATGTTTCTTAGGGGGTAAAAGTATGCCATTATGTTGACTGGTCTTAGTGTATATGAAGCACATCCTTCTCGTAAGGTTTATCATTCTTTTACAGTTTTACTGCTGGTTCTAGCGTTAAAACAACCAGACCTATGAGTGTGAAGCAATTTCCTGTGCACTAATTATTAACTCGTTTATGCTTTTCTATGATGTTGTAATTACATTTTCATGTTTTGCACATGCATGCACACTCATGTTGCAAATCTAGAATCTGAAAATCGATCTTATGTATCAAAATTGGTTCAGCTTATTTTGTAAGATTGTTGGTTTTTAGTTCAGTTCAATTAATTTTTGTTAATAACAAAAACCAAACTTTGGCTAAAACTTTTTCTTAGAAGTGGATGAAATGGAAGTATAAAAACCAAGAGTATATGAATTGTTCAATTTTGGTTTGGTTAATTTTGGTTAACTAAGGGCACAAAAAAAGATAACCGATTTTAAGTTAATTTGGGTTTTGGTTAATTCAGTTTTCAATTGATTTAGTTTTGTTTCTTCTTTTTTTGTTTTTGTCTATTTTCGATTATTCCTCACCCCTAAATATCAATAATGATGTACACGTCAATTTTTTTAAACTAAAAAAATAATAGCAATATACCATACTCAAATTAAAGAGAATTAAATTCTCGATGATGTAATTTTTTTTTTAAAGCATAACCTATGTAAAAAAAAATATGATCGTTTAAGTCGTGGGTTATTTGGCTTAAAATAAGGGGAAAAGTGTAAGTATTATTTAAATAAGCAAAAATTTAGTAAAGTGGAAAATTAAAGTGTAATTAAAATTAGGGTATTAAAATGTAAAAGTATTTTAAAAACTAATTTACCCTTATTATAGGGTTGTACCTTATGTATTAAAAGAAACAAAAAGTTCTTAATTGTTTGGTATCTTAAAATACCATTATGAAATGCAGTATGTAGAGTATAGATAAATTATAATTAAAGTGACTCCAAGTGTGAATTTTATAAATTGGTTCATCAATTCACTAGTAGAAAAATACCCCTATCTTGACGCGCATTGCGCGTCATAAAAATGTGTTTATGACACACAAAAATGTGCCAAGGAAAAAATTGTCATTAAATTTTTATGACATGCAATCGCGTGTCATCTTTTAATGACACGCGTTAATGACACTCTTATATGACTCGCATTCATGACACTCTTTAATGACATACATTCTTGACACACCTTTATGACACTCATTTTGCGTGTCATTGTTTTTTTTACCTAAATTTTTTTTTTTCTACAAAATGACTAATATCCCTGAATTAATATTTATAATTACAAAATCAATAAATTTGATAATAAAACTGCTTATATTATATATACCACAAAAAAATCCCATTACAATCATTTGTCAAATCCTACCACAAGTATTAACGGTTACAAAAAAATTGTGTCAATACATTACGTTAGTCGATCTAGACCTAAACATACAGATCACTTGAAAATGAAGGTTGCGGCATAACTTGACCATTCTTCATGGATAAAATCAATATCCGCATCCGTGTAAACATCCACTCCTCCCCCAACCTGAGACACAATTAAATTAATAAGATTAAAGGTTAAGGTTCGCGCACTTTGTGTATCACACATCAGAATTCATGTTCTATAAGCAGCCTAAATAAATCATCGTATAGTTCAATTTGTGTTTAAATAGTTAGGATAATTAAGTACTCACCTTGGTGTTGACCCATTTCATTTTGACACAAACAAGGGGTTGGATATCCTCAGCATTGCACATTTTATATAAACTGTAACACAAAAATGAATATAAAACTTCAATAAATGATATTGAAGGGATATGGAGCCTAATCCAGGCGGCCGTAGCCACCCTATCCCCGCTTAACAGAAGATCCGCGGAAACAGCCACACAACTAGGTTTCAGCGGAAAGGACTTTGGTTGCAACACTACACATCCGTGTCAAGCACGCGCGCGTCTACCAACGCGCGGGCTGCTTCATACCACAGACATTCCCAAGTACGATGTACGGAAGATCAAGAGTCAGTAATCTACCTGTAGAGGATCACTGACACCATCAATCGGATGAGGACACGTGTCCGTGGCTGCCCAACAACCACTAAGGTTCAACAGTGACGTGACTGGTTCCATGCTTCCACCATGCTGCCACTACTGATCTGACCAGGCATGCTCACCTTCCGTTAGAGGCCACATCAGACGCCGGCAGGTAAGTCAACCATGCTGCTTCAGAGCAACTTACCACCAAGGGCCAGTCACATGCCGCCACATGTCCATCAGTAAGCTCACCGCTGACGTCATCTACAGTGGACGTCCTTTTCCCGCCTTTCTCAGAGACCAAAGAGAGTTGGGCCGGGCCAAGGCCCGAAGATCACAAGACTCGTCGTGGGCTTCTTCTCAAGCCCACGACCTCCATTATAAATAGAAGACATCAACTCCCTTCAAAGGGACCGATAATTAATCACTTGTAACCTAGAGCTAGGATCACTTACTTTGTATTCTCCCAAGCAATAATATCCTTGGCTCGTTACAGTGGACGTAGGTCAAGTCTGACCGAACCACTTACATCTTTGTGTTGTTACTTTACTTACTCACCACACACTTACTCACATTACACTCTCGGGTTGATCAAAAGGTTTGGGTAAAGGAACGTACGTATAGTAACATATGTATAACCACTCGGTGATTAGAGATAATCCCCGAGATACTTATTGTTTATTCAGATATGTAACGTGCTATTAATACAAATGATACATGATTGCAAGAATCTTCACCACACCAAGTTATCTTTATAAAGAAAATCAAAATAATAAATAAGTGCAACTTTTCAATTTATCACAAATATAACCAGTATAACAACATAGTTGTTTAGAAGAAATAAATGGTTTAAAGAGTTCATGTTCCCTTATTATATATATATATATATATATATATATATATATATTCTGTTCTAGCCAAGTTGTTAATCTAGTCAATTTTCAACCTTAGTATCTTCATAGTTCATACTGTATGGCAATGTACAAACCGTGTCAAGACTCAATACCAAGCATGAGATCGAAAGTGATGTAAAATGTAAACCAAAAACATGATCAATGTGGTCGAACTATACAGAGTCGATAAAAGTTGCGATCTATTAAAAACCAAATCAATCTAAAAACCAAATCAACTTCTAGTTATACAGACAACTAATTTAAACAAACACATGAGAGTCCTTCTAGAAACAAATTAAATAGCACTATAATGGCTTAAATCCAGAAAAGATAATTCAAGGATAGTAAACAATTGTTTTACATCAGAACAGAAGATATTATAGTTAAGCTATTCACAAACATTAATCCAATCACAATACTTACTCATAAATCAAAAGATTAACAACAAACTGCCACACCAAAAACACTTGACTTAAAAAAAATACGAATCATGTCCAATTAGATCCACACAACAACATACAAGCTTTTTTTTTTTTTTTTTTAACAAAACAATAAATAAAAAGACAAACCAAACCCAAAAAAAAAAAAAAAAATACTTACAAATATCATCATTTAGCAACAATCCTTGCAATAAAGTCCTCATACTTAATCTTTCCATTAGATCCAACATCCACTTCCCGGATCCACTCATCAAACTCCGCCGGTTCAAGTTTCTCTCCAGTACTTGTCAATATATGTTTCAGATCTGAAACAACTACGTATCCGGTTACATCCTTATCAATTGAAAGATTATGCTTAATTCCTTAATTTCTCATTCCATTTGATAAACAATATATACACAAATACATTCCCTATTTTAGGGAAGAGATAATCACACATAAATGATACATAAATGATAGGCATTATCTATAATTACAAAAGTCAATGGTCTAATCTATTACACCCCCGCAGTCGAAGTAGGAGGTGACCGAATGTTGAGACTGGAGCGGAAGTCATCAAATAGAACTCGTGGTAGACCCTTTGTGAAGATGTCAGCAATCTGGTGACGAGTCGGGGTATGAAGAATCCGAATAGTGTCACGTTGAACATGCTCACGCACAAAATGTATGTCAATCTCAATATGTTTGGTGCGTTGGTGTTGCACAGGATTGGTGGACAAGTAGATTGCACTAATATTGTCACAATAAACCAAGGTGGCCGAAGAGATAGGCTTGCGTAATTCAAGAAGAAGATTACGTATCCAGCAGATTTCAACAACGACGTTTGCAACAGCTCGATATTCTGCTTCAGCACTGGACCGAGAAATTGTGGATTGGCATTTGGAGGACCAGGAGAGAAGATTTGAGCCCATGTAAACACAATAACCCGAAGTAGAACGTCATGTGTCAGGGCAACCTGCCCAATCTGCATCTGTATAGGCTCGAAGATAGAGATTAGTGCAAGATGATAAGGTGAGGCCGTAGGTGGCCGTGCCACGAATGTACCGTATAATACGCTTTAAGGCATTCCAATGATCCGTAGAGGGGTTGTGCATGTGAATGCATATTTGCTGTATGGCATAATTGATATCTGGCCTGGTGAATGTGAGGTATTGAAGAGCACCAGCCAGGCTTCTGTAGAGAGTGTGGTTATCAAATGGATCACTGGAGGTAGCACTAAGTTTCTGTTTGGTGTCAATCGGAGTGGCCACTGGATTGCATCGGATGAGGTGGTGAGAATAATATCATCCACATAAATTAATAAATAAGCAACGTCACCCCCGTGATGATATGTGAAAAGAGAGTTGTCACATGTACTTTGTAGAAATCCAATAGACGTGACAAAATCTGTAAAACGTTGGTACCACGCCCTGGGGGCCTGTTTGAGACCGTATAGAGACTTTTTGAGGCGGCATACGTGATCTGGAAAGTCTCTGTGACGAAAATCTGCGGGCTAGTACATATAAACTGTCTCAGATAAGTTTCCATGTAGGAAGGCGTTGGTAACATCCAGCTGATGGATGGACCAAGACTGAGACAATGCTAGTGTCAATACTGTCCGAATAGTGGTTGGTTTAACCACTGGACTAAAAGTCTCTCCACAGTCAATACCCACCTCCTGATTACGGCCATCACATACCAATCTAGCTTTGTATCTCTCAAGAGTGCCATCAGACCTGTATTTGTGGCGATATAGCCACATGCTACGAATAACATGCATGTTAGGTGTCCTCGGGACAAGTTCCCAAGTCTTGTTTTTAATTAAGGAATTAAATTCGTTTTGCATGGCATTATGCCACTCCGGGTTAGACAAGGCAGCAATGGGGTTTTTAGGAAGTGGGGCGATAGTGGTGGTGGAAAGGTTAAAAATTTATTTGGGTTTTGAGATGCCAGACATGGCACGGGTGGTCATTGTGACACCCGGCATGTTTAGGTCAACATTTTATGGACACATAAGTCTACCTTAGCGAAAAACGTTTATTAAACATACTTGACGGGGTCAGTCGAGTGGGAACACAGTCCGTATTGTCCAGGGTTCAATGATTCGGAGGATCATTGGGTTAGTCACACACACATACACACACGTTACGAGTCCCGTTGTTGGTGAATTACATAAACTAGGTCATGTGTTATGCGTAGATTGATTCTTGTGGTAGATTATATGCAAATACGTGTTTAAATGATGTGTAGATAATCATCCGTGCTTAAATATGTTAAACATAGACTAAGGTTGCATGCTCGTATGTTAAGGTGCGTTAAAATGCGTTAAACACGACAAACTGGAAAATTAGGAAGAACATAAGTCATAGTTCGACCACATTGAGTGGGCGAACCTAGAAATTAATCTTGGTTCGACCCTTAACAAAGGGGCGAACCTGGAATGTGGAAATGAAAAAGTTTCATTCGACCAGAACATGCACATTCGACCCTGTTAAAGGGGCGAATGTGGGTACATTCGCCCAAGTGAAAGGGGCGAATGTGGACTTAGTATAAATACCACACTTTGTCATTTTTCACCATTTCACAAACCCTAAACGCCTCTAAACACTCTCTAGCAACTTTAAACATTGGGGAAGGAGTTTTTGCCCTTGTTTTCTATAATCTTACTGTAACATCGCAAAATTTTCCCCAAATTCTAATACGTACATTATATTTTTATCATTCATAATGTGCCTAAGTCTTTATTTTACTACCACACAACTTATATATATATATATATATATAAAGGTTTATAATAATAATAATAATAATAATAATAATAATAATAATAATAATAATAATAATAATAATAATAATAATCAGATTTGTTTTAATAATGTTTTGTCAAAATTTCTTGACTAAACCAAGCCCACAAACACAATAAATTAAACCCAACCCAACACCCTTAGCCAACACACATCCAGCCCAATACCCCAGCCCAGGCGCGACCCAAACCACCAGGCCCAACCCCCTTCTCCTTCCCACCTGTTAAAAGAAATGAGTCGCTGCTCCCTGGACCCGAACCCGGGCAGCAAGCCGGCTCAACACACCCACACACTAGCACCACCTGGGCTACACCTCTTATTTGATTTAAACCCAACTTAAATTGTATATAACACCACTTGAAGCTATTCCTTCTCCTTCCTTGTAACAGACGCGGCAACATTTCCCACCAAAGGAAACTTTTCAAATCGTGAATTTACTATATTTTTGGTTAGAAACCTTGTAATTAGGCCATGTTTAATGACCATTGACCTTGATACGCGTCAATTACGATTTAATCATTCCTGATTTAGCCAATTTATGCGCTCACCATAACTTTTGGTCAAGATTTTTAATTCGGCAATTAAAACTGTTAATCTATAAATTAGACCCATCCTTGGAACCTAGAACTACCGATAAACTTACCCTCATACTCAAATTATCCCTAAACACCTTCAAAATCTACCCATTCGGCTCTGTTGACTTTTCTTTTGACTTTTCATTCGAAGCTGAAAACACTTTGTAAGTTCTTTTTGCTTGGTGGGTTTTGATTTTCGGAGGTCAACAAGCAATAGCCCCATCATTTCAGGGGCTATTGAATGCTAATTGACCGCATTAGAAAACTAGGGTTCATAGGATTAGGATTTGGGGATAAACTACTGCAGACTTTATGTATTTATTTAAAACAGACACAAGACAAACACAACCACTGATCTAGATCAAGTGGTTGTGTCTGTCTGTTTGAAACCGGGGGAACGCGGGTTCGACCCTCAGCATCCCCAAAACTTTCTTTTTCTTTTAAAACAAGCAAACATACATATATATATTTCTTTATAATTTTTTTAAATTCATTTTAAATACCTAAACTCTTTTAAAAATTTTACAAAAATTATATTATGTTAATCTAGCGAAAAAGTTTAACATACAATTTTTAGTTTTCAAAAATTCATTTATTTAGTATATATAATAAATAATTCAAGTTTATTTCATTTTATTTATAAAATTTTATAAAAATATCAAAACGACTTTATTAAATTCGACAAAAATTATCCTAAACTTATAAAACAATAAACATTCCAGAAATGATTTTAATTTCTGAAATATCATTTATTTAATATTTTTAATCAATTTTTGTTAGTTTTAATCATAAATAAATCATAATAAATTCATTTTTCTATATTTTTGCACCAAACTTTTATATAAATTATTTCTATCCATTTAGAACAGAAATACAATTTTTAATTTAAAAATTCTTTAATTTTAATATTTTTAAATATTAAAGTTATATTTTGACAGTTTGAAATAAATAGATTTAATATTCTAAATTATAAGAAAATAGTTTTATAAAAATTATTTTCACACTTAAAACTTCATATTGTGACCATATTTGATTTAAAATTTACAAAAAGACTTTTGTTTATTTATTTATCAAATTTCTCTTATTTATTAAACGTTTAATTTATTAATCAAACGAACACTTATCCCCAATTCGAAACCCTAGAATATATTTGTAGACTAGAAAGACTTAGACATATTTATTACCTTAATTATAGGGTAATACTTGGCATCGTTGGCAACACATATTCTATTTTCGCGAGACATAACATTTTGCTAAGGTGAGTTTACATAGCCCCTTTACTCTATTTTCACTATTTTTGGGGTGAAACATGTTTAAACATTTTATACTATCATTTACTCATATTTACTTGTGATTCAATTACAACATCATCATTTGACTGTAACAAAAAGACACAGTACAATCATTAACAATGATCAAGCCGCCTGTTTAGATTATAGCGCTATAGGTCTGACAAACCCATCCCCCCGCATAAATTCAGGGATGATCGATAACAGTAACAACATTTAACTAACTTGCGAGTAAGTCATCAGTCGACACAAGGTTTGGTTGTACAAAGACGCATTGTTACATGTCGGACTCATACTCTATCATCATACAACTGTGATTGTTGTACAAACTATTGTTATCAATTATATTCAAAAACCTATGTATTCTCACCAACTTTTGTTGACCCAAAATATTTTCAAACTTAACATGTTTCAGGTTCTACTTGCTCGAAGATTTGAGTTAATGCTTGAAGATGTGTGCATAATATTATTCATTTTGATGTACGAATTCTTGTAGAACAATTGTATGTAATTTATTTAAATCATTTAATGAAATTCATTATTCACCATGAGCTACTGAACAATCATCAATACGTGACATCCTGATGTTTCCGCCATCGGTTGGGGTGTTACACTTACCTACAAACATCTTCTACACAAAGATCTAAGGTGTGTTCTTCATTCTAAATCATTTTTAAAGCATTTCAATTCGTTTTCATTAAACCCCAAGAGTCCAGATCTGATTCAAACATGTTTTCATGGATAAAAACCTTCCTAATATCTTTCTAAACAAAACCTATTCATAAACAATGAGTTTTCATACAAATTAACATGTGTTAATGGTGTTTTATGTGGTGTTATGTATTGTTTGATGATTGATTGCTGTATAGATGTTATAACAATGATCTAAGACTGTTATTGATGATGATTTACGATTGAGATAGGTTACAATTGATTATTGATGATGTTTTGTTCATTTTGGGGATTTTGGGTTAGATCTAGGGCTTGTTCATGATGATAGTGATAAGGATATGATTGGGGGTTTCTTGTTCATGATAATCTGAGTATATTAAGTTGATTATTGATTGATTTCAGAAAGTTTCCTAGTTGGGTAAAGATTGCATGCGTTTGATGTGACATCTCCATAATTTGCTATTTCGGGTAACTTGTAAACCGAATGGATTTCGGGATAAAATTGGTAGGGTTTTGTAGGAATATGTTAATGATAGTTGACTGCTGATGTTTCGTGATGTTTTCGGACCGTTTAGATGTGTTTTGGTGCGTTTTATGAAATGCTGATGCAAACGGGCGAACGTGGCTCAAACGGGCGAACGTGGAACAAAACGGGACTCAAACGGGCGAACGTGACTCAAACAGGCGAACGTGGAAATGGGAAAAACCACATTCGACCATCTGATGTCCGGAATGAGATTTTTGATGCAAACTAAGTGTTTTATGCTTGAAACTTATGTATTAAACTTATGTGCATGACTAATTGATGTAATGGGTCACCAACGGGATGTCGGGTCTGTCTGGTATGTCCGGTTAACGTTTAAACACACTTTTAAACACATAGAGTCAAGATCTGGACAATCGGGGACTAGTTAGCCTTCGGGTTAGTAGTCATCACACTTCTGTAAACTCATTAATAGGTGGTTATTAGTCGGGAGCATCATACGCTAGTTGGATCTCTAGTTATCAAGAAGACACACTCTAAGGTGAGTTTCACGGCCCCACTCTTTTACTGGTTTTATATTTTCGAGGGAGAAAACATGCTGTGTTCTTTGAACGGGTGTCAAATGTGTTTTCATAAAAGGCGTGTCAACTATGTTTTTGGGTATTCATGTATTCACTACGTTTTGGGAGTATTCATTATGTTTGGGAGTGTTCATTTGGGTTCAAGGTATTCATTTATGTTCAGTATTATATGGCCTATGTTGTGGCAGTTCGTTAGCCGCGATGCGGTAGTTCGTTAGCCCCTAAGTGGTAGTCCGTTAGTTATGAGATGGTAGTTCGTTGACCATGGGATGGTAGTCCGTTATCTATGATAAAGTAGTTCGTTGGCCATGGGATGGTAGTTCGTTAACTACGGTGGGCGATGGTTCGTTTGGGAGGTTCGTTATGGAGTTCAAACGTTTAAGAGTGTCTTCATCGGTCGATTGTATCATGATAGTCTTTCAAAAGTTCGTGAAACGTTTTACTTAAAAACCTGTGAACTCACCAGCATTATTTGCTGACGTCTTTTAGCATGTTTGTCTCAGGTCGCTAAGGTAGCAGCTATCGATAGGCGCACGGAGTCTCACGGCGTCTAGGACTCATTTGCATTTCATTTTGGGTATTTTAGACTTGAGTTTTAATTTTAAGTTGTAATAATACATTTTGCTTCCGCTGTGTTAGAACGGTTTTTGAGAACTTAATGGGCAAATTTACGTTGTTTTCATATCATTTAGTTGTCGTTTATTGTGACCGTTGACTTGGATCCTTGTGTGTCACGCGCCTCGCGGTAAAACCCCGCATGTGGAATTTGAGGGTGTGACAGATTGGTATCAGAGCCAATGGTTATAGTGAACTAGGACTGCATGTAGAGTCTAGTCTATAGCCGAGTATCACACATATTAGACGGTCACACATATTTACGAGTCGTATCATTTGGTAAACATACTAACCTTGTCGGGGTGTCGGTGTCCTCATCACACAGTATCACATTATCTATCTTTTGTTATTCCTACCTTGGTTCTATCTTCTTCTTCGGGTTTGAAGATGAAGGGGCTTATCGCATATACTTGGCAGTAGTGTGCATTGGGGTGGCTTCGGCATATTCTTGAGATCTTTTCGGGTTTTGGATATCTCCCCTCTATGCTCTAATGTACATACTTGCTTACACACACACTATCATGCACTAGTACTTGTCATAGTACACCCCTGAGTGATTGTTCACTTTGGGATCCTCGTGAGATAACAGTTTCTTTTAAGAATGTGGGTATCGGGTGATTTGAAGTTTTAGCCAGGAACACGCCTAGAGGACCATGTAGAGCGATTTGTTATTTCGGGTGCACACGTAGTCATAAATCGAAATGCATGAAAATCTTGGTGGACTTCGTGTTCGGACTAATGGTCATGCTGGAACCACGTTCTGAATTCGTTTGGTCACTTGTAGCTTGATCTGTTAGTGGTATTGAGTGTCTCGTCTCATGTTTGGTAGAACATGTCTGGTCGCGCTGGTGGACGTGCTGGTGGACGCCGTGGTGACGGCGGGGGTCGCAATGGCGGTGGACGAGGTGGCGGGAACATCACCATGACACAGGCGGAGTTGTAGCACTTGTTGCAGCAGCAGTTGAACGTTACGTTGGCTGCTTTCCAGGCTGCTCAGCAGACTTTCGGGAATACTAATCAGGTGCAGTCTGGGTGCACCTACAAGAAGTTCATGGACTGTAAGCCCCATTTCTTCAATGGGACTGAAGGGGCAGTGGGACTACTTCGGTGGTTCGAGAAGATCGAGTCGGTGTTTGCTATGTGTAACTGTCCTGACGCTGATCGTGTCAAGTATGCTTCTGCTACTCTAGAGGGACACGCTTTGACTTGGTGAAACTCCACCACTGCGAACCTTGGTCTGGGTGAGGCCAATGCTATGCCGTGGTCCGAGTTTGTTCAGATGTTGAGGGTGGAGTATTGCCTAAGGGACGAGATTATGAAGCTAGAACACGAGTTTTGGAATCTGAAGATGGTTGGGTCAGAGATCGAAGAGTTTACTGCTAGGCATAACGAGTTGGCTGTGATGTGCCCCGGTTTGGCTACACCGGAGTACCGGAGGATTGAGCACTACATTGCTGGGATAGTGCCGGAGATTGCTGGGCTTGTTGCCGCTGCTGATCACACTACTATGTTGGCCACTGTTCGGGCAGCTCACAAGCTGACCAACATGAAGGTTGCTGAGGGCGTTCTACCTCCAAGGGGTGCTGCTGTGAAAGCCCCTGCGGACAACAAGCGGAAGTGGGATGGTACTGGGAAGAGTGCGAGTTCGGGTCAACCGCAGTAGCAGGTGCGGAAGACTGAGGCTTTGGGATCGTCTTTGGGTCAGAGGCAAGACGGGTACACGGGGAAACTTCCGGAGTGCAATCAATGTGGGTTCCATCATTATGGCAGCTGTGAGAAGTTTTGTTGCAACCGTTGTAAGTGTATGGGCCATGTTGCTAGAAACTGTAGAGTCAATCTCTAGACAGTTCCAGGTCAAGCGATTGTCCCTGCTCCTGTTCCTCAGGAAAACCAAGGGTGTTATAACTGTGGGGAGACTGGGCACTTCAGACGGGACTGTCCTAAGCTGAAGCAAGGGACTGCAGGTGATGCTGGGAACAACGAGGGTGGCGGTCGAGCTGCTCCAGGTCGTGTTTACGTCATTGGTGCTAGGGAGAACGTGGAGGATCCTGATACTGTTACTGGTGAGTATTCTTTTCTTGATTCTCGTTATGCTTGTATTCATTCTCATTCACATTGTTTGGCGATTCGTATTCGTTGTGTGCATTCAGTTTGGTATTTGGTCATCGTTTTGCATTCATGGGTCTGATGTGGGTCCTTTAGAGATGCTACTTGGACGGTACCGGTGTGTCATTTATACCGATCACAGTAGTCTCTAGTAGGCCTTCGATCAGGAGGATTCATTGTTTTGTATTCACTTTGGGGAGGGTGGTTCCCCGGCATAGAGTATCTGTTGATATCATCTCTCGTTCGTGGTTATCATTTCGTTTGTGTTCTGGGAAACGTTACTTGGGTTAGGTCAACGCTCATTACTGTCGAAGAGTGAATCTCGGGGCGAGATTCCTTTCAACAGGGGGATGATGTGATGACCGGGAAAAATTTTCTTTTTATCGCTTCGTTCTCTTTGACTTCGGGAAATTTTCAGGACAAAAATTCTTTCAATAGGGGGATGATGTGACACCCGGCATTTTTAGGTCAACATTTTATGGACACATAAATCTACCTTAGCGAAAAACGTTTATTAAACATACTTGACGGGGTCAGTCGAGTCGGAACATAGTCCGTATTGTCCAAGGTTCAATGATTCGGAGGATCATTGGGTGTAACACCCCAACCGATGGCGGAAACATCGGGATGTCACGTATTGATGGTTGTTCAGTAGCTCATGGTGAATAATAAATTTCATTAAATAATTTAAATAATTTACAAACAATTGTTCTAAGAATTTGTACATCACAAGATGAAAAATACTAGCTACACATCTTCAAGCATTATCTCAAATCTTAATGCAAGTATAACCTGAAACATGTTAAGTTTGAAAATATTTTGGGTCAACAAAAGTTGGTGAGAATATAGGTTTTCGAATATAATAGATAACAATAGTTTGTACAACAATCAAAGTTGTATAATGATAGAGTATGAGTCCGACATGTAACAATGCGTCTTTGTACAATCAAACCTTGTGTCGACTGAGACCTAACTCGCAAGTTAGTTAAATGTTGTTACTGTTTTTGATCATCCCTGAATTTATGCGGGGGGATGGGTTTGTCAGACCTATAGCGCTATAATCTAAACAGGTGGCTTGATCAATGTTAATGATTTTACTGTGTCTTTTTGTTACAGTCAAATGATAGAATGAGTAAATGATAGTGTAATTGAATCACAAGTTTCAACAATGTAAGAATGAGTAAATGATAGTGTATAAAATGTTTAAACATGTTTCACCCTAAATTGTAAAACAGAAAAAGGGGCTATGTAAACTCACCTTTAGCAAAATGTTAAGTCTCGTGAAATAGAATAAGTGTAGCCCAACGATGCCAGTTATTACCCTATTATTAAGGTAATAAATATGTCTAAGTCTTTCTAGTCTACAAATATTTTCTAGGGTTTCGAATTTGGGGATAGGTATTCGTTTGATTAATAATTAAATTGTTTATTAAATAAAAGAAATTCGATAAATAATAAACAAAAGTCTTTTTGTGGACTTTAGACTAAAGATGGTCACATTATAAGGTTTTAAGTATAAAAATAATTCTTATAAAATTATTTTCTTAAGAATAGAATATTTAGTCTATTTATTTCCATTTTGCCAAAATATAACTTTAATAACTAAAAATAAAAAAAATTAAATTAAAATTTGTATTTCTGTTCTAAATGGACAGAAATAATTTATATAAAATTTTGGTGCAAAAATATTGAAAAATGAATTTATTATGATTTATTTATGATTAAAAATAAAAAAAAATGATTAAAAATATTAAATAAATGATTTTTCAGAAATAAAAATCATTTCTGGAATGTTTAATGTTTTATAAACATAGAATAATTTTTGTGGAATTTTATAAAGTCGTTTTGATATTTTTATAAAATTTTATAATTATAATTGAATAAATTTGTAATATTTATTATTTATAATAAATAAATTATTTTTGAAATACTAAAAGTTGGGTATTAAACTTTATAAGACTGACTTAAAATAAATTTTGTAGATTTTATAACCCATGTTTAGTATTTAAAATCTATTTTTAAAAATAATTGTAGATTATATAAATATAAGGAAAGTAAAAAAAAAAAAAATAGTTGTATATGCCAAGGATTGAACCCGTGTCTACCACCGGTTCAGTGTTTTAGGCAAGGTGGAACTACCAACTGATATGTGGATCAGTGGGTGATAATTTCTGATCTGAAATACATTTAAATGATGACAAGCTAGTGTCATCTTCCCCAAATTGAATGATAAGAACCCTAGTTTTCTAATAACTCAAATCATCAAACGATAACCCCAGAAATCATGGGGTTATCAGTCGCATAACAACAAAGAACAAAAACATAAGTTCGATTTATTCATACCAGTCATAATTGATAGCGGAATGCTTAGTCAACCAAAAGTCAACTGCGAGTGATTAACAGGTTAAGATGTGTTTTTAGGTGAAATTGAGGATGAGGGTTTGTGTTTCGGCATTCATAGGCTCACCAGGAATGTTCAATTTATAGGATTTTAGCTAACATGGAAAGCTTTGACCTTTGATTCAAGATGGTCAAATGCGAGCCAATCATGCTCGATTTCCGGCTAATTACCACGAATTAAATAGACTGATTGACGCTTAATTAGTTCGGTTTCACTTTATGATGAGGTTGGTTACCATTAATAGGTGAAAGACGCGTCCAAAAAAAATTCAAATGTTTCAGCTAAGATTTCGGGTCTGCAGCGATCAAAGGAAAGGAAGAGGTGATTGGTTGTTTGTGTATAAAGGATTTAGAAATCCATAGTAGTCAAGTATAAGTCCCGTGGTCTAGTGGTCCAACCTGTTGTGTACCAGGCGTCCGACTCGGGTTAGGGTCCGGCCAGCAACAACTTTTTATTATTTATTTTTAGCAGTGAAGGAAAGGAGCAAGGGGTTTGGGCCGGGTGTCTCTTGGGCCGGATCAGGTTTGGGCTTAGGTTTGGGATGGATTTGTTGGGCTCAAGGGGTGGGTTTGGTTTGGTTATGGTTCTAACAATGGTTATGGTCTTAGAGATGGTTCAAAACATGACTAACTTCAATTTTTAATTATTATTATTATACCTTTATATATATATATATATATATATATATATATATATATATATAAGTTGTGTGGTAGGAAAATAAAGACTTAGGCACATTTGTATAATATGTAGTAAAAAATAAGGGTTTTCATGTATTAAAATTTGGGGGAAAATTTTGCGATGTTACAGTTTCCCCTACTTTTAGAAACTTCTTCCCGAAGTTTATTGAAAACACAGGGTTGAAGGTGATTGGGTAAAAATAATTGTGATTTGGAAAATTTGGGTTATAGCATGATATGAATTGAATAAACTGTCTCGAATAGTTTGGATAAGAGGCGTGTTATGTGTTAGTTGATTGACTAAATGAACTACCAGATAACTAGAGTTTTCATTTGGTTATTTCCCGAAACCATGATAGAACTTCACACTACCTTAACGTACCTGTAAATTCATGATTACGTTCCGGACCGCAATCACCAATTTACCTTACATTAGGGTTTTGTGTCCTTCTATTACCCTAACATACATGTAAGTAATGCAGAAATAATCATGTGGTTGAACCTTTGTATATAATGAGTCCAACCGTTGAGCAGGGAAAAGACTCTCACCAGTTAGTGAGTAGGAACCTCTACCGATTGTTGAGTAGGTTCGATAGCCTCCACCAGTCGTGGAGCAGGTTGTAGGGCCTCTCCCGACTGAGCAGGTTCGATAGCCTCCACCAGTCGTGGAGCAGGTTGTAGGGCCTCTCCCGACTGTTGAAAAGGCATGATGACCTCTACCAATCGTTGAGTAGGTTATTTGGTACTCAACTAACTGTTGAGCAAGTACTTTATCCTCTATTAAGTGTAGCAGTTTTTATACACATAAATTTGCAAATTGATAATATGCTTATGCAAGCAAGTTTATAAGTCTAACGAGTATAGTATATGAGTTGTAGTTATATAGATTTAGATATTGATATATCAATTAGTTCTCATCCAGACAAGCATGCATCCAGGTGTTATGGTAATGCTAGAATTTATTACTTGAATCAAAAGCGTCAATACATAGAATTAAAAGTAAACAACATTCAAATGGCGGGACTTGCTGTTAGGTAGCTGGATGGTCTTGGTCTCTGTTCAGTTTAGGGCATTGGTTACGGAAGTGATTTGGGTCTCCACATTCATAGCATTGACCATAGTTGTATCTACCAGGACGATTAGGATTAGTAGCCTGAGCAGGGTTGGTTGGTTGGTTGGCATTAGGATTTGGGGCCTCACGACATGTGTTGACCAGATGGCCATACTTACCACAATTGGTGCACAAGCGACACGCTGAAGCAGTGGGATGATGTCGTTTGCATGTGTTACACAATGGATAGTTTCCTATATAAGGTTTCTTGTTAGAAGCTTGCATAGTGAGGTTTGCTTCAGGATCCCTGGTCTTACGCTTCTGGTTCTTAGTAGTTACCGCGGCTACAATACTTCCTTTCTCGCCTTTCCGAACTAAGGTCCCATTCTTTACGTGATTATCAGTTAAGGTAGCTGCTAGACGCTTGGCCTCTTCGAGGGTAGCAGGGTTCCTTCCCCATACCGTGTCCTGAATCTGCATGGGTAAATCACCGATATATTTCTCAATGGCTACAGGTAGGGGAGTGACCTTATGGGGCAACAACAGATTGAGCTCATGGAAGCGGGTATTATAAGCAAGGTTTTCCCCACTATCCTGAGCAAGGGTGTGGAACTCATCCTCTAATTTCTTGACCTCGATACGTGGGCAAAACTCGGCTTTCATTATCTCCTTGACTTGATCCCAGGTCATAGCAAGTGCAACTTCAGCTCCACGGGTGCGCTTTTCCTCATTCCACCAAGTGAGTGCTCGTTTGTGAAGAACACTCATACATAACGGACCTTAAAGTTATCAGGACACTCACTGTTGATGAAGGTATTCTCAATACCCTCGAACCATTGTAAGAGACCAGTAGCTCCTTCATCCCCACTGAACTTAGGAGGATTACAAGTATTAAAGTGTTTGAGAGTGCAGGCTGGGAGACCATTCCCGTTTCCATTCCCGTTCCCATTGTGGTTTCCATTGCCGTTTCCATTGCCGTTTCCGTTTCCATTGCCATTTCCGTTCATTTGGATGAATTGGGCTAGTAAGTTAGGAACCAGGTTTGCGATCTGTTGTGCCATTTGTTGAGAAATGATCGCAGCCAGTTGGGCATCAACGCCATTGTTGTTGTTATTATTGTTGTTGTTGTGGTTAGTGTCGTAGTTATGGTTGTGGTTGTTGTTACCTTCCTCTTGATTCCCACCATTGTTATTGCGAGTGCTGCGACGTGGAGGCATGATCTGTAAGAGACACAATGAAATGAATGAGGTACTATAAGGAATGTAATCATTTATTCATTAATTAAAACGAATAAACGAAAATGTTGACTTATCAAAGATTCTAGATTCTAATAACATAGTGAAGACATGCTTTAGCCTATAAGTGAACACTCATCCCGAGAATTCCCAGGTAGGCATCCGGGTCCCTCGTCTGATTGGGATATATGCGCAATGCCAGCCTAGACAGAAGACTCAGAATATAGGCGTTCACCCTTCCAGATTACACGTGTTCGTTATTAAAATCTAGAACTTCGACGAGATCTCAAGGTGGTTCAAGCTAAACCTGAGGATTTTGTCCTATTAGTCTAAGAGTAGATCAAGTGATGGAGAGCAATCTTCTTGTAAAGATTAAAGTAGGGATAAGAAGTAGGAGGAGATGGAGAAGAGGGATAAGTAGAGAAGCAAGTAAGAGAAACAAGTACTGGTTAAATCCTATGATTATAGACTAGATTATTTTTCTAATAACCTAATTCCCTATAACCATGGCTCTGATACCAATCTGTAACACCCCAACCGATGGCGGAAACATCGGGATGTCACGTATTGATGGTTGTTCAGTAGCTCATGGTGAATAATAAATTTCATTAAATAATTTAAATAAGTTACATACAATTGTTCTAAGAATTTGTACATCACAAGATGAAAAATACTAGCTACACATCTTCAAGCATTATCTCAAATCTTCATGCAAGTATAACCTGAAACATGTTAAGTTTGAAAATATTTTGGGTCAACAAAAGTTGGTGAGAATACATAGGTTTTCGAATATAATAGATAACAATAGTTTGTACAACAATCACAGATGTATAATGATAGAGTATGAGTCCGACATGTATCAATGCGTCTTTGTACAATCAAACCTTGTGTCGACTGAGACCTAACTCGCAAGTTAGTTAAATGTTGTTACTGTTTTCGATTATCCCTGAATTTATGCGGGGGGATGGGTTGGTCAGACCTATAGCGCTATAATCTAAACAGGCGGCTTGATCAATGTTAATGATTGTACTGTGTCTTTTTGTTACAGTCAAATGATAGAATGAGTAAATGATAGTGTAATTGAATCACAAATTTCAACAATGTAAGAATGAGTAAATGATAGTGTATAAAATGATTAAACATGTTTCACTCCAAAATGTAAAATAGAAAAAGGGGCTATGCAAAATGTTAAGTCTCGTGAAATAGAATAAGTGTAGCCCAACGATGCCAAGTATTACCCTATAATTAAGTTAATAAATATGTCTAAGTCTTTCTAGTCTACAAATATTTTCTAGGGTTTCGAATTTGGGGATAGGTATTCGGTTTATTAATAATTAAATTGTTTATTAAATAAAAGAAATTTGATAAATAATAAACAAAAGTCTTTTTGTGTACTTTAGACTAAAGATGGTCACATTATAAGGTTTTAAGTATAAAAATAATTTTTATAAAATTATTTTCTTAAAAATAGAATATTTAGTCTATTTATTTCCATTTTACCAAAATATAACTTTAATATCTAAAAATAAAAAAAAAATTAAATTAAAATTTTATTTCTGTTCTAAATGGACAGAAATAATTTATATAAAATTTTGGTACAAAAATATTGAAAAATGAATTTATTATGATTTATTTATGATTAAAAATAACAAAAATTGATTAAAAATATTAAATAAATAATTTTTCAGAAATAAAAATCATTTCTGGAATGTTTAATGTTTTATAAACATAGGATAATTTTTGTGGAATTTTATAAAGTCGTTTTGATATTTTTATAAAATTTTAAAATTATAATTGAATAAATTTGTAATATTTATTATTTATAATAAATAAATTATTTTTGAAATACTAAAAGTTGGGTATTAAACTTTATCATAAGACTGACTTAAAATAAATTTTGTAGATTTTATAACCCATGTTTAGTATTTAAAATATATTTTTAAAAATAATTGTAGATTATATAAGTATAAGGAAAGTCAAAAAAAAAAAAAAAAAAAAATAGTTGTATGTGCCAAGGATTGAACCCGTGTCTACCACCGGTTCAGTGTTTTAGGCAAGGTGGAACTACCAACTGATCTGTGGATCAGTAGGTGATAATTTCTGATCTGAAATACATTTAAATGATGACAAGCTGGTGTCTTCCCCAAATTGAATGATAAGAACCCTATTTTTCTAATAACTAAAATCATCAAACGATAACCCCAGAAATCATGGGGTTGTCAGTCGCATAACAACAAAGAACAAAAACATAAGTTCGATTTATTCATACCAGTCAGAATTGATAGCGGAATGCTTAGTCAACCAAAAGTCAACTGCGAGTGATTAACATGTTAAGATGTGTTTTTAGGTGAAATTGGGGATGAGGGTTTGTGTTTCGGCATTTATAGGCTCACCAGGAATGTTCAATTTATAGGATTTCAGCTAACATGGAAAGCTTTGACCTTTGATTCAAGATTATAACATTACGCATTAATACTGGTACGTTACTATTATTTTAAATAAAAACGTCAAGTTTCATTATTATCATTCGCTTTTAAATATTATTGTGACGCATTTGAAACCCTAATACAATATTATTTGTATATAATATACATATATATATAGTAAAATTTTCAAAAAAAATAAAGTGCTTGGGCCGGGAATCGAACCCGCGCCCAACCCGGGTCAACCACACACAACAACATCACCAACTGGGCTACACACACACTTGGTATAATTCCCAGCATATAATTGTTATATCACGAGTTTGGTTCTTCACAGTTGACTAGGAAAGTCAACTGTGACACCAATCTACCTTAATTAACCAAATCAAACGCGTTTATATCCAAATTAGGAATGATTGGTGACTAATTGGTTGATTACGCGTCCCTTACACGCTAGCTTGATGGCCAAATCATACCAATTATACACGATTACGCGTCATCCCATTCAATACGAGGTCAACTTACCAATCCCATCAACCCGAGCCTCACCTATAAATTGGACCTCCCAAATCCTTCTCAACTCGCCGATAACACTCTCTCAATCCCCAATTTCTTGTTTAATTCAACTGTTCTAGAGTTTTCGTTCGAAGTTTACTTTTTCTGTTGACCGAGCAAATTCACACGATTCGTTATTGTAAGTGATGTATTTCATATGGGTTTGTTCTTCGGCATACACACAACAATAACCCTATGATTAATTGGGTTATTGTTGTGAGAATCAATTGATTGTAAATTCTAGGGCTCGATCGTGATATTTGGGGAAGAACACAGTTCAGCATGTAGTCTTATATTTTAAATAAACTGGAATCAAACACAACCACTGATCTAGATCAAGTGGTTGTGTCTGATGTTTGTTTGTCTATACACGCGGGTTCGAGTCTCATATAAACGGTTTTAATCTTTTCTTCTTAAATGAATATAAATCAGTTTCCCTTATATCATAAAATTAAATTAATCATAGATTAATCATTCTCAGGGTCCAGACCAGTTGGTCTGGGCTTGTGATTTAAAACAAACGAACGGACCAAGGGCCCGGGTTCGATCCATGGCATCAACAAACATTTTTTTTTATTTAAGTATATATATATATATATATATATTCCTTTGTATTTTAAAAAAAATTCATTTTAAAATACTAAAACTCTTTTATAAATTCTACAAAAATTATTTTTTGTTATTCTAGTGGAAAAGTTTAACATACAATTTTTAGTTTTCAAAAATTTATTTATTTAATATATATAATAAATAATTCAAGTTTATTCTATTTTATTTATAAAATTCTATAAAAATATCAAAACAATTATATAAATTTCCACAAAAATTATTCTGAGTTTTTATAACAATAAACTTTTCTGAAATGATTTTTATTTCTGAAAAATCATTTATTTAATATTTTTAATCAATTTTTGTTAGTTTTAATCATAAATAAATCATAATAAATTCATTTTTCGATATTTTTGCACCAAAATTTTATACAAATTATTTCTGATTATTTGGAACCGAAATACAATTTTTAAAATTAATAATTCTGTAAATTTAATATTTTTAAATATTAAAGTCATATTTTGAAATTTTGAAATAAATAGATTTAATATTCTATTTTTAGGAAAATAATTTTATAAAAATTATTTTCATACTTAAAACTTTATATTTTGACCATCTTTACTTTAAAATTTACAAAAAGACTTTTTTTATTTAATTATCAAATTTCTCTTATTTATTAAACATTTTATTTATTAATCCAACAAATGTTTATCCCCAAATCGAAACCCTAGAAATCACTTGTAGACTAGATAGACTTAGACTTATTTGTTACCTTATACATAGGGTAATACTTGGCAATCTTTGGGGATGCACTTATACTTGTCTCGAGACTTAATACTTTGCTAAGGTGAGTTTACGTAACCATGTTATTGCAATTCTTTATACTTGCAACATTATACTTAAGCAATTCTACATACATGTCTAGTTGTAAACTTTAATGCCTCATGATTTAGACAACAACAACAGTTTTAACAAGTTTCAACATTACATAATCATTAGCTATGGCCAAGCCGGCGATACTCAATAATAGATCTATTGGATTGACAATCCCACCTAGATTCGTTGACCATCTTTTATGGGGAGCGCGGGTGATTGTTATCGTTCCAACATATTATTAAGGTGATCGTGGATGACGGGATGGACCTAAACTAGTCGGAGGTTTGATTATGTCGATTCAACATATCATGTTTATTCATGTAGACTTAAACTTACGATAGACATATGAATTGCTAAACTTTTATACTTAAACTATTTGCTTGACATGGCTTATGTATTCTCACCAACTTCTAGTTGACCCCCCCCCCCCATTTTTACAACTCAACAGGAAATAATGATGCATGAAGACTAGAGTATTAACATGAGAAGACAAACTGAAGTCTATGCTTGTTTGGTTTTTGTGATGTATTAGATTTCCACTTAAAACTCATTATGTATTTTCATTTTTGGATATTTGCACTTTAAATTAATTTCAATTAAAATTTGATTACCATGTGCTACTACTGTATACTCATTCTTACGTGACACCTCGATGTTTCCGCCATCGGTTGGGGTGTTACAGATTGGTATCAGAGCCTTGGTTATAGGGAATTAGGTTATTAGAAAATAATCTAGACTATAACCTTAGGGACTTAAACAGTACTTGCTTCTCTTACTTGTAACCCTAATTGCTTCCTTAATCTTATCCCTATCCTATACCTTATACAACCCTAAGCCTACAAGTGACTACTCTTATTCGTCTGCTGCAATCCTGATCCTCCATTAGATTAATAGGACAAAATCCTCAGGTTTAACCTGAACCACCTTGAGATCTCGTTGAAGTTCTAGATTTTATTAACGAACACGTGCAATCTGGAAGGGTGAACGCCTGTATTCTGAGTCTTCTGTCTAGGCTGGCATTGCGCATATATCCCAATCAGACGAGGGACCCGGATGCCTACCTGGGAATTCTCGGGATGAGTCTTCACTTATAGGCTAAAGCATGTCTTCATTGTGTTATTAGAATCTAGAATCTTTTATAAGTCAACGTTTTCGTTTATTCGTTTTAATTAATGAATAAATGATTACATTCCTTATATAATCTCATTCATTTCATTGTGTCTCTTACAGATCATGCCTCCACGTCGCAGGACTAGCAATAGCAATGGTGAGAACCACGAGGAAGGTGGTGACAACCATAACCATAACCACGACGCTAACCACAACAACAACAATAACAACAATGGTGTTGATGCCCAACTGGCTGCAATTATTTCTCAACAAATGGCGCAGCAAATCGCGACTCTGGTTCCTAACTTACTAGCTCAAGTCATCCAGATGAACGGAAACGGCAACGGAAACGGTAACGGCAACGGGAACGGTAACGGCAACAGAAACGGAAATGGAAACCACAACGGGAACGGGAATGGTCTCCCAGCTTATACTCTTAAGCACTTTAATTCTTGTAATCCCCCTAAGTTCAGTGGAGAAGAGGGAGCTACGGGACTTCTACAATGGTTCGAGGGTATGGAGAATACCTTCATTAACAGTGAGTGTCCCGATAACTTTAAGGTTCGTTACGCCATGAGTGTTCTTCACAAACGAGCACTCACTTGGTGGAATGAGGAAAAGTGCACTCGAGGAACCGAAGCCGCTTTAGCTATGACCTGGGATCAAGTCAAAGAGGTTATGAAAGATGAGTTCTGTCCCCGCAACGAGCTTAAGAAACTAGAAGATGAGTTCCACACCCTTGCTCAAGATAGTGGGGAAAACCTTGCTTACAATACCCGCTTTCACGAGCTTAGTTTGTTACTGCCCCATAAAGTTACTCCCTTACCTATAGCCATTGAGAAGTATATCGGTGGCTTGCCCATGCAAATCCAGGACACAGTTTGGGGAAGGAATCCTGCCACCTTAGAGGAAGCCAAACGTCTGGCGGCTACCCTCACCGATAATCATGTGAAGAACGGTACTCTCTTCCGCAAGAACACCAAGAAGACTGCTGCAAAAGACACTCCTCAGCCCGCTATTGAGGTTAAGCCTGAGACTTCAAGCAACAGGAAGCGCAAGGCTAGGAACTACATGGTTGCTACCACTCCACCTGCAGCACAAAACCCAGCCAAGAAGCCGTATGGCGGGAACCACCCTCTTTGCAACACTTGTCAATACCACCATCTTCCTGGCAGACCATGCCGCCAATGTAATAACTGTAAGCGGTATGGACACTACACCAACGCTTGCCAAGCCCCTGCTGCCCAAAACAACCCAGCCAGAAATGCCCCAGCTCCCAACCAACAAAACAACAGACCTGCTCGTGGTCAGTGCTACGAGTGTGGCAGCCCAGGCCACTATATCAATGCTTGCCCCAATCGCAACTAGAACCAGAACCAAAACAAGAACCACAACCAGAACCAAGGTGCTCGAGGTCGCGCCTACAATCTCAATGCTAACGAGGCCCGCGACAACAACGAGGTGGTTAATGGTACGTTTCTCGTTAATAACCACTATGCATCCATATTATTTGATTCGGGAGCTGATAAGTCATTTGTATCACTAAAGTTTGAACCCTTACTTAACTTACCCCAAACTAATCTAGAGGAACCTTTAGTGGTAGAGGTAGCTAATGGGAAGTCTATCTCGATCGATTCTATTATTCGTAACTGTGTGTTGAACCTCGACGAACATACTTTCTCTATCGATCTCATCCCTATGCATCTTGGGAGTTTTGATGTCATAGTAGGCATGGATTGGTTGTCAACCCATCGTGCTGAAATTTTATGCTTTGAGAAAGTCATTCGCATTCCTCTCGAATCTGGGGAGATTTTGAAGATCTATGGTGAGAAGCCTTGTGGCGAGCTTAAGCTCATGTCTTGTACTACTGCCCAAAAATACTTACGAAAGGGGTATACGGCTTTCTTAGCTAACGTGATAGAAAAGAAGGACAAGGGCAAAAGTATCCAAGACATCCCAATCATTCGGGACTATCCTGAAGTCTTCCCAGAGGATTTACCTGGTTTGCCTCCTGCTCGACAAGTGGAATTTAGGATTGATCTTGTTCCTGGTGCAAATCCTGTCGCCAAAGCTCCTTATCGTCTTGCACCCTCTGAGATGCAAGAACTTGCCAGTCAACTACAGGAACTTTCTGATAAAGGTTTCATTTGCCCCAGTTCTTCTCCATGGGGAGCCCATGTCTTGTTCATTAAGAAGAAAGATGGATCTCTCAGGATGTGTATCGACTATCACGAACTCAACAAACTCACCATCAAGAATCGTTTTCCCTTGCCTAGGATTGACGATCTTTTCGATCAACTTCAAGGAGCAACCCACTTCTCAAAGATTGATCTTCGTTCTGGTTATCATCAGCTTAGAGTCCACGATGAAGACAGCCTTTCGTACACGTTATGGTCATTATGAATTCATGGTCATGCCATTTGGATTGACCAACGCTCCCGCAGTGTTTATGGATCTAATGAATCGGGTTTGTAGATCCTATCTCGACAAATTCGTGATCGTCTTCATCGATGATATATTGATTTACTCTAAATCAAAATCCGATCACGAACAACATCTTTACTCCATTTTGGGTCTCCTAGAGAAAGAACAACTGTATGCCAAATTCTCGAAATGTGAATTTTGGCTTAAGGAAGTTCAATTTTTGGGACATGTCATTAATATGAACGGAATTCATGTTGATCCTGCAAAGATCAAAGCTGTGAAGAATTGGAGTGTCCCTAAAACTCCAACAGAAGTCCGCTCCTTCCTTGGTTTGGCTGGTTATTATCGTCGATTCATCGCTAATTTCTCCAAGATCGTTGTTCCTCTCACTGCCTTAACTCACAAGGGTAAACCCTATGAGTGGGGACCAAAGCAAGAGGAAGCATTTGAAACTCTTAAGCTGAAACTCTGTGAAGCTCCTATCCTATCTCCACCTGATGGTAATGATGACTTCGTGGTCTATTGTGATGCATCAAACCAAGGTCTTGGTTGTGTTCTCATGCAGCGAGGCAAGGTTATTGCTAATGCGTCTAGACAACTCAAGACTCACGAAAAGAATTATACCACCCATGATCTTGAATTGGGCGCTGTCATCTTTGCTCTTAAGATTTGGAGACACTATCTTTATGGAACCAAATGTGTGGTTTTCACGGACCACAAAAGTCTCCAACACGTCTTCGACCAGAAAAATATTAACATGAGGCAACGGCGTTGGGTTGAGTTACTTAACGACTATGATTGCGAAATTCGCTACCATCCTGGCAAAGCGAATGTTGTGGCTGACACACTCAGTCGTAAAGAGCATATCAAACTTCATTGTGCGAGGGTTCATACTGATCTTCAGGATCGTATCCTCCAGGCTAAACATACTTCAGCCACCCAAGGTAACATGTACGACGAAATGTCTTGTGGTGCTGAGACTCAACTTGAAAGCAAACCTGATGGTCTACTCTAATTTCTTAATCGACTTTGGATTCCCGACCGTGATGATCTTCGTACCTTTCTTATGAACGAGGCTCATAAGTCTCGTTATTCTATTCATCCTGGAGCTGACAAGATGTACCAATATCTTTGTTATTCGTATTGGTGGCCTGGTATGAAGAAAGATATTGCTCTGTTCGTTGAAAAATGCCTCACTTGTTCAAAGGTCAAGGCTGAACATCAACGACCATCTGGTATGCTCGAACAACCAGAAATTCCTGTGTGGAAATGGGAGAGCATAGCAATGGACTTCATCACTAAACTCCCTCGTACACCCAAAGGTTTTGACAGCATTTGGGTAATCGTCGATCGTTTGACCAAGTCAGCCCACTTCTTACCTATTCGTGAGAAGTATTCTATGGAAAGGTTGGCAAAGATGTACGTAAGTGAAATCGTATGTCGTCATGGTATACCTTTGGACATTATCTCTGATCGTGATGGTCGTTTCACCTCTCACTTTTGGGATTCTTTACAAGATGCTTTGGGCACCAAGTTGAACCTGAGTACTGCTTATCACCCTCAAACAGATGGTCAGACCGAACGGACCATCCAGACACTTGAGGATATGCTCAGGGCATGTGTCATCGATTTTGGTGGCGCATGGGATTCTCATCTTCCTTTGGTCGAGTTTTCATACAACAACAGTTATCATGCCAGCATTAACATGGCTCCTTTCGAGGCACTCTATGGTCGTAAATGTCGTTCACCTGTCTGCTGGACTAAGGTTGGTGAAGCCCAGATTACTGGACCCGAACTGATCCAAGAAACCACAGATAAAATCAAACTCATTCAGGATAATCTTCTCAAGGCTAGAAGTCGTCAGAAGAGCTATGCTGATAAACATCGTAAGCCCTTGGAATTTCAAGTCGGGGACCTTGTACTTCTTAAGGTATCCCCTTGGAAAGGAGTGATTCGCTTCGGTAAAAAGGGAAAACTAGCTCATCGATACGTAGGCCCATTCAAAGTTCTTGACAGGATTGGAAAAGTGGCTTACAAACTTGATCTTCCACCTGAGCTAAGCAATGTTCACCCAACCTTTCATGTTTCAAATCTCAAGAAATGCTTAGCAGATAAGAACCTCCATGTTCCTCTTGAAGATGTGCAAATCGATGAAACTATGCACATTATCGAGAAACCCGTCGAGATCGTAGATACTGGAGTCAAGAAACTCAAGCGCAGTCGCATCCCGATCGTTAAGGTTCGTTGGGAATCTAAACGAGGTCCAGAGTTCACTTGGGAACGTAAAGTGCTTGGGCCGGGAATCGAACCCGCGCCCAACCCGGGTCAACCACACACAACAACATCACCAACTGGGCTACACACACACTTGGTATAATTCCCAGCATATAATTGTTATATCACGAGTTTGGTTCTTCACAGTTGACTAGGAAAGTCAACTGTGACACCAATCTACCTTAATTAACCAAATCAAACGCGTTTATATCCAAATTAGGAATGATTGGTGACTAATTGGTTGATTACGCGTCCCTTACACGCTAGCTTGATGGCCAAATCATACCAATTATACACGATTACGCGTCATCCCATTCAATACGAGGTCAACTTACCAATCCCATCAACCCGAGCCTCACCCTATAAATTGGACCTCCCAAATCCTTCTCAACTCGCTGATAACACTCTCTCAATCCCCAATTTCTTGTTTAATTCAACTGTTCTAGAGTTTTTCGTTCGAAGTTGACTTTTTCTGTTGACCGAGCAAATTCACACGATTCGTTATTGTAAGTGATGTATTTCATATGGGTTTGTTCTTCGGCATACATACAACAATAACCCTATGATTAATTGGGTTATTGTTGTGTGAATCAATTGATTGTAAATTCTAGGGCTCGATCGTGATATTTGGGGAAGAACACAGTTCAGCATGTAGTCTTATATTTTAAATAAACTGGAATCAAACACAACCACTGATCTAGATCAAGTGGTTGTGTCTGATGTTTGTTTGTCTATACACGCGGGTTCGAGTCCCATATAAACGGTTTTAATCTTTTCTTCTTAAATGAATATAAATCAGTTTCCCTTATATCATATAATTAAATTAATCATAGATTAATCATTCTCAGGGTCCAGACCAGTTGGTCTGGGCTTGTGATTTAAAACAAACAAACCGGCCAAGGGCCCGGGTTCGATCCATGGCATCAACAAACATTTTTTTTATTTAAGTATATATATATATATATATATATATATTCCTTTGTATTTTAAAAAAATTCATGTTAAAATACTAAAACTCTTTTATAAATTCTACAAAAATTATTTTTTGTTATTCTAGTGGAAAAGTTTAACATACAATTTTTAGTTTTCAAAAATTTATTTATTTAATTTATATAATAAATAATTCAAGTTTATTCTATTTTATTTATAAAATTCTATAAAAATATCAAAACAATTATATAAATTTCCACAAAAATTATTCTGAGTTTTTATAACAATAAAATTTTCTGAAATGATTTTTATTTCTGAAAAATCATTTACTTAATATTTTTAATCAATTTTTGTTAGTTTTAATCATAAATAAATCATAATAAATTCATTTTTCGATATTTTTGCACCAAAATTTTATACAAATTATTTCTGATTATTTGGAACAGAAATACAATTTTTAAAATTAATAATTCTATAAATTTAATATTTTTAAATATTAAAGTCATATTTTGAGAATTTGAAATAAATAGATTTAATATTCTATTTTTAGGAAAATAATTTTATAAAAATTATTTTCATACTTAAGACTTTATATTTTTGACCATCTTTACTTTAAAATTTACAAAAAGACTTTTGTTTATTTAATTATCAAATTTCTCTTATTTATTAAACATTTTATTTGATTACACAAAATCCTTCAGGGGTCGAAAGAGAGAGTTTGGTCGAAAGTGGAAATCTTTTGGGTCGAAAGAAGGATTTTGTGTACGTAGGAGGTGTTATAGTGGTCGAAAGAAGACTTTGATTGCTTATTTTGTTCATTCGCCCAGTTGTTTCACCTTCGCCTGATCGAACGGTCGAAGGAGCAGGAGAACGGTCGAAAGAGAGACGAAAGCGGTCGAAGGAGATTTTGTTGTTTCAGTTCACATTCGTATCAATTAAAAACGGGCGAAGGAGAACTTTATTTCTAATTCGCACGTTCGACTATACGAAGGAGCATCCTGTTTTAAAACATTTCTAATCTTTTCGTGTTTAATCGTTTGTAGGACAAGATGTGGAACTTCCCAACAACGCCTAGACCTACTCCAGCACCACAACAGCAGACAACACAAGATTCGTGGTCCGTTGCAGCCCAGAAGACTAGTCAACCATCACAGCCAATCAATTATATGGCAATGACTAGTTCGGCTCCTCAACAAGTTGTTCAACCATTACAACAACCAATTGACAACTATTGGGGAGTCGCAGCAGCAGCAGTTCATTCGTAGACGACCAACGCCATATCCACTCTTATTCATGATCTATCCTCTGGAAGCGGCAATCGTCCACCAAAGCTAATGGACATGAAGGAGTACAATACTTGGAAGACGAAGTTCAAGATCCATGTTGAGGGACAAGGACTTGAGGGAGCCGAGGCATGGCAAATGATTGTGAAGGGTTACGTTGCTCCTATTCTGGAGAATACTGGAGAACCGATACCTTTGGAGAATTTGGCGGATGATGAGAAGAAAAGGTTTGCGATAGAGAAGAAGGCATTCTCTCAGCTATCCCAGGCGATCAACACTGATCTATTGCATCAGTTTGGATCGTGCACAACATCCAAACAACTATGGGATATGCTGAGAAATCGACATGATGGAAATGAAAAGACAAGGAAGCTGAGGATGGAAGAGCTTCGGAAGGAATTTGAAAACTTTAGTTACATGGGTAATGAGACCCTAAAAGAGTTGGTTCCACGATATTGCCATTTGCTCACTGAATTGTCAAGCTATGAAATCAGCATACCAATGTCGGAGTTAGTAGATAAATTTGCTGATGCTTTACCACCCTACTGGAACCAACACATCGAAGTGTTGAAGGAGAAGGATGCATACCAGTATTGGACTATTAACGAGTTCATTCAAAAGCTGGAAAACAAAGAGATGGAGGAAAAGAGAAAAGCTAAGAGAGCTCAGATTCCACAGAATCCTGATCTATATGTGAGTGGTACATCTAACTCTCTTTCTGCTTCAAGCACCATTTCTAATGTTGCTCCTCACATAGCATGTGTATCCAACGTTGTTGAACCAACAAAAGCACCCATCAACTACCTTGCCCAAACTTCATCTTACACACCATCATACACACAACAACCTTATCAAACACCAAACTTTATTCCACCTTTTTCACCATTACAACAAGCCGCATGCTACACATCAAGTCAACCTCAACAACAACAACAATATCCTCCTCATATGAATCAGATGCAGATTACTCAAGCACAATCAAGTCAAAACCCGATTGTGTTAGAGACCTCAAACCTTAACAATGTGACTGTTGAAATTGCTCAACAACATGTTGCTCTTGTATCTGCTATGGTTGCTTCTTACAACGGTTTGGTTGCGAGTCAAATTGGAAATAACAATCTCACCAATGAGGACTACGCTCAAATCGACAAAGAGGAGATGGAGCTGATGGACATTCAGTGGGCTTTTGCAAGCATTATGAGGAGAGCCACTGACTTTATTCAGAAGACTGGCAGAACTGATCTCTCAACTTCTCCCAACATCACATACGGATTCAACAAAGCAAAAGTTACATGCTTTAATTGTGGAGAGAAGGGTCACTTTAAAAGAGAGTGCACACAGCCAGCACAACAAGGTAATCGAAACCCTTTCAATTCAACATACCAAAACAGACAAAACCAAAACCAAAATCAAGTGTCATACAACAGTCCCAACATCTCAAGCTTTCAACCACAAAACAATTATCAGAACCGTCAACAAAATACCAACACCAGACAATCCATAACTCAAAACCAACCTCAACAAAATCCAAACCGAACTATTGTTCCTATCTCTACACCTAACACACAAAACCAAAACCAAACTGATAATCAAAACCAAGCACTTGTGATTCAAAAGGATGAAGGTTTTGATTGGACGGGTATGCAATTGGGGGTGGAGGAGATTACCGCTGGGAACGTAGCTTGTGTGGCACAACAGATGAGTTTGGATGAGAATGAGAAGATTGAAGAGGAGGTTGTGATTGAAAAAGTGTCGGAGTTGAAAATTGAGGAAGTGAATGAGGATGTGATTGCTGAGAGTGAAGACAAGAAATCGGGGATGATTCTTGATTCTGTCACGGATGTTGGAGACCAATACGATTCAGCTTACTCGGATATGGAGAGTGAATCTGATTCAGAGGCTAGTGTGAATTCACTAGATGATGACATTGACCAACTGCTAGCTGAAGCTGATTTCCTGATAACCCGCAAGTCATGTATGGTGGATGATGCATGCACCAAGATTGACTACTCCAAATTCTTCGCAGGGAAGGAAGCTCACTTCGCTTTGATGGCCATGACAGAACCTCCTAAACCGGTAAGTTCTGAATCTCAATCTCAAGTGTGTGTTAAATGTGATAAATGTGTTGATTTTGAAAAACTGACTGATGAAAATAAGCTTCTCAAGATCCAACTTGAGAGTGCCAAAATCAACTGTCAGATTTATCAAAAAGATTTAAAAGATTTCAACAAAGTTCTTGATGGTTATAAAAAGGATGTGTCTGAACTTAAAAAGACATTATCAATTAAACAACTTGCCATTAATAATTACATCAATGAAATGGAAAACACTAAATTGGAAATGGCAACCATCAAGTGCTTTGCTGAAAAAGTAAACAAGAAGTTAGAGAGTTACAAGCACATAGCATATGTAGTCGACCATATCATAGAAGAACCCTCCCAGTCGAATAGTGCAAACTATAAGTCGGTCCCATCTCCGGTATTGTTTGAGAATCACACCTTACATGCAATACCACCGGAGACTTTAGTCAATTCTGACTCCACATCAGAAAACGAGCCTAACACATCCAGTGTCGGGGATCCGTATTCTGATGTGAGACCAGTACTGGGAAATAATGAGGGTGTGGTCGCTGCTGATGATTCAGATGAAGAAGATGAACCATCTGAGACGGTTGAAAATGAAAGTGATATCCCTGATGAAAATCACATAATCACTACTGAGCCAGTCTCACCGTCTCAGATCATTCATCCAATGGCAAATGCTCATCGTAAGAATGAGGTTAAGAAAAATGAAAAGTCTGTTGGTAAGAGTTTTGAAAAGAAAGAGGTAAAGAAAAATGAGAAACATGTTGTTAAACCGGTAGAAAAGAAAAATGTAACTAAATCTGAGAAAAATGTGGTGAAACCGGTTGAAAAGAAAAATGAGCTTAAATCTGAAAAATCTAATGAAATGAGCAACGAATCGTGTGACAAACCTGTCAAAATCTTCTATCGGATGCAAGGCTACGATAAGATTTTATCCGATGATGAATATCCGATTAAGTTTGTCAATTATTCAAAAATCGAAAAGATCTAGCAGGAAAGTACGATTTGGTTTCCAAAATTCGAAAGAACCAATGACATTCCTCAAGAAATTTTAGATAAAATTTATTCGGATAAAGATGCCAAGGTCAATGTCACACAATTTGTTTTGCCTGTTGATAAAGCAAACAGTTTTATTGAACCGACTTACTCGAAGGAACCAGCTCCTGAGAGTTTAAGGAAACAATGCATGGCCGATCGATATCCCATTGCTAGCTTTTCCAAGTCGCCGATCAAAGAAAACTATGAGGAATATCGTGCGTGTTATAAGTGTGGGGAACGGGGACATTTACTTGCCGCCAGCCCGTACGTACGACACAAAAGGCACGAGGTGGAGATGAGGCAATATCATGATTATCCGGTTGACAACTACGGTTATCAACAAAGATGGTATTTCCCTCAGCAAGAATCTTTTCATAATCAAAACAATTTTTACAACAAGAGGGAAAACCGTCCGATGACGTATGATAAACGTAACCGGATAACCACTGAAAAATCTGCTAAGAAACCGGTGATGAACTCAACTGCTGATAACAAAAAGGTTGCTCCTAAACCTAATGGAAAACAAGCAGTTGGACCTGTCTCTGTTAAATCAGAGAAGGTAACCAAGAATGTTGCATTTAAAGATGAAGTAAAGAAACCGACTGAGAATTCAAAATCTCAGATTCGGATCTTGAAAAGATCTGAGCAATCTTGGTCATCTAAGGAATCTGAAGGAGCCTCTACTTCACAGAATGAGAAGAGTGAGAAAAAGAAAATTGTGAGTGAGAAGAAAGGGGTTGAATTAACACAAGATGTTTGTGAATTGAAAGAATCTTTGAAACAACCCGTTCAAAGACCCAAGACCAAACAGGCTTGGTTCCCCCGAAAGATCGATGTGCTCAAAGTGGTTTAGTAAAAACTAACTAAATTAACCTAAACTAGACACTCTAAGTTTTAAATTTATAATCTAAGACTCTCTAAACCTAAACCACACAACCGGCAAGTGTACCGGTCAGTGCAGTACAGCTAAAGTAAGTCCGAGTATCGAACCCACGAGACTCTACTGGAAAACGTAAACTAGACTCGATTACTTATCCTAAATACTGACTTAATAACGTTTTATTGCTTAAAGGGGGGCTTTTCTAACGAACTAATGCAAATAAGTAAAATAAAACTTAAAATAACTAAAGATACAAGCTGGAAACTGGAGTTCGGATCAGGTGATGGGTAGGCACTACCTAGGCTAGAATCCTACACATGAATGATAAAGCTTCTAATGGCTATGGAACTGGTGTGGAACCGGGATCTTAAAATACTAAACATCAAGAATAAACTAGACACCCTTGACCCTTCTCAAGGGGAAACCCTAGAATATTGTTGTGCTGTTAAACCACTGGTTGAGAGGTTACCCTCACAGACTTACCTACTCGAATCTTAAAGTACCCGCTAGACAGTCTACCTCACAGCGCGAAAGTCACAGTACACCCTAAAGTGCAAGGGGTAACTACAATATTTCTGATAAGACTTGGCCTACAAGGAATGCTAGGGAAACTGGGAAGATCTTCTCACAAAGCCTCTAGAACTAGCAATTTAACACCCTAGACAGACCAACAATCTCGCACCTCACAGCTATTGAGAATTGGTAGAACACTTAGAATTATCTAACTAACAATTACAACTCTTATGGATAACCTGCAGAATTAACCATAAACTAGTCGCTAACACTCAGTCCGCAACCTAACCCGCATTCATACATGAAAGACATTCACAAAAACGCAAGTGGAGTTTATAAAAATTAATTAAATAAAACTAAATACGCATACACATCAAACCAGAAAATAAAAAGTTCTTTACTTTAAAATTCAACCCACAACCAAAAGTTCCAAGACCAAAAGAAAATAAATCAAACATGTGCAATCATCTTTAACCTAGGTAGCGAAAAGGTCTAGCCAATAAAAGTCATGATAAATTCAAAACAATAAAAGCCAGTTAAATTCATGGTGTTCACTACGGGTTTGAATAAAATAAATAATAAATAAATAAATTAGAACCGACCCATGCTGACACCTATGCTTCAACCCTTGAGCTTCAAAATAATATTGCTTCTTTCAAAAATCTTCGGCTCCCCCACCAAGAAATAATGATCACTGATGTCTTGATATAATTGTGACGCCTCTAAAGATAAATTCGCTACTCTCTATTCAATCCCCTCTAATGTGCCGCTCGTCCCTTCATTTATAATTGTTCTCATATTAATAATGGAGCCCTCCATAATATTGGGTTTGGGCCCAAAAGTCTCGTGACTTTTCTAAGTCACCTTTTCATATTGTTTTTCTTGACTTTATTATTATTATTATAATTATTATTATATATATAGTACTACAACCTTCTATTCTCGTCTTGATCAAAGTTGCTCGTTTACGCTCCAACGTCTACACGAAAACCTACCAAATAAAAATAAAATAGATAAATACTAAAAAAGACCCAAAACTACTACAAATCTATAAAAACCTATACTAAATAAAATAGACCGGTACAAGCCTAAAACTAATAAAAACACTATCTAAACGACTCAAAAATTACACAAACTTTACACTGGAAATAGATGTATTTTACAATACATCAAATATCCCCACACTTATCTCTTTTTCGTCCCTGAAAAAGAATTATGCTATGGAATCACAGTTAGGTTTACATCCAGTTTCAAAACATAGGTTAATTAATAATCTACTAACGTGTTGATTGCGATTGCAGGTATATTGATCCTCTTAAACGCACACCGGTTTCTAAGCCCCTTTTTATTTATGTTAAGTTCATGTTGATTGGTCTATCTAGGGTCTCACTCGAAGGAAGCCACGGTTCCTCCTAATCGCGCCTCAAGCTTATGAAGCTAAAGGAACGACCAATTGACCATTTCACAACCGTCTTATGTAGAAAACCAAGAGAATTTAAAATCACTTTTTTTTCGGCATACTTAACTCAGAGGGTGTGACCAATCCAAGTCGCTATCCCAGTGGCCAGGCACCTTAAGCTTCAGCATTTTTTTTTTCATCTCAGCATACTTAACTCAGAGGGTGTGACCAATCCAAGTCGCTATCCCAGTGGCCAGGCACCTTAAGCTTCAGCATTTTTGCTTTGATTTCTAATTTTTTTTATAGTGATTAGAAATTCTAACGGTTTTCTACTTATAACGGTGCTTCTTATACTATTTTTGACGGTTTCGGTCTCCCCGTTTCTCCTAGATGAGAACCCACAAAGTAGCCTAACATAATTAATTTATTACTTTTCAAAGGAAACCTTTCTACTGGCCGAGCCTACCCACATATCCCAAATCAGACACGTTTTCAATCAATTTTAATCTCTTATTATACATACTATTTGAAAACCGGACACCTAACTTTACCTATCATTTTCCATATTTTATATAATGCAAACTTCAAAATCAGGGACATTTTTTTATTTTATTTTTTTTCGATTTTTTTATTTTTTATTTTTTTGATTTTTTTTTTTTGGACTCAAAACGACTCTATATACAGACTAGACAACAGTTTCCCATCCCCACACTTAAACTCTACATTGCCCTCAATGTAGGAATAGAAAACGACTGAAAACAAAAAAATAAGTTCCGAATACAAAAATAAAAAGATAAGGGCAAATTGGAAAGGACTTAGCTGGTTAAATAATGCGTAAGCTCCAAAAACTCTAGTCCAATCCAGTTCGATCGTATATCATTTCATTCGCGATCGGCTCTGACACAATGGTAAACTCCGGGCTTGCCTTGACAAATGTTAAACAGCTCCGGAATCACCCGAATGGAGATTGAGTACGGGCGGTGCAATCCAATCCTGCGCAAAACGAAACAAACAAAACCCGAGCATAATACCGACTCATACATAAATAAACGACTCAATACAAAAATAAAAACCGACGACAAAGAAAAGAAAAAAAAACTCATAAATAAATAGATAAATATTTACAAACTCTACAAAGCCTCTCCACACTTAAACTTAATCAGGGGGCTTCTCTTTTATCTGGACCCGATCCAACCCGTTTAATTCCACCCGGTCCTTATTAATTAACAAAATTATATCAGTGGAATTGAGAAAGATTTTATCGAATTTAAACGGGTCAGGCCACCAATATTTAAATTTACCTGGATCAAACCTGATTCTTGGCATGTAATGCGGGGACTTGTTGTCCCTACAACACCTAGCTCTCAGCTTGTGCCGGTCCACGTGCCTCTTCGCCTTCTCCCGTGATTTTGGGTGATCAAGTGGCACTCTATCTTCTAAAGTCTTCACGGGCCAGCAGTGGCGCTCTTCCTCTTCAACCACTTCTTCTTCAACTTCCTTTGGTGACTCTTTGATTTCCATAGTTGGGTACCCTTCCAATAATGCCTCTAAGATGTCGAGGTCACTCACTGGATCAAAATCTCTGTCTACTTCTGGAATCGGCAAATCACCCAACTCGTCACCAAACTCTACCTCCCATGATGGTTCATTACTTACCTCATCTTCAGCCATCACTACTTCCTCATCTGTTTCTTCTTCATCAGAGTCACTCCCGAAATCATATATAGTAAGTTGTGGCACCGGAGGTGGGACTTCAACGTCCATTTTCGTCTCCGGTGCTAATTGTGATTCAGGGGGAGCGCTACAAACTGGGTGCAGATAAACTGTTTCCATCTCCACTGGAGGCGGATTTGTTCCTGGGGGAAGTGGGATTAACGAGCCGGAGCCAACATGATGACCAACTAAGTTCCCATTTTTATCATAGCAAGGAACCTTTAGAACTATGGGACTTGGTCTATTTAGACGCTCGATTATGGCCTTACGTTCCCTATCTCGCTCTTCCCTGTATGATCTAAGCCATTCATCAAATTCCTCTTTTGTGTTTAGTTCTATCCAATGATGCTGCAGGAAATATGGCGTGGTATACGTATTCGCACGATAACCTGGGGGATACCTTGATGCATTTGGGCATTTCACGGTAAAATGGGGTCCTCCACAGATCTCGCACATGATTAATACAAAAATTAAAATATAATTATATAATAAAAATAAAAGACAGACTCAAAACAAACAACCAGTAGCACGGATATAGCAAATAAGTGTAATCGAAGCTAATAAACGCAATCGCCTAAGAGTCCCCGGCAACGGCGCCAAAAACTTGATGTGCTCAAAGTGGTTTAGTAAAAACTAACTAAATTAACCTAAACTAGACACTCTAAGTTTTAAATATATAATCTAAGACTCTCTAAACCTAAACCACACAACCGGCAAGTGTACCGGTCAGTGCAGTACAGCTAAAGTAAGTCCGAGTATCAAACCCACGAGACTCTACTGGAAAACGTAAACTAGACTCGATTACTTATCCTAAATACTGACTTAATAACGTTTTATTGCTTAAAGGGGGGCTTTTCTAGCGAACTAATGCAAATAAGTGAAATAAAACTTAAAATAACTAAAGATACAAGCTGGAAACTGGAGTTCGGATCAGGTGATGGGTAGACACTACCTAGGCTAGAATCCTACACATGAATGATAAAGCTTCTAATGGCTATGGAACTGGTGTGGAACCGGGATCTTAAAATACTAAACATCAAGAATAAACTAGACACCCTCGACCCTTCTCAAGGGAAACCCTAGAATATTGTTGTGCTGTTAAACCACCGGTTGAGAGGTTACCCTCACAGGCTTACCTACTCGAATCTTAAAGTACCCGCTAGACAGTCTACTTCACAGCGCGAAAGTCACAGTACACCCTAAAGTGCAAGGGGTAACTACAATATTTCTGATAAGACTTGGCCTACAAGGAATGCTAGGGAAACTGGGAAGATATTCTCACAAAGCCTCTAGAACTAGCAACTTAACACCCTAGATAGACCAACAATCTCGCACCTCACAGCTATTGAGAATTGGTAGAACACTTAGAATTATCTAACTAACAATTACAACTCCTATGGATAACCTGCAGAATTAACCATAAACTAGTCGCTAACACTCAGTCCGCAACCTAACCCGCATTCATACATGAAAGACATTCACAAAAACGCAAGTGGAGTTTATAAAAATTAATTAAATAAAACTAAATACTCATACACATCAAACAAGAAAATAAAAAGTTCTTTATTTTAAAATTCAACCCACAACCAAAAGTTCCAAGACCAAAAGAAAATAAATCAAACATGTGCAATCATCTTTAACCTAGGTAGCGAAAAGGTCTAGCCAATAAAAGTCATGATAAAATCAAAACAATAAAAGCCAGTTAAATTCATGGTGTTCACTATGGGTTTGAATAAAATGAATAATAAATAAATAAATTAGAACCGACCCGTGCTGACACCTATGCTTCAACCCTTGAGCTTCAAAATAATATTGCTTCTTTCAAAATCTTCGGCTCCCCCACCAAGAAATAATGATCACTGATGTCTTGATATAATTGTGACGCCTCCAAAGATAAATTCGCTACTCTCTGTTCAATCCCCTCTAATGTGCCGCTCGTCCCTTCATTTATAATTGTTCTCATATTAATAATGGAGCCCTCCATAATATTGGGTTTGGGCCCAAAAGTCTCGTGACTTTTCTAAGTCACCTTTTCATATTGTTTTTCTTGACTTTATTATTATTATTATTATTATTATTATTATTATTATTATTATTATTATAATTATTATTATATATATAGTACTACAACCTTCTATTCTCGTCTTGATCAAAGTTGCTCGTTTACGCTCCAACGTCTACACGAAAACCTACCAAATAAAAATAAAATAGATAAATACTAAAAAAGACCCAAAACTAATACAAATCTATAAAAACCTAAACTAAATAAAATAGACCGGTACAAGCCTAAAACTAATAAAAACACTATCTAAACGACTCAAAAATTACACAAACTTTACACTGGAAATAGATGTATTTTACAATACATCAAAGATCTAACTGCTTTACTTTATATGTGCAGGGAGCTCCAGCTAGCCCTGTTAGTAGCCTATGGATTGTTAACAGTGGAGCTTCTGGTCACATGACAGGGGACCTCACGCTACTCTTTGATATCAAAAACATTAACGGAGGTTATGTGGCATTTGCTGGTAATAAGGGAGGCTACATTATGATGGAGGGTAGTGTAAGCAATGGGGTTGTGACATTCGAGCGGATATCATACGTGAAACAGATAGATTACAATTTGCTCAGTGTTAGTCAAATTTGTGATAAACAATTTTCTGTGTATTTTGATGACAAATCCTGCTACATCTTGAAACCTGGGTTTGAGCTTCCGAAAGAGTGGGTGATGCTGAAGGCACCGAGAGTAAACAACTTGTATATTCTCGATATGTCCAAAGCAATGACCACCCATGGCCAAGTCACGTGTTTCCTCTCTAAGGCTACAGAAAAAGAATCAATTATGTGGCATAGGAGAATGGGACACATCCATTTGAGAAAGATGAACCAGTTAGTGAAGAATGAACTTGTCACGGGAGTTAATGTAAAACACTTCCATTTGAATGACAAGTGTGTTAGTTGCAAAAAGGGAAAGCAGCACAAACAATCCCATAGACCAAAGAAAGTCAATTCCGTTGAGCTGCCACTTGAACGTTTGCATATGGACTTATTCGGTCCAGTCAGACGTAAAAGTCATGCAGGGGAGTTGTACTGTCTTGTGGTGACTGATGATTATTCAAGATTTTCATGGGTAATGTGCTTGCATCAAAAAAGCGACACTTTTGATAATCTGAAAGTTCTGTTTACACGTCTGGAGAATATATATGGTCTGAAGATCAAACGAATCCGGAGTGACAATGGGACGGAGTTCAAAAACGCTCAGATGGAGGATCTTTGTGCAAACAAGGGAATTCATCATGAATATAGCGCTCCGTATACACCCCAACAGAACGGTGTTGCAGGGAGAAAGAACAGGACACTAATAGAGACGGCGAGAACTATGCTTGCGGATTCAAATCTTCCGGTCATGTTTTGGAACGAAGCTATTTACGCGGCATGTTATACTCTTAACCGTGTTTTGACAGTGAAGAAGTTTGGCAAGACTTGTTATGAGCTGTTGAACCGACGCAAGCCGAATCTGGAGTATCTAGAACCATTTGGTGCCCCGTGTACAATGCTGAATCCTTCGGAGAAGTTCGCACCAAAGGCTGAAGAAGGTTATTTTGTTGGATATGCAACCCCATTAAAACGGGTATTCAACAAAAGAACTAGAAAAGTCGAGGAGTGGGCTAACGTTGAAGTTCAGAGATATACACAAAATGTACAGGGTGGAGGACCAGATTGGATGTTTGATTACAAAGACTTCTTTGAATCATTCAATCTAGATAGCATGGTTGAAGAAGCTGTACTTCGCTTATATTATGAGGTCGAAAACGCAGTGACTTCACCGTTAGTGCGTCCGATCACGGTAAACCCCCAAGCAGCTTCTAATGATACCACTGCTCCTGTGATGGAGGAAGAGGTGTTCCAAGAGGCTTCTACAACACTTAATTCATCCGAATCAGAAGATGAAGACGATGATGCAACAAGTGAAGCTATTCTGGACAATGCTACAGTGACACCACCAGTGAACCCAACTAATCCTGATGCCTCAACATCGAATGTGGGTAATGATCTGGTTTCTACAGAGAATTTGACAACTCAAAAGGGAGTACAAGTACCTGAGTATCCGGTATCTCGAATACATCGGATACACCCGCTTGAACAGGTTATTGGTGATCCTGGTAGCAGTGTTATGACAAGAGGGCAGCTGAGAAATGCTCAAGCACCAGAAACTATTGGCAACCTTGCTTTATATGCCAAAATACAGAAATCTGGTTTTCAAAATGACTGGTCGTTTGCTTGTTATGTTTCGCAGTTCGAGCCGCGAACTTACAAGGATGCTTTTTTGGATGATGCCTGGGTGGAAGCAATGCAGGAGGAGTTATTACAATTCCAGAAACTTGGTGTATGGACCCTAACAGATCTGCCCCCTGGAAGAAAGAAAATTGGAACCAAATGGGTGTTTAAGTGCAAGAAGGATGACAGAGGAGTCATAGTGCGAAACAAAGCTCGTTTGGTCGTTCAAGGCTTTCATCAGGTTGAAGGAATCGACTACAATGAAATCTATGCACCGGTTGCACGCTTGGAAGCTATCCGAATGTTCCTAGCGTTTGCATCATGGAAGAAATTTAAGGTGTATCAGATGGATGTAAAGAGCGCTTTTCTTTACGGTGTGGTCAAAGAGGAAGTTTACGTAGGTCAACCGCCAGGCTTTGAGGACCCTATTCACCGGGATAAGGTTTATGTGTTAAACAAAGCTCTCTACGGGTTGCACCAGGCTCCGAGACAATGGTATGAGGAGTTGAGCACGTATCTTCTCTCGAAAGGATTCAAACGCGGACTGGTAGACTGCACACTGTTCACGAAACGAGCAGGAGATGATTTGCTTCTTGTACAAATTTATGTTGATGATATTATTTTCGGGTCAACTAACGAACTTCTGGGCAGGGAATTTGAACAAGTTATGCAGGAAAAGTTCGAAATGAGCGCAATGGGAGAAATGTAGTTTTTCCTAGGCTTGCAGGTGGAGCAAAGACCAACGGGGATCTTTCTTCACCAGACAAAATACGTTTCTGAAGTCTTGAGCCGATTCCAGATGGATGATTCAAAGTCGATGGATACCCCGATACAGCCCAATCACGGGATTGGAGTTGACCTTAAGGGGGAGCTGACTGATCCATTTACATACAGAGCAATCGTCGGATCTCTGATGTATCTCACAGCGTCAAGACCTGATATAATGTTTGCGACATGTCTTTGTGCGCGATATCAATCGAAGCCGAAACAGAGTCATCTTGCAGCTGTCAAGCGTATCCTTAGATATCTGAAGGGTTGTCCATCGAAAGGACTGTGGTACCCTCATGATGATAATTTTGATCTAATCGCTTTTAGTGATGCAGATTGGGGCGGCTGTGACAAAGACAGCAAATCCACAACGGCTGGATGTCAGTTTATGGGGAGCAGGCTCGTGACCTGGCAATGCAAGAAACAAACCGCAGTTGCACTATCCACATGTGAAGCAGAATACGTTTCAGCATCGAGCTGCTGCTCACAGGTTCTTTGGATCCAACAACAGATGGTGGATTACGGTTTGCAATTTCTTAAAACCCCTATTTACTGTAATAATGAGGTCGCAATCGCATTAACAAAAGACTTAGTAAATCACTCAAAGGCTAAACATATCCGGATTAAATATCATTTTATCCGTGATTGTTATGCTAAAGAGTTGATCGATATGGTCAAAATCCACACTGATTACCAACGCGCAGATCTTTTTACCAAAGCTTTTGACAAATCCAGATTTGATTATCTTTTAAAAGCTAATGGTATTAAAGAAAAACAGGACTGATCACCACCTCAGTCCATCACTTTTTAGTTTAAATTTTTACTGCTTTTCAGAAAAATTTCGAAAATCCAAAAACATTGAAAAATTTCAAAATCCATAAAAATTAGAAAATTTCTTTGCTGACTGCTATATCTTCTTCCCTTAGATTAATGCCGTCAGATTTCTGTGAACAAACGATATCTGGGCAGTCACATATTTGAAATGCTCCAGCTTATCCTTGGGAACAGTAAATTCGAAAATTTATAAAAATCAGAAAATTCTAAAATGATTTCCTGGAGTATAAAGGGAAATGATAGTACATCAGTGAGGATCTGACACATTCTAAATAATGTAATGCTATATAGGGCGTGTGTCTGAGTCTGTGCGATGTGCTGATAGGCTTCGTAGACCTATTACTGCGTGCCTGATACATACATATCAAACGAATTGTTGTGTGGATGAACTCCTCATGGGCATATGGTCTTAGTACCGTAATTTCGTTTGATAGGGTATCTGTACAAAACTCGGAGGTTTAGGGTCGTTATGTTATTAGTTGTCTGGGGATAGCCTCTCTGATCTTCTGCTGTAAGTCATTACGGACCTAGATCAGACAGGGTGTCTTTATAAAAGAGTTATATGCCAAATCCTAAAGTTACCGAATTGAGGAACTTTCCATGTTATATGATGATCAAAGATTATCTATTACATCGTATTGATCATTGATGCAAATCATGATTAATATCAGTCCTCAACCTGGTATAGTGCATATGTTACTTTGCTGCATTAATTTGCTGACCTGTATACCTCTATGCATTATATCTTGTACAATTACAGACGACGAAAGCATAATCACGCTTTACAATGAGTCTTTGTGCATTTACTTCTTGATACGGGAGTATGTCGTGTGTGTGGGAACCACAAACAATTGTGTTTATACTATAAATATCAGTATCAGTATAAAGCACTGCACAAAAGTCTGCATGTGAGTTTATGTGGATCACAATATCAGCAATTGCCAGATCACACATTGTCTTTAATGATACTAATTTCAAAAAGATCAACGGTGTGATCAGATTTCTCAAAAACTGATATGATCCCTTTACCGGAAATCTCAAAAACATTTACAGTTTTTCATTTACATTTTTTGCATTTTATTTTATCGTCAAAAATTACAAAACTCAAAAAGATTTTAGGTGTGTTTTAGCATAAACTTTAGAAAATCCAAAAAGATTTTTCTTTTTCATCTTATTTTTGATAACTGATGGTGGTTGATGTCGATTTTCTAAACCTTGATACACCATTTGAGCTTTGTAACTTTTAAAATGTAAAAACATGGTTGTTGGATGCTTACAAATTGGAAAATAATTGGACCGGGACTAGTTTTTGAGATTTGGAAAATTTTCAAAAATCTCATTTCTTATTCGCCCATTCGGTTGGTCGAATGTGGGATTTTACATGTTCCTTCGTATGTTTTATATGGGCGAAGGAGAGTGTTCATGAACATTATCTCATTCGAACCTTTTTGCCTCATTCGTACCCTTTCAATAGGGTCGAAGGAGACAAAAATTTCTCCTTCGTATGTATAGAATGGGCGAAGGAGTGTGCCCATATATACCCATTTCTCTCATTCGAACCTCATTCAAATTTTTTTCAGAATTTTCATCTTTAACCTCACTTTGTTGCCTGTTTAATCTGAACCATTCCATTGTGTTCGTAACATCTTACTGATCATTTTGCCATCTATTTCACAGGTTATCATCAAGGATTACAGTCTTTAATCCCTGTTTTACATTTTGAGCCCTAACTGTTCAAAACTGCTTCAAATCATCATAAATGTAACAATTGATGCATAGGGTTTATTGTATGTGTGTTTTAGGGGGAGATATAACAAAAATTATGGTTTAAAACTCAACTGTTTGATCAATCAGTGTTTAAACCCTAGTTGTTAATAGAAAACACAAATACAATACTTAATCAATGAATCTGCTAGTTTAGGAATGTTAATCGGCATCATTAGGTTTGGTTTCAATCAAATGGACATGTTCAGAATCACTCAAATTCAATATTGAAATTTCAAAATTATGAACTGATTCCTTCGACCAGTACGAATGGGCGAAGGAAGAAATCAAAACGGTCGAATGAAGATTATTTGGGCGAATGGGAATTTTATTCAAAATTGACTCATTCGTACCATTCAGATTTCTCATTCGTACCTTGTAATATCTCTTTCGTACCTCCGTTTGGGCGAAAGAGATAGTTTGTTACCAAAAATTTTCAATTTGAAATTTTGTCGATTTTTGACGTGTGTTTTTGTTTGTTTTGCAGATTTAACGATGTCTGAACAACAGAAGACGACGGAACAAGCTGGATCATCATCACAGCCTGCCAAACAGTTAGATTTTGAAAATGCGCACAACTGCTGTGCGTATCTCGGAGACGTAAAGAAGCATACTGAGTTTGTTGGCATTATTGATTTTCTGAAGAGATGCAGGGTGATAGATGCCATTGCTACGCCGACAGTTATTTACAGGGATATGATACAAGAATTTTGGTCGAATGCTAAGCTTGATTTCTGGAAGTGCAAATCGTGTTTGACGAGCAAGATTCAAGGACAAAGAGTCATTGTTTGCGAAGAAGATCTGAGAGAAGCGTTGAACTTGAATGATAGCAGATTCAGGATGAAATACAATGGACCAATCACTGACGGTTCATTGCATAAAGGAAAACTAAGCCCACAATTCAAATATCTGGCACATGTTTTGATTCATGTATTCGGATCTGCAGCTGGTGGGTATGATTTGATGAGGAAGAGCATCAGTTCTATGATGGTTGCTTTAGTATTGAACAACCCGTTCAATGTCTCTGGCATGCTAATGTCTCATTTACTGGAGCCTGTGAACGGCACGAGGAATCTTAAGTTTCTGCTTTATCCTCGTTTCCTCCAAATGATATTTGATCACAAGTATAAGGAGCTGAAAAGAGATCCTAAACACATTGTTGTTCAGGAACATATGTCGCTAAATACACTCGCTAGGATGAAAGCGTATAAGGGATTGTCTGTTGATGAACGTCCTCCAGTAAGACGTTTATTTGGACACCTAGCTAGAGTGGATTATACAGATCCGGGTGAAGGGCTTGTGAGGAATGTAAACAGTGATTCTGATCCTGATAATCCGTTACATCATGTTGATCCTGATGCTAAGCGCAAAAGACAAGTTGTGAATGTAGGCGCAAAGAGTGGGAAGACAAAGAAACAGGAGATAAGGATAGAAGTTTCTGAACCTGAGAAGAAGAAAAGCACTCAAAGAAGAAACAAGACGATGGCGAAAAAGGGATTACATTTAGTTGATGAAGCATCTATTGATTCAGAAGAGACGCTAGAGGATGAACGTTGGAATTCAGATGCTGAAACGGTAGAGACAACCATGCCCAAGGCCACTGAGGCTGGTGCGTCTGCTAGCCAGAACGTTGAGGATCAAGGGAACAAAAGTCCTATTCCTGTTGATGAAGAAGAGTTAGGTTTGAATGTAGATGAGACGTTTGTTGGTTCTCCTGTGCAAGCTACTAGGAAAGAAAAGAAGAAACAGGAGAAGCCGAGCATCAAGAGAAAGAAAGAGATAGAATCGTTGATAGCTGGTAAGAAACTACCACCAGCTACAAGTTCTAAATCACCGATTATTGCACCAGCTCAAAAGAAGCAAAAGACTGCGACAACATCAAGCACACCACAGACTTAAGAAATGCCTATGGGTGAGGTTAATGAGGCATTGGATAACGTGCTTAAGAAGATCAGAAAAGGCAAACTGCCTGATGTTGTTGAACCACCAAAGAAGACGAAAGTTTTGGTGGATAGTGATATTATGACTGCTGTGAATCAGGGATTGTCTGAAATGATGAATCTGATTAACAACCAACAAACTGAGATCGAGCAGTTAAAGTCTAATGATAAGAAGATGTTGGAGGTCGTAGTCACATCAGCAGATGATAATGAAACTTTGAAGAAAACGATTAAGAGGTTGAAGAGAGAAAATAAGAAGTTGCTAAAGCATGAGCAACGAAACACCAGGAGAATCATAGTCTTGAAGGAGGAGAAAAAACAGTTAAAGAAGAGTAACAAGCATATGGATGATCTGATCAAGAACTTGTACTCTCAAGCTCCTCAACTTCAAGCTGGTGAAGTAGAAAAGGAAAGAGAAGAAGAACAGGTTGATTACGAACTATCTGATGAAGAAGAAGATGATGAACTTGATGAAGATGCAGGAAACGATACGAAAAAGAAAAAGAAAGATGATAAGGATGATGGAGGTTCAGATGATGGTTCGAGTGATGGAAACGGCTCTGCTTTTGATGATAGTAGTGATGATGATGATGATGATGACGCTGACAAGTTTACATATGAGAAGCGTGACTCAGATAAGGGTGGTGAGTCGAGCTCTAAGGCTCCTGGTGAGAATGTGGATGAAGATATATTCTGGAACGAGAAATTGCAGTCATTGTCTGAAGATGATAAGAACAAGTATCGCCAGATGCTCACTGATCGAGTCTGGACGATCGACATGACTAGCAGGTTTCCAGAGATATTTGAATCGAACAATAAACTATTCGAGTTGGAGTTTGATGACCCTGATCTTGAAGATGGGGAAGTTTCTGCGGCAATTTCAAAAGAGATACTTGAAGGTTTAGCAAAGCAAGTAGGAAAGACTTTGGAAGAATTACTTGCTGACAACTTCATTCCTAAGATACCTGAGAAGGAAGCCGGGAATCATTCTGATGACCGTGACGTTCCTGCATTTGAGGAAGTTGAAATGGAAGACATTACGAGCGAGGAGTATCCACAATACTTCAAGACTAATCAAGATTGTGGATTTTCCTTCTCAGATGAATTGCTAAACCATGCCGAGAAACTAGCTAAAGAGAAGAGCAAAGTGTTTGAAGACGAAATCTTTAAAGGGCATGACAAACCATGGTTCGAGCAGTCGGAGAGCTTGAAAGAATTCTTGAAGAAGTTAAAAGAAAAAGAAAATAATCGTCCGAAAGCTGATATTCAAGGAAGCTTTTACAAACTTCATAATGGTATTTTCAAAGGTCGTGCATTGGCATGGAAGTTTGTTAAAGAGTTGAGATGCTTCGCAGTAAAGTGGGAAAAGGGGATCTTGTATTTCGACAAGTTTCATCACTTGAAGACTCTTCCCTATTGGGCGATCCGTGATATTTGTCGTCACCCTTTAACGGGAGCGTCAAATAGTCAGATTACATACTTTGCTGAGAAAATGACTAGAGAAAGCCGAACCAAGTGGGACTTGTTTACACCACAATATCCTAAGCGAATTGTTCACAAGATGGATATTGATCAGATTACTGGTATGCCCAAGGTGACTTTAAAGTACAAACCACCGCGAGTGTTAAGATTCCTCTGTTGCCTATCCCACAACACTTCGCCAAAGATTTCATCTGGTGGTATTATGATTGGAAGATTGCAGAGGCCGTGATTGTGTTGAAAGATGGAGAGACGAACTACAAGAAAGTACACATCTTTGATCCCATGTGGTTAATAAACTGTTCACATGAGGATATTATCATGTTGTTCTACAATCCGATCTATTCAGATGCGAAAGATGCTGAGCAAGCAGGAAAGTACCAACGTGTGGTATTTCTGTGCTTTGCATATGATATCAATGCTGGATGTGACTATGGAGAGAAGCTGGGAAAGTTTGTTGAGAAGCAAAAGGTGCCTGAGCTGAAAACGAAGAAGTAAAAGCAATTTCATGAACCGGAGATGACAAAAGAACAGAAGATTCAACGACACATCAGACTGATGAACATTAGAATGGACGAAGAACGACGAACACAATCCAAGCAATAGTCGAGGGGGAGTTTGTAGATGCAAAAGTGCGACTAATGCTTCGGATTGAACAATACAAATGTTTTGGTTGATATCGTTGGTGCGAAGGAGGTTTTCAGTTGGTGCGAGGGAGGCTTGAATGGTGCGAAGGAAGATGATATGTAAGAATGTGATTTAGTTTATTGTAAAAGCTTGGTTCGACCAGATGATTTGGGCGAACCTGCACATTCGCACAATCAATTTGGGCAAATGTGCAGTCTATAAATAGACAAGTTTGATTTTGAATGTACTTTTGATCATTATTATTCCCTCCACTTTCTGAAACTCTCTCTAGTTTTTGTTTAACTCGTTTATCGTTCATACCTTGATTGTATCTATATTTCAACGTGTAATCGAGTGATTAATTAATGAAAAACCTTTGAAAATGATGATCTGTGTGTTTTAATCTGTTTGACTATTATTTTGTGATAGTTTTAGGGTTTCCGCACCTAAAACTAACTTGTTTGATCATTCTTTGTTGTTTATCGATCCTTTCACGCACATACAAGGTGAACCGTGGATGACGGGATGGACCTAAACTAGTCGGAGGTTTGATTATGTCGATTCAACATATCATGTTTATTCATGTAGACTTAAACTTACGATAGACATATGAATTGCTAAACTTTTATACTTAAACTATTTGCTTGACATGGCTTATGTATTCTCACCAACTTCTAGTTGACCCCCCCCCCCCCCCATTTTTACAACTCAACAGGAAATAATGATGCATGAAGACTAGAGTATTAACATGAGAAGACAAACTGAAGTCTATGCTTGTTTGGTTTTTGTGATGTATTAGATTTCCACTTAAAACTCATTATGTATTTTCATTTTTGGATATTTGCACTTTAAATTAATTTCAATTAAAATTTGATTACCATGTGCTATTGTATACTCATTCTTACGTGACACCTCGATGTTTCCGCCATCGGTTGGGGTGTTACAAAGATGGTCAAATGCGAGCCAATCATGCTCGATTTCCGGCCAATTACCACGAATTAAATAGACTGATTGACGCTTAATTAGTTCGGTTTCACTTTATGATGAGGTTGGTTACCAATAATAGGTGAAAGACGCGTCCAAAAAAAATTTCAAATGTTTCAGCTGAGATTTCGGGTCTGCAGCGATCAAAGGAAAGGAAGAGGTGATTGGTTGTTTGTGTATAAAGGATTTAGAAATCCATAGTAGTCAAGTATAAGTCTCGTGGTCTAGTGGTCCAACCTGATGTGTACCAGGCGTCCGACTCGGGTTCGAGTCCGGCCAGCAACAACTTTTTATTATTTATTTTTAGCAGTGAAGGAAAGGGGCAAGGGGTTTGGGCCGGGTGTCTCTTGGGCCGGATCAGGTTTGGGCTCAGGTTTGGGATGGATTTGTTGGGCTCAAGGGGTGAGTTTGGTTTGGTTATGGTTCTAACAATGGTTATGGTCTTAGAGATGGTTCAAAACATGACTAACTTCAATTTTTATTATTATTATTATTATTATTACTATTATTACTATTATTATTATACCTATATATATATATATATATATATATATATATATATATATATATATGAGTTGTGTGGTAGGAAAATAAAGACTTAGACACATTTGTATAATATGTAGTAAAAAAATAAGGGTTTTCATGTATTAAAATTTGGGGGAAAATTTTGCGATGTTACATTGGATTAGTCACACACACACACACACACGTTACGAGTCCCGTTGTTGGTGAATTACATAAACTAGGTCATGTTTTATGCGTAGATTGATTCTTGTGGTAGATTATATGCAAATACGTGTTTAAATGATGTGTAGATAATCATCCGTGCTTAAATATGTTAAACATAGACTAAGGTTGCATGCTCGTATGTTAAGGTGCGTTAAAATGCGTTAAACACGACAAACTGGAAAATTAGGAAAAACATAAGTCCTGGTTCGACCACATCGAGTGGGCGAATCTGGAAATTAATCTTGGTTCGACCCTTAGCAAAGGGGCGAACCTGGAATGTGGAAATGAAAAAGTTTCATTCGACCAGAACATGCACATTCGACCCTGTGAAAGGGGCGAGTGTGGGTACATTCGCCCAGGTGAAAGGGGCGAATGTGGGCTTAGTATAAATACCACACTTTATCATTTTTCATCATTTCACAAACCCTAAACGCTTCTAAACACTCTCTAGCAACTTTAAACATTGGGGAAGGAGTTTTTGCCCTTGTTTTCTATAATCTAACCTACAAACATCTTCTACACAAAGATCTAAGTTGTGTTCTTCATTCTAAATCATTTTTAAAGCATTTCAATTCGTTTTCATTAAACCCCAAGAGTCCAGATCTGATTCAAACATGTTTTCATGGATAAAAACCTTCCTAATATCTTTCTAAACAAAACCTATTCATAAACAATGAGTTTTCATACAAATTAACATGTGTCAATGGTGTTTTATGTGGTGTTATGTATTGTTTGATGATTGATTGCTATATAGATGTTATAACAATGATCTAGGACTGTTATTGATGATGATTTATGATTGAGATAGGTTACAATTGATTATTGATGATGTTTTGTTCATTTTGGGGATTTTGGGTTAGATCTAGGGCTTGTTCATGATGATAGTGATAAGGATATGATTGGGGGTTTCTTGTTTAAGATAATCTGAGTATATTAAGTTGATTATTGATTGATTTCAGAAAGTTTCCTAATTGGGTAAAGATTGCATGCGTTTGATGTGACATCTCCATAATTTGCTATTTCGGGTAACTTGTAAAACGAACGGATTTCGGGATAAAATTGGTAGGGTTTTGTAGGAATATGTTAATGATAGTTGACTGTTGTGATTGGTGATGTTTCATGATGTTTTCGGACCGTTTAGATGTGTTTTGGTGCGTTTTATGAAATGCTGATGCAAACGGGCGAACGTGGCCCAAACGGGCGAACGTGGCCCAAACGGGCGAACGTGGCCCAAACGGGCGAACGTGGCCCAAACGGGCGAACGTGGAACAAAATGTGACTCAAACGGGCGAACGTGGCTCAAACGGGCGAACGTGGAAATGGGAAAAACCACATTCGACCATCTGATGTCCGGAATGAGATTTTTGATGCAAACTAAGTGTTTTATGCTTGAAACTTATGTGTTAAACTTATGTGCATGACTAATTGATGTAACGGGTCACCAACGGGATGTCGGGTCTGTCTGGTATGTCCGGTTAACGTTTAAACACACTTTTTAACACATAGAGTCAAGATCTGGACAATCGGGGACTAGTTAGCCTTCGTGTTAGTAGTCATCACACTTATGTAAACTCATTAATAGGTGGTTATTAGTCGGGAGCATCATACGTGTGACATCCGGTAAGTTTCCTTTTGTTCGGTTCTTTCCGTTTCTTTCTTTTTGGGCTTTGCGCAATTTTCGGGACAAAAATTCTTTCAACGTGGGGATGATGTGACACCCGGCATGTTCGGCTTAAACATAATAGTAACATCTAAGTCTACCTTAGCGAGAAACGTTTATAAACAAACTTAACTGGGTCAGTTGAGTCGGGTCAAATTAGGATTGTCCAGGGTCAATGATCTGGAGGATCATTGGGAGTCGTTTTGGGAATACATTAGTACCGGGTTCCGTCGTTGGTGACATTACATGAACTAATTAAGTATATGTGTAGATTAGGGGTCGTGTGGTGAATTGTATGCTTATACTTGCTTAAATGATGTACAAATGATTATACGTGCCTAAACATGCTAAGTATAGACTATGGATGCATGCTTATGTGTTAAGATGTGTTAGAACGCGTTAAACACGACAAACTGGAAGAAGGTTAACATGTGTTAAAAGTGCTGTTAACATGTGTTAAAAAGTGCTGATGACCTGAATATGGAAATAATGGGCGAATGTGGAAATGGGACTTGAGAAATGGGCGAATGTGGAAACAAAGTAGGCGAATGTGGAAGGATTCCACATTCGACCACATAAACTGGGCGAACCTGGACTGGGTATAAATACCATCCTTAGCCATTTTTCACCATTTCACAAACCCTAAACGCCTTCAAACACTCTCTATCAGCTATTATCATTGGGGAAGGAGTTTTTGAGCTTGTTTTTCATAACCTAACTCTCTAAATCATTACAAGTGAAGATCTAAGGTGTGTTCTTCATTACAAATCCTTTTTAAACAATTTTGACTTGTTTTAATCTAAACCCCAAGGGTCCAGATCTGATATCAACCTATTTTATGAATAAAAACCTTTCCTAACCAAAACCTATTCATAAACAATGAGTTTTTATGCAAATAAACATGTGTTAGTATGATATTATGCATTGTTTGATGATTACTTGTTGTATAGATGATATGACAACAATCTAGGGCTGTTATTAATGATGGGTTATGATTGAAACATGTTACCTTTGATTGTTGATGGTGTTTTGGCGATTAAAGGGGTTTTTAGTTAGATTTAGGGTTTGTTTTCGGATGATTATGATAAGGTTATGATAGGGGTTTCTTGTTCATGATGATTCAAGTATGATGGAAGGATTATTGATCGATTTCAGAAAGTTTCCTAATTGGGTAATATTTTCATGCATGGTGATGTGACATCTCCATAATTTACTATTTTAGGAAACTTGTAAAACGGATAGATTTTGGGGTAAAATTGGTAGGGTTTCGTAGGAATATATTAATGATGCTTGACTGCTGTAACTCGTGATGTTTTGTGATGTTTTCGGATGTTTTTCGACGCGTTTTTGGAAAAATCTGACGTCAGGGGCGAACCTGGAATACCTTCGACCAGTCGAACGGTCGAAGGTGGGTTCCAGGGGGCGAACCTGGAGACTAAAAGGGGCGAATGAACAAAAAGGGGCGAAGGTGGGAAGAAAAGGGGCGAAGGTGGAGGTTCAAATCCACATTCGACCAGTTAAGGCCACCTTCGACCTCCCAGGACTACATTCGACCCTACGTTAACAAAAATGGGATTTTTGATACAAACTAAGTGTTTTATGCTTGAACCTTGCGTGTAATCTATGTGTACTTGATTAGTTAGGGTAATGGGTCACCAGCGGGATGTCGGGTCGGTCTAGTGTGTCGGTTAAACATTTAAACACGTTTTAAAAACATACTTGGTTATGATCTGGACAATCGGGGACTAGATAACCTTATGGTTATTAGTCGGAACACTTATGTGAACATTTTGATAGATCTCCGGTAGAGGGATCATCAAGGGCTAAATATCTTTTACTTACATTTGAGGAACGCTATCTAAGGTGAGTTCACGGCCCCACTTTTACTGCTTTAACTTTTGGGGGAGAAAACATGCGCTAAACAGTTTTGGTAACATATGTCATACTATGGTTTTAACTTTATATTGCTATACGATCTTTTGGAAAGTCCCGGGGGAAACCATGAATGTGCGGGTTTGCACAACGGGGGAAATGTGGATAGATCTATTGGGCGTGACCTGCCCCACTCGTCGGCTTGGAGGGCCGGGCGGGTGCATATTGTCTCGAACAGGAACATTATCGTGCTGAACATTACGGGCTGCTAAACATGCTAAACATTGCTAAACGTGTCCAGTAATGGTTTCCAATCGTAGTAGTAATAAAACATACGCCTAGCTAGCGTACTTGGTAGCATTGATATAGTATGGACATGGTAACACTTGGTAACTCTTTTTGAACAAACCTGTGAACTCACCAGCATTATATGTTGACGTCTTTTGGCATGTTTTTCTCAGGTCGCTAAGGTAGCTACATCGGGAACTAGGCGCACAAGTCTGCACGGGCGTCTAGAGTTAGGAGCATGGTCTTGTTAAACATTAAACTATGTCTTTTGGGTTGTAAACATTTAAAGCTTCCGCTACTGTTTATGCTTTTATAATTATATCTTTTGGGTATTGTGTTATGCATATAGTGTTGTTTATTGTGACCGTTGACTTGAATCCTGGTTTGTCATGCGCCTCGCGGTAAAACCCCGCAAGTGGAATTTGAGGGTGTGACAGATTGGTATCAGAGCCAATGGTTATAGTGAACTAGGACTGCATGTAGAGTCTGGTCTATAGCCGAGTCGCACACACTAGACGGTCACATACTTTGGGTCTATTAATGGGGTATGTACTAACGTTGTCGGGGTGTCCTTACATCATCATCATGCTTCTCTGTTACATCATCCGTTTTTATTTGGGTTCTTACCTACTCTTGTCTTCTTCTTCTGGATTGAAGGAGGAGGGGTTGATTTGTTGGTTCTTGCACACACATGCCTTCTTACACTTGCACCTATTGCCACATAGGCGACAATGTTCGGTGACTGGGGTCTAAATTAGGGGTACATCTGGAGGACCATGTAGAGCAGTTTATCATTTCGGGTGCACACGAAATAATAAACTGGGATGCATGAAAATCCCGATGGACTTCGAGTTTGGATGTATAGTCCTGAATTTGTCCCTAGGTTAACTCTTGAAAAATTTCTAGTGGTTGACACTGGAAGTGAATCTGAATCTCTCGATTTCTTGGTTTGTTAGATCATGTCTGGTGCTCGCGGTGGTGGACGTTGTGGTGGAGGCGGTGGCCGTGCTGGCGGCGGTGGTCGTGCCGGAGGCGGTGGTCGTGGGAACATCAACATGACCCAAGCTGAGCTGAACAACTTGCTCCAGCAGCAAGTGAACATGGCTATGGCTAATTTCCAGGCCGGGATTAATGCCATAGGTGGTGAGTTGATTTCTGTCGACCTTGCCTCATTTTTTGGTTTCGTGTCCTTTCGTTTGTGTTTTACTCGTGTACCGTGTTTCAGGTGTTGGTGCCAATCCACCCCCACCTCAGTGCTCTTATAAGAAGTTTAGGGACTGTCAGCCCCATAACTTCGCTGGAACTGAGGGAGCGGTGGGACTGCTCCGATGGCTAGAGAAGGTTGAATCTGTGTTTGTCATGTGTAACTGTCCTGCTGGGGACCGAGTGAAGTATGCTACTACGACATTTGAGGGGCCTGCATTGTCGTGGTGGAATGCTACTACTCAGAATATGGGACTGGGAGAGGCTATTGCTATGCCTTGGGCGGAGTTTGTGCAGCTTTTGAGAGGTGAGTACTGTCCGAGGGAGGAGATACAGAAGTTGGAGCATGAGGTCTGGAGTTACAAGATGGTTGGGTCGGAGATTGAGGAGTATACTGTGAGGAGGAACGAGCTGGCAGTGTTGTGTCCTGACTTACACACACCCGAGTACAAGAGGATCGAGCACTATGTGTCTGGACTAGTGCCCGAGATTGCTGGGTTGGTAGCTGCTGGGAATCTTCCCACTATTGCTGAAGTTGTCCGATCAGCTCATCGGATGACTAACCTGAAGGTGGCGGAAGGCGTTTTGCCACCCAAGGGTACTACTGTGAAGGCTGCTGAGGGGAACAAGAGGAAGTGGGAGAGTGTGGGTAAGAGTGTGGTGCCAGCTCAGCCGGCGAAGAAGTTTGATACGTCTGGGTCTTCTTCTGGGGCGAAGACGGGTGGGTATGTCGGGAAGCATCCCAAGTGCAACAAGTGTGGTTTCCATCATTCGGGAAGTTGTGACAGGGCTCGTTGCCATCGGTGCCATCAGTTGGGGCACCATGCTAAGGATTGCAAGGTGGCGCTCACCCCAACTCAGACTCCTGCGGCTACTCCTGCTCCTGCTGCTCAGGGGACTCAGGGGAGGCAGGGGTGTTATAACTGTGGTGACACGGGACATTTCAAGCGTGATTGTCCCAAGCTGAAGCAGGGCGATAATGGGAGGGGCGGAAACGGTAACGGTAACGGGAATGGCGGCGGAGGCAGGACTGCGCGTGCTTTCGTCATTGGGTCTGCGGAGGCTAGGCAGGATCCAGACACAGTTACCGGTACGTTCCTTCTTAACAATCGCTATGTTTCTGTTTTATTTGATTCTGGTGCCGATAAGAGCTTCGTATCTGTGGATGTTAGTCAGTTGCTAGATATAATACCCACACCTTTAGAGGCTAAGTATTTGATAGAATTGGCTAACGGTAAGAACATCGAGGCGACTCATATCCTTAGGGAGTGTCACTTGGAACTGTCGGGTCTGTCATTCCCCATTGACCTTATGCCTGTACCTTTGGGTAGTTTCGATGTCGTTGTGGGCATGGATTGGTTATCATTGTATCGCGCAGAGATTGTTTGCTTTGACAAGGTTATTCGGATCCCTCTCCCCGATGGAGAGATTCTTTCGGTTCATGGCGAGAAAAGCGGTGCTCCGCTGAGTATCATTTCCAGCATGAAAGCCCGTAAGTATCTTCGAAAGGGCTGTTCGGCCATTCTGGCACTTGTTAACGTTTCTACTGATGATGAGAAGAAGATCGAGGATATTCCAGTGGTTCGCGACTTTTCTGATGTATTTCCTGATGATTTGCCTGGTCTTCCTCCCCATCGTCAGGTTGAGTTTGGTATTGATCTCACTCCGGGCGCAGCTCCTATTGCCCGAGCCCCGTATCGTCTTGCACCTCCCGAGATGCAAGAGTTGTCCAGCCAGTTGCAGGAACTCTTGGAAAAGGGTTTCATCCGACCGAGTTCTTCCCCGTGGGGAGCTCCTATTTTGTTTGTGAAGAAGAAGGATGGAAGTCTTCGTATGTGTATTGATTATCGTGAGCTGAACAAAGTGACCATCAAGAATCGTTATCCTCTTCCTCGCATTGATGATCTCTTTGACCAGCTTCAGGGCTCCAGCTATTATTCGAAGATTGATTTGCGGTCCGGTTATCACCAGTTGCGCGTCAGGGAAGCTGACATTCAGAAGACTGCCTTTCGCACTCGTTATGGCCATTTTGAGTTCTTGGTCATGCCTTTTGGTCTCACTAACGCACCTGCGGTGTTCATGGATTTGATGAACCGCGTTTGCAAGCCTTACCTTGACAAGTTCGTCATCGTGTTTATTGACGACATTCTGATCTATTCCAAGAACAAGGCGGATCACGAGGAACATCTGCGGTTGGTCTTGGAACTTTTGAGACAAGAACAGTTGTATGCTAAGTTCTCAAAGTGTGATTTTTGGTTGCGTGAAGTTCAATTCCTAGGACATGTGGTGAATGAACTGGGAATTCATGTCGATCCGGCTAAGATCGAAGCTATTAAGGACTGGGAAGCACCAAAGACGCCATCTGAGGTGCGGCAATTCCTAGGTCTTGCGGGTTACTATCGTCGTTTCATTGAGGGATTTTCGAAGATCGCTCAACCCCTCACTGCCCTTACCCAGAAGGATCGGAAGTTCGACTGGGATGAACCACAAGAATCAGCATTTCAGATGCTGAAGCTTAAACTTTGTTCTGCACCTATCTTATCCCTTCCTGAGGGTACGGATGATTTCGTTGTGTACTGTGATGCTTCCATTCGGGGTCTGGGTTGCGTGTTGATGCAGCGCGGAAAGGTTATTGCTTATGCTTCTCGCCAACTCAAAGTTCATGAGAAGAACTACACTACTCATGACTTGGAACTGGGTGCAGTGGTCTTTGCGTTGAAAATCTGGAGACATTACTTGTACGGTACCAAGTGTGAAGTATATACCGATCACAAGAGTCTTCAGCATATTTTCGACCAGAAGGTGTTGAACATGCGGCAGCGTCGCTGGGTTGAACTCCTGAACGATTATGACTGTGCCATCAAGTATCACCCTGGCAAGGCGAACGTTGTGGCGGACGCCTTGAGCAGGAAGGAGTCTGTTAACCCTCGACGTGTTCGAGCCTTACAGCTCACCATTCATTCGTCATTGCCTGACCGGATCCGTTCTGCACAATTGGAAGCCTTGAAGGGGGAAAACCTTAAGGCTGAAACGATGCACAGTGCTGACAAGCATCTCGAGCTCAGGACTGATGGCTTACACTATTTTGCGGGACGTGTTTGGGTCCCACTGTTCGGGGGATTGCGCGAGCTGGTTCTGGATGAAGCTCACAAATCCCGGTATTCTATCCACCCTGGCTCCGATAAGATGTATCAGGATTTGAGGATACTTTATTGGTGGCCGAACATGAAAGCTGACATAGCTTCTTACGTCAGCAAATGTTTGACTTGTGCTAAAGTCAAGGTGGAGTATCAGAGACCGTCTGGTCTCCTGCAACAACCAGAAGTTCCGGAATGGAAGTGGGAAAGAATCACGATGGATTTTGTTACCAAGCTGCCAAGGTCACCTAGTGGTTATGACATGATTTGGGTGATTGTTGATCGGCTGACAAAATCGGCACGTTTTATACCTATTAAGGAAACCGATGGACTCGAGCGGTTAGCTCGACTTTACCTTAAGGAGGTGGTTGCTCGGCACGGGGTGCCTGTTTCTATTATCTCTGATCGTGATTCTCGTTTCGCTTCGCGTTTCTGGAAGGCTCTGCACAAGGCTTTGGGTACTCAGTTGGATATGAGTACGGCTTATCATCCGCAAACTGATGGACAGAGTGAGCGGACGATTCAAACCTTGGAAGACATGCTTCGGGCATGTGTTATCGATTTTGGCAAAAGTTGGGAGATCCACCTGCCGTTAGTGGAGTTCTCCTACAACAACAGCTATCACTCTAGCATCAAGGCAGCTCCGTTCGAGGCTCTTTACGGACGGAAATGCCGATCACCACTTTGTTGGGCCGAGGTGGGCGAGAGCCAGCTCACTGGTCCGGAACTCGTGTACGAAACTTCGGAGAAAATCGTACAGATCCGTCAACGTTTGGCTGCTGCACGGGATCGTCAGAAGAGTTATGCCGATCGCCATCGAAAACCTTTAGAGTTCCAGGTTGGGGACAAGGTGCTTCTGAAAGTTTCACCATGGAAGGGCGTCATACGCTTTGGAAAGCGTGGTAAGCTTAACCCTCGTTATGTCGGACCGTTCGCAATCCTGGATCGGATTGGACCGGTGGCATATAGACTTGACTTACCGACGGAGCTCGGTAGTGTGCACAACGTCTTCCATGTGTCTAACTTGAAGAAGTGTTTGGCTGATGAATCTCTCATTGTACCACTGGAAGAGATCAAGGTGGATGATCGTCTTCGCATTGTGGAGGAACCTGTCGAGATTCTCGACTACAAGATTCGTAGCCTTCGTCGGAGTAAAATCCGCATCGTTAAAGTCCGTTGGAACTCGAACCGTGGACCTGAGTTCACATGGGAACGGGAGGATCAGATGAAATCAAAGTATCCTCATCTCTTTCCGAAGCGCGCGTTTGAATCAAGGCATGTTACTGCTGAAGCGGAATGAATCTCGGGTCGAGATTCCTTTCAACGTGGGGATGATGTGACATCCGGTAAGTTTCTTTTTGTTCGGTTCTTTCCGTTTCTTTCTTTTTGGGCTTTGCGCAATTTTCGGGACGAAAATTCTTTCAACGTGGGGATGATGTGACACCCGGCATGTTCGGCTTAAACATAATAGTAACATCTAAGTCTACCTTAGCGAGAAACGTTTATAAACAAACTTAACTGGGTCAGTTGAGTCGGGTCAAATTAGGATTGTCCAGGGTCAATGATCTGGAGGATCATTGGGAGTCGTTTTGGGAATACATTAGTACCGGGTTCCGTCGTTGGTGACATTACATGAACTAATTAAGTATATGTGTAGATTAGGGGTCGTGTGGTGAATTGTATGCTTATACTTGCTTAAATGATGTACAAATGATTATACGTGCCTAAACATGCTAAGTATAGACTATGGATGCATGCTTATGTGTTAAGATGTGTTAGAACGCGTTAAACACGACAAACTGGAAGAAGGTTAACATGTGTTAAAAGTGCTGTTAACATGTGTTAAAAAGTGCTGATGACCTGAATGTGGAAATAATGGGCGAATGTGGAAATGGGACTTGAGAAATGGGCGAATGTGGAAACAAAGTGGGCGAATGTGGAAGGATTCCACATTCGACCACATAAACTGGGCGAACCTGGACTGGGTATAAATACCATCCTTAGCCATTTTTCACCATTTCACAAACCCTAAACGCCTCCAAACACTCTCTATCAGCTATTATCATTGGGGAAGGAGTTTTTGAGCTTGTTTTTCATAACCTAACTCTCTAAATCATTACAAGTGAAGATCTAAGGTGTGTTCTTCATTACAAATCCTTTTTAAACAATTTTGACTTGTTTTAATCTAAACCCCAAGGGTCCAGATCTGATATCAACCTATTTTATGAATAAAAACCTTTCCTAACCAAAACCTATTCATAAACAATGAGTTTTTATGCAAATAAACATGTGTTAGTATGATATTATGCATTGTTTGATGATTACTTGTTGTATAGATGATATGACAACAATCTAGGGCTGTTATTAATGATGGGTTATGATTGAAACATGTTACCTTTGATTGTTGATGGTGTTTTGGCGATTAAAGGGGTTTTTAGTTAGATTTAGGGTTTGTTTTTGGATGATTATGATAAGGTTATGATAGGGGTTTCTTGTTCATGATGATTCAAGTATGATGGAAGGATTATTGATCGATTTCAGAAAGTTTCCTAATTGGGTAATATTTTCATGCATGGTGATGTGACATCTCCATAATTTACTATTTTAGGAAACTTGTAAAACGGATAGATTTTGGGGTAAAATTGGTAGGGTTTCGTAGGAATATATTAATGATGCTTGACTGCTGTAACTCGTGATGTTTTGTGATGTTTTCGGATGTTTTTCGACGCGTTTTTGGAAAAATCTGACGTCAGGGGCGAACCTGGAATACCTTCGACCAGTCGAACGGTCGAAGGTGGGTTCCAGGGGGCGAACCTGGAGACTAAAAGGGGCGAATGAACAAAAAGGGGCGAAGGTGGGAAGAAAAGGGGCGAAGGTGGAGGTTCAAATCCACATTCGACCAGTTAAGGCCACCTTCGACCTCCCAGGACTACATTCGACCCTACGTTAACAAAAATGGGATTTTTGATACAAACTAAGTGTTTTATGCTTGAACCTTGCGTGTAATCTATGTGTACTTGATTAGTTAGGGTAATGGGTCACCAGCGGGATGTCGGGTCGGTCTAGTGTGTCGGTTAAACATTTAAACACGTTTTAAAAACATACTTGGTTATGATCTGGACAATCGGGGACTAGATAACCTTATGGTTATTAGTCGGAACACTTATGTGAACATTTTGATAGATCTCCGGTAGAGGGATCATCAAGGGCTAAATATCTTTTACTTACATTTGAGGAACGCTATCTAAGGTGAGTTCACGGCCCCACTTTTACTGCTTTAACTTTTGGGGGAGAAAACATGCGCTAAACAGTTTTGGTAACATATGTCATACTATGGTTTTAACTTTATATTGCTATACGATCTTTTGGAAAGTCCCGGGGGAAACCATGAATGTGCGGGTTTGCACAACGGGGGAAATGTGGATAGATCTATTGGGCGTGACCTGCCCCACTCGTCGGCTTGGAGGGCCGGGCGGGTGCATATTGTCTCGAACAGGAACATTATCGTGCTGAACATTACGGGCTGCTAAACATGCTAAACATTGCTAAACGTGTCCAGTAATGGTTTCCAATCGTAGTAGTAATAAAACATACGCCTAGCTAGCGTACTTGGTAGCATTGATATAGTATGGACATGGTAACACTTGGTAACTCTTTTTGAACAAACCTGTGAACTCACCAGCATTATATGTTGACGTCTTTTGGCATGTTTTTCTCAGGTCGCTAAGGTAGCTACATCGGGAACTAGGCGCACAAGTCTGCACGGGCGTCTAGAGTTAGGAGCATGGTCTTGTTAAACATTAAACTATGTCTTTTGGGTTGTAAACATTTAAAGCTTCCGCTACTGTTTATGCTTTTATAATTATATCTTTTGGGTATTGTGTTATGCATATAGTGTTGTTTATTGTGACCGTTGACTTGAATCCTGGTTTGTCATGCGCCTCGCGGTAAAACCCCGCAAGTGGAATTTGAGGGTGTGACAGATTGGTATCAGAGCCAATGGTTATAGTGAACTAGGACTGCATGTAGAGTCTGGTCTATAGCCGAGTCGCACACACTAGACGGTCACATACTTTGGGTCTATTAATGGGGTATGTACTAACGTTGTCGGGGTGTCCTTACATCATCATCATGCTTCTCTGTTACATCATCCGTTTTTATTTGGGTTCTTACCTACTCTTGTCTTCTTCTTCTGGATTGAAGGAGGAGGGGTTGATTTGTTGGTTCTTGCACACACATGCCTTCTTACACTTGCACCTATTGCCACATAGGCGACAATGTTCGGTGACTGGGGTCTAAATTAGGGGTACATCTGGAGGACCATGTAGAGCAGTTTATCATTTCGGGTGCACACGAAATAATAAACTGGGATGCATGAAAATCCCGATGGACTTCGAGTTTGGATGTATAGTCCTGAATTTGTCCCTAGGTTAACTTTTGAAAAATTTCTAGTGGTTGACACTGGAAGTGAATCTGAATCTCTCGATTTCTTGGTTTGTTAGATCATGTCTGGTGCTCGCGGTGGTGGACGTTGTGGTGGAGGCGGTGGCCGTGCTGGCGGCGGTGGTCGTGCCGGAGGCGGTGGTCGTGGGAACATCAACATGACCCAAGCTGAGCTGAACAACTTGCTCCAGCAGCAAGTGAACATGGCTATGGCTAATTTCCAGGCCGGGATTAATGCCATGGGTGGTGAGTTGATTTCTGTCGACCTTGCCTCATTTTTTGGTTTCGTGTCCTTTCGTTTGTGTTTTACTCGTGTACCGTGTTTCAGGTGTTGGTGCCAATCCACCCCCACCTCAGTGCTCTTATAAGAAGTTTAGGGACTGTCAGCCCCATAACTTCGCTGGAACTGAGGGAGCGGTGGGACTGCTCCGATGGCTAGAGAAGGTTGAATCTGTGTTTGTCATGTGTAACTGTCCTGCTGGGGACCGAGTGAAGTATGCTACTACGACATTTGAGGGGCCTGCATTGTCGTGGTGGAATGCTACTACTCAGAATATGGGACTGGGAGAGGCTATTGCTATGCCTTGGGCGGAGTTTGTGCAGCTTTTGAGAGGTGAGTACTGTCCGAGGGAGGAGATACAGAAGTTGGAGCATGAGGTCTGGAGTTACAAGATGGTTGGGTCGGAGATTGAGGAGTATACTGTGAGGAGGAACGAGCTGGCAGTGTTGTGTCCTGACTTACACACACCCGAGTACAGGAGGATCGAGCACTATGTGTCTGGACTAGTGCCCGAGATTGCTGGGTTGGTAGCTGCTGGGAATCTTCCCACTATTGCTGAAGTTGTCCGATCAGCTCATCGGATGACTAACCTGAAGGTGTCGGAAGGCGTTTTGCCACCCAAGGGTACTACTGTGAAGGCTGCTGAGGGGAACAAGAGGAAGTGGGAGAGTGTGGGTAAGAGTGTGGTGCCAGCTCAGCCGGCGAAGAAGTTTGATACGTCTGGGTCTTCTTCTGGGGCGAAGACGGGTGGGTATGTCGGGAAGCATCCCAAGTGCAACAAGTGTGGTTTCCATCATTCGGGAAGTTGTGACAGGGCTCGTTGCCATCGGTGCCATCAGTTGGGGCACCATGCTAAGGATTGCAAGGTGGCGCTCACCCCAACTCAGACTCCTGCGGCTACTCCTGCTCCTGCTGCTCAGGGGACTCAGGGGAGGCAGGGGTGTTATAACTGTGGTGACACGGGACATTTCAAGCGTGATTGTCCCAAGCTGAAGCAGGGCGATAATGGGAGGGGCGGAAACGGTAACGGTAACGGGAATGGCGGCGGAGGCAGGACTGCGCGTGCTTTCGTCATTGGGTCTGCGGAGGCTAGGCAGGATCCAGACACAGTTACCGGTACGTTCCTTCTCAACAATCGCTATGTTTCTGTTTTATTTGATTCTGGTGCCGATAAGAGCTTCGTATCTGTGGATGTTAGTCAGTTGCTAGATATAATACCCACACCTTTAGAGGCTAAGTATTTGATAGAATTGGCTAACGGTAAGAACATCGAGGCGACTCATATCCTTAGGGAGTGTCACTTGGAACTGTCGGGTCTGTCATTCCCCATTGACCTTATGCCTGTACCTTTGGGTAGTTTCGATGTCGTTGTGGGCATGGATTGGTTATCATTGTATCGCGCAGAGATTGTTTGCTTTGACAAGGTTATTCGGATCCCTCTCCCCGATGGAGAGATTCTTTCGGTTCATGGCGAGAAAAGCGGTGCTCCGCTGAGTATCATTTCCAGCATGAAAGCCCGTAAGTATCTTCGAAAGGGCTGTTCGGCCATTCTGGCACTTGTTAACGTTTCTACTGATGATGAGAAGAAGATCGAGGATATTCCAGTGGTTCGCGACTTTTCTGATGTATTTCCTGATGATTTGCCTGGTCTTCCTCCCCATCGTCAGGTTGAGTTTGGTATTGATCTCACTCCGGGCGCAGCTCCTATTGCCCGAGCCCCGTATCGTCTTGCACCTCCCGAGATGCAAGAGTTGTCCAGCCAGTTGCAGGAACTCTTGGAAAAGGGTTTCATCCGACCGAGTTCTTCCCCGTGGGGAGCTCCTATTTTGTTTGTGAAGAAGAAGGATGGAAGTCTTCGTATGTGTATTGATTATCGTGAGCTGAACAAAGTGACCATCAAGAATCGTTATCCTCTTCCTCGCATTGATGATCTCTTTGACCAGCTTCAGGGCTCCAGCTATTATTCGAAGATTGATTTGCGGTCCGGTTATCACCAGTTGCGCGTCAGGGAAGCTGACATTCAGAAGACTGCCTTTCGCACTCGTTATGGCCATTTTGAGTTCTTGGTCATGCCTTTTGGTCTCACTAACGCACCTGCGGTGTTCATGGATTTGATGAACCGCGTTTGCAAGCCTTACCTTGACAAGTTCGTCATCGTGTTTATTGACGACATTCTGATCTATTCCAAGAACAAGGCGGATCACGAGGAACATCTGCGGTTGGTCTTGGAACTTTTGAGACAAGAACAGTTGTATGCTAAGTTCTCAAAGTGTGATTTTTGGTTGCGTGAAGTTCAATTCCTAGGACATGTGGTGAATGAACTGGGAATTCATGTCGATCCGGCTAAGATCGAAGCTATTAAGGACTGGGAAGCACCAAAGACGCCATCTGAGGTGCGGCAATTCCTAGGTCTTGCGGGTTACTATCGTCGTTTCATTGAGGGATTTTCGAAGATCGCTCAACCCCTCACTGCCCTTACCCAGAAGGATCGGAAGTTCGACTGGGATGAACCACAAGAATCAGCATTTCAGATGCTGAAGCTTAAACTTTGTTCTGCACCTATCTTATCCCTTCCTGAGGGTACGGATGATTTCGTTGTGTACTGTGATGCTTCCATTCGGGGTCTGGGTTGCGTGTTGATGCAGCGCGGAAAGGTTATTGCTTATGCTTCTCGCCAACTCAAAGTTCATGAGAAGAACTACACTACTCATGACTTGGAACTGGGTGCAGTGGTCTTTGCGTTGAAAATCTGGAGACATTACTTGTACGGTACCAAGTGTGAAGTATATACCGATCACAAGAGTCTTCAGCATATTTTCGACCAGAAGGTGTTGAACATGCGGCAGCGTCGCTGGGTTGAACTCCTGAACGATTATGACTGTGCCATCAAGTATCACCCTGGCAAGGCGAACGTTGTGGCGGACGCCTTGAGCAGGAAGGAGTCTGTTAACCCTCGACGTGTTCGAGCCTTACAGCTCACCATTCATTCGTCATTGCCTGACCGGATCCGTTCTGCACAATTGGAAGCCTTGAAGGGGGAAAACCTTAAGGCTGAAACGATGCACAGTGCTGACAAGCATCTCGAGCTCAGGACTGATGGCTTACACTATTTTGCGGGACGTGTTTGGGTCCCACTGTTCGGGGGATTGCGCGAGCTGGTTCTGGATGAAGCTCACAAATCCCGGTATTCTATCCACCCTGGCTCCGATAAGATGTATCAGGATTTGAGGATACTTTATTGGTGGCCGAACATGAAAGCTGACATAGCTTCTTACGTCAGCAAATGTTTGACTTGTGCTAAAGTCAAGGTGGAGTATCAGAGACCGTCTGGTCTCCTGCAACAACCAGAAGTTCCGGAATGGAAGTGGGAAAGAATCACGATGGATTTTGTTACCAAGCTGCCAAGGTCACCTAGTGGTTATGACATGATTTGGGTGATTGTTGATCGGCTGACAAAATCGGCACGTTTTATACCTATTAAGGAAACCGATGGACTCGAGCGGTTAGCTCGACTTTACCTTAAGGAGGTGGTTGCTCGGCACGGGGTGCCTGTTTCTATTATCTCTGATCGTGATTCTCGTTTCGCTTCGCGTTTCTGGAAGGCTCTGCACAAGGCTTTGGGTACTCAGTTGGATATGAGTACGGCTTATCATCCGCAAACTGATGGACAGAGTGAGCGGACGATTCAAACCTTGGAAGACATGCTTCGGGCATGTGTTATCGATTTTGGCAAAAGTTGGGAGATCCACCTGCCGTTAGTGGAGTTCTCCTACAACAACAGCTATCACTCTAGCATCAAGGCAGCTCCGTTCGAGGCTCTTTACGGACGGAAATGCCGATCACCACTTTGTTGGGCCGAGGTGGGCGAGAGCCAGCTCACTGGTCCGGAACTCGTGTACGAAACTTCGGAGAAAATCGTACAGATCCGTCAACGTTTGGCTGCTGCACGGGATCGTCAGAAGAGTTATGCCGATCGCCATCGAAAACCTTTAGAGTTCCAGGTTGGGGACAAGGTGCTTCTGAAAGTTTCACCATGGAAGGGCGTCATACGCTTTGGAAAGCGTGGTAAGCTTAACCCTCGTTATGTCGGACCGTTCGCAATCCTGGATCGGATTGGACCGGTGGCATATAGACTTGACTTACCGACGGAGCTCGGTAGTGTGCACAACGTCTTCCATGTGTCTAACTTGAAGAAGTGTTTGGCTGATGAATCTCTCATTGTACCACTGGAAGAGATCAAGGTGGATGATCGTCTTCGCATTGTGGAGGAACCTGTCGAGATTCTCGACTACAAGATTCGTAGCCTTCGTCGGAGTAAAATCCGCATCGTTAAAGTCCGTTGGAACTCGAACCGTGGACCTGAGTTCACATGGGAACGGGAGGATCAGATGAAATCAAAGTATCCTCATCTCTTTCCGAAGCGCGCGTTTGAATCAAGGCATGTTACTGCTGAAGCGGAATGAATCTCGGGTCGAGATTCCTTTCAACGTGGGGATGATGTGACATCCGGTAAGTTTCTTTTTGTTCGGTTCTTTCCGTTTCTTTCTTTTTGGGCTTTGCGCAATTTTCGGGACGAAAATTCTTTCAACGTGGGGATGATGTGACACCCGGCATGTTCGGCTTAAACATAATAGTAACATCTAAGTCTACCTTAGCGAGAAACGTTTATAAACAAACTTAACTGGGTCAGTTGAGTCGGGTCAAATTAGGATTGTCCAGGGTCAATGATCTGGAGGATCATTGGGAGTCGTTTTGGGAATACATTAGTACCGGGTTCCGTCGTTGGTGACATTACATGAACTAATTAAGTATATGTGTAGATTAGGGGTCGTGTGGTGAATTGTATGCTTATACTTGCTTAAATGATGTACAAATGATTATACGTGCCTAAACATGCTAAGTATAGACTATGGATGCATGCTTATGTGTTAAGATGTGTTAGAACGCGTTAAACACGACAAACTGGAAGAAGGTTAACATGTGTTAAAAGTGCTGTTAACATGTGTTAAAAAGTGCTGATGACCTGAATGTGGAAATAATGGGCGAATGTGGAAATGGGACTTGAGAAATGGGCGAATGTGGAAACAAAGTGGGCGAATGTGGAAGGATTCCACATTCGACCACATAAACTGGGCGAACCTGGACTGGGTATAAATACCATCCTTAGCCATTTTTCACCATTTCACAAACCCTAAACGCCTCCAAACACTCTCTATCAGCTATTATCATTGGGGAAGGAGTTTTTGAGCTTGTTTTTCATAACCTAACTCTCTAAATCATTACAAGTGAAGATCTAAGGTGTGTTCTTCATTACAAATCCTTTTTAAACAATTTTGACTTGTTTTAATCTAAACCCCAAGGGTCCAGATCTGATATCAACCTATTTTATGAATAAAAACCTTTCCTAACCAAAACCTATTCATAAACAATGAGTTTTTATGCAAATAAACATGTGTTAGTATGATATTATGCATTGTTTGATGATTACTTGTTGTATAGATGATATGACAACAATCTAGGGCTGTTATTAATGATGGGTTATGATTGAAACATGTTACCTTTGATTGTTGATGGTGTTTTGGCGATTAAAGGGGTTTTTAGTTAGATTTAGGGTTTGTTTTTGGATGATTATGATAAGGTTATGATAGGGGTTTCTTGTTCATGATGATTCAAGTATGATGGAAGGATTATTGATCGATTTCAGAAAGTTTCCTAATTGGGTAATATTTTCATGCATGGTGATGTGACATCTCCATAATTTACTATTTTAGGAAACTTGTAAAACGGATAGATTTTGGGGTAAAATTGGTAGGGTTTCGTAGGAATATATTAATGATGCTTGACTGCTGTAACTCGTGATGTTTTGTGATGTTTTCGGATGTTTTTCGACGCGTTTTTGGAAAAATCTGACGTCAGGGGCGAACCTGGAATACCTTCGACCAGTCGAACGGTCGAAGGTGGGTTCCAGGGGGCGAACCTGGAGACTAAAAGGGGCGAATGAACAAAAAGGGGCGAAGGTGGGAAGAAAAAGGGCGAAGGTGGAGGTTCAAATCCACATTCGACCAGTTAAGGCCACCTTCGACCTCCCAGGACTACATTCGACCCTACGTTAACAAAAATGGGATTTTTGATACAAACTAAGTGTTTTATGCTTGAACCTTGCGTGTAATCTATGTGTACTTGATTAGTTAGGGTAATGGGTCACCAGCGGGATGTCGGGTCGGTCTAGTGTGTCGGTTAAACATTTAAACACGTTTTAAAAACATACTTGGTTATGATCTGGACAATCGGGGACTAGATAACCTTATGGTTATTAGTCGGAACACTTATGTGAACATTTTGATAGATCTCCGGTAGAGGGATCATCAAGGGCTAAATATCTTTTACTTACATTTGAGGAACGCTATCTAAGGTGAGTTCACGGCCCCACTTTTACTGCTTTAACTTTTGGGGGAGAAAACATGCGCTAAACAGTTTTGGTAACATATGTCATACTATGGTTTTAACTTTATATTGCTATACGATCTTTTGGAAAGTCCCGGGGGAAACCATGAATGTGCGGGTTTGCACAACGGGGGAAATGTGGATAGATCTATTGGGCGTGACCTGCCCCACTCGTCGGCTTGGAGGGCCGGGCGGGTGCATATTGTCTCGAACAGGAACATTATCGTGCTGAACATTACGGGCTGCTAAACATGCTAAACATTGCTAAACGTGTCCAGTAATGGTTTCCAATCGTAGTAGTAATAAAACATACGCCTAGCTAGCGTACTTGGTAGCATTGATATAGTATGGACATGGTAACACTTGGTAACTCTTTTTGAACAAACCTGTGAACTCACCAGCATTATATGTTGACGTCTTTTGGCATGTTTTTCTCAGGTCGCTAAGGTAGCTACATCGGGAACTAGGCGCACAAGTCTGCACGGGCGTCTAGAGTTAGGAGCATGGTCTTGTTAAACATTAAACTATGTCTTTTGGGTTGTAAACATTTAAAGCTTCCGCTACTGTTTATGCTTTTATAATTATATCTTTTGGGTATTGTGTTATGCATATAGTGTTGTTTATTGTGACCGTTGACTTGAATCCTGGTTTGTCATGCGCCTCGCGGTAAAACCCCGCAAGTGGAATTTGAGGGTGTGACAATACGCGAGTTGGATCTCTAGTTATCAAGAAGACACACTCTAAGGTGAGTTTCACGGCCCCACTCTTTTACTGGTTTTATATTTTCGGGGGAGAAAACATGTTGTGTTCTTTGAACGGGTGTCAAATGTGTTTTCATAAAAGGCGTGTCTACTATGTTTTTGTGTATTCATGTATTCACTACATTTTGGGAGTATTCATTACGTTTGGGAGTGTTCATTTGGGTTCAAGGTATTCATTTATGTTCAGTATTATATGGCCTATGTTGTGGCAGTTCGTTAGCCGCAATGCGGTAGTTCGTTAGCCCCTAAGTGGTAGTCCGTTAGCTATGATATGGTAGTTCGTCGACCATGGGATGGTAGTCCGTTAGCAATGATAAAGTAGTTCGTTGGCCATGGGATGGTAGTTCGTTAACTACGATGGGTGATGGTTCGTTTGGGAGGTTCGTTATGGAGTTCAAACGTTTAACGAGTGTCTTCATCGGTCGATTGTATCATGATAGTCTTTCAAAAGTTCGTGAAACGTTTTACTTAAAAACCTGTGAACTCACCAGCATTATTTGCTGACGTCTTTTAGCATGTTTGTCTCAGGTCGCTAAGGTAGCAGCTATCGATAGGCGCACGGAGTCTCACGACGTCTAGGACTCATTTGCATTTCATTTTGAGTATTTCAGACTTGAGTTTTACTTTTGAGTTGTAATAATACATTTTGCTTCCGCTGTGTTAGAACGGTTTTTGAGAACTTAATGGGCAAATTTACGTTGTTTTCATATCATTTAGTTGTCGTTTATTGTGACCGTTGACTTGGATCCTGGTGTGTCACGCGTCTCGCGGTAAAACCCCGCATGTGGAATTTGAGGGTGTGACAGATTGGTATTAGAGCCAATGGTTATAGTGAACTAGGACTGCATGTAGAGTCTAGTCTATAGCCGAGTATCACACACATTAGACGGTCACACATATTTACGAATCGTATCATTTGGTAAACATACTAACCTTGTCGGGGTGTCGGTGTCCTCATCACAATGTATGTCAATCTCAATATGTTTGGTGCGTTGGTGTTGCACAGGATTGGTGGACAAGTAGATTGCACTAATATTGTCACAATAAACCAAGGTGGCCGAAGAGATAGGCTTGCGTAATTCAAGAAGAAGATTACGTATCCAGCAGATTTCAGCAACGACGTTTGCAACAGCTCGATATTCTACTTCAGCACTGGACCGAGAAATTGTGGATTGGCATTTGGAGGACCAGGAGAGAAGATTTGAGCCCATGTAAACACAATAACCCGAAGTAGAACGTCATGTGTCAGGGGAACCTGCCCAATCTGCATTTGTATAGGCTCGAAGAGAGAGATTAGTGCAAGATGATAAGGTGAGGCCGTAGGTGGTCGTGCCACGAATGTACCGTATGATACGCTTTAAGGAATTCTAATGATCCGTAGAGGGGTTGTGCATGTGAATGCATATTTACTGTACGGCATAACTGATATCTGGCTTGGTGAATGTGAGGTATTGAAGAGCACCAGCCAGGCTTCTGTAGAGAGTGGGGTTATCAAATGGATCACTGGAGGTGGCACTAAGTTTCGGTTTGTTGTCAACCGGAGTGGCCACTGGATTGCAATTTTCCATACTTGCACGACTCACAATATCAAGAGCATAAGATTGTTGTGACAGAAACATGTTACTGGAGCGTGTGACCGAGATACCCAAAAATTAACTGAGAGGTCCAAGATCTTTCATAGCGAATTCAGCCGCGAGGCTGCCCATGAGTTTCATCCGTAAAGCATCGGATGAGGTGGTGAGACTAATATCATCCACATAAATTAATAAATAAGCAACGTCACCCCCGTGATGATATGTGAAAAGAGAGTTGTCACATGTACTTTGTAGAAATCCAATAGACGTGACAAAATCTGTAAAACATTGGTACCACGCCCTGGGGGCCTGTTTGAGACCGTATAGAGACTTTTTGAGGCGGCATACGTGATCTGGAAAGTCTCTGTGACGAAAACCTGCGGGCTGGTACATATAAACTGTCTCAGATAAGTTTCCATGTAGGAAAGCGTTGGTAACATCCAGCTGATGGATGGACCAAGACTGAGATAATGCTAGTGTCAATACTGTCAGAATAGTGGTTGGTTTAACCACTGGACTAAAAGTCTCTACACAGTCAATACCCACCTCCTGATTACGGCCATCACATACCAATCTAGCTTTGTATCTCTCAAGAGTGCCATCAGACTTGTATTTGTGGCGATATAGCCAAATGCTACGAATAACATGCATGTCAGGTGTCCTCGGGACAAGTTCCCAAGTCTTGTTTTTAATTAAGGCATTAAATTGGTTTTGCATGGCATTATGCCACTCCGGGTTAGACAACGCAGCAATGGGGTTTTTAGGAAGTGGGGCAATAGTGGTGGTGGAAAGGTTAAAAATTTGTTTGGGTTTTGAGATGCCAGACATGGCACGGGTGGTTATTGTGACACCCGGCATGTTTAGGTCAACATTTTATGGACACATAAGTCTACCTTAGCGAAAAACGTTTATTAAACATACTTGACGGGGTCAGTCGAGTCGGAACACAGTCCCTATTGTCCAGGGTTCAATGATTCGGAGGATCATTGGGTTAGTCACACACACACACACACACACGTTACGAGTCCCGTTGTTGGTGAATTACATAAACTAGGTCATGTGTTATGCGTAGATTGATTCTTGTGATAGATTATATGCAAATACGTATTTAAATGATGTGTAGATAATCATCCGTGCTTAAATATGTTAAACATAGACTAAGGTTGCATGCTCGTATGTTAAGGTGCGTTAAAATGCGTTAAACACGACAAACTGGAAAATTACGAAGAACATAAGTCCTAGTTCGACCACATTGAGTGGGCGAACCTGGAAATTAATCTTGGTTCGACCCTTAACAAAGGGGCGAACCTGGAATGTGGAAATGAAAAAGTTTCATTCGACCAGAACATGCACATTCGACCCTGTTAAAGGAGCGAATGTGGGTACATTCGCCCAGGTGAAAGGGGCGAATGTAGACTTAATATAAATACCACACTTTGTCATTTTTCACCATTTCACAAACCCTAAACGCCTCTAAACACTCTCTAGCAACTTTAAACATTGGGGAAGGAGTTTTTGCCCTTGTTTTCTATAATCTTACCTACAAACATCTTCTACACAAAGATCTAAGGTGTGTTCTTCATTCTAAATCATTTTTAAAGCATTTCAATTCGTTTTCATTAAACCCCAAGAGTCCAGATCTGATTCAAACATGTTTTCAAGGATAAAAACCTTCCTAATATCTTTCTAAACAAAACCTATTCATAAACAATGAGTTTTCATACAAATTAACATGTGTTAATGGTGTTTTATGTGGTGTTATGTATTGTTTGATGATTGATTGCTGTATAGATGTTATAACAATGATCTAAGACTGTTATTGATGATGATTTATGATTGAGATTGTGAGCGTTGGATTTTATCTAAAACAGGATTACACGATCATACAAGTCACAAATCTAGGTGCGGAAACCCTAGATCTGAACAAATTGATAAGATACAAATCACGACACAATCAAGATCATTTTCAATATCATTTTCATAGATTAACTTCAATCAATATGCATTTACAAACTGTTTATGTTAATCTAGAATCACAAAGACAATCTCTCAAAAACACTCCTAAACCTGAATTGAACCTGGACACAAATGACAACTCTCTTACATAATCAAAAACTCAAAAACTATATATAGGCACTGCACATTCGCCCCTTACAGATGGTCGAATGTGAGCATTTTCCACATTCGCCCACTGCAAGTGGTCGAATGTGTTCTTCTGATGTAACCCATTCTTCCTTCGTCCAGTTCCTTTCTACCTTCGCCCCTTTCTGATTACCTTCGCCCATATTGATTTACATTCGCCCATATTGATTTACATTCGCCCAATCTGAACTACCTTCGGCTATCTACTAACACATGTTAATTATAGTATATCCAATCTTTAGTCGCAAAACGCATCAACAAACTCCCCCTCGACTATTGATTGGATAGTTTTCTCTGATAATCCATCGTCTTGTTCATCAATTTGATTCTGAGCTGCTTCTTCTGCTCAGAAGTCATTGGTGGCTCGAATGTTTTCTTCACAGGCTTTGACACATTAGCGATCTTCACAGTCTTGCCAAGTTTACCCTCCAAGTTGCTTCCAGCATTAATATCGTATGCAAAACAAACTCCCACAACTTGAGTATACTTTCTTGCTTGAGCAAAATCATTGGGTTCATAGTATATCGGATTGTAGAACAACATGATGATGTCTTCAAATGTGCAATTGATCAGCCACATAGGATCAAATACATGAACATGCTTGTATTTATCCTTTCCATCCCTCAACACAATCACTGCTTCTGCCTTCCTCCAATCGTAATACCAGAATATGAAATCAGCACTGAAATGCTGTGGCATTGGCATCAATGGAATCTTTCTCATCACATTAGGTGCTTTATATATCAAAGTCACACGTTTCATATTGGTTTGAGGATCAATATCCCTATGAACTTTTCTACGGGGATATTGAGGCTTGAACCTGTTCCATCTTGTGCGACTTTCCCAAACCAATTTGTCTGCGCACCAACCGACATGTGATCCATTTACCTCGGCACCTGACATTGGGAATCTGCATAAATCTCTCACCGCCCAGTACGGTAGAGTAAGCAAGTCACAGAATCTGTTGAAATACAGAATTCCGGTTTCCCATTTCGCAGCAATACACTTCAGTCTGCCTAGATAAGTCCACCCAAGAGCTCTGCCTTTGAATTTGGCATTATGAAATCGATAAAAGTTACCTTGAGCTTCAGGCTTAGGTCGGTTCTCATCCATCTCCTTCAACTTCTTCAGATAATTCTTCAACTCATCAGACTGGTTAGAAGAATCTTTCTTTTCATTACCAAACACCTTCTCAACAAACTCTTCGCTTCTTTTCTTTGCTTTTTGTTTTGCTGACTTATTTGGTATCTCTGTGAAGTCAGGAAATACTTCATTCTCATCTTCTTTTCTAAAATACTGGGGAAACTCTTCATGAGTAATATCTTCAATTTCAACTTCATTGTTTTCTGGAGTATGTACATCATCTGAATGACTTCCCATATCCTTTTCAGGAATATCAGGAATCGATTCATCCATCATGAACTCCTCAAACGTCTTTCCTACCCTCTGTGCGAGACCATCTAATATTTCTTTCGCCACAGATGCAGGTAGTTCCCCTTCCTCAAGATCTGGATCTTCATATTCCAGCTCATATCTCAGATCATCAGTCTGGAATATTTCAGCGAAGCATCCTGTGAACTCAATGGTCCACTCCCTCTTCTCCAACATATTCTTCTATATCTGTTTAGCATCATCAGACAGAGATCTCACCTTTTCGTTCCAGAAGATACTTTCATCCGAATCTACATTCCCTCCTTTCTTCTTGGAACTCGATTCTCCAGTATCTTTCTTCTTCTGTGGTGTTCTCTTCTCATAACTATACTTAGAAGTATCATCTCCTCCATCATGATCACTTTCACTGCTAAACTCATCACCCTGCTTCTTCCCTGTACCTTCAGCATCATCATCATCATCATCATTGTCATTATCATCATCATTGTTGTCATCATCACTTTTATCCGATCCATCATCATCCTCTTCATCATCATCTTCTTTCTCAGAATCAGAATACTCATAATCAACTTTCTGTTCATCTTCTTCTTCATCTTCTTCACCCTCTTTCAACTGGGGTGCTCTGCTATACAGCTCTTCAATCAAACCACAAAGGCGTTTGTTTTCCTTCTTCAATTCCTTGTTATCAGCCTTAATCAGTTTGATTTTGCTCTTGTTTCTTTCACATTTCCTCTCAAGCTTTTCATTCTTTGCTTCAATCAGTTTAATCTTATCATTTATATCATCCTGATTCGATTTCGAAGCAACTACAATCTGGAGCATCTTCTCCTCATTCTGCTTGAATTTAGAAATCTCAGCTTGTTGAGCAATCAGCATCTTCATCATGTCCTCCATCTTCTTATTGACTTGTTTCATAACATCATCATCTACAGTCACTTTCTTTGACTTAGATCTGGAGGACTCAACTTCAACAACTTTCTCCTTTTGAGGCTTCCTAAACATATCGAGCACTTTATCCATATCGATATTGAACTGATCGATTGGTAAAGTCTCTGCCTCTTTTGCTTTCTTCTGCTTCTTGGCAACTGGTGAAGATAGCTTAGAAGGTGTTCCAGCATCAGGTAATCTTTTTCCTTTCAATAACTGAGCCAACTCCTTCTCTCTCAGTTCTTTCACACTAGACTTCTTTGCCATAGTCTTTTGTTTCTTTGTCTTCTTTGGCAAATTCACAACTACTGTATCTCCAACACTCAACTCAGCTAGGTCAACACCTAAACCTTCATCTTCCACTGATTTCTTTCTTCTTTCAGCTTCTTCAATCGACTGATTCAAGGATTCAGACTCACCAACCATAGTGGCCTTACGTTTGGTGGTCCTCACGTTCTCGTCATCAGAATCCCACTGTTCATCAACCTCAGTCTCTTCCGAATCTACAGACTCTTCATCCACCAAACCCGATCCTTTCTTTGCCGTCGATTTCTTTCTAGCAACCTGTTGCTTGGTGCTCCCCTGATCAATAGCCTTTCCCTTGCCCTTCCCTTTGGCTCCAGGATTGACTACTTGACGCTTCCGCTTAATGCTTGAATCAACATACACTAAGGGATCATCGTTATCTGAGTCACTCTCATCATGTCTTGCTTTGTTCTTGCCTGGATCAATGTAATCCGGACGAGCCAAAGCGCCAAACAATCTCCTGTTAGGTGGCTTCTCACTGTCAGGCACACCCTTATAACCTTTCATCCTCATCAAGGTTCTAATATTCATGTGATCTTGCCCTAGGATCATTGTCGGATCCTTCTTCAGCATTGGATACTTATAGTCAAAGATCATCATTAGAAACCTCGGATACAACATAAACTTCTTAAACTTTATACCCTTCAGCATCTCCAGCATGTGGTCAAGAATCATCCCAGACACATTAAATGGTTTGTTGAGTGTCAACGCAACCATTAATGAGCTCAAACTCCTTCTCATCACGTCATAACCACCACTCACACAACCAAAGACATGAATCAGAACATGTGCAAAGTACTTGTACTGCACTCCCAGCTTCCCTTTATACATCGATCCGTCAGTGATAGGACCTTTGTATTTCATCCTTAAGAAGCACGCCTTCTGTTCTGTCCAAGATAACTCCCTGGGATCCTCACTATCTTCAAACTTAATCTGTAACGCCTCCCGAATGTCAGCTTCAGTCAAGAACATCTCCATCTCCTGAATCTTGCTCTTGATGATAGTCTGATTCTCCCAGTAGTCATACTTAGCGTTCTGGTAAAAGTCTTCAATTATGTCTTTGTAAATGATGGTTGGTGTAGCTAGAGCATGTACAATCCTGCTCCTCTTCAGAAATTCGATAATCCCAGTAAACTCCGTGTTCTTCTCAACGTCTCCTAGATACGCGCAACAGTTGTGCGATCGTTCGAAAGGCCAACTGCTCGGAGTAGATGTTTCAGCTACGGGGACTGGATCTTGAACTGTGATCTCTGCTGGAGTCTCAACATTCACTGCTGGTGATTCAATATTCTCGGGTTGTTCAGCCATCTGCACATGAAAATCAATAAAACGCGTCAAAACACAAAAACGACAAAAATATAAAATTCTGGTCAAAACTGATCTGCACATTCGCCCATTATGAAACTGGCCGAATGTGGAAATAACTGATCGAATGTGAAAATAAATGGACGGAAGTGAAAAAGTGTTGATTTAAAAACACATTCGTCCGTTTTGTTCCACCTTCGTCCACCTTATTCCACTTTCGCCCGGTTTTACCAACCGAATGTGGAAAGGTTTTCCCCCAAAAATTTGAAATTTTGTCATGTTTAGTTTTAATCTGCAATTTTGATTCTAATGTTTACTAAAAAGGCCGACTAACACTCGTTTATAATCAATTTTGTCAATTAATCATTTTACATAGTTTTTCAAGTGGAATTAGGGTTCTAAGTGTTCAATCGATCAAAAACTATCATCTAAACATGTTTTTATCTAATTCCTTCCATATTCTCCCCCTAAAACCTATGTTAAATGATCGGCTATCAAAAACAATCATCAACAATCATCAAAAATCACTAGAACAGAAACCCTAGGTCCCGTTCTTTTAACAGTCAATTCTGATCTGTTGTAGGGTTCGAAGGTGACAGACTTATATATAGGGATCCACGTTCGCCCGTATGAAATGGTCGAATGTGGGTTAAGGCCACATTCGCCCCTAGTTAAAGACCCGAATGTGAACCTGCTCCACCTTCGCCCCTATTTAAAAACCCGAAGGTGGAATGTGTACCCGGAAGTGGAATATACACCCGAAAGTGAAATTTCCACCTTCGTCCATTTGCAAACCGGTCGAATGAAATGATTTTTCCACATTCGACCCATTTAAGGGGCGAATGTGAAATGGAAAAATCTGAAAATTTCGCCAAATCACGAATTCGAATCCCGTTCAACATTTTTCAATCCGTTAAACTTCCAAAACTCAAATTTTCACATTTTGAATGTCACAAAGACCAGATGGTGTTATCAAATCTCAGAAATTGACCATCAAGCATCCTCGGATATCAAAAATAAAGCAGAAATGCAAATCTTTTGGATTTTCTGAAATTTGTATTAAAACACACCTAAAATCTTTTTGGATTTTGTAACTTTTTGACCATAAAAGTAAAATGCGACAAAGTAAAATGCATCAAAGTAAATGAAAGCAGTAAACATTTTGTGATTTCCGGTAAGAGGATCATATCAGTTTTCTGAGAAATCTGAACACAGCGTTGATCTGGTTCAATATTATCATTAGAAACAATATGTGACACGGCAATTGCTGATATTGTTGTCCACATAAGCTCACATGCAGACAATTACGCAATGCTTTAAAATGATACGAATTAGATGTATTAGACTAACACATTGTGGTTCCCACACACACGACATACTCCCGTATCAAGAAGTAATCTGCACAAAGACTCATTGTAAAGCGTGATTATGCTTTCGTCGTCTGTAATTGTACAAGATATAATGCATAGAGGTATACAGGTCAGCAAATTAATGCAGCAAAGTAACATATGCACCATACCAGGTTGAGGACTGATATTAATCATGATTTGCATCAATGATCAATACGATATTATAGATAATCTTTGATCATCATATAACATGAAAGTTCCTCAATTCGGTAACTTTAGGTTTTGGCATAAAGCTCTTTTATAAAGACATCCTGTCTGATCTAGGTCCGTAATTACTTACAGCAGAAGATCAGATAGGCTATCCCCAGACAACTAATAACATAACGACCCTAAACCTCCGAGTTTTGTACAAACACCCTATCAAACGAAATTACGGTACTAAGACCATATGCCCATGAGGTGTTCATCCACAAACGCGTAGTTTGTTATGTTTGTATCACTAATGCACGCAATATAAAGTCTACGAAGCCTATCAGCATATCACACGTAGTCAACATACGTCTCATTAAAACTATACAATTCTTTAGCCTGTGTCAGATCCCCACTGATGTAACTATCATTTCCTCTTTTTATCCAGGAAATCATTTTGGGTTTTTCTAATTTTTTTAGGTATTTTGAAAATTTTCCAATGTTTTTGGTTTTTCTGATAAAATGACTCCCCCTAAAATAAAGAACATATTTTTGGGTTTTTAATTTTTCTGAAAAACAAAACAAAATTTGAAAGAAACAATCCACTTGAAAGCATCAACTTCTTTGAGGATTAAACAACCCCCTCGAAAGCATCAACTTCTTTGAGGATTATGATAGTAAAGAGAAATTCCCAATTAGCAAAGAGAAATTCCCAATTAGCAAAAATTATTACTAAAACTAAAAACTAAAAATGATAAACCGAGGAGCAGATTAGTCCTGTTTTTCCTTTATATTGTTTACTTTCAAAAGATATTCAAAGCGGGATCTGTCAAAAGCTTTTGTAAACAAATCTGCACGTTGGTAGTCAGTATGGATTTTGACCATGTCAATCAATTCCTTAGCGTAACAATCACGGATAAAATGATATTTAATCCGGATATGTTTAGCTTTAGAATGATTTTCAGTATTTTTAGTTAATGCAATTGCGGCTTCGTTGTCACAGTGTATAGGGGTTTTAAGAAACTGCAAACCATAATCGACCATCTGTTGTTGGATCCAGAGCACTTGCGAACAGCAACTCGAGGCTGAAATGTACTCGGCTTCACATGTAGACAGTGCGACGGAAGTCTGTTTCTTGCATTGCCAGGTAATTAACCTGCTCCCTAAAAACTGGCAACCGGCTGTTGTTGATTTGCTGTCTTTGTCACAGCCGCCCCAATCTGCATCACTAAAAGCAATAAAATCAAAATCATCATCATTAGGGTACCAAAGTCCTTTTGATGGACAACCCTTCAGATATCGAAGGATACGCTTGACCGCCGTCAGATGACTTTGTTTCGGCTTCGATTGATAACGCGCACAGAGACACGTTGCATACATAATATCTGGTCGAGACGCTGTCAAATACATCAGAGATCCGATGATTGCTCTGTATGTAAATGGGTCTGTCAGCTCCCCCTTAGCGTCCACTCCAATCCCGTGATTGGGTTGAATTGGGGTATCCATCGGCTTAGAGTCCTCCATCTGGAATCGGCTCAAGATGTCGGCAACATATTTCGTCTGGTGAATGAAGATCCCGTCGGGTCTTTGATCCACCTGTAAGCCGAGGAAAAACTGCATTTCTCCCATAGCGCTCATTTCGAACTTCTCCTGCATAACAGTTTCAAATTCCCTGCACAAAAGTTCGTTAGTTGAACCAAATATAATATCATCAACGTAAATCTGTACTAGAAGCAAGTCATCTCCCGTCTTCTTCGTAAAGAGGGTGCAATCGACGAGGCCGCGCTTAAATCCTTTGGAGATGAGGTATGTACTTAGCTCCTCGTACCACTGTCTTGGAGCCTGGTGCAAACCATATAAAGCTTTGTTCAGCACGTAGACCTTGTCCCGGTGGATTGGGTCCTCAAAGCCCGGTGGCTGCCCGACATAAACCTCCTCCTTGACTTTACCGTACAAAAATGCGCTCTTGACGTCCATTTGATAGACTTTGAATTTCTTATACGAAGCAAACGCAAGGAACATCCGAATAGCTTCGATTCTTGCTACTGGTGCATAGATTTCGTTGTAATCAATTCCTTCAATTTGATGGAAACCCTGCATAACCAATCTGGCTTTGTTCCTTACAATAACTCCACGATCATCCTTTTTGCACTTAAACACCCACTTAGTGCCTATTTTCTTTCTTCCCGGCGGCAAATCTGTGAGCGTCCAGACTCCCGATTTCTGGAATTGCAATAACTCTTCCTGCATTGCCTCAACCCAGGCATCTTCTTGCAAAGCGTCTTTGTATGTCCTTGGCTCTACCTGCGACACATAACATGCAAACGACCAATCATTTTGACTACCAGATTTCTGAATTTTGGCATACAATGCTAAGGCACCAAAACTCTCTGGCGAATTCACGCTTTTAAGCTGCCCTCTGGTCATCACTCCACTACCAGGATCTCCGATCACTTGCTCCAGCGGGTGAATACGATGAATCCGAGATTCCGGATTAACAGGTACAATCACTCCCGTCTGAGCAGTCAAGTTCTCTACAGCATCTTGATCATTACCCGTGTTAGATGATGAAGCAACATTTGGATTTGGGGTTGGGTTCACAGTTTTCTCTTCTAAGTCTTCTGCATTTTCAAGAACAGCTTCTTCAAATTGTTCATCTTCAGATTCTGAAGTGTCTAATGAAGTTGAAGCTTCTTGAAACAATTCTTCTTCTTGTGTAGGAGCACTGGTATCACTAGAAGCTGGTGGGGGGTTTACGGTAATTGGACGCATCAACGGTGAAGTTGCCGCGTTTTCACACTCGTAAAGTAATCTGATCACAGCTTCTTCAACCAAGCTATCTAGGTTGAATGATTCAAAGAAATCTTTGTAATCAAACATCCAATCAGGGCCCGTGCCTTGCAAATTTTGAGTGTATCGTTGAACTTCCACATTAGCCCAATCCTCCACTTGACGAGTTCTCTTGTTGAATACCCGTTTGAGCGGGGTTGCATATCCAACAAAATATCCCTCTTCAGCTTTAGGACTAAACTTCTCGCTTGGATTCAACATCGTACATGGCGCCCCAAATGGTTCTAGATACTCTAAATTGGGCTTTCGTCGGTGTAACAGCTCATAAGATGTTTTTCCAAACTTCTTCACTGTCAAAACCCGATTTAATGTATAGTTTGCTGCATAAATCGCCTCATTCCAGAACATTACTGGAAGATTTGAATCAGCGAGCATTGTTCTAGCAGCCTCAATCAGAGTCCTATTCTTTCTTTCAGCAATACCGTTCTGTTGCAGGGTATATGGAGCTGAATATTCATGATGTATCCCTTTGCTTTCACAAAGTTCATCCATCTTTGCATTTTTAAACTCCGTCCCGTTGTCACTCCTGATCCTTTTTATCTTCAAGTTGTAAATATTCTCCAGTCGAGTGAACAGAACTTGTAAGTTGGTAAAGGTGTCGCTTTTGTTCTTCAAACACATCACCCATGAGAATCGTGAATAGTCATCAGTGACGACTAAACAATAAAGCTCTCCAAGATGACTTTTGCGCTTGACCGGTCCAAAAAGGTCCATGTGCAATCGCTCAAGCGGCATCTCAACAGAGTTAACTTTCTTCACCTTATGGGATTGTCTGTGTTGTTTTCCTTTCATGCAGCTCACACACTTGTCGTTCAGATGGAAATGTTTCACGTTTACTCCATCGACAAGTCCATTTCTCACTAACTGATTCATTTTCCTCAGATGAATGTGCCCCATTCTTCGGTGCCACATTATCGATTCTTTTTCGGTCGCCTTGGATAAAAAGCATGTTATCTGTCCCTGTGGTGTCATTGCCTTGGACATATCAAGAATGTAAAGATTGTTGACTCGAGGTGCCATCAACATAACCCACTCCTTTGGAATCTTGAAGCCCAGTTTGAGGATGTAGCAAGATTTGTCATCAAAATGCACAGAAAATTGTTTATCGCATATTTGACTGACGCTCAACAGATTATAGTCTATCTGTTTGACATAAGAAATCCGCTCGAAAGTCACAATCCCGTTACTCACGCTTCCTTCCATCGTGATATAACCTCCTTTATTACCCGCGAACGCAACATATCCTCCATTAATATTCTTCACATCGAACAGCAATGCCAAATCCCCCGTCATGTGGCCTGAAGCTCCACTATCAACAATCCAAAGACTGCTAATAGGGCCAACTGAAGCTCCCTGCACACAAAAAGTAAGCAATTAGTTCTTTCGGGGGACCCAAGCCTGAGTCTTGGGCCTTTGAACTTTGGCTTTCAAAGAATCATTCTCATTGACTTTCTCAACAACTTTCTGTTTTGAATCACTCGTTTTCTGATTTTTCAAAACAGTTTCATTTTTATCACTCACCTTCGAAGTAGAAGCTCCTGGAGTACCATTAGGTGTCCAAGATTGTTCAGACCTTTTGAGAATACGGATTTGAGATTTTGGTTTCTCAATAGGTTTCTGAACGTTGTTACTAAAAGTAACTTTCTTAGCAACCTTATCTGAATTAACAGACTTAGGTCCAACATTTGACTTGACAATTGGTTTTTGTGGAACCTTTTGTCTATCAGCTGTTGTGTTCACCACTGGTTTTCTCCAAGATTGTTCCATTGCAATCCGATTCCTTCGATCATAATGAAATGGACGGTTGTTCCTCATTTGAAAATTGTTTTGATTATGAAAATGTTGTTGTTGAGGAACAGTCCGTCTATGCGGTGGGACATAATGATCAATCGGCTTTTTCATGGAATTCTTAACCTCAACTTCATGTCTCTTGTGCCTTACATATGGACACTGAGCAAGTAAATGCCCACGTTCTCCACATTTAAAGCATTTTCTATATTCCTCAAACACATAATGAGCATTTGGTGAAGCAAATGATCTTACAGGAAATTGATCATTATATTGTTGATTTCTTAAACTCTCAGGAAGTGGTCCTTTCGAGTAAGAAGGTTCATGAAAACCATTTGCTTTATCATCTGGTCGAATAAACTCAGTGACATGAATTTTTGGCTCTTGAGGAACTTCTGAAAACAGTTTCTTTAAGATTTCTGGTGGAATTTCATTGGTTCTTTCATGTTTTGGAAACCATATTGTGCTTTCTTGCCAGATTTTATCAAGTTTAGAATAGTTAACGTTTTTAATCGGAAATTCCTCATCAGCAATGATTTTATCGGATCCTTCCATCCGATAAAACACCTTTACAGGTTTGTCACTTGGTTCATTCAGCTCATTCTTTTCAATCACATTCTTAACATCATTCTTTTTCTTAACATCAAACTTTTCAGACTTCTTATCACGATTAGCATTTGCCATCGGATGAACATGATCAGATGGTGACACTGGTTCAGTAGTAATGATGTGATTTTCTTTTGGAATCTCACATTCATTAACAGATTTATCACTACCAGTATCATCATTATCTGAGTCTGAACTATCACTCTCAGCATAAACACCCTCATTGTTCAAGCCCAAAATCGGTCTCACATCGGAATATGGATCACCAATACTTGAAGTATTAGATTCCATTTCTGACGATGAGTCTGATTTTACCGAACTCTCCGGTATAACTTGATGATAGTTATGGTTCTCAAAAAGAACCGGAGATGGTACAGACTTGTAATTGGTGGTGTTATCATCAATGATATGATCTACCACATAAGCAACATTTTTATAACTTTCCAATTTCTTGTTAACCTTTTCAGCAAAGCATTTAATGGCAGCCATTTCCAACTTGGTGTTTTCAATTTCATTGATGTAGTTATTTATGGCCAATTGTTTCAATGACAAAGTATTTTTCAAGTCAGAAATGTCCTTTTTATAGCCATCTAATACTTTGTTAAAAGCATTCAACTCTTTGCGAGTAGATTGACAGTTTTGAATAGCACTATCACGTGAAATTCGGAGTTGTTTATTCTCCTCTGTCAATCTATCACAAGTCCCACAGTATTTATCACTCATGACATCAGTGCTAGATTCAGAACTTACAGGTTTTGGCGGTTCGGCCATGGCCATCAAAGCAAAATGAGCTTCCTTTCCAGTGAAAAACTTTGAGTAGTCGATCTTGGTGAAAGCATCATCAGCTATGCACGACTTCCTCGTCATCAAAAAGTCAGCTTCTGCCAGCAACTGGTCAATATCATCATCCAAAGAATCAACACTTCCCTCTGTGTCTGATTCGCTCTCACAATCTGAATAAACTGATTTACACTCTTCGGGAACATCAGAAACTGAATCAATCACCATCCCAGAACTCTTCTCCTCAGCCTTAACCTCAACAGGTTCAATCTCCACTTCCATCTCTGTCTCAGAATCATCACTTTCACTCTCCTCAGTTTCTTTCTTCTCATCAACTGCCACCGACTCTTCCATATCAACCTGATAGGCAACACATGCCACATTCCCACCAGTAGTTACTTCCTCAACTCCTATTTGCATACCCGACCAGTCAAACCTCTCATCCTGTTGAGTCACCAAAGCTTGGTTCTGACTCGCATTCTGTTGAGTCTCAGTAGGTGTAGTGATAGGTACAACTTTTCGGTTTGGGTGATTAGGAGATTGATTTTGAATCTGGTGTTGAGTGTTTGGTTGTCTGTTTTGGTTGTTAAAGTTTCGGTTCTGGTAGTTGTTGTTGTTTTGGTAAGAAACTTGGTTCTGTTGACGGTTCTGGTAATTTGCATTGAAAGGGTTTCGATTACCTTGTTTAGGTGGCTGGGTGCATTCCCTTTTGAAGTGTCCTTTCTCTCCACAATTAAAACATGTAACCTTCTCCTTGTTAAAACCATAGGTTGTGTTGGGAGAAGTTGCCAAATCAGTTCTTCCAGTTTTCTCTATGAACTCTGTTGCTCTTCTCATTATACTCGCAAAAGCCCATTGAATGTCAATGAGTTCCATCTCTTCCTTGTCTATTTGTGCGTAGTCTTCGTTGGTCAAGTTGTTGTTCCCAATCTGACTAGCAACCAAACCATTGTAGGATGAAACCATTGCTGAGACTAATGCAATGTGTTGCTGAGCAACCTCCACAGTCACATTTCCTAAGTTGGATGTATCCAAAACCACCGGTTGTTTATGTTGTGTAACTTGGTTTGATGGTTGTTGTGTTTGGTTAGCAGTGTAAAAACTTGCTTGTTGCATTGGAGAGATTGGTGAAATGTAGGAACTATATTGTGGTGGTGTGTATGATGGTTGTGAGTAGGAATTGTATTGTGGTGGTGTGTAGTTGGTGGTTGGTTTTGATGAATCCATGACATTGGAAATACATGCAACATGTGGTGCAACGCTTCCAGAGCTCGAGTTTCCAGCTGAAACTGAAGTACCTCCAAAATACAGACTTGGATTCTGAGGAATCTGTGACCTCCTAGCTTTCCTCCTATCCTCCAGCTCTTTGTTCTCCAGCTTCTCAATAAACTCTGAAATGGTCCAGAATTGATAAGCATCCTTCTCTCTGAGTACCTCCACATGCTGATCCCATTGTGGTGGTAAAGCATCTGCAAACTTATCAACCTGCTTAGTCATTGGAATCTGTACACCATAGCTAGACAATTCAGACAATAAATGCATATATTTCGGAGTTAGTTCTTTCAAAGTTTCATTATTAATAAAAGAAAAATTATCAAACTCTTTGACTAATTCCTCCATTCTCAGACTCCTGGTCTTCTCGTTACCATCATGCTTCCTCTTCAGCTTATCCCAAAGCTGCTTTGACGTAGTACATGTCCCAAACTGATGCAATAGATCACTTGTGATTGCCTGTGTCAGTTGAGAGAACGCCTTCTTCTCCACCACGTATTTCTTCTTTTCATCCTCAGTCAAGCTCTCCAGAGGAATCAACTCACCGGTATTCTCCAGAATCGGTGCTGTGTATCCTTTCACAATCATGCTCCATGCCTCAGCTCCTTCAACTCCCATGCCTTCCAGATGGATCTTGAACATGGTGTGCCACTGGTTATATTCTTGCATATCCATGAGCTTAGGTGGCTGAGTTCCACTACCTGTAGACAAATCCTTAATCAAGGTAGAGATAGCATTAGTGGTTTGAGTATTTACCGCCGCTGCAGCTACTCCCCAGTAATCTGATTGTAATGCCGGATGTGCTACATTCTGAGGCATCGTGCTTGTTGTTGTCATGTAGTTAAGTGGTTGTGAGGATTGCGTGTTCGTCTTTTGAGCTGCCACTGTCCATGGGTCCATTGTCTGCTGTTGTGGTTGTGTTGGTGCTGATCCCGAAGTAGTTTGAAAACGCCACATAATCACAATCTGAAAATCTCAACACTTAGAAAAATTTTCAGCAAAAATCTTAGGTTCGCCCGAAAACTAGTACATTCGTCCAAATTTTTCTACTTTCGTCCACTATTACTCACTCTCGTCCACACTGATCTACTTTCGTCCACACAGTAACACCCGAATGTGGAAATGACTAAACACTATTCCACTTTCGCCCAAGTTAGAACGGTCGAAGGTGGAATTTTCACCCGAATGTGAAAAATTTCAACAAGATTTTCAGGTTCGTCCACTCAAAAACTCAGGTTCGCCCACTTTTATGCACGTTCGACCACAACTCTCAGTCCAGGTTCCAGGTTCGCCCAATATCAGCAGATCTCATTTTTGAAAAACGGTTATTGTTTGAAAAACGGTTATTTTGATCTCAGATTTTCAAAAGTTCATGGATTTGAATGATCTTAATCAGGTTATGTTTCGGATTTGATTTGGAACAACTTTAAGTCTTGGAAAACTTGAATTCGACCACAAATTCACCTTTAAATCGATCAAAAACTATGTTTTTAAGAGTTTTTGTAAAAACAGATGATTTTATGTCAAAAACATGTCCAAATCAGCTCTGATCTTATCAAATTTGTTGTTGTATGATCCTCTAAGCTCTGATACCACTTTGTGAGCGTTGGATTTTATCTAAAACAGGATTACACGATCATACAAGTCACAAATCTAGGTGCGGAAACCCTAGATCTGAACAAATTGATAAGATACAAATCACGACACAATCAAGATCATTTTCAATATCATTTTCATAGATTAACTTCAATCAATATGCATTTACAAACTGTTTATGTTAATCTAGAATCACAAAGACAATCTCTCAAAAACACTCCTAAACCTGAATTGAACCTGGACACAAATGACAACTCTCTTACATAATCAAAAACTCAAAAACTATATATAGGCACTGCACATTCGCCCCTTACAGATGGTCGAATGTGAGCATTTTCCACATTCGCCCACTGCAAGTGGTCCAATGTGTTCTTCTGATGTAACCCATTCTTCCTTCGTCCAGTTCCTTTCTACCTTCGCCCCTTTCTGATTACCTTCGCCCATATTGATTTACATTCGCCCATATTGATTTACATTCGCCCAATCTGAACTACCTTCGGCTATCTACTAACACATGTTAATTATAGTATATCCAATCTTTAGTCGCAAAACGCATCAACAGAGATAGGTTACAATTGATTATTGATGATGTTTTGTTCATTTTGGGGATTTTGCGTTAGATCTAGGGCTTGTTCATGATGATAGAGATAAGGATATGATTGGGGTTTTCTTGTTCATGATAATCTGAGTATATTAAGTTGATTATTAATTGATTTCAGAAAGTTTCCTAATTGGGTAAAGATTGCATGCGTTTGATGTGACATCTCCATAATTTGCTATTTCAGGTAACTTGTAAAACGAATGGATTTCGGGATAAAATTGGTAAGGTTTTGTAGGAATATGTTAATGATAGTTGACTGCTGTGATTGGTGATGTTTCGTGATGTTTTCGGACCGTTTAGATGTGTTTTGGTGCGTTTTATGAAATGCTGATGCAAACGGGCGAACGTGGCTCTCATCCAACCCTTCGTGTTGGGGAACGTCGCCCAAACGGGTGAACGTGGATCAAACGGGCGAACGTGGAACAAAACGTGACTCAAACGGGCGAATGTGGCTCAAACAGGCGAACGTGAAAATGGGAAAAACCACATTCGACCATCTGATGTCCGGAATGAGATTTTTGATGCAAACTAAGTGTTTTATGCTTGAAACTTATGTGTTAAACTTATGTGCATGACTAATTGATGTAATGGGTCACCAACGGGATGTCAGGTCTACCTGGTATGTCCGGTTAACGTTTAAACGCACTTTTTAACACATAGAGTCAAGATCTGGACAATCGGGGACTAGTTAACCTTCGGGTTAGTAGTCATCACACTTCTGTAAACTCATTAATAGGTGGTTATTAGTCGGGAGCATCATACGCGAGTTGGATCTCTAGTTATCAAGAAGACACACTCTAAGGTGAGTTTCTCGGCCCCACTCTTTTACGGGTTTTATATTTTCAGGGGAGAAAACATGTTGTGTTCTTTGAACGGGTATCAAATGTGTTTTCATAAAAGGCGTGTCAGCTATGTTTTTGGGTATTCATGTATTCACTACGTTTTGGGAGTATTCATTATGTTTGGAAGTGTTCATTTGGGTTCAAGGTATTCATTTATGTTCAGTATTATATGGCCTATGTTGTGGCAGTTCGTTAGCCGCGATGCGGTAGTTCGTTAGCCCCTAAGTGGTAGTCCGTTAGCTATGATATGGTAGTTCGTTAACCATGGGATGGTAGTCCGTTAGCTATGATAAAGTAGTTCGTTGGCCATGGGATGGTAGTTCGTTAACTACGGTGGGCGATGGTTCGTTTGGGAGGTTCGTTATGGAGTTCAAACGTTTAACGAGTGTCTTCATCGGTCGATTGTATCATGATAGTCTTTCAAAAGTTCGTGAAACGTTTTACTTAAAAACCTGTGAACTCACCAGCATTATTTGCTGACGTCTTTTAGCATGTTTGTCTCAGGTCGCTAAGGTAGCAGCTATCGATAGGCGCACGGAGTCTCACGGCGTCTAGGACTCATTTGCATTTCATTTTGAGTATTTCAGACTTGAGTTTTACTTTTGAGTTGTAATAATACATTTTGCTTCTGCTGTGTTAGAACGGTTTTTGAGAACTTAATGGGCAAATTTACGTTGTTTTCATATCATTTAGTTGTCGTTTATTGTGACCGTTGACTTGGATCCTGGTGTGTCACGCGCCTCGCGGTAAAACCCCGCATGTGGAATTTGAGGGTGTGACAGTCATGGTCCGAGGAGGTGGTGGTGGAGGGTTGGGGATCGGGTTTAGTGTATCAGAGGAGTAGGTGATGGTGGGCTGGTGTGGGTGTGTGACGGGCTGAGATGTTAACGGGAGAGGGCCTATTGTGTTTGGGCGAAGTGATGTATTTGAGGGACCGGGGAAGTTGTGGGCCGGTGAGTGGGGTTGCGAAGTGGGAGTGGGTGAGGTGTGGGCCTGTAAGGGTGAGTTAGGGAGTGGGGTGTGGGTCTGTTGGGCTGGTGAGTGAGGTTGTGGGCTAGTTTGGTGTAAGGGCGGAGGAGGTTGAGGGTGTTGGGTGTTCACAGGAGACGGAAAACGGAGGGCCGGATGAGGGGAGTCATCGAGGAACGAGTAGGTGGTGGTGTTTGGTTTGTGGTGTGTGGCAAAGGGGAAAATGGTTTCGTCAAATATGACGTGACGGCTAATGGTAATGGTGCGGGTTTTGAGGTCAAGGCATTTATATCCACGATGGTTGGGTGGGTACCCAAGAAAGACGCAAGGGTATGATCGGTAGGCTAGTTTGTGGATAGTGGTGTTGGGGATGAGTGGGTAACATATGCATCCAAACACACGAAGATGATCGTAGGAAGGGATGCATTTGTATAGTCTTTGAGTGGGGGTTTGGAAGTTGTGAATTTTGCTAGGTATAATGTTTAAGAGGTAAGTGGTTGTTTCAAGGGCATGGTGCCAATAGGTGTTGGGGGTTGAGGAGTGGGCGAGGATGGTCCTCATGAGGTTGTTGATGGTGCGGATTTTGCGTTCCGCTTTGCCATTTTGGGATGAGGTGTGAGGGCATAAGAAACGGAAGTGCATGCCATTTTGAGTACAAAAATTGTAGAATTGTTTGTTGGCATATTCACGTCCGTTATCACATTGGAGTTGTTTTATTTTGGTGTTAAATTGGGTTTGAACAAAGTTGGTAAATTTAGTAAACATGGCAAACACATCAGCTTTATTTGCTATAGGGTAGGTCCAAAGGAAATTGGTAAAGTCATCTAAAAATAAAACATAATATCGGTGGCCCCCGTTGGAAACAATGGGGGATGTCCAAACATCACTGTGCACAAGATCAAATGGCATAAACGTACTTGTATTAGAATTAAGAAAAGAAAGTCTGGTATGTTTACCAAAAATACAAGCACTGCAAGTTTTATTATTTAAAGTACCACAAGAAATTAAACTAGAAGATTTTAAACTTTGCAAAATGGCTGGCCAGGGTGACAGAGCCGTTGATGCCAGATGTCTTGAGTGAGTGCAGCATATGTGGATGCAGTGGAAAGATTAGTGATGTTGGACGGGCTGAGAGTGTAGAGGTCCCCGAGCTATTGCACCGTAGGATAGATTTCTTGGTCTTTACGTCCTTCACAGTAAAACCATAAGGGTCAAATTCAACAGACAATTGATTATCAGTTGTAAAACGACGCACAGATATAAGGTTTTTGACAAGTTATGGTGCGTAAAGGACATTATTAAGTTTAAAGGGTGGGAATGGTGGGGGTAGGGTAATGTTGCCTTGTCCTAACACCGGAATGGTTTTGCCATTGCCAACAATAATGTTACGAATAATGTCAGAATTAAAAATAGACGAGAACTTATCAAATTGAGGAGACATTGTACCGGACGCGCCGGTGTCCATGGTCCACGAGGGATCATTGTGGTGAAGTGCCAAGTTGTATAAAGCCTGTGCAATGTCCGTAGGAGAGTGGTTGGTGTTGTATGATTGGGCCGAGGTGGAGTTGGAGGGTTTTGGGCCAAGAATGCCTTGGCCGTGGGCTGAGGAGGTGTTATTGGGCTGTTGCGGGTAGTTGGGCTGAGGGTATGGGCTGGAGGGGTAAGGACAAGGGGGAGCGGGCCAGTAAGCCCAAGGTGATGGGGCGGATGGTGGGGTTTGCTGGTTGGGCCAAGGCGAAGGCCAGTATTGGGCCGGGTGGTAGTGGGGTTGTTGGTAGCGGCCCAGCCCGTAAGATTGGCGGCCACATCTGCGGCCACGAGGATCATTTTGACGGCCGTATGGGTCAGGTGGGGAATTTTGATTGGTACGAGGTTTTTGTGTAGGGGAATTGGTGGTGGTGTGTAGGGCGGTGCCAGAGGCTTGTGCGGATATTTTGGCTTAGTTGTTTTTGGTGTCTTCATGTTGACATAGGCGGGACCATACGGTGTAAAAATCGGGTAAAGGATGTGTCTTTTGTAGGATAAGTGATAGGCTCTCATAAGGTTCAATTAGGCCAGTGAGGATTTGGAGGACAAGTTGGTTTTCAGTGATGGGTGATTCAAGGCTTTTTAGTTGATCAAAAAGTAGTTTCATGTTTTGGCAGAAAGAGGAGATGTCAGAAAATTGTTCTAGGCGGGTGTTAGAGAATTTGTTTTGAATGGAAAGGAGGCGTGTGGCTTAGTTATCTAAGAAGAGGTTCTTAAGGCGGAGCCAAGCATCATAGGCACTAGTGTTGGTGACCATGATGGTGTGGACAAGGTCCTGGGTGATGGTACCATAGATCCATTGTAAGACAATGGCGTCTATGCGTTCCCAGGAAGCAAGAGGTGCGGGTGTCTCTTTAGCTTTTTCAGCCGAAGAGGAGGATTCAGAAGTGGGGCGAGGTTGGAGGTGATCATATACCTCATATGCTTTGCAATGAAGGATAAAAAGTTCCGCCCATGTGTTGTAATGTTCGGTTTGGCGGTCAAGGATAATGGGTATGAAATTCTTAATGTTAGTGACTGTGATGGCTGGGTTAATAGAAGAAGACATGATTGGCGGAAGAAGATTGGTCGCAAAAGAGGTTGCGATCGGAAAAGAAGAGGTGACGGCAAAAGGGAAGGAAAAAAATTAGGGTTAGGCACTTGATACCATGAAAGATTATGCTTAATTCCTTGATTTCTCATTCCATTTAATAAATAATATATACACAAATACATTCCCTATTTTAGGGAAGAGATAATCACACATAAATGATACATAAATGATAGGCATTATCTATAATTACAAAAGTCAATGGTCTAATCTATTATCAATAACCTTGAACGCGTCACGAAGCTATCTATCAAACTGCTCAGGTTTCAAGTGCTTCGACATTAGGTCAATAAACCAGTTGAAGTCAAAGGGTGATGTCTGTTGGAATAAATATACGTAACGTTTGTATATTTATCGGTAGGCATTATAATCATTTATATTATAATTGATCAATTGTTAAAATACTCTAAGCCCATAACCGATTTGTCTTTGATGGACAGACTTATCATTAGTTGGGCCCAACTAGAGTGTCCCCTGGGTATGTATAAATATAAAGAGATTACTAGGGTTGAGGATTGATGCACATAACCTAATCATAACACCACCTAAACTCACAGTTACTTCTCCTCTCTCCTTCATCGATTCTTCTTCAAGAATCATTAGCCATCATAACTACATACCCTAAAGGGAACTCAAACACACTGACAAGGATGTCTTCCAAAACGCTTACAGCATCAGTCTCTGGTCTCACAAATCTGTCAGGTATTATTATTATTATGTTTTCTATTACATACAACCAAAACTGATCAACATGTGGTATCAGAGCAATGTTGCTCAATTAGTTTTGGTTGTTTCCGTAAATCTGGAACTAAATAAGAAAGCAATGATTACGATTGCGTTTTTTTTTTTTTGTTCCCAGTCGATTTCAATCGACCATTATTTTGAACAAATTGTTTAGTATCTTTATGTTATTATTTTCGGAACAATGAAACAAATAATAATAATAATAAACCCTTCGTATCCTTATTTTGAGAAAAAAAAGGGGTATGGTTCAATATTAAAGGACTAATTTTTTGTTCTCAGTTGTCTGACAAAAGCGTTTTTATGAATTTTGATGACAAAGATTAGTCAAAATTAATTCACTTGAATTCTTTATTCCAAGCGTTCTTGATTTCATATTATTTTTACGATGAAATCTGTAAAATAAAAAAAAATATTTTTTTTAGGAAATCCCTTATTTTGGGATGGAATTATGTTTTGATTATATTTCCTAAAATTGTGTATCTTCATCTCTAAGTTTTCGAATAGTACTTTTTTTGTGTATCTTCATCTCTAAGTTTTCGAATAGTACTTTTTTTATATATATAATCGAATTATTAAACTTGGATGGATACGCCTAAGATATTTGGAAATTATAATCAAAATCCCTTAAAATTCGCAAACTAACTTTATCGTGTTATTAGTTCTCTAATTTAGGTTCTCGATTATATCAGGTTTAGGAAATTAGTTCCCGGGTTTATTAGTTAAACGTATTAAAGTTCCGGGTAATTGTTCAAGGTTTACAAGTTCTCGGTTCTATCAGGATCTCGATCAGGTTCCCGAATAGGTGTTTTCAGTTATATTCATTGTTGTTCGAAAACCAATTACGTTTGTCCAAGAACCATCATTCATTCGAGAACCATCATATCAAACCGAGAACTGTTATGATAACTGAGAACTAATAATATATCCGAGAACTAATGTGAAATTCGAGAACATAAGCATTTTTTTTCGAAACCTCTAAACCATCCGAGAACTATAATATTTTCTGGGAACTCCTTATGTTGTTCGAGAACCCATTACTCTTTGAGAACAATAATGAACCGAAAACTAACTTTTTTCGAGAACTCGTTATGTTATCCGAGAACTCATCAAGTTATTCGAGAACTCATAAATTTTTTGAGAACTCAATTTTTCTGAGAACCCATTATTTTTCTAGAACTCATAAGCTAATTCGAGAACTCTTCTTTTTTCGGGAACTCATAAGATTACTGAGAACCCATTAGTTTTTCGGGATCTCTAATAAATTTTTTTTGGAGTTTTGATAAAACATAATGTATCAAGTTTATTCAAAACGTTATTTCCAAACCTTGCTTAACCTGCAATAACATTTTGAGTGTCACTTCTGCCCAACGGTGATGTGTCACATTAGTTCGTTATTTAAGATCTCGTTAAGCATTGTAGCTTAGTTTACATAATGTCCATAAGGTTTCACTTCTGCCCAACGGTGATGTGTAACAGATTATGTTGGTAAACTAAGTGTATTGCATTAAAACATTGAAAGTCTCACTTCTGCCCAAAAGTGATGTGTTACAATCATTGTTTGCAAACCTAATACTTAAATAAATAGTGTATAGCCAAAGCTAGAAACATGTTATTTAAGTAGTGTTAATGTGGTGTTATAAGTTATCACAGATTCGTTACGTATAATGGTCTATTATGTCTGCCTTAGATTCTTACTTGCCCCATAAGTCACTATAAATTCTTCATTATCTTAGTATCCTTAAATTCTCATCTTATTCCACTCTCAGCTCCCAACTGCGGCATCACTCAATTAACTGGTGATAACTATGCTTCCTGGAAAGAATCTCTTTTACTGACCCTGGCATTACTGGATTTTGATTATGCCTTGAGAGAGAATGCCCCTCCTGCACTTACTGCTTCAAGAACTGCTAATGACAAAATAGTGCATGAAAAGTGGGAGAGGTGCAACCGAATGTCTCTCATGTTTATGAGGAATTCCATCAGCTTGCCTATCAGGGGTTCCATTCCAGACTCTAATATCGCTAAAACTTATCTGTCTTCGGTGGAAGAACAATTCAAAGGAACATCAAAGGCACATGCTTCTACTCTCATTTTGAAACTCGTGACAACTAAGTATGATGGAAAAAGTGGTATTCGTGAGCAAATTATGATGATGAATGACATGGCCAACAAACTTAAGGGACTGGACATGGAGATTAGTGATGGTTTCCTGGTGCATTTCATCATGACCTCGCCTCCTTCGGCTTATGACGCCTTTAAGATCAACTATAACACACAGAAGGATAAGTGGACCATGCAGGAGTTGATCGCCATGTGTGTGCAAGAGGAGGAGCGGATGAAGCTGGAGAAACCAGAAGTTGCTTACCCGATGACTGCTCATTCAAAGAAAAGGAAGAGACAATCTAATAAGAATCAATCTTTTAAAACTTAGAGGAATGATGCAAGTACCTCATCTGGCCCTAAGAACTGCATTACTAAGAGCAAGTTCTACTGCAAGTTCTGTAAGAAAGAGGGACATAAGCAGAAGGACTGCTCTGCCTTCAAGGAGTGGCTAACTAAGAAAGGTAATCATCTATTTATGATACTTGAGTCCTTTAACTTAAATGTTCCATCTAACTCTTGGTGGTTTGATTCTGGTTCTATGGTCCACGTGACCAATTCTCTTTAGGGATTCCGTACAATCCAGAAGTTGGCAAGAAACCAAAGAACACTTAATGTTGGGAATAGAAAGTCTCTTATTGTCGAAGCCATGGGAACATTAGAATTAAAATTTAAAACTGGTTTATGTATTATTCTTTATGATACCTTATATATTCCTGAGATTACTCGGAATCTTGTATCAAGACCTAAATTAGACATGGATGGTTTTGATGTTTCTCATAGTCATGGCAAACTTACTATTACTTATGATTCCCAAGTGTATGGTTATGGTTTTCTGGATGGTGGTCTCTATAAGTTAGAACTAGATGATGATTTTTCCAAGTCTTTGTTATCATATAATATTAATGAATCACTAACAAATAAGAAGTTCAGGAGAGACTTAGAAACTTCATCCATGTTGTGGCATCAACGTTTAGGCCACATTTCACAAGAAAGGTTAACCAGACTCGTGAGGGATGGGGTATTACCCTCTCTTGATTTCAATGATTTTGGAACATGTGTCAAATGCCTTAAGGGCAAGATGACATCAGCAAATATGAAAGGTGCCACTAGGAGCTCTAATTTATTAGAACTCATTCATATTGACATTAGTGGCCCTTATAACATTGCTGGAATCACTGGACATAATTCATTTATCACTTTCATTGATGATTATTCTCGATATATGCACTTGTATCTCATTAAAGAAAAGTCTGAGTCATTGACAACTTTTAAAGATTATAAGGCTGAAGTTGAAAAGCAATTAAATCATCAGATAAAAGTTGTTAGATCAGATAAAGGGGTTAATATTATGGTAGACATACTGATGTGGGTCAAGCCCCTGGTCCATTTTATGAGTTTTGTAAGAGCTAGGGGATTGTGAACCAATACACCATGCCAGGTACTCCTTAGCAGAATGGTGTAGCTGAGCAGAGAAATAGAACCCTAATGGACATGGTGCGCAATATGTTAGCCAACTCAGGTTTACCTTTATTCCTCTGGACTGAGGCCTTAAAGGCAGCCGTTCATATACTCAATAGAGTTCCTACGAAGTCTATCCCCAAAACTCCTTACGAACTTTGGACAGGTAGGAAACCGAGTCTTAGATATATGAAAGTATGGGGCTGTCTTGCCGAAGCTAAATTATATAACCCATTCTTACAGAAGCTTGACATGAAAACCGTTAGTTGTTTCTTTATCGGGTATCCTGAGAACTCCAAGGGTTATAGATTCTATTGTCCTTCCCATGTCACTCGTATTGTAGAAACCAGGCGTGTTGCGTTCCTAGAGGATTTCAAGGTCAGTGGGAGTAATGCAAACCCTTACGAAGAATTGCAAGAAGTACAAGATGCGGGGGAGACAGATCCGTCGCTTACTATAACTCCGATGATTCCTCTTGTACCCAATGCCAATTCTGATCCTAATGTCACTGCACCAACACCGAATAATTTACAACCAGATCTTCACGTACCAACTAATGAAGGCCCATCAAACACTCATCACCATGACACTACTGAACCTGAAAACCCACTTCGAAGGTCATCAAGGTCTAGAAGGCCTACCAATTTTGATGATTATGTTACCTTCCTAACTGAAGCAGATATGGATACTAGAAAGCTTACTGATCCTAACTCTTATAACGAAGCCATTAGCAGTGATCAGTCTTCTGAATGGACTAAAGCCATGACTGACGAGCTTGAATCCATGAAGAAAAATGACGTTTGGGATTTGGTTGAATTACCCAGCGGTGCAAAAGCCGTAGAATGTAAATGGGTCTTCAAAACAAAACTAGATCCGAAAGGGAACGTTGAACGCTATAAAGCGAGATTGGTTGCGAAAGGCTACACTCAGAAAGAGGGAATTGATTATCAGGAGACGTTTTCACCTGTCTCTCGAAAAGATTCCTTAAGGATCGTTATGGCCCTCGTAGCTCATTTTGATTTAGAGTTACATCAGATGGACGTTAAGACTGCTTTCCTTAATGGTGACTTGGACGAAGAAGTGTTCATGAAGCAACCTGAAGGCTTTAAACATGAAGGTCAAGAACATCTAGTCTGCAAGTTGAAGAAATCCATATACGGTTTAAGACAAGCCTCACGTCAATGGTACTTAAAGTTTGATGAAGTCGTTAAGAGTAATGGTTTCATGAAGAATCAAGTTGATCAATGCACCTACCTTAAGATGAGTGGGAGTAATTTTACTATTCTTGTCCTTTACGTTGATGATATCTTACTGTCAAGCAATAGCTTAGATATGTTGCATGAGTCGACGCGATTACTTTCGTCTAATTTCGACATGAAGGATCTCGGAGAAGCCTCTTATGTCATTGGCATCGAAATACACCGAGATAAACGCAATGGGATTTTAGGTTTGTCCCAAAGGGCCTACATTGATCGTGTTCTCACGCGTTATAACATGCAACATTGTAAACCTACTCCAGCTCCGGTAGCTAAGGGAGATGTCTTCGGTTTATTCCAATGTCCGAAAACAGATGTGGAGAAAGAACAGATGAAAATGATACCTTATGCCTCAGTAGTCGGTAGTCTTGCTTATGCTCAAGTCTGTACGCGCCCAGATATCACTTACGTTACTTGAATGCTAGGCCGTTACTTGAATAATCCTGGCCATGATCATTGGAAAGCAGCTAAGAAGGTGTTAAGATATCTGCAAGGGACTAAAGACTATAAACTGACTTACAGAAGAAGTGATAATTTAGAAGTGGTAGGATACTCTGACTCTGACTTTGCTAAATGCAAAGATGTTAACAAATCCACTTCGGGGTATATCTTTATGTTAGCAGGCGGGCCCATTTCATGGAAGAGTCATAAACAGAGACTTACGACAACATCCACAATGATGGCAGAATACATAGCTGTGTATAATGCTACCTGTCATGGAATGTTGATTAGGAATCTCATTACTGGACTCAAAATCGTTAATTCCATTTCTAGACCATTGAAGCTTTACTGTGATAACTCAGTCGTTAGTTTCTCGAACAGTAACAGTTCGACTGGCGCTGGTCATTTCTTAGATACAAAGTATTTGTTCGTGCGTGAACGAGTTGAGGAAAACAATCTTTGTATCAAACATATAAGTACTAATGATATGCTTGCGGATCCGATGACTAAAGGTCTCCCACCTAAAGTATTCGAAGATCACGTTTCGAAGATGGGACTTACTAATGACCTTGTTTAGAAGCATATGTACTTATTGACCACTTATGTTTACTTATGACTTATGTTTTATGAATAATGACTTATGTTTAATGAAATTTCCTCATTATGATTTGTTTGTCTATTACTATGTTAAGCTAGCATAATGACATAAAGACAATAATGTAACAAATCAACAACTAAGGGCATAACTTAATTGATCATAATGTTAAGTTTTAGATTTGGATTGTAGTATGATTAATGGGGGTCCTAAGTCGAATAAAGACTTAACGGCTGTATTTCTCTGCTACAGTTTGGGTTTAGAACTAAAATGGGTATTTAACTCATGAGGCTTACGGAATACTCATAATAAATGATTACTCGGCTAAGTGGGGGAATGTTGGAATAAATATACGTAATGTTTGTATATTTATCGGTAGGCATTATAATCATTTATATTATAATTGATCAATTGTTAAAATACTCTAAGCCCATAACCGATTTGTCTTTGATGGACAGACTTATCATTAGTTGGGCCCAACTAGAGTGTCCCCTAGGTATGTATAAATATAAGGAGATTACTAGGGTTGAGGATTGATGCACATAACCTAATCATAACACCACCTAAACTCACAGTTACTTCTCCTCTCTCCTTCATCGATTCTTCTTCAAGAATCATTAGCCATCATAACTACATACCCTAAAGGGAACTCAAACACACTGACAAGGATGTCTTCCAATACGCTTACAGCATCAGTCTCTGGTCTCACAAATCTGTCAGGTATTATTATTATTATGTTTTCTATTACATACAACCAAAACTGATCAACAATGTCAGCTTCTCTTTGTCGATTATTGTATTGAGCGGGTCATCTTGATGGAGGACTTCTTTTTGAAGTAGAAGTTCAGCAACTTGGAAAAAAAATTCTTTGTGTGGAAGATTAAATTGGATTTTTGAGATAAAACAAGGATCACGGGTAGGTCGTATAGTGGGTGATAGTGGCGAGGAGTGATAGTTTGGTAATCTAGGGTTTTTTTTTTTTAATAGGAAACAGAGTTTTAAGAATTAGATGATGTTATGGAGGGAAACTTAAAATTTTTCAAATTTTAAAAAAATGACACTTAAAAATGACACTTAATATTAGATCTTTTTTTTTGTTGTTGCCAAAGTGAGATAGCTTACTTGGAACAGACACAAGACTTTTAGAGGAGGGTCTCAAGTTTAATACTTACGTAAGGGAGTGTTTAAAAAATATTAGTGTAAAAAGTAGTGAAAAGTAACATTAGCCGTTAAAAAAAATATAGATATTTTTTTAAATAGTAACTTAGACATGGCCACTAAATATATTCATACATTTACACCAATGTTTAGAACAGGACTAGGACTGGGACCTGCAGCCTTAGATGAGGCAACACCTTACAATCAAGCTCCTCTGTGCCAATGAGCTACAAGCCCTTTGGTGTTCATCAGCTTAGTCATGTTCAAAATACTTCCTCGATAGTTTAATTAGAGATAAAATATTTGTTGACGTACATGTTGGTTTTGGATGAAAAATGATAGAGATGGAGTTTTGAATTCATATTAAGCGAAGAACATGACCGAGTAGTCAAAATATGATGAAATACAGAATAAATATGTGAATTGGTCATGTTTGAGGAATTTGAGCTTTAAGAACTCAACAATCCTAATTAAGTTGTCAATATCCTCATAATGTGATATGAACTACGTTGAAAAAGTGATAATTTGGAAATAGTAGATTGATTGATCAAACTTTACGGCCACGGAAGGTAACTGACTTTTCAAAACAAAATATATAATAATAATAATAATAATAATAATAATAATAATAATAATAATAATAATAATAATAATAATAATAAAATCAAGTTAATGTAGATGTGTCTTTTAAATATATTTTATCAATATTTTTGATAAACTTAGTAGTTGCATATATGTGAATTAATTTGTGTGTTCATACTCGTTCATAACTTTGCAAGTAGCTCTATAAGTAGTGATCACATGATTAGGGGTGAGCATACGAAAACCGATAACCGAAAATAACCAAAACCGAACAGATAACCAAACCGAAAATAACCGAAATCGAATTAACCAATCGGTTACGGTTAACATATGGCCAAAACCGAACCATTCGGTTACGGTTTTGGTTTTGGTTTTCCCTTCTTCCGTAACCGAAATAACCGAAACCGAACCGAAAGTTATACACTTGAATTTTTTCATACATATATCCATGTATTTAGAACATATTTTCATGATTTCTGGTATCTTTCATATACATCTATGTACTTGAAATATATCTTTTATAACTCATGTATTTTTCATGTATATCCATATAGTTGAAGCATTTTTTTTGTTTGTTTCCTTGGTATTTCATGTATTTTACTTGCATTTTCATATATATTTATATTTTTGAAAAAGATCCAAACACTGTACTAACTATTTTAAGTTTACAAGTTTGCACAAGTTTTATGTTTGGATATTAACCGAACATAACCGAAACCGAACCGATAACCGACATATTAACCGAATTAACCAAACCGACATAACCGATCGGTTACGGTTATGGTTTTTCCAAAAACCGAACTTCGTTAAGAGCTTAACAATAAACACCAAGAAAAACAGAAGAAGGTCTTCCTTTGAGGTCTTACCATCACACTAATTGTGATGAAACTAAGGTGTTATTTGTTTTTTCTCAGAAGCACTTCTGACCTCTTTTGTCTGCACCACGCAGACGCACGTAGACGTTTGGGGTCTGCAGATTGTTTGTTTATTGGAAGACCTTTTACTCAAAAAGGTCTTCCTGACCTCTTCTTGGTGTAGACTTGTTCCAAAGTCTTATAAGGTCTTCTCCACTTCTCTTCTCCTCACCCACCACCACCACCACCATCCACCACCCACCACCATCCACCACCAACCACGGTCCACCACCACCGTCCACCACCACCCACCACCACCGTCCACCACCATTCACCACCACCGTCCACCACCACCATGTCCACCACCACCCACCACCACCACCACGGTCCACCACCACCTACCACTGTCCACCACCACCCACCACGGTCCACCACCACCACCCACCAGCACCACGGTCCACCACCACCCACCACCACCGTCTACCACCACCACGGTCCACCACAACCACCGTTCACCACCACCACCGTCCACCACCACCACCATCCACCAGCACCCACCACCACTGTCCACTACCACCACCGTCCACCACCATCGTCCACCACCACCGTCCACCACCACCACGATCCACCACCACCAGCGTCCACCAGCACCCACCACCATGACCACCAGCACCCACCACCACCACGGTCCACCACCACCGTCTACTACCAGACTGCTGTAAAAAATCAGTTTATTTAAATTTCAGTTTATTTCAGCAGCATGCAGACATTAACAAACAAACGGTTTTCTTCTTGCAGATTGCAGACCTTTGGTCCACCTCTTTATCCTGCAGATGTCTGCAGATGTGGTCCGCAGACTGCAGACCTTTTCCTGCAGAAAAAACAAACATCACCTACGAAACTTCATAATTTTTTTTTGTGAAAAATAGTGAGAGTTGGGGTGTAACCGTTGTAATTACATTTGTAGTAACTCCGTCCACAACATGAACTCCTTTGTATTGAGTGTGTTGCCCCTAAAGAATAAGATGCTACCACATGTCAACTTGTACCTAAGCATATATATCAGTTACACAAAGTTGCTACTGATCAATAGCATCTTCCTACTGACCTTCAATCACTTTTAAAGATAGTATTTTTAAAATATATATATATATATAGGTGTAGGATCCTGTACAAAGTACATTTTTCATGAGAAGTGTGAGAAGGACTAAGAATTGACATGTAGACATCATGTTTTGCCTCTTTAACCTCATAGCGGGCAGCCCCTGGACCTCTTTGAAACTGTTAAAACATTTGAGGCTTCATGGTAGTTGAAATTACAATAGACTTAACTAAGTGTGTATTTTACAACTCCGAACTCAAATCAACATTGATTATGATTTCTTATTTGGTTTTGAAGTAAATCCCAATCACCCAAGATAGCTTGATGACACTAAGATCCCTCACAAGTGATGATGATCCCTAAATATTTTGCACAAAACAAAAAACACCAGTTATCTCTACAACCGTTGCTAGTTGGGAAGTTTAAAACGTTATTCGAAGCACGTGATTTTTTTACGAAGGATGGAAATTAGGAATGACAAATTCTAAGGGGCTAAAGGCCTGTTGGGTATTCATCTTAGTTATGGTGTTTCCACGTATATATTTGACAATATGCCAAATCTGTAAGTTAGATACTACATGAGTTATACGGTAGAAGCTGCTTAAAGGGGCATCATATGATGGATTTAATCTTGACTTAAGTTTTATTATTTGATTTTTAATGAGTGTGTATTTTAGTTTGTTTTTTTTTTTGTTTGTTAAATAATGTTCCAAGTCAAGGGTTGACCGAACTTGGTGGATATGAACGTTAATATAGCTTGAAAGTTGAAATTAGGAGAAAATGAGTCTAGTTTTAGGTTGAAGTTGTTAGTGTGCATGCTATTTATATCCGTTTGTTTTGTTGAATAATAGAACAGATCTTTTCCTTTGTAAACAAAAACCTCTTGTTTATTCATATTCTTCATATCACACACAAAAAAACATATAGCTGGAAACACAGTAGTTTGAATCCAAGGGGCTGATTTCCAACATCCTAAAAGTGAAGTTTTAAATTCGAGACTTCTTTTTTAAAAAGTTATTATTTCAAAAATTAATAGGAAATTAAAGTGTTCTTTGTGTAGCGTTTGATTGATCCTCTTACGTTACACTCATCATAGGAATTAAATAATCTTATTAAAGGTTTTCCTTGTTTAAATGTTGATTTTAACCTATGTTTTAGTTGGTTTTTAAGATTTTTAACATATGTAGTAACGTACCATTGATTTTTTAGATTTTGATGTTCCTAATCAGGAAAGATGACTTCTTAACCAGTCTTATAGTAGACTAGTGTTTACAACTTGGTTAGGACGGTCCAAGATCATTTGTATAAGAAAATGGTTTAAAATTTAGGTGTTACTAGAGGTGTTCAAATCGGTTTTTTTGCCAGAACCGGTTTCGGTCCCGAACCGGTTCGGTACAGTACCGGTTCTTAGCCGAATCGATTTCGGTTCCAAACCGGTTCGGTTTTGGGCTGGTTTCGTCGGTTCTACGACCGGTTTCGGTTCGGTTTCAGTTTCGGTTTGTTTCGGTTTCGGTTCTTAATCGGTTTTTTCACGCGCATTTTTTTTTAAAGGCGAGACAAAATTTTATTTTTTTTACATAAAGTTCTACTTTTATTGATTTTTATAATTTTTTAAGGTGTATGGGTATATATTTGTATGTGTGGAAGCTTTTTTGTATAATTTTGTTATATATAATTTTTTTAAACATAAAATTCAGTTTTTTTTATTAAAAAATACCGGTTTTTTGTACCGGTTCCCAAACCGGTTTGAGTTAAAACCGGTTCGGTTCGGTTTTTCTAGTGGGGATGGGGAACCGATCCTAGAACCGCCGGTTCTTGTAGAAACCGGACCGGTTCGTGTAGGAACCGGTTTTTGAACGAACCGGTTCGGTTCGGTTCGTGCGGTTCCGGTTCCCAAACCGGTTTTTTTGATCACCTCTAGGTGTTACACACTAGATGACTAGATTTTTTAGATATTTTGTATGTCTATTATATTTGATGTATTATGACAGGTTTAGCGATTATTATAATATAACGTACGTAGTTGAAATACGCTAACCTTGACTTAGCAGTATGGTCATTTCGACTTCGATAAGCTTTAAGTCTATAACCACCTACTATGTGACATCTCTAGCAATGTGATGTCTACACATGTGCTCGAACAAACATTTGGCTAATTAAATATTTGATTTTCTAGAAAGCGTGGGAACAATTGATATATCTGATTTGATTTATGACTGATTGTGTGCCCACTCCGTATAGCACACTTGTGGTACATTTTTTTCCCGCAAACACTATGTATAAATTTGGACGTTGATATGATGTTTATTATTTTTAGCTCAAATGGATATCTTCTTAGACTTTTCCTTGTTATATTGTTCACTCATTCATTTTGCTCAGTCGCTAGATCTTTTAAATCGTATAGGCTTTCAAATACGATAACTTAATTCGTATTCAGTTAAAAAAAAAAAAAAGAAATTCAAATCATTTCATTTTACAGTAACCTTCAAATTTACTACAAATAATTTAAGTTATGTTATCGTTTTAAAAGGCTTATAGTCAATATATTCAAGGACACGAAAGGACGTTTAGGAGATCTAAAAGTTTTATGAGAAATGGTATTTTTACCGTTCAAAAAAAAAAAAAGAAAAAGAAATGGTATTTTTAGTTCATTAACTAAATATTTGAGTTCCATTATATACACACTCATATAAAAAAATCATGTCTGAATCATAAAGATATTGGAAAACCAAGAAAACCTTATCAACAAATCAAATTTGACAAAAGATTTGTCCTATGTGTGGAAAAATAAGTGTGAGACGCCCCAGACCCTCAGTGTTATATATAGCCTATTGGGTTGGGTTTAATTGAGAACCAAGCTAAAGTTAAGAGAACATGAGAAGTACGATATAAAATGCGAATTATTTTCTACAACTTTTTACCTAAGCATTGAAAAATGATCCACTGAGAAATGTATAAAAAATGAAAAAAAAAATTGAAAATTTTTACGTCCTTACACTAGTGTAACAATAAGTGACGTAAACGAAGTTTCGTCGAAATGCAATGTAAATTCAATATACGTCACTTTTGTTACACCGTGTAAGGATGATGTAAAATTTTTATTATTTTTCTACACATTTCCTATTTAGCCATTTGTACATGCATGGGTGAAAAATGGTAAAAAAAAAATCATATTTTAAGTTGTAGTTCTCATGGTTCTCTCAACTCGGTAGGTTTTCACTTAAAAAAAAATACTAGACAAGTTTAAGAAAAAAGTATTTATAAAAGATATTTTATATCTTTATTTCTCATTCTTTTTTATATGTTCTATAATTAGTGAAAATTAATAAGTAAATAAAAAATATATATGTAGATCGACAAGCTACATATATATACCTCATATGTGTACCTTCGTAGCTACATATATGTAGCCCGTCAATCTACATGTATTTTTTTAATTTTATTTTTATGTCTATAGTACTAACCTTGTAATTATAGGAAATGGGAAGTAAAAACAGTTAAATGATTGACTATTAGTAATTTCTGGGTTTTCTAGTTTTTAATGAACCTAATAATTTAATATAGGGTTAGGTTTAAATGAGAACTAAAGCTGCAATTGAGAACAATGAGAACAAATTCAGAGCATACATTTTTGTGACTTATTTTATTTTTATTCAAAAGGGTATAATTGAAAGATAAAAAATTATTTCATAAACTATTATTAACTTCTACACTAACTACCCCTATGATTTTTAAATGATTACAATTTTTTCATACGTTAATATTTTAAAAATATACCATAAAAATGAGTATTTTATTGATTTTAATTTAAGTGTGATATTGTTATAGTTTTTTTTTTTTTTTTTTAACAAAATAAATCTAGATGTTAGGTGATAATGGTATTTAAAAGAAATCAACATGGTGTGTGATATGTGAGTGTATGTGGGTGGGTGGGTGTATACTAGGTAATTTATGTATTATACGGATTTAGTAAACATGGGCGGACCTATGCCTTGGCCAAGGTGGGCAGGCGCCCCTCATGAATTTTTTTTCTCAATGTTATATATGATGGTATCCCGAGCGCCCCTCATGAAATTTTCTCATCGCCCCCATGTTATCATGACTAGATACGTAGTGTACCACTTTAGTAAGTTTAGAGTTTGGTTAAATTTTGAGTGTATTTATTCTACATTTCTAATGTCTGAGTTGAGATTGTATATATTTATTTACTAACTTGCAATTTTCATATTGTAAACATTTTTATAACCTAGATGTCTATTTTTATAAATGACTGATTTTTTTTTGTGTTTATATATATATATATGTTGTATTTTCATTTTTCTTGTAGCGTTAAAAATGCAGTTTCACAACAATTTCAAAATGTTAGAACTTAAAGAGTTCATACTCTTATTACAAAGTTCAAGGTTTTGCATCGAATTGGATAATCACCTCTCGGATTCTTTTGAAGAAAAAACAATTTTCTCATATCAGCCTAATCGATGAGTCCAAGTAAATATGAACCGACTTGACCCGACCCTAACCGAACTTTTTAAATAATTAGCAATAGACAACGGACCTCAAAAATTACGCCCCCATGAAAAAAAAAAATTCTAGGTCCGCCAGTGCTAGCATTGTGGGTGCTCTCAGGACGGGTATTGGTAATTTCAATCCCATACACGGTTATAAAAATGTGTCTCATATCCGACCCATTACACATCGAATGTTTGACCCTTAGTTTTAAAAAAAAGTATTCTATTGGAATGTTAATTACTTTTTTTTTTCTAACCATTCTATTTTTTCATCCCTAAAACCACTTCAATGTAGATTTGTTCACGAACAAGCGTACCATTGCGCATCCTCACGTTCGGCTTGGAGGTATTATAGAAATACCCATTGAATACTTATTCCATAATTGCAAAATCTTAAACTATATGTTTTTTTTCCTAGTATATTCCTATAAGTAAGATAAAATTAAACGTACTTTATATTTATCCAAATTTGCAGGTTTAAGCCTTCACTTTTAAAGTAACTGACTTCTGCTTTAATCCTAAAAAAATACTCATGTGTCTCAAAATAAATCTTCGTTGGCCGGATCTGGCAATGAACTCGTAGGAAAAACATGGCAAGGTAGGAGGAGAAGGAGGGAAAGTTTGAAAATTTCAGATTTGACAAGAATGGTCCCTAGAGGAGAAATTAACCAGAAAACTAACGGGGTTAGTGAGAAAGAATGTTTCCTGCAACAAAACCTTCGTTAAAGGATGTTCCTGCAACAAAAACATCGTTAAAGGTTAAATCCTACAAGTTTTAAACATTAATGCTGAAACATGCAATTTTGGGTAAACCTAAAGGACGTTTTCTGTAATTTTGTCTATATGTAATACTACTGTGTGTGTAGGGTTGTTCAAATCGCTCGGCGCTCGCTTGGAATTTGCTCAAAAAATGCCTGCCTGCTAGATTTTCTGCTTGGTTGTAAACGAGCTGATCGGCTCGGTTCGGTTTGTAAACGAGCCAAGCACGAGCAAAGGTCTGCTCAGCTCGGTTTGGCTCGATATAATTTTTATTAATTATATATATAATTATATGTATATATAAACACACATTAACTACAATTATATTTATAGTTTTATACATACCACTCTATTGGATTTGGCTCAATATATGCATATATACAATTATTTTTATAGTTACTGGCCCATTCAACCTAATGATAACTTAACACTAAGTTTAATTGTAAAATCTTAAGTCGTAAAAAGACATGCTTGACTTTCTATTCCCATTAGTTGTTCACTATCACTACTAGAAAAATACCCCTTTCTTGACGCGCATTGCGCGTCATAAAAGGGTGTTTATGACACACAAAAATGTGTCAAGGAAGAACATGTCAAGAAAATTTTATGACATGCAGGCGCGTGTCATCTTTTAATGACACGCGTTTATGACACTCCTTTATGACATGCTTTTTTGACACGCATTTATGACACACTCTTTAATGACATACATTCTTGACACTCATTTACGACATTTTTTTTACATGCATTTATGACACACATGAATTTATGACACACCTTTATGACAGTCATTTTGCGTGTCATGTTTTTTTACCTAATTTTTTTTTTGTAAAATGAATAATATCCCTGGATATAATTTATATTTATAATTACAAAAACAATAAATTTAATAATAAAGTTGCATATATTATACCACCAAAAAAACCCATTACAATCATGTCGAATCCTACCACAAAGGGTTACAAAAACATTGTATCAATACATTACATTAGTCGATGAGTAAGCCTAAACATACGGATCATAACTTGAAAATGAAGGGCGAGGCATAACCCGACCATTCTTCACGAACATAATCAATATCCGCATCCGAGTAAGCCTCCACTTCTCCCCCAACCTGAGACACAATTAAATTAATAAGATGAAAGGTTAAGGTTCACGATGGTTTTAGTTTCAAGAAAACAAAAGTGACTAGAATTTGACTAATATTCCACTCCGGCTCCGGCTGACAACTTGTTTTAAAGTTCGTGATGAATTTAGTTTTAAGAAAACAAGGGTGGCAATAATTTGACTCGATCAACTTACATTATCCAATATTTCAAGCTTGTTCGCTCACGGATAACTTCTGCTTGCTACACATGTGATTGGGATAACATAACTACAAAACAATACGTTCTTAATTAACTTTAGAAAGAAGGATGAAATACCTCACATACACGACGCTCCACTGCAGCTTCTAGGCATTTCATAGCATGCTGTTTCTCACTCTCTGAGATCAATGCACCTCTATCAATCTTTCTTACAAAATAATCCTGTTATACTATTCTCTCTTTTTCACACTTGCGTTAAAAATGGTTGACTATGATCCTGCTTTTCTCAAATTTGTTTACAATCTAAATGTACAAACCTCAGAACACACAACATCAAAACAAACAAATGCAAAACCACAGACATAATACAATTACAAACCTGTGTGATGCGGCAACCAAACCCACTGTCAAGAGCTGTTTTATCTCTGCAAACTTAGTCGTAAAAAGTATAGGAATCAATAAAAATAACCCAAGTCTAATGAAATTCAAATCGAGTTATTAAATATTACTTAAAGAAACCAAATTTAAATGGATTGTAAATCGCTTCAGAATTTATTTTCAGGCAGCACGTCTTGAGAAACCTCTTCAGCATCTTGGGTCGAAGTTGACCGAACATGATTAAGTGTAATATTGTCTGTGGTTGCATTTAATATTTTATTTTCAGGCTTTTCAGGCAGCGCGTCTTGAGAAACCTCTTCAGTCTCGAGTTGACTAAAGTCTTCAGTTTGTTTGGAAATGACAAATAAATCTGTCACTTTTTCTGGTTTACGTGACACATCAACGCTTTCATCCAAAACAGTGGCTTTTGAGGTGTGATCTTCAACTCCAATTCTATTTTGGTCATGTTTCGGGATTTCATCTTTAACAAATAAATCTTGAGGGTGCCCCATAGTTTCTTGCATGTAATCATTCCAATCATCCGAACCATACGCTACCGTCGAAGTTATTACCAACGAGTTCTCATTACTTTTTTTCTTCTCCTGTGAATAATCGGCGTAACCTCTAAACGCCAAACCATTCATTTCCTCATCATCCGTACCATAACCATACATAGAGCCTTCAGATTCCGAATGTTCTACTTGAGACGAAGTTTCCCCTTCAAATACATTCATGACCACATCAACACCAATACAAGACTCGGACCCTTCTTCCGCCCCTACATTTACCATATGCTTTTCTATCGTTTCTTCATTAGTAAAACTACTTTGCATTTTTTCAGAACTAATTTCGGATTTCCACGTAACCACACCCCCTTCATCTTCAAAATCCGATAAAGAAGCTTTCCTTTCCGCATCGTCATACAACTTCATTTCATTTTCAATCACCACCGACCTTTGCTCCGAATTTTCATTCGTTTTCTGACTATATTCGCCTAATTTCCCCAAAGCTAACAAACTTTTATTCTCAAACTTCCCACCCAAACTAAAACTCTCCAAACTACCCAAATCCCCAAATCTAGAACTCTTTACCGACCCAATATCCGATTCACCAAAGTCTTGAAACGTACCAACCGAACCACACAAACTAGGCGTACCTATCACCGAATTAGCACTACAATACCTATCAAATTCCGATTCACCACACGACGAATACCTCGATGAAACAGGCGACACCTCATTACTTCTATAATTCAATAATTTCGAGTCCGAAACTACTTTCCAAGCTGGTAACTCATCATCTAACTTATCATTCAAGGAGACAGATTCACTAGTCCCCTCCCCATTCATCATCCTATTGTACACACAGATTCATCAAACATAAGTAACTAATTAAACTAAAACAACACAACAGCTTCAAGTAATAATATCACATCATCATCAGATAATAATAATAATAATAATAATAATAATAATAATAATAATAATAATAATAATAACAAAAGTCTTACCCAAACTCAACTCCATTGGCCTAGACCCCTGAGCCCAAATCGGAATAAGCCCAAACCCAAGGAACCCGGCCCTCCCTTCTTCCTCGTCACGTCAGATTCACCACTTAGATCTGTGTGAAACGATCTCAACTCAGATCTGGATAATTTTTTGTTTTGCTAGTGGAGATCGACGGAGAGGGTTTGAGGGTGTTTGAGCAGGTCTGTATAATTTTTGGTTAGATGTAAAGCGACGATAAGTGAACGTAGGAGTAATAGGAAGGTGTGGTTGATATTGCAGCGAAGATAGATTGGAAACCTTGGAGATAGAAGATGAAGTTATGGTTAACAGGGCGGTGGCAACAAAAAAGATTGGAAATCTGAGCAGAGGGTTTTGTTGGTGTGGAGAGAGAGGGAGAGAAAGAGAGAGAGAGGGGGGGGAATGAAGATACATAGGAGGGAGTTTTAAAATTTTTAGAAAATTAAATTATGACAGAAAAAGATGACACACAATTTTTATACCGTCATATTTTCTATTTCTTGACACTAAATTCCTGACACGCAAAAATGCATGTCATTAATTCACCAAATTTTATAAACCATGACAATTTTTTTATGACATACGCTTTTGAGTGTCATAAATGAGTGCGTGTCATAAAATGCGTGTCAAGATAGGGGTATTTTTCTAGTAGTGTATCAATCGTCTCCCGCTATCAACATATACCACAACGCGACAATCATTCTTTGTAGTATGCTCATCGCCTCTCTGATCTCAACCTGAGCCTAATTCTTGGACAACCGGACCTTAGACTAAATGTCATCCTCGGACGGTCGAACCTCAATCATCACTAGGCAGCGAGAACATTAAAGGAAACATCCCAAATTTATGGTTTCCGAAAAACTCGCTGCTTGTCGCTCGCTCGATGCTCGCTCAATTTCCGGCTCGGTTGTAAACGAGCCGATCGGCTTAGTTCATTTTGTAAATGAGCCAAAAACAAGCAAATGTCCGCTCAGTTCAGCTCAGCTTGTGAACATCTCTAACTGTGTGTCAATCAAAGGCCTTTACCCTAGTGGTATTAGGGTGTTAGATATAGAAGCCTTTTAAAATAATAAGAGATTCAAATCTCAAAGGTGACATTGAATTAGTCCTAAAAAAAATACTCATGTGTCTCAAAATAAATACTTATTTCTTATTTTAATTTAGTATTCACTTTTAAAATAACTAACAAGCTAATTTATTCAAAAAAGAGTATTCATTTTTAAACTAACTTCCTTTAATCCTATTTATATATTTTACAACTAACTATAAAATTCATAAAATAAGAAATAGACTATTTATAAGTGTTTAAAAAACCTCCAACTATCACTACAACTTGTAATACGCCCCCAACATATTCAAATAATTATACGACGTATTAATCAACCAACAAAAAGTGGCAAATATCTCTCTCAAAGTCATCTTCTTCTCTATATAAACCCTCTTACCCCTTCCATCTTCATTACTCCTCACACACAAACATAATCTCTCTCTCTTTCTCTCTCTCTATATATATCTAAAATGTCTTCCTTTACTACTCTCTACACACCAAATGCTTCATCTTCAGTTATCAGCTTCCCTGTCTTCCTATCCCTCCTTTTTTTCGTCTGCGTTTTCGCTTTCCTAGTCGCTCCAGGCGGGCTCGCTTGGGCGATATCGAAAACTCGATCGAAAACCACGATTCCTGGTCCGTCTGGTATCCCAATACTCGGGCTAGTGTTTGTGTTCACATCCACTCTCACTCATAGAACCCTTGCAAAACTCTCCGTAGCATTTAATGCTACACAGCTTATGGCGTTCTCCGTAGGACTGACTCGCTTTGTTATCGCGAGTCATCCGGAGACCGCCAAAGAGATTCTTAACAACGCTGCGTTCGCGGACCGCCCTGTTAAGGAGTCCGCGTATGAGCTGTTGTTTCATCGCGCCATGGGTTTCGCCCCCTACGGGGACTACTGGCGAAACCTTAGGCGCATATCTGCTGTCCATATGTTTAGCCCGAAAAGAATATCCGGGTCTGGATCTTTTCGGGCTAAAATAGGGATGAAGTTGGTGAATCAGGTTTCTTCTTCCATGAACTGTAATGGGTTCGTGGAGGTGAAGAAGCTGCTTCATTTCGCTTCGTTAAACAATGTCATGATGTCGGTTTTTAGTAAATCGTACGATGATTTTGGCGAAAATGGCGATCGCCAAGGGTTCGAGGTTGAGAAGCTGGTGGCCGAAGGGTATGAGTTGCTCGGAATATTTAACTGGAGTGATCATTTTCCGATTGTAAGCTGGTTCGATTTTCAGGGAGTAAGGAGGAGGTGTAGAGATTTGGTGTCTAGAGTTAATGTTTTCGTTACGGACATCATTGATGAACACCGTCGAAGAAGGTCCGGTGAGGGTGGAGCTATGGCGGATTATGATGGTGATTTTGTCGATGTTTTGCTCGAATTGGAATCGGAGAACAAGTTTAGCGAGTCTGACATGATCGCGGTTCTTTGGGTACGTTTAATTTCAAATAGTTGTTATTATACAGGACCAGGGGTCAAGAGCTGACCCCTTCATTAAAATTTGTTAGATTTTTATATATAAAATGATCGCGGTTCTTTGGGTACGTTTAATTTCAAATAGTTATTATACAGGACAAGGGGTCAAGAGGTGACCCCTTCATTAAAATTTGTTAGATTTTTATATATAAAATATGTGACTTATTTTTTAATAAAAATAGATGTTACTTAAGTTAACATGTTAATTTTGCAGGAAATGATCTTTAGGGGAACTGACACGGTGGCTATTCTATTAGAGTGGATTCTAGCTAGGATAGTGTTACACCCAGACATACAAGCAAAAGCGCAATCCGAAATCGATAGCGTTGTCGGGTTGGGTCGACCAGTGTTCGATGCGGATCTCCCGAACCTGCCTTACCTACATGCAATCGTAAAAGAAACCCTACGAGTGCATCCACCAGGCCCACTTTTGTCATGGGCCCGACTTGCAATCCATGACACCCATGTGGGCCCATACATTGTACCGGCCGGGACAACGGCCATGGTCAACATGTGGGCTATAACCCATGATGATCAAATTTGGGTTGATCCGGAAAGGTTCAACCCAGATAGGTTTATGGACCAGGAGGTCGCAATAATGGGTTCGGATCTTCGTTTAGCTCCATTTGGCGCGGGCCGGAGGGTTTGTCCCGGAAAGGCAATGGGTTTAGCTACTGTTCAGCTTTGGTTGGCCCAGCTGCTTCAGAATTTCAAATGGGTTGGATGTGTTTCCGGATCCAATCCAGTTGATTTGTCTGAGTGTTTGAAAATGTCACTTGAAATGAAGAACCCCCTCGTGTGTAAGGCTGTGGCTAGGGTTTGATGATGTGGCATGAAATGTTAGTAACTATAGTAAAGTTTTACCATCACTATCTATTATCTTAGGCACTAGTACAAGACTTCAAAGGGTGATTTTGCAATTTTAGGAAGTTTGAGGAGTGGATTCGAAGTTTGCATTTTGTACACAACTTTATGTTTGGGATATATTAGATATATGTATGTATGTGTGCCCTTATATCAATATTTGTATGTCATGGCCTGCCCCTTTCAAGTTATCTAATGATGATGGTCTTGATGGGAGCTCTTTGTTTAGTTCAATTGTATTGTTTTCTTCTTGTGAATTGTCTTTTTTAACCCAAAAGAGCAATCCATCTATGTTTTTGTACAAGATTCGAGGTTTTTTTTTTCTTTTTTTTTTTTTAAATTTGGCTTGTACTCGTACAAATGTTACACTTAAGGAACAACATCGGTTCATGGTATAAAACTAGTGAGAAACCCGCGCGCTGCTGCGGGGCAAAAATTTGCAACTTGATCACTGTTATAAAACTTGCTAGTTAAAAATAGGCTGAAACGTCAAACGGGCGAGCATCATGGAAGAGACTACCCGTTGTGTGATACCGTCATTGCAAAATAAGCATGATAAAGTGAAGGTAGGTGCTCCAAATATAGCACAAAAAGAATTAATGCCATGATGAAACTTTCACATAGTTATACATGCCACACAAAATAATCATCAAGATATATTGTATATACACATTTTGATAAAGTAATAAGGTTATGAATATACCTTTGATGGTTTATTAGCCATTAATATGTTAGACATAACCATCAATTTCTTATTTAGTTCATTAAGCATAAGTTAGTGACTTGCATTAATCATTTATACAATTGTAATCAAATGTTGCACATAGGGGCATAAAAGGAAGGATTTGACAAAAAGATAGTTGTTTACCTTGTAACCTTTTGTATGCCATCTTAAAATTGACATGAAGTGACTATTTTAACCATCTCTCCTCCTTTATAATGTAGTATAGATATGGTTGTATAAATGTGGGTAATGAAATTCAGGCCCGGTTCTGAGGGGGTGCGGAGAGGACTTCTAGCACGGGCCTAATTTCTAGTGGGGCAATGTGACCGACAATAGTGACAGACAATTGAATAGAATTCATCAGAAATATCTAAATGATTTGTGCATAGTGTTGGTGTTACACAGGGTATAAAAGGAGTTGTTTTGAAGAAGATGATGGCATAGTGTAAATACTAAAAAATGATGGGGGTATTATAGAAATTAGAATATGCCAATATATAAAGAAAAAAACGCCTACATTGGCGTCATCCTATTTTTTTTTAAGATTAACAATAACAATAACTTAAAAGTAATCCATTATCCTCTTATTTTAATATTGAGTCTGATTTTTTGCTCGCCTTAGGCTCAAAACACTTTAGTTAAAAAAAAAAAAAAAAAAAAAAAAACTTCACGGATTCGCGATTATAGCTATCGAGAACGTATTGTTGGATAAAAAATATAGTTTACATTATTTATTTCATTAATATTTCAAGCTAAGGAGCACATATTTCACGGTTTGACCCAGACTCTTAAATTATTAGGATGACCCTGATAAAATTGGTGCCGTTTGTTGGCCTTTTTATATTTGTTTCATCATTATGATTATGTGGTAGTGTATCACAAGACTATATGCGGTAAAATAAAGTAAAAATAAATAAATACATGACTTTGTTACATAAGTTTTGTACTTATTATCAATTTTAGAAGTTAATGGTTACGTGTGACACTTGATAAATTCAGGATAGTAACTTTTGTCAAACTAATAAGTCTACCTTAGCGAGTCATGCATATATTATACTTAATTGGGTCAGTTGACTCGTTTCGATAGTTCTGAGAATCATCAGGGGTTGTTATGATGGTTCAAGGAATCATTGGGATTCGTTACAATAATAAAAGGAATCATTGGGAGTCGGTCCATGACAATGTGTACAAGGATGGGTGATTTGTAGAATCGCCAGATTTAATGCACACACGCGAGTCTTGAATCCGGGGATTAGTGAACGGGTGTGGACGTGTTAGTTATCACGTATTATGTGTTTATAATCATTATATAACTTGTTGGTATGTGAATATGTGTTAAAACAATGCTTAACGCGCCGAAAACTCACAACAACCTGCAGGGGCGACTAGGCCCTAGTCGCCTGTCAAAGGTAGCCACTAGGATTCCTAGTGGGAACCTGCAGTTCCTAGTCGCGTGTAACATCAGAAACGACTAGAAACAGCTATAAATACCATACTTTACTTGTAAAACATCATTTGTGAAACCCTAACTCACCCTAAACCTCTCCCACACTATACTTAACCTCTGGAACCCGTTTTTGCCCTAAATCTACCATTTCCAAGCCTTAAACATCATTTCTAGCAAAATCTAAGGTGTGTTATTCATCCTAAGCTTTTGTAATCTCGTTATTTTGATCCATAAAGGTCCAGACCTGGTTTTGTGAAGTTTGTGGCTTTCAAAACCTCTAAAAACCAGTTTTAAAAACAAGTCTAATCCTTTACATGAGTTCTATGTGATGGGTTCATGCAAAGAACGGTTTTTGATGATTAAAACATGGGGATTCTTGTGTGTATGATGTGTTGTTGATATGGATAAGTTGTTAGGATGATTATCTAGGCGTATGAAGGTTGTTTGATGTGTTTTGATGATAATATGTGTTTTGACCCGTTTGAGTGATTTAGGAGGATTTAGGATGTTATAGATTGTTTTGATGATTGTATGATCTTAGGGTTAAATGCTAGAATGATGTAGTAACAGTAGGATGATGATTTGCAACGTGATTATGTGAAGAAATCTGATTATATGCCATTTAGGGTAAGTTATACATGCTTTGATGTGATGTAATCATAATATTATTCCATTTTGAGAAATGCTTGCAATTAGGGTGTTAGGCTGATGATAAATTTGGGGTTTTTCATTTAGGAGACGTTGCTTGATGATTTTTTATTGATGCTGGGTGTTTTTACATGTTTTGGATCTGATTTGAAGAGTTAAACATGCGAAAAGGGGCTCCAGGACTGTAGGGGGTGACTAGGCACCTAGTCGCCTGTCAGAGGTAGCCACTAGCATTCCTAGTGGCCAGTTTGATACCTAGTCTCGTGTTTTGATGCCTCGTAGTGTGTTTTGTTGCTGTAAGTGTATTTTGAGACCCCGAAACATGGCCTGACACCTAGGAACATATTGGGAACCCCATGACATGTCTAGAAACCTGATAACACGTGTTCGGACTTGTATATGCAGTACGTGGACTGTACGATAGACTTGGTGAACTGTTATGCATATTAAGTGCATGTTTACATGTGATTGCTTGGTTACCTGTATTTGGCTAACACGGGGGATGTCGGGTCACCAATGGGATGTCGGGGCTTGTCTGGTGTGGTTAGATTAACGTTCAAACATGTTTTTAAACGTACATGGTTATGGTCTGGACATTCAGGGACTAGTTGACCTCCGAGTTAATAGTCCGGGTACTTATATACATCTTATGATAGGTCACCGATACTAGGGACTATTATTGCATTGTTTGTTGTCTTTTAAAAAGAACGCAACCTAAGGTGAGTTTCATGGCCCCCCTTTCAGTGTTTTTGTTTTCGGGGGAGAAACATGCTACGTACTTGTATTCATATAGATCATGTTATACTAGTGTTATCTTGTGTTTGCTATACGATTTGTGTAAGCCCCAATTCAGTTAGCCGTGGATCGGCAGTTCAATTAGCTGTGGATCGGCAGTTCAGTTAGCTGCAGATCAGCAGTTCAGTTAGTTCATTAGGTGGTTCATATGTGGTATCGTATTAGTGAGTCACCCGCCTAGCTAGCGTCCTTATAATATAGTAGTAACGTGATTGATCTTTCAAAATTCATGAAACGTTTTACTTAAAACCTGTGAACTCACCAACATTATGTGCTGACATTTTTAGCATGTTTTCTCAGGACGCTAAGGTAGCAACAGTTGATAGGTGCACGGAGTCGCATGGCGTCTAGGATTTACTTGCGTGGTTTTAAACGTTGTCAGACTTATAACATTTACTTTTGGGATGTAAAGATGTTTTATGCTTCCGCTGTAGTCGTTAATACTTTTGAAACATAATGAGTGGTTTACGTATCTTTTACATTTAGTTGTTGTTTATTGTGACCGTTGACTTGGATCTTGGTGTGTCTCGCGCCTCGCAGTAAAACCCCGCAAGTGGAATTTGAGGATGTGACATTATGTGCACAGGGACATGACTTGGATTACAATTAGAGTTACAAGGCTCATGACCAGGTACGTAAAGGTTTTGACAAGGCCGATCATCTGGAAAATGACTGTGGTGATTTGCCATAGTTGTCACACCCGAATTCCTTGATTTAGAGCCCTGATTTCATCTTCAAGAATTTCCTCCGGTTTCATTAACTTTAACGTTGTGTTCCTGAGTTAATTTAAGGGAAAAAAAAGAAAGGAAATAGAAGATAAGAAAAATTTGTTTGTGTTCCAGAGTTTTTTTTTTTAAAATGTGTGTTCTAGAATTTTTTTTTTTTATTTTTTTTTTTTGAAGAAAAGGAAATGAAAAGAAGGAAAAATTAGACCAAAATCTATCCTTTCAATTTGGAAAGAAATGAAAGAGAAAGAAATAAAAAGAAAAAGGAGGAAAATAAAGGAAGAAAAAGGGATGGAAATTTCTTCCTTTCTTTTCCTTCTTTGAGTGAACTTGGAAACATAGCTTAAGTACTTTATTTTTAGCCTGGAATGTGTTAAATAATTGATTAGCATAATATACGTGTTTCTATTTGGCTTTAATTTCATTAAATGTTAGTCAATTAGTATTTCACAATTTAACAAACTTGCTAAATCTGGCACATGTATTATAATAATAATGTTTTTAACGATGACGTTCCTTCATCTTTTATGGGTATCAGTAGGTCAGACCGATTAAGGCAGGCCATCCACCCCACGTCTGGCACTTCTTAATGATCATCAAAATTGATCATTATTCTATGTCTTATTTTCTACTTATGTTCTACGTTAATATTGTACATGATCTATTGGAAAATTCCAAACTAAGATGAAACATTTCATCATCATCAGATTGACCATGATTCCAAAATATGGGTAACATAACAAACAAAGTGTAAAGTTAGGAGTACTGGTAGTCAAAGTAATAGTTGAAAGTGATATCCGCTAATAAGCAATACTTTGGAGGATTTAAATCCAATTTCCCAAATCTATTCGGCCATATACTTAACAACAATATATATGAGGCCTTTGGTTGAATTTTGTATGATAGGCGACCCGAGTTGAATTTTATAAAGAGGTAGAAGATCGTGTTTAGGTTAAGGGTATTGATCGACCAAACTCGAGAAGAAGACGGAGAAGAAAGGGTTTTTTAGTTAAATAAAATTATAAAGGATAATCTATATACATCTAATAAAACAAACTCTATGAGGACACTTGGCACTCCCATATTGCACCTCAATTCCTCTCTCTTCCCATATTGTGCCATGTGTCCTCTTCTCATAATTTATAAAATTGTTCTTTTTAAAAAAATAAAAAATAGAGTAATAATCTATACATATGGTAACAATTATCACTTAATAGTTTCCTAATCTAATTAACCTACTCAATCAATTACCCTCATTCTCTCTCATCATTCTCTCTCATTCTCTCTCACACGAGAATAACTCTCTCTTCTCTGCGATCGTGTATCTCCATCCGATCAAAACCTTCCATCACCATCGTTCATCTTCTTCGTCTCTATCATTCAAGGTAACGATTTCTTCTTTGTTTTTCATACGATTTCTGTTACATATTGTTGTTTCTTATAATTATTTTTAGATTTAATCGATTTTTATGTTTCTCTGTTTCTTTCTATGTTTCCATCGCCGATCATTCATCTTCTTCTATCTCTCATTCAAGGTAATCATTGTTTCTACTTTGTTCATACGATTCCTCTTATATATTGTTGTTTTTTGTAATTATTTTCAGATTTAAGCGATGAATGATCGGCGGTCTTTCTTTTTTCTCTGATCGTCGCTTATTTAGATTCTAATATTTCATTCAGATTCTAATATTAAACTTTTTTTTTTGTATTGTTGATGGTTTTTAATAATTTTTCAGATTTGGGGCTTTAGGTTTCATCTTTCTTATTTTCTACTATGAGATTATATTGTGACTTTTAAGTTTCAGTGTTTAGGTATTGTTATTTGTTTTCAATGATTAGGTATTATGTTTGTTGTTTTCAAAAATTATGAGATTTTAATAATTTTCAGATTTGTGATATGATCAGTTTCAGTGTTTAGGTATTGTTATTTGTTTTCAATGATTAGGTATTATGTTTGTTGTTTTAAAAAATTATGAGATTTTAATAATTTTCAGATTTGTGATATGATCCTTCATGTTTTCTCAGTAGCAAAAACACGAAAATTTCCCGTGTATTATATATTTCTTCATGATATTATGTTGGCTCGATGATGTTTGTCTTCGGGTGAGGTTGAATGTTCATATGTTCTTCGAGGTGTTCTTGAGGATCATAATATTAGATGAAAGGTAAAAGAATGTTGGATATTTTTTAGTGATTAATCCGCTTAGGAAAGCTATTCGGGTCCGGGTCCTGTTTGTTGATTCGGGTCTCATTTATTAGCATTTTATTTGTTTCCTAAGTTGATGGCTTAAAGTTTGGAAGGATAATTATAAGAATTAATTGTTATAAATGGTGGTTTGAAAAGTCTTGGATGTTAAAAGGAAGGGTCGAGTTTTTTGGTAAGAGATTGATTGATTGTATTATAGGAAAGTTAATAGCACAATTAGTTGTACACTTTCCATATAGTCATAGTCAAATGTATTAACTGCATAGTCAAATGTATTAACTATAATTGCTATAATTATGAATCTTGGTTTGGAAAGTTGTTGAATGGAATTGATGGTGGAATTGGTTTGTAAAGTTATTGCACTAATTTTAATACATTTTTAAAATTTTGATTTGTTTTTTTAATACTTTTTTATGGCGGTTGCAGGTGTATAACGATTGTGTTGCACCAGTGAGCAACGGTGGAGGCTGTTTGCTCAGGGTAATAGTACTCTGGCAGATTCTTGCATAGACCAATTGAAGTTTATTGTTGCACGGGCACAAAGGATTGGAGATCCAAAATATCAACAGAAGGTACATGATTTTGCTCTTTAGTGTTAACAATTCTTGCATTTTGATATTTATCATGATTTATACAATATTGGAAACATCTAATGTTAATAATTATAATTACCATATCATTAATAATCTTTAAACACAAAATTATTAATCAAATATAAATACATTTATAAATTTACTTTTAAACATTCAAAATCAAAATTTAAAAAAAAATCGGTTTTTAAAATTAAAGACATTTAAACACAAAATAAATGCTTAATTCTTTGATTTGTCACATTACTATTTTTAGCGTATAATTAGCATTTATCATGATTTACACAATATTGGAAACATCTAATGTTAATAATTATGATTACTATTTCATTAATAACATTTAAACACAAAATTATTAATCATATATAAATATAAATACATTTATAAACAAAGTTAAATTTGAATCTTTTTCATCACACTTAATACGTCTATTTTCAATTGAATTACTTTATTTTCAAACATTCAAAATCAAAATTTTAAAAAAATTACGGTTTTTAAAATTAAAGTCATTTAAACACAAAATAAATGCTTAATTCTTTGATTTGTCACGTTACTATTTTTAGCGTATAATTGATATTTATCATGAGTTACACAATATTGGAAACATCTAATGTTAATAATTATGATTACCATTTCATTAATAACTTTTAAACACAAAATTATTAATCATATATAAATACATTTATAAATTTATTTTTAAGCATTTAAAATCAAAATTTAAAAAAAAAAACGGTTTTTAAAATTAAAGACATTTAAACACAAAATAAATGCTTAATTATTTGATTTGTCACATTACTATTTTTAGCATATAATTAGCATTTATCATGATTTACACCATATTGGAAACATCTAATGTTAATAATTATGATTACCATTTCATTAATAACATTTAAACACAAAATTATTAATCATATATAAATATAAATACATTTATAAACAAAGTTAAATTTGAATTTTTTTCATCACAATTAATACGTCTATTTTCAATTGAATTACTTTATTTTCAAACATTCAAAATCAAAATTTAAAAATGAATACGGTTTTTAAATTTAAAGACATTTAAACACTAAATAAATGTTTAATTCTTTGATTTGTCACATTACTATTTTAAGCGTATAATTAGCATTTATCGTGAGTTACACAATATTGGAAACATCTAATGTTAATAATTATGATTACCATTTAATTAATAACCTTTAAACATAAAATTATTAATCATATAATTTTTAAACATTCAAAATCAAAATTTTAAAAAAAAATCCAGTTTTTAAAATTAAAGACATTTAAACACAAAATAAATGCTGAATTCTTTGATTTGTCACATTACTATTTTAAGCGTATAATTAGCATTTATCGTGAGTTACACAATATTGGAAACATCTAATGTTAATAATTATGATTACCATTTAATTAATAACCTTTAAACATAAAATTATTAATCATATATAAATACATTTATAAATTTATTTTTAAACATTCAAAATCAAAATTTAAAAAAAATCCAGTTTTTAAAATTAAAGACATTTAAACACAAAATAAATGCTGAATTATTTGATTTGTCACATTACTATTTTTAGCGTATAAATAGCATCTATAAGGTAATAGTCGGTTAAAATTATTGAGTAATGCTCCTTTTACTTATACATGGGTCACTTTAGATAATGTTCCTTCCTATAAATGGGTCAAATAAGGTAATAGTCAGTTAAAATGTTGTTTTAGTGGTGTAGGTTCATGTTTGTTTACTTATAAATTGGTCGATTTGGGTAATGTTCAACTTTTCCAATGGGTCAAATAGGGTAAAAGTCGCCAACAGTGTGTTTATGGTGTTTTGATTAGATTGATGTTCCTTTTACTTATACATAGGCCATAGGTGAATTGGGGCAATCTTCCCTTTTCTTAACGGGTCGATTTGGGTAATGTTTGCCTTTTCAAATGTGTCAAATAGAATAAAATGTGCTCGAAGCTTTTTTAGCGGGTCGATATGGGTAATGCTCATCTTCTCAGACGTGTCAAATTAAATTGTGAAATTTAGGTGGTAGTTAGTTTCTTATTTTTATTTTTATTACTTTCTTATTGTTGAATATGCCATAAGTCTATTTTTAACACATACCATTTAAGTCGTCTTATTCAGGTTGGATTGTATTTAAGAAACCCTGTATTCTCACATGGCCAGCTTTATGTCGCATTGTCAAGAGTTAAAAGCAGGGCAGGCGTGAAGTTACTTATACTTGATGCTGGTGGGAAAGTGATGACTAAAACAAAAAATGTGGTTTATAAGGAAATTTTCAGCGATATTTGAATAAATGTGTATTCGTTGCTTTTAAATTTTAATAAAATTTTTCTACTTTATTTTTCTTATACGTTATACTACTCCAAATAATCGTACGTTGTTGAACTGCGTGTCAACGCGGGCAAATATCTAGTCTATTAATATATATAAAAGAATTGAACATTGCTGACGTGGCGTGCAATGGTGTCTTCAACCTCTCCATGAAACTGCCACGTGGCATAATCATTGAAAAATTTTAGTGTTTTTGAATTATTTCTTTTTTTTAATTAAAAAAAGATAAACATAAAACTCTAAATCTATACTATATTATAAAGCAAGAAGGATGGATGACCACCAAATTTAAGTAATTACAAGTTTAAATGCTTAAAGTACAAATACTTGATGCTTTTGTAAAAGTAATTATAAGGGTAATCTCAATTCTCAATTACTAAAATTAAATTGAGTTATTTTAGAAAAAAAAAGAATTTAAAAACAAATTTAAATTTCTCTCTCTTATGTTTCCTCCCATAATTTTTAAATGTTAATATTTTTTATATTCGAGATTTTTTAAATAAAAAAATTACACCAAATTAACGAGCGTTTCATTATCTTTCCAATGAGTACCATAGTGCTATATAAAAAACGGAGAAAAAAACGACTATTTTTTGTGGGGTTTTGTTCATACAGGAAAAAAAACACAAAGTGTTCAGGTTATTCATTAATCATGTTTTTTCTTTTAAACCAGGTTCTTATATACGATGTTGAAATTCAGCCCAATTGCCATGCTATAATTGGAATTTTACTCTTCTAAAAATGGATAGGTGTACTTCATCAAGAGAAGTTAGAAGAAAGAATCGCGCAATACTGCAACACATGGTGTCACCTTATAGCAAGGTTATTTTTAATTTATTTAATAACAAGAGTAATAATTATTACTATTAGTATTAGTATTATTAGAATGGTTATATTTTTCAACTCCGGGACACTCCCGGGATAAAACCTAGTTTTATATAGATTTTAACAGGTTTTTTACATTAAAAAAACACAAAACGTGACGTGGCTTAACCAAAAGTAGTTATCAAATTGGTAATTTTTTTTTCTAAAAGGGAGAATCTCATATATAACACCTATAACAACTTATGAAAATCATATATACCCAATACAAATGTATCATATATATATATATATGTATATATATATATATATATAGGGTAGGGTTCAATTGAGAATCAATCTTTAGTTAGGAACTTTAGGAACCAATCTCATCCATCCATCTTCAATGGCATGATGGTAAATATGTTAAACATTAATTAACTTTTTAATTAAATCAAGGGGTAATATTGTCTTTTGGTATGTGAGTATTAATAGGTTATTTAGTATACATTGTAACTGACAAAAACCACAACTAAACATTATACTGTACGATAACATTAAACAACTATACGTCAGTGTATATTCATATTCCAACAATTATACATCAGTGTATAGTCCAATCATTGCTACAAAAACATTATACTGTACGATAACATTAAACAACTATACGTCAGTGTATATTCATATTCCATACGTCAGTGTATATACATATTCCATGCACTCACACGAAACTGATAGGTTGGTCTTATCAAGAGTAACCTGAAACAAAGAAAAAGGTTGTTTAGCATATACATCAGTGTATACATACAAATATACATCAGACCCCAATAAAATTGATGCTATAGAACAGTGTTTAGTATCGTCATATTCAAACAATTATACATCGGTGTATAGTCCAATCATTGCTAAAAAAAACATTATGTTGTACGATAACATTAAACAACTATACGTCAGTGTATATTCATATTCCAACAATTATACATCAGTGTATAGTCCAATTAGTACTACAAAAAGATTGTACTGTACCATAATATTCAACAAATATACGTCAGTGTATATTCATATTTCAACAATTATACATCAGTGTAAAGTCCAATTAGTGATACAAAAACATTCTATAGTACCATCAAATTCATCATATATACATCAGTGTATATTATGTTTAATTATATTACCAGAGAAGGAAGGAACCGGTGGGTTCCAGACCACCGTGTACGGCGGCGCACGACGGAGCCACGGCGGCGCTGCCGCCCTCTTCATCTCGTACAGATGCGTATTCCGTTTAATCAGGGATCGGATAAACGACGGTGGATGCCCTCTTCATTGTAGCGATGGTGAGCCAATATTAATATTATTATTGAGAGGAGCAGCGATTATAATTCAAAGAGGACATCAACAACAGGGAGGGAGGATTTGAAGAACAGAAGGCAAGATTATTTTAGAGTGGAACTCAGGAGGTTGCGTTCCTCGATGGTGAGTTCTTCGGAGTCGGTGATCGAAGGAAGGAGACGGTGGTTAGGGTTTGGAATTGGGGTTTTTTTAGAGAGAGAAAGTATATGAGAGAAGAGTGGTGTGAGAATGGCTGAGAGAAATAGATGGGGGATTTTATAACTTTTTTTTTAAATTAAAATATAAAACATAATTGTTCAATTACCATCCTACCCTTAGATCAAGATTAAAAGATGAATGGCTCAGATTGGTTCCTAAGTTCCTAACTAGTACCTTGGTTCCTAATTGATCTTTTTCCTATATATATATATATATATATATATATATATGTATATGGGAGGGTTATCTTGAGAACGCTAAATATTGTGAGAACCGTGAGAACAAGTAAAAAAATCAATCAAGGTCAATTTTTTTTAACACAAACATCATTATAATCAAAATACAACATTAATAAATGAATTTTCTTTCCAAATAATACATCTTTTCTTGCAAAAACACTTTCAAATTAACTTTTTACACATGTGTAAATGAAATAGTTTACACATGTATAAACAGTAAATTTACACATGTGTAAAACCAATTTATTTCCGTATACGTTAAAATTTTTACGCGTAAATTGTGTTTTTGAAATTGTATTTTAGTAATAAAGATAAGTGTAAAAAGAAAATTTTGATTTGAATGGTTTTAGATGGCGTTCTCGCGATTCGCACGAAATATAGGTGTTCTCAAATTAACTTTCCCCTATATATATTATTTTCGTATATGTTTGAATGTTTACACGTAAATTGTGTTTTTGGGATTGTGTTTTAGTAATAAAGATAAGTGTAAAAAGAAATTTTGAATTTGAATGGTTTTAGATGCCGTTCTCACGGTATATATATATATATATATATATATATATATATATATATATATAGGGGAAAGTTAATTTGAGAACACCTATATTTCGTGCGAACCGTGAGAACGGCATCTAAAACCATTCAAATCAAAATTTTCTTTTTACACTTATCTTTATTACTAAAATACAATTCCAAAAACACAATTTACGCGTAAAAATTTTAACGTATACGGAAATAAATTGTTTTTACACATGTGTAAATTTACTGTTTGTACATGTGTAAACTGTTTGATTTACACATGTGCAAAAAGTTAATTTGAAAGTGTTTTTGCAAGAAAAGATGAATTATTTGGAAAGAAAATTAGTTTTTTAATGTTGTATTTTGATTATAATTAGGTTTGTATTGAAAAAAAATGATTTTGATTGGTTTTCTCATTTGTTCTCACGGTTCTCGCGATATTTAGCGTTCTTAAGATAACCCTCCCCTATATATATGTATATATATATATATATATATATATATATATATATATATAGGGTGTGGATAATATGGAAACCCTATCTTTTGGAAAAACCTTGCAAACTCTCTTATGACCATTGATCAAGCTTGATCAATGGTCCATGATTATTTGAATATAATAATCATAAAGCATGTGGGCCAATCTAATAAAAAATATAATTAAGGGCACTGAGGTAATTTTAAACATGAGATTTGACACTTCTGAATCCTAGGTTTTAAAAGGTTGATTTGACACTTGTCAAGTCACCTCTCTCCTACTTTATGACACTTTTTCCAGCACCAATATTAACATACGTTAGTGTTGTGATACAAAATTCTGACCTCGTGTGAGACATCGCTAACATGTGTTACCAGGCATATACTAAAAGAACATATTAAAAGAACACATAAAATATGTATTTATTTAAGAAATGATAAAAACGATCATAACAATAAACACTAAAACATATCAAAAACCGTTTAATACAAACATAATTATTTGTGAATTTTCAAAAAAAAAAAAAACTATCATAACAACATAGAAAAAATCTAGCTATTCTTCGTTCTTGATCCTCATCATCATCTTTAACTCAAAAACATCTTTTCACCTACAAAAAAAGTAAACACGTGTTAGCTGGGCTCTATAAAACACATAATGGGACATCAATGACATGTGTTAGTGTATTCTAAAATATATGTTTTACTGAAATAACGTATGTTATACAAACCGTAACACATGTTAGTTGAGTATATACTAACATGTGTTAGCATCACTAACATGTGAAAGGGCGTATACTTACATGTGTTAGTTGGGCTCCCCAACTAATATGAACCCTAACACCTGTTAGTTAGGCATATACTAGCACGTGTTAGCATCACTAACATGTGAAAGGGCGTATACTTACATGTGTTAGTTGGGCTCCCCAACTAATATGAACCCTAACACCTGCTAGTTAGGCATATACTAGCACGTGTTAGCATCACTAACATGTGTATAAAAAAATAGACATATACCCTATACGAGTTCATAACAATTTCACTTGCCAAAAATTTATTTAATAGAATATAAAAATTATTTAAATACCCTATTCACCAAAAGATTAAAAATTTATAATCTTTATAAAAAAACATCACTTACCACAGCCACATCACCAACGCCGCCTTCTTCCAATAGCCTACTCGTGAAAACCCACACTGAAACAGATACACATGTTAGTTTGGGATCCTTAAAAACATAATGGGACATCACTAACCTGTGTTAGCATATACTAACATAAAAAGACTACAAATTTATTCATCAATCACATGTGATCCATCAACCTCATGTCCCCAATCCAATAAAAATATAACACAAACAAAATAATAATAAAAAAAAATAAAAATGGTTAACATAAGTTTTTTTTTTTCATTCAAGCATTTGATCAAACACTTGGTGTGCAACCAAAAACTATCCCCAAAAAAAAATTATTATTATTATTCTAGCAAAACCCAAAACCTATTTCACTAAACCCAAAACATAACAGCTTACAAAAATCAAAATCTTACATAAACAAAGTTTGAAATTTTTTTTATTATAATACTTCTAGTATAAATTCAAGTAAAATAAAGGGTCACTGTAAAAGCCCATCGACCATCGTATACTTCTAGTATTACAAAGTTTGAAATTTTTTTTTTATTATAATATTATAATACTTCTAGTATAAATTCTAGTAAAATAAATTCTAGTAAAATATGGATGACATTGACTGATAGATTGGCTTCAGTGCTCACCATCGTATGCTTTTTTTTCTTTTTTTTTTTTTTTTTATGAGGCATATCTTAGAAGTCTAAAATACCCAAATAACATCTAGTATTTACAAACCATGCCATTCATCTTCTTCCTCAAAAGGAACCATTTCATCATCTGTTAACCTGCTTACATACACTCTATTATATATTATGCATACACACACATATATACGTATAATACTCTTAAAAAATCAGTCTTCACCATTTAAGCAACGATAAGAATAAAAAAAATACCTGTAAAAGCCCATCGACCACCACACCACCATCCACCACCATCAACACCAATCGACCACCTGAACAAACCACCCCCCTGAATCAGACCCTACCCAACGAACCACCCTGAATCAGATCCATCTTCATCGAACCACCGCAAACTGAATCAGATCCATCTTCATTGAACAAACCCATCGACCAACTGAATCAGATCCATCTTCATCGACCCACCCCAAAACCAACGACCCCTCGAAAACCACAACAACAACCGGATCTGACCAGATCTGGTCTGTGCAACCCAAACCCGACCCGAAAACGCCACCACAACCATCACGGTGTGCTCGACCCGGGTCTGCAAACCACAACCACTACAACTTGTTATATAATATAGATTAAATGGAAATATAGGTATAAAACAGATCTGGGTGTGTGTGAAGCTAATAGAAGGTAGAGAGAGAGAGGAAGGTAGAGAGAGAGATTGAGAGTCTGATTACAAATTTGAAAAAAAATAGAGAGAGAGAGAGATAGGTACATGTATATATATGGAGAGAGAGATAGGAGGTATAGTGTAAATGTCCATAATACCCTTTATAATATAATAAGGTGAAATTTTGGCTGGGATGATGTGGCACAATATGGACCAAGTATTGAGTTTCTTGGAGTTTTTCCATTTTGGAAGGTTTTTTGTGTATACTTCCACTATATATATATATATATATATATATATATATATATATATATATATATATATGAGCGAGTTTAATTGGAGCCTAAAAAGTGAGGACCAGAGAGTTATGCACTTAACATGTTAAATAAATTATAACAAAATCAATTTATCATGTAAAAGTTTATTTTTTTAATTTTTTTTTGGAAATTTTGCATATAAATACACGTGAAAACCTTTTTAATAAAAAAATAAAAAAATAAAAATTTTTAAAAAATGCTTAAAATGAGGTAAAAAAAAGTGACATTTTTATTTGTACAAAAATTAACTTTTTTGGCTACTACATATTGTATGCAAAAGTTTTTTTTTTTTTTTTTTGAAAAAACGGTGTTTTATCTGTTAAATTGAACTTTTATGATATATTTAAAATCTTAAATGCATAGCTCCTCACTTCCCTAATTTCTCACTATTTGAGATACCCCTATCGCACCCCACACACACAAATGGTTAGTGTGTATGTCATTTTTAGATGACTATTCACCAATTTTAGTTTTTATTAAGAAACCTGTAATAATACATATTTTGATGCTTGACGAACAAGTGACCAAATTCAACAAAACATTTGTGAATAATCTAAAGATCATTAATTTGCCACTTCCTATTCTAAAATGATTTTTCTACAACAAATAAGTGAAGGAGGAACCGGTTCTCATGTTAGGAACTTAGTTTAACTGTTTGAGTATGTTATCAATAAAACAATGATATTATGAAAATAGAAATTAATGAAGTGTTGCATAATTAAAAAATAAACAATGGAACAAAATTTCACTCTAAATTAATCAATACAAATTTACGAATACAAAATACAACTCTCTGTCAGCCTGATCTATCAACTGTTCGTACAAAAAAATGTCTGTAAAAAATAAACTTGTACTTAACAAAAAGAGATTCTCAAAGTTTGCTAACCACTGCTGACGTCACCTTGATAATGACGGATAACAACCTTAACAAAAAGATATTCTCAGAGTTTGCAACCTCTGATCATACTAACATCTGCTCTTGAATAATAACCATCTATTAAAGAAAACACTGCTAAACCTCAACATACCTTCTTTTCGGCAGATGTTGTAATGTCTTCAACGGATATTTGGTTCAACATATTTTCTCTTAACTTTGTTATCTTTCATTATCTTTGTAAGGAACTGTTCATCTGTAGTTGAGTTTATTCTGGATTAAAATAGCATATTTTGGCTTTCCAATCATCTGTTCTTTTACAGGTTCAGCATCTCACACCATAGATATAACTTCTCAACTGGAATTAACTTTTGGTTATCAAATTTATATCTTTGAGAGTGTGATCAATTGTTTAAATTAATTGAGAAAAATATTTAGAAAACCTTGTTTTAACAGTTTGTATTTCTTTCAGGTCTTTTCTTTGTAAGCTTCCTTTCTCCCTTTTGCATATTGTCGTTGATTCAACTAGGTTTGTTTATTATATGCTAGTTGGAACGATTTAAAATCTATTTATATATTTATCAGAATATATATTGCCTTATTATATGAGTTTTATATTATAGAAAATATCAAATCATTGAACCTTGCATCTTTACATAGTATTCTTGAAACTGGAAATAATATCACGGAACAAACAAGAACAAAAAGTTCAAATTTTGTAAGGTACATATGGTGGTTTATTTATTCTAGAAAATTTAAGAAGTGTTATTTAATTTTTTTTTGTAAATGTGAAAATCCAAATGCATGTATGTATGTATTTGTCGGGGAAACGGACTCTAAAAAATAACAGTATAATGGTTATTTCTTAAAAAAAAGTTTAATATAAAAAGGAAATATCATATCTGAAATAGTTTTTAAGTGCATATATGATATTCTTAGTTGACAAAGTTTACTGTAAAAGTAGTTTAACGTAAAAAGTATAAAAAGTATTTTTGGCTTTTGATCAAAATAAATCAATGGATGAGATTAAAAGGGGAAAAGTATACGTTAAGTTTCTAAAAGAGGAGGAGAATGACAAAATAGGTATAACCCACAATGGTTGAGTTCCACCCCCATTTTTTTAACGTCCATAATTTTTTCATACGAAATTATTTAAAAAAAAAACACCATAAAAACAAGCATTTTATCCCCTTTCATTTGCATACCATATTGCTATACTTATAAAAAAAATTTTACTGGGTTAATATTACTTGCGTCTAAATGTAAAAACTTGATATTATTACTTTCGTTTAAACATTCTGAGTGTAATAATAGCTTTTTGTTTTTTTAGTTTGTTTCTTTGTTAGATGGAGAGCCACGAGGTTGAAAATCAATGTGAGAACGGTAATAATTTTTTTTCTTATGTTTGTCTATTTTTGTGAGGTGAATAATAACTGGAGGTTTGAAGGTCACCTTCGTTAACCTTCTTTGACATTCTTTCACGGTTTTGCTAACTGGAGGTTCGAAGATCGCCTTCGTTAACCTTCTTTGACATTCTTTCATGGTTTTGCTAATATCTTCTTTCACCTCATGTGATGGTGGGATATTGTTGTCGTTATATTCCCACAAACTAGTTCCTTGAAAATTATTAATTTATAAAGAAAGAGAATCATTATTACCTACTTATATGATCAATCTATAAACCTGCGTATATGTATGTAAAAACTTGATATTACCTACTTGCGTTTAAACAATAATAAAAAATAATAACTTGCGTCTAAATGTAAAAACTTGATATTGCTTACTTACATTTTAGCATGTATAACTTGCGTTTTATCATTTATAACTTGCGTTTGATCAGGTCGTTTTACCAGGTTGTCTTATCAGGTATAACTTGCGTTTCTAAAACGCAAGTATACCCTCAATAAAACGCAAGTTATCAACCCAGCAAATTTTTTTTTAAAAAGTATAACAATATGGTATGAAAATGAAAGAGAATGAAAAGCTTGTTTTTATGGTGTAATTTTTTTTAAAAAAATAATGTCGTATGAAAAATTTATGGCCGTTTTAAAAATTGGGGTGAAAGTTGAAAAAAGTCAACAATTATGGTGATGGACAATAATGCCCTTTTTTGCTAGGGACATGTATGAACTCCTTATTTCTTCTTACGCTTCTCACCATAAACTACTTTTTACGTTAGCCTTACCCTTCTTAGTTTAAGTTATATATATTATTTTTAAAAAAGTTTATATAGGTGTATATGAAATTCCTTCCAAAAAGAACTAACAAAACCATAAGATACATATACCACACGCATGTCATGAGGGGTTTATGTTTCTCTATGTTGGCATGTTGATAGGTTATTTAGATTTAATATGACAAATTAGTGTTACTTGCTTAATTAGAGGTCAAATGGAGGTAGCATCATTAGCGGTAATTTCTACAATCCTAAAAGGTTGCCATATTCGATAACTATAGTACAAATAACCATTACATCCTTTTCTTGAATTGCTTTCTTTCTATGGCAAGAAAAAAATGTTCCATTTGCTAAAGATGCATTGGGATTGAATATCCAGAGATTCTCTTATCAATCCACACCACCACATCCAACATTTATTCCCATTCTTAGGTTTTATCATTTTCATACGTTAACTTTTCCTATACAACACATTTAGTGATCCGTACGATGCAAATTGATTCTTATCATTTATGGTCTTTGTGTCTTTATTCGCTTTTATGGCATATCATGTTTTCAACGCGTGTTGAAGGTTGATATCTTTAACTAAAATGAGATACCGCTTTCATCTTTGAATGCACTTCAAATTAGGGAATTCTTCTTTGATGCATAAAGATGGGGATGGTTATCCGAACATATTCTATTGACAATATATGTTAAATATTAAAAGATTGTCATCCTCGATAAAGAGTTCTACATTTAGTATTTGTAAACAACCTTCATTACATATGCTTTTTATAATATGTGTTTTTATCAAGCATTGAATATACTACCAAAATTGCATGTTATAAACCAAAACACTTAGATTTACAAAACCCTTTTCATTTCTTTGATCCTTGAGCCAAATCACGTTTAGAAACAATATCAAGTGAAGATTCAAGGTGTTTAATCCATTAAAACCCTTTTTCATTCATTTTATCAAAGTTTTATAAACTCTAAATGTACAGATATGATATTAATGTTTTTTAAATAAAAACCCTTTTTCTAAACATTTCCCAACTAGATCTGAACATAAAAAGTTGGTTTTCACAAAGTATAAACTTGGGTGTTGAATTGGTGACCTAGAATTTAGGGCTTTGTGTTATTTGTATGTTATATGATGCTAGGTTACTGATTTGATGTTTGTATGGGTATTACAAACATGTTTAGGTGGTGTATGAGGTGTTATTAGCTTTGACCCATTGGGGGGGGGGTTGTGTAAATGTAGGGTTATTGATCTGCCATCATTTATACATATTAAAAATGCATAAATAGTCTAATAATAGGACGTAATTGGGCTAAAATTGATAAATAAAGCTACTTAATCGTTCATGTTTGTGTTTATCTAGAAAATATAGCTCCACCCCCCAAAAGAAGCGATTCTAGGGTAAAAACAGCCAAAAACGGAGATTCCTGAAGACACGAGACCTAAAGCATGTTCCAAGGACGTGTAAAGACTTCTCCGGCGCTAAAATGACAATAAAACCAATCCGGGATTGATCAAGCATAGCCACACACATTAGTACAAGGGCCTTGACACTTGATAACAAAGCAGCCAGCTTGGGGGACAATAAAACATCACCTGGTCAGGTGCACGGCCGTGCTCAGCATCGCGTACAGACGGACTATTCCTTGCAGCAACAGAATGAAGGTGCAGTAGCAAGCACGGACATGCCACCCCATAAGGACGGTTGTGCTCAGCCTGATTTTGCCTATAAATAACAGCTTCAACTCAGTTATTTGTGTGCCGATTTTTACCCTTCTTGAGGACTCTTGGGAGGCCTTAGGGCCGACCAAACACCTCTCCAAGGTTATGAGCTTTCCTAACTTGGTTTCTCGATTATGAATGGCCCCGTAGGAGTAGTTTACATGCTATAAAGTCGAAGGTTGTGAAGATCACTTCATACGCATATGATCAAGGTGGTTGGAAGCTTGTCTATGAGCAGAAGATCTTCATGTTCTTATGTGGTTATCTTTAGATGGTTGTATCCATCTAGTATTCTCCAAACCTATTCGATTCGTTAAACTTTTTATATTATTAGTAGTTAATTTTTAGTTACTTGATGTGTTTATCTTCCTAACTAATTTTTGCTTGTTTATCTTTTGTGATTGGTTCAATTATCGATTAACTTAACTATCCTAAAATCAACCAAAACTTAACCTATCTAAAAACTATCATGGGGTTCATATGGCTTCTGGTAGTCCCAAGCTAGATCCAAGGCAAGGCAAGGAAACTGGTAGTGAGATATATCCTCCGGGCTTCTGATATCCAAACCGGATTCTAAGCAAAGACTTCTGAAGTGGACCAGATCTGGGTGACAAGTTTCTGGTATCGCACCAGATGTGTGAGTGGTTTTCTTGGCAAAGGGCGGATTCCTTTCGGGTGCACCAGTGAGCTTTGGATTACACACCTTTAGGATTATATTCCACATTTTTTAAGTTTATCATTCATAAGTCTTGGGGGTCAAAGGTTGAATTTGTTAAGTCACTTAAATAATAAACCAAACTTATTTCTACTTTATTACTAAATATTTAAGTTGTCACATATAATATAATCAAAACAAGGATTTTTTTTTCTAACTATCATTAGAACAAAGCCATTTACATTTTAGAGGGTTCCCCATCACAAGACGATGATGGCATGTGAAATCATTTGGTACGGAAAGTGAGAGTTAAGAGAGGTTGAAGGGATCCTAGTCGGAGTTCGCCTCTACATTAATTTAAGAAGATAGATTAGAAAACCCAGTATTTTAACGAGTGGTTTTGCGGTGGTTTGGGAAGTGCTTAAAAAGCATGACTTAAACTTTCCAATAAGCAACATGACTTTTGTGCGTTAGGCTCGATGAGAAGACGGGCTTACGGGCTAGTAGTCCAAAGACGCCTTTATGGGGACTCGTGCACTTCCCCTACACGTGACCCATTTAGTTGCCAGAATGTCATCCCTTTTTTATTTCTTTTTCCATCTCCTAACTCTGAAGGGACCATTCAAAACCCGTTTTCCACATCAATAATTAAAGCTATTAGTATTGTTGATATAATTAATCTACTTATTCAGAGGGTTCCCACGACTAGCACGTTTTCTATCCCTGCTATTTGATCTTGTTTATAAAATCAAAACCTTTTCAAAAACTAATTATCTTTTTGAACCCCTCCAGTTTATTTTTTTTTTCAAAACCCGATTAACAAAAGTGATGGGAGTTTGAGTACAGGAAAGTGTGTTCTCTGAAATACGATACTCGGTATTTACCTTAGAAATCTATGCTATACACGTCAGGTTCTCTATCTGTGTGTTAGTTTTAGTTTCTAAGTAAGTAATTATCGTTTACTTATAAATTTAAAACTAAGTAATGGTTTAATGACAATCATCGTTTTCCCAAAACCAATGTTTTGAGGTTTTAAACACCACAAGTTTTTGGCACCGGAAAAATGATATCTTTTATATAACTAAAACCGACACACCAGTTATTATGATATACAATGAAGAGAACATATTTGAAGCATATTGAGATAATTAAATATGTGTTGAATGATTTGGAATATGATAATAGATGGTTGATTTCAGTTTTTACCATTTAGGGATAGTCTTTCATACAAATTAATGTGACATCTCCATAATTTGCCATTTTGAGAAATATATGTTTTTTTTTTTTGCAAAATGACCTAATTAATGATTCAATCAGATGTGATAATATATTATTAGGATAGAAGTAAGTTACAACATCGTTTGGTTATGATTTGTTAAGTTTTTGATCTGATTTGAAGGGTTATTGTTCGTCAAAATTGTTAAACATTTGTGCAGGGTGAAGGAGCCTCATTCGCAAGGTCGATCATGCGAATGAGAGAAACATGGTTCTTATTCACCAGAAGTTTATGGCGAATGAGAGGAATTGCACCTCATTCACCTGAAACAACTCATTTGCTACAAAGTTCCATCATGTTACAGCAAATGATAAGATTCTTTACTCATTCTTGCAAATGTTCATACGAATGACTCATTGGTAAGTCTCATTCGCATGAAATAAGCCTGCTTAGGTATGATTGTGTTCAAATACATGTTCATACGGGATCGACTACCTGATAACTTATATGTGACTGTTTAATGGATATTGTGAGTCACCAACGTGATGTCCAGTCTTGTGTGGTCGTGTCAACGTCAAACACTTAGGCAAAGATACAAAATAATGGCTTAGACAACCAAGGGTTATTAGACCAACATGTTATCGATCAACCACTTATAAACGTCTTATGGTAGGTTTCCGGTAATTGGAACTTTCATATATCTGGTTTTAACTCTATTAAGAATATGTAATCTAAGTTGAGTTTTGCGGCCCCTTTTACTATTTTCCTATTGGGGGAGAAACATGCTACGCAAACACGAACACGGTAGATCACATAGATTACATTATATCACTTGTGTACTAAGCGACTAATCTAAAGTCCTAATAGTTTATAGCGGGGAATGTGTGAATAGATCTATTGAGCCCGACAAGCCCCACCCATGTAGACCGGAGGTTGCACGGGTGCATAATTGTCCTATCTAATATTACGTCACCGGGTAATGAACGGTGACGGGGAAACAAGGTATACTTATTACTATCAATCAGCAATGGTTCATAACGCTTAAGTAACTTGTAACGATGTCTAGCTAGCATCAGATATAAAATGTAAGTTTATGTGGATTCGGTTTTCTAACACTTACTTTTATTGTGTGTCACACCACGCCAACGAGGGAAACACGTGGCACAATGTTCGAAGAGCATCAAATCAAGATTAACACAAACTAGTAATTAAGAAAAAGGATCATTTATTCATACGTTGAAAATTAGTTTCTTGTCTCACACACATAACTTAACAAACATAGTTTTAAACAAAAGTAGAGGTTTCTCAACTATATCCCAACACATGGAAAATAAGAGCGAAATCCCCCCCCCCCCAAAGATTCCGATGTTGGTATGATCCCAGCCGCACTAGCCACGCATCCTTCTAGCACTTAGTTACCTGAAATATATATTTAAAAAGACGTCAATATATAAATATTGGTGAGTTCACAGGTTTTACTTATACAAAACATTTTAACAACAACAATTGGGAAATAAATACAAGTAGTGACTATTGTAAGAGTTGCAATTAGTTCCTACAATCTACTTGAACCCATAACCAAATCAAGACAAGCAATGCCCCACTTGTAGTTGTTTCTCAGAAAATAACAACTTAGTTCAGAATACGTGCACCCCTGGTATACACAGTTACAGAATCGACGTTATCGATTAGGGGTGAGCCTTGTCAAGCACCAATAGTACTATCCAAATATTCCTTCGGTTTTCAATTTCACACACAAACACACGAATAAATGGTTACAGTTGCGAGGACTCACCTCGAGTGGTGAACAACAAACCCAAGTACCCAACATGTCACTTAACATATTTCCCTAACATAACATACCTTTCCCCCGAAAACAAAATAGTAAAATGGGCTTGTGAAACTTACCTCAAGCAAGCGTGCAAAGCCAAATAACTGATAATATCTTGTCTATGGTCAAGCACCTACAAATGTCCTAGACGTATAAATCACTAAGTCTACAGCACGCGTTTTCCGGCAAGTTATACGCCTAACTCCCAACACCACTATTTAGTTCAATTCCCCGTTTAATTAAACGTATATCCTAGGTCCGTTGGTGATGGATTACCCTTGTTATAAGTTACACTTATATTTTTGTATTAAGTAACTCATTTTACATTATCATCGACTCGACTCACTTTACCGTATAATTATTTTCCCATTAAATAGTTATACTAGTATCTTGTCGATCGATATACTACATTTTCAACACTCGACTCAACTCACTTTACCGTATATTTACTTTCCCATTAAATAAATATACTAGGATCTTGTCGATTCGATAACATATTTTCATTTTCAAGTTCATATACTCGTTTTAAATGTGTAATCTTTATAGATTATTTACGTTAATTCTCCCACAAATGAATCTCCAACACTTAGGAAAGTGTTATGTATTTTTCACCCATCTTATAAATTTAGTTCATAAAATATATGTTTTCATATCCACATTAGACGCAATAACGTATATACGTATCTTGTAGGAAGTTATACGATATATACTTATTCGTCCATTTTACATTTTGTCCGTTAACACGCCGTGATATAAATACGTTTACATATGATTATGTGTATTTATATATTTTCATGTCCTAATAATAAAAGTTGTATGTATATATATATATATATATATATATATATATATATATATATATATTCGTAGGAATAATGGCTTGTCGTCGTAATATTATTTTTCCTACATTCCAATATATGTTTTGTTATTTTTCCTAAAGTTTACAATAATATGTGATGGGATTGGGTACTGAATATACAATTTCGCATACCCAAACCCGGCACAACGCTGGCGCGCGGAAGAAAGCCATGCGCAGAATCTGGTCAAAGCTCATTAAATGCACAGTCAATAGTCAAGGGCCGGTCAAGGCGAATATCATGCATGGTCAATAGCCATGCATGAATCACGTAACTACACCAGTTAAGGCGGTACTCGATTCCACTGTTTCCTTTAATCTAGCTTTCCATATATCACCTTATTAACATAATTAAGGGTGATGGAGACAACCTAACCATGGTTAGGACTTGGGTAATGGTGGCATACGGACTCTCCTATAAAAGGGGTCACACCCCCAATAGGAGAGGACACTTTCTACTGACCTGGAGAGCTATCATACTAGATAGTATCCCCATTCACCCCGTTTTTGTTATAAACAACTACCTCGAGTAGTCGTCTCCACACCCATATTTTCACTCTTATTTGCAGGTATCCCCAAGCCGTAGCTGTTAGTGAAGGATCAACTCTGTAGTAACTCATAATCTTACCATCCTTAATAGGAGGTGAGACTATTTGTTTCTTCATTGGCGCCATCCCATACGGTTAAACCAATCTTTCAAACTAGCACGATGGCTTTCTCAAAGGATGGGAACAACAACGTTGATGTCGAGGCCACAGTTAACGAAGAAATTCAAGACGTAACACCAAACACAATTACCAAGAATGTGGCCCAGGGGCAACAAGCCTCAACATTCCAATTCCACCCAACAAAGGGAGGAATAAATAAAGGGAAAAAGGCACAGGACAACCTTTCTTCGGTTGACCCGGATGAATGGTTGGCCCAACAAAATTCAAAGACAATTGCTGAATACCAGAAGATGGTAATGAAACAAGCAAAGCTCAAGACTCAGAAAGCGTTAAGTTTTGACTTAAGTGGGGATGATTCAGAATCCCCACAGAAGAACAACAGTGGCCGTCATGCAAAGGGACACCATCAGGCGGTACGCGGTGGAGGTCGTGGTAGAAATACTCACGGCCAGGACCCCGTCAACCTGAACGGTGAACCAGATGGCTACGAATCTGAGGACGAAGTATATCATGACACAAGTAAGAAGCAGCATTCCAAAACTGCTGCCAGCAGCTTGGCCCCTAAAGATGATGATCTGTACAAGCCATACACACCAAAAACTTTCGCAGAACGTTCAAAGTTTTGCGCAAGAATTGCAGAGGCACCAATGCCGCAAGAATGTAAGTTACCAAGTACCATTGGAAGATTTGATGGCCTGCGTGATCCTGATGATCACCTGCACGCATTCGATTGCGCTGGCAGCTCCAAATTATGGCCAGTGCAAGTCTGGTGTCACCTATTCGTACAAACCCTAACGGGGGCAGCTAGAGTTTGGTACGAGAGTTTGCCGGTTGGAAGTCTCGTTGACTTCGATGACCTAATAAGGAAGTTCAAGAACCATTTCTCTCATTTGCGCAAGCATAAAAAGGACAAAGCCCATATCCTCTTATGTTCGCGCAACGATAATGAGTCTTTGGAAGACTACATAGTGAGATACAACAAGGAAGCACTCCAACTGGGATGCGGAGAAGAGCTTACCCGCGCAGCCTTTATACATGGGGTAAGAAATGATGATCTAATGAGATGTTTAACCGGCAAAGACGGCGTGTCGGAAGCTTGGGATGAAGTAATTGAAGCCGCCAAAGTTTACACGTCTTCAGAGCGCTCTTTCCAACGCAACAAAAACGCACAGCAAGGTAACGGTCGTCATGAACCGTCAAATAACAAAGGAAAAGGCAAGCAGTCCGTTTGGTCAAGAATTTCAGGCGCTGCAGAGGAAGGAAAATATTCTTCCTCACAAGATGCAAGAAACATGCTGAGCTCCAGAGGATCCCGCGATCATAAGGGACACTCAAAGAAGAACTATGATTGGACACCACTGTCCAAAACACCATCCGAGGTGTTAAAAACAGAACAGGTCCAGTTTCCAAAGCCGCAAGAGCTTCGCAGTGACAGGAAAAACGTGGACAGGTCAAAGTACTGTGAATACCACGAGGACCACGGTCACATGACAGACAATTGTTATAGCTTGAAGATGGAAATCGAAAACGCAATCAAATCTGGTCAACTGACGCATCTTGTTAAAAACATGAGAAGAAAGCAGAGGGACAACACAGAAACAGGAGAACCCTCCCAAAAGAAGATACGCAATCTCAACGCGCATCATGTATACAGCGCCTCTCGCAATACATGCAACATGATTCACAGTAGCGCAAGTCATAAGCGTACCTTCATCGTGGCGAAGAGCGATTCCTGGAAAGAGGAACAGGTGATTATGCCAAGGGTAAAAGGTGGAGCGTGCTCCACAGCCCCATTAATCATAACAGGGGTTGTTGGCCATTATCGAACACGATACATGTTCCTAGATAATGGCAGCAGCACTGATATTATGTACCAGCAGTGTTTTGACCAGCTGGATGAAGAAGACAAGAAGAGAATAGTACCAACAACGGAGCCGATCTCTGGTTTCATTCATGAATCCATTTACCCACTGGGCACGCTCACTTTCCCGGTAACACTCTCCGACGGGAAACATTCACGCACCGAAACGTGCGACTTTACCGTGCTCCCTGTCAATTCCTCGCATGACATCCTACTAGGACGAGAGGGATTGGCAAAGTTCAATTGCAATGCTTCTACACCGCACCAAATGATGCGTTTTCCAACACGAACAGGAGTCGCGTTCATCAGGGGAAATAAAACGTGTCATGCAGCAGAAACATCTAGGCCTTCAAAACAAGCAAAACCAACTGTTCGGACCGAACCGGAAAAATGGGTTATTAACCCTCTATTCCCGGAACAAACAGTTGTCATTGGCCATGCAATTTCTGACCCCATCCGCACTCACTTGAAACAACTGCTGACAAAAAATATGGACATTTTCGCATTCAAACCATCAGACATGGTCGGGGTTCCGCAACATGTTGCGGAACACAAGCTTAACGTTTACAAGAATGCAGAGCCTATTGTTCAGAAGAAACGAAGCATGGGGCCAGAAAAAACAAAGGCGATGAACGAGCAAGTAGAAGAACTCTTGAAGGCCGGTATACTGCGCAAAAGCAAATACCAAACATGGGTAGCAAATCCGGTTATGGTGGGGAAGTCTAATGGCACATGGCGCATGTGCGTTGATTATAAAGATTTAAACAAGGCATGCCCCAAAGACTGTTACCCACTGCCGGAGATTGACTTAAAAGTCGATTCTTTGGCGCCATACAGATTTAAATGCTTCCTCGATGCCTACAAGGGCTATCATCAGATACAAATGGCTAAAGAAGACGAGGACAAAACCGCCTTCCGCACAGACATGGGCACCTTTTGCTACACCAAAATGCCGTTCGGGCTGAAAAACGCAGGGGCAACGTATCAAAGACTAATGGACACCGCTTTTGTCAAACAAATCGGTGTAAACCTAGAAGTATATGTTGACGACCTGGTGATCAATAGCAGAGAGGAGGATCAAATGTTACTCGACATACAGAAAACATTTGATCAGTTACGAAGTGTGCGGATGAAGCTCAACCCGGGGAAATGTTCCTTCGGGATGGAGGAAGGAAAGTTTCTCGACGTGGTGGTGACAAAAGATGGTTTCCGTCCAAATCCAGAGAAAGTTCAAGCAATTGAACGGATGCCATCACCGTCCCCAATCAAGGAGGTACAAACGCTAATGGGACGGCTAGTAGCTTTGAACAGGTTCCTGTCAAACTACGCGTCCAAATCTTTTCCTTTCGTGGACACGCTGAAAAATTGTTTAAAAAAGTCCAATTTCAACCGGACGAAAGAAGCAGAAACCGCATTCCAAGATATGAAGACGTGTTTGGGCAACCTGCCAACACTCACAGCTCCGCTACCAAAAGAACCACTCACCTTATACCTGTCCGTGACAGACAAAGCAATCGGGGCAGTTCTCATGGTTGACCGGAAAGGGGTCCAAACCCCAATCTACTATGTCAGCCGCATGCTTCTAGATGCGGAAACACGTTATTCGACAATGGAAAAGCTGGTCCTGGCATTAGTTCATGCGTCGAGAAGACTACGGAGATATTTTCAAGGACACCCAATCAACGTCCTCACAGATTTCCGCATCAACGACATCTTGCGCAAACCAGAACTCTCCGGGCGTTTGGCAAAGTGGGCAATAGAATTGGGGGAGCACTCAATTTCGTACAAAACAAGACCCTCCTTCAAAGGACAAGTTCTCGCGGACTTCATAACAGAGGTCCCAGCAGATAAAATTGAAGAGTGCACCAAAGAGGCGTCATCCAATTCGATCACGCCCGATGAAACCCAGGTATAGAAATTGTATACCGACGGAGCCTGTAATGATGAAGGCGCAGGCGCAGGCCTACGCCTAATAACACCGGAGGGAAAAGAATACACGTATGCAATTCGGCTCGAGTTCCAAACAACAAACAACGAGGCAGAGTATGAAGCTCTGCTTGCTGGTTTGCGGATTGCAAAAAAGATGGGCGCACAGCACATTGAAGCGCACGTGGATTCAATGCTAGTTGCCAATCACATTGATGGCACGTATGAAGCAAGGGAACCAACCATGGTCCTGTACTTACAGCATACCAAAGAACTAATGAATGATTTCCATTACTGCAAAGTAATCCATGTTCGCAGAAGCCAAAACAAGCCAGCGGACGCATTGAGTAAAATGGCATCAACCGCATTCGACCACATGGCAAAAGACATCCGAGTCGAGACACTAGCCAAACCATCTGTTCCGTCGAAACAGGTGAATGTAGTCCAAACAGGTAAAGAATCCTGGATCACTCCAATAATGGCTTTCTTAACCAAGGGTGTTCTCCCGGACGACAAAGCGGAAGCAAGGAAACTGCAACACAAATCCTTGCATTATGAAGTAAATAATGGCATCTTATATCGGCGGTCCTACCTTGGGCCATTACTCAGATGCGTCGACTCCGCAGAAGCAACATACCTGATTAGAGACATTCATGAGGGTACACGCGGACTGCATGCAGGACCTCGCATGGTCATGGCGAAACTTATGAACGCTGGATACTTTTGGCCTGGAATGCACCTTGATGCAGTTAAAGAATTGCGGAAATGCGACGCATGCCAAAGACATGCACCGGGAACACTCAGGCCAAAAAATAACCTGGTACCGGTCACCGCAGCATGGCCATTCCAGAAATGGGCCATAGATCTAGTGGGACCCTTTCCCACAGCGCCAGGCAATGTCAAGTACCTATTGGTCGCCATTGACTATTTCACCAAGTGGGTAGAAGCAAAGACATTAGCCACAATTGATGGGCGCAATATCAAGAAATTCATATGGGAGTTCATCATTTGCAGATTTGGACTGCCCATGGAGATTGTAAGTGACAACGGAACGCAATTTGCGGACCAACACTTACAAGAATGGCTTCAATCCATGAAGATCAAGCAAATCTTTACTTCTGTGGCGCACCCCCAGGGCAACGGACAGGTTGAAAGGGCAAACAGAAGCATTGTAGAGGGAATTAAAACACGCTTGGGAACAAAGTGCAGCGGTTGGGTAGATGAATTACTACATGTTCTTTGGGCTCACTGCACACTTCCCAAGACAAGTAATGGGGAGACACCATTCATCCTAACTTACGGAACTGAAGCGGTTATCCCAACGGAAGTTACAAATCCTTCCCCAAGAATCTTGCTTGCGCAATCAATTGACAACGACAAAGAGTTGCGAATGAATCTAGATTTCTTAGATGAACGGAGAGATTCGGCTCATGTCTGAGAAGCCGCATACAAGAGACAGTTAGAGAAATATTATAATGCGCGGGTCAAAGAACAAACTTTCCGCGTTGGTGACTTTGTCTTCCGCAACAATGAAGCCTCAAACGCGGAAAAACCAGGGACGCTGGCCCCAACTTGGGAAGGGCCTTATAAAGTTCAAGAAGTATTGGGAAAAGGGGCATATGCCTTAGAACGATTAGACGGATCACCAATTCCACGCACCTGGAATGCAGCTCAGTTACGTATATGCTACATGTAAAATGCTACAATGATTTTGTAATAAGGAATTCATTTCCAAAAGTTCATTTATATATTACAAAAAGCATTTTTATACAAACTGGTGGTCAGCAAATATAGATTACATACCAAAATCATAGATGATTATCACCAAACAAGGGGGAACTACAAACCCCATGACACAGTGATCCCACAATCACTCAAAAAAGAAAACAACTTTATACATAAAGACCCCTACATAGGAGATATACATCCTAACCCCTAACCTTCTTGGTAGTCTTCTTCTTCACATCTCCCAGTTCAGACAGCTTCTTCACCTTCAAGGGCTTTCCATCAATGGTACCTTGATCATCCAGATAATCAGGACGCATGTCCTCCTGTGATAGCAGAAATGAACAATGTTCTGCCAAACGATCAAGAGCTTCGGTGGAAGCACAATCATGATCAGGATAACAGGACAAGTGGATGATACCCTGCACTGCCAAAATCTCCTTGGCACTAAGAACACTGCTTGAAGTGTTGGACGCCATTTTTTCAGAGAAAATGGTAAAAAAAAATTTAAAGTATAAGCTGCTATGTAAGATTTACCTACTATATATAGAGGAGAGAGGTTACCGCCATTAATTACCATTAATGGTAAACCACTCGATTACCCTAGGAAAGACTGACAGACACTCTGCCACAGCCGTCACAAAAGTCACATCCAGGGCAGATTAACAGTCACCTGTGTCAGATGCACATAAGATGACATCACCTAATGATTACCATGCATACGTGGAAAGTAAAAGAAAGTTACACTGTTCAGCATACGAGAAAAACCAAAGTGTTCAAGACAAAGCATACAACCATGGAGCATCAATAGTTTTCATCATACATAAAAAAAAGGGGGGAGAATTAAAGGTTCAAATATTGGGAAATATCATCACTCCCAGCGCCCTCTGCGCGTTTCCCTTCAGCAGTGGAAGATGTTCCTGCTTCCGCACCAGTGGTTACAGTCTTACCCTTCTCTTCCATCTGTGCCCTCTCAGCAAGCTCCGCACCAAGGCGATCGGACTTGATAAAATAGTTGCGCAGCTCGCCAGCAGGATCATCTGTCTTCGCACAAGCTTCTAACAAATCAAAGACTTCGAATTTCAGATGCTCGTTATCATCATAGGCTTTGAGCAGCTCATCATCGTATGCTTCATTCTCATATGGCCCGGATTCTTTTTCTTTGCCCTCAGCATGATGACTGAAGCCTTCGGAGAAACCAATCTTGATGCCTTGCTTCACGGATGAGCTGGATATGCGCGCAATCACTTCTGTCAGCGCAGGGTCATTCCAGACACGCTTGAATACCTGCGCAGAATAAGATAGCATATAAAACACAATCCAAAAGCAAAAAAAAGATAGATTACAAAACGGAGAATTTTTCGACTTACCCCAGCAACTCCGTCGCCCATTAGCCAGGCAATCCTCTCGTTAGCAGCAACGGCCATATCAGTAGCTTGGTGGAACAAAGCTTGCACCTTGTCTAGCTCCACTTTTGCCTGTGTACACGAGGATTCCGCCAAGGCCTTCTCTTCCTGTATCTGGGCGTTCTCCAAAGTCAATGCCTTCATCTTGGTTTCCACATCAGACAGAGAAGCGGTAGCACGAATAAGCTCATCATGCTGAGAGTTGTATTTTTGAATGACATCGGCAAGTTCAGTTTGCTTCCCTTCGAACGCTGCTCGGGTCTGCTCCACCTCTTTCTTCAAATTAGAGTTCTCAAGTTTTAGTTCTTTGATGGAGGACCGCAGCTGTTCAGTCTCAATATTCGTCCTTTTGCAAGCTACCGACCAAGCATGAGAAGCATCAGCCTTCTCCTTCTTCACTCTCTCCAACTCTTCAACAGCGTCACGAGCAACTTTCTGATGATGCTCAATCTCCGCACGAACGTCATGACGAGCGCGCTGAAACTCCTCCTCCCGCCTCAACAGCGCAGCTTCAGAATCCTTTAAGTTCTGATAATCCCTTTGAAACTCGTTTTCACCCCTGATAAGGGAGCCAAGACCGCTGACACCAAGAGAAAGGTTCATAGCCATGTCAATGAATAGCGAGCGACGGTCTACACTATCCTGATAATCACGTTCCGCGGGAGGAACAGACATCATGACAAACTCTTGCGCATCAAGTGCATTCGTGAATCGAGTAGTGTCCAGGATATCCCAACGCGGTTGATACGGCCTAGAAGAATCAGATGGGTGCGAGGAAAACGCTCTCCGCCGACGACCAGAGCTACCACCAGCACTGGCGGAAGTATCAGTATAAAAGATGGTAGTGTCAACAACCGTGCGCTGGAAATTGGACGGGTTCTCAGTCACACGTTCATCTTTCTTCTGACTATTAAGCGCTGCTTCAAATCCTTCTGACGGGCTCGGTTCGAGTACTTGCTCCGTCAGATCAACACAACCTGTCTCCAAGTTTGGTGTCACAGACTCATCAACCCGCTTACCGGCATCTTTCTCAACATCAACCACCAACTCAGCTCGTGCAGGTTCTTCCTGCGTCATGACGTCCTTCTCCGCCTCCATAACCAAATCCTCAGGGATGGGTATAGGTTGAGATAACAAACTTTCGTCAACGGTTCCTTCAGCAGTAACCGGCATCGCTTGCGCGGTAGTGTCAATTGGCTGGGTAGAGGAAGACATTTCCTTCAACAACACGGAGGAATGCTTCTTCCGAGACTCTGCAAAAGGATGTTGCCCTACATAAAATGTTGCTCATAGTATTTTAACACATATATCACAACCGTGGTAAAAAGAGAAGGAAAGCATGCGTACCAGATAAATACCTCAAAGTCTTCATGGGCAGGTTCTCGCGCACAGGCGGAGGCTTCACTGGGATATCCAGCTTGTCCGTAGACGGCCATGTCAACGGCTTGAATACATTTACCGGAACTACGGGAATGGGTTCCGGCGAAGTAACATCCAGGCTTTCAACTGAGGATTGCGGAATTTGCACTTGTTTCTGATCCAGCTCAGCAACCCTCTGTTGATATAGATCCTCAGCAACACCACCTGACTCTCGGATAGGAGAAGAACGCCTGGCGCGCTTGTGCTCCAGTTCCGTATCCGACTCAGTCAGGTCTTCATCAACTTCTTCAACAATGATAGGCACGGCGGGTGGTTTGGTCCTCTTACTAGCCACAGCACGCTTCCTAGAAGTACTCGAGCCTGGCGCTGTAACCACATCTGTATCATGTTAAAATATACGTAAGAAATGAGTTACGAAGTTACAAAGACTAACCAACGGACTCCTTGCGCTCCGAAGTAACTTCCTCAACATCATTCTTAGCTTTCCTGCGGAGTTGTATACCCGCACCTAGCACGAAGAATGCGCTAAATTAGTACGTAGAACGCGTACCAAGTGCGCTTCCTTCGCATGAAAGAGAAAATAATTATAAAAGAAATCACAAACCTGTTCGGATATACTGCTTTGGTGGATCCACAAAATTGGGATGCAGAAAATTGACACTGGTTTTCTCAGACAAACGTGGAACACTGGAGGCAACTGGAGTATACAGCACCTTTGCCTCGCCACGCTTAGCAAACAATTGGAATAGAGAGACATCTGCATGAATAAAGAAACGTTCGAGCAATAACACAAAGTGGGACCATAAGGCAAAAATATAAATATAATTTCAATACCTTTGGGAGGATCTGGGTCTTGACCATCAGGACAAATAAGGCTAATTCCCAACAAATTCAACACACCCTCGGGACACTCATCCATCATCAGGGGAGTAGCATGATCACAAAGTGTTTTATACCAATCCTGATCTTTATATCCCACCATAGGGGGGAACTCAGCAATCTTCTCTCTTTGACCAAGCACCATCCATTGGAAGGGTGCAGGAATAACGCCATGTTTGATATAAAAGAATTTGTCTTTCCATTCATACATGGATTTCACTTTTTCCGAGACAAGCTATTTAACTTTCCGGCGAATACCCAAGCTAAACCAGCTGCTTCCGCCACGCGCTGCTTCAAGGACATAGAAAACATTCAATCTTTCCCATGTGGGTTCAATCTCCAATGCACGACATGTGGCTTCAAAATGCAGTATCCGGCACCACCCATAAAGAGTCAATTGTGTAGGATGCACTCCATATTTCAACAACACATCCACCACAAATTTGGAGGCTGGCAAGCGAAAACAACATTTAGTAAAAGCAGCGGCATACAAGGTAATTTTACCAGGAGGAGCCTTTAAAGCAGTTTTTCCTTCAGCAGGAAGTTCAGGCTCCTATTCCGGCAATATGCCGTACCGGTCAATAAAACTCAAATACGAATCTTCATCCCACTTAATAGTGGTGGCTTCTATGCTTTTTGATGATTCCTTCCCCAGATCTTTCACAGTGTCAGAAGTTTTACTCGACTCTTGCACATCTTGGGAATCTTGCGACATTGTTGAAGGTTAAGATAATTTTGTGAAGATAGAGACGTTGAAGAGAAGGAAATTCAAATTTTGAAACAGTTGAGATGGAAGAAGCCACATTCAAAATTTAATATATAGGCTTTGCAATTAATGTGCCTGACGTCATGGACAAGCTTTTTGGAGATGAGTCCAATGAGAGGATGACACGTGTGTACTGAATACCACTCGCCATACACACGCGCCTCACGCACCCACTCGCCTGACAACCGCCGCTCACACGTCTCTGCACACGTCCCAATTGACAGAGGTCATGTCAATACCACTCGCCATATGGTCCACAAATTTTCAAACACAAGGGGGAAATGACACCTGTCCACACATGCAAACTGACGTGTCCCATCAATGCGGACAAACGATGTAAATTTCAAACCCGTTCTCCGCACAATGTTCACGCCAGCACGCAACGCAAAGTCGGTAGGCAGCAGAAAGACCATAGGAAGTAACCCACTACAAATTAGTCCAGCATCCCTCACATCTAAGATGAGAGACACACTGGACTGGGGGGACTTGATGGGATTGGGTACTGAATATACAATTTCGCATACCCAAACCCGGCACAACGCTGGCGCGCGGAAGAAAGCCATGCGCAGAATCTGGTCAAAGCTCATTAAATGCACAGTCAATAGTCAAGGGCCGGTCAAGGCGAATATCATGCATGGTCAATAGCCATGCATGAATCACGTAACTACACCAGTTAAGGCGGTACTCGATTCCACTGTTTCCTTTAATCTAGCTTTCCATATATCACCTTATTAACATAATTAAGGGTGATGGAGACAACCTAACCATGGTTAGGACTTGGGTAATGGTGGCATACGGACTCTCCTATAAAAGGGGTCACACCCCCAATAGGAGAGGACACTTTCTACTAACCTGGAGAGCTATCATACTAGATAGTATCCCCATTCACCCCGTTTTTGTTATAAACAACTACCTCGAGTAGTCGTCTCCACACCCATATTTTCACTCTTATTTGTAGGTATCCCCAAGCCGTAGCTGTTAGTGAAGGATCAACTCTGTAGTAACTCATAATCTTACCATCCCTAATAGGAGGTGAGACTATTTGTTTCTTCAATATGTTTTTCTTGAAATTAATCATCATTTAATTTCTACATATTTCACTTGGAAATTTATAAAATAACATTGGTGTTCTCAAAATCAAGACTTGATTATTTACAACAAAATGCTCCGAACACTTTTATATTTCCATAGATATAAAAATGTTCATTTTTATACAATTTTTCATCAAGTCTTTAAATTACCAATTTATTATAAAAACCTTTGTTTTTATATTTTCCAATATGCTTGGTAATTTATATTTTTATAAAATCTTATTATATAAAAAACACATTTTTATACAAAAATACACCTTTGTAAGTTAACTAACTTTCCACTAAATAACCTTGGAAAGTTAAAATCTTTCATTTTTAACACCTAACTTTCCAAAGTCACATTTTTTGGATTCAGGTTTCTAAAATGACATTTTATACCCCTCAACTTTTAAAGTTACAAAATTATTCCTTAATTTTCAAAAAGTTTGCATTTTCTTACTAGATCTTTCTAAAGTGACAATTTTACACTAAACTAGTAACCTTAGTTTTGTCAACTTTGTCAATATAGATTATTTTTATGATTCCACACTATCAATAGTCCATAATAATCTTATTAGGGATAATTTTATGTGTATTTGGTGTATTAAGTCCATAATGTCCATATTGTCCATTCTTAGGGTTTTAAAGTTAGTGACTTTGAAGATGTAACTTGTATATCTTTTAACTTTTTATAGTTCCACCATATTATTATGTTTTAAATGGTTATGATAAGATGATTAAAACCACTTTTAGATGTGTTCAAGTTATTTTTATAAAAACCATTCAAAACATCCTCAGATATATGTTTATGTGAACTTTTCTAAACTACAAAATCACTAACAAATTTAACTAAAACTCACGGCCCTTAACACCTTTTTATATATCCGTGTTAAACTTGTAAAAACACATAATATCTCATATTCAAAACCCTAGTTATATGTTATGTTTAGATCTTTAACAAATGTAATATCTATGTTTACTTTTTAACTTATAAAAACAATAACAAACATTCTACAACTCACAACCCATTTTACCATTTTTAAACATCCATTTTAGCCTTGTATAACATATGTTTTATTATATGAAAATCCATTATCTTAACCCATGTACAACTTGCTTTTAACACATGTTAATATGAACATACAAAAACCAAAGGCAAGGATAAGAAGCTTACTACTAGCACAAGGCTAGGGAAGACTCAAAACTCAAGTATGAAGTGAGGCTTAAGTGTGTCTTCCAAGCGTTAAGCTCCAAGATCTTGTACACACTTGATTTGGGTATGGAATGGAGATGATTTTGTGAGTGTTTTGATGAAAAATAAATATGGATGGTGTTGTATGTGGTGTGGTTGTAGGTTTTTAAGAGAGGGAAGGAGAAGTTTGTGTGTTTAAGTGGTGAAAATATCATGGAGATTAATCATTTTATAAACGATCATCTTGTACTTGGAAGGGACATGAGCTTAAGCATTCTTAAAACCAAATGATTTTCGAAAGCTATAGAAGAAATCTAGGGTGACTTGCATGCCTTATAGGCCTTCCATGCATGGGGAAGGGGTGGGATCCACTTTACTTTTTTTAAAGTATCTCCTAATTACTAGTTAATCTTCAACTAATCCAGTTTGGGTTTGGGGTTTTATCGCATGTTTATTACGAGCTATTTCGGACACATAATTGACTCCCAATTACCCTTAAACATGGACTAGTTTAGGCATTGGTAAGTTATTTCAGCTTTAATTGGGTGAATTTATAAGTGTCGCGAGTATCGGGAGCGATACGCGAACTTTATTCGTGACCGGGAGATTTGTATTCGGAGTTTCCATGTATGGTTTTGGAGCTCCAAAACACATAATATTTCATGGAAATTCCCTTTATTTCATATCCCGGGTGTTCGAGATCGTTTTCGGTTAATTAATCGTTGTTGGGTAATCACCAACGTTCGTTCTAGACAAGTTTATTCGCTCGCGATTTCGTCGTGCTTCAATATTAAACATGTGCATTCCTATGCATCTTATGGGGAATTTGCTATTATCTAAGGCTCAGTTAATACAATTAACACGAAATTGCACTTAAATACGTTAATTAAGCATAGTTAATTATTACGGAATTACCTTATTTTTTCCGATTGTCACATTGTGACCGTCGACTTAGATCCTGGTGTGTCATGCGCCTCGCGGTAAAACTCCGCAAGTGGAATTTGAGGGTGTGACAGGTTATGTGCGGATTTTTAGTCTAGATTATGATTCCAATGCTAAAACACAAATTATAATCCAAAATGATCATAAATCACCAACAACACAAACTTATGGGTTTGAAAAAAAAAATCTCAGATCTGGATAAATCTAACGTTGTTTTTCACACAACTTTGATTCAAACCCTTTCTAAAAATACTTGTAGATCTAAAACAAAATCAGATCTAAAAATTCAATCCATAATAAACAAATTAAAAAAAAACCCAATATTATGAGAAAAATGGGTTTTCAATAAAAACTTGAACGTTTGCTTCAAAAAATCAGATCTGATGCTATCTGATACTAACAACACGCGTAGTATTAAGCCTTATCTCTGATATCACTTATAGATCGATTTTGGATAAGAATTTGATACACTATACGCGTATCCGGATTAAAGGCGCAATCAATGATTCAGTTAGTTGTTAGATGTGATAGATAAGTGTTAGAAATGAACAATAAAGCACACACATAAATCAAACACACAACGGGCAGCACTTCGTCGTATTGGAATCGAATGAGCAAAAGTTTTTAGCAAGAGCTACATGAAAAAGCACTTAGGGTCCTATTTATAGGCCCATGGTCATACGCCTGAGCTTACATGCGTATGACTCTCATACGCCTGGAAGTACTGCATACGTTCTGAAATGTGCGTAAACGGCCTAAAATGCTACCTGAATCACTATTAAGCACTATAATCATTATATATTCATGCATTCGACTAATAATGACTTATCACTAGTTGGGGACATACATGAAGTTCACTAACAAAAATCGAACGTCTTTTTATCTTTAATATGATTACCATATTTCTATAGTTTTGAAAAAAAAAAAATTGAAAACCCAATTACATAAAATATAATAGACGTCATACAAAAAAAAACAACATGATAAGGACATAATGGATAACACAATAAAAATAGTAGACAAAACATAATGGACACCATACTAAAAACACAATAGGCAACACACTAAAAACAGCTAGCAAGGTAAAAACACAGTGGATAACACACTAAAAAAATACAACATACTAAATAACTCAAATCGACAACACATTAAGAAACAAAGTAGACTAAAACACAATTGACAACAAACTAAAAACACGAAGGATAGGACATTAAAAGACACAGCAAACTGAAAATCACAACTAGCATCATATTAAAAACACAGTGAATTAAAATGCATTGAAAAATAGATAAAAAAAAATACAATAGACAGCAGACTAAAACACATTGATAAAGTTAAAACTTGTGTAGACAAAAAATAACAATAAACAACACTTTATAAGACATATGTATAGACTAAAATAACATAATGGATTAGTAGAAAACACAATGAAATTAATAACCTAGTTAACACGTATTTAAAAATTATTATATAACAATACTATACTCGTTGGAAAGATAAAAACGCTCTTTATTATGGTGTATTTTTTTATAAAAAATTAATGTATAAAAAAGTTATGGATGTTTAAAAATTATGGGGGAATTGATATGTGACTTATATGTGGAAAGAGAAAGTCAACAATGTATGTACGTCATTTCTTTTATACCATTCCCTCCCACTTCTTTTGAAGCGTACATCAATTCTCCTCCTCGAACTAATCTCAACCATCCAATCTAAAGATTACTGACCTAAATTTCTTCTCACCCTGTGCACGATTTTAAACTTTTTTTATTGTATCTTGATTATATATATATATATATATATATATATATATATATATATATATATATATATATATATATATATATATATAGGTTTAGGATCCTGTACAAAGGATATATTTCATGAGAAGTGTGAGAAGAACTAAGAATTGACATGTAGACATCATGTTTTGGATTTAGGAATGATGTTTTAGGTTGTTTTAACTTGAAAAACATCAAACACAACAATCTAAAACACAATACA